>CM057450.1:606050526-608450526 GCA_016271365.2 Neoceratodus forsteri | reverse complement strand
TGCCCAATGGTGCTGGTTCGGACGGAACTGGGGAAAGAGACTGGACAATTTGAATAGCTTTGGCTATTTCCTCAGTGGTTGGAGAAAGAACTTTTGGCCCCAAACTATCTGACCTTCTAGCCCTTTTAGTTGGAACCGGTTCCTCAGAGCTGGCTCTCCGTTTGCCAAAGGAAGCATCGCCCTGGTCAGAGGGCACTCCCTCAGGTTCGTTGAACCGAACTGGCTGGCCATCCGGTCAGCGGATTTTTGGCCTCCTTTCCTGAGCCTACCAACTCTTTTTTCCACGGTGGCAGCAGGAAAATTCTTACAAATCTGGCAGTCTGCACTGAGGTGGTCAAACCCCAGACAATATACACAAATGGTGTGTGGGTCAGCCTTGGCAAAGGCTTCCCCACAGAGGCCACAGTGCTGAAACCCAGTGAGTCCGGTTTTTCTTTTGGGTTTCTCAGACATAGTGCCAGCCTAACCAAAACTTGCCCATTAATGGGAATCCACCAAGCAAGACTCTCTTATCGGTTCCCAACCGTGTCACGGGTCGTGGAAAAAAATGTAATAAAATCTGTTTTTTTGAGAACCGATAAGAACCGGGAACCGCACTCTAAAGGGCTAGAAAGTAATTTTAAAACCCTTCTGATCGGTTCAACCGAACCGAAAAAGATGTTTACAAGTTCCACACAGAAGAAAAAATAATAAATAAGCCTATCTATTACTTACAATACCACAGACAGAGCTTGAACCGACGATTGCAGTTAAATTTCGGTAAAATAAACCGAGAATTACACTTTAAAACCGACAAACAAACCGAGCAGCAGGAGGAATCTCCGGAGCGACTGTTCAGTGAGGCGGAGTAAAGAATCTGACAGTTTAAGTTTGAGCTTCAACAGACAGAGTGTTCAACCGAGCTTGCGCTCAAGATTCCATGCCCTGCATGGAAGTTAACTCTTTTACCTCCGGAGCAGTTCTAACCTGGGGTTATACTGCATATGTCATAATATAGCAAGACTTCATGTAGTTTGAAAGGAAAATATATCTCTTTGCAGATGACACAACGATCTGCAACAGGGTTGATACACAAGGTGGGGTGAAAAGGATGAGAAGGGACTTTAGCAGTGTCAGTGGCTCCGCAGGTAGTACACTTGCCTCTGAGGCTGGGAGATCAGTAGGCTGTGGGTTCTATCCCAACACCAGGCACTTGGGTTAATATCCCAATATTGACACTGTAGTGCAGCATGAGGGGGGTGCTGCACTCCTGAGGTGCCGTCTTTCGGATGAGACGTTAAACCGAGGTCCCATCTGCCTGTTCTGGTGGTAGTTCAGGTGGATGTTAAAGATCCCATGGCACTTCTCGAAAAGAGCAGGGGAATTTTCCCAGTGCAATGGCCAAATTTCCTCCATTCAAGAAAAATACCACCAACAGCTTAATCTGGTTCAAGGTCAGTTGGCATTCATCTGTATCCCCCTCCCCAGGGTCGTGCCTGAAAATCGGCAGGATTTGTCTAGTGCACTTACCCGGTCAACAAAAACGAAATAAATAAATAAACTTGCAAGGTTGGAGGAATGGTCAAATGTATGGCAGCTTAGATTCAATGTTAAGAAGTGCAAAGTAATGCACCTGGGAACCAAAAACCCAGGGGAAGAGTACACAGTGGGGGTGAGATACTAACAACAACAACAATGGAAAGGGACCTGGGGGTAGTCATATCAGATGATCTAAAGGTGGGCAAGCAATGTGAAAGGGCAGTAAGGAGGGCTGGGGGGGATACTGGGATGCATAGGGAGAGGCATCATCAATAGAAAACAGGAAGCTGTTATTCCTCTGTACAGACAGCTGGTGAGACCCCATCTGGAGTACTGCATGTAGTTCTGGAGACCCAGTCTCCACAAGGACATAGGATGGAGGCCATCCAGAGGAGGGCAACTAAAATGGTGCAGGGTCTGCACCAGAAGACATATGAAGAGAGACTTAAGGAGCTTAATATGTATAGCCTAGAGGAAAGGAGGGAGAGGGGGGGACATGATAGAAACTTTCAAGTACCTCAAGGGAATCAACAAAGTCCAAGAGGGTGGCATCTTTCAGAAAAAGAAGTGTGCAAGGACAAGGCAGCACAAGTTGAAGATAGTGGGGGGATGGCTCAGAGGTAATGTGAGGAATTCTTTTTTCACAGAGAGGGTTGTGGATGCATGGAACGGCCTTCCTGAGGAGATTGTGGAGTCATAGACAGTGGGGGAATTCAAGAATGCATGGGACAGACAGGCAATTCTAGGAGGTGGAGGTAGGAGAAAGTAGGCTGTTGGTTAACTAGGATCTGCAGCTTATCCATTAGGTAGGGAAATGGGCAGACTGGGTGGGCCAAGCGGTCCTTATCTGCTGTCATATTCTATGTTTCTATGTTCTATGTTTCTATATGGCAACAGTCAATAATAGGGAGTATCATTTTCTGCATAAGATCACGCTGGACCGGTAGTGGGAGGGAACTACGGTTCCTGTAAAGGGCGCCAAGCTTGGGGCGCAGGTTTTTCAGGATAGCATCGATATGTACAGAAAAGTTAAGGTGTTGGTCAAGCCAAACACACAAGTATTTAAAAGAGGATGTGTCCTCTAAGATAGTCCCGTCAAGTGTGTGGAAGGAGGGGAGTGAGGGCAGCCTAGAGAGTCTCTGCCTAGTGCCAAAGGTCATGGAGATTGTCTTCTTAGCATTGAGGAAGAGCTGACGTGAGCTTAGGCAGCACTGAATGTTACTGAAGTCAAGCTGTAGTGTGGAAATCACATTGAGTGGAGAGGGGCCTGAGGTGAACCAGACCGTGTCATCAGCATACATGTGGATAGAGGATGAGGAACATACAGACGGTAGGTCATTCAGTATATTGAGAATAGGAGTGGGCCAAGAACAGAGCCTTGAGGCACACCAGTAGAGACAGGCAGTGGCAGGGACGTTGAATCAGCTATTTTTACTGATTGGGTATGACCAATCAGGTAAACTCTGAACCAGTTGCAGGCCGAATGAGATAAGCCACCAGACGAGAGGGTATCAAGGAGGAGGGAGTGGGAGACAGAGTCGAAGGCCTTTGCAAGGTCGACAAAGATGGCGGAGGTGATGTGACCTTTATCCATGGCAATATGGATAGAGTCAATGAGTCTGAGTAGTGAAGTAGTTGTGGAGTGATTCTTCCGAAAACCAAATTGGTAGGGAGTGAAGAAGGAGGAGTTGTCAAGAAAGGAGGAGAGCTGGCAGAGAACAAGGTGTTCTTGGAGTTTGGCCAGGGTGGGGAGGAGCGAGATGGGATGGGATGATAGTTCTCAGGAGAAGAAAGATCTCCTCCCTTAGGCAGGGGGAGAACTGTGGCATGTTTTCAGACTGTTGGGATAGTTGTGGTGTGGAATGACAGATTAATGAGATCAGAGAGTGGGAGTGAAATGGCAGGCACTGAGGTACAGCAGCTTAGGATCAAGGCCATTGGGGGAGTGGCCCTTTGGTGGGTTGAAAGAGAGTAGAGCCTTTCATGTGTCCTGGGAAGAAACGGGAGAAAAGGCGGAGCCCTCTGCAAGATGATGGGGCTGAGGGGTGTGAGCGGGTTGGGAGATAGTAGGAAGGGTTGAGAGGGAGGCTAGCAGGGGTGGAGGCGCAGGAAGTAAAATAGCAATTAAATTCCACAGTGACAGTAGGTGGGTTGGCAGTGAATTAGTTGTTTATATTGATCGTCGAGGGAGGGGGTTTAGTTTGGGGAGAGAAGAGTGAGTGGACAACTTTACAAAACTTCGATGGGTTGTTTATACTAGTATTAAAGGTGGACTGGAAATATTCAGCTTTAGCCAGGCAGATGGCTTTGGTATATGCATTACGGAAGGTACGGTAAATAGCAAGGTCGCAAGGGAGTCTGGAGGATTTGTGGGTTTTCCATGCATTGTTTCGTGCTTGTTAGCAGGCCAGGAGCTCGGGGTAACCCAGGGGAGGTGGTTACTGCACATTCTAACCTGCTTCTGTGGAGCATGCTTGTTCCAGACATTGGTAAAGTTGGTGGAGAAGTATGCCAGTGCATGATCTACAGCATTTGAAGTGGATAAAGGAGACCAGTCAGCTTGAGTTAGGTTGTGGAGGAGAGGGGCAAGGTCCAGGGTTTTGTAGGACTGGATCATGATTAGTTTGTGGGGGGCCTTAGGCCCGTGGATTTTTTGGACAAGACAGATCATATGGTGGTAGCTAATTGTGTCAGGTAGAATGCCTGACTGTATTACCCTATGAGGATGGGAGGTTAGGGCCCAGTCGATAAGAGTGTGATTATGTGTTTTATGGTTTAGGCGAATAGGCTCATTGATTAATTGGGACAGGTTAAGAGCAGTGATGTCTGGCGGGTTTTGACTAGGGCAGGTGATAACCAGTTCAGGTTTAAGTCCCCTAGTAGGTAGTACTCACCTAAGGAGATAAGGGATTCAATGGAGGTGATTAGCTCAGTGGCAATACAGTGGTGTAAGCCAGGGTGACAGTAAGTTCCTGCAATATATATTGATATGGAAAAGGGGAGAGAAAGTCTTAGGACAAGGGTTTTGTAAGCATTGGGGGTAGCAGACGAGAGTACATTGGTTATTTGAACAGAGGAGGAAGAGTAGATAGCTACACCACCACCCCTACCCGCGCGGTCCTGGTGGGTAACGGTGTATTCCCAGTGTCGTGATGGAAGAGTCAGGGATTTTGTTTGATAGTCAGGTTTCGGACACCACTAGGCTGTCAGGAGTGAGGGATGCTATTAACTGGAGAAGCAGGTCTAACTTAGGAAGGAGACTGTGAAAGTAGAGTTGAAGGATTTTTAGGCCACGAGGGAGAAGCTATGGTGGGAGTGGAGGTGGAGGCGGAGGGGAGTGGGAGAGGATGGGGCTTCACAGGGAGGGGGTTGGGCTAGGATTTAAATCTCCTGCAGAGAGAGTAAAAGGAGATGATGATGAAGTGTAGCTTGGTGCTCTTTGTTCCAGGTGTGTTTGCAGGGCTAGGGGATGGGTAGAGTGGCTGGGAGAGGAGAGTTGGAATTTAAGGAGGCGGAGTAGTGCGTAGGATAGGGGATAGATCAGAGTGAAGGGGAAGGGCATGTCGAGAAGCAGGTTCAGTTATGATGGATTGGTGAGGGGGCTGACATTCGGATGATGCAGTGGGTAAGCAGGGGGCTAGGATATGTGAAGGAGGTGGAGTGGAGGCACTTTGTAGTAGGAGGGGTTGGGAAGGAGAGCAGGGTGAGAAAAAGGGGGAAGAGGTGCAGGGGGAGGTGGAGAGAGAGAATGGACATGGTTCTTGAGTAGAGCATGATGGGCAGATCAGCAGGGAGAACAGTCCCAATAGGTAGATCCCGGGCTCTAATAGGGCAGGGGAAGTACAGTGGGTGGGGGTAAGGAGGAGAGTTTGCAAGATGGGATTGTCTGGCTGGGTTCCACCAGGCGTGCTAGGTAGGGGATCAGTCAGGTGACTTGACAGAAGGGTATCTTGACTAGTTAATGCTAGAAGGGTGTGGGGAACGTAGAGTTGGAAAGGAGAAACAGACAACAGGTGAATTATGGGTGACCTGTCTAAATAGCACTAGAGGACGTAAGGAAACAAGGAGGTATGAAGGTGAGAGAGAGTGAGATTAGCAGTCTGAAGCAGGCCAACAGCAACAGGTGGCCAATAGAGGGAAAGAAGGAAATACAGTGGGTGGATCAAAGGCGCATTTAATAGAGGCCGGGGGCTGGGTAGGTGGGTGGGTGGGACATAATTAATTGCAGTAAGGAGTGCAATAGAAGAGTACAGGTCGGCAGTGAAGCCAAGAAACCTGTAAAGTCCAGGCTGGAAGATGCTCCAATCGGAAGCTAGCTGGCCACAATGGCAGCCAATCAGGTTAAAGCAGGCAGAAAGCACTGAAATTCGAAAGGAGCTGGGCTGGCGCTGGGACTGTACCTGAAAGGAAGGCGTTTGTTTGGTGCAGCAGGCGGCAGAGAAGAATGGCCGTACCGCTGACAGTAGAAGCGCCCGATCAGGGGCTTAACTGTGGAATGAGTAAAAGAGCAGCAGATTAGATATATTTAGGTAGCCAGGGGCAGGGGTACGTGAGAGGGCAAGGTGAACAGCAGAGAGGATGATGGCTGTCGAGAGCTGGCGACAGCAGAAGGGGTCAGAAAATATCTCACAGAGACAAGACAAGGCTTAAACGAGGGGCTGGGTTAAAGAGCTGTGGAGCAATTAGAAATTTAAATGGGGCATGACTCACAGAATTGGACAGGAGGAAAAGGTGGGGGCAGGGCAGGTCAGTGCCTAGCACCATGGGGAGGCATTGAAGGAAGAGGGGGAGAAAGGAGGCAGAGAGAACTAGGAGCTGGACAAAAAGAGAGAAGAATTAAAAAAACTGTAGAGCAGGTCAGCAAAACAGGCTAGCAGTTAAAATCGGCAGCAACTAGGCATTCATCTATTAGCAAACAGATTCAAGGTTTTAGTAAATTAGGCAGTAACAATTCAACTTTGCAGTAAAACTTGGTTAAGTAAGTGCAATGCACTATGGCCAAAAAGGCCACTCTAAATACACAGACAGTCAGTGATTGATCAGGCAGAACAAAAATAATCCCAGTAAGGTGTGCAATAGAGGAGTACAGGTCGGCAGTGAAGCCAAGGCATCTGCAAAGTCCAGGCTGGAAGGCACTCCAATTGGAAGCTAGCTGGCTGCAACAGCAGAAAATCAGGTTAAAACAGCCAGAAAGCACTGAAATTTGAAAGGAGCCAGGTTGGCGCTGGAACTGTACCTGAAGGGAAGGCGTCCAGCAGTGGCTGTTCGGTGCAGCGGGCGGCGGAGAGGAACAGATGCACCACTGACAGTATAAGCACCCCATCAGGGGCTTAGCTGAAGGGAAGGCATCCAGCGGCAGCTGTGCGGTGCAGCGGGTGGCATAGAGGAACGTCTGCACCGATAGTTGAAGTGACCAATCAGGGGCTTAGCTGAAGGGACGGGTTCAGCGGCGGCTGTTCAATGCAGCAGATGGCGGAGAGGAACGGCCACACCACCAACAGCAGAAGCACCCGATCAGGGGCTTAGCTGAAGGGAAGGCATCCAATGGCGGCTGTTCGGTGCAGCAGGCTGTGGACAGGAATGGCTGCACCACCGACAGTAGATGCATCCGATCAGAGGCTTAGCTAAAGGGAAGGCATCCAGAGGCGGTTGTTCGGTGCAGCAGGTGGCAGAGAGGAATGGCCACACCACTGACAGCAGAAGAGCCCGTTCAGGGGCATAGCTGAAGGGAAGGCATCCACTGTGGGCATGTATTATTGTGTGTAATAATGTGTATGTGGTTGTGTGTATGTTTAATTGTATGTGTGTACATGTCTGCTAATGACAGCCGCTCTACTGTGTACAAACAATAAGGACCACAAATGTAAAAAAAATACTCACTCAAAACCACTTGACCGAAATGCCAGGGCAACAAACCAGCATTTAAGTTTCATGCTTGTTTAATCTTCTTTTGGAAGCTACAAAATAAATCATATACATATATTGCTGTGTTCAGCACTGTTTTATTTTCATTCTCTCTTTAAGTACGCTGGTCCTGTTTTTTATATTTCCACAGGGAAAGTGCTCTGTCCCCCTTGCTGCACCACCGGTCAAGCATCAGGGAGTGTGGATCAACTTTTGAATTTTGGAGTATTCACACCAAGCACTGGGTCCTGTAGCTATGGGCAAATATGACAGTATTTGATGAGGCCGGAGAGGAGGAGTGTCTTCCGGGGTATAATTCCCAAACCTCACACTAATGAGCACCTTAGAGCATCTAAGCTGTTTGGAACCAAAAAACACAAGAACTACTGTGAGTACCAACCCTTTAATAATTATGACTGGAACAAGCGGCAGCTCAAGCAATAGAGATTTAGAGTCCATTTGCTTCAGTGATACTGCCAGCCTATGCTCCAAGAAAATGCAAGTAAAATTAAAGTTAATGCAATGGAGCCTTGCCGGATAATCAGGATCTTAAACTTCAGTTTTTCAAGCTGGAAAGATTGTTGTACACAAAGGTCAATGTACTAGACAACATATTTACATTGCATTCCTATCTAGACAGACAACAGGCACCAACAGGGCTCAGAACCACAAAAGGCCCCTTTTAGTGGTACGCATGATTTTCACCTGGATGAAACTTGTAGCAGACTGTGCAAAAAGGTTTTACAGAGCTCTTCATTCAGGAGGACACAGAAAAACATTGAGTTAACACAGGTAATCTCTCTAAGGCAAAACAAGAACTGCCTAAACACATCGCCCAAGCTTTCATGATTAAACGCATGCAGACTAAATTAGATAGGGATTCTAATGATTATTCTGCTGAGTAAATCTTTTCAAGGAGTACGCATTGTAGGTCTGCAAGTTGGGGGCGCTCCGAGTGATATTCAAAGAACTCAAGGTCCACCGACAAAACGAGTGAAGTTGTCATCAGTGAGTCAAAGCATTTCTAAAAGTGCACATTTTTTTAGAGAAGCGTAAAATACAAAACAAAAGGCAAAGGAAAACAAGGAGAGGCCGCAGGGGCAGAAGGACGCAAATACAATCTCTGAAGACAGGAGGAAACAACCCAAAAATAATTACTTTAACTGATCTAACCCTGACAAAGGTACAGGAGGGCATATTATCCAAAGGCCTGCTATTTGTTCCAGAAGGTAAACCACACACATTTTTAAGTAAACGCCTGACATTTTCAAATTTTTCCAGAAACTTCTCTTGAAGGATTACTTTTATAATAAAAGAAAAGGAGACTGAAACCAATAAAATGGGACTGAGCAGTGACTTGGGTCTAAACCCCCTTGGTCAAGTAATGGAACACCATACTGAAACTGAAGGCTTAACCAATTGAGGGATGCCATATCAAACAAGTGATGCAAACAGAGCTGAAATGAATCGAAATCTAGCCAGCAATGAGGGAGGCGACTTTCACTGGAAGAACCTAGATCTTGAAAACTTGGACATTTTGAATTAGTTGTTCAACAAAAATTTGGCCAGTCACAGTTCACAGGAGGACTATATAGCAGTAGATACCAGTAGCTTTATTTTTGACATAACAGGTAGGCAGTTCGATCAATTGAAGAAAAACGCATTTAAAGTGAAATCCTTGTTTTGTCCAGTGATGTGAATATCAATGTGTAGGAGGAAATAGTCATGAGGGAAACTGACAAATCGTTTAACACTACTACGCCCCTGTTTGTAGGAATTTGATGAAAAATGAGAAAATCGCTTTAGACTAATTAACTAAAATGGAGAATTATTAAACCTGCAGACATAGGGGGGAACTGTGGTATTGATGACCGCTGATTTTTACCAGAAACAAATGTACTAGTTGCTATATATGAACAAAATTGTAGGACATTAAGAAAAAATTACTCATTGTAGTAATGTTGTGTAGTGCCCCAAATTTAGGGGCACAACAGAAATTAAAAATTAAACAAATATGCTGGCCAGTGCAGGGGTAGGTAGCATGGGGGCAGTGTGTTAGGGTTCCCTCCTTTCAGTGTGTTCCTCCCTATCACAGAGCAGCTGGTGCAAATAAACAAAAAAATAAAAATATTTGCCTTGGCTGCCTGCTCTTTTCTTTGCAGAACCGCACCCCTTGAGCAGGAAGCGTGAGCTGTGGCCAACCACGTGCTGGGACCGCTGTCACTACCCAGCATGTGGTGCCCATTTGTTTTTCAAGAGGAAAGCCAGTGACTGGTAGCACAAGCTTAGGGTTCTGGAATGAGAACCCAGAGTGTAACTTTTTGAAAAAGTTTGTTTTAGTAGGCAGTTAAGAACTGGGCTGAGAGAGGACAGGTCAGAGTGCAGTGGTGATTAAAAGGGCTTGCCTGGTGTGGTTGAAGCCAGTCCACTGACTCCATGTCTCTTCAGCCAGTTCTGTCGGTGGTCCTGAGGTCGGTGTCGGTTGTCCGCCGAAGTGCTCTGGTGTCCAGTGCCGTCGGGTCGCTTGAGAAGAAGAGGAGGTGTCGGCGATCACGGTGAGGGCTCTGTTCTGCCCCATTTTTTTTATTTTAAAGTTATCTAAAGAAAGTTCCGGTCCCTTGTTGGCAGCATGGCAAGAGCCACGTCACCAAGAAGGGAGGGAGAGAGAGGCCGTCGAGTGTCGGAAGGTCCTGCAAGGCCTCCTTGCTGTCAGGTTGCTGCCTGCAGTCCTTCCTCCCACTGCCAGCACCTCCCACCTCCCCTGAGCAGACTTCTTCACCTCGGGTCAGAGCAGTGAGTCAGCAGCAGCACAAGAAGAGTGCTAACCACCTAAAAATGACTGAAAAATAAAAGTTTTTCTGTCTGTGTTAAAAGGTGCCCGAGGGTGCAGGAGCAGCCAGGAGCCATGAGGGGTAGGCTAGTGGGCCTGAATTTAAATATATTAATTATAATTAGGCAAAGCGATGTCCTGAGGAGGGTCTAGGGCAGAGAAGTCCTAAGGTGCAAAAATAAATATTTATTAGAAGAGCCCCAGAGGCAGAGCGGAGGTGGGGCTTAGAGCAGCTGGCCCTATATAGTGCAAAAGAAGGATTTAAAAGGGTCAGCTTCTGGGAAAGCAAATTAAAAGGGCAAGGAATGCCCCATCTATACTGAAGAGCCAGCAGGGCTAGGGAGAAGTAAAAGGGGCTCAGCCAAGAAAGTTCTGCTGTTAAAAGGGGCTCAGCCAGAAAAAAAACACTGTTTAAAGGGGCTAAGCAAGACATGCCCTGCAATTTGAGAAGGGTTCACCCAGCTTAAAGTTAAGAAGGACTAGCAAGCCAAGGTACTCAGTGTTGCCCTGTCACACCCTAGTCCCTGACACACCTTAGAGGGGGGTAGCAGCCCAGATATAAAGTGTTTGGCTCTGGGGACCCGCGGGTTGCTGCTTGTGCATTGGGACATCGACTGAGGTCACATTGATGGGGAAGGGGTTTTAAGTATTTCCCACCTTCAGACTACCTATAGAGATGGCCAAGGAAGGAGCTGACTAGCTGCTCCTTAAATTAGGCTAGCATTGGTGCAACAAGCGCCACTGGGGTAACAGGGCATTCAGGGCACTTAGCGTGGCCATAAGGTGGAAACTGTCTAAAATGTGTTTTACTGCTGATGACTACTTGAACTGCACCCAAACTGTGTTATTGCCCCGGAGCTGTCCAATTGCCCCTGAAACTGGTCAATTGCCCCAAAGTCGTTTGTTTGCCCTCACAACTGGTCAACTGCCCCAAAGCCATTTGTTTGCCTTTGCAATTGGTCAATTGCCCCTGGAACTGGTCAACTGCCCCAGGTCGCAGTTGCGCAGTAGTGTGCACGCATTTTGTACCAAGTGAATTCCTGTATCAGTCTTCTGCAAACTTAAAAGGGCGTTCAGCAAGTGAATTCCCGAATCAGTCTTCAGTAGCCCCAGTGGGGCGTTCAACAAGCAAACTCCAGAATCAGTCTGCAGCAGGATCTTTGGATGATCCTCATCCACGGCAGTGCCCCTGCAACATCATGTTTGTTGTTTTCCACTAGTAACAAGTTACATTCATGCCCTGTGCAGATCTGGTCATCCATTTTGTTGTTTTCTTCATCTCAGCTTCTTCAGGATCTTCTGTTTCCATCCCCAGACCAACATCCTGTTTGTTGTTTTACGCTTAACCTTGGCTCATCCAGCCTTGGTGCCCAGAAATCCACCATCCTCCTGGCTTCCAAAGATATCTTTACCCTGGTCCTCAGTTTTCATGGGGTCCTCCCGTTTCCTGCATCTGATATTGTGTCCTGGCAATCCATAAGAGGGCTGTAGCTGGGTGGTCTTCTGCATCTGGTATCGTGTCCCAGCAGTCCACAGGAGGGCTGCAGCTGGCTGGTCTCCTGCATCTGGGATTGTGTCCCAGCAGTTCACAAGAGGGCTGCAGCTGGGTGGTCTCCTGCATCTGGTAATGTGTCCCAGCAGTCCATAAGAGGGCTGTGGCAGGGTGGCTTCTGCATCTGTCATCTCATCCTGGTTGTCACCAGAAGACCATGACCAGATCCTTTGTGCTTGGTCTTTACTGCTACATTCTGTCAGTCCACCAGTGGGTTTTGTGCCAACGATTCTTGCATTTGTTCTTTGTTTCTGGCAGCCCACCAGCGGGTTTTGTTCCAAAAGAGTTCTCATATTTGCTCCTTGTTTCCGGCAACCCTGGAGAGGTGGGTGTAGCCGATGAACCCGTGGCCTGTTTAAAAAGCCTCTCCACATCCCTTTAGACCCACAGAAATTTCCATTGCCATGCCATCTGGCAAAACTACTTACTCACCTTTCAGAATCTTCCTTGTTTTCCTTTCCTTCCTACAACTGAGCGATCATCACATGGACAGAGACTTTGGTAGCTGTGCACAAATTGCAAATTGTACCATTTTTAGTCTTGCTACAACATACTGTAATAGTTCCTGTGTCTGGAGTACTCCAGGGGTAACCACTTGAGTAGAGCTGCACCTCAGGGTTGGGGTAGAGTGACCTGCATTGTAATTACAGTACCGTTAGTTTTAGAGGTTTGTATAGCTCTTGTATTACAGTACCTTTACAGTTTTAGAGGTTCGTATAGCTCTTGTGTTATAGTACCTTCGAAATGTAGAGTCTTCCTCTTATTGGAATTTTAGAGTGTTTAGTCTACCCCTCCTTCCTTGTGACCGTGTCTTCCTTCCCTTGGTTATAAATAAATATGGTGATGCATCTGAACCTCATTCATGACTCCTGCCTCTCTTTGTCAGGTGATACCATCCACCTTTCTAGAACCTGAAGTGTCCTCCCGCCATCTGTCATTCCACCTGCTGGGAGAGACACTGCTGTTGGTAATTAGCGTGCAATTTACCTGGGTCATCACAACACGTCTGCTCTAGTCACCCTTTTACTATAATTGGACTACAGCGCACCACTAGACCACCCCAGTTGTTTCTTATTAAGGGATCCCTCACTATCAAGTACAAGAAAGGGCCGCTCTCCTGGAATCATGGTGCTGGTGGAGAAACTTGTACAGTAAAGAAAACTGCATGCACACATTCACTTCAAATGTCTGAAGGATCAGCAGTAGATACATCGAACACAGTCAGGTCGATTGTGCTCAGTAACTTTCATTTCCTTTGACGGTGTGGCAGCAGTGCGACAAGTACAGAAAACTCCCTTAACATTTTGCAATTGCATGATTTTTCAAAAGGCAGACATGTTTAGACAGGTAAACCCTTTTATAGGGTATGCCCGTAAAAAGACAGTAATATGGCAGTCTAAGGTGCATCACGTTACAGCAGTGCTCATATATTCGAAGTGCATAACAAACTATGTGTTTAGTAATAAAAATACATACTTCCTTAATTAGTACTTAAAGGGAAACATCCACCTGTAATCCTGATTAGCATTTTAGCAGTGTTTAAAGTTTTTTACTTACAGCCTGATGAGTTATTTAGCTTTTATCTGGTTGATCCTGCCATCCCTCCCATCAGCATTTTGTATGGAAGCGCCCGTACTGGCAACTCACAACCTCCCGTGGCTGTCCCGAGAATGACGTATGAGTTGGGGAGCAGCCGAGGGAGCATGCACAGAGATCCTATACAGATGGAGTTAGTCATAGCTCTGGTTTGCTGAGAGATCATGCATAGAGATCCTATACAGACAGAGATATTAATAGCTCTGGTTTGCAATTTACATGTCCCGGTGCTATACCAGGACCAGGTATAGACTCGCAGTCAAAGCTCACACCTATGGTTGTCACTCTAACCTGTGGGGAAAAAAATCTCCAGAACAGTGAATGCATTACATTCCAAAACATACCTTGCCAGTTTTAGTAGGAATTCAGTTGGTGGTGGGCTCTGAAGGGGACATTGGTTGAGGAAGTGTTTAAGGGTTTGCAACCTTCCCTCATGGGGAATATTCATGTAGCGAGCCTCCACTACTAGTGTGACTAGCATGTCACTATCTCAACATGGAGGTCCTCCACAAGAGACAAAGCTTGTGTGGTGTCTTTAATATATGACCGTAAGGCTGTTACATATGGCTTGATAAACCAATCAATGTACTGTGAAAGGGTTCAGTCACATATCCAGTGCCTGAAATAATAGGGTGCCCTGGAGGATTCACATGGCCTTTATGCACTTTTGGTAAAGTGTATATGGTTGGACGGGTGGGCTGATCTGTGTAAGGAATCCTTTCACTTTCGTACTGATGATACGTTTCTGAAAGGCTATGTGAAAGTACTGCATGCATTAATTTGATTTTTGAAAGACAGTGTGGGATCCCCTGATAGTGGAACATAGAGTTTTCGGTTGTTAAATGAGTTGTACTGTTAAAAATTTGGAAAAACATGTTATGCAGAGTGTTTTGATTTCTCTGTATAGTCCTGGTGTGTCCGTTCCCTTGTTTGCTACTAGGATTTTTTTCTAAATTACCCTGCCAGTTATATGGTTGTTTTATGGCCCCTGGGGATCTCCATCTAAACAAGGGTTAGTGCTCTTCTTTCTCCTACAATGCATCCTGTCCCATGTGACAGTGATGTGTCCGGGACCACTGATTCGGCAAGTACTAGAGATAGGAACCTGATGTTCTGGCCTCCAATGAATAGCTCTAATTCAGTAATTTTTGTTTTCTATGTGTGTCAGGTCTAGCCAGCAGGAGTAAATGTTTTACTTTAAAAACTTTTCATTTAATCAAATTATACACAGCCATAAAAAGCACACAAATAACCCCAGATCATCAATGCTAGAATTAATAAAGTCTAGCTGTTTTCTTACAGAATAATCCACTCAATTATCCCTTAAGTATTCGCTAAACTGTAAATGTAGCAATTAGTGCTTACTGGATAATGAAAGTTACTAAATATCACAGTTCTGCTGTAGTAAACTGACTTCAAACCAGGGCTTGCTAAATCCTTGGTCCCAGGTACATCACTGTCACATGGGACAGGAGGCATTGTAGGAACAAGAAGAGCAAGAAATCTTCCTGAGATGGAGATTCCCCAGAGGCCATAAAACAACTGTAAAACTAGCAGGCTAATTTTGAAAAAAAACTCCTAACAGCAGACGGAGGGAAGGACACACTTGGACTACAAAAAACACTCTGCACAGCATATGTTTTTGCAATTTCTGACTGTACTACTCCTTTAAACTGCCTTTTTACTTCTGCTTCGTAGTCAGAAATGTTACAACACTCTCACGTTTGTCAGCCTGCTTAATAGTGACTGCAGGATTTTTGTCACAATTTTCAAATGTTTTCAATTAATAGGTGGACACATTCACAAGAGGACTGTGGCTAGGTGGCCTTCTGCATTTAGGTAGGTCTGCAAGACTTTGTAAATCCTTCTTGCAGGCCTTGAGGAATACACTGACTGTTAGGTGGGGGTGGGTGGCTAAAATTAGATTTTGGTCAAAACTGTCTACTTTCAACCATGCTGACACTGTTGTCAGAAGATAAATTAACATATTCCGTGATGATGTTACTACCCAAGACCTCTTTCCTTCCCTCCTGTGAAAAATTAGATTACTCTGAACTACATGTTACATAAAAAAACACTAAAGAAATGTCCTTGCAGCCCCTGCCTTTGCCCTGATAGTGTCTGTCCCCTGTGGCCCTGCGGTCTTTCCATGTACGTTGGCAAGGTTTTTTTTAAGGATAGACTTAGGTTACTTCTTCCAATTAAACACACACCATTTAGGGACTACCTAAACGGGTGTGTGTTTATTTGGAAAAAACAACCTATGTCTGTCCTTATAAAAAAAACTAGCCAACCAGAATCCCCTCAACAGCACACAGGTAGATAGTGAAGCAGACGCTGCCTCATCGTGTTTTTATTTTTTAGAAGAAAAAAGCTATAGTTCCAATGAGAGCCTGTACCAACTCCCCCCTCCTCCCCCCACAGCCTCAGAATCAGCTTCAGAAAGGCCAATGTACATGGAAAGGCCACAGGGGATGGACACTATAAGGGAAAAGGCAAGGGCAAGCCACCACCACAGAAACAGGGGATGAGACGCCACTAACTGAAGCACCTGATAATGTAGACCCCGAAGCAGTCATTGGCAGTTGAAATAGTCAGCTGCAATTCAATGCAGTTGCAATCAGTTGTAATTGCATTGGATTGCAGTCATAAAATAGTGGAGCTGAAATCCACTGCAGTTGATGATTCCGTGACCCATCCAGTTTTGTTTTTGTGGTGCGCTGCAGTGTGCTTTCTCTTTTTTGTTTCCTGGGGGGGAAGAGGGGGCCAGGGGGCCATGAATATCTAACAGTCCTCAACCGCCAGTATCAAGCCTTACAGTCAATAAGATGCACCCCTGGCTCCTGAATATGAAGCATCCACCAATTAGGAGAGATAGGAGGAAGCTTGATAGTTTCTGTGACTGGCTACACGAGGTAGGTAGGAGAGGAGACTGTCAGGAGAAGAGGCATCTGTGTTAGTGTATGGGCAACACAGCAAGCAGCATTTTGCTGCAGGGATGAAGTTTGGTGGTTCAGTCTTTAATTTAAAAATAAATCAGCTGTGTCCACTGTCCTGACATGTCTGGTGCCTGGAGAGAGACTAGTGTGTGGCAGTGTAAGTCCCAGTCAGTCCTTCAGCAAAGCCAGGCAGCAATTGTGTGAAGGCAGCAAGTCAGTGGTCTGGTCGTGGTCAGGTTCAGCTCGTGACCCCATTGGCAGGGCCCATCAGGAGACTCTCACTCAGTCTCAGTTAGGTCTTCAGAGTTGGTGAGGAGGAGGAGTGGTAGGTACACTAGTTCCACTGCACAGAGTACCAGAGTGGGGATGTGGGTCTGGGTTGGGGACTGACTGTGTGGGTTGGGAGGAGGGAGCACACAGCTCAAAAACAACACTGACACCACCACCGAGTAGAGCAGCAGTGGCTGCCAGAGCCATGGAACCACCCGATGACAATGACCGAATCATCACCCGACACCTGACCGAACTGGCAACAGGCTACTACAGTGAGCAAGGTACTGTATGGGACGTGTATGTAAGACCCGCCAGGGCTGAGCAGTAGGAAGGAGGAGAAGGATGGTCTCTCACAGACTACTCAGTCTGTCTGTCTGTCTGTCTGCGTGTCTGCTGTGTGCTGGGCTGGCTTGTCTGGCTGGTTGAGGGCTTGGGGGCTGTGGAGCCCAGGGGGGCCGAACTTGAAAAGCCAAGGTGATTGATCATCATCTATCTACTGCTGGTGTCCCAGTTGGGTTCTCTCTGACTGTGGTGGCACTGAGAGTAAGTCAGACTCCCCACGAGGTCGTGGAGCAGGCCAGACACAGGTAGTCAGTTGGTGAGTTATTCAGTCCCATAGGAGGCCAGAGTGTGGAGCATGCCCGGTCGGGTCCAATGGACAAAATGTTTGTTGTCCACCACTGTAGGAATTGGAGAGACCAAATATTAAAGTCCTCATGGCAAGATGAATACAATTGTAAATAACACATTAGTGTACATGCTGAAAGCCAAAACAAGTTCAGAAACTGTGTCAGAAAATATTTTTTTAATATGCGTGGGGTTTTTTTTAGCTTTAAATTTAAACTATGGATACTTCTCAGTTCTGGTATATCATATAGGAAGTATTGCTAGGGGTCCTCCCTTAAACTGTTTAGTCTCACAGATTCTAAGACTACTAGTAAACTAACATATATTGATGGTTAGCTCTGTTTGCAAAAGGGCACCTTCCAGCTTTTGTGGGGTGTTTAAGAGGCCCTACCTATACTGCATTTTATACTCACAGTTCTTTTTCTAAGTAACTAGTATTACAGTTACTTGTTTTTCTATACAGTATACTGTTTTACTGCCCTGCTCCAACTTGTTACTTCCGGGGACTTAGTATATTTTGTTGTTGTTTTGACTGGTTATTGTGCTTTAGTGGGTCTCTACTGTGTGTAGATTTGTTTCACTGCACTTTGTATTTGCATTTTAAAGAGCAGCCAGCTTCTTAGCTGCTGCTGACTAGTTGCTGCTCCCTCCAACATATGCAATACCTTACCTGCCCTGGAGTTGAGGGGTATAAATAATTCCTTTTGATTCTGCCCATTTATGAAGTTATAATGCTGCTAAATCCCAAATGCTAAAACTGGAGCTGCTTCCTGATCTCAGCCCACCAACATGCCCCCACGTAGGCACATACAGCCCCGTTTTGTGATGTCAAAAGGTGAAGGCTGTGTGTGCGTGTGCTCCATTGGTTTCAAGGGGGGGGGACTTTTCCATACATTTTATTAACTTTTATAGTCAAAATTTTAGTAAAAAAAAAATGAAGTTAAAAAAGTACGATAAACTACTCATAAAAAAATTCAACAATGGTGAAAGTTGGAAAAACTAGTTGGATTTTTTTCAGTTAGCTGAAGTCAGAAATGTCAAACTAGTTGAAAAAATCAGTCATAATGTGTGGTAAGTTAGTCATAATTGTCTTTTCAACTGACTCTGGGGTCTATGATAATGTCATCAACGTCTCGGACCACAGACTATCTGACACCGAGAGATCTGTACTGAACTGAGTTTTAAACTTTGTGCCATCTCACAGCTTTAACCTCTTTGACACCTTTACAGGCATTAACAAATCTGCAAGGACATTAAATCTTAAGGAGTACTACAGTCAAAATTTGCAAAAATACATGTTGTGCAGAGTGTTTTGATTTGTTTGTTTAGTCCTGGTGTGTTCTTCCCTTTGTCTGCCAAGAAAAAACTACTCTCCACAGTGATCTTGTTTCTTCCAAGGTATTCTTCAATATGATTAACTAGCAGTCAGCCTCCTGGATTGCCCTGCCCCGGAGATGAATGGAACTTTATGCAACTAGTGGAATACCTATTGGCTCGTGCCACCATTCAGAACTGCTGTCCTTACCAACTGCTGCATTCTATAATGTTCAGATTCACTGGAGCCTGCAATTAGACCCTCTAACTAAACTATTCTTATAGTAGACCACTAAATATTAATAACAACCAATATAACTAGTATCCCCTATTTCACACCATAGCAATGGAAATGCCCAAAAGAGGCTAACAACAAGAAAAACAGGGCCACCTGGTTTAACTTAACAGTACCAGTGAATGGTCAACAGAATAGGAGTACCAGCTGTATTGCAGAGGCTAACTGGTTCTGGAGGGGGAGGTAGGGTGGGAGAGTTAATCGTACTGAAGAATACCTTGGAAGAAACAAGATTACTGCAGTAAGTAATTTTTCCTTCTAACACCAGGGATTATTCAATATCATTACCTCTAGCAAACTATGAAGCAGTACCTTTGGAGGCAGGCCCAGAACCCTATTTAGGGAACAAGACCTGCAGCACTGCTGTGCCAAACCGGGCATCACCCCTCGACTGAGTGTCCAGACTGCAGTGCTTTGTAAAGGTGTGTACTGTTCTCCATGTAGCCACTTTATAGATTTCCAACAAGAGGATATCCCTGGCTGCTGATAAATTGTAGCAGCTGTACCCCTTGTGGAGTGTGCCCTCAGGCCTACAGGGGGCTCCTTGCCCGCTTTACTGTAAGCAGAACTGGATGCATGCTGCTATCCAGCATGCAACTGTCCTTTTTGAAGCTGGCTTTCCTTCCCCCACATCACCACAGGTCAGGAACAACTGTTGTCTGTCCTGCCTTTGGGCCTTGGTGTGTTCAATATAATATTTGAGAACTCTCTTTACATCAAGGCTATGTAGCCTGCATGCCTCTGAGCTAGAGTGTTCAGTAAAGAAGACTGGCAAAGTGATAGACTGATTGAGATGAAAATCAGATATTACTTTTGCAAGAAATTTCCTGTTAATCCTGAGCACCACCTTGTCCCTGTGGACAGAGATGTAGTCCTGCTCCACACACAGGGCCTGTAACTCACTTATTTGTCTTGTTGATGTGATAGCCACTAAGAAAATATCCTTCCAAGTGACAAATTTTAAGTGGGCGGTAGCCAAGGGCTCAAATGGAGGCTCTATGAGCTTGGCAATATAGACATTTAGGTCGCAAGAGGGCACCAGTTCCCTGTGAGGAGGGTGCAGATGAGCCAATCCCTTGAAATACTTCTTGAATATAGGATTTGCAGCCAGAGAAACACCCTTACCAGCCAAAAGACAGGCAGAGACAGATGCCAAATGGACCTTAAGGGTAGTGGTCTGTAGACCCATTGAATGCAGGTGAGCCAGATAGTCTAACAAAACTGATATCCCTGATTCAGATGGTAACATATCTCTGGTACCACACCATATGGAAAATCTTTTCCATTTAGAAGCATACGTGTTTTTGTAGAGGGTTTTCTAGAACCCTTAGTACACCCTCTGAGAGGTGTAAATCAGTATACTCTAGGTCCTCAAGAGCCATGCTTTGAGTCTGAGTGACCTGAGGTTCAGGTACAGAATCCTCCCATGGGAGGACATCAGAAGGTTGTGCCTCTGAGGGAGATGTATGGGCTGGGTTACTGACAGAGAGAGCAACAACGAGTACCAAGGCAGTCCGGCACAATCAGGAGCTATCAGAATCATTATAGTTGACTGGGACCTGAGCTGAAGGCCTGCAGCAGAATTTGGGCAACTGGTGATTCTCCTCTGAGGCAAAGAGATCTATCTCTGGTGTGCCTCACCTTCAAAATACCACTTCCAGTACCTGTCTGTCGAGAGACTACTTGTAGTGATTTTGGTTGATTCTACCAAGTGCATCTGCCAGGGTGTTGTCCTTTCCTGGAAGGTGGACAGCCACTAGGGACACTTGTAAGGAGTATGTTAGACTCCAAATCTTCATTGCTTCTGTACACAGCAGGTCAGACCTTGTCCCTTCATGCTTGCTGATGTAATACATTGTGGTGGTATTGTCTGTTCTGACTTGTACCACTTTGTCTCTTATTAGGGATGCAAACAATTGCAGTGCTAAGAGCACTGCCCTGGGCTCCAGGAGATTTATGTGCAGTAGTGACTCTGTGGGAGAACAGGTGCCATGCACTGCATGTTCCTCCAGATGTGCTCCCCACCCCAGAAGCAAGGCACCTGTTGTGAGCACTAGGGTAGGAGGGTCCTTTTGAATGGAATTCCCTCCCTTAGGTTGGCACTGTCCTGCCACCACTGTAAAGCCTGTAGCAGAGGCCTTGATACAGGCAACATCTTTGAGAGAAAGAGTCCTTTCTTTGGCACCAATGTGCCCTGAGATGGAACTGGATGTCCCTCATTTGGAATCTGTAGCCTTGCACTGTACCTGTGGCTGCAGCCACGTGTCCCAGCAACTGCAGGAACTGTCTTGCTGACTTGGTCTGTTTAGGGTGAAAGATCCCACAATGTGCAGGATGTTGTCCACCCCGTCCTGATGAAGGAAAGCTCGTCCCTGTAGGGTATCCAGTTTTGCTCCTGTAAAGTACAGAAGCTGGACAGGCTGTAATACAGACATTGGGACATTTATGAAGAATTCCAAAGACTCCAATATCACCCAAGTGATTCTGAGACATTCTCTTACCTGTTGAGGGGATTGCCCCACCACTAGCCAGTCATCCAAGTATGGAAACACCGATATGCCCTGCCTCCTTAGGTGTGCCACCACCACTGCCAAGCATTTTGTGAATGCGCTGCAGGCAGAGGTTAGGCCGAAAGGCAGAGCTGTGAACTTGTAATTACCTAAAGGTAGTCTGAACCCTAGGTACTTTCTGTGCGATTCCCTTATAGGAATGTAAAAATAAGCATCCTTTAAGTCTAGTGATGTCAACCAGACTCCTTGTTGTAGTGTTGGAAGAATCATTGCCCAGGCTACCATCCAGAACGTTGGCTTTGTGAGATGCTTGTTTAAAGCTCTCAGATCTAAAATGGGTCACCACTCCCAATTTTTCTTTGAGGTTAGGAAGTATCTGGAGTAGAAATCTCTTCCCTTTGAGAGGAAGGGACTGGTTCTACTGCCTTTGTTGCCAGCAGAGTGGACACTTCCTTTTCTAGCAGTGCCTCTCTGATGGACTTGGCGAACTGAAATACCTTGGTCTCAGTTTGAGGAAGGTTTTGAAACTGAGGGCTAATCCCTGATCCACTACTTTGGTTTTCCAATTTTGGAAGTAGTGGGTCAATCTGCCCCCAACTGGGATCGAGAAGGCGACCCTAACTGTCACATCAGGGGTTCTGCTTTCCTTGTGTGGCAGTCTGAGAGGATTAGTCCCCTCTTTTGGAGCCCCTTTGACCTCTACCCCTGAAGTAACCCCTTTGTTGGTACCCAGGGGTAGACTGTGCATGGAAAAAGGGTCTGTTATAACTCCTACCTCTACCTCCCCTTCCATATGGCCTATAGGAAGTTGAGGCCTTTTCTTTTGCAGAGTTACTCTTATAAGTGGACTTGTATTCATCCATTTTTTTCATATATTCCTCTGTCTTACTGCTGGAAAGGCAATGGTTCTCTACAGGGAAATCCATAGCCTTATTTTGAGTGTCTTGTGTGAGGCTGGTTGTCTTAAGCCAGGCCAACCTTCTCAAGGCGATAGTTAAGGCCATCCACCAGATTGCATTATCATTTACATCCACGGCCATGTGGAACTGATAATTTGTGGCTTCCAAACCATACTTTGCAGTTTCCATAAGGTCAGCTGCAAGCCCTGGTGGTGCCTTGTCCGCCATGGCCATAACAGAAGTCCAGAAGGTCTTCTGATACTAGGTTGCATAAGCCATGTAGTTGGCTTCCCTGATGCCCAGGGAAGCTGCCAAGTACCCTTTCTTTGCCATTCCATCCAATTTTCTGGAATCCTTTTCAGGAGGATGGGTGGCCAGAGGTAACTTGGCCTTGCCGCAAGCAGCTGTCCGACCTACCCCTTCTGTATCAGGGTGAGATAATAAGAATTCAGCACCCAAGGGGTCTAATTGGTACTACTTGTCAGCCATTTTTTCCACAGGTGGTATGGAATTTGGGGTTTCCAGTACCTTTACCATCTGTTTCTTCAAGAATTTATTAAAAGGTAACATGATCTTTTTTGTGGGTGTTAACCCCATCATTTCCAGGAATTGTAATTCCTCCCCATCCTGTTCAGGTTCATATGGTGTAAGGTCTGATGCCTCCACCATTTGCCTCACAAAACTGAAAGCTGAGGAACAGTCCTCAGGAGCCCTTGGTGTGAATTCAAACCCATGCTCCAGTGAAATCTCTGGTTCAGTTGCCTCCTCTTCATCATCATCCACTCCATATTCTGCCATATTCCTCCAGAAAGGGATCAAACATTACTATACTCTGAGCAGAGGAGCCCAAGCCTGAAACCAATGGACCAACTGCAGTTGGTTGCTGCTGAACTGGTGTCAATCCTGTCTGCAAGGCTTTTAAAATCTGTAAAGCCTGTACTACCTGATCAGCCGTAGGCATATTTGGCTGAGATACTGGGAGCCCCATTGCTTTTCCAGCCAGGGAACCAATATTCTTCTTTTTATCTAGTTTCTTTAAAGGAACTGAATCCTTTACCAGTTCACCCAGTCTTTTTAGTCTGGAAGTCTCGCCTTTTTCAGGGGCATTTGCATTGGCACCCTTAGACTTCTCCTTTGGTTCTGCATTCGGATCGGTTAGATCCAGAACCGGAGTTAAAGGCATACTTTCCTTAAAACGCTTAAGGAGTTTTTCAATAGTAGTTTCAGGAAAGGTTTCACAAATCTCACAATTATCCTTGAAGTGGTCAGCCTTAAGGCAAAATAAAGACAAGTTGTGTTTATCTGCTCTTGCAAAAACTTCCTTACACTTACTACAATTTTTAAATCTGGTCAGCCCAGTTTTCTGTTTAGGCTTTATGGACATTAACACTGTTTTAATAAGACACAAAACAAGACCCAATCAGTTTCTAAACTGAGCCGAACCAGTTAAACACCACTGAGCAGTAACAAAAAATCCTGGCGGTCAGTTCCTCAAACGAGGAAAACCGCAATTTTCACTAAATAACACAACTGGAACAAACCCAGCAAAAGAAACATAACTTGGGTATATAAACTTTTGAAATAAAACAATTTTAACCCTAAAGAAAACAAACTAATCGGTTCCCCAGCAGTTTCTAGGAACCGTGAGGAACCGACAAAACTACCGCAATTTACTAAAAAACTTCAAAAAAACTACAAAAGGCAGCAGAAATGAAGTAAATAAACATTACTCATTTTTGATGGAAAAAAAAGTTCTCAGTCACGCTGAGGAGCAGTCCCTGAGGCGTCCAGCAGGCAGAGAATGAAATCTGAGCATTACAGAATGCAGCAGTTGGTAAAGGCCACAGGTTTGAATGGTGGCACAAACCTATAGGTGTTCCACTATTTGCATAAAGTTCCATTCATCTCCGGGGCAGTGCAATCCAGGAGGCTGACTGCTAGAGTTACTGTAATCATATTGAAGAATCTCTGGGGTTAAAATGGGAGTTTTTTCTATATTTGCCTACTAGTTTTATGGCCTCTGGGGATCTCCAAATTAAAATGGTTTTACAATGCCCCCTGCATCATGTGACACCGATGCGTCCACGACCACTAATTTAGTGAGGGAAAGCAGTGCAGCAGTAATCTGAAGATAGAAGCCTGATGTTCTGGCTTCAACTAAATAATTCCATATTTTTGTTTTCTATATGTCTAGGTCTAGCCAGCAGGAGTAAATGTTTTACTTTTAAAGCTTTTAATTTTATCAGACTGCACCCAGCCATAAAAAAGTGCACAAATCACCCTCGGTCATCGATGTTATAGTTAGCAAAGACTAGCTGCTTTCTTACAGAACACCCACTCAATTAGACCTCAAGTGATTGCTAAGTTATAAATGCAGCTTTTAGTGCTCACTGGATAAATTTAAAATCACAGCTGTTTGTTGTAAAATTGGCTTTACACAAATACTTCCTGAATCTAGAGTCCTGGACACATCAGTCATGTGGGACAGGAGGCATTGTAGGACAAAGAAGAGCAATAAACCATGCTAATATGACACTAGTAGGCAAATTGAGAAAAAATTCCAACTAGCAATCAAAGGGAAGGCTACACCGGGACTAAATACACAGATCAAAACACTCTGCACAACATATGTGTAACCCTCCACCGGACACTAAGCACACCTCCCATATTTTCTGTCTAGGGGAAAAAGAGGGGTGGGGGTACAGAAACAGTGTTACAGACTAATGACCATTACTAAGCCCAGGTCCTGAGGAGAGACCTTTGCTAGGGGCTGCTAGGTCTGAACTTCTGAGGGTACCCAGTAATTCCACACAGGAAGCAGTAACAAGAATGTCCAAACCAGGTTGGGGTTCTAGAGTGTGGCTTTATTCCAATGAATGGCACACAGAAACAAAGGTGGACCCACAAGGGTTTACACTTCATGGCACAAGGCAATGCAGAATGACAACATCTGTAGCAGACAGAAACTCTAAACTCCCCATATTGCATAGGACTTCGAACCCTTTTCAGCAGCAAAACCGCAGCTGAAACACACATCTCTTCTAGTGGCATTGGCCACAACGGAGCACACAATTTCTTCTAGTGGCAATGGCCACAACTTAGAACATTTCCCATATGACATAGAATTAAACATCTGGAAATGTGGCAATGGCCACGATGGAGAACACTGGGGCTCAAAATTAGCAGAAACCCACACCAGGGTGTAAACTTTCTCTTCAGGCATTGGCCACCATGTCCTGAAAAAGAAGACACCCTTGTGGAACCTGTAGTGCTAAACTGTTCACTCCAGATGGGGGGTTGCCCACCTTTTGCTTTCTCAGTCCATACCCAGCCATTCTTTCAGAGTTACAACTCAAACTTTAAGCAACACTGTAGAACTATGCATCTTGGAATGGCTTTCACATACAGCATTAGAAATACATTACTTCTGAGTGTAAATTAAAGTCCTGAACAATGTGTCAAGTCTCACTGGAGACTCCACGATTGTCAGCCAAGTTTAAGAAGTGACGGGAACAGTCTCAAACAGAACAGAATTTGGTGCATATGTCCCTTTGTCAGAGTACACCCCAAAAGAAAATGGGTACATTCCTCCTGGGATACCCAAAGTCAGATTGCTCAGTTTGTACACAAAGGCAGCTTCAATGTCCTGTATCAAAGCAGCGGATTGCCTTCAGATCTATTCATCAGTCCTTCTCATTTCACAGGGGATGAGAAAAATCAGGAACTCCTGCTAGACGGTTTCCACCACTTCTACAAGGCAGGCAGATGGTTCTCAGCACAAGGGTGATAAAAATAAGCTCTCCTCAGAGCCCACACTGCAGCTCTTCACTTCTCCAACTACCCACACTGAAATCCACTCAGAGAATCCTGCAGACTAACTGAAAATTTTAAAGTTCCCCACTCACAGCTAGCTACTGTGGCTTATGCTGGGGCGAGAGTTTTAAATGACATCACCTCTCTGCTCTCAGCTGAGACTAAGTAAACAGAGAGGGAGCAGATGAAAAAACATTTAGCTAGTTACTCACCAGCTGCCTTCCCTACCTGGCACTGACACTGATGGAATTCTAGTAACCCCAGGGGACCGGGGGGTTACATTCACCCCGAGCCAGGTAAATGACTGCCCACAGTCATTTCTCTACCCGGCACAAGGCCATCCTACCCTCTGTGTTACCTATAGGGAGGTAGTGCTACTTCTCCCCTACCACGTGCCAGACACAGGCAGGCAACACTAAAGGTCCAGAGGCTGGCTGATGAAACTTCAGCCCCTATCCTACAATCTATCTATGGATAATCAGTGGCTCCAAGAAACTGCTTGAAGCATGCCCTAATAGACCAGAACTGAGGTCCCTGCTGCAGGTCAGGACCACAGCCTGTCTATCCTCCCTAGCCCTCTAGAGAAAATCTATCAGACAAGACTGCCCACCGGGGAACCTCCCCCCAAGCTCCCAGAGTACCTACAAACAAAACACAAGGAAACAACACATTGCAATGCATTACATTTCCCAAACTTTCCCCACAACCTCACACCTGTGAAGAAAAAGCATGTTAACACCCTGTTAACCACAAACAATCCCAAATCTCTAAGAAAAAAGAGGAACTGGGCTGAGCTCCCACATCCTCTTCTTTTCTTCTTCAGGAATACCTGCAAGAGAAGAAAACACAAAACACATCCTGCATACCACACAGTGCCTAATCCTCCACCTGAACACATAGAGAATCCCAAAAATATTTTCTATAAAAGTACAAAAGTAAAAAAAAAATGGAAAACAGGCATTTATACAAAACATTGTGGGGGTGGAATGCCTTAAAATGTCCATACTAGTGACAGAATGTTGTTGCCTAAAGGTAAGGTCCATAAAAGAGTCTCTCCTGGGCCACAGCCCACTGAAGAACAGTCCTGGAACAGGGCAGGGCTTGAAAAGCACTGCAATCCATGGGGAGAGTCTTTGAGGACAATTCAGAGTGTGGTCAGTCTGCCAGTGTAAGGTGTGTTGTGCAAAGTCAGTTAGAACATAGAAAATTTGGCCTTACCAGTTCCTTGAAGACCAAAACAAAAGACCACCTTACTTCTCTGAGCTGAGGACCGTCTCCCTGCAGACCAGGTGGCATCTTCAAATACAGTTGGGATGATGTCCTCTGCAAAACCAGGCGATGATACTGGAGAACTTCTGGGATAATATCATCTTGGAAACCAAACAATGGAACAAGAAAACCGTTGGTTGATGTCATCTGCAAGGCCAGGCGATGAAACAGGAAAACAGCTGGATCGATGTCATCTGGAAGGCCAGGCGATGAAAATAGGAAAATACTTCCAGGGTGACAATCTGGATGCACCTGAAGAATCCTGGAATACCAGTAGAGCTGCATCTTCCTCCTTGGATACTGCTGCTGGATGACAGACACTGGGCTGCCACTGCTCACTTCCCTCTGGGCATGCTGGGAATATTCACAGGGAGTGGCACCATTAAGGGTAATACCACTTGGGGTGAGGCGCAAGAACTATGACACCATCTGGGCGTTGAATGTTGATGTGGAATGTCTCATACCATGCCTTGTCCACAATTCACACAGTGTCCATAAACAGAGTTCTGCCCAATTTCCAGAATTTAAGTCGAACATTTACGACTCTGTCCCTGACACATTCTGCTGCACCAGATTACAAATTCTTGCTTGCCTCTTCCAACAACCAGGACTTCCTGTTCTGTTTAATTTTCTCCCAGACTCTATGAGGAAAGGTAGGAAAGGACTTCCCATATATAGCGTCATCCCTCCTACATACCAGTCTCTCCTCCTTACTACTCTTCACAAGTGTGCGACCCATGGCCCAGCTTGGGGGTGGCCAGTTCTGGCTGAGCCAGTGCTGCATACTTAAAGAATGAAAGAACTTGTCCCCGACCATCTCTGTGGGCAGGTTACTGGAGCCTCCTTCTTTTCTCTCTCTGGCTCCACTGAGGCAAGAGCTTGAGGCGACTCATGGGGACCCTCAACATAAAGATACATTTCTTCATCCTCCACTTCCTCACTCAGGATCTGAGCCCAGGAGTGAAATGTCCTCACTCCCGAGACAGTCCACTCTTCGCTGGCATGGAGATAGACACTTCCCAGTTCAGTGTCTCTTGCAGTTCGTCCTCCCCTACTAGGCTACAACTTGGACCCTCCTTCCATGGGTCTATGGATCCTTTTGTTGCATTGCCCACCTGGGATACAGGTGTAGAAACCCTTCTTTGTTCCTGCCCTTGCAATAGATCAACATTGCTCTCTCTCTCTCTCTCTGTGCCACACTCCATGGGGCTTCCCCCTACAGGTTCAGCCTGGTGCTGCATGTTGCTACTTGCAGAGTTTCCTGCTCTGGTCCACGTGGGAGCCAAATGAACTTGTGATGCCCTCTCTGGCGCTGCACCCCTGCTCATACCATACTCCACAAGGCAATCCAAACAGTGGGGTATCAGAAACACATCCTTTCCAGCCTTAAGGCACATAATGCATAGTCTCACTGGACAGCTAGGGATTGCTACATCTGGAGGCAACCTTTCACCATAGAAAGTTCTCTCTATTTCTCTTAGTGCTGCAACCTCCTCTGCGATCATAGCTTGGGCACGATCCGGGTAGTGGGGATTTCCCGAAGTCATGTCTGAAATCAGAACACTTAAAAGTTCGTTGTTACTAGTTGTTCACTAGTCCCATTACAATCTCATAAATGGCTTCCGCTGCTGTGTTTACGTTTGCTAATGGTGAATAATGGCGGTGGTAGCTCTCCTCATGCATCAAATCTGTTTCTAACTCAAAATGGTATATCCAACCTTTTCTGGCTACTGATTTTTGCTCAAAACTGTATTCAGTTGCACAATTTGTATCTGTCAGCACATTCCATGATTTTAATCTGACTTTGCGATTAGCATCAAATCAAAGACTATTTACATGTGCTCAAAGTCACTTGCAAGCCACAGTAATTCTATTGCACAGGATTGCCTGTTTGTTGCAGCCTAACATGTAACTCACAGTCTCCCTTTTGCTTAAAAACATTTACTGTTGCTGAACCCATCATAAATGCTCACAGTCTATGCTCAGAATGTATGTTTGTTGCCTTGCTCTTACAACAGACAGTCTTTCTTTGCAAAACAATCACACTGCTCACTCACAGATTCAGCTGGCTTGAAAATCACACACAGTTTGATGCTCAGTAGTTTAGGTTTTTACTCACTGAAATCAGTACCTGGCTTTCTCCAGTGGAAATGTTCAGCCTGGTGCCAATCCTGGAAGGCCTCTGGGGTGAAACAGGCTGGCGGTCTCGCCGATTGTAGCCACAGACACCACGCTCACTTTCCAGTTAGTCGGAGATACATCAAAAGGCTGTTTTTTACAGATTAGAATATTCACAAGCCCCTTGACAGTTGATCCTGGTGTGAACAGCTCACATGCCACTCACTCTCTCCTCCTTGAACACTCGGCTGCACACAGAAGCTGGCTAGGGGATGGGACTGATTGCAGTCGCACCAATCACTCAACGCCATGCAAATGAGCCTCTCTCTCTCTCGCCCACTCTTCCTTCATGGCGATCATCAAGCAGAAGCAAATTTAAACTGCAAACTGTAACTTTTTTCTAGGCTGCAATTTCAGTGGTGGGAGTGCCATTTTGACCATTTTCTCCACAGATTTTGGCAATTTCTTTAGCGACTCCCCCAATTTGCACACAAAGCAAATTAAACTTTCAGGACACATTTCTCTCTCTGTTTCCTAAAGTCCACACTACTTCGGGCATGAAAATTGCAATTTATTTATTTTTTTTATATTTTCACCTCTTTTTCTTTCCTCCTGCCTACTGTCTGATATCTGCCCTGGTCACGGTGCCCCCGAGACTTCCACCACTTGATGAGCCACTCACTCTCCTCGGTTACCGGTGAGGCCCAGCACCGTGGGGAGACACGGCACCACGGAATCATATCTGTTCACGAAAGCCCCCGGCCAAGCGGCTAATTGAAGCCCGGGGAAAGGGTGTCACAGAGACGTCCGGCAAGGAGGAGTTTTTTCACTCCCTATAAACTGTAAGGAGACAGCATGACGCCCGCGCTCTGTCCCGCCCCAGTACCCCCGACCATGCATCGGTGTTCAGAGCGATCCACCCAGCTTCTGCTAGGCATCACTCACATCAACCGAGATCCCCACCTCGGAGAAGGAGAGTAGTCCATAGGATGCTTGATCCTTCTCTCGTTGGTTCCTCCAATGACCCAGGCTCGCTCCCCGAACCCGGTCACCGGCGTCACAAGCAGAAATCCAACTGCTGTGCCAGCAGGCCGGTCCATGAAAATTGCAATTTAAAAAGTTCTGTAAATGTTCTGGATGCAGAGACAAGGACATACACTTCCTGGCTTTACTGTCCATTGCAAGTTGGCACATACACATACACACACACACACAGCAGCACTCTGTTGTTTCTCTACTAGCAGGCATGCAAGTGTCACATTCAGATGGCATTCTCCTGGGCAAAATCCTTTTGTGCAAAGCTTCCTTTCCTGTTTGGGTTACCATGCTACCAGACGAACACTAGCCATACCCTCAGCAAAGATCTCTAGTTCTTTCCTCAAATTAAACATCCTTGGACGAGCCCCAATTTTTGTAACACCCCACCGGCCACTTGTTTAACTAGTAAGCACACCTCCCATATTTTTCTGTCTAGGGGAAAGAGGGGTTGGGGTACAGAAGAAAAAAATTACTCACCATAATAATGTTGTTTCTTCTAATGGAGTCTTGCTGTATTCTGACTATATGCAGTTAGCCCCAGCACTTGAACTGCTCCAGAGAGGAAAGGGTTAACTCTATGCAAAGGCATAGAACGTTGAGTTTGAGCTCGGTTTTCAAACCTCTGTCCCAGGTACTCCTGAGTGTAACCGTCGGATTCTTACGAGCACTAAACTAACTGACTAACAACCCAGAAATTGTTAAATTTTCTGCCAAAAGGCAATAAACATAAATTTTAGGCCCAAAGACTCAAGTCGAGACCCCCAAAACAGAATCCCAGTAGGTAATAAAGCATATAACAATAAAATATCTAATACAACAAACCTCATTCAAAGAAGAGGCAAGCAAGTACACCCCTGAGGTGCAGCAATGCACCTGCCCACCCACATTCCAAAACAACTAGGTTCCAGGACGGAAAGCAGGCAGGGAGGGAGATTAGAATACAGCAAGACTCCATTAGAAGAAACATTACTACTATGGTGAGTATTTTTTTCTTCAAACAACATGAAGTCTTGCTGTATTCTGACTATATGCAGACTACCAACCAGTACCCCCAAGGAGGAGGGATCTACAGAACCTATTTTGGGAACAGACTCTGCAGTACTGCTGTGCCAAACCTAGCATCACTTCTTGACTGGCTGTCAAGGGAGTAATGCTTGACAGTCAGTCAAGAAGTGATGCTAGACTGGCTGTCAAGGGAGTAATGCTTGGTAAATGTGTGAACAGTCTTCCAGGTGGCTGCTTTACAGATTTCCACTAAGGGTATATCCCTAGCAGCTGCAACTGAAGCAGCTGTACCTTCAGGAGTGGAGCCCTCAGGCCTGATGGAGGCTCCTTCCCCATTTTGAGTAGCAGAACTGTATGCAAGAGACAATCCATCTAGCAATAGTTCTCTTAGTGGCAGGTTTACCTTCGCCCACCTCCCCATAAGTAAGAAACAGCTGGGAGCAGTCATTTCTATGGGGTTTAGTGGAGTCTATGTAGTAACTCAGAACCCTCTTTACATCAAGACTGTGTAATCTCTCTCCAGAGGAAGAGTGATCAGTAAAAAATATAGGAAGTGTCATAGATTGGTTCAGATAAATATATGATACCACTTTGGGAAGGAATTTCCTATTTGTGCGAAAGACCACCTTATCTCTGTGAAATTAAATGAAATCAGGTTCCACTGATAATGCCTATAGCTCACTAATTCTCCTGGTAGAGGTGATAGCCACCAGGAACACAGTTTTCCAAGTCAGGTATTTCAGCTCAGCTGAGCAAAGTGGTTCGAAGGGGGGTTGCATCAGCTGTGCAATACAGATATTCAGGTCCCATAGGGGAGTAGGATCCCTGAAGGGATGGTTGATATGGATCAAACGTTTGAAAAATTTCTTGAAAACTGGGTGGGATGCTAGAGAAGAGACTTTCCCAGCCGAAATAAAAGCAGAAATAGCTGCCAAATGCATCTTGAGGGTGGTAGGCTGAAGGCCTAAGCTATTAAAGTGCACCAAATAATCCAAAGCAGTGGGACTGTCAGCTGAGTCCGGCTGAATGTGCCTCTGGGAGCACCAGAACCCAAACCTCTTCCATTTAGAACTACAGGTTTTCCTAGTGGAAGGCTTTCTACTAGCCTTAAGGATATCCAGAGCTGATTGAGAGAGATGCAGACCTGCATATTCTAGCTCTTCAAGAGCCAGGCCTTGAGCCTGAGTGAGAGAAGGTTGGGGTACAGAATCCTCCCCTGAGAAGAGGTGAGAAGGTTGAACTGCCTGGGAAGGCACAGAGGTATTGTCACTGATAGTGACAATAGTAGAGGATACCAAGGTTGTCTGACCCAGTCCGGGGCTACTAGAATCACTGTGCAAGGTTGGGATCTGATTTTGACCAGAACTCTGAATATCAGAGGAAAGGGAGGAAAGGCATAGAGAAACCTGTTGGTTCAATCCAACAGGAGGGCATCTAGAAGAACAGACCCCAGAAGAGGGGGGCTGCAGCAAAACAAAGGGAGCTGATGGTTGTCCGTGGCTGCAAAGAGATCTATCTCTGGAGTGCCACATCTCTTGAAAATGATCTAAAGAATGAGAGGATTCAGGGCCCATTCGTGGAGACCTTGGGAAATCCTGCTGAGATCATCTGCAAGTACATTGTCCTTCCCTGGGAGATGCACAGCGATGAGAGAAACCTGCAGGGAATAAGCTAGTGACCATATTTTCATGGCCTTGGTGCAAAAGGCCGAGGACTGAGTGCCTCCTGCTTGTTGATGTACCACATGGTTGTGGTGTTGTCTGTCCTGATCTGCACCACTTTCCCTTGAATTAAGTTTGATAATGTCTGAAGTGCCAGAAAGACAGCCCTGAGTTCGAGGAGGTTTATGTGTAAAAGAGACTCCTGATGAAACCAAGTTCCCTGTGCAATATGCTGATCCAGGTGGGCTCCCCATCCCAGCAGGGAAGCCTCTGTGGTGAGAATCACTGTGGGGACCTGACTGAGGAAGGGAACCCCTTGCCTCAAGTTGTCCTCTTCCAGCCACCAATGGAGGGCCTGCACCAAAGTTAGAGACACTGGAACCAACTTGAAGAGAGGATCTTTTCTCTGAGATTAAAAGGCTCTTAGATGAAATTGAATATATCTCAGCTGAAACCTTGCCCCTTGCACTACTGCTATGCAGGCTGCCATGTGGTCTAGCAACTGCAAGAAGTGTCTGGCTGGCTGAGACACAAGTGGACGAAAAGAGGAAGCCAGAGTGATGAGGGTTTGGACCCTTAAGAGAAGAAGAAAGACCTTGGCCTGAACAGTGTCCAGCTCCACTCCTATAAATGTGAGAAGCTGGGTTGGTTCCAGAACAGACTTTTCCAAATTTAGAATGAATCCTAGGGAGTCTAGAAGGTTTTGAGTGACCCCTAGAGCTGACCTGACTTGGTCTGGGGACTGGCCTACTACAAGTCAATCGTCCAGGTAAGGGAACAGTAAGATGCCTTGCTTCCTGAGGAAGGCCACCACTACTGCTAGACACTTGGTGAATACCATTGGAGCAGATGTTAGACCGAAAGACATTGTTCTGAACTGATAATGGCCTGAGGGCAGTTTGAACCTGAGGTACTTTCTGTGGGACTGCATGATAGGTATGTGGAAATAGGCATCCTTGAGATCCAGGGATGCTAGCCAGTCCCCTGGTCTCAGAGAGGGAAGAATTAATCCCAGAGTCACCATCTTGAACTTTGGCTTTAAGATATGTTTGTATAGGTATCATAGATCTAGGATGGGTCATCACTCCCCTGTCTTTCTTGGGTAAGGAAGTACCTGGAGTAAAATCCCTTTCCCCTGTGAATGAAATGTACCTTTTCCACTACTTGCAGAAGCAGTAGAGATGATACCTCTGCCTCCAAAGCCTGTGTTTCCTCTGGAGAGGAAGGACAGAAAACCTTTTCTCTCAGCCTTGGGAACCTGCTAAAGCTGAGAGCAAGACCCTGGCTCACTATTTCCAGGACCCACTTGTCTGAAGTGATAGACTTCCAAGCCTGGAAAATGTGAGCCAGTCTGCCCCCTACAGGGATTGGGGAGGTGACCCTGACTGACCCATCAGGGTGTCTGTTTGGCAGGGGGCTTAGACTGAGAGAAGGATGCAGCCTTTATCATCCCCCTTCTGCCTCTTCCCCTAAAGAACCCCCTCTGTTGAAAAGAAGAGGAGGCCTGGGCCTGGTAGAAAGGCATGTGAAAAGGCCTGCCCCTGCCAGCCCTAGATTGCTGCCTTTGAGGAGTGGTCGCCTTTTCTTCAGCTGCTGCACTCCTATATGTGGTCCTGTATTCATCCATCTTTTTCATGTAAGTTTCTGTTTGTTCCCCAAACAGAGAGTTACCGGTGACAGGAAAATCCATGGCCTTGGTCTTGGTATCCTGAGACAAATTGGTACACCTGAGCCAGGCAAATCTCCTCTTGGAAACAGATGTAGCCATAACTCTAGAATGAACATCATTCGAGTCTACAGCAGCATGAAATTGGACCGTTGGAAGCTTCGATGCCATCTACAGCCACCTGCTCCAGCTGCTTGGCCGGCTGGGGAGGGGCATTCTTAGCCAGCTCCAGAATCATATCCCACCTAGACTTCTGGTATCTGGCTGTATATGCCATGTAGTTGTATTACCTGAGTCCCAAAGAGGATGGCAAGTACTGTTTCTTAGCCATGGCTTCCACTTTCCTGGAATCATTATCTTGGGGGTGAGATGCCAGGGGAATATTAGCCTTGTCACAGACTGCAGTTTGCACTACCTCAACATGGCTGCAATGATTGGTAAGGAATTCCGTCCCAGAGCCTGACAGGGCATACTTTTTGTCCATCTTCTTATCCACAGAAGGTATGGATATTGGAAATTGTAATATTTTTGGGGTCTGTTTCCCCAGGGACTTGTGCAGAGGGATAGACACCCTTTTGGACTCTGGGACATCCATCATCTCAACATAGTCAGGCTCCTCCTGATCCTGTTCAGCTTATTCCACAGAGAGATGAAGAGTTTCAGCCACCTTCCTGTAATACAAGAAGTGGGAGGGGGACTCAGAAAGCCTGGGAGGAGACGCATTGGAAGGACTGTCTGGGGAGATGTCAGGCTCAGTAGGTTCATCTAGGCCTTCATAATCTTCATCTTAATCTTCATCATCTTCATCTCCTTCCCATTCGCTCTCATAAAATGCCTCAGGGTCATATTCAGAAGCAGGTAAGTCCGACCAAACTGACCGTTCCTGAGTCAGTACCGGTTCGGTCGGAACTGGGCGAAGCGACTGCACAATAGCAATCGCTTTGGCTATCTCATCGGTGGTTGGAACATGGGGACCGGGATCTGAACCGGCTGACTTGCATTTTCTCTTTGCAGGAACCGATTCCGCAGAATCAGCTCTCCTCTTGCCCGAGGGGGTATCGCCCAGGTCAGTGGGCACCCCCTCAGGTTCAGTCGGGACTGAACCAGGCTAGCCATCTGGGTCAGCAGATTTTTCGGCCTCCCTTTCCTTCAGCCTACTTAAACATTTTTCCACAGTGGCTTTAGGAAAGTTTTTGCAGATTTGGCAGTCTTCCTTGAGGTGGTCAAGCCCCAGACAATAAACACAGATGAGGTAAGGGTCAGCCTTGGCAAAAGCCTCTCCAGACTCAGTGCAGTGCTGAAACTCAGTGGGGCCAGTTTCCTTTTTGGGTTTCTCAAACATGCCTCAAAGAACCAAGTTACCCTTACCAGCGTTTAAGCCAGGCAACTAACAAAACTTATCGGTTCCGACAATTTCACGGGTCGGTTGAAAAAAACTCCAAAATTTGTCAGTTTTTCAGGAACCGATAAATACCGGAAACCACACACAAGATTTTTCTTTTTTCTTTCAACTTAAAACTTAACTAGACAAATTACTTCGGTTCCCAACTGGACCGAACGGGAAGAAACCGAACAGAAAAACAATTTCTTCACAAAAAACACTCTACTACCTACTAATACACTTACTGTATTGGGACGGAGATGTGAACACCGAAAATAAAGAAACGGTATGGAAAAACCGACTGATTTTTACTGTGACCAAACCGAAGTGAAGGAGAGGATCTTCAGAGCGACTTCTCAGTTAGGCGGAGTAAAGAATCTGACAGCTACACTCAGGAGTACCTGGGACAGAGGTTTGAAAACTGAGCTCGAGCTCAACGTTCTATGCCTTTGCAGAGAGTTAACCTTTTCCTCTCCGGAGCAGTTCAAGTGCTGGAGCTAACTGCATATAGTCAGAATACAACAAGACTTCATTTTGTTTGAAACAGTATTACAGACAAATGACTATTACTAAACCCAGGTCCTGAGGAGAGAACTTTTGCTAGGGGTATGCTAGGTCTGAACTTCTGGAGGGGTACCCAGTAATTCCACACAGGAAGCAGTAACAAGAAAGTTAAAACCAGGTTAGGGTTCTAGAGTGTGGCTTTATTCCAACGAATGGCAAACAAAAAAAAATTACTCACTTTAGTAATGTTGTTTCTTCTAATGGATTCTTGCTTTATTCTGACTATGTCCAGTGATCTCCAACCTTTGAATTGCCTTGGAGAGGAAAGAGTTAACTTTCCATGCAAGGCATGGAACACTGAGCTTGAGCTCGGTTGAGCCTCTGTCTGTTGTTGTTTGAACCCCAACTGCCAGATCTTTACGAGCTATACTCACTGGGCATCCTGTGTGCAAACTGTAAACTCACACTAGCCAACTGGCCACTAAATTTAATAAAGAGGGTTTTTTGGTTTCAAAGCAAAGACTCAAGTCAGGAAACCCAAAACAAAAACACAACACGCACCCAAAAATTAAGAGGGTGAGAAAAGGAGGCACCTCTGGGGTGCCAACACTGCTCCTGCCCACCCACATCCCAAAAACCAGGTTCTGAGAGGGGAGGCAGGGGAGGTCAGAATACAGCAGGACTCCATTAGAAGAAACAACATTACTAAGGTGAGTACTTTTTTCTTCAAACAACATGAAGTCTTGCTGTATTCTGACTATGTGCAGACTACCAAGCAGTACCTCCATGGAGGAGGGACAGAACCTACTTTGGGAACAGGCTCTGAAGTACTGCTGTGCCAAACCGAGCATCACTCCTAGCCTGGATATCCAGAGAGTAATGCTTGGTAAAAGTATGTACTGTTTTCCAGGTGGCTGCTTGCCATATCTCTAAGATAGGAATACCCCTAGCAGCAGCCAGGGAAGCAGCTGTACCTCTAGTAGAGTGAGTCCTCAGGCCTGAGGGTGGAGTCCTACCCAATTTTTCATAGCAGAATTGTATACAAGAGACAATCCACCTGGCAATAGACATTTTAGTGGCAGGTTTTCCCTTACTGACCTCACCATAAGTGAGGAACAATTGAAGGGAGTCAAACCTGTGACCCTTGGTACACTCTATGTAGTAGCTAAGGGCCCTTTTCACATCCAGGCTGTGCAGCCTCCTCTCTCCAGAGAAGGAATGGTCAGTGAAGAAAACAGGAAGAGACATAGACTGGTTAAGGTGGAAATCTGAGACCACCGTAGGCAAAAACTTCCTATTAGTTCTTAGAACCACCTTATCTCTATGAAAAGAGATAAAATCAGGCTCCACTGATAGGGCCTGTAACTCACTGATGCATCTGGTAGAAGTAATGGCTACCAAGAACATAGTTTTCCAAGTCAAGTACTTAAGCTCTGCTGAGGACAAAGGCTCAAAAGGGGGTTGCATAAGCTGAGCAATGCAAACATTAAGGTCCCAAGCAGAGGGAGGGTCCCTGAAGGGAGGATTGGTATGAAGCAATCTCTTGTAGAATTTACAGAATACAGGATGAGCTGACAGAGAAGAGGGCTTACCTAGTGACAAAAAAGCAGATACAGCTGCCAACTGTACTTTGAGTGTAGCTGGTCTGAGCCCCAAGCTATTGAGATGAACCATATAATCCAGAACTGTAGGCAACCCAGCAGACTCAGGAGAAATATGCCTACCAGAGCACCAAATAGTGAACCTTTTCCACTTGGAATTGTAAGTCTTTCTGGTGGAAGGCTTCTGAGAAGCCTTTAGAATATCCAGAACACCTTGAGAGAGAGATGCAGATCAGAAAGCTCTAACTCTTCAATAGCCAGGCCTTGAGATAGAGAGATTTGAGATTCGGATACAAAACTCTCCCCTGAGAGGATGTCAACAGGTTGTAATTCCTGGGAAGAGACAGGGGAAGGTGGACTACTAAGGACCGCAACAGTGGGTACTAGGGCTGTCTGGCCCAGTCTGGAGCAATCAGAATCACTTTGCAGGGTTGAGACCCGATTTTGACTAGTACCTTGAACAGGAGAGGGAAGAGGGGGGAAGGCATACAACAACTTCCCTTCCCAATTGAGAAATAGAGCATCCAGGGGGACTGAGCCCAATACTGTAGGTCTGCAGCAAAAAAGGGGTAGTTGGTGATTGTCTGGGGCTGCAAAAAGATCTATCTGTGGAGTGCCCCATCTGGAGAAAATCACCTTCAAAACTAGGGGATCTAGGGACCATTCATGATGGCCCTGAGATATCCTGCTGAGAGCATCTGCCAGGACATTGTCCTTCCCTGGGAGGTGCACTGCTATCAGAGAGGTTTGCAGGAATAGGCCAGAGACCACAACTTATTGTTTCTGCAGGGCCGAGACACCGAGTGCCCCTTGCTTGTTGATGTACCACATTGTGGTGGTATTGTCTGTTCTGATCTGGACTACTTTGTTCTGAACAGACTTGGAAAAAACTTGCAGTGCCAGAAACACTGCTCTGAGTTCCAAGAGACTAATGTGAAGCAGAGATTCTTGAGGCGACCACAGTCCTTGGGTGGTCAGATCCCCCAAGTGGGCTCCCCAGCCCAAGAGGGAGGCATCTGTGGTAAGGATTAGGGAATAAGATTGAGTGACAAAAGGAACTCCTTGCCTTAGATTGTCCTGATCCTGCCACCATTGCAGAGCCTGGATCAGGGTCCGAGTCACAGGGACTAGTTTGGTCAGAGAATCCTTTCTCTGGGACCAGAAGGCTCTTAAGTGGAACTGAATGTCCCTCATCTGAAACCTTGCTCCCTGGACCACTGCCGTAGAGGCTGCCATGTGGCCCAGGAGCTGCAGAAAGTGCCTTGCTGGTCGAGACACCTGAAGGGTGAATAAAGAGGCCAGTTTTGTAAGGGTCCTTGCCCTGTCCAGGGGAAGGAAGGCTCTTGCCCTTAATGTATCCAGCTCTGCCCCTATAAAGGTGAGGAGCTGCACTGGCTCCAGAACTGACTTTGAAAGATTTAGGAGGAATCCTAAGGAAGTGAGCAATTGCTGAGTTATCTGGAGATGTGACCTGACTTGGTCTGGAGACTGACCCACTATGAGCCAGTCATCCAGGTATGGAAAGACGGAGTTCTTTTTCTCCTTGGAAAGCAACCACTACTGCCAGGCATTTGTGAACACCCTGGGGCTGATGTTAGGCCAAAGGGCATTGCTCTGAATTGATAGTGGCCTGAGGGCAACTCGAACCTGAGGTACTTTCTGTGGGAGCACCTGATGGGAATGTGAAAATAGGCATCCTTGAGGTCCAGAGAGACTAGCCAGTCCTCTGGCCTTAGAGAGGGCAGAATTATTCCCAGAGTCACCATTTTGAATTTTGGCTTTAAAAGGTGCTTGTTTAAATATCTTAGATCCAGGATGGGCCACCATTCTCCTGTCTTTTTGGGGGTGAGGAAGTACCTGGAGTACAAACCCTTTCCCCTGTGTAAGGGTGGAACCCTTTCTATGGCTCTGAAAGCCAAGGGGGAAGAGACCTCTACCTCTAGGGCAAGGGCCCCTGAAGGATTTGCAGGTGGAAAAGATCTGGTTCTCATCTTGGGGAATTTTTTGAAGCTGAGAACCAGTCCCTGGCTTACTACTTCCAGGACCCACTTGTCTGATGTTAAAGACTTCCAGTCCTGGACATAATGAGCCAGTCTGCCCCCTACAGGTAGTGGAGAATCGGCCCGGGCAGACATTGTCCCGGTGTCTGCTTGGCAGGCTTTAGGCTGAGGGGTGGAAGCAGGCCTGCTCATACTCCGCCTGCCTCTCCTCTAAAGAACCCCTCTGAGCAAAGGCAGAAGAGGAGGCCTGGGCTTGGTAAATAGGCCTATGAAAAGGCCTGCCCTGGCCCCTGGAATGCTGCCTCTGGGGAGTGGCTTGCCTTTCTTTGGCCTGAGCACTCCTGTAGGTGGTCCTGTAATCATCCATTTTCTTCATGTAGTTTTCTGTCTGCTCCCCAAAAGAGAATTACCAATGACAGGAAAATCCATGGCCTTAGTCTGGGTATCCTGTGACAGGCTAGTACATCTGAACCAAGCCATCCTGCAAAGGGCCACAGATGTAGCCATGACTTTAGATGAAACATCATTGGAGTCCACAGCAGCATGAAATTGCACTTTGGATGCCTCAATCCCATCTGCAGCCACCTGCTCCAGCTCCTTGGCAAGCTGGTCAGGAACCTGTTTAGCTAGAGCCATCACAGTGTCCCACCTAGACTTCTGATATCTAGCTGTGTAGGCCATATAATTAGCCTGCCTGAGTCCCAAAGATGCTGCCATGTACTGTTTCTTTGCCATGGCATCAATCATCCTGGAGTCCTTATCTGGGGGGTGTGAAGCCAAGGGTATATTTGCCTTATCACAGGCAGCAGTCTGCACTACCCCAACATGGCTGCATTGCTGGGAAAAGAACCCCGTATCTGAGCCTGAAAGACTATACCTCTTGTTCATTCTTCTGTCCACAGGAGGTATGGAATTAGGAGTTTTTAGAATTTTAAATGTCTGCTTCCCAAAAGACTTATGGAGGGGAATAGACAATCTCCTGGACTCTGGGATGTCCATCATCTCAACGTAATCAGGCTCCTTTTGATCCTCTACTGCTTCTTCCATAGGAAGCTGGAGGGTTTCAGCCACTTTTTTATAAAACATAAAGTAGGAAGGGGACTCAGAAAGCCTAGGAGGAGAAACACCTGAAGGTCTGTCTGGGGAGATGTCTGGGTCAATGGGCACATCCAGACTTTCATAATCACCATCACTATCTTCATACTTTCCCTCTTCCTCCTCCGGTTCATAAAATTCCACTAAATTATAATCCGGAACCGGGGGAACCGACCGAACTGAGCCCCTAACCAATGGTGCCGGTTCAGTCAGAACCGAAGTTAGCAATTGAACAATCCTTATTGCTTTGGCTATTTCATCGGCAGTCGGAGAAAGAACTTGTGGATCCGAACCGGCTGACTTATCCCTTCTTTTTCTTTTAACCGGAACCGACTCCTCAGAGTCTGTTCTCCTTTGGCCCGAAGAAGTCTCGCCCTGGTCAGAGGGCACTCCTTCTGGTTCGGTTGGAACCGAACCGGGCTGGCCATCCAGGTCAGCGGACTTCACGGCCTCCTTTTCCCTCAGTCTACCTACTCTCTTATCCAGGGTAGCTTTGGGAAAACTTTTGCAAATCTGGCAGTCTGAATTGAGGTGGTCAAACCCCAGACAATAAACACAGGTGGTGTGGGGATCAGCCTTAGCAAAGGCTTCCCCACACACACTACAGTGTTGAAACCCAGTGGGCCCGGTTTTTTTCTTGGGTTTCTCAGACATGGCCAGTCCTAATCAAACGACCTCTTTTTCGGCAATCCGCCAGGCAAGACACCCCTATCGGTTCCTGACTGTGTTATGGGTCTTGGAAAAAAAACGTAATGAAATCTGTTTTTTTTTTAGAACCGATACGGACTGGTTACCACACTCTAATAAATCAGGAAAAACTTTTTCACAAACCTGATCGGTTCAAACCAAACCGATCCAATATTTACAAGTTCCACACAGAAAACTAATACAGAAACCTATCTAGTACTCACGGTACCACAGACAGAGACTTAACCGACAGGTTAGATTGAAGAAATTTGGTTGGAACCGAGAGAAGCGACACTTTAACGACTTATTTGAACCGGCGAGAGGAGAAATCTCCGGAGCGACTGTTTCAGTGAGGCGGAGTAAAGAATTCAGCGGTTGGGGTTCAAACAACAACAGACAGAGGCTCAACCGAGCTCGAGCTCAGCGCTCCATGCCTTGCATGGAAAGTTAACTCTTTCCTCTCCGGGGCAGTTCAAAGGTTGGAGATCACTGCACATAGTCAGAATACAGCAAGACTTCATGTTGTTTGAAAACAAAGGTGGACCCCCAAGGGTTTACACTTCGTGGCACAAGGTAATGCAGAATGACAACATCTGTAGCGGACAGAAACTCTAAACTCCCCATATTGCATAGGACTTCAAACCCTTTTCAGCAGCAAAGCCTTAGCTGAAACACACATCTCTTCTAGTGGCACTGGCCACAACGGAGCACACATTTTCTTCTAGTGGCAATGGCCACAACTCAGAACATTTCCCATATGGCATAGAATTAAACATCTGGAAATGTGGCACTGGCCACGATGGAGAACACTGGTGCTCAAAATTAGCAGAAACCCACACCGGGGGTAAACTTTCTCTTCAGGCACTGGCCACCATGTTCTGAAAAAGAAGGCACCCTTATGAACCTGCAGTGCTGAATTGGTCACTCCAGATGGTGGGTTGCCCACTTTTTGCTTCCTCAGTCCATACCCAGCCATTCTTTCAGAATTGGGCCTCAGACTTTAAGCACAACTGTAGAATTATGCATCTTGGAATGGCTTTCACATTCAGCATTAGAAACACACTACTTCTGAGTGTAAATTAAAGTCCTGAACAATGTGCCAAGTCTCACTGGGGATTCCACGATTGTCAGCCAACTTTAAGAAAGGATGAGAACAGTCACAAACAGAACAGAATTTGGTGCATATGTCCATTTGTCAGAGTACACCCCAAAAGAAAACTCATACATTCCTCTTGGGATACCCAAAGTCAGATTACTCATGGTTTGTACACAAAGGCAGCTTCAATGTCCTGGATCAAAGCAGAGGATTACCCCTCAGATCCATTCTGCAGTCCTTCTCACCTCACAGAGTAAGAGAAAAATGATGAACTCCTGCTAGATGGTTTACACCACTTCTGCAAGGCAGGCAGATGGTTCTCAGCACTAGGGTGAGAAAAATATGTTCTCTTCAAAGCCCACACTGTAGCTCTTCATTCCTCCACCTTTTCACACTGAACTCCACTCACAAAATCCTGCAGACTAACTGAAAATTCTAAAGTTCCCCACTCACAGCTAGCTACTGTGGCTTATGCTGCTGCCAGAGTTCTAAATGACATCACCTCTCTGCTCTCAGCTGAGACCAAGTAAACAGACAGGAAGCAGGTGAAAAAACATTTAACTAGTTATGCACCGTCTGCCTTCCCTACCTAGCACTGACACTGCTGGAATTCTAGTAACCCCAGGGGATCGGGGGGTTACATATGTTTTTGCAACTTTTGACTGTAGTACTCTCCTTTAAGTGTTTTTACTCTAACGCGTAGGCCAGATACATCTAATGTTTCACAGGAGAGAGGGGAACAGTTTTTGGTTGGTAACATCATCACTGAAAATAATTAATCTGCTGACAACAGCGTTAGCAATGTTGAAAATAAACTGTTTCAACCAGACTGTTATTTTATGCCTCCCCCAATGCAATGGTCAGTGTGTTCCTTAAGGCCTGAATGGTCAGTGTGTTCCTTAAAGAGCTGCTGATGCCTCAAATAAATCTTTGAAAAACATTTAGGTTCAATTCAGCTTGCATTCCATATATATTCTATAGATTTTTCTTTCCCGTTGTTTATTACTGAGGAAATTTGCATGAATACATGATCTTTATCCCTTCGAGTTCATGTGCCTTTACAACTTACTCCCTACTTCAAGTCATAATCCTCTGTTGTGACATCCCAAACTGTTGCCATGGGAGTAACTGTGATGTCACAAGGAGTGCATTATTACCTCAGATAGGGAGAAAGCAATAAGAACAGATGAAATCTTCAAGAGCAAATATCCTGTTTTCATACAAATGACCTTAGTAATAAATAATGGGGAGGAGAAATAATGAACTAATGTGAAATACATGCTAAACTTTGTCTGCATATTATATTTTATTAAAGTTCTCCAGAAGGCGTCAACTGCTCTTTAAGGCCTGCAAGCAGGATTTACTAAATCTTGTAGGCAACAGGAGCAGACCTACATGAATATGTCCAACAATGAATTAAAAAACACTTGAAAATCTTAGCAAAAACCTGCAGTCACTATCAAGCAGGCTAACAAAGGTGGGAATGTTACAGTGCTAAACACTTCTGACTACAAAGCAGAAGAAGGCAACTTAGCAAATTCTATGTCCCACTATCAGGGGATTAAACAATGTATTTCAAAAATCAAACTGATGCATACCCTGACATAGCCTTTCAGACAGGTACCATCAGAGAGGAAGTCAAAGGGTTCCTTACCACAGATCATCCCACCCACCCTACTGAATACACTTCACCAAAAGTACATAAAGCCTTGTGAATCTCGAAGGCACCTATTATTTTGGGCACTGGATCTGTGACTGAACCACTTCCACAGTACACTGACTGATTTATCAAGTCATTTATAACAGGCTTATGGTCATATATTAAAGATACCATACAAGCTTTGTCTTGTTTGGAGGACCTCCATGTAGAGGATAGTGACATGCTAGTCACACTAGACGTGGAGGCGTGGATTCCTAATAAAACCGGCAAGGAATGTAATGCATTCACTCTTCTGGGGGATTTGTTCCTATAGGTTAGTGGGACATCCATGGGTGCAAGATGCACCACATTTTGCAAACGTGTTTATGGGCTAATGGGAAGAAATGTAATTGTATGATCCAGACAATAATCCTTTCCTTGGTAAGACAGCCTTATGGAAGAGGTATACAGTTGATTGCTTTATGATCTTGCAGAGCTCAGTGGAAGACCTGAACCACTTCATCCACTACTTTGAATCTACCTATCCCAAACTCCAGTTACTGTGACTACCAGTCATTCGTAGATCTCTTTTCTGGACATCTGTATACCAAGAATCAAGAGAAAGGCATTGACACCAATGTGTACCACAAGCTACAGACTGCAATACAGCCCTGCTTGCAAGCTCATGCCATCCACAGCATAGCATTAAGAGCATACCTACTGGCCAGCTTATCAGAGTCTGACATAATTGTAGTACCCAAACTGCATTCAACGAAAATGCAGAAATCCTCAGCAAAAGATTCCAACAAAGGTGGTACCGCAACTAGGACATTATTAGGGCATGGTCGAAGGTAGTGGAAAACTGAGAGGGCCACATTGTTAGCAGCAAGACAACCATGGCAGAATGGCACAGATAAGATCAATGTTGTCACTACTTAAAACATTGAAGCCAATGCTATACAAGGAATAATCAGAATAAATTGGCCTATTTTATGAACTTAGCTTAAATTGCAGCTGTTTGCATATGAATTCCCTCAAATGGTTTACTACCCTCCTCAGAACATAAGTGAAAGGGTTCACACAGTTTACAATCTGTCTCACCGCCCACTACCTGGCTGCCTGCACTACCATCCGGGTGTCACAAATGTCACTGCTGTAAATACTGTGCGGTCATAAACAATACTCTAACATTTGTGAACCCCAGTAATGGAGAGAATTTGGAACTCAAACGATTCATAAATTGTGATCCCCCCCTTACTTTGTTTATTCAGGCACTTTTTTTTTGTGGGGCCTAGTATGTTGGCAGAACTAAACGCAAGCTTAAAGAATGGGTGGAGGACTACATGCAGGCCATCACAAACTGCAATATGGACTATGTTACAGCACAACATACCTCTAGACCCCACAAACTTGGCCCACACCTCTGGAGCTTTATAGGGATTGAAAAGGTTCATGTGGGACCAGGAGGTGGGAATACTGATTTGAACCTTACATGCCCCTTAAGCGGCATCCAATCCTGCACCACACAGCGTGGTTCTCCCCCACTTGTCCTTCAGTTCATATGCAGAGGATCTTACTGGATATTTAGATTGTGGGTCACTGTCCCAACAAGACTGAACAGTAGAGTGGAAACTGTTCCATTCCTCTGATTCTTCTGCTGTATCTCTATGGATTTTTAAGTCTCTCCATATTTTGAACAAAGATATCACTTTATGAATTAAAAAGGGTACACTAGGACTCTATTAGAGTACTGTATCTTATTATCCTTATTGAGTAACCCTTCTTATGTTTATCAGTATGATGTCAGCAGTTTTTTTTAAATACTAATTAAGGAAGTATGTATTTTTTTATCACTAAACACTTGGTTTGTTGTGCACTTAAAATGTGAGCACTGCTATAACGTGATGCACCTTGCCCTGTAAAAGGGATTATCTGTCTAGTCATGCCTGCCTTTTGAAAAAGCATGCAACCACAAAAAGTTGTAAGGCAGTTTTCTGCACTTGTCACCCTGCACTGCTGCTGCACCATCAAAGAAAATGAAAGTTACTGAGCGCAATCAGCCTAATTGTGTTTGGTGCCTCTACTGCTGATCCTTCAGGTGTTTTACATGAGTGTGTGCATGCAGATTCCTCACTATGTTTACACTTAGCAGTCATCTCGGTTGAGAGTGATGCCCTGGAGAATGGAACCTATTCAAATGATCAGAATTTGGAATGTAGGTTCAAACTCTGCATCCACGCTCCATCCTGGCCGTTATTCAGATCTGTTTCCAAGTCAAGGTGGAGCAGTGGCTGGTGAAACTAGATAAAAAGGGTATTAGAAAATATTTTATGAAACATTTTTTAATAGAATTTCATAAACACCAAACAAACTGAAAACAGACTTGCAAAAAATATTATATAAAAATTAACTGCCAACTTACAATTGTAGGACCTGTAATAGCAATGCTTTGCAAACTCTAGCGACCTCAGTCACTAGTCTGCAGTCAGCACGGAGTCAGCACCAGTATGCTCAGTAAAGTGTTGGAAGCAATACACTTACCAGTATGGCATCTTGTGCAAATGTTTAAATACCAAACTTCAAAGTGACACTTCACAAGCAGCAAAATAACAAACCTTTCTCCGTTCTTCCGCCTAAGTATAAACAGCAAAATAACAAGCCTGCCTTTCTCTGTTCTTCCTCACAAGTGCCAACATGTATGAATATCAGACTAATATTTCAACGTACTATTATGCCTTCAACAGAGTCTATGTTAGCCTGACATCGATCATGTGGCCACTTAGGTGGAAGAAAGGAGAAAGAGTGGTTGGTTTATTATTTTGCGGTTTATTATTTTAAATATATAAGAGATGCTGGAGTAAATGCATCGCATTCATCAGATAAGTCCCAGTAATTGCACAGCACAAAGCACCTTGAAAGACAGACTAAGGGTTGGTTCTTTTGAGAGCACCTGAAGTGGTGGCTCCAAACTATTTACAGCACAAGTTTGCATTTTTTAGACAGCAGATATTTATTTGGTATACTATTCTACTGAAAAACTTGAAACAGGCCATAAAATGCACTGCATGCCAATATCAGAAAATGCTGTTGATGGAGTGTCATGCTGAGGTTTGGTGATTAAAACTGTGCACAATCCACCATACTGGTAGGCATATTGGAACCTATGCACAAAAAAAGGTTGCCTACACGCTGCGTATCTGAGGCACGTAGGCAACCCTAAGTTGGAAAGTCATGCACGGGACCTCCAGCAGCATTCACTATCGATGTGCAAGGCAGATCTGTGCCTGATCCCCGGCCGCGCAGACAGCAACGTGCCAAGGTGGGCAGAGGGCCTGCCAGCACTACGTGCTATTCACTAAGGCACGTGGTGCTGTGCACCAGGGGGTGTAAGAGGGCACCAGTTATGCCAGTGGGGATTGTGCTGTAACAGCCCTGTGTGCAGCCCACCCGCCCTGTGCTGGCATCTACCCATTCCACACACACACACACACACACACACACACACACAGCTGTGCCCCCACCCATCTTAGCTGCAGGTCATTCCCCCATCAGAGCACTGGCACACAGGGCTGCCCCCGCCACATGGCAGAGCCCCATCCCCATGGTGGTACTTGACAACCACCCCCCAATATACACAGGCGTCCCAACCCCGAGGTTGTAAAGAGCACCTCCCCCTCAACCCAACCCAACCCACACAAATTCTCTGTCCAGGTGATGGATTTTGCACCCCTCCCAACACAGTGCAACTCTGAGCCCTGTACGCCCATGTGTGCCACCCACCCCTGATGCCAGATCCCAGCCCCCACCCTTTCACTGGTGTACAGTGGCCCCACCCTCTGCAGCACCGACATTACCATCCCCCATCCCTGTCTGTTGGTGCTGCGACTCTGGATGGCCAGTGGCACAGTCCTCTATACATCTCCATGGCTGCCGGCTGTCTGATCTATGCAGGGAGCGCGTCGCCTATCTATATGGTGGCACTGATTGACACGTATGGGGATGGGGGGTGATGTCAGTGCCACTAGGGGTGGGATGGTTGGGGGGTGTCTTGCACTATGCCAGGGATGGGGCTGCCAGGTGTGTGGGGGGGTGCCACCAATGCCGGGACTGGGCATTCCCATGTTGAGGGGTATGTCTTCAGATGCTGGGAATGGACAAACCAGTGTTGGGGGTGTGATATGTGTACACGAGGATGGGGTGGACATGTGGTGGGGTATGTTCTGTACACACAGGCATGGGCAGTGGTGCTTTTGGAGGGTGAAATCGGTACGGTGGGTGCTGCCTCAGGGGTGGTTCTTGGGCAGGGTGGGTGGCTGGACAGAGGGACACAGCAGTGTGGGTCCGGATGCCTTCAGGGGCTACTCATGCACCCAGACCCATGCCTACATGCACAAGAGATCCACTCCTGGAATCAGGACTGACATCCAATTGGATGCCCACCTGGGTCCGCTACTCTACCCCTCGCTGCCCTGTGGAGTCCTGCATGCTGGGGGGGGGGCTGGGCCGTGGACAGGCACCCCGCGGATGCATGCAGTAGTGAATACAATGCACCCTGAGGCTGTCCATGGCTGTGGAGCTATGCAGGTGGGATACACGCCCAGTGTCATTCTACTGCTCATAGAATCATTGTTTTATTAACACTTCACTGAGCACACTGGTGCTCATCCAATACTAGTAACCGAGTTCACTAGCATTTGCAGTAAGAATTTTGAGAGAAAAACCCTTCACAGAGTATGTTCAAGGCCTGAGGAAACTACTTAACCTTGACTGTATTATGCTGTAATAGTAGTGCTCAAGCAATCTCAATGAGAAAGCAACTGATTCCTGTGTGACCCTGTTTCAGGTTCTAGAAGGGGAGGCAGGGTTAATACGTGTAAACATAGTGAGGGATCCCTTAAGAAGAAACAAACAGTACTTTTTTTCTTCTAATCCCAGGAATCCCTCACTTAATACATACACTTAGCAGATTTCACAACAGTACCTTGGAAGGCTGGGTCCAGAAACAAATTAGGAAATCATTTTTGAAAGACAGCAGTTCCAAAACTGGCATCCCTTCTGGACTGTATGTCCAAACAGTAGTGTTTTGTGAAGGTGTGCATTGTCTTCCAGGTAGCTGCTTTACGGATGCCCCTTGAGGATGCCACAGAGGCAAAGGTATCCTTTATGGGGTGTGCCCTTAAGTCTGTTGATGGCAGTTTCCCAGCTTTCTCATAAGAGAACTGAATACAAGAGAGTATACAGCAAGAAACAGATCTGTTTGTAGCTGGTTTGCCTTTGCCAGCCTCACCACAGATAACAAAAAGCTGGGTACTCTGAGACCTGCCATTTTTTGTCTGGTTCATGTAGACAGTCAAGCTTCACTTTAGGTCCAGGCTATGCAACTTTTCTCATCTGGACTGCAATGTTCTGGATAGAGTACAGGGAGGGTCACTGACTGGTTCAGGTGGAATTCAGATGCCACCTTATGAAGGAACTTTCTGTCTGTTGTAAGAACTACTTAATACCTGTGAGGTATTATGTAGTTTGGCTCTGTGCAGAGGGCTTGCAATTCACATACCTCCTAGCAGAGTGCACTGCAACTAGGAATATGGTTTTCCATGTAACATTCTTTAAGGTCAGCAGCTTTCATAAACTCAAAGGGAGCTTCCGTATGCTGGGCAAGACATATATTGGGATCACAAGACAAGACATGGTCCCTCACCGGTAAGTACAAGTGGCTGAGGCCTTTAAAAAAAACTTCTGAAAATGGGATACGAGGCCAGAGACTTTCCCTTGCCAGTTATGTATGCTAACACTGTCGCTAAGTGCAGCTTTAACGTTGAAGGCCGTAGGCCAAACAACTAGGTATATTACATATTACAGGATTACAGGCAAACCTGCCTCTATTGGGGTTATCTTTCTGGAGACACACTAGCAAGAAAACTTCTTCCACTTAGAGGAATATGCTTTCCTTGTAGCGGGTTTCTTAAAACCCTGAGCAACTAACTTCAGGACTTCCTCTGAAAGGACCTATCCAGAAAATTCTAACTCAAGGCCCATGCCCTCACATGTAGTGTCCTTGAATATGGGAAGGTTGCTCTGCCCTGTGATAAAGTCAACAGACTATGCCTTAATGGATGGCTGATTAGATTCTTGTTGGTCAGGACCAGGGGCACTGAGTACTTGGCCTCTCTGGCCCTCAGGGCTGGATTAACAAGTTATGGTGCCCTGGGCACTTGGAATTGTGTGGCCCCCTGTGACTTAACCAAGATACCAGGGTTTTGGGGGCCCATGTAGTGCTCCGAAAGCTGATCGTTTTTTGATGTTTTAAAATGCATTTGGAGTGTTTTCCCACTATTCTGCATGCCATTCTTGGGGTGGAAATACTAGTTTGCTGTTGAATGGCTAGAATACATTCCCACAGAGTGTCAGCACTAAAGCACAGTCATGCATTACTGGTCCCTCCACACCAATATCCCACTGCCCGATCAGACTGCAGCCTTCCCTGTGGCTGGGAGCAATCTTGTGCCCAAGGTCTCCAACCTGGAAGTGGGTGCAGACCTGCAGAGTTCGGGATGGATAAATAGAAGCGAGTGAAAGAAAGGGGATTTGGAAGTTACAGCCACAGATGAAGGCAGTACTAGTGACCAGGGTCACTGATCACTCAGCCCTCCCCCACATGACTAACAGCACCAAAAAAAATCAAAGCACCGAGCAACAAAACCCCCAGGCCCCACGATATATGGGGGGGGGGTTACATACAAGAGGTTAACAAACACATAAATAACAAATAAATACCCGGCCCAGCCCACCACAATTTAAATAGCCAAAAAAAAAAAACAACAGCAAAATGAATCCATGAATCAGCAAAGTCTACAAGCATATACTGACACTGTAGGTGGACACACACTGGGAATATGAATATGCTTACCTCAGACAAGAAGTAAAATTATCTGGCTCCTCTTTTCCTTCTCTCCCGTTTGCTGGCGGTCAAGGACACTGCTGGCACTCACTTGGTGCTGCTGCTCCCTCACTGGCTCCGGCTACTAGTCTGTGCTGCTGCTGGTCAAGACAGTATTTATTTAATTAAATAAAAATGAAGTTACAGCTCCTCTGTCTTGCACAGCTAGCGGCAGCAAAGGATGCGAATGGTGGTGAAGATCGACCGTCTGGAGAATGGGAAAGTCAGTGACTGACAAGTACAAAACTGCTGCAGGCAATCAGACTCAGACAAGGCGAACAGACTGTACTGAGAGTAGTCAGCGGCTTCTGCTTCTCAGGTGCTTTTTCTCTTCGGCGCTCTGGGAACTCTCCTTGGCTGTAGTTGTTGTTCCCAGAGCGCTGGAGAGGCTCCTTTTAAGTGTAGCCCACGGACCTGAGGGGGAACAGAAAAGTCTAGTTACAGTGGGCGGAGGTGCCAAAAACAAGGACGGACCCAGCAGGCAGCTCTAATTGGTTGCAGCTGGGTCCACCTGAAAAATGCACCGATAAGGCTTATTAAGGCCCAGGAATCAAACAGAAGAAAAGCAGCGAGGCACAGGAAGCCTGCGGCAAGCTATTGGGACGGAAGGGGTTAGCCAGCGAGCACAGCGACTGGTCCGGGCGGTGGGCGTCATCACCGACTATCAATGCCGCAGCTTGCCGCCAACAGATGCATCATGCATGCCAGATTGCCATCCATATAGTCCCGGAGCAGAGGAGCGACTAGTTGGACTAGTGATGCCGGGGAAACAGACTGGAGGGACTCACACTAGCCCTGGCTTAACAGATGAGGACAGGTACCTACTAGTAGTGACACAGTGTACTTACACATTGGCAGATTGAACCGCATTTTAGTCATGTTGTTGGGGTCAGGTTTGAAGGGGTATACCAGCATGTCGTGCGCATGACCAGGGCCCTTGCTCAGCGCCTCTATTTATATTTTGGCTTGGCAGGTGGCAGCTGCAGGAAAAATACCTGGGCCTGCACAGAAAACCTAGGGGCCTGTGGCCCTGGGCAACTGCCCTGTCTGCCCAATGGTTAATCCGGGCGTGCTGGCCCTGTCCAGAGGTCTTTAGGATCACTGTTGCAGGTTCCCTTCTGAGCATCAAGAATACTTTCTGAATGAGTGGAAATGGTGGGAAGGCATACAGAAAACTTCCTGTCCAGTCTAGTCCAGTCTTCTGGGACTGTCCCTCTGGCTGGTGGTCTGCAACAAAACTGTGGGAGCTGATAGTTCTCCCCAGAGGTGAACAGCTCTATATTGGAGGTGTTGTGGGGTTACTAAAATAACTTTCACAGGAGACAGCATATAAGGTACAACATACCTAACAGGTATGATTTTTATCGAAAACAAAATAAAAAAAAATATTAAATGACAAATGAATAACTTTCAATAACAAAATAAGCAAAAGAAATCAAAAAGCACAGCTTGGCTAGAACATACAAGGCTATATTGCCAATATCAATCTGTGCCTGACCTCTCTTCAGAGATCTCCCTGGGTGAACCAAACAGGTCCTCTCCCAACGACTATCTGACCTGGGAGTCTCAGCCAAGCCTTAATATAGGTCTATAACCCCTCCTCTAGACTGAAAGTCCTCCCAGTAATTAAATAATAACAGCATTATTTCACACAGAACATACACATTCCACAATATGATTGCAGCCTCTTGCATCTCTATGTGAATAATCAGTGGAGGTTTCTTGCATTTTAAGTCTAACAGTTTAAATGGCTTAATTTTATTCATTATCTAAGATGTGGGCTACATTATCTGAAACTCTGCTCAGATAGACAGGAGAGGAGCTTTACCAACTGAATAAAGGACAGCAACTACTGAGCTGCACTCTCCCTATACAGACACACCTAGTTGCAGAGTGCGTTTACTACCTGGCTACCAGACCGCACCCTTGAATGCAGTGAACAGCAGGTAAAGAGTCTTGTTTGCAACAAATATACATGTTCTCCTGTATTTATTTACAGGGGCACCGATTTCCTACCTAAAGTAAAGAGGCAGGCTGAGAAAACGAAGGATTCATAAACAAACCTCTTTTGTTTTGCCACACTAATTCCTGGCTGTGTGCCCAGTTAGTTAACATATGCACACCAACTATGACATCTCCCTGCAGCAATAGAGCAAGCCGAGGGAAAACAAGCAGGTTCATAAATGGACCTGCTACACAGACGTGCCACCACTCGTATTAGGTTACAAAGCTTATTCAGCCTTTACTTGTAACGGGGATACAAAACAAACAGGACAGGGGAGAAAGCAGCACTTCGCTCCAAACAGGGGCCTGTGCTTGTAGTGAGAGGGAAAAATATCACAGGAATAGCGACTAGCGGCCAATACACATTATTACCACTTAGGCATCGGGAAATACCTCCTCAAGGAAAATATACTGAAACAACGAGGGTTTTGTGCGGGTTTTCAAATGGACCGCCGGTCCGTTACAGGAGATAACAGCAGCACTAATGCAGTCTCTTTAAGGCATCACACTACGTCTTCAGACTGCAGTAAAATACAATTTAATCGTACCCAACAGTGTTAAAGGTCCTGAAGTCAGAAAGAAAGTGTCCTCATTTAGTGAGCGGCCAACACGCTATAATAGGATTATAGCAAAGTGAAAAGCATAGAGAAAAAAAGGAAAGAAGGGGCAAACGAATTTTGCTGTTGCGCAACAGACTGGGGGGGGGGGAGAAAGAAATAAAGTATAACAAGGCTGTTAAAAGATAGAAACAAAGTCTTCAGGTTCTGGACTACATGGCACAATTAAAACAAAGCACAAAGAGAGGGGGGACACCACCACAGGGAGTGCTCCAACTTCTGAAAACTGTGGCTAGAACCTGCTGGTTTAGGGCCCAATAGTGACTTGCCTGGCTGATTCTGCTTAAGGAATTCGCCAGGAAAATGTCTTTGCCTGGCAGACGCACTGCACATATGTTTGCTTCTAATGAATGTGCCAGGTCTCAGATTGTCACAGCCTCTGTATACAATTTTGAGGATCTTGTTCCTCCCTGCTTATTTATATAATACATTTTTAGACAGACTGACCCTGTAGCTGGAAGGAGAAAGACTGCATTACTATCAACACTGCCTTGTGCTCCAGGTGGTTGATTATGTTTCAGTGACTCCTGTGAGCTTTATGTGCCACACACTGAGATCATATCAACGCTGCCCTGAGCTCCAGGAGGTTGATGTGTTCCAGTGACTCCTGTGAGCATTAAGTGTTACACACTGTGAGATCATGTAGGTTGGTGCCCCACCCCATGAGTAAGGCATGACATTTGTACTAAGAATACTTGTTGGTGATTGCTGAAAGAAGGGAATTCCCTCTCTGAGGTTGCTTTCTTCCTTCCTCCACTCTAATGACTCAACTAGTGCTTTTGTCACTGGCACTAGCTTTGAAAGTGGGTCCCATCTTTGAGGCCAGTTGTCTCTTAAGTGGTACTGGGTATCTCTCATTTGGAACCTGGCCCATCGAACCACAGTTCTGGATGTGGCCATGTGTTCTAATAATTGTAGGAAGTCCCTTGAAGGTCTTGGCTAACCTATTGTGAAAGTCTCTGCTGTTGCTATCAAAGCTGTAACTCTGGCCTGTGGGACAAAGGCTTTCAGCTCTACTCCTGTGAAGTCCAGTACTTGAACAGGCTCTTGCTGGAACATCTGTAGATTTATCAAGAATCCTAGATTCTTCAAGGTGCTTTTTACCAAATGAACTAAGCACCTTGTCTCGTGTTCTGTTTTCCCTGAGACTAGTGAGTTGTCCGGGTAGGGGAAAACCACCACACCTTGTTTTCTCAGATGTGCTGCCACCACAGCCAAGCACTTCGTGAAAACCCTTGGTACTGAGCTGAGACCAAAAGGGAAGAGTTGTGAACTGGTATTGGCAGTTACCCATCTTGACTCTGAGATATTTCCTGTGTAATGACCTAACTGGGATATGAAAATGGGTATCTTTCAGATCCAGGGGTCGCAGTCAATGACCTGTCTGCAAAGATGGTATCGCTGTCCTTAGTGTGACCATCTTCAATTTTTCTTTCTTCAAATGCTTGTTCAGAAACCTGAGATCTAAAATGGGTCACCACTCCCCATTTTTCTTGTGGGTCAGGAAGTATCCTGAGAATAGACCCCTGCCCCACTGGGAGGTAGGGATTTTTTCTATGGCTTTGGATATTAAGAGTTTTTTTTTTTCACTTCCAATTCTAGCAGAACTCTTTCTATGGGAGAGTGAGATGGAAAACCTTTGTGTTTCTGAAGTTTTGGAAAATGTTTGAACTGCAAAGATAACCCCTGGTCCACTACGTCTAGTAACCACTTGTCCATAGAAATGTTTACCCATTCCTGGAAGCAGTGAGCCAGTCTTCCTCCCACTAGCAATGGTTGGGTGACTTGGGCAAAATTGTCAGGGGTTTTGTTCTGGCTGGGGCTTAGATGCTGGAGCTGCAGCACTGTGTCTGAAAGCCCTTCAGTCCCTTCCCCTACAGTAATCTCTTTGTGATTGGGACTCAGAGGTACATCTCTTGGGAGGCATCCCCTGCCTCTGCTTCCATAGGAACTGTAGAGGTAGAGGTCTGTTCATTCTGATTGTTACTTTTGTAAGTAGTTTTGTATTCATTCTCTTATTTCATCTATGCTTCACTTCTGTCACTGAATAATGACTTTCCCTCAGAGCAGAAATCCATGACTTTGTTTTGAGTATCCTTTCCTAAGCCAAGAAAACCTTCTTATTGACAGTGCATGAGCTACAACTCTAGCAGCAGTATCATAAGTGTTCAATGCAGTGTGGAAATGATATTTAGTGGCATCCAGGGGTGATCTTGCAATGGCAATCACATTCTGTGCCAATTCACCATCTGTTCTTTCGGCAAGTGCCAGAATTCAGTGCTTTCTGGTACTGTGCTATACGTGCTGAATAAGCTGCTTGCCTGATAAGAAAGGAAGCTGCGGCATAAACTTTTTTTTGACCACAACATCTAAGTTTTACAGTCCTTTTCACATTTTTACCAAGTCTTTCTGATGACTGTTCAGCTTTACCTTTTTTTCTTGTCACCTTTTACATTATTCACTGCTGTACAGGAGGAGATGGACCCTTCTAATGTGTGCTTTCCACCATCGTTGGGAACTCTTTCAGAGTGTTTATTATTTTTTGGTGACACAGAGGTAAACTGACAAAGTATACTTCTTGATAACTTTTTTACCCTTTAAAATAAGGTTTTGGGTTAAAAAACCGTGACAGGACTTGGAACTAAACACTTTAGTTAGTGTGTTTGTCTGAGTTGGCTGAATTGAATTGTTATCTGTGCAGTTCTCTAGGTGTTTGTCTGAGTTGGCTGAAGTGAACTGTTATCTGTGTAGTTATCTTGGTGTAGAAGGAGCTGTAAATTAGGAGGAGTGGCTTAGCAGCTAGAAGGAAGCCAGGTGTTCTGGATTTAAAAACTGCCCTAGATAGCTTCTGGCAGAGAACAGCAAGAGGAAGGAGGTGCTATTAGAACTATACTTCTCTACTGGGACTAAATTGCCGTCCTTCCCTCCCCACCTTTAGCCAGATCTACTTTTATAGGCACAGGATTTGACTGACAACAGGAACTTCCTGTTTGGGAGCAGGAACGGAGTGATCACAGAGACACAAAAGACTCACCATCCAAGAAGGAAAAGAGTAGCTCTCTGTCCCCCCCCCCAAGCTGCTGGAGGTCTGACTCTGTGCAAGAAAGGAGACTACTGAGAAATATAGGAACTTCCTGTCTCAGAACAGGAAGATCAGAATTTTAACAGTACAGAGACAGTAGGTAAGTAGGGAGAAAATTAAAAAAATAAATAAACAAACAGAGGAAAGAGTAAGTATTCAAAACAACAGTTAAGGGGCCAGAAATAGGACATGATGGGAGTGGAGCAGAGCAGTGGCTGTGGAGCAGCAGTCTTCTGGGAGACATTCTGGAGGATGCGGTGTTGTCCCATCTGCAGGCACCCTTCTAGGCTGAGGAAGGAGGTTGCTCATCTCCAGGCTGAGTTGGCCAGGATTTGGGGACCTCCTCTCCCACCCAGGGACCACCACCATTGCCTCAGAGGTTGCCAAGAAAGAGGAGTGGTTGGACCACAGTGGGCTCAGGGAGGGTGAGGGAGGTGGAACAGAGGCGCATCCCTCCAGTTGTACCTCTCCACAATTCATATGCCGTTCTGGCAGAGTGTGGTTCCCCATGGAGGCACCTGCAGTGGAGACCAAGGAGGATGCTGGGAACCTTCACAAAGGAGAGCCACAGGAGGGTGGCATGGGACCCCACAGGGGAAGGAAACAACTCCTGGTGGGGGACTCCACTGTTAGGAAGGTAGAACTGGGGAGGAAGGGGAGAGGGAGGGAGGTAAGGTGCCTGCCTGGCATCATGGCTTGAAGGGACAGGGAGCAAATCCTCAGGATCGTGGGAGCAGCTGCATGGGTAGGGAGCTGGATGTCCTTGTCCAGCTAGGTACTAATGACCTGGCTGGGAGAAGGATCAGAGCAGTGCAGGAAGAGTTTGTGGAGTTGGGGAGGGGCCTTAGACAAGTAGCACGCATGGTAACCTTCTCTGAGGTGCTGCCTGTCTACGGCATGGGGGAGGCTAGGGTGTCTACACCATGGGATTCAATCAGAGGTTGAAAAACTGGTGCAGAACTCAGGGGTTTGGCTTCACTGGGGACTGGGGGTCCACCTGGAGTGATGCAGGCTTATACTAGCGCGATGGTCTGCATCTGTCCAGGAGGGGAACCAGGATCCTAGGTGATAAGTTTCAATGCTTCACTGGCAAGCATTTAAACTAGCCAAGGGGGGAGGCACTGGAAAGGAGCAGGAAAATCCTAGCCCCCCCTCAAAAAAAAATCAGGGTAGTTAGTGAAGTAAACACCAAGACAGAGACATTGATAGGAAGAAGGGCAGGGGTAAATGGAGAAAACGACAAAGGCAGTAAGGACAGGGATGGGGCAAAAAGGGGTAAGGCCATCAAGAAACAGAGGGTAATGAGTACCCAATGAGCATAGTCTGGGGGACAAGCTCCCTGAACTGGTGGCCTTGATGGAAAAGGGATGCCTGGATATCGTGGTAGTCACAGAAACATGGTACACAGAGAACCATGACTGGGATGTTAACATACCAAGGTACACAACCTACAGGAGAGACAGGGAGGGTAGCAGAGGGGGAGGAGTAGCTCTCTATGTAAGGGAAGGGATAAAAGCAATGGAACAAAAGAGTAAACAGGGAGGAGAGGAGGCACTGTGGGTCACCTTGGAGACTGGAAATGGCACCACAATCCGCACAGGGGTTGTATACAGACCCCCATCTCAGGGAGGAATGGACAAGGATATGATAGAAGGCATTCTTAGGATGGCAGAGAAAGGGGAGATATTGTTGATGGGGGACCTGAATATGTCAGATGTTAACTGGAGCACCTTTGCTGCAGCCACATCCAAGATCAGGGCCATTCTCAATGCCCTACAGGGGGCATGCCTTAGACAGCTAGTGTTGGAACCCACTTGGGAGGGAGCAATCTTAGACCTTGTACTCTCAAATGGGGACAGTGAGAGGATCTCAAATCTAGAAGTGGGTAGCCATCTGGGGACAAGTGACCACCAACAGTGTGGTTCATGATAAACTCAGCTGCAGAGTCAAGCCATACAAAAGTGAGGGTACTGGACTTCAGGAGGGCTGACTTTGTCAAAATGGGAGCATGCCTTAGAAAAGCACTAGCAAACAGGCAAGAAGGAGAAGTAGAGCAATGATGGGGAAACATCAAAACTGCCATCACGGAGGCAACAAGCCTTTGTGTGAAGCAAATAAACAAATCAAAACGAAAGAAAAAGCCACCATGGTTCTCAAAAGAGGTGGCAGAGAAGGTTAGGGAGAAAAAGATAGCATTTAGGAAGTATAAGGAAACACAGAAGAAGCAGGACAGAGAACTGTACCAGTTAAGGCAGAAGGAAGCAAGGAAGGCAGTCAGAATAGCAAAGGCCCAAACTGAGGAAAAGATAGCCAACTCGGTTAAGAAGGGGGATAAAACCTTTTATAGGTACATTAGGGAGCGTAGAAAGACGAAGGGAGGGATAATGAGGCTGAATAGAATGGACGGTGGGTAGCCAGGGAGGGACAGTGAAAAAGTAGGGATACTGAATGAATACTTATGCTCAGTATTCACAAAAGAAGAGGAGGGGGAGGTAGCTAATCCAATTAACAGAAGCACTCTGGATAAGGGGGTCGATCCCAGTCCTTTCACGGAAGAAAGGGTTCTGAAAGAACTCCTAAAACTGACGGTGGACAAAGCAATGGTCCCTGATGGGATTCACCCCAGAATTCTAAAATAATTAAGGGGAGAACCAGTGATACCACTGACTACCCTTTTTAACAAATCATGGGAGGATGGTGTGGTACCTGAGGACTGGAGGGGGGGTGTATGTGATTCCCCTTCACAAAAGTGGGTGCAAAACAGAGGCAGGAAACTACAGACCTGTCAGTTTGACTTCTGTAGAGAGAGTTCCTACATTGCACAGGGGCAAAGGTCCGTACCCCAGGTACTTCCTTACCCCAAAAAAGACAGGGAAGTGGTGACCCATTCTAGACTTAAGATACCTGAACAAACATCTTTTAAAACCAAAATTCAAAATGGTGACTCTGGGAATTATCCTTCCCTCTCTAAGGCCAGGGGACTGGCTAGCCTCCCTGGACTTAAAAGATGCCTACTTTCACATTCCCATCAGGTGCTCCCACGGAAAAGTACCTCAGGTTCGAATTGCCTTCAGGCCATTATCAGTTCAAAGCTATGCCCTTCAGCCTGACATCGACTCCAAGGGCATTCACAAAATGCCTAGCAGTAGTAGTGGCCTTTTTAAGAAGGAAGAATATTTCCATACTTTGATGACTGGCTCATTGTGGGTCAGTCCCCAGACCAAGTCAAGTCAGACCTGCTAGTGACTCAGCGAGTGCTCACTTCCCTAGGATTCCTTCTCAATCTTCCCAAGTCAGTTCTTAAGCCTGTACAGCTCCTTACCTTCATAGGTGCAGAGTTGGATACAGTCAAAGCAAGAGCTTTTCTTCCCCTGGAAAGGGCAAGGGCTATTGTAGAGCTGGCTTCTTCATTCCACCTTCTGGTCTCTCGGCCAGCAAGGCACTTCCTTCAGCTTCTGGGCCACATGGCAGTTTCTGCAGCAGTGGTCCAAGGGTCCAGATTTCAGATGAGGGACATTCAATTTCACCTGAGGGCCTTTTGGTCTCAGAAGAAAGATTCTCTAAAAAAAACTAGTTCCAGTGACTCAGACTCTGATCCAAGCTCTCCAATGGTGGCAGGATCAGGGCAACCTCAGACAAGGAGTCCCATTTGTCACTCAGTCTCACTCTGTGGTCCTAACTATGGATGCTTCTCTATTGGGGTGGGAAGCCTATTTGGGGGCTCTCACAGCCCAGGGACTGTGGTCCCCTCAGGAATCCATTCTTCATATCAATCTCTTGGAGCTCAGGGTGGTCTTTCTGGCCTTGCAAGCTTTCTCTAAATCAGTGTGGAACAAGGTGGTTCAGGTCAGGACAGACACCACCACCATGTGGTACACCAAGCAGGGAGGCACTCGGTCCATGGCCTTGTGCGCAGAAGCCATGAAATTGTGGTCCCTAGCTTATTCTCTGCAGATCTCTCTGATAGTAGTCCACCTTCCAGGGAAGGACAATGTGCTAGCAGATGCATTGAGCAGGATCTCCCAGGGCCATCACGAATGGTCCCTGGACCCTCAGGTGTTGAAAGTGATTTTTTCAAGGTGGGTCACTCCAGAGATAGATCTCTCTGCAGCACCAATCACCAACTTCCTCTGTTTTGTTGCAGACCCCCAGTCTTGGGCTCAGTCCCTCTGGATGCTCTCATTTTGAACTGGGAGGGGACATTTCTATATGCCTTCCCTCCCTTTCCTCTACCATTCAAGGTTCTGGTCAAGATAAGGTCACAACCCTGCAAAGTGATTCTGATAGCTCCAGACTGGGCCAGGCAGTCTTGGTACCCTCCTGTTGCAGTCCCTAGCAGTCCATCTTCCCCTGTCTCTTCCCAGGAATTACAACCTGTTAACCTCCTCTCAGGGGAGGATTTGGTACCCCAATCTTCGGTCTCTCAATCTCAAGGCATGGCTCTTGAAGAGTTAAAGTATGCAGATTTGCATCTGTCCCAAGGGGTTCTGTATATTCTCAAAGCCTCTAGAAAGCCTGTCACCAGAAAAATGTTTAACTCCAAATGGAAAAGATTCAGCATTTGGTGTTCCAAGAAGCATATATCCCCAGACACTGCTGAATTGTTTTTTAGTTTTTTTGTTGTTGACCGGGTAAGTACACTAGACAAATCCTGCCTATTTTCAGGCATGACCTGGGGGAAGGGGATACAGATGAATGTCAACTGACCTTGAACCAGATTAAGCTGTGGGTGGTATTTTTAATGAATGAGGGAAATTTGGCCAGGACACTGGGAAAATTCCCCTACTCTTTTCGATAAGTGCCATGGGATCTTTAACATCCACCTGAACTACCACCAATCCAGGCAGATGGTACCTTGGTTTAACATCTCATCCGAAAGACAGAATCTACAGTTCTGGATTATATGGTTCATCTTAATGGCCTAGGCCTCAGACCGCTACTCTCAAAGTACATTTGTCAGCTGTTTCTGCTTTTCTGTCAGTGGGAAAGCCTTCCTCACTGTCATCTCACCCTGTATTCTGTAAATTCTTCAAGGGATTGCTTCATACCAATCCCCTTTAGGATCCTACTCCTTGCTTGGGATCTTAATGTTTGCATTGCTCAGGTTATGCAACCCCCCTTTTGAGCCTTTGTCATCAGCAGAGTTTAAGTACTTGACTGGGAAAACTGTGTTCCTGGTAGCTATTACCTCTGCCAGGTGTATCAGTGAATTGCAAGCTCTGTCAGTGGAGCCTGATTTTATCTCATTCCGTAGAGATAAGCTGGTCCTTACAACTAACAGGAGGTTTTTACCTAAAGTGGTTTCAGATTTTCATTTGAACCAATTTATGTCTCTCCCTGTGTTCTTCACTGATCATTCTTCTTCAGGAGAAAGAAGTTTACACAGTTTGGATGTTAAAAGAGCCCTTAGTTACTACATTGAGTGTACTAAGGCTCACAGGTTTGACTCCCTCCAGTTGTTTCTCACTTATGGGAAAGGGCAAACCTGCCACTAAGAGAACTATTGCCAGGTGGATTGTCTCTTGTATTCAATTCTGCTATGAGAAGCTAGGCAAAATACCTCCCTCAGGTCTGAGGGCTCATTCGACTAGAGATACAGCTGCTTCCCTGGCTGTGGCCAGGGATATTCCTTTGCTAGAGATATGTAAAGCTGCCACCTGGAAAACAGTCTATACATTTACCAAACATTACTCCCTGGACATCCAGGCTAGGAGTGATGCTCAGTTTGGTACAGCAGTACTGCAGAGCATATTCCCAAGGTAGGTTCGATTCCCTCCTCCAAGGAGGTACTGCTTGGTAGTCTGCAATACTCAGAATACAGCAAGACTTCATGTGGTTTGAAGAAAAAATTGCTCACCTTAGTAATTATGTTTCTTCTCATGGAGTCTTGCTCTATTCTGACCTCCCTCCCTGCTTCCCCTCTCAGAACCTGTTTTTGGGAAGTGGGCTGACAGATGCAGTGGGCACTCCCTCCTTTTAGAGAGGGGGAGTGGGTTATATTATTAATTTAACAGTCTTAAGTTGTTCACTACCTGGTTTTTGATTTTGGATTTCTTGACCTGAGTCTTTTGGGGATCAAAAATATTTGGTTGCCATTTGGCTAGTAAAAATTTTACAATTTCCACATAGTAGTTAATTAGTATTAGCTCATAAGAATCTGATGGTTGTGCTTCTAAGTGCAGCAGACAGAGGTCTGAAATGAGCTCGAGCTCAACGTTCTATGCTCTGCATAGAAAATTAACCCTCTTCTCTCTGGGGCAGTTTGAGTGCTGGGGCTAACTGCAATAGTCAGAATATAGCAAGACTCCATTAGAAGAAACATAATTACTAAGGTGAGTATATTTTTTTTTTATCTGCCACCAAAGTCTATGTTTCTATGTAAACAAAGCTTGTGACAGACTGTCCTTGCCAGTAGCTGGAAACAACTTTTTCAATTTATTAAGCTTGTAGGTCCACCAGGTCTCTCAAATATAACCAATCTGAGACATCCTTTAAAAACTCATTCATTTCATTTCATTTTTATTGGTTATACTGGAAAGGCATGTGAGCATTGCTGCCCGTTTACACAACTGTTCAGTTACATACAACAATCATGAGACATGACATAGGCTAAAACATTTAACTAACAGCAAGGGTTAATACAATAGTACATAAAATTAGGATAATATAGACAAAAGGGCAAACCATGAACTAGCCTTGGTGAATTAACAAATACAAGGTGACATTAAGCATTCAGTGAGGGTTTAACAATAATATAACAGTGGGAAACAAAAAATGTATGTGCAATCTAAAAACTAGCCTAGGTGGATTAACAATACTACAAGTGTTAGAAAGAGATGGTAAGTGCCTGAGGTGGCTAACCAGTGAGTGAGGGGAAAAGGGTGCAGGAAAGGGGCCAGATTAGGGCTACGAGCAGGTGCAGGTGGGAGAGAAATGCCTCCTGATATTGTGTTTGAAGGCGTTTGTGGACGGACAGAGTTTTAGTTCCAGAGGGAGAGAGTTGAATAGCTTGGGTCCCATAAAAGAGAGTATTTTCTGGACTTGAGTGGTCTGACAGAAAGGAACAGTGAAAGAGAGACAGAGAGTGGAGGATAGTCTAGTGGTCCTGGTGGTGACAGCTGTCTGGAAGAGAGAGGTGAGGCAATCAGAGAGCAGTCCACGGGAGAGTTTGAAGAAGAAGGCGACCATCTTGCAGTTGAGACGGGCCTCAAGGGAGGGCCGACTGGTGAGCTTTTAAAGGTCACAGTGGTGTGTGAGTTTAGGGAGACCAGAGGCAAAGCAGATAGCATTGTGGTAGGAGCTTTGAAGTCTGGAGAAATTTTTGATGGAGAGGCAGGGAAGGGAGACAAGTGAACCATAGTCGAAGACAGGAAGGAGGAAGCTGAAGACTAAGAGGGATTTGGATTCCCTGTTAGGGTAATGCTTGGTTCTGTGGAGGATACAGAGGCGTTGGTGGGCTTTTTTGATTGTGAGACTAGTGTGAGCATCAAAACTGAAGTGGCTATCCAGGAGTAAGCCAAGGTACTTGAATTCACTAACTCTCTCAATGGAGTTACCAAGGTTGTCATAGAGGGACAGGTCAAAACTAAGGGGTTTGAGGGGGCTAGAGAAAACCTGAACTTAGTTTTTTTCTTAAGTTGAGCACAAAACCTTTGGACATGAACCAGGTGTGAAGTCTGCTGAAATCAAATTGGAATTTGTTAATGAGAGTGTTGGGTTTTTTGTCCTGACAGAAAAGGGCTGCATTATCAGCATAGAGAATGAGTTTGGAGGTGGTGCAGATGTCAGGCTGGGAGTTAATGACCAGAGAGAAGAGAAGAGGGCCCAGGATGGACCCTTGGGGGATGCTGTATTTGATGGGGCAGAATTCAGAAAGGACACTGCCAATAATGGTGCAATGGGATCTGCCCATTAGGTAATCCTTGAACCAGAAGCAGACCTCAGGTGAGAAATGGAGGACAGCCAGGGTATGGAGGAGGACTTCATAATCAACGAGGTCAAAGGCTTTGGTGAGGTCTATGAATGCAGTAGAGGCCTTCATTGTTAGCTTTGTCTATGGAGTGGGTGAACTTGATGAGGGCAGTTTCAGTATTGTGTCAAGCATGGAACCCCTGCTGGGCCTCTGTGAGCAGATTGTATAAGGAGAGGAATTCCGTGGTTTGCTTGTGGATCACCTTCTCTAAAATTTTGGAGAGAGGGACAAGTAGGGAGATGGGATGGTAGTTGGATACTAGATCCTTGGAACCAGATTTGGGAAGAGGTTTAACAATGGCACATTTCCAAGTTTTCAGGAAGGACCCCGTGCAGAGGGAGTGGTTGAAGATGTTAGTAAGAGGGATGGCCAGGGAGTCACAGACAAGACGGAGAATTCTGAAATCAATGTTGTTGGCGCCCTTGGATGGTCTTGGGTCATTTGTTCCGATTAACTTGACTACTTCACCAGGGGTTAGGTACCTGAAATGGAACTTAGGGTGGGAGACTGGGGGGGTGCAGGGGTAAACGGGGTAGGAGTGGAGCTGGTCTTGTACTGGTCAAGGTCACCGAAGTATTTATTGAAAAGGGAGGCTATTTCGCTTTGCTCGGTGGTGGTTGTCCCTTTAGAGGCAAGACAAATATGTTCTTCAGAAATTCCACCATCAATAAGGTAGTTAAGAATGTTTCACATCTTTCTAGGGTTCCCCTGGGCAGCACGTTGTTTTTCCAAGATGAAGGATGATTTAGCAGATCTTGTGGAAGAGCTGCACCTGTTCCTGAGGGTTTTGAAGTCTTTGAGGAGTTGGGGGTTTTTGTGTTTTCTGTACAACTTCCAGGCTCAGTCCCTATCCCTCATTAGTTTGTGAAGCTCAAGGGTGACCCATTCTTGGCTAGAATCCTTAACCCGGATTTTATTAAGCAGGATGAAATGGTTGCAGAGGGGAAGGAACTTATTGTTAAAGGTTTAAAGCACTTTGCAGATGTCAGAAATGTTTTCAGTGATGGGTAGCTATGGGAAACTCAGAGGCATCCAGCTTCTTCAAATGCCTGGTTTGGAATAATTTGTGTGGGCGGAGGGGGGTTTGTGGACCATTGGTCACTGATTGAGTTGGGAAGAATTTCAGAGGCAGTTACATAGGAGGGATGTGAGACCAGGACCCGATCAATGAGGGACTGAGATCCAGTTTTGTAGTGGTTTTGGTAGGTTCAGTGATGAGCTGGTGTAGGCCAAGGCCAAGTATGGATCCCTTAGTGGACTTACAGTGAGGGGACAGCCAGTTTAGGTTGAAATCCCCTAGGATGATCCAATCTCTTTCTTGGGGGAGGGAGGTCTTGATAACAAGGAAAAGGTTGAGACCACGGGATGAGGAGAGGGTGGCAGGTACACCACACTGACTGTGACCATTTTATCCACTCCAAGGAGGAGGTTAATCGAGATGGTCTCAAGGGGGGAGGAGGTGGGAAGTGGGGGTCGAATTCGGTGTCAAGGAAGTGATCAGCAACCCAGATGAGGCAGCTTTCCCCACGCTTCCCCACCCTGTCTTTTCTAAAGACTGAATAACCTTCAAGAAGGATTTCATTGGGGGAGATATCCTCCTTCAGCCAGGTTTCGGTGAGGGCAATGACATCAAAAGCGTTAGCCGTCATCCAGGACTCAATTAAGGTTTTTTTTGCCAAAAGGCTTTGCACGTTAAGGTGAGCAAAAGTGAGCTGTTTAGTGAGTTTGGGGGAGGAGTGAGGGGTGAAATTGGTAGAGGGTGTGGGGCTGGAGTTGGGGTGAACAGAGCCTGAGATAAGGAGTAGTAGTAGGAGGAGCCTTAAGTGCCTGTGGTTCGCAAGCAAAGACAGCTTGGTGGAGTAGTGGGTAAAAAAGATATGGGTGTGGTAGGAAGGAGAGAACTCATGGAACAGGCAAAGGCCGATGAAGGGGTTCGTGTGTGGGAGGGAAGGAATGGATTTGGATATGCAAGGTGGGGGTGGGGGAAGGAGGCGAGAAGATGTGGGACGAAGTGAGAGTGAGAGAAATGAGGGAGGGTGTAAGAATGATTTAGGGGTAAAACTGGTGGAAAGGGGGATGGGAGGAAGGGTGAGGGTGAGGTTGAGGGGAGTTGAGCAGAGAGGGGCAGAGGGGAAGAACAAGGAGTGAGAGTAAGTAGGGGAGGTGGAACCGCTTAGGGCACTCCATGTTGGCGGCAAGAAAGAGGGAAGGTGACAGGACAGTAATCAGTGAGGGAATAGGGAAGTGGGGTACCAAGTTGAGTGTGGTAGATGAAACTATGCCCAGGGGTCGAGCAAACATTAGGCACTGGTAGTGGGAGGCTGTTGGAAAGAGCTTGTGATTAAGATAAGGCAGTCAGCAATGTTTGTCAAATCTGAGCACGAGAAAGGACTTCCCCTTTAAGAAGTTGCAGGAAAGGAGAGCCCCTTTAGGAAGTTGCTGTAATTGACTAGTTTGAGGCCTCAGGGGCCGGGGATCAGTGGGGAAGTGTATTTAATAAAGGAGGAAGGTGGGGGTGGGGTGGTGAGCCGAAAAACCTGTCCAGAGAGTAGTAGAGCAAGACAGTGTCCACGCTGTGATTTGAAAAAGGTGCCTTGAGCACTTGCTTTCTCAATGGGGATCTGCAGCGTCCAATCGGGATGCAGCCACAGTCCCCAGGAGCCAAATTACAGGGATTGAAGCCTGGCAGATCTGGGACAGGAGCTGACCAATTGCACTTGCTTTTCTTGGTCGGGAGGGGGCAGGCTGGATGCAGAGGTCCGGCCGCCGACAGGGATCAGGCGGGGCCGCTTGGATGAAGTGGAGAGCCCAATTTGGGCTTGTGGATAAAAAAAAAAAAGAGCAGAAAAAGACGGGCCTATTGTTAAAAAAAAACAAAGACAAAGCTCAGGTAAATTGATGGGAGGGCCCTGGGCAATTTAGTGCTCAGGGCAGAAGTAGGTGCAAATAGTGGGCATGAAGGGAGAGAAAGGATTCCTGCAGAGAGGTCTGGTCAAAGGTGCCAGGTGGGAATTTATCAAAACAAAAGGCTGGTTCAGGAGGTTGATGGGGGAGGACTATTAGTGATTCCCAAAAAGCACTGTAGTACAAAAGCCCAATAGAAAAAAATGGCTCTTGCACTCAGAAATTGTGCCATAGGTCGAATCGCAACTCCTGTAACAGTAACCGATTAATTAGGGTGAAGGGGCACTGTGAGAGGCCTAACATCTCCTATCACTGTTTAAACAATTAGAAATACAGAAAGGAGAGAAACAGAGAGGTTGAGACCCCCCCCCCCAACCTTTTTATCCGTTTCAGACAGTGGAGTCCCTTTTATATCCTGCATCCTTTGTTTCACCTCTGGTCTGGCCAGAAAGGGTCTCTTGCACATCTTTTTTGTCGTAGCTCCTCTGTTTTCCCTCTGCTGCCTGGAACAAACTCCCTTCTCTTGTTAGTTGGGCCGTGATATAATGTATGCAGAAACAGTGGAGCAGTAAGAAAAAATTACTCACCGCAGTAATCTTCTTTCTTCCAAGGGGTCCTTTAGCATCAGTAACTTTTTTGCACTTAGCTAGATAAGTGCAACTGCCCCAGAGGTGTGACTTTAAGAGATATTTAAAGCGATTTACCAAGTTTTGATATATGAACGCATATACTGCAAGGTGACTGCATATAGAACTGATTCACAATGTATTTTGATAGATGCATAGCCTATTTTAGCAAATTAAATCAGGTTTTCACCCTCACAAACCGGGAAGTGTCATTTTGTGTATTGCAGCCTGTATTTGGTGACCTTTGACACTCATTACCTTTGCAATGTCACCACAGGGAGATCTGTGCTCTGCAATTAAAATTAGTTCTTGGTCACAGCAATTCTGTCTTGATAACAGAGCTCTTGGTCACAGCATGCAGCACGACAATGGCAATGTCAAACAGTTCATTTTCAGGGTCCGATGATGAAAGCATTATGTTGTCCTGCACTAACAGTGATCTTTCGGACACTGACATAGTGCCACAATTTGACAGCCGCTGCATAGCAGATCCCCATAGGGATCACCCTATGACAGCAGCGAGAATGATGTGGGCAGTAGCTCAGGCAGTCGCAGCAGTAATCCCGATCCATTCCAGCACAGCAACGAGAGCAGACTTATCAACACGGACTGTTAATATTATATTTTGCTACTTAGTGCTGTGGTTTGGTTCCCGTCACTGCTGTCATTTTACTGTGCAAAATCGAGGTATGTTGTGTGTTCTGTTACTCCCGGCATCAATCTGCCCACACAGATGCTAGTGATAGTACACTGGGTTTTTACATTTCTTTTTTTTTTGGGGGGGGGGGTTGCTTTCCCTATGCGAACGACTTGTTGGCCACTCCAGCTTGACACCGAGAGCACGGCTCAATCTGGTGGCATTGCTTGAGCAGGATAAATGGCTCACAATATGTCCAAATCCAATTTGTCCAAATTTCTCACTTGGTACTAGTTAGTAGTGACCTCCCACCAATTGATTTATCAGTCACTCACTCTCATGGAGCACAGTTTGGAAATTACAAGCAGGCACCTTGTACTCCAACCACTCCAAACCCCCCAGCTGCACACATACACTTACACAAATGCTGCAGCATACAACTTTTATTATCTGTAAATTATTTATACTGTTTGGGTCTGTCTTTGCCCTAGTGCCAACTGGTCTACGCTATAGCTTTCTTCTCTGTGTATGTGTGTGTTTGGGAGTGGGGGGGCCTGCTTGTACTTTCCCCTTTAGAGGTATCAGTGACTGAGTAACATGTTGAAGTCACCGGTTCCCCTGTTTAGGGCATGTTATAAATTTAAAATGACACATTATTGCCCAAGCTTTGTGTTACCTCTAAGCGCTCAGGAACTATACAGACTGCAGCTGTCATTAGTGTCTGCATAAGCATCTGTAATACCATCCTGGCATTGGCTTATTGCCACTACATGTGTGCCTCCAGGTGCATTATGAAGTGAGCAAAGAATACACAGTACAGTCGGTGATCATCCCCAACCCCCCAAGGTTAAAAATGACACTGCCAATACCCTTCTCATGGAGAAAGAGACCGCATTTATGTTTAGATAGCCTAAGTACTGTTTGATTGGTCCACTACAAAAAGGGACATATCCTTACGGTAGGTACTCAAGTGTTAGACTGTATTTGAACCACCCTTCCTCACTTATGTCACCATACTTCATTACCACTTTGGTCTGTGTCAAGCCGTTTGTGTTTTCCCAGTGTCGGGAGAGGATGGCAACTGCAGTCTCTTATTTTGCTGATGCTCCGGAGCACATACAATGATGCTATAATCCTAATCATAAATAAAGACTGTACGTTAAAATGTTAAAAAACTAAGTGTTTAATTTTGAGATACACTGTAAACTATATACAGTATAACTATGTACAGTATATAACTGATTTTATTGCATTCATTTATAAACTTAGCGAGGGGCTGGCAAGCTGGAGAAACAATTCAGTGCACCATGCCCCTTTATTCATGCACATCTAAGCATACTTTGGTGATCAGTGTTATGGTGCTTGCATGAGAACACCAAATGAGCCCAAGAAAACACAGGAGCACAGGAAAAAATCTAAACTGTTTATAATAATGGTGACAATCAGAAATGCAATAGCAAAGGCAGTTTACTGAAGCAATCACACTGGAAGCAGCACTTGCCAAAAATACACAGTCTATTGCACTGTTCTCCTGGGATTGGACTGTGCAGCTCAGTGCTTATACTCTTGCTGCACATTACAATTCTGAACTGTTGAAAAAGTCATCCATTTAACACAGACCTCTATGTACCAATACTGAAAAGCTTACTGCAATTTATAGATCTGCCCAGTTCAAAAGTCGTCCTTTTGTGTCCCAATACACTACAGATTACAGCTCCACTCAGTTAAAAAAAAGCATTTTTTATACAGATTTGTTGTTATAATTATGTACTTGCAGCACTTATTAAAACCTGTAACACTGTACTCAGGCAATGTAGATTGTGATGTTCCTAGAACCGATGGACCTAGGACACAGAGCTTAGTCAGATGAGTAAAATTGAAAATCAGGAGAAATTACCACTTCTGCAATCCCAAAAGCAAGTATCCGCCTCAGCTGTCAATATAACAAACAGTTTCAGTCATCAGTGCTGTAATTTTTGCCAGTTCAGTTATGGATCTGCACTCACTGAGGCTGGGTCCAGGAAAGATGAATGAACGAGCAGTGAGAAAGGAGCAGTGGGAACACCTTCCCTGTGCTGATGTCACTCATGCATGTGGATGCACTGCTCATCTGCGAACTTCAAACATAGAAAAAACATGCAGAGACAACTGTGGCACAAAAATGTTAAAAAACTAAGCATCTGAATATATTTAATACTTAACTTCAGGGCAGCTGAGCTTTGCATCACTCAATGAAGGGAAGGTGTTCTGCAAACATGACATCAGGGGAAGTTGGTAAGTCACTTTAAATGAGCTTAGGGCCAAGCCAATCAAAAGACAGGAGGGGGTGTAAGCTGAGTGAGAGCTGTTGAAGGCTTCAGAATTTTTTTGAGGAAAAATGAGGGCAAATGCCCTGAAAAAGAATCAACAGGATTCAAAACACATGCAAATGTCCACAAAAGTGGAAACAGAAACAACAGCAACACAAGCTAAAAACTCAGCAATAAGAAACTCCAAATTTGGCAAAAGGTGACATAAAAAGCCCTTCTCCAACAGGTGAACCAGGGAGGAAGGGTGGGAGCTTACTGATGCTAAAGGACCCCTTGGAAGAAATAAGATTACTGTGGTAAGTAATTTTTTCTTCTTACCCTAGGAGTCCTTTAGCATCAGTAACTTTTCTGCAGACTACCGAGCAGTACCAAGTGGGAGGTGGACAGAGAACCTACTTAGGAAAGAGGCTCTGCAGAACCGCCCTACCAAATTTGGCATCAGATGTGGTCTGCACATCCAAACTGTAGTGTTTCACAAAGGTGTGCACAGATTTCCAGGTAGCTGCCTTGCAGACATCCAGTAGGGGAATGTCCCTTGCTGCTGCAAGCGAGGCTGCAGTGCCCCTGGTGAAGTGGGCCCTGAGCCCTAGTGGAGGTTGTTGACCAGCTTTCTCATAGCAGAATCTAATACAAGAGACTAACCAATGAGAAATAGTTCTCTTGGTAGCTGGTCTTCCTCTGCCTACATCCCCGTAGGTGAGGAACAACTGAGTGGAAGAGCCTCTGGACTGTCTAGTATGCACTAGGTAGTGAAAGATGGCTCTTTTGACATCCAAGCTGTGGAGCTTTTGCTCGCCAGGAGTGGATGGCTCAGTAAAGAAGACAGGCAGAGTAATGGACTGGTTCAAGTGAAACTCTGAAACCACCTTTGGCAGAAATTTCCTATTTGTCCTGAGCTCAACTTTATCATTGTGAGGGATGATGTAATTTGGCTCAGTGCACAGGGCCTGTAGCTCTGAAATCCTCCTGGCAGACGTAATGGCTACCAGGAAGATGGTCTTCAAGTTACAAACTTGATGTGGGCCGTGGACATCATCTCGAAGGGTGGATTCATGAGCCCATCTGTGCAAAGGTTCAGGCTCAAAGGAGGAGCAGGCTCCCTGGTTGGAGGCTGGATGTGCAAGAGGCCTTTGAAAAACTGTTTAAAAATGTCATGGGGAAAAAAAATGATTTCTTCTTTCCCATTGAAAGGAAGGCCGAAATTGCCGCCAGGTGTAGCCTGAATGAAGATGGTTTCAAGCCTGACGCCTGTAGGTGTACCAGGTAGTCTAGCAGCTGAGGGTCTGAAGCTGATAGGGTTTCGACCTTTTCGCCCTTGCACGAGAGGGAAAACCTTTTCCATTTGGCTGCATAAGTCTTCTTAGTGTTCGTTTTTTTAGCCATCCTCAGTATCTTAAGGACCTGTTCAGAGTACTATGAGGATAGAAACTCTAACTCCTTAAGAACCAGGTCTTGAGGTGAAGAGAGTGTATGTCTGGGTACTGCACTCCCATCTGAGGAAGGGTCTGCAGGGAGTGAGTTGGAGGCAGACGAATGGGCCTGTTGCAGGACACTGAGAGAAGGAGAGGGTACCAGGCTTGCCTGGGCCAGTCCGGAGCCACTAGGATCATTGATGCAGGCTGCTGTCTGAGTTTCAGCAAAACCCTATCAGGGGAAAGGGAGGAAATGCGTATAGGAACCTCCCTTACCAGTCCAGGATCAGGGGATTCAGAGGAAGTGTTCCAGTAACTAGGGGGCCTGCAACAGTACTGAGGAAGTTGAAAATTGAGAGAAGAGGCAAACAGATCCACGTCTGGCATGCCGCACCGTCTGAACACTGTGGCTAGTACTTGCTTGTTCAGTTTCCATTCGCTCTGGCCTTGACTGATACGGCTTAGAGCATCCACCAGAGTATTGAGTTTGCCTTGGAGGTGAATAGCCAAGAGGCTGACTCCCAGGGAGAATGCTAGAGACCAGAGCTTCCAAACAGAGTATTCCTGATCTGGTACCACTCTGCTTGTTTATGCAGAACATTGCAGAGGTGTTGTCCGTTTGAATTTGAACCGCCTACCCTTCTATGCTGGGAGCAAAAGCTTTGAGGGCTAGGTCAGACTGCTCTGAGTTCCAAAAGATTTATGTGCAACTGTGACTCTTAGGGAATCCAGTTGCCGCCACTGAGGCACTGTCCAAATGAGCTCCCCAGCTGAAAGGGGAGGCATCTGTGGTGATCACCTTTGTGGGAAGAGGAGCTTGAAAGGGAACCCCTGCCTGCAAATTTGCAGGGTTCTTCCACCACAGCAAGTTTTGAAGGAACTGCTCTGACACAGATATCAACTTTGAAAATGTGTTGCTTCTCTGAGACCAGCGAGCTCCGAGGTAGGCTTGCAGGAGTCTCATCCTGTACCTGACCCCTGGGACTACTGCACTCATACAGGCCATATGTCCCAGAAGTCTGAGGAAATGTCTGGCTGGTCTTGGCTGTCCCTGGGTGAAAGAATCTGCCACTGAAAGGAAACTGAATTCTTTCCTGAAGGAGGAAAGCATATCCCTTCTGAGTGTCCAGCTGGGCCCCTATGAAGGTGAGCAGCTGGGTGGTTTCTGGGTGAGATTTCTTTAGATTTACCAGGAAACCCAGAGACTCCAGAGTGCGTTCTGTGAGGGAAAGAGATTCCTTGACCGAGCAAGGACACTTTGCTACTATGAGCCAGTCGTCCAGATAGGGGTAGAGAGCGGCACCGAGTCTCCTGAGATGTGCTGCTACCACTGCGAGACACTTGGTAAAGACTCTTGGGGCCGAGGACAGACCAAAGGGCATTGCAGTGAACTGATAGTGACCCAAAGGAAGTTTGAACCTGAGAAACTTCCTGTGAGATCTCCTTATGGGTATGTGGAAGTAGGCATCCTTTAAGTCTAGGGAGGCTAGCCAGTCTCCCTGCTGTAAGGACTGTATGACCAGTGACAGAGTGACCATTTTGAATTTTTTTTCAGATGTTCGTTTAAATATCTGAGATCTAAGATAAGTCACCACTCCCCCGTTTTCTTTTGTGTCAGAAAAAACCTGGAGTAGAGGCCCTTGCCCTTCTCGTGGGCGGGGACCCTCTCCACTGCTGGTAAAGCCAGAAGGTTTTGTACCTCCATTTCCAACAGCGGTATCTGTGTTGAGGACAGAGGTCTTGACACCTGGGTAAACTTGAGGTCTGGCAGCTGCTTCAACTGTAATGATAGACCCTTCTCCACCATCTCCAGCACCCACTTGTCCGACATGATGAGGGACCAGTGCTGAAGACAGCGGGAGAGTCTGCCTCCAACCGGAAACGGGGAGGCAACCTGGACACTCACATCAGGACTTAGACTGAGAGGCAGATGGCTGGGTTTAGATGGCTCTTCTTTGGCCCCTTCTGCCCCTGCCTGTGAAAGACCCCCTGTACTGGCCGAAGTCAGATTGGGGATAGGGACTGCAAGGCCTGGGAACAAACTTCTGACCCTACCACCCCTGGGACAGGATCTCTGAGGGGTGGTGGACTTAGGCTTGGATGAGTGGCTCTGCCAGGAGGCCTTGTACTCATCGACTTTTTTCATGTAGTCAGTGGTTCTGTAATCAAACAACATATTTTGATCACAGGGAAAATCCACGGCCTTGTTCTGGGTGTCTGTGGTCAGACTAGTTGTTCTAAGCCAGGTGAAGCATCTCAGAGGGATCATGGGCCATCGCCCTAGAGGCTGCATCATTGTTGTGGTCTGCCATGTGGAATTGGTACGTAATAGCTTCCAGGGCAGTTCTTGACATATCCACCAGCTCCTGCACCATAGAATCTGATTTGTTGCAGGAGATGGCCTGGACAGATTTCCAAAGGGCTTTCTGATATTTGGCTGTGAATGCCATGTAAGAAGAAAGTCTGAGAAGCAGGGTGCTGTTGCATACATTTTCTTTGCTATAAAGTCAATTTTATTGGAATCCGTGTCAGGGAGAGAGGGGGACAAGGAGATTCCAGCTTTCTCACAAGCTGCCCGCTGCACTATACTCTCGTGGCTAGGATTTGCAGACAGGAACTCGGTACCATTTTTAGATAATTTATATTTTCTCTGAAGCTGCTTATCAACCCCTGATACTGAAGTGGGGTGTTGAAGCACCTTCATGGTATTTTTTCTAAATGCATTATAGATAGGGACAACCAGGGTTTTTGAGGATGAAAGACCCTTCATCTCCCTATAATCTTCATCTTCATCGACATCCTGGTTGGGCTCTTGTGTAGGGAGGTCCAGGGTGTCCAGCATATTTTGTATAAATGTAAATATAGAGGAAGGATCCTCGTGGTCACCCGAGGGATCCCCAAGATGAGGGTCTGTGGACTCCTGGGGCTCAAGGCCCTCAAAATCCATGTCGGGGCATCATAAAACTGATCATCATCTACGTCACAGTCTACAGAAGAGAGAACTGTGGAAGAGTGCTTGCCAGCCCCAGTAAATCAAGGACCCATCTTTTGAAGGGTCTGAAACAGTTGTCAAGCTTTTTCCATATCTTGCACTGAGGGAAGAACTTGCGCAGTCTGTAAGTGTTTTATTTTTTCTGTATGCTTTAAGCTGCCTGTTGTCTCGCTATTGGCTTTCCCAGGAGCAACGGGAGCATATCTGTCTTGACAGAGTTTCTTTTTAGTCACTTTGTCAGAGGCTTGATCAAGCATCCTTTTCTCGTCACTCTTATTATTTTTCAATTTGTGAGGAACCTCATCTTTGGAAGCTTTATTTTTTGGCTGGGATCTGGAGGGTTCCTCAGCACCTCTGCTTTTGGTATTAGTACTTCTGAATGTCCCATCGTTGGAAGCCTTTGATTTATCCTCAGCCATAATAATCAAAGGTTTGTCTGCTATGTTTGCCAATTTAAGCAAAGTAAACCAGTCCTATACCTACAAACTGAGTGCAGGTTTCTGTGAAAATGCCACCGGTCAATCCTGCCCCAGTTAGTAAACTCTATTACTAGAGTCTTTTTTTTTTTTTTTGGTTGTAGAACTGGGATCTATACCAGTGCAAATCTTAACAGAAACCCAGTAATACTCAACCACAAGACAGGTGGCTGCTGGACCCTTACAGACAGTCCTGACACAGATGATACCAAGGTCCAGTAATATAACAAAAAAGGCTCTCGTAATTGTCAATCTAGAGAGAAAACCCCCAGGCACTGTTTAAATTTGAAATCCACTGCAGGTGCCTTGCGGTAAACCCCACGAGGTCTGAGGTAAAAAAACAAGGCAACTGTCCCTAATTTGATGGTTTCCACAAGAATTTACCCAAAAATGAAGGATAATATCGAAAATAAGCACCCGCGATAAAATGAGGCTTTAAACTAAATAGTCACAGTAAAAATAAAGTCTAAATAGTGCTGTTGTGCTAAAAATAAAAAATTTGTGTGGCGTTAATGAAAAAGTAAAACTTTCACTCAGCACACTAAAGGAAATAATTTATGAGGAAAACTTTACCTAGATAAGCACTAGGAGGCTATCAACAAGGAAAACTGGGAGACACCTCAGAGGCAATATTGCTCAGTCCAGCAGAGAAAAAATTCTGAAGCCCTCAACAGCTCTCACTCAGCTCACACCTCCTCCTGTCTTTTGATTGGCTTGGCCCTAAGCGCATTTAAATATCTCTTAAAGGTACACATCTGGGGCAGTTGCACCTAGCCAGCTAAGTGCAAAAAAGTTACTGATGCTAAAGGACTCCTGGGGTAAGAACTAGATGTATAGTGCCATCTTTTGGTGGAATAAAAACAGTGCAGCAGAATCACTGTTATACTCTAGAATTTTTATGACAACTGATACAGCATGTACCACACTTCTAGTTAAGCTAGCAAATGTTTCTTAGGTGTTTGCCTATTTCTTATATATTTATAGTAATAAGGCACAGTTATAATACTGACTAACACTGATTGCACTAAACGCATTATCTGTTTGTTATGCAGTGCCCTATTACTGTTGTGTATATGCTAGTACTTTCTATGATGATTGATGCTATGTGGGGCCTAGGGGAATTGGGGAGATAGAGCTCTTCTGCTAAAGGAATCCCTGCTGATTGGGACTTGAATCATTTGGTGTCTGGTCACTGCAGAGGAAAGATTACTTGCTGGAAGCACTGAAATAACTTGCACAGATTGCTTCACAGAGACTTTGGACTTGCCACCCTGTATCATAGAAAGGTTCCACAGTGCAAGAATCTGATTATGGTTGTTGTGATACTCCAGTCATTTGTTTTATTTTGTTTGTTCTTCAAATAAATATATATCTACTGCATTCTCCTCGAGATTTGCATGTCCATGTGCTTCCTGAGCACTCATACCATGACTGGCATAGACTTAAATGTAAAGTGAAAGTGATCCATTTCCTATAAATGTGACAGTAAATATACACACTACTGTAAAACTAAACAGAAAAACTACAGAGCTTGAATAAATTTACAGCCCAAGTTGAAAAAAATAAAGGTAGCCAGTTAGTTTCCAGTTCTTGGGAATCAATTGGAAACTGGAGAAAGCAGAGATACACAAAAATCCCTAACTAATGCAGAGTAATCTGAAACTAAAACTAATTACACATTTAAAATAAATAAACTGACAAGAGAACCAGCCGTTACCGGAGTTCACTATTGGGTGACTGTTCTCTCCAGGTAGAGAAATAGATCTGAATAACAGCCAGGGGAAGCGCAGATGCAGAGTTTGAACCTACATTCCAAATTCTAATAATCTATATAGGTTCCATTCTCTGGGGTATCACTCTCAGCTGAGATGATAGCTAAGTGATGGATTAAATGATGAATTCCTGGGGTTAGAATTGGTAACCCACTTGCTATGTACAAAAAGAAAATGCTTCAGCATCTGCAAGTGGCTAAAGATCAGGGTCACATAACTTAAAATTAATTTCTTTATATCTGGAATGAAGTCCCTGTAATGTTAACACTACATACCCTTCCTAAAGTACACAAATCTCTGGCTCATCTACCAGGAAGACCCATCATCTCTGGGGCGGGCTCCCTGATGGACAATCTTAGTAATATTGTAGATTTCTTTCTAAAAACATGCATTTCACCTCTTCTGTCTTATATAAGGGACACTGTGGACCTCTTAAACAAATAAGAAGACCTGAAATGAGAGCCAGGATACTTATTCATTGGCATAAATGTTGAGGCCCTATATACATCAATTGAGCATGTCCCAGGAATCAGAAGCTGCAAGTGTGTTTTACGCAAAAGTCCTTTAGGTCAAGAATTCCCCGCAGACTTCATCCTGGAAGCTTTATAGTTCATACTCACACATATAATGTCTCTAAATTAATCTCTGAATACTTCCTACAAGTCTATGGGACAGCTGTGGAGGCCTCCAAGGCCCCTTCATTTGCGAACCTGTTGCTGGGGCACGCAGAAGAATTTGTACTATTTAACGGTGAATACAACCCCCACTAACACCACATAAAACATTGGTTTCATTTTATTGATGATGGGGTCTGTGTATGGCATGGCTCAGAAGCCAAGGCAAGGAATTTCATGTCTTGGCTAAACAGGGATAATCTGAATCTACGATTCACTTACAATATCAATTCTGTTCTTAATTTTCTAGATGTTGCACTCACGGTGGGCAACAATAACAAAATCACCACAAACAATTTTGTAAATCTATAGGTGCCAACACCTTGTTACACTTTGAAAGTGGGCATCCTCGAAGTTTAATCTCATCCATACCTTATAGTCAGTTTTTGAGGCTATATTGCAACTATTCAGAGAGCATGGATTTTGAGACTGAGGCAGGAGCCCTATATAACAAACTTCTGGACAGGGGATTTAACAGAAAAGTTTTGGATGAAGCACTCATGAAGGCCAGAAGAAAAAATGACTCACCATAGTAATGTTGTTTCTTCTAATGGAGTCTTGCTGTATTCAGACATAATGCAGTTAGCCCCAGCACTTGAACTGCCCCGGAGAGGAAAGAGTTAACCCCATGCAGAAGCATGGAACGTTGAGCTCAAGCTCAGTTTTCAAACCTCTATCTGTGGTACTTACCAGTGCAACCGTCAGATTCTTACGAGTAACTAACTAACTTAACATTAAAATGTGGAAATCGTTTGAACACATAGCCAAAAGGCAAAATACTTTTTGGGGTTCAAAAAGGACTCAAGTCGAGAACCCAAGAAGAAATAAGGTAGTGACAATTCAAACTATACAACACAAGAAGGAAAAACATAACAGTTACCCCACCAAGAGGGAGGGTACAAGGTACACCCCTGAGGTGCAACACTGCGCCTGCCAACCCACTTCCCAAAAACAGGTTCTGAGAGGGGAGGCAGGGGGGAGGTCTGAATATAGCAAGACTCCATTAGAAGAAACAACATTACTATGGTGAGTAATTTTTTCTTCAAACAACATGAAGTCTTGCTGTATTCAGACATAATGCAGACTACCAAGCAGTTCCCTATAGAGGAGGGAATGCAGAACCTACTTTGGGAACAGGCTCTGCAGTACTGCTGTGCCAAACCTAGCATCACTCCTAGCCTAGATATCCAGAGAGTAATGCTTGGTGAATGTATGGACTGTTTTCCAGGTGGCTGCTTTACAGATCTACTAACAAGGGTATATCTCTGGCTGCAGCTAGAGTAGCAGCTGTACCCCTAGACAAGTGAGCCCCAGGCCTGAAAGGGGGTGTTCTACCCAATTTGTCATAGCAAAATGGTATACAGGAAACAATCCACCTGGCAATAGTTCTCTTAGTGGCAGGCTTACCTTTCCCCACTTCACCATGAGTGAGGAACAATTGAAGACAGTCATTTCTGTGTGCCTTAGTATGCTCTATGTAGTAGCTAAGTGCCCTTTTAACATCCAAACTGTGTAATCTTCTTTCCCCTGGGGAAGAATGGTCAGCGAAAAATATACAGGAAGAGACATAGACTGGTTTAGGTGAAAATCCGATACCACTTTAGGCAAGAACCTCCTATTAGTTCTTAAGACCACTTTATCCCTATGGAAGGATATGAAGTCAGGTTCAACTGACAGGGCCTGTAATTCGCTAATCTGCCTGGCAGAAGTAATAGCTACAAGGAACACAGTTTTCCAGGTCAAGTACTTCAATTCAGCTGAAGCCATAGGCTCAAAGGGTTCAAGTTCAAGTTTATTGCAGGAAAACTCCGTTGAGCAAGCTCATTCACAAGGAGGTCCTGAGACATACGTACATTCACAATGAAGTCCTGAGACTGGCGTACAATCAAATAAGTTAAGAGATTACATAATAAAATACAATATACATAATGATAAAGAGCTCCCCGGGTACTCTAAGTTCATGGTGAGAAGGTGGCACTGTTTGTAAAACAATACATTGCATACATTAGGATTTCCTCAGAGAAATTAAAGTTCCTGGAGAAAGTAACAGTAATTACATAACAATAAATGGTACATTAATAAAGATTCCACCTGAGACACTGAAAGTAGTAGTAGTAGTAGTAGTAAAATTTTATTTATACAGAAAAATATGCCATTAGGGTTTCGAAAATCCCTGTTTACAAGGCATCCCTGTGTATACAATCATACTTATACATATAACACTGATCAAGTCATACAAAAAAGTATATTAAACATACAAATTACCTCACAGACATTTCTAGTATAAATACATCCATTCTTCATAAGACATCACTTTCATTAAATACATAGAAACATTTCATTAAAAATTCATTCTTCAATAAATTTCAAATGTCACCTGTGACACAAACATTTAAAATGTACTCTCTTTTCACTGCCGATTTAAATCTTGTGAGTGACAAACCAGAGATTTCTGAGGAGGGGTAGCCTATTCCATGCTGTTGATACTTTATACTGAAGGGTCATTATACTATATTTGTTTTGATTTTAGGATATTATACACTCTTTCTCTACAACTTCTTAAATTTAATCCATGTTCTGGTTTTTAGATTATTCAATAAATAATTTAAGGATTCATTCTTATATAAGCCCTTTAATTGGATTAGCCAGAAAATCTCTGCCCTCTGCTCAAAAATTCCACCTAATCTTGAGTACATGTCACAATGGTGTGTACCAAATCGCAGCTAATACAAATCTAGCTAATCTATTGTAAAGAACATCTAATTTATGTTCTTGTTTTTCAGAGTGTGTCTATATGTGTGGGAGCCATAATCGATCACGAGGAGTAATTGGTTCACTATATTCTGTCTCATCTCCCTTGTTAAACACTTCGATATTCGTCTCATAACCCCTAATTTAGAATTAACTTTTTTTATAAGTTCAGTCACATGCTGATTAAAATTCAATTCTTGATCAATTATGACCCCCAAATATTTATAGTACTTAGTTTGCTCTAATATTTTCCCCTCCTGAGTCCTAATTACCAAGTTTGTTCCCATACTGTCCTTCTTGACTGTACTAAAATACATAGTTTGGGATTTTTTTTCATTAATCAATAAACCATGTTCAGTGAAGTATTTTTGCATGTTTAAAAATCTCTGCAGTTTTGTTCTAATTCACCCACATTTTACCGGATGTGACTAAAACTGTATCATCCGCTTACAATCTAATATGTGAGTTTTAATTACTTCAGGCAAATTATTCAGGTATACCAAAAATAAAAGGGGACCCAGGATCGATCCCTGGGGTACACCCCTAGTGACCAAACCCAAGCTAGAATTTTGACCGTTTACTGTTACAAACTGAGTTCTTTCTTCTACATAGGATGAAAACCAACCACTGGGTACTTCATCCACACCCAGACACCTTAATTTATCAATCAAGACGTGATGATTTACTAAATCAAATGCCTTGGATAGGTCCACATATACTACGCCCACCGATCTCCCCTCCTCCAGGGGGGTGGCAACTAAATCCAAGAGATCGGTGAGCGCAGTAGCCGTGGACCTACCTTGTCTGAAACCCGACTGAAAAGGGGTGATTTTTTGATACTTCTCTAGGTATGTGATTAGTTGCCCATGAACAATCCGCTCCAATAGTTTTGAGATAGTTGACAATAATGCTATTGGGCGATAATTCAAAATGTCCAGAGTGTCCCCCCCCCTTGTGAATTGGGATTATTTTAGCCTTCTTCCATGAGGTAGGATAAACTCCCTCTTTAAGACTCCAGTTGAAAAGATCTCTTAGGACAGGGGATATTACTTGGGTAGCTTCTTTTAGCAACCTATTTTCTATCTTGTCATGGCCACATGCCTTATTTATATTTAGATTTCCTATTAACTTACAAACTTCAACTGTGGTCACTGTTTTAAATCGAAAGTTTGGAGTCTGACAACTTTCTACATCAATTTTTTGTTCTACTAACTGAACTTTCCCCTGAAGATTTTCGATTCCTGCCTTTAAATCTGGAAGGTCTATAAAGTAATTATTTAAGTGTTCTGCAACTGTATCTACGTCCAGAAGTTTACCATTATATTTCAGTTTTGTTTCTACTTGTCTTTTGACTGGTTCTACTAAGTTTTTTATCATTGTCCAATAAGTCCTGGGATCTGTAGCTTTCTTTAATTTTCTGTTTATAGTAGTAGGCCTTTGATTTCCTTATTTCTTGGACAACTCTGTTTCTAACCATTTTAAATTTTCCCATACATCAGGGTTTAGAGATTTATTTGCTTTTTTCCATAATCGTTTTTTTGTTCTAATTAACTTTCTTATTTTGGCAGTGACTCAAGGTAGATGAATTTGTCTTTGATTAACTTTTTTCCATGGAAAAAACATATCACATGCCTCATTAAACATTGATGTAAATTCCTGGATAGCTAAATCCAAGTCGGGAATCAAAAAAAGTCTATACCATGGTAATCTCTTTAAATGCTCACAAAACAGATGTCTATCGTACTGAGCATAATTTCTTTTATATACTACAGATGTTTTAGTTACTGGCTCTTTTTTTCAATTCTATGTTTATTGTGCACCTTACTACATTATGATCCCCCAGGTTTGGCTCTCCTATATCCTTACTTAATGTAACCAATTCTGTTGAGACAAAACACAAGTCCAGTATATTTCCCTTACTGGTTATACTCCCTTTTCTATTAGGTAAGTCAACTATTTGCAGCAAGTTCAGACAACTCATTGAATTTTCCAAAGCCCTCCCTCTTGGGCAACTCCAAGCAGCATTAAAATCACCCATTAATACAACATTTGTCTGACCTATGTAATCCATAATAACTTGTGAACATTTTTCAAAATATTTAGTATTTGTTTTCGGTGGTAATATACAGCACCCACAATCAAGTTTTCATCTGTAATTTTAACAGTAAACATTCTATCCTTCAATTTTCCCAGAATAAATTATTTCTGAGGAACCTAAGTATACTTAAGGTAAATTGCAACCCCCCCCCCTCGAGTCCCACGATCCTGTCTATAACAATAAAAATCGTACAAATCTATCTCCGGTTGGGGAATTGCCTTAGTTAACCAAGTCTCTGTTAAAATTACTATGTCGGGATTTTCTAATCCGACCCAGGTTCTGAGTAGGTCCATTTTTTTTACTAAACTTCTGGCATTATCTAAAATAAACGTGATAACACCATCCCCTGGTCCTGGGTTCAGTTCTATATCCCCACATAGTACTAATGATATAAAAACAGCCTGATCATAAGAAAAATCTTTACCAGGAAAAACTGGCCTATAGGAATTAAAAATATGCTGCCTTACCGCCTTAAAACAGTTTCTCCCTCTTGTTAACTTATTAATACTTGAGGTATTGTTCCTCAATTGACTGCATTTAAAATATATACTATTAGTATTCTCCAAATCCCCAGATATTTTCAAGCCAGTTTGTGACAAAAGATATGCCGTACATAACAAGAGTACCATTAACTTTACAAAAATACCCTTCATTTTCATATTTAATCTAGGGAAACAACTATTTATTATCCTGATACAGTCACAACCCTATTTAAATATAAAATTTCCCTCCTTAAAAACTATCTCTGTCTTTTATTTGTATGTGTGAGGAAAAATACTACTATATGGAAGTAATTAAAGTAAATACTCCCTTATCAATACTTTCCAATCACTAGGACTTGCTTTTCAGTCTTTAAGTCCAGCACATTTCTGGTTTGTGCAATTTCAACTCCGAGTGGCGCACGCCACTCACGCTTATGCTTGTGACTTAGCCATGACCAGCGAGGCTTTTAACTGCTGCCCCTCCTCTGATGACGCCCGCTGGTGAATTTCACTTCCTCATTCCCCGATATCACGGTCCAGCAAATATGAAGGCATCAGGTGTAAAAACAAAGTTCCTTCTGTCTGGGCAAACAAGGCAGCTCTCCCTGCCTCTGAGCAGCAGTGTCCCTGGCCAGTAACTCAGCGTACCTGTCCGTTCAGTTTCCAGCGCGGGCTTTTAACTGGTGCAGCCCCTCCTCTCTGATGACGTCCGCTTGGTGAATTTCACTTCCTCATTCCCCCGATATCACGGTCCAGCAAATATGAAGGCATCAGGTGTAAAAAAACAAAGTTCCTTCTGTCTGGGCAAACAAGGCAGCTCTCCCTGCCTCTGAGCAGCAGTGTCCCCTGGCCAGTAACTCAGCGTAAAGTGGTTTGGAACAGAGTTGCGGAAGTGGAGGAATGGAACCTGGGATATCGTGGGGTCACGAGTATTTCGTCAAAAACAGTTACAGGTATCTTTTAGTTTAGCCACGGCTAACCTTTTGAAAAAGTTAACAGGGACAATACTGGGTAATTTCAATAAGGATTGTAATCGATTCCAAGTAGTTGGCAGTGAACATGATATAGCGCGTTTTCCAAAGGAAGTGTGGGTCCTAGGTACATCAAGAAGGAGAAACTCTCTCTTCCTAAGGGAGTAAACACTGTGCGCTATGTGTATTAAAGAGGATAGATATTGCGGTAGTTTATTCTGGAGAAGTTTTAAAGTCCAGGTGCCGGCATGGACTGACCATCTAACGGTGAGCGAGGGCCAGCCAACTAAGGCATATAGATCACAGTGATGAGTTAGGGGAAGGGAGTTGGTTATAAATCATAAGGAGCGGTGGTAGAGAACATCTTGCTTGTGGAGACTAGTGGAAGCTGAAGAATTGTAGATTATAGCGCCGTAATCAAGGAGGGGGAGGAATGTGGCCTGGACCAATCTGGTTCTAATCTCTGTGGGAAAAGAAAGATCTATTACGGAAGAAAAAGCCTAGCCTGGCTTTGAGCCTTTTAGTCAAGTCATCGAGGTGATCATTAAAGGAAAGCTTGTTGTCGAGCCAGAAACCAAGATATTTGAACTTTGAAACTATTTCCAGATGCTCACCTAGGGAAGTATTCATAAAGTCATTGGGTAAAACAGGAGTAGTAGTGTGTCCTCACATTCTGAGGATCATTTTCTCCATAAACTGAGCAATGCAGACATTAAGATCCCAAGGCAGAGTAGCCCCCTAAAGGGAGGGTTAATGTGAACCAGGCCCTTGAAAAACTTCCTGAAAACAGGATGAGATGCCCGGGAAGAGCCCTTCCCTGCTGAAAGGAATGCAGAGACAGCTGCTAGATGAACCTTCAGAGTGGCAGGCCTGAGGCCTAGACTATTCAGATGAGCTAGATAATCTAAGGTTGTGGAAATGCCTGCAGAATCAGGCACACCACTTTTCTGAGAGCACCAAATACTGAACCTCTTCCATTTGGAATTGTACGTTTTTTTAGTGGAAGGTTTCCTGGAGACCTTCAGAATATCCAGAACTCCATGAGAGAGATGTAGAGCTGCATATTCTAACTCTTCAAGAGCCAGGCCTTGAGGTTGAGAGACTGGAGATTGGGGTACCAGATCCGCCCCTGGGAGGAGGAGGAGAGAAGACTGTATCTCCTGGGAAGAGACAGGGGACGTGAGACAGCCAAGGACAACAGCAGAGGATACCACGGCTGTCTGGCCCAATCTGAAGCCACCAGTATCACTGTGCAGGGTTGAGTTCTTATCTTGATCAGAACTCTGAACAGGAGAGGAAAAGGAGGGAAGGCATAGAGAAACCTGCCCTTCCAGTTCAGAATGAGGGCATCCTGGGGAACTGTCCCCAGGACTGGAGGTCTGCAGCAAAACAGAGGAAGCTGATGATTGTCTGGTGCTGCACATAGATCTATTTCTGGAATGCCCCACTTGGAGAAAATGATCCTTAGAATGCGAGGATTCAAGGACCATTCGTGATGCCCCTGTGAAATCCTGCTTAGGGCATCTGCCAGCACATTATCCTTCCCTGGAAGATGAACTGCTACCAGGGAAGTCTGAAGGGAATAGGCCAAAGACCAAATCTTCATGGCCTCTGTGCACAAGGCCATGGACTGAGTGCCTCCCTGCTTGTTGATGTACCACATTGTTGTAGTGTTGTCCATCCTGAATTGGACCACCTTGCCTTTGACTGAATCCAAAAAGGTCTGAAGGGCTAGAAAAACTGCCCTGAGTTCCAGGAGGCTGATATGAAGAAGAGACTCCTGCGGGGACCAGATCCCCTGAGCAGTTATGGCTCCCAGGTGGGTTCTCCAACCTAGGAGAGAAGCATCCGTAGTCAGTATTACTGATGGAAGTTGAGGGAGAACTGGAACCCCTTGTCTGAGGTTGACCTGGTTCAGCCACCACTGGAGAGCCTGGACCAGAGTTTGGGTCACTGGAATCAGTTTGGTGAGAGAATCTGTGCTCTGTGACCAAAAGGACCTTAGATGGAACTGAATGTCCCGCATCCGAAATCTGGCTCCCTGAACCACTGCAGTGGAGGCTGCCATGTAGCCCAGGAGTTGGAGGAACTGTCTTGCTGGAAGAGAAACCTGAGGCCGAAAGGAGGAAGCGAGGTCTACTAAGGCCTTCACCCTTGCCAGAGGAAGGAAAGCTTTTGCTTGAGTAGTATCCAATTCCACCCCATGAAGATGAGAAGCTGTACTAGTTCGAGGACAGATTTTGGCAGACTGAGAAGAAACCCCAGGGAACTAAGCAAGTCCTGAGTGGTTTGCAGAGCTGACCTGACCTGGTCTGAAGACTGCCCTACTAGGAGTCTGTCAGCCAGATATGGAAAAATGGTGATACCATGTCTTTTGAGGTAAGACACCACTACTGCAAGGCACTTTGTAAACACCCTTGCAGCTGATGTTAGGCCAAAAGGCATGGCCTTGAACTGATAATGGCCTGAAGGCAACTCGAACCTGAGGTATTTTCTGTGGAAGCACCTTATAGGGATATGGAAGTAGCATCCTTGAGGTCCAGTGATGCTAGCCAATCTCCTGGCCTTAAAGAGGGAAGGATTATTCCCAGAGTTACCATTTTGAAATTGGGTTTTGAAATGTGTTTGTTCAGATACCTTAGATCCAGGATGGGTCACCACTCCCCTGTTTTCTTTGGGGTGAGGAAGTACCTGGAGTACAGGCCTTTTCCCCTGTGTTGAGTAGGAGCCTTCTCTATGGCTCTGAGAACCAGGAGAGAGGAAACCTCTGCCTCTAGGGCAAGGGTTTCTGAAACTGATGCAGGTGGAAAAGACTTGGGCTTCCTTTTTGGGTACCTTTTGAAGCTGAGGGCTAGTCCCTGGCTTACTACTTCCAGGACCCACTTGTCTGAGGTAACAGACTTCCAGGCCTGAAAGTAGTAAACCAGCCTGCCTCCTACTGGGATTGGAAAGTCGACCCGGGCCGACACCTCAGGGTGTCTGCTTGGCAGGAGCCTTAGATTGGGAGGAAGAAGCAGCCCTACTCATCCCCCTTCTACTCCTCCCTCAGAAAAAAAACCCTTTGTGGGTAAGACGAGGAGGCCAGGGCTTGGTAAAAAGACCTGTGAAAAGGCCTGCCTCTGCCCCTGGACTGCTGCTTCTGAGGAGTGGCTTGCCTTTCCTTGGCCTGTGCACTCCTGTAAATGGTTCTATATTCATCCATTTTCTTCATGTAAGCCTGTCTGATCCCCAAACAGAGAGTTACCAACTACAGGAAAATCCATAGCCTTAGACTGGTTGTCCTGTGATAGGCTAGTACATCTGAGCCAAGCATGCCTTCTGAGAGACACAGATGTAGCCACGACTCTGGATGCCACATCGCTGGAGTCAACAGCAGCGTAAAATTGTACTTTGGATGCCTCGATTCCATCTGCAGCCACCTCCTCCAGCTCTTTGGCTAGCTGGGGGAGGCCTTTTTAGCCAGTTCCAGAACCATATCCCACCTGGACTTCTGGTACCTGGCTGTGTAGGCCATATAATTTGCCTGCCTGAGTCCCAAAGAGGGTGCCAAGCATAGTTTCTTGGTCATGGCATCGACTTTCCTGGAGTCCTTGTCTAGGGAGTGTGAAGCCACAGGAATGTTTGCCCTGTCACAGGCTGCAGCCTGCACTACCCCAACATGGCTGCTATGTGAACAAAGGAACTCTGCAGCTGAGCCTGATAACATGCATCTCCTGTCCATTCTTTTATCTACAGGAGGTAAAGAGTTAAGAGTCTGTAGAATCTTTTGTGTCTGTTTCCCCAAGGACTTGTGAAGGGGAACAGACAACCTTTTGGACTCTGGGATGTCCATCATCTCCACAAAATCAGGCTCTTCTTCCTCCTCAACAGCTTCAACCAAAGGGAGCTGGGGAGTTTCAGACACCTTCTTGTAAAACAAGAAGTGAGAAGGGGACTCAGAAAGCCTGGGAGGGGAGACATCAGAGGGTCTGTCTGAGGAGATGTCCAGTTCAATGGGCACATCCAGACCCCCACCGTCATCGTCGTCGGGCTAGACTTTGTCTCCCTCCCACTCCTCTTAAGAAACATCCGGATCATAATCCAAAGGAGCCAGTTCCGACTGAACTGATGCCTAACCAGCAGCACCAGTTCAGACAGAACCAGATGAAGCGATTGGACAATACTAATCACTTTGGCTATCTTGTCCGCGGTTGGAGTAAGTGGTACTGGATCCGAACAGGTGGACTTTCATTTCTTTTTTGACGGAACTGACCCCTCAGAGTCGGCTCTCCTTTTGCCCGAGGAGGTATCGCCTAGGTCAGTAGGCACCTCCTCAGGTTCGGCCGTAACCAAACTGGGCTGGCCAACTGGGTCTACAGACTTCTCTGCCTCCCTTTCCTTCAACCTACTCAGTCTTTTTTCTAGAGTGTTTTAGGAAAGTTTTTGCAAATGTGGCAGTCTGACTGGAGGTGGTCAAACCCCAGACGATAAACACAGATAAGGTAGGGCTCGGCCTTGGCAAAGGCCTCCCCACACTCAGTACAGTGTTGAAACCCAGTGGGACCGGTTTTCTTTTTGGGTTTCTCAGACATGGCTATCCTACCAAAATTACCCTATAGAAGCGTTCAAGCCAGGTAATAGCAACCAATCGGTAACAACCGTGTCACAGGTTTGGAAAAGAACAGAGAAAAAGCCTGGTTCTTTTGAAATCAATTGGTATCGGAACACCACTCTAAAACAATAAATTTAAAATTAGAAGGAAACACAAGGTTGGTTCCTAACCGGACCAACCGGGAAGAAACCAAAGAAACCAACAATTTCCACAAGTTATTTAAAATAAAATACAGTCACTACCTATCTACCACACTACCTGTACCGTAGACAGAGGCTGGAAATCCGTAAAAACAATAAAGAACAAGTTTTAAACTGAACGCTTTACTTTTACCGAACCGAGCAGAGGAATCTCCGGAGCGACTTCACTGTTAGGCGGAGTAAAGAATCTGACGGTTGCACTGGTAAGTACCACAGACAGAGGTTTGAAAACCGAGCTCGAGCTCAACAGTCCATGCTTCTGCATGGAGTTAACTCTTTTCTCTCTGGGGCAGTTCAAGTGCTGGGGCTAACTGCATTATGTCTGAATACAGCAGGACTTCATGTTGTTTGAAAGGTGGTCAGGAAAACTTTACTCATGCCCAAGGCAAAAAACATAATGGAATTGTCACAACATAGAGAATAATATATGGGCTACTATACAGAACAACCATGTGTAGCCATCAAGATGTTGTCATGGCAACCTGAAGATGGTTACTCAGGCTTGTTGTGTATAGCAGCCCATACACTGTCTTTTATAGTGTATGGGTCACCACACATCAAACCCGAGTATAAAGAACTTAAAAACAAACAATTTTATTTGAGACACGTTGAACTGATATTGCAACATTTGGAACTGTCAGATCTGCTAACATGCAGTGCTTTGAAAAGTAAATTGCATAACACTAAGAGAGGGAAAGACTGAGAAGTGTCCTACTTTAACAGAAATTTATCTTAAAGTCCCTTCATGACCATTTAGTCTTTTTTCCAAAAAATTAAGTTTGTTTTGAGGAAAAAAGATTTCTGTTCTCTTGTAATGGCTCCTAAAGTCCTTCTGGCGCTGGTGTCACTGTAGTAACCACACTCTGATAACGATCGGTATGGTCCCATGTTGTTGTGCTGCAGTAGCTACATATCTAGTGCAGCACAACAAACTGACATAGCTGCTGCAGCAGAACAACATTATTCTAGGCACGGATTTCTGCCTAGAATAATGTTCTACCATACACTATCAATTTGTTGTTACAGAATTTACTCACCGAGTGGCAAAGTTGGGGCTATTATCAAGCAACATTGGCCAACAGTGTTAATTACTGCATTTGGACAATCCTCTAGAATAGCCTTCAAAGGGGGTACAAATTTGAGGGACAGACCGGTACACAGTAAATACAAAAAAACCAACACATGCCCACAGTATCTGAATTGGTTCCTTCCTCCACTGAGAGGTATGAATCATTGTGGGAGCTGTAACATATGCACATACTGTTTTCAGGCAGTAACCTCTGACCTCCCACATATCACCAAAAAAGTACAAATTCAGGAATTCCTAAACTGCAGCTCAAATTTGCTGTTTATACCATTTGTTGTTGTTGCAACAAATTATATGTAGGCTACACAATTCGGGCATTATGCAAGCACATTCAAGAGCGTATTAGGAATATTAAAAATCCCATAAGCAACCATTTCAAGTATCACCACAGCTGTGGCTACTACTCTGAAATTCATAGCCCTGGAATGTGTAAGGGTAAGCCTTGGGGTTGGGGGTGGGCAACAAGCTACAATGCCCTTTGCAGCGAGAAACATTTAGGATCTTCTCACTATAATCCCCAAGCCCTATGGGCCTGAACAAGACCCGGGACTTAAAACCCTTCCATTAATGTGTTCCCCATTTCCAGTGCATTATATTTTGAATACAACTGATCCCTAAACCTTTTTAATCTTGCCTATAAAAACATTAAAACTAAAAAATACCCCACCCCACAGCATTACAGTCTTCCCAAATACAGAGTAAGGTTCTATGGTGTAGCTGTTCTACAGAAGTTCTGCCTAACAGTTTTGATTTTAAACAGGATTCTGGTATTGTAACTTTTTTCTGCTTTTTTCATAGATGCCTTGAATCACTTGGTTGCGGCCGATCCCCAGTTGTCTAAAGGAGTGGAGGCAATTCACGTGACAGCGTAGCAACACTGAGAGGAATTATCCTGTCAAAATATATCCTTCCATTCAAACCTATGAGTTACCCTGGCCTGTTTTCTAACATAGCAAAGTTTATTTTAAGCTAGCAGTTTCTGCATTCATTAGACCAACAGAGGTGACAGTTCCAATATGTTTAGCTTAATTGTCATCTTCATTGTGATAAGCCCTCTCCAGAAACCACCACTCCCCAATTCTGGTATTTTTTCATGGCATATTTGATGAAGTTCTACAGTATAATCTGTTTTGTGTTTCACTTGTTTTTACAGCGTGTGGATACTGTGCTTTGTGGTGATTTAGCAATGTAATGCACTAATATGCTCTTTCATTCATTTTCACGTCTATGTTTCTGTGCAACAACATTGTATGTACTTTATATTTTCTGTACATACTGCCTTAACCAACTGCTGTCATCCATTGTAAAGCCCCATCCCAGCTGGTAGCGATGTTAACAGCTCCAAGTGGTTAAAAGGGCTGTCAATCGTCTCTGGAGTCCGCTCCCAACAAAAGCCCTTGACTGAAGCGCTGGGATACCTTACCAGTAGATAATTTCTGTGTTTGTTTAATCTGCTTTTGGAAGCTACAAAATATATCATATACTTATTGCTGTGTTCAGCACGGTTTTATTTTCCTTCTCTTTTTAAGTACGCTGGTCCTATGTGTTACACTCAAAACCACTAGCCTGCCAAACTTGCACTGTAAAACATTTCAAAAGTTGATCCCTGTAATGAGAATGGGCAGTTACTCAGCTAACATCAACAAACATGAAGGCCTTCAATCAGCAACTCTACAGTACTTCGGACACCCAAAGTGGCATACTATGAGCTGACAACACTCAGACCTAAACACCCACACCAAACACAGATCCCCGATTCTCAGTGACCTTATTTGCAATTTTTAATTGTCATGGAATCATGCATATAGTGGTTTACACTGAGACTGTTGCCTTCCCTCAGCCCCTCAACACATGGGTAACTCTAACCAAATAAATCCTGTAATTGGTCTTCATATGATCAGTAGCCAACCCCTCCCACCAGTTTCTGATGCACATGACCACAATTCTCATACTGCATCTCACATTGTGCTTGTTTCAGGCAAGAATAAATGGCAACAACGAGTGAGAAAAGTAAAATAAAAAATCTTAAGGGGCATAAATCTCTTTGCTTTACCCAACCTGTCTGCAGCACACCAAAAGCCTGGTGGGACACAGAGGGAGCATTAGTGAGTGAAAAGTAATTTGATACCTCAGTAAAGCTCAAGTTTTCAAGTAGTACAGCAGGCCATTAAAAAAAACAAAAAACTTTCCCCACCCATCCCGATAAAGTGATTATGTCTTCTCAAAAACTCATTATTTGTTCAATAAATTGAAAATATTTTAAAACTTGAATTACACCACAGCCCTAGTCTCTGTCTCAACCAGCATCAGACCAGCCATGGACCAGGGGAAACTCTCTGGAGCGATATTCATTGACTTGTCCAAAGCCTTTGACCTTGTTGACCATGCATTGCTGCCTGTCCCCCCCCGCTATGAACTGGCTACCTGCATGGCAGAGTACAGTTGACCAGATTCAACAAAGTCCTCTCTGATCACTCACCAGTGACCTCTGCCATCCCCCAGGGTTCGGTCTTGGGACCCCTGCTCTTCTCCCTTTTTGTTAACCAACTCCCAGCCGCAGTAACCAACTGTAGCGTCACTCTTAATGCGGATGATCTGGTTATCCTGGCACACTCTCAGGACATTACGACTCTCAACCATCATCTGTCCGAGGACTTTAACAACATCCAGGCCTGGGTAACCAAACACATGTTGGTTCTCAACCTGAAAAAAATGCAGGCTATGTTATTTGGATCAGCAGCCAAGATCAAAGCCTCGTCAGCCCATTTGGGTATCAATTGTCTGGATGGAACTCCCCTCCTAAGTGTGAACTCCATCAAATACCTTGGGGTGACGTTTGACCCCCAACTCGACCTGGGGAGTCATATCTTAAATGTCTGCAGAACAGTGAACTGCAAACTGGGTCTGGCCTACAGGGCCAAATATAATCTGACATCTGCTGCTCGTCTGGCACTTGCTAGAGATGTACTACTTCCCTCCCTTAGTTAAGGTCTCCATCAATTTGCTCGAACCTCCAAAGCTCATTTTACTCAGTGGCACACGACGTTCAACAATATCTGCCACTTTGCACTGGCCGCCCCCTGTCTCACCCACCATTGTGAGCTTTATGATAAACTAGGTCGGCTTTCTCCGACTAATTACCTGAACTTTGGGCTGGGATGCCTCGTGGGTAAAGTGATTAGAACTGGCACCCCTCCGGGGCTGGCACAGCTCCTCTCACCTGCCGACCTCTCCTCCTACCCTCTCAGGTCTCAGGTTCCCGGGATGCTAAAAGTACCCCTTACCCGAACCCTCATGGGGGACAGGGACTTTGCTGTGTGCGCTCCAAGGCTCTGGAACTCCTTTCCTGAACAGGTTCGCTCGGCCTCCTCCCATCAGTGCTTCCGAAATTCCCTGTGGGGGTTCCTGAAGCTGGCCTCAGCGTGCGAGTGTCCCAAGTCTCCCTAGCATAATGTCCCAAGCAATGGACCCATGTGTTCTTCCAAGGACCTGCTAATGACACATTGCCCGTCCCTCATGATCCAATTTCTCACCAAGGCACTTGACTGCGCTATATTTGTCTAAGTCTAAATACTGTTGATTATATGTACTTTACCACTTTCTGTCATAGTAGTTCATTACATGCCTAACTGTTTTTGTGACTCAATGTATAATGTTATTCAATGTACTTCCTTGACTTGCTGTTCTGAAGTTTCTGTAGTTTCTGTATTAGCTGTTGTACTCTCCCGGGTCATTCCTGAAAATAGGCATAATACTCGTCTAGTGTACCTACCCGGTTAACAAAAGCTAAATAAATAAATAAACATCATGCCTTTTTTCTTCAATGATTGACCCATTTTATAAGCACAATAAGACATTCCAGGGTGGTGGTGGTGTGCATCATCCATAAGATCACATTACAGCGTATGTGTGTTTTGTGTTCAGAACAAAACTTTAATTTAGCCTCACAATTGATACTATTCACATTATATTGACTTTCTCAATTCTGTCTAAAGTTGCTAGCTCCTGTCATTACCAGGATCAGACATGATGAATATCTTCATTGCCCCCTCTCAAGCCCCAGCCCCCAAGGCACCTAAATAGAGAATAATGCACCCTCAACTGTGAGGTACAAGCTGGCATTCCACATGGAGTTAGTGTAGTGACATCATAGGCATGAGAGTGACACTTAAGTGCCCTTATGATGTCACCACACTAACGAGGTTTGGAATTCCAGCCTGTACATCACAGGCAGGGGACTTTACTGTATATTGTAAAAGGGTCTGAGAAATAAAGCTTTCTGATAGGCTGTCAGCATTCGATCAACTTTATGTTAATCTTTTATTAACATTCATGTAGAGCCTAATTATATGCTGAATAAGGTGTAGCACTATTTAAAAACATTGTTTTATTATAACAGCAGTAAGGCACTATGCTACAGCTCATACAACAGAAGCATGTTTCAGAAACACTCCTCTACAAATTTTACTGAAACAGACTCTGCTCCTGCACCTTGTTCACCCCTGTGAGATACTCAAATAGGTCTCAATCATGCCCCCTCTTAATCTCCTCTTCCAGGGAGTACATGTTGAGAGACTAAAAGAGCTTAATATGTATACTCTTGAGGAAAGGAGGGAGAGGGGGGACATGATAGAAATGTTTAAGTACCTCAGTGGAATCAACAAAGTCCAAGAGGGTAGCATCTTTCAGAAAAAGACATGCAAGAAGGGGACACAATTTAGAGATGGGGGGGTTTCAGGGCAATATGAGGAAGTATTTTTCACAGAGAGGATAGTGGATGCATGGAACAGCCTTCCTGAGGAGGTTGTGGGGTCTAAAACTGTAGAAGAATTCAAGAATACATGGGACAGACATAAGGCAATTCTTGGGGGTAGGAAGAAATAGGCTGTTGGTTAACTAGGATATGCGGCTTATCCTGTAGGTAGGGAAATGGGCAGACTAGGTGGGCCAAGCGGTCCTTATCTGCCATCAAAGTCTATGTTTCTATTTTTAAGTTACCGCTGCCCTAATACATTCTGCTTTTTAGTTAAAAAGTTTGACAGAACAGTGTGTTACAGTTACACAGTGTCCTTCCCTGTTTCACCTGTGAGTTTCTGCTATAGCCCATTTCAGAACAGTTTTAGCTTTAGGCTTACTTTATTCCCTTTATTTGCTCTTTGAAAACTATTTGGGGGGACTTACTAAGAGCTCAAAGAGAGCTGTTACTGTGTCACTCATGATGAGTAGTTGATAACAGGTGCAGTAATGAGCTCATGTTCTGTGCTGACTGGACCAGAGAACAAAGCTTATTACCACAGCTGTGTGAAGAAATAAATCACATTCTAGAACGTGAATTATTTATTTGGAACATTAAATACAACATTTCAGCACCCCCGCTGAAGCAGGCTCATCGTGTACTATCTTAACTTAGAAGATGGACCCTCCTCCTGATCCCTGATTTGGGGGCACCTATGACTGTCCATATCCAGCTAAATCAGTCATACCACTCCTATCTCACATCGCACACTACAGTCTCATTCATTCAGTACGTGTGCTCATCTGGTGATGGTGGGGGGAATGGTTAAAGACACTGCTAAGCCCTCTTCTCACGCTCTCCAGAGCACACACATTCTGAATGAATGAATGAGACTGAAGCACACTTTGCGAGACAGAGAGGGGGAACCTCACTGAGTTAATCTGATATGGACTATCATTGTCCCCCTTCTGAATCATGGATCAGACGAGGGCCCATCATCTGTATTAAAGTATCTGGATCCTGGTGGGGAGGGGGGACAAAGATGTCCATGGTGTTGGCTCTTGGCACAGTGCCAGGAGTTGGCGATTTTAAATGGAGTATGGGTGGGGGAGGGTAGGTGAATGTGCTAACCTGGTTTACAACTAATTAACCTCCCGCCAACTGTGGACTGGAGGTTAGCGGTGGGGGCCAATTATCAATGACATTTTGTGGTCTGTATCTGGAGGGGATGCATTCAAAGTAAAAATGCACATACTAACACACTGCCATCCCCAGCTGCTAGCTATCCCCAAAATTGGGTCTTTAAGGCATATACTGAATGTTTTCAAGAATATTAAAACACTTTTACTTCTTTGTGTTTCACTTCATTGCTTCCAATGAAGACGGCTGATCGTGGGCAGCATCACACCTCCATCATGCGCTCTAAGCTAATGAGTGCTGCTAACTAATCAGACGTTACAGTGGAGGAACATAAAGTAAAACTGTATTTTAATGCATTTGAAAAAAAATGCAGCATATGCTTTAGCCTAATCGAGTGATAGATAACAGTGATGGAGAGCTCTGCATTATCCCTCTCTAACACTACATCTTGGACTCTGTCTGGTCACAGGTGTTCCTCCCTCCTCCCTTACCTTAGTTATTAAACCCACATGCAAATTCCATTCATGTTTGAAGCTCCCCACTGTCTTTGCCCCTACCACCTCTTCCAGCAGGCTGTTCCAGGCATTCATAACCCTTTCTGTGAAAAATTTCCTCACATTCCTCTTAAATTCGCCCCCCCCCCAAGTGCTTCTTGGCATGCCCCCATGTTCTGGTGCTCCTCCTCCTGTGAAACAGACTCCGCTCCTGCACCTTGTTCACCCCAGTGAGATACCCAAATAGGTCTCAATCATGCCCCCTCTTAATCTCCTCTTCTAGGGAGTACATGTTGAGCACCAGCAACCTCTCCTTGTATGGCTTCTCCCACACACACACACACACACGCGCATATATCCACACACGCACACTTTGGTAGCCCTCCTCTGGACCAATTCCACCCTGTTGATGTCCTTATGGAGCTGAGGCCTCCAGAACTAGACACAGTAATCCAGGTTGGGTCTCACAAGTGAGCAATACAACCTCACTTCTGCTAGAGATATCCCTCCCTATGCACCCAAGCATCTGCCTTGCCTACTGTAATGTTGCATTGCTCTGCCACCTTAAGATCATCAGATATGATAATCCTCAAGGTCCCTTTCCTGCTTGGTAACTATAGGAATCTTCTCTCTCCCACCTCCAATTGTGCACACACCACCCCCCACACACACAATTTAAGTGAATGACTTTGTACTTTTTGGCATTGAAATCCAGCTGCCACTGCTTAGACCACTCCTCTGGTTTCCCCAGATCCATTTGCATTCTCTCCACCCCCTACTGGGTGTCCACCCAGTTGCAGATTTTTTGTGTCATCTACAAAGAGACACACACCTTCCCCTCCAGTTCCTCCACAATGTCACTTATGAAGACTTTGAAGAGGACAGCACCCAGTGCTGATCCCTGTGGTAATTCACTGGTCACTCTGTCCTCTGACTGACAGTTGTTCATCACCACCCTCTGCCTCCTATCTTTTAACCTATTAAGTACCCAGCTCACCACTTTCTCCCCAACCCCCAAGCTGCTAAGTTTCTTAATCCACCTCCTGTGTGGTAGTATCAAAGGCCTTACTGAAGTCCACATAGGCCACATCCAGTGATCTACCTCCCTAGTTATCCAGTCAAAGAAATCTATGAAATATGTTTGATATGACCTCCCCACTGTGAAGCAGTGCTACCTGTCCTGCAGTCCGTATGTCTCCAGGTACTCCATCAGTCTCTCCTTCAGCAGGGACTCCATTAACTTCCCAACCACTGATGTGAGACTGATCGGTCCTTAATTGCAGACTTCTGCCTTGCTGCTGCTCTTCTGCAGAGGGATCACATCAGCCCTCCTCCATTCATCTAGAACCATCCCAGTCTCCAAAGGGGTGCTGAATAGTGTTGCCAGAGGGGCAGCAAGCACCGTGCTCGGTTCCTTAAGTATCCTTGGTGAATTCCATCCGGCCCCATTGCCTTGGTTTTCTTAAGGGCTTCCAACCCCCAGTTGACTCTCTCTCTCACTCTCTGTCTCGCTCTCCTGTAAATGGACTTGTATCCACTCCCCCACTGCCTGTTAATACATGATGGCCCATTCCCCCCCTTCCACTGTGAAGACCAACCAAAAGTATTGGTTTAAAATGTTAGCTTTTTCTTGGTCTTTCTCTGCATAGTCCTCCTTTCCTGGTCTCCTAATCTTCACTATACAACTCCTTGCCTTTCTCTTTTTGCTCACATACTTGAAGACAGTCCTATTCCCATTTTTGACTTGGGCAATCCTTTCCTCAGTTACAGCTTTTGCTGTCCTTACCCTACTTCCTGCCTCCCTCTGTTTACCTGTCTACCTCAGTTTGGATCTCCTCGCACTTTCTAAAAGCTGTTCTTTTCTTCTTTACCGCTTTAGCTGCCTCCTTTGAGAACCACTGTGGCCTTTCTGTTCTTAGCCTTGCTTATTACCTTCACACAGCTTGCCATTACCTTAATTATATGCTCCTTTATTTATTCCATTGTGCTTCCACCCCCGGCTATTACCCTCTAGGTATTTCTAAAGCAGTCTCCCATTTCTTTCAAATCTGCTCTCCTGAAGTCCAGGACCTTCATCCTAGTGTGTTTTTTCTCCTGCCCAATCCTTATGTCAAACCACACTGTGTGATGATTGTTTGTACCAGGGGACTACCACCTGTGATATCTGCAAGGCTGTAAGTACCAGATCCAGCACTGCACCCGTCTCTAGTGGGATCTGTAGCCAGCTGCCTGTGAAATGCCCCTTGCAAGGAGTCTAAGACGATCCTACTGCTAGCTGTAACTGTGGCCTAGATGTTTCAGTCCACATCTGGTAGATTAAAGTCCTCCATAGTTATTACTTCCCCTTTGCTTGCCAATTTGCCTATGGCCTCCCCCAAAACCCTGTCCAATTCCTCCCTGTGTTGATGGCCTGTACACCACCCCATGCATATAAAGGCCCCAGACGCCATCTCCAAACCAACCCAAAACACCTCCATCCCCTCCTTCTCCCCACTGTTTTTTGTATTTCCATGGCCTCAGTACCTTCCTTAATATACAAAACCACCCCCTTTCCTCCCTACCCTATCCTTCTGGAATGTGGTATATCCCTGAATGGCCACCTCCCAGCTGTGGTGGTCAGTACACCACAATTCTGTTATGGCCACCAGGTCTACCTTTCCAATTGGTCAGGAATTTTGTCCCCCAGGCTTCTTGCATTGGCACACGTGGCTCTCCACTCCTTTTGTCCCTCCCTGCCCCTACTCTGCCCCCCCATCCCCGAGTCCATCCTTTCTACTTTTTTCACTGGTATTGTCCTTCCCTTTTAGCTTCCCTCTCCCACCCTTCCTAGTATTACCTCTCAACTCTCCAGTCTCTCTCTCTCTCTCTCTCTCCCCCACCCCTTGCCCCTACTCTCCACTACCCCGGGAATGTCTTTCCCCTAGGCTGTTCTTCACTATTGCTGCATCACTGGGGGGGGAGGGGGATTCACTGCCTCCCTCGTTTCTTCTGCCTCCCCCTCCTCCTTGGCTAGTTTAAATCGCCACTGAAACAGCATTTAAACTTTCCAACCAGGACTGCCATTCCCCTCCCAGATCTACAGTATGTCAGTCAACAAGATCATGCTATGTTGATACCTGGCACCAAGTCAGAAGTCATTGAGTCTAATTTTTTTTTTCTTTTTTTGTTAATTAATACTGAAGGGGAGGGAGGACCCAACTGATATAGCCTAATCTTAGCTACTATTGGCACATGCAGGCAAAAGCAACTGTCGTTCACTGCAGTCAACACTGTTTTAATTACTTATGAGTTCTGGAACCCAAGAGATCCTAAAGAAGGAAAGAACAGGATCATTTCATAAACACATGAAACAACACACTGGAAGTATTAAACAGGCTTCATACATGCCCACATTTCCAATTCAGGGGTAGAGATTAAAGGTATTCCATGCTGTTTTGCACACCTGTTTTCAAGGTGGAATAACATTTACATAATACTGGTATTCCAAATGAAATACAGAACAGTTACATAAGAACTTACCATAATCATAAATCTTCAAGGGGATCTCAGTCAGCAAGATCCACATGGAAATTTTCAGCAATACAACTAGGGCTGCCCATGCCGACATCATCTGCCAATATCACCAACCCTATATAGGCGTCAGCGGCCCCGCTCCCTCCTCAGTTCTTTCCTTTGAAAAAAAAGGGAGCATATCTTTAGCTATGGGGGACCAAGGAGGAGGGGAAGAGAGAGAGGAGCTCAGGCCTATAAGAAAGGCTGGATACACCAGATAGCCAGTTACAGTAGACAGCCCCAAGAAGGGGGATGGTGGGACAGAACAGACCTGACGACTGAGATCCCCCTTAAGAATCTACTGTAAACTGTTCTATCTTATTCAGGGGCATGTCAGTCATCAGGTCACACCATAGGAACAAGTCCTAAGCAGTTACAGGTGCAAAAGAACAGTTTGGGAGGAAGGTCAACCAAAGGCTAGGATAGGAGGCCCTGCAGCAGAACCCTGCCAAATCCTGCACAGGCTCTAGAGGCAATGTCCAGACTGTAGTGCTTGGTAAAAGTGTGGATAGTACTCCAGGTGACAGCCACACAGATATCAGCAGCTGAGCCCCCTCGGAAACAAGCCACAGAGGTTGTAAACCGTGGAACACACTTTGACCGCTCCAGGCGATTCTTTGCCATACTTGTTGCAGTACAGCACAATGCAATTATCCAATCATTTAGATAAACATAATTTAGAAACCTGAATGCCCTCACTATCTGGTGCAAAAGAAAAGCAACTGCTTCAACTTTCTACATTCCTTGATTTGGAGCAGGTAATATTTCAAAGTTCTGCACACATCTAATGTATGAAGCAGTACTTCCCCTGGATTGGCATACTCTTGGAAAAAAAACAGGAAGGTGGATAGATTGGTTCAGGGTAAACTCAGACACCACCTTAGGAAAAAAATGTAGGATTTGAGAAAAATCAAATAAGGCTCCTCGCAGAGGGCCTTTAGCTCTAAAATTCTTTGAGTAGAAGTAAAATAAACTACAAATAACGCTTTCCAGGAAAGGAAGCATAGCTCACAAGTTGCGGCTGGCTCAAAGAGAGACAGGGTCAACTTCTCGAAAAATAAAATTCAAATCCCAAGCTGGGACAGGAGAACAGACTTGGGGGGGGGGATTCAGATGCAGGATGCCCTCAAAAAAGGTACGGAAAACATCCAGCTGAGCTATGGTATGGTCACCCATGGGCTCAAGAAAAGCCAATATAGCTGAAAGGTGCACTTAAGGGAGGAGTACTGGAGACTTGAGTCAGAAAGGGAGATCAGGTAGTCCAGGATCTGGCTCACTGGGCAGGTGAAAGGGTCCCAGATTATACTTGGCAGCCCATATGGCAGACCGCTTCCACTTCATGGCTCAGTAGGTAGCACACTCACCTCTGAGGCCGGGAGATCAGAGGGCTGTGGGTTCAGTTCCCACATCTGGCACTTGGGTTAATATCCCAGTACTGACACTGCAATGCAGCATGAGGGGGGTGCTGCACTTCTGAGGTGCTGTCTTTCGGATGAGACGTTAAACCGAGATCCCATCTGCCTGGATTGGTGGTAGTTCAGGTGGATGCTAAGGATCCCATGGCACTTATTGAAAAAGAGTAGGAGTAACTTTATTAGAATAAACACATACAGATAATACACAGCAACATATGAAATCAAACAGCAAACTTCCACAATCCTGAAAATGTAGAAACAGAAATAGAAACAAAACTACTTGCAACAAACCCCCATACTTTCATAATCCCAATCTTAACAGTTTAACAAATCAAGCGCAAAAGACAGTTTTTTTCCAAAGAAACAAGAAAAATTAGTGAAAAGAAAAAGCAAACCATAAGGACCACAGAAATATATACATAATTGTTTACACCATTCCCCACCCCTGGAAAAAAAAAAAAAAAAAGAACCACCCTCAAAACTACTGACATCTCACTTTATATATATATTATTCATTTTTCCTCATTTATATTTAATAAAGTGCAGAAATCCCCTCCACCAGAATCTAACTTTACCAGAATTATATATTTGACATTCTTTGATGTAAATCCTGTTCAGCACATTAGTAACATATATTCTAAAACCCTCCAAAGTTGGACGTTTCTGATATAACACCCATTGACATCTAGTTTGCCATAAGCAAAACCGCAAACTAGCCAAAAATAAGCGTAAAGTGTTTTTCTCAAAGCTGCTCAGATAAGGGGGAAAGTTCCCAATCACCAAAATATCATAATTAATCTGTGCCAACCAAGGAAGATCCCAAACCTGAGCTAAAAAACACCATAATTTAGAGGGAAAAGAGCAATGCAGAAAAAAGTGTTCCATCGTCTCTTCTAGATTAATGCATTCTGGATAGGGACAACATCTTTCCTCAATTGCTTTATGTTTGGCCGTACCCCTTACATTCAATTTCCCATACATTATGAGCCATAAATTTTCCCACATGTAAGGGGGCAGTCTAGTATTACTCAGTTGCTCTAACACATTTCTTGTGTTATCACTTGAGCAATTTTTAAAATTTGGCTCTAAGTGAAAAAATTGTACAATGATTTCTTTGTACAAACCCTTTGCTGAACACCTTAAAATCATATCTTTTGAAACTTTCCATTTATATAATTTTTGGGCTGCTGGTTTAAAATACACCGGAACCCTTAATCTCAGAGACCATTTAGGAGCCTGAGGCCTCCACATACTGAGATATGACTGAAACAGATTCCTAAAGGCTAAACTATCTAACTCTGTAGAAAAACCCAAGCCCTTTTTTAAGGAATAGGAGAAGAAAAGGGTAAAACAAAACACAACTGGGTCCACCATCCCCAACCCACCTTGTTTTCTGTCTAGGTATGTACAGCCTCTCTTTACGGGTTCAATCTGTTTCCCCATAGCATCTGAAAACAAATGCTATATAGTTTTGTTTCTAACTGCACAGGCAACGGAAAAATAACCGCTATGTACTGTAATCTTGGTAAAATAAATTGTTTTAGTATCTGAATCCGTTTTATTTCAGAAAACTTAAACTTTTTCCAAATTAGCACTTTCTGTGCTATTGAGTCTAGAACCCCTGACCAAATATCCAACGGGCTATTCTGATTTGTAAACTCCACCCCTAAAATTTTTAAAGGTTTTAGGGAAAACTCTACAGACCTAAAGAAAAACAATTCTCTTTGATAGTTGCCTAACAATAAACCTTTGGATTTATGTACATTCGGTTTAGCATTAGCTACACTTGATAGGCAATAAAAACCGAGTAAAAAACTGAGAAGTCCATATGGTTGGAAAAAAACAGGCAAATATCATCTGCATATGCTTGGATGATACAAGGACCTGAAGCCCCTGACACCCTTATCCCCTGCCACAAGGGGGGGGCATAGACTGCCCTTATCAAAGGTTCTAATGAGAAATTATACAAAAGCGGGCTTAATGGACACCCCTGCCGAACTCCACATTTAATATAAAAACCCTCCCCCAAACCACCTTTCAAAACTGGGAAAGCTTTTGCATTGTTATATAAACTCAGTATTAATTTTATAATATTCTGAGGAATACCAAACCAATCCAGAGTGGCAAATAGAAATCCATGATCCACTCTATCAAATGCTTTCTCCAAGTCTAATGACACAATCACCCCTGACTGACCCTCAAGCTTGACTTGTTCAATAATGTCTCTGATCAAACATAATACTGAATGAATTCTTCTGTTTGGAATCCCACTATGCTGAATAGGTAGGAACAACCCCTCTACAACCCCTTTAAGTCTATTATTAATCAAAGTAGCCAAAATTTTGTAATCTGAATTTAACAGGGTTAAAGGCCTCCAGTTTATAAAATGACCTCTATCACCTGCTTTAAAAATGTATGTCTGACGTCCTTCCAAAAAGGAATTCAGCACCACCCCTTCAGTAAGGAAAAAATTAAATACTAAGAAAAGACATTCCATTATTTCAGTTTGAAAAACTTTATAAAAACCGTTCGATAACCCATCTAGACCCGGGGCCACATTCAGTTTTAGGGACTTAATGACATCCATAATTTCAGTTTTCGAAAAAGGCAGTCCTAATTCCTTCAGGACTACTTTGTCCTTGTTTTCCTCTAAAACTTGGCCTAAAACTGGCTAATCTGAAAGGACGATGGAGCAACCCTAGGCTCTAAATCCTAAAATGCTGCCTAATAATTTCCCTAATGCACTGATGGAAAAAACTTTAGTGTCCCCTTGATATAAAAATTCTAATGCTTCCTTCTCCTTAATCGTTTTACATAACTCAAAAGGGTCCCCAAATACAGATTTTTTCAAATGATTCTGGACTAAAGCTTGAAGAGTTTTTGATCTATCATACTGAAGCTTCTTCATTAGACCTTTAATTTCAGCTATTTGATCCGAAAAATTACCTCTAGAGGAATTAGCCCACATCAAAACATTTTGAAGCTGTTTTCTAAGTTTAAGATATTCAAAAAAATCTGAGTTCTTCTTCCGAATCCCATATTTTTTAAACCAACAAATACAATCATTTTTCGTTTCTTGCCACCATACCCCTAAATCTTGATACAAAAAGGCAACTGACAACCTGGCTTACAGAATACAACGAATGGAATTGGTTACTACTTTCTCATGAAGAATTGAGGCATTTAATTTCCACATAGTTTTATGACTGAAAACACTCTGATGCGCCCCAACCTTAATAACCACTAAAGCATGATCAGAAAATTCCATAGGAATAATCTGCGGACTATGAATCGGGATTCTTTTAGAGATAAACAGATAATCAATCATAAATCTTTTCCCCTTTGTAAAATAGGTACCTGTCAAACCACAATCCCTATTATTAATACAATTCACTAAATCCACTGTTTTTATAATGTTATTTAGACACACAGAATCACAATAAGTCTTTTTCCCAGAATCCTGCCTATCCTCACCTCTATTCCCTCTTAAATTACAATTAAAATCCCCCCCCCAAAAATGGGGATCGTTGTTATCAAAAAAGGCCGAATGTCAGAAAAACACTTAACCATACCTGCTTTAGATTGGGGGCCATAAATGTTAATTAATCTAATCCTACTCTCATACCAGCACCCTTCTATAATTAATACTCTACCAGGACAGACCTCAATTAACTTATGTAGCTTAAAATTAAAGGAGTTGAAAAGAAACCCCACCCCATCAGCCCTCTCCTCCCCAAAGGACCAAAAAGAAGGCCCCCACGGCCAATCTTCAGCAAAGAAACAACTTGATTGCTAGCAAACATCCATGTTTCTTGTAAAACAAATGGATATATGTAAATCCAATATCAATTGAAAAACTGCTCGTCTTTTCTGCTTCAGAAGACTATGGGTATTTAAGGTAGCCCATGTAAATCCATCTGCCTAGCCTACCAGTAGAAAGGACCCACTTCTATATTTTCATTTTTTCTTCTCTTCTTCTTTTTCCCTTTATAATTATCCTTCTGTACTCTCCCTCCCTCCCTCCTGTACCGAAACTTGGGAATCAGTGTCTCCCATATCCATTTCTGAATCTCCCCAAGACAAATCAGCAAAAGGATTTTTTGATTCAATATTTTCGGGTTCCAAAGGCACCAGATTTTTAGCTGTTCTACTGGACCTCCTTAATGATAAAGGGGCAAACGGAGGTTGTAATCCATTAACACCAGTCCCACTCTTTCCCTCCAATTTATCAGAATAACAGACAGGCTGAAGTAGATTCGGAACCACCTTTCCTATATCCTGATTCCGAACCACGTTATCAGCCACCTCTAATTCTTCCTTCAGTTTAACTACGCTCTGGGGAACAACCAGGTCTTTAACCACCGTGGACACCTTTGCTGAGGCACCTGCATCTTGTGCTTGTTGGATCAGCAAATCAGAATCTCCACAAGACTGTTTATTCTGGGCCGCCAGGGACAATCTTTAAAAGCATGATTAAGTTCTTCACATAAATCACATTTCAATGCATTTGAACAAAACAGAGTGATATGACCTACTTCACATAATTGTCACACTTAGGCTGATCACAAGCATTAGATAAATGTGTTCTAGACCCACATCTGTAGCAGGCCCTGGGCTGTCCACTATAAAAACAGACCCCCCTATCCCTCCCTAGCAAAAATGAATTAGGGATATGTTCAACACCTGTCACTGATTGTCTTAGTTTCACCTTAAACTTCCACCCTGTCCAAAAAAGTTCTGAATCTAATATAGGATCTGGTTCACTCAGCACTTCACATTTTTGAGATAACCAAAATTTAATGTCCTCTACATGAACCCCCTCATTCCTAAACATCACCGTCACAAACTTAATTAAAGGTTTAGACAAAGGAATAACAAAAAAAGGGGTCCATAAAGGAGAACTTTACTTGATTATACCTTTCCAGAAGAGGTCAAGTAAGGCTGAGGCAAGCTAATATCATAGTTGTCCTCCCTGAAATGTTAATAAAAGCGAATATGTCTCTGGGGAAAACTTTAAAGAATCTTTAATTAAAGTTCTACCAACATAAAATCTATTTGGCTTTTCCTTTAAACCCCTTTATATCGGATCCTTACAGCATTTCTCCTTGGAGCAGCTCTCTCTTACTTTGAGTAAATAAGCTAGACAATAGGGGTTTTCAGGCTTAGCTCCACTATCCTCCGTCTGCTCAGCATTAACTTGATTAGGCCTCCCTTCATTAGCTCAGGCACAGTATTAGTTTGTTGCACAACCTCAGGAAAATGATTCTTTTTAAGCAACATTATCATCAAAAACATGATGCCTGTCCCCCGGTTTCCATTCAGGAGTAGCTGACTGCAAACCCCAAGAATCCTCCCAAGTAGAGTCTGGTGTCCAAACCCCATGCTCCCTCTGCTTCCAGCCAGCAGCTGATAAAGCAGCCTGCGGAGTCCAGGACTTATCATGTTCCCCCAACAACACAGTACTTCCATCAAGAACATTTTTAGAAAAATCCAAGTCCCGTTTTTGAGAAAAAAGAAACGATTTATTTCCATGTTGGGGTTTAAAACTAAAGTCAGTCACTCCTTCTTGCACCCCATTCTCTTTTTGAAAAACAACAGGGGAAGCTCTGGAAACCGCAACAACCTTATGGTTGAGAACAAAGCCCGAATCCTTTGAGATGGGTATGGTAGGAAATACATTTAGTTTGTGCAGAGTACTTACAGGCCGCGAGGGATCTACAGCAGAGCCATTACCTCTCGCTCCTGCCTCTCGGCGATCGCTTGCTGAAGGACTCACTCTCTCCTTCTCTGGTGTGTCCACCCGACCTCCGGCTGAATAATCCAACTGTTGCTGCTCCACCCGAATCATTTTCCTCGCCAACTCCGCTAAACTCGGTATCTGCTTCCCGCGAACCATCACTTCCGCATTGCCGGCCGACCGCCCTGCGTCTTTTGCCGGTTTTAAAGGAGCCACTTCTCTGACTCGCTCATCATCCGTCAAGGGATCCTCCGCATCAGCTGCCTTAAAGGAACTCCCCATCCTTCCAGAAAATGCAGTCGCCTCAAGTACCTCCTCCCGAGAAATCTCTTTCATTTCACAAAAGTTAGATGAATCTTCATGAAAAAAGCTTTCTTTACGTTCCAACTGCTCAGCGCCTACCAGCGCCCTCTCCACCTCCTCCACCGACTGAGCCATGGTCACCTCAGTCACAGCTCACTCAACACCCATACTCCCCACTGGCTACTGGAGACCCAGCAGCAGTGAGGAGATTTCCCAGTGTCTGGCCAAATTTCTCCCATTCATTAAAATTCCATCAACAGCTTAATCTGGTTGAATTTCAGTTGCTTACCATCTGTGTCCCCGGTTGACCCACGAAAACGGTACTTCTAGGCCCACAGTGTGCTTCACCGGGTCAACAAAATTCAATAAATAAAATAAATTAGTGGCTCGAGTGGAAGGCTTCCAAGCAGCCACTAGGATGTCCGCTACTCTACTGGATACTACAAACCTGATGATGGCTAAGTTCTCAGGAGCCAAGCATAGAGACAATGGGACCTGAGATTGGGATGGACTAGGGCCCCCTGAGCCTGGGTCAGCAGATTCCTGCAAAGGGGGAGAGGGACCGGAGGTTCCTCCACCAGCTGCTGTAGTAATGGAAACCAGATCTGGCAAGGCCAGAACAGATCAACCAGGATCATGCTGGCCCCCTCCATCTGCAGTTTGATTAGCACCCTCTGAATCAGCAGAAACAGCAGGAAGGAGTAAAGCAACTTTCTGCTCCAGGATAGAGACAACATGTCTCACCAGAAAACTCCAGGCCCTGGATCTAGTGAGCAGAAATTGGGCAGTTTTGCATTGAGTGGGTACGCAAAAAGGTCAAACTCTGGATGACCCCATCTGTCAAACAGATCTTCTGCAAAAGACGAGAGAAGTTCCCACTCATGCATGCTGGACTGAGTCCAGCTGAGGCTGTCCACCAGACTGTTTAGCTCTCCTGGGACATGAACCACCGAGAGGGAGAGGCCGTGGTCTAATGCCCAATACTGCACTATCATGGCCTCCCTACATAGGGGGTATGAATGTGTTCGCCTCTGCTTGCTGATGTAGTATACTACACAGAGGTTGTCTGACTGAATTAGAAACACAGAAACTGTCTGCAAATAAGGACCGCCAGGCCCACCAGTCTGCCCGAAACCCCTACACTAGTTTGTGGCCTCTGACCCTACCTGGTCAATGGCTTTTCACCCCTCTTTCCCACCACCTATAAGGTACCCTTATGACTGTCCTATGCACGTTTAAAACCCTCCACTGTGCTCATCCCACCACCTCTTTTGGCAGTCTATTCCACGTGTCTACCACCATCTCAGTGAAGAAAAACATCCTCATATTTCCCCTCAGCCCGCCACCTTCCAATTTCATATCATGCCCCCTCGTTCTTGTATATCTCTTATATTGGAAGATATCTCCCCCCGCACCTTGTTAATGCCCTTAAGGTACTTGAATGTTTCTATCATGTCACCTCAATCCCTCCTCTCCTCCAGCGAGTACATATTGAGGTATTTTAGTCTCTCCTCATATGTTTTCTGGTGGAAGCCCTGTACCATCTTAGTTTCCATTCTCTGGACCGCCTCCACCCTGTCAACGTCCTTATGAAGGTGTGGCCTCCAGAACTGCACAGTACTCTAGGTGAGGTCTCACTAGCGTTTTTTTTACAATGGCATCTCTACCTACCACCTTCTGCTAGTGATACCTCTGCCTATGCACCCCAGCATGCCACTGTCCCTCCCTGCAGCCTTTGTACTCTGCTTAAACACCTTTATGTCATCAGAAATGACAACTCCCAGACCTCTTTCTTCCTTGGTGATAGTGGGCAACTCCCCCCCCCCATCCTGTAGCTCTCCCCAATTTCCTCTTCCCAGGTACATTAGTTTGCACTTCTTGGAACTGAACCTTAGTTGCCACACTTCAGATCATTTTTCAAGCTTCTCAGGTCCCTCCTCATTCTCTCCACTCCGTCCCTCAGTATCCACCCTGTTGCAGATCTTGGTGTCATCTGCAAACAGGCAGACCTTTCCCTCCAGTCCTAGCCCAATGTTACTAATTAAGACGTTAAATAGGACTGTCCCAAGGACTGATGCCCGAGGTACCCCACTGCTCACCCCCACCTCCCCTGATTGGATCCCATTTACCACCACCCTCTGCTTCCTGTCTGTTAGCTGGTTCTTAACCCAGTTAACCATTTTGTGCCCCATACCCAGACAACTAATTTTGTTGACCAGTCTTTTATGTGGGACAGTGTCAAAGGCTTTGCTGAAATTGAGGTAGGCGACGTCTACTGCTCCCCCCTCCTCAATTTACTTCCCGCTCCCCCTCCCCAATTTACTTCATTTGTCACCCAGCCAAAAAAATCTATCGGATCAATTATCTATCAATTAGAAACTAACTCGGAAGAAGATGATTCTGAAAAGCCTGCATGGCATACAGAACCGCATGCATCTCCAGGACATTAATATGCAGGGAGGTTTCGATCTGGGACCAACAGCCCTGAGTCTGAAAGGGACCCAGATGAGCCCCTTCCCCCAGCCCAAACCAGAGGCATCTGTGGTGAGAATCTGCTTGGGGAGATCTGGAAGGGCACCCCTTGCAGAAGGCTGGCGGGGTCCATCCACCACTGAAACACCCTGTAGACAGGGGAGGAGACCAGCACTAACTGAGCTAGCTCATCTGCGCGCTGGTGCCATTGTATTTGGAGAGTCCACTGAAGGACGCGCATGTGGAGCCTGGCCAGTGGAACAGTGGGGATGTCAGCCGCCATCAGACCCAACAGCCTCAGGTACACCCTGGCAGGTATATAACAGCTCTGGGCCACCTCCTGAGCCTGGGGAATAAGGCACTCCACCCTGTTATGAGGCAGGAAAGCCTTCCCCTGTGCAAAATCTAGAACCGCCCCCGTGTATTGCAGCCTTTGGAATGGAAGCAGAATCAGCTTGGGTAGGTTTACAGTAGGGAGAGAAATAACTGGAGAGAAATAACTGAAGAGTTCTCACTCTAAAGTCCCCAGCAGTGCTCCATGGATGGGGCCTTTAGGAGTCAATTGTCCACATAAGGGAAGATGTACATTCTCTCCCTTCTAAGGGTCACAGCTACTGCTTCTAAGCACTTGGTAAAGACCCACAGTGCACAGGACAAGTCAAAGTGCAGCATTTTGAACTGGTAATGCTCACCCTGGAAAAGAAACCAGAGGAACCGCCTGTAGGGAGGAAACACTGAGATGTGCAGGTAAGCATCCTGCATGTCCAGAGAACACAGCCAGTCAGCTTTCTTGAGAAGGGGCATTACAGCTGGCAAAGTTGCCATTCGGAACTTTTTGTACTGGACATACAGACTGAGGTCTTTTATATCTAAAATGGGCCCTAAGATCCCCGGTATTTTGGGGTACCAGGAAGAACCTAGAATAAAACCCCTTGTGTTTCTGGCACCTGGGCACTGAAGTGATGGCCTGTTTGTGCAGAAGGGACTGTACCTCCTCCTGGAGAACAAACAGGTGGTTCGGGGGGTAGTTGGAGAGCAGAGGAGGAGGAGGAGTCTCTGGGGGTGGCTCAGTGAGCTCCAGAGTGTGACCCCTTTCTATGATTTGAAGAATCCAGGCATCTGACATGATGGTTCTCCATTGATTGAGATGGAGGGAGAATTGACCTCTGACCACCACCTCTTGGTTGGGGACCAGAAGGGGGGGGTCTGGCAATGGGTCAAGCAGAGGTGGATCTAGCTGCTGTGTCTGGTCCGTCACTTCTAGGATGCTTGGCCACTGCTCCCGCAGTGGAGGAAGTGGGCAGGGAGGTGGAGACTCTACGTTTGCTCTGGCACCGAGGGGCTGCTCTTGGCCTATTAGACACCTTGCAAAAGGGAGGGTGCTGTCTGCTCTTAGGCTGTGTGTGACTGAGAAAATGGACAGATTTAGTAGCCCTGCCAGATGCCTGTAAATCATTAATGATGTCCTGGACATCTTGCCCAAAAAGCTTAGTGCCACTGAAGGGGGCATTAAGCACCTGCTGCTGAACATCAGCAGTAAAGCCAGAGCTCCTCAGCCAGGAGTGCCTATGGAGGCAGATACCAGTGGCAGCAGCCCTGGCGATAGTGTCCAAGATATCACAGAGAGCCCGTAGGAGGTGCTTGCTAACATCCTCAGCAGTCTGCAAGCAACTGAGAACCTACTGCTTCTGGGTACCTTCTGGAAGGGCCTGGGCAGCAGTCTTGCCCTTCTTCAAGTTGGTATTCTGGTACTTAAAAATATGGAAAAGGTAGCTGGCAATCCTCAGCCCAAGGGTGGAAGGGGTATAAATCCTCTTGCCCGAAAGATCAATTCTGCATGACTCCTTGACTGGGGTGGAGGGAGCGAAGGTGCTTGGGCACCTTAGACCCATCATGAGCTGCCTTTATGACCACTGGATCTGTTTCAGGTTGGGCAGCATAATGTGGAACCCCTCAGAGGCATGATAAAGTTTATCTGCCCTGTGGGGCATAGCTAGCACCATGTCAGGCCTGTGCCAGGCTGCAGTAGTAGTAGTAGCATTCCTCAATGCAGGCAAAATAGGAGGAATGATCTTGGGAGAAGACTCTGGGATCTCCAGGAAATCCACAAAATCCTTCCTGGTGGCCTCCTCCTCCTCAGTATGGAAGCCCATGGCTGAGAAGAAAAAATTACTCACCTTAGTAATGTTGTTTCTACTAATGGAGTCTTACTGTATTCTGACATATTGCAGTGATGTCCAACCTTTGAACTGCCCTGGAGATGAAAGAGTTAACTTTCCATGCCAGGCATGGAACGCTGAGATCGAGCTCGGTTGAGACTCTGTCTGTTGCTGTTTGAACTCAAACCATCGGATCTTTACGAGCTATACTCACTGGGTGTCCTGTGTGGAAACTGTAAACTTACATTAGCCAACTGGCTACTAAATATAATAAAAAGATTTTTGGTCCCAAAACAAAGACTCAAGTCAGGAAACCCAAAAAATAAAACAAAACACAACACCCACACACCTAAACTAAAGGGGTGAGAAAAGAAGGGGTGGGGCACCTTCGAGTGCTAACACTGCCACTGCTCACCCACATCCCAAAACCCAGGTTCTGAGAGGGAGGCAGGAGAGGTCAGAATACAGCAAGACTCCATTAGAAGAAACAACATTACTAAGGTGAATAATTTTTTCTTCAAACAACATGAAGTCTTGCTGTATTCTGACATATTGCAGACTACCAAGCAGTACCTCCATGGAGGAGGGACAGAACCTACTTAGGAAATAGACTCTGAAGCACTGCTGTGCCAAACCGAGCATCACTCCTAGCCTGGATATCCAGAGAGTAATGCTTGGTAAAAGTGTGTACTGTTTTCCAGGTGACTGCTTGACAAATCTCTAAGATAGGAATATCCCTGGCAGCAGCCAGGGAAGCAGCTGTACCTCTGGTAGAGTGAGCCCTCAGGCCTGAGAGTGGGATCCTACCTAGTTTTTCGTAGCAAAATTGAATGCAGGAGACAATCCACCTGGCAATAGACCTCTTAGTGGCAGGTTTTCCCTTACCAACCTCACCATAAGTGAGGAACAGTTGAGGGAGTCAAACCTATGACCCTTGGTGCACTCTATGTAGTAACTAAGGGCCCTTTTCACATCCAGGATGTGCAGCCTCCTCTCCCCAGAGGAGGAATGGTCAGTGAAGAAAACAGGAAGAGACATAGACTGGTTAAGGTGGAAATCTGAAACCACCTTAGGCAAAAACTTCCTATTAGTCCTGAGGACCACCTTATCTCTATGGAAAAAGATAAAATCAGGCTCCACTGACAGGGCCTGTAACTCACTTATGCATCTGGCAGAAGTGATGGCCAACAAGAAAACAGTTTTCCAAGTCAAGTACTTAACCTCTGCTGAGGACAAAGGCTCAAAAGGGGGTTGCATAAGCTGAGCAATGCAAACATTAAGATCCCAAGCAGGGGCAGGGTCCCTGAAGGGAGGATTGGTATGAAGCAATCCCTTGAAAAATTTAGAAAACACAGAATGAGCTGAAAGGGAAGCGTGCTTGCCTGCTGAGAGGAAGGCAGAGACAGCTGCCAGATGCACCCTTATTGTAGTTGGTCTGAGTCTCAAGCTATTAAGATGAACCATATAGTCAAGGACTGTGGAAAGGCCAGCAGACTCTGGAGAAAGATGCTTCCCAGAGCACCATATAGAAAATCTTTTCCACTTGGAGTTGTAAGTGTTTCTGGTAGAAGGCTTCCAAGAAGCCTTTAAGATATCCAGAACACCTTGAGAGAGGTGCAAATCAGCAAACTCTAACTCTTCAAGAGCCAGGCCTTGAGATTGAGAGATTTGAGATTCGGATACCAAACCCTCCCCTGAGCACATGTTAACAGGTTGTAATTCCTGGGAAGAGACAGGGAAAGGTGGACTGCTAAGAACAACAAGAGAGGGTACCAGGGCTGTCTGGCCCAGTCTGGAGCAATCAGAATCACCTTGCAGGGTTAAGACCTGATTTTGACTAGCACCTTGAACAAGAGAGGGAAGGGGGGAAAAGCATACAGGAACTTCCCTTCCCAATTGAGAACTAGGACATCCAGGGGGACTGAGCCCAACACTGGGGGCCTGCAGTAAAACAGAGGAAGTTGGTGATTGTCTGGGGCTGCAAAAAGATCTATCTGTGGGGTGCCCCATCTGGAGATCACCATCAAAACCAGGGGATCCAGGGACCATTTGTGATGACCCTGAGATATCCTGCTGAGAGCATCTGCCAGGACATTGTCCTTGCCTGGGAGGTGTACTGCTGTAAGAGAGGTGTTCAGGAAATAGGCCAGAGACCATAACTTCATTGCCTCTGTGCACAAGGCCGTAGACCGAGTGCCCCCTTTCTTGTTGATATACCACATTGCGGTGGTATTGTCTGTCCTGATCTGAACTACTTTGTTCTGAACAGACCTGGAAAAAGCTTGAAGTGCTAGAAACACTGCTCTGAGTTCTAATAGATTGATGTGAAGCAGACATTCCTGAGGAGACCACAACCCCTGGGTGGTCAGGTCCCCCCAAGTGGGCTCCCCACCCCAAGAGGGAGGCATCTGTAGTAAGGATTAGAGAATGAGACTGAGTGACAAAAGGAACTCCCTGTCTTAGACTGTCCTGATCCTGCCACCACTGTAACACCTGGACCAGGGTTCGAGTTACTGGGATTAGTTTGGTCAGAGGATCCTTTTTCTGAGACCAGAAGGCTCTCAAGTGGAACTGAATGTCCCTCATTTGGAATCTTGCTCCTTGAACCACTGCTGTAGAGGCAGCCATGTGTCGAGACACCTGGAGAGTGAATGAAGAGGCCAGTGAGATAAGGTTCCTTGCCCTGTCCAGGGGAAGGAAGGCTCTTGCCGTTACTGTATCCAGCTCTGCCCCTATGAAGGTGAGGAGCTGCACAGGCTCTAGAATTGACTTTGAAAGGTTCAGAAGGAAACCTAGAGAAGTGAGCAGTTGCTGAGTTATCTGCAGGTGTAACTTGACTTGGTCTGGAGACTGGCCTACTATGAGCCAGTCGTCCAGGTATGGAAAGATGGAGATTCTTTTTCTTCTTAGGAAGGCAACTACTACTGCCAGGCATTTTGTGAACACCCTTGAGCAGAAGTAGGGGTCAAGGGCATTGCTCTGAATTGTAATGGCCTGAGGGCAGCTCAACCTGAGGTACTTTCGTGGGAGCTTGATGAGAATATGGAAATAGGCATCCTTGAGGTCCAGGGAAACTAGCCAGTCCCCTGGCCTTAGAGAGGGTAGAATTATTCCCAGAGTCATCATTTTGAACTTTGGCTTTAAAAGGTGCTTGTTTAAATATCTGAGATCCAGGATGGGCCACCATTTTCCTGTCTTTTTGGGGGTTAGGAAGTATCTGGAGTACAATCCTTTTCCTTTGTATAGTGGTGGAACCCTCTCTATGGCTCTCAGAGCCAAGAGGGAAGAGACCTCTGCCTCTAAGGCAAGTGCCTCTGAAGGACTTGCAGGTGGAAAGGATCTGGTTCTCATCTTTGGACATTTTTTGAAGCTGAGAACCAGTCCCTGGCTTACTACTTCCAGGACCCATTTGTCTGATGTTAAAGACATCCAGTCCTGGACAAAGTAAACCAGCCTGCCCCCTACAGGTGGTGGAGAATCGGCCCTGGCAAACCCATCAGGGTGCCTGTTTGGCAGGGGCTTTAGGCTGAGGGGTGGAAGCAGGCCTTCTTGTACCCCGTCTGCCTCTCCCTCTGAAGAACCCCCTTTGAGCATAAGCAGAAGAAGAGGCCTGGGCTTGGTAGAAAGGCCTATGAAAAGGCCGGCCCCTGCCCCTGGAATGCTGCCTCTGGGGAGTGGCTTGCCTTTCCTTGGCCTGAGCACTTCTATAGGTGGTCCTGTATTCGTCCATTTTCTTCATGTAGTTCTCTGTTTGCTCCCCAAACAGACAATTACCCACAACAGGAAAATCCATGGCCTTAGTCTGGGTATCCTGAGACAGGCTAGTACATCTGAGCCAAGCCATCCTATGAAGGGCCACAGATGTAGCCATGACTCTAGATGAAACATCATTGGAGTTCACAGCAGCATGGAATTGCACCTTGGATGCCTCAATACCATCCTCAGCCACCTGCTCCAGCTCCTTGGCAAGCTGGCCAGGGACCCGTTTAGCTAAGGCCATTACAGTTTTTTAATCGGAACCGACTCCTCGGAGCGGTTCTACTTTGCCTGAAGGAGTCTCGCCTGGTCAGAGGGCACTCCTTCTGGTTCGGGTTGAACCGAACGGGCTGGCCATCCGGTTAGCGACTTCTGCCTCCCTTTCCCTGAGCCTACCAACTCTCTTTTCCAGGGTAGCTGCAGGAAAATTCTTGCAAATCTGGCAGTCTGAATCGAGGTGGTCAAACCCCAGACAATAAACACAGGTGGTGTGGGGATCAGCCTTAGCAAAGGCTTCCCCACACACACTACAGTGTTGAAACCCAGTGGGCCCGGTTTTCCTTTTGGGTTTCTCAGACATGGCCAGTCCTAACAAAAACTTACCCTTTTTTTCGGCAATCCACCAGGCAAGACACCCTTATAGGTTCCAGACCATGTTACAGGTCATGGAAAAAACGTAACAAAATTCCATTTTTTTTAGAACCGATAAGGACCGGTTACCACACTCTAAAAGTAGAATAAACTTTTTTTAAACAACCTGATCAGTTCAAACCGAACCGATCCTACGTTTACAAGTTCCACACAGAAGAACAAGAAAATAAACCTATCTAGTACTCACGATACCACAGACAGAGACTGAACCGACAGGTTATCAGATTAAATTCGGTCGAAAACCGAGAAAAACGGTACTTTAACCGACAAACTTGAACCGAGCAAAGGAGAAATCTCCAGAGCGACTGTTCAGTGAGGCGGAGTAAAGAATCTGACGGTTTGAGTTCAAACAGCTACAGACAGAGTCTCAACCGAGCTCGAGCTCAACATTCCATGCCTGGCATGGAAAGTTAACTCTTTCATCTCCGGGGCAGTTCAAAGGTTGGACATCACTGCAATATGTCAGAATACAGCAAGACTTCATGTTGTTTGAACAACTGCTTCATGATACTGAAGAAGGTGGGGTCCTCTGGAGGAGACCCAGGAGAGTGTTTGATAGAATCCTCGCTGACTGAGGAAGCGGTGGATCTGTCTGAGGCAAGGGGTTCTTCCTCCTCCTCCTCTTCCTTATCATCAAGAACAAGGTCAGGGTGGTACTCCTCCTCGATGTCGACCTCTTCCAGATCAAGGTCCGATATTTGAGGCACTACAGACAACCCACAGGGGGCAGCCCACGGCCATCGAGGTGGGGTCAACCATGGTGCAGGCAATGTAGACCTGTAGGCACCTAACTAGTGGACTATCACTGAAGTGAATTTAGTCAACATTTCACTGAGGTACACGACAGTCGAGGACTGTGTCGAGGAAGGGTTGAGAGCACAGAGCACAACACCCCCCAGAGGGACCCTGAGAGCCCTTAAAGCCCATAGCCCAGGGACTGGGGGAAGTATCAGGCTTCAGGAGCTGACAACCTGGAGATCGACGACCAGCCATCCAAAATATCAGGCAGAGGCTCTGTCGGTATGGGTCTGGTGGGCACAGAGACCTGGACAGCAGTTTTGTGCATTGGCACAGCCATAGCCGATGAAGTACCCTCAGACGAGAATGAAGAGGCTGTTGGGGAGCAGGAATGCCACCGGGGAGAGCGGTCCCAGTCTTTTTTATGCCCCCCTGAGGACTTGTCTCAGGCCTTAGCAGCCCTGGGAGCTTGATGACCCTGCCGGTGACTGGGAAGCAGGGACCCTGGAGGACCCCTGCCCTGCCTGGAACTGGCTACCTGCTGCACCTTAAGGAAATTCTGAAGTGCCGTTTTGCATTGTCAGAGGGTTTCTTGTTTCTGGCAGAGCTCACAGTTGGAGACTTCGTGGTCAGGCCCAAGACAGCAGATACAGAGTGTTCGTCTGTGCAAGCAATCTTCTTTCTGCAGTGGCGGCAACAGAAGACAGAAGTCGAAGGATTAACACTCAACATAAACAAAATACAGGAATCTCTTTGAAAAAAGAGATTCTAAAATAGTGGGTAAGAAAAATGCTGAAGGCAAAAGTGGTGCGAAACTGTGGTGGAACTTCTTCGGAGACCCATGTGAACAAGTTGATAGCGAGAAAGAACTGAAAAGGGAGTGGGGCCATTTATGCCTTTATAGGGTTGATTATATTGGCGTGGGAGGCCCCAGTTGTACTGCTGAAAATCTTCCATGTGGATCCTGCTTCACCAACGGTGAAGTTCCTGCGGTGTGACCTGATGACTGAGATACCCCCAAAGAAGACCACTCCTTCCTGGCTCCATTCTGCAGTTCAGTCTACATCACACTTTTTTGAATAGGTAGAATACCAGACTTTGAGGTGGAATACCACATTTGAGTTTCTGGTATTTCGCCTCCCACACCAGAAACATAGACTTTGACAGCAGATAAGGACCACTTGGCCCACCCAGTCTACCCATTTCCCTACCTATTGGATAAGCTGAAGATTCAAGTTTACCAATAGCCTACTTCCTCCTACCCCCCCCCACTATAATTGCCTAAACCAAACAATAGAAGCTTATTATTTTCTTAATTTCTACCCCTGCAATTACAGTAAAAACATGTTAAAAAAAATGGTTTATGTTCCCTTTGAGCTGCTGCTAGCCAAATAATGTTCTGATAAGCTTTTCTATATTTCGCTACAAATGTAGTTCACATAGACAAATCGCTACTGCAATCACTGGCTGCAGATCAATGATTCTGTCAAAGGTTGGGCTATGAATTATGTCATCTGACTAAAATGTTTAGGTGGCAATCGGCTAAAATGCTATATGGTTTTAGACTGCCAGGTTAAACCCTGCTTGGACTTGTATTCACAAAGAACAATTTGTTTTTTTAAGTAGTGTTTATACTTGTAAACTTGCTATCTGCATATGATTGCTTCAAAGTTCTTCTCCCAAACAACACAGCTACCATCTTGAGACTTTGCGATATTATTGCCTCATACAGTAACAGCCATGAAATAATAGCATTGAGGGCTGTTATACAGACTGGAGCAACAGCTTAGACTCATAATTTGGGTTAGGCCCAGTTTGCCTGCAAAACTGAGCGGTGACAAGCGACCCTCATGAGGATAAACGTAAATTAAAAAAAACAATTAAAGCTACAACCATTCTTCCAAATTTTTTGCTATAGCCAATTATTTCAAGAAGCATCAATTAGGTATTAGACAAAACCACAGTTCTATTACTGCGACTGTTAGTCACAAATGACCTTCAGGCAGAGGCAAACAGGGGGCAATCTCTGGTGCAATTTTTGTAGACCTGTCAATGGTATTTGACACCAGAGATCATGAGATTTTAATGAATTGTTTCGAATTGGTCTTAATAACAAATCTCTTAGTTTCCAAAGTAATCTTTGAAGAAGGCCTCAAACTGTGACTAAACATGTGGCCAAATCGGTTTCCTTACCAGTGTCTAAAGGGGTCTCTCGGGTTGGCATCTATCCCATTTCTTTTGCTCTCTCTATAAACAAGCTGAACAGTGACCTTCTGTTGGTACCATGCACTCATGTAATTTAAAACTAAAAACTAGGTCTGCAAAGATCCAGGGAAGGTGGGAGCCTTGAGCACATGTGACCTCTGGGGAAGGGGGGTTATCCTCACTCCCAGTCAGTCATGAACTTTGATAAAAACAGTGAATGGATGACATCCATTGAGAAGGGGACCAACAGTCAGTTCAGCAAAGATCATCTAGGAAGAATAAGTGAAGAAACCAGAACAAATCCAGAAATAGCAAGCACAAACCTCACTTAGTCACTAAGTCTTTATTCTTATATAGTCTTATAAGAAATGTGATTAAAACTTTGTGAAGAAGCAAGGGTTCAAGCTTGCTATTCTTGGATTTGACTGGGAGATGTGTATGACTATCTCCATTAGCAAGCTTCCCACTGACCACTTGTGAACTTTCAGGTGACTGCACTGCATTTAAAGTCAACATTAAGCAACTCAGCAAGTTAGATATTTAAAATGTTAAGAGTACGTACCCAACCATGGGGTTCACCTTGTCATCTGGTGGTTGGATTTAAGTTACAACTCAGCTGAAATCTGATAACCAAGCAACCCCTTTTGAAAAGCATGAAGGGAAAAGTAAGAAAAGAAATTGTAATGGACTGCATGGAGGGTGCACTGGTTTCTGTACTGAAGCAAACAACCTGCACCACATGTGCTTTGGGGCAATGGTACACTATCCTATGGTCTTTGAGCACATTACAGAGAGTGCCAGCTTCCAAGATATAGAGGAGTTGGGAGGAGAGGGCCAGATTAGGGAATGGTTAGAGAAGTGAGGATTAAGCAAGATACAGCAGGCTCCAAAATAATTGAGTGAGTTTGAGGGACTGCACTTATTGGCTAAGGTTTTTGTATTTTTTTTTTGGGAAGAGGAGGGGAGGAGGATATAGATCTCCAGAAAGATTCAAAATTCAGGGCAGGGGGAGTGAAGGTAACTACAGATACAACAAAGAGGGGAGAAAGGACAGGAATGGAGTGGAGAAAGTAAGAGAGGGCTTGAGAGAAGAGAAAAAAGGAGGGTGAAAATTAATAGGGTTAGAGGGTGCCGAGTAGAAGAAGAGAAAGAAAATGGAGAGAGGAGAACTGACAAAAGGGAGTAGGGATGGGAAACCTGCTGGGTGTGACTAGCCATGGAAGTCACTAGGTTAGTGCGGCTGAGGACAAAACAGCTACAAAGGCAGCAGAAGGAATACATTACAGGTCAGAACATAACTAAGACAGGCAACAAAATTAAATAAAAAACAGTTACATAAGGTAGACTGAGATGATAAAAGGCTAGTGGTACCACTTGATAACAAAACTAGACAGGGACTGCAAAATGAGCACTCATGAGAATAGGGGGAGGGGAAGCAAAGACAACCAAAGCATTATAATATGAAAACAGTGCAAGTGAGGAAACGTATGAACACTGGTTGAATATCCGCAAGATAGCTATGCAATGTGCAGGAACAACTGGATACAGATTGCAGCTAATTACATAGAACCCAGTGGCTATAGTGGTCAATTATGTGCTAGTGGGAAGCAATAGGGAAATGAGACAGCAGGGCAACATGGTATGCTGACTTCCAGGGTGAAACCTGAGCATGACACTCTCTGGCTGTGGCTCTCACTTTGGAACTGCTACACTCCACTCTGCCGAGCTCCCTCTCCCCCCTTATCCTAACCCCTTCCCACTCTCGCTGCACTTCCCAGCTGCTCACCCTCCCAGTCTCTCCTTCTCCCCTCACCTACTCACCCTAGCCTGCTCTCGTCCTCCTCTACAAACCGCAAGGCCCTCCTCCACTGTGTCTGCCTCCCCCCCCACACTCATGCTCCACCAAAAGATCTAAATACCTCCCCTCCAATTCTCCCTCTACCTACTCCTTTTACTCCTCTCCAGGGACACTGAAATAAACCCGGGATCCCCACCCTCTCAAACCCCTAGAGCGCTGCCAAAGGGTCTGCATATTTTCCATCTAAATGCTAGAAACCTCTTACCCAAAATAGACACCCTAAAAGTCTCGATCACCCAACACTCCCCTGGTGTACTGTGCATGACTAAGTCTTGGCTCCCTGCCAGGATCCCAGATTCATCTCTCTCTATTCCGGATTTCAACCTATTCTGGCAGGACCATGGTAAGAGTGGTGGCGGCGTGGCTATGTACACGAAAACAATCCCTCATGTTCCATCTCCCTCAGAGATGCCCGCCCCTCCTCCCATGAGCTTCTTACTGTCCTCTCCCTTCCCTTCACCCTTCCAATTTACATAGCAGTACTATACTGCCCTCCCAAAGTGTCCCACAGCTCCATAGTAGAATGCATCTCCTCCATCACCTCTCATGCCGGCAAAAGTGAGCTCATCCTGCTAGGTGATTTCAGCCTGGATTGGTTCTCCCCATCCTCCAAATCTTCCGTCCTCAAAACTGAATCCTTAAACCTCTCTCAGTTGATCTCTGAGCCAACAGGACTAAATTCCAAATCCCCAAAACACTCTCTCCTAGATTGGGTGTTCTCCTCCCACCCTCACCACATTTCTTTCGCTGGAGTCCTTCCCGATGCCCTCAGCGATCACTGCATTACTTTCTATGTAAGACAAGCTACAACTCCTCAATCAGCACCCAAATATACATGGTACTGCCACTCTGCACCCTGAACTCTAACTCCCTTCTCTAGGATTTAACTCAAGCAGACTGATCTCCCTTGTACTTAGCCCTGGACATTAACACAGCCCTCCATTTATTCACTGAAACCATAACTAGAATCTGGAATTCCCATGCCCCCTTAAAAAAGGCAAGAGTGAAGTGCTGCCACCTCCCCTAGATAACACCAGACCTCTCACCCTCTGCAGATCCCGAGACAAACTCTACAAGGCACAATAAAAGGCCTCCCTTCTACCCTCGCATCTTCAGCTCTACAGGTCCTTTAGAAATGTCTGTACCAAGGCCATCAGAAAAGCCTAATCAACTTCTTTTAAATCCTGGCTGCAGGCAAGATCCTGTTCACCTTCTAACTTCTGGAAAGTTCTCTGCTCCCTCATAGACACTCCTTTTGCGCAAACATCATTAATCCTGAAACACGAAGGTTCGACATTTTCTGACTGCTTCAACCGCCAACACCTTCAACTCTTTCTTTACAACCTGCACCCTCCCTGATCATCCTGCCCCATTCCCCAAAAGCTCTCCTACCACTCCTGCTGTTGACCCTATCGGGTCTGGCTTCTCCTCCCCCCATCTCCTCCCAAGAGGTTTACAAGGCACTTATGTCACTTAACCCTATTAAAAGAAGTCCTAACAGTCTGCACCCCAAGATTCTTCGAATATCAGCAACCGCTATTTCGGCGCCCCCCCCCCCGCCGGTTCATCTCTTTAACCTCTCCCTCACTACCAGTACCATCCCCTAGGCTTGGAAAATAGCCAAAGTGCTCCCCCTCCACAAAGGTGGGGATGCCACCTTGCCTGGCAACTAAGGCTCCATCTCCTTCCTACCAGCTCTCGCCAAACTCCAGGAGTCTCTTATCTACTCGAGGCTCCTGGAACATTTCTCTGCAACTGACAGTCTCTCTCCCTTCTAGTCTGGTTTCAGGAAGCAGCACTCCACTGCCTCCTCCCTGCTCCATGTCACTGACTCAATCCAGTCAGCTATGGACAAAGGCCTAGTCACTGCTGCCATTTTCGTGGACCTGGCTAAGGCCTTTGACTCAGTCTCCCACCACCTGCTAGTCTAAAAACTCCATTCCTCTGGCCTGGCTCCAGCTGCTATTAATTGGGTTTAGGTCATACCTTCAACACAGACAGCAATCTGTACAAATAGGAAATGACCTCTTCCCCCTCTCCCAGTACTAGCCCGCGTCCCACAAATACTAGCCAGCGTCCCACAGAGTTCCATTCTTGGTCCCATTCTATTCGCAATTTTCATAAACCACCTCCTCTCCATCTGCTCCCCCTCTAAAATCCATATGTACGTGGACAACACCATTATATACCTTTCCGGTCCCTCTGCTGCAGACGTAGTTTCCTTCCTGCAGTGCAACTTCAACAAAGTATAGCAAAGGTTCCATCAAAACTGAACTCCCATAAAAACAGTATCTATGCTCTTTGGAACAAGGCAAAGATTGTCCAAGCCCCTTAACCCCCCCCAACCTTTACCACCTTGGATGGCTCACCTTTAGAGACAGTCAACTCATTCAAATATCTGGGGGTCTGGTTGGATAGCAGCCTCGATTTTTCAGCCCACAGACTCCATCTGCACCAAACTTCGCCCTAAACTCGGTACCCTCTACCGACTCAAAGAATGCCTCCCTCTGTCCACTCGCCGAGACTTAGTCACAAAAAACAAACATTCTCCCTGTAAGAGACTATGCAGACGTTTTCTACGGCTCTGCTCCTGCTACCTCCCTAGCAAGACTTGTTACCCTGCTCAATTCATTCTGCTGCTCTGCTACCTCCTCCCCTCCTCTCACTCACCACTGTATGCTCTACTCTTCCCTCAGCCTAATGCCTCTACCCTCCATACGCTAGTTTCATAGCTTAGCCTTCATTGGCAAATTCTGGTTTGGAACATTCCCCTCCTACCTATCTCCAGCTAGCTCCTCCATGTACCCCCTTCATTCTAGGGATGCCCGAATGTTCTCCCTTCCCAACTCTCACACATGTGCAGGCCAGGCAGCATTTACTTACCGTCTCACCTCACTCAAATCAACTCCCTGGATTGTTCGCGCCTCCCTACTTACCCTGCCCTAAAATCCCTGCTCCTAGCAGTTCCTGTCAACACATGCTCTTGCAACCTTCCTCCTCTTTTCCCGCCTCCTCTCCCTTCATAGGTACTGCATCCTTGCAAACCCACGGTATCCCAGTCTCACTGGCCCGACCTCCATAGATTCATTTAAGCTTCTCCCTGATCTGACCTCCATTGCACTGCTTAGTTCTTTAAACCAAGAATACCCTACTGTCATTGTCTGATTAACCACAGCTTACTTCCTTTCCTGCAATTATTTTGTACACAATGCACTTTTATACTAATATGTTTTTACTGTATTACTCCAATTGCCTCTGTAATTACTGTTTCTGTATCATGTTGCAATTTGCATGAATCTCTGTACTGTTACGACTGTCTTTTTTACCCTGTATGTTTCCACCCCGGGTCACACCTGGAAACGAGCCTTGGTTCAGTGTGCCTTTCAGTTACCAACTTTTAAATAAATAAATAAAACACTGGGGGTCTGTTACTTTAAGGTGTAGTAGCTCTTCAAGGATAGTCTTGTAGACCAGAAACACAACAGGCCCAATGCAGAACTGCAAGGGACACTCCCAAAATAGTTGCAACTAATTTGTGCCAGTCACCTGCCTATGACATCCACCCCCTTTTCCCCCAAGCCATCCTCAAAGTGGGGTTTCAATCCTTCCCCATGTTGCCATGAGACTGAGCAAGGAAGGTTTTGAGGATTGCCATATAAATGGCCCAGAGGGCCATTCAAAGTGTGGTGACACTCACATGGTGCAGTCACATCTTTAACCTGTTACATGAAGATATAAGGGGTGTTGCTAACAATGCAATGCAAAAAAAAAAAAACAGAAGGAACTGAGGGACAGCATTTGGAAAGGGACCATGGAGGCAAACCCATGCATGATGGGGAAGGGGGCTAAGGATGCCAGGGAATTTTAGGCTTGGCAGCAGGAGGAAGGAGCCCATAGATCACCTGAAAGACCAAGAACAAAGGCCTATGACAGTGGAAAACTCCAACAAAGACACCAACCTTAGATATAGGAATGCTTTAGGCTGCAGCGCCTGTGCCACAGACCTATGACTGATGCTGTGCCATCCACAGACATCTGTGGGTATTAAAACTTAGGTGTCAGCACCAACTAACATCTGTTAACCCTCATTTGCATAGGGACTTAGTTGTTGATGGGGATTAGCCTCCTGCGACTAAGTCTTCCTTGTGTGGATAGTCACATAGGTGTGTGGCTGCAACAGGGCACCTGTTCGCACGCCGCTCTATGACACCACACCTATGAACATCTACTACCTTAGGGGCACTGTTTTTCAAATTACATGTATCCTGTGTGGATCAGAAGTGTTAAGACACTTTGGGGAGTATGTACATTACAAGATTCAAAATTATATGGATTCTGCTGTTAACCATTTTTTTGCTATGCGCCCCCCCCCCCGAAGAAACAATAGATAATATTTTTTAACATAAAACTTTTCATAAAATAGTAACAAGGTGTTTTAAAAGCAGAGTTAGAGGTTGGTAGTGCACTGCATGCCAGTATGTGCCAGCCACCTCCCACACACAGCCACAGACAAATGACAGGACCTGTGTTATTGATAAAAGGAAAGCTAGTCAGGGTAACAGCCCCATTCTCCACTCTTTTGTGCTGTGGCATGGGATCTGTGCCTTCCACCTGAAATACCACTGGAAAAGGAGCAGAAGGACCCTTAGCTTAGCATCCCACCTTAAGAATGTCCCTTCTTAATTGAAGACTACCCAGGTACTGCACTTGTGTCATCAGTGGGTATGAATCCAAGCCCTGGTGTAGGACTATAACCCACAGCTGCCTGGATAAGGCGCACATACTGAATAAACAGAAACACACTTCAAGGTTAGCTTATACAATGCTGAATTGGTCCTCTGGACCAACGAATCAAAAGAGCATGCATCAAGGCTTGAAGATGTAGCACAAATGGATCCTTAGGACTGAAGCAGTGTGCTGCTCATGCTGACATGCAATTTTACAATTACAATAAATAACACAGCATAAACATAGCCTGCCAATAAAGAAAATACCCTTTGTTTACTATCATCTGAATACAGTGCAACAAATTTATTTCATTTCCATCAGCTTTAGCAGGAAAGATTAAACTCAAGCAAAAATGTTCATAGGGGATCTACAAATGTAATATGCAATAAATATAGAATAAAGTATGGGGTGGTGCATGTAACGAGAAGTTTATATATACCCGAAGTGTTAGATGCTACATAAACCCCAAGCGCAAAGCTCGAGGGATTTGTGAAAGCATCTAAAACCTCGGGTGTGTATGAACTTTAAGTTTAAACACACCATCCCATATTTTATTTCATATAACTGCTGGGTTTTCCTTTTTCACCACAGCAATTAATAAAATGAAAAGACGTTTCTGTGTGGCTGGGGGCCAGTTAGGTTTCAGCATGCGGTCCGCGATCGCCCTTATTTATTTAAAACTTTTTGTATGTATTTGTTTCGCTCAGTAGCCAAAGTTTTTGGTTTTTTTCCATGGTACTAGATTTTGTGTTTTACAATCACTTCCCACCAAAGTCCCAGTGGAGTTTAGGTCTCCAGGGGAAACACAAGGCGGCTAGTGGTCTGAAAGTAAGAGTTGTGGTGAAGACGCATGCGCAGAGCGAGGAAAACAGTGCTTGTGATAATCGTTATAAACATTCTTTTATAATGGCAAATTATGTCATGGTTTCCCCACCAGAAAAAGGGAAACCCATTAATTATATTCTCCCAAATAACAGCAAACAGGTTTTAAAAAGCAGCATCTGTAAATATGTTGCCAGGATTCGAGGAGTTTTCTTGTTCTAATCAAAGCATTTTCTTCAGACAATAGCTTGTAAAATAAATAAATGACTAAAAAAAAAAAAAAAAAAAAAGGTTTTTGTTTTATTACTTTTGAAAAACTTGTTCATACTTTTGTACATTTGTCCTTCTTGAGAAGCAGATAAATCCATGTGTGTGTATACATGGATGCACACATACTCCCTACGGGTGACCCCTTTACCTTTGAAATATTAGGGGGGCCTACATTTGAAGATGCACACACACACACAAGAAAAATTAAACTCACGCTTTTGGGCAAGAACTTGACCAAAGCTTTGAAGTGACATTCTGGTATGTGCATACACAAGAAAGCGGAGAACAGTGCTGAAAGAGTCTTCTTTTTGGAACTACAGTAAGTCCTTTAATTTTTGTTTGCTTGCACGCATGTGCAAGAAACATAGTGCCACCATACAAGTTTTCGTAGGTGTGCCTCCCCCACTTCCAATGCCCTGCACCCTTTTGCAGGCACGGCTGCACCACGCCAATGAATGTCCGAACTGTCTATGACAGACATTCAGCATGCAGTGGCGTACAGCTGAAAGCGAAAAACCGCTGCAATCAGCGGTTGTAAGGTGTAGGCAATTTGCATACTGGCATCGGCAGGTAATTTACATACTGCTGTCGGCAGTATGCAAAGTGCCTATACACAGCACTACATTCTGAACAGCTGTCATAGACAGCTTCCTTTGTGTCTACTCTCCCCCCCTCCCCAAACACTCAAGCAGCAAGCTGGGAGCCCAACCTTGGCGTGCTCATGCTGCCCTCCTCACACACAGAATGGCTGATGGGGTGCCCAATACCCGTCACCTCTGCGCCCTCCCCCAAGACTTCTAGGTGCCACGCTGGAGCCCACCCAGTGTGGCAAATATCTGTATGGCCGATATGGTGCTCAACTCTCACTGGTTCCACCGATCCCCCCAAAAATTTTTTCAGCTGCCATGCTGGGAGCCCACCCCAGCATGGCACAAGTCCTGCATCGCTCTTCCTAAAAGAAAAGAAACACCTGAAAAAGAAAAACAGCCCCTCATTGATTGTCTTGCCCCCCAACCCGCGCCCCCCTCTGCCATCCACGCCCCCACCCCCACACCATACTTACCTCCGGAGCCCTCGTGACGATCTTTGGTGGACCGGAACACGCTCTGCACTCTTCAAAGCCGGCCACGATCTGAAGAAATGCTGGAAAACTGTATAATGGCATAAATGGGTTTTTTTCAACTTTAGTACATATCTCAGCCATTCTGGGGATTTTTTTCACCAAATTTTCAACATGGGGTTCTTGGGGCCCCACCTCATGAATTCTGTCACTGTCATTTTGTTATTCGACCCAGAAGAAAAAATTACTCACCTTAGTAATGTTGTTTCTTCTAATGGAGTCTTGCTATATTATGACTATTGCAGTTTGTCCCACCATTAGAACTGCTTGGGTGAAAGGTTAACTTCCATGCCAGGCATGGAACTTGGAGCCTTGACTGTTTGAAAAACTCTGTCTGGAAGATTTCAAACTGAAACTGTCAGATCTTACGAGCAAAACTCACTAAGGTTCTTCAGCGGAAGCTGTAACCTACACTCAGCCAACTGGCTACTTAAATATTAACACATTTTCCTGGTCCCAACACTAAGACTCAAGTCAGGGGACTAGAAAATAAGATAAGATAAGATAAGGTAAAATAAAACACAACACCCAAACACCCCAAAAAAGAAGGGTGGAAAACAAAAAATGGGCATCAAAAGGTGTCAACACTGGAATGCACACCTTACCCCAAGTAGAAGTTCTGAGAGGGGCAGGCTGGGGGGGAGGTCATAATATAGCAAGACTCCATTAGAAGAAACAACATTACTAAGGTGAGTAATTTTTTCTTCAAACAACATGAAGTCTTGCTATATTATGACTATTGCAGATTACACAGCAGTACCTCCATGGAGGAGGGACAGAACCTACTTAGGGAATAGGCTCTGAAGCACGGCTTGTGTTAAACCGAGCATCCCTCCTGGCCTGGATATCCAGGGAGTAATGCTTGGTGAAAGTGTGTACCGTTTTCCAAGTAGCTGCTTGACATATCTCTAAGATAGGGATGTCTCTGGCAGCAGCTAGAGACGCAGCTGTACGTCTGATAGAGTGAGCCCTCAGGCCTGAAGGGGGAACCTTACCCAGTTTCTGATAGCAAAATTGGATACAAGAGACAATCCACCTGGCAATGGATCTCTTAGTGGCAGGTTTCCCTTTTCCAACCTCACCATAAGTGAGAAATGGAGGGATTCGAACCTGTGACCCTTGGTACGCTCTATGTAGTAACTTAGTGCCCTTTTAACATCTAAGCTGTGCAACGTCCTCTCACCAGAGGAGGAATGATCAGTGAAGAACACTGGAAGGGAGATAGATTGATTAAGGTGGAAATCTGAAACCACCTTAGGCAAAAACTTCCTGTTAGTCCTGAGGACTACCTTATCCCTGTGAAAGGAAATAAGTCAGTCTCCACTGACAAGGCTTGTAACTCACTTGGCGCCTGGCAGAAGTGATGGCTACTAGAAAAACAGTTTTCCAAGTCAAGTACTTAAGCTCTGGGTCAGACAGAGGTTCAAAGGGGGGTTGCATCAGCTGAGCAATGCAAACATTAAGATCCCAGGCAGAAGCAGGGTCCCTGAAAGGTGGATTAGTATGAAGTAATCCTTTGAAAAACTTGGAAAATGCAGGGTGAGTGGAAAGAGAATAGGGCTTTCCTGCCGAAATAAAAGCAGAGACAGCTGCCAAATGCACTTTCAGTGTAGCTGGTCTCAACCCCAAAGAATTAAGATGGACCATATAGTCCAAAACAATGGGCAAATCAGCAGATTCTGGGCAAATCAGCAGATTCCCAGAACACCATATGGAAAACCTTTTCCATTTAGAGTTATAAGTAGCCCTAGTCGAAGGCTTCCTAGAAGCTTTCAGGACTTCGAGAACACCTTGAGAAAGGTGTAGGTCAGCAAATTCTAACTCCTCAAGAGCCAGGCCTTAAGGTTGAGGGATTTGAGATTCGGATACCAAACTCTCCCCTGGGAGCAAGTTAACAGGTTGTGGTTCCTGGGGAGACACAGGGGAAGATGGACTGCTAAGGACAGAAGGAGTGGGTACCAGGGCTGCCTGGCCCAATCTGGAGCAATCAGAATCATCTTGCAGGGCTGAGATCTGATTTTGACTAGCACCTTGAACAGGAGAGGGAAGGGGGGAAAGGCATATAGAAACTTCCCTTCCCAATCAAGAAGAAAGGCATCCAGGGGGACTGAGCCCAACACTGGGAGCCTGCAACAAAACAGTGGAAGTTGATGATTGTCTGGGGCTGCAAAAAGATCTATCTGAGGGGTGCCCCATCTGGCAAAAACTATCCCCAGTACTCGGGGATCCAGTGACCATTCATGATGGCCCTGGGAAATCCTGCTGAGAGCATCTGCCAGGACATTGTCCTTGCCTGAGAGGTGAACTGCTATGAGGAAAGTGTTCAGGGAATAAGCCAGAGACCACAACTTCATTGCCTCGGTGCACAAGGCCGAAGACCGAGTGCCCCCTTGTTTGTTGATGTACCACATTGTAGTGGTGTTGTCTGTTCTGACCTGTACCACTTTGTTCTGAACAGATGCATAAAAAACCTGAAGTGCTAGAAAAACAGCTCTGAGTTCCAACAGATTGATGTGGAGCAGAGACTCCTGAGGGGACAACAATCCCTGGGTGGAGATGTCGCCCATGTGAGCTCCCCATCCCAAAAGGGACGCATCTGTAGTAAAGGGTCAAGGAGTAAGATAGAGGGATGAAGGGGACCCCTTGTCTGAGATTGCTCTGATCCTGCCACCACTGAAGGACCTGGATCAGGGTTCAAGTCACTGGGATCAACTTGGATAGGGGATCTTTTCTTTGAGACCAAAAGGCTCTCAAATGGAACTGAATGTCCCTCATCTGAAATCTTGCTCCTTGCACTACAGCTGTGGAAGCAGCCATGTGTCCTAGGAGCTGTAGAAAATGCCTTGCTGGTTGAGAGACCTGCAGAGTGAAAGAGGAGGCCAGGGCCACCAGGTTCCTTACCCTTTCTAGGGGAAGGAAGGCTCTGGCCTGCTTTGTGTCCAGTTCTGCACCTATAAAGATGAGTACCTGGACAGGTTCCAGAACTGATTTTGGAAGATTGAGAAAAAAGCCCAGAGAGGTAAGCAGCTGCTGGGTAACTTGCAGGTGTGATTTGACCTGGTCTGGAGACTGACCCACAATGAGCCAGTCGTCTAGGTAGGGAAAGATGGCAATCTTTAACCTTCTTAAATGAGCAACTGCTACTGCCAGGCATTTTGTGAATACCCTTGGGGCAGAGGTAAGGCCAAAGGGCATTGCTCTGAACTGGTAATGGCCTGAGGGCAGTTCGAATCTGAGGTACTTTCAGTGGGAGCTTCTGATAAGAACATGGAAGTAGGCATCCTTGAGGTCCAGGGAAGCTAGCCAGTCCCCTGGCCTTAGAGAGGGTAAAATCATTGCCAGAGTCACCACTTTGAATTTTGGTTTTAAAAGATGCTTGTTCAGATATCTTAGGTCCAGAATGGGCCGCCATTCTCCTGTCTTTTTTGGGGTAAGGAAGTACCTGGAGTACAGACCCTTGCCCTGGTGTAGGGGAGAAACCCTTTCTACAGCTCTGAGAGCCAGGAGGGTTGAGACTTCTGTTTCCAAAGCAAAAGTCTCTAGAGGATTTGCAGGTGGAAAAGATCTGATTTTCATCTTTGGAAATTTTTTTGAAGCTGAGAACCAGACCCTGGCTTACTACTTCCAGGACCCACTTGTCTGATGTTAAAAACTCCCAGTCCTGAATGAAGTAAGCCAGCCTGCCCCCTACAGGTAATGGAGAACCGACCCTGGGCACCCCATCAGGGTGCCTGTTTGGCAGGGGCTTTAGGCTGAGGGGTGGGAGCAGGCCTGCTTGCACCCCGTCTGCCTCTCCCTCTGAAGAACCCCCTCTGAGCATAAGCCGAAGAGGAGGCCTGGGTTTGGTAAAAAGGCCTACCTCTACCCCTGGAGAGCTGCCTCTGAGGAGCGGCTTGCCGCTCTTTGGCTTGTGCACTCCTATAAGTAGTTCTATATTCATCCATTTTCTTCATATAATTCTCTGTCTGCTCCCCAAACAGAGAATTTCCCACCACAGGAAAATCCATAGCCTAGCCTGGGTATCCTGTGATAAACTAGTATACCTGAGCCAAGCCAATCTACGAAAAGCCACAGATGTAGCCATGACCCTAGAAGATACATCATTAGAATCCACAGCAGCATGGAATTGCACCTTGGATGCCTCAATACCATCAGCAGCCACCTGCTCCAGCTCCTTGGCAAGCTGGCCAGGGGCCTGTTTGGCTAAAGCCATGACAGTATCCCATCTAGATTTTTGGTATCTTGCCACATAAGCCATATAATTTGCTTGTCTGAGTCCCAAGGACGCAGCCATGTATTGTTTTAGCCATGGCATCAATCCTCCTGGAGTCCTTGTCAGGAGGATGTGGCCAGGGAATATTAACCCTATCACAGGCTGCAGCCTGAACTACTCAACATGGCTGCATTGCTGTGAAAGAAATTCTGTATCAGGACCTGACAAAGTGTACCTCCTGTCCATCTTTTGTCCACAGGAGGCACAGAATTAGGAGCTTTAAAATTTCTATTGTTTGTTTCTAAATGATTTATGTAAAGGAATAGACAATCTCCTGGACTCTGGGATGTCCATCATTTCCACAAAGTCAGGTTCCTCTTACTCATCCACAGCTTCCTCCAATGGGAGCTGGAGGGTTTCAGCAACTTTTTATAAAACAGAAATGAGAAGGGACTCCAGAAAGCCTAGGGGAGATTCTAAAGGTCTGTCTGGGAGATGTCCGTTCAATGAGCACATCCAGACTCTCAAAGTCACATTCACACTGTTCATAATCATCCTCCCTCCTCTGGTTCATAAAACTCTCTATATCATATTCTTGAACCGGTGGAACCGGCCGAACCGACCTTTTGCCAGATAGTGGCGGTTCGGACGGAACCGGAGAAAGTGACTGGACAATTTGGATTGCTTTAGCTATCTCTGCAGCAGTTGGAGAAGGAATTTTTGACTCCACACCTGCTGACTTTCTAGTTTTCTTTGCTGGAACTGGCTCCTCAGAGTCAACTTTACGTTTGCCCGAGGAAGTCTCGCCCTGGTCGGGCACTCCCTCCGGTTCGGTTGGCACCGAACCGGGCTGGCCATCCGGATCAGCAGACTTTTTGGCCTCTCGTTCCCTGAGCCTACCAACTCTCTTATCTAGGGTAGCTGCAGGGAAATTCTTACAAATCTGGCAGTCTGAATTGAGGTGGTCAAACCCCAGACAATAAACATGTGGTGTGTGGGTCAGCCTTGGCAAAGGCTTCCCCACAGACACTACAGTGCTGAAACTCAGTGGCCCTGGTTTTTCTTTTGGGTTTCTCAGACATAATGGCAGACTAACCAAAAACTTGCCCTTTTTCCGGCAGTGCCAGGCAAGACACCCTTATCGGTTCCCAACCGTGTCATGGGTCGTGGAAAAAACCGTAATAAAATCCGTTTTTTTAGAATCGATAAGAACCGGGAACCGCACTCTAAAAGCTTTTAAATGCTTGAGAATAAAGTTTTAAAACAACCTGATCGGTTCGAACCGAACCGATAAACATTTACAAGTTCCACACAGAAATAAACCTGTCTGTTACTTACAATACCACAGACAGAGCTTGAACCGATTGGTTTGGGGTTAAAATAATAATAATTGCAGTTGAATTTAACTGAGAAAAACTGTTTTAAACTGAGAAATGAACCGAGCAGTAGGAGGAATCTCCGGAGCGACTGTTCAGTGAGGCGGAGTAAAGAATCTGACAGTTTCAGTTTGAAATCTTCCAGACAGAGCTTTTCTAATCGAGCTCGCGCTCCAAGTTCCATGCCTGGCATGGGAAGTTAACTCTTTCACCTCCGGAGCAGTTCTAATGGTGGGACAAACTGCAATAGTCATAATATAGCAAGACTTCATGTTGTTTGAAAGGCGATTTCGCGGTCACGGCATGGAACCATCTTTCGGACCAAGTAACGAAACAACTGTGTCACAGTGCATGAGGTACACCCCCAAAACCCTATGTTGAAAATTTGGCAAATAAAATTCCCAAAAATTACCATTTTACGAGCATGCATTGCGCAGTTCCTACGCACGCTCGTAACTTCGCATATTTTTATATTTTCACTCCAGATTTTCGAACATTGCCATTTTACCACACCTCCTTATGAGTAGTACAGCTATAATTTTTCATACCTTGCCCAAAATGTGTTTTTGCGCATGTACCGCCCAATGGCACGGTCGGTGTGCGAAATCAATGTTAGGGACAGATTAAGAAAATCACAGTGTCACTGTTCATGAGCAGAGGTCTTAAAATGGCTATGTTGAAAATTTGGTGACAGGAGTCCATAAAATGACTGTGTTACGAACGTGCATTGCACAGTTTCCACGCACCCTCGTAAGTTACATAGATACATAGACAGTGTCGGCAGATAAGAGCCTATGGCCCACCCAGTCTGCCCATTTGAGCTTGTAAGTTCAGTTTATGTTTTCCAAGAAGTCTGTTGCCCCCTTAACCCCTGACCTCCAGAATTCCTTTATGTCTATCCCATGCATTCTTAAATCCCATGATTGTTTCAGCCCCCACCACTTCCTCTGGCAGGGTGTTCCACTTGTCCACCACTCGTTCTGTGAAGAAATTCTTCCTCACGTTTCCTCTGAATTGTCCTCCCTCCAACTTCATCCCACGCCCTCTAGTCCTGGAACATCATTTTCACTTAAAAATAGTGTATTCCTGCACCCTGTTCCTCCCTGTAAGATACTTGAGAATGTCTCTATCATATCCCCTCTCTCCCTCCTCTCCTCCAGGGAGTACATGTTCAGTTCCTTCAACCTAGCCTCATAGGACTTGTGATGCAATCCATGCACCATCTTTGTTGCCCTCCTCCGAACCTTCTCTACCCTGTCTATGTCCTTGCGTAGGTAAGGTCTCCAGAACTGTACAGTGTACTCCAGGTGGGGCCTCACTAGTGTCTTGTATAGTGGAATTATGACCTCCCTTTTCCTGCTGGTGATGCCCCTGCCTATGCATCCCAGCATCCTATTTGCTTTACCTGCTGCCTTGTCACACTGTTTCCCTGCCTTGAGGTCATCAGAGATGATAACCCCAAGAACCCTTTCCTGCTTGGTGAATGCTGTATCTTCACCCCCCAACTGATATATTGTGCCAGGGTTTTTGTGCCCCACATGCATTATCTTGCACTTCTTTGCATTGAATTTCAACTGCCAAACCCCTGACCATTCTTCAAATTTCTGCAGGTCCCTTCTCATTCTGTCTACACCCTCTGGTGTGTCTACTCTGTTACAGAGCTTTGTGTCATCAGCAAACAGGGAAATTCTGCACAATGTCACTGATGAAAATATTGAATAGGACCGGTCCCAGCACTGATCCCTGTGGTACCCCACTGGTCACTCTTCCCTCTGTGGAGTGACAGCCATTTACCACCACCCTCTGTGTCACGAATTTGTACTATTTTCAGTCCAGATTTTCAACACTGGCATTATTCCACACCTCCTTATGAACAGTACAGGTGTCATTTTTCACACCCTGGCCGAAATGTGTTTTCTCACTTCTGGTGCAGAAATGCATGGTCACTGTGGGACATCAGTGTTCAGGACAGATTAAGAAAATCACAGTGACACTGTTCATGAGTGGAAGACCCAAAACGCCTGCATTGACAATCTGCTGTAAAATATCCCCAAAGTAATTACATTATGGGTGTGCACTGCACAGTTTCTACGCACGCTCGTGACTTCAGTTTTTTAGATTTTCACTCCAGATTTTCAACATTGCCATTTTTTTACACCTCCCCACGAACAGTACAGCTGTCATTTTTCACATCCTGTTCTAAATGTGTTTTTGCACCTGTGGTGCCAAATGGCGTAGTCACTGTGCAAAATCAGCTTTCAGTAACAAACTGATATTGCCACTGTTCCTGAGGTGGGGTTACAAAAACCCATGTTGAAAATGTGGGTAATAATACAATGAATGCCTGGGGCATTGGGGTTTCGACCATAACACCCCACCCTGTAGAGACTGACAGGCATCAGGGGTGTGACGGATTGCCACCTGTATTGTTTCAGCGTATCTACCTCACTCAGCACCTCAGAAGCCAGTGACAGGCATCGAGGTATGCCTTTGACTCTTCGGCCTCAAAGTTCACTCCATTCTCCTATACTGCACCCATCTCACCATATTTCCATATGGAATGGAGTGAGCATAAGGCCCAAAGACCCCAAGGCACACCGTGACACTTGTCATAGTCTGCAGGGTAGGGTGAGGTGAAATGGCGTGGCCACTATGCCTGACGACCCAAAGGCACATCCCAATGCCTGTCAGTCTCTGCAGGGTGGTGGTGGGGTTGGCTTCAGTTCAATACTTCGCTGCCATTCCTATTATGCATCTCTCTAACTCCTACACTACCAATGCCAGCAAGCAAACATTCGGCATTGACAAATGCTTGTTTTCTATGCAGTTCAGAGCTTACCAAAAAAAAAAAAAAAAACATGCAATTCAGAGCTTACAAAAAAATATTATGCAGTTCAGAGCTTACAAAAAAATGACTGGTTTGATAAAGTCCCCTCCTACATCCTTATAAGATTTCCTCTACCATAACCAATTTGCTTCACTGAAATTTCAGTTATGTCCCTACAGGTGTTGAAACTGACACTTGGTCACTAGTCAAATGCTGTTAGATTTTGTACTGCTCTAGCAAAGATCTCCTTTAACTAGCCCCACTAGCTTGTGCTGGAGAAGGTAATATTTTTTAATAAATACATGAGCGGAAAAAAATTACTCACCTCAGTAGTCTCGTTTCTTCCCCAGTATTCTTCAATATTATTTACTCTTGCAGTCAGCCTCCAGTGTTGAACTGCCCAGAGAATGGAACATACGCAAATGATGGAACACTTATTGGCTCGTGCCTCCATTCAACCTGCTGCTCTTATCAACTGCATTCCATAACACTCAGATTCATGGAAGCATGCAAGGAAAGGCCCCCATACTTAACTATTACCCTAATAATAATGATAATAACATCAGTCAATCCGTCACAGAGGGGCACGAACCCAGGAGAGGACATCGCAGAAATGCCGCCCGATTCTGGTCCTACCAGCAGGAATGACAGCCTCTGATTTCATAGTGTACCCTAACATAGATGCTGCTGTGGCTACCATAGGTTCAGTCAGTGAGGAACAGATATGTGGTGACATCTGTGGAGACTCTGCTGACTGGGACAAGGACACTGACGATGAAGAAGATTCAAGCCAGAAGATGAGCCGGTCACTTTTGCTGTAGCATTACGGAGTATGGAGAAAGTAAAGCAGTATGTTCTGTCCAAAGAGAAAAAGGACTTTAGCATACTCTTTAATTTAAAATCAGCTGAATTATCAGCCGGAATGTCAGACGCAATGCTAGCTGCAATGACAGCCCTATTGCTAGGACAAGCTTACTTTTACAGCATTTTTTAAAATATATCTAAAAATAAAGTAGTAATCATTGATTACAGTGATTGTTGATTGATTATAGTACACAGTACACTACTGGTATGTGAGGACATATGTGTTCCCACAGTACATACATTATTTTTGTTCTGTAATTGCGCCTTGATAAATAAGGTGTTTTTAAATTTCTCCGATGCCTGGAAAAGCTATTTTTCAGATAAATGCACAGCCCGCTAAAGTGCACACTTTTCCAGTATTCTGAGGCTGTGCACTTAAGCAGGCTGCACTATAGTAACAAAACCTTCATGACAAAAAAAGTCCCCTAAACTGTCAAATTAGTACCCAATGAGGGTACAACACCCAACTGGGTTTAAGAACCTATAACACAACCATGGTTAAGACCATTTTCTTTACAGAATTTTAGCCTTTATGCAGCGGCCACTGGTTCTGGAAGGGGAGGTAGGGAGGGTAAGTTAATAACATTGAAGAATACCTTGGAAGAAAAAAGATTACTAAAATGAGTCATTTTTATCTTCTAACCCCAGGAATTTTTCTCTCTTGCAGACTACGAAGCAGTACCTTTGGAGGCGGGCACAAAACCTTACTTAGGAAACAAGCTCTGCAGCACTGCTATGCCAAACCTGGTATCACTTCTGGATTGAGTATCCAGGTAGTAGTGCTTTGTAAAAGTATGAACTATTCTCCATGTAGCTGCTTTACAGATTTCTAGCAGTGGGATATCTCAGGTGGCTGCTATTGCAGCAGCTGTACCCCTTGAGCAATGTGCCCTCAGACCTACTGAGGGCTCCTTACCAGCTTTTGTGTAACAGAACTGGATACATTGCACTATCCAACATGAAATGGTCCTTTTTGATGCTGGTTTTCCTTTTCCCATAACCTCACAGGTCAGGAACAGCTTGTCTGCCTTGCCTGTGGTCCTTGGTATGGGGAATAATAGTAGCTTAATGCTCTCTTGACATACAAATTATGTAGCCTGCGCTCACCTGAACTAGAATGGTCAGTGAAAAAGACTGGCAGAGTAACTGATTCAAATGGAAGTTGGACACTACCTTTGGAAGGAACTTTCTGTTAGTCCTAAACACCACCTTGTCTCTGTGAAATGAGATGTAATTCTACTCTATGAACAGGGCCGGGAGCTCACTAATCCTGGCAGAAGTGATGGCTACCAGGAAAACCATTTTTCATGTGACATATTTCAGATGTGGGAAAGCCATAGGCTCCAACGGGGTTAGCTTGGCAATGCAAACATTAAAGTCGGCAATGCAAACATTAAAGTCCCATTCTGGCACTGGCTCCCTGTGAGGGGGGAATGCAGGTGGGCTAAGCACTTGAAAACTTTTTGAAAATAGGGTTAGATGCCGTAGAGACACCCTTTCCTGCTGAAATGTAAGTTAATACTGAGGTCAGATGGACCCTGAGAGTAGTGGGCTGTAAGCCCAAGGAATGTAGATGTGTAAGGTAATCCAACAAGGTTGGTAACCCTGCCTGTGAAGGTACCACATTATTGCCAGAACACCATATAGAAAATCACTTCCATTTGGAAGCATATGCCCTCTTGGTCGAGGGTTTCCTAGATCTTCTCAGGACAATAAAGACATTTTCTGAGAGATGCAAGCCTGCATACTCTTAAGTCTTCAAGAGCCAGGCTTTGAGCCTCAGAGAGCTTAGGTTTGGGTACAGGATCCTCCCTTGTCAGGAAGTTAGGAAATTGTGCCTCCGAGGGAGGTGTATCAGTGGAGCCGCTGACGGGGAGAGTAGCAATGTGTACCAAGGCTGCCTGGCCCAGTCTGGAGCTATGAGAATCATTGTGGCTGGCTGGGATCTGAACTTTATCAGGACCCTGAACAACAATGGGAAGGGTGGGAATGAAAAAATTACTCACCACAGTAATGTGTCTTGCTGTATTCTGACAATATACAATTAGCCCCAGCACTTGAACTGCCCGGAGAAGAAAGAGTTAACTCTATGCAGAAGCACAGAACGTTGAGCTTGAGCCCGGTTTTCAAACCTCTGTCTCTGGTACTTACCAGTGTAACCGTCAGATTCTTACGAGCAAACTAACTAGTACACAAAGTGGAAATTGTTTAAAAGGCAACAATTTGGGCCCAAAAAGACTCAAGTCAAAAACTCAAGAAAAAAGATAGTGACTATAAATACATTATACATATATACATAAAATATATATTATACATACATACACACATACACACATATATATATATATATATATATATACACATACACACTTGCACATGCCCTCACAATGCAAAGTATCATGGGCTACATATGCAGATCACCACAGAATATTATGCTGGTTCAACTTTAAGCAGAAATGCATGTTGCCGAAAGGCCTCTCACACAGTTTGCAAAGGGTTTCAACAGAAGACATAGACTCGTGTTTCGTCCTACCAGGACTCATCAGTATGCCTCGTCTGTTTGACACCCCAGTGGAATGAACCAGCTACCCTAAGGTGGTCTATCTGGGTTATGTTGTGGTGAACCCAATTAAAATAAAAAACAATTTAGACACGTGTCTATGTCTTCTGTTGGCACCCTTTGCAAACTGTGTGAGAGGCCTTTCGGCACCATGCATTTCTGCTTAAAGTTGAACCAGCATAATATTTTGGTGATTTGCATATGCAGCCCATGATGCTTTGCATTGTGGGGACACGTGTGATTTTGTATTTCTTTGAAACATGGCTTCCCAGCCAAATGCCCTTTGGGGTAACCCTTGCCTCAGTGCTTGCGCACAGAGGTTCTTTGTTTATATATATATATATATATATATATATATATATATTATATATACACACACATAAACATAACAATAATAAAACAACTACCCCACCCTAAAGAGGGAGGGTACACAATGTGAGAAGGCAGTAGGGAGGGCTAGGGTATGCTAGGATGTATAGGGAGAGGCATCACCAGCAGAAAACTGAAGTTGTTATCCCTCTGTACAGACAGCTGGTGAAACCCCATCTGGAGTTCTGCGTCCAGTTCTGGAGACCCCATATCTGCAAGGACATAGACAGGATAGAGGCAGTCCAGAGGAGGGCAACTAAAATGGTGCAGGGTCTGTAAGGAAGCCATACTGAAGAGAGACTAAAGGAGCTTAATATGCATACCCTTGAGGAAAGGAGGGAGGGGGACATGATAGAAACTTTTAAGTACTTCAGTGGAATCAACAAAGTTCAAGAGGGTAGCATCTTTCAGAAAAGAGATGTGCAAGAACAAGGGGACACCATTTAAAGATATGGGGGGAGTTCAGGGGCAATGTGAGGAAGTAGTTTTTCACAGAGAGGGTGGTGGATGCATGGAACAGCCTTCCTGAGGTGGTTGTGGGGTCTAAAACTGTGGGAGAATTCAAGAATACATGGGACAGAAATAAGGCAATTTTTTGTGGGGGTAAGAAGAAATAGGCTGTTGGTTAACTAGTATCTGCAGCTTATCCTGTAGGTAGGGAAACAGGTACACTAGGTGGGCCAAGCAGTCCGTATCTGCCGTCCAAGTCTATGTTCCCATGTACAAGGTACACCCCTGAGGTGCAACACTGTATCTGCCAGCCCACTTCCCAAAAACTAGGTTCTGAGACAGGAGGCAGGGAGGGAGGTCAGAATACAGCAAGACTCCCTTACAAGAAACATTACTATGGTGAATAATTTTTTCTTCAAACAACATGAAGTCTTGCTGTATTCTGACAATATGCAGACTATCAAGCAGTTCCTCCAGGAGGAGGGAGTGGAGAACCTACTTTGGGAACAGGCTCTGCAATACTGCTGTGCCAAACCTAGCATCATTCCTAGCCTGGATGTCCAGAGAGTAATGCTTGGTGAATGTATGGACTGTTTTCCAGGTGGCTGCTTTTTTTTGTTATACTTGTTTATTGAAATTGATGGTATGATTACATCACATCAAATACATAAACAACAATCATAAACCAGACAATTACATTAGCACACTGTACATTTCACCAAAAATGCAATTTTCCATTATACCTGCAGAAATTAAGGTAGAAGAGAGTGAAGACAGCAGCCCCGCCCCTCCGCCTTATGAAGTAATAGTTGGTTCACTGTCCAATATTACACTGTCAAGTATCCAACAAAATAAACATATAAATGACAAACTTAATAACTACATTGCTAAGTTGACAAGCTTCATCTCTTAGTTTGCAGATAAAATTAATTATTGCCGGCATTCTTTACGGGGAGAGTTTGTTGGGGACCAGAATGGCATCCAGGGTAGAGAGCCTGGGAATGGAGAGGCAGCAGGCCCAGCTAGGGTATGGTATGGGGGAATGGGGAGGGTAGAAAGGGGAAGAAAAAATTACTCATCTTAGTAATTGTTTCTTCTAATGGAGACTTGCTGTATTCTGACATTTGCAGTGATTCCCAACCTTTGAACTGCCCCGGAGAACTAAGGGTTAACTTTCCATGCAGGGCATGGAACGCTGAGCTCGAGCTCAGTTGAAGTCTCTGGAGTGTTTTGAACTCAGTCAGATTCTTACGAGCCCAATTAAACTAAAAATTCTATGTGGAAATTGTAAAAATTCTACTAGCCAACTGGCTGAAAAGTTTTGGATTCCCAAGGAAGACTCAAGTCAGGAAACCCAAAAATTAAACCCAATGTACTCAAAAAAATAACAAATAAGCACCCAAACAAAAGGGAGGAGGGTGCCAGCAAATACATTCCTGGGGTGCAACACTGCACCTGCCCACCCACTTCTCAAAAACAGGTTCTGAGAGGGGAGGCAGGGAGGGAGGTCAGAATACAGCAAGACTCCATTAGAAGAAATATAATTACTAAGGTGAGTAGTTTTTTCTTCAAAAAACATGAAGTCTTGCTGTATTCTGACAATTGCAGACTACCAAACAGTACCTCCAAGGAGAAGGGACGGAACCTACTTTGGGAATAGGCTCTGAAGTACTGCTGTGCCAAACTGACCATCAGTCCTATCCTGGATATCCAGAGAATAATGCTTGGTAAAGGTATGGACTGTTTTCCAGGTGGCTGCTTGACAAATTTCTAGTAGAGGAATATCCCTGGCCGCAGCCAGGGAAGCAGCTGTACCTCTTGTGGAATGGGCCCTCAGGCCTGAGGGTGGAGTTTTTCCCAGTTTTTCATAGCAGAATAGTATAAAAGACACAATCCACCTGGCAATAGATCTTTTGGTGGCAGGTTTGCCCTTTCCCACTTCTCCATAATTGAGGAACAACTGGAGGGAGTCAAACCTGTGACCCTTGGTACGCTCTATGTAGTAACTTAGGGCTCTTTTGACATCTAAACTGTGTAGCCTCCTCTCTCCTGAGGAAGAATGCTCAGTGAAGAAAACAGGAAGAGACATAGACTGGTTTAAATGGAAGTCTGAAACCACTTTGGGCAAGAACCTTCTATTGGTTCTAAGGACCACTTTATCCCTATGAAAGGAGATAAAATCAGGTTCCACTGACAGGGCTTGCAATTCACTAATACGCCTGGCAGAGGTAATGGCTACCAAGAACACAGTATTCAAAGTCAGGTACTTAAGCTCTGCTGAAGACATAGGCTCAAAGGGGAGTTGCATAAGCTGAGCAATGCAAACATTCAAATCCCAGGCAGGGGCAGGGTCTCTAAAGGGGGGATTGGTGTGAAACAATCCTTTAAAAAATTTACAGAACACAGGATGGGAAGATAGTGAGGAAGGCTTCCACACAGACAAAATGCAGAAACAGCTGACAAGTGTACCTTGAGAGTAGCTGGTCTGAGGCCTAGGCCATTAAGATGGACCATATAATCCAGAACTGTAGGCAATTCAGCAGTGTCTGAAGAAATATTCTTCTTAGAACACCAAATGCTGAATCTTTTCCATTTGGAGTTGTAAGTCTTTCTGGTGGAGGGCTTTCGAGAAGCCTTGAGGATGTCCAGAACCCCTTGGGAAAGATGCAGATCTGCAAACTCTAACTCTTCAAGAGCCATGCCTTGAGATTGAGGGACTGAAGATTGGGGTACCAAATCCTCCCCTAAGAGGATGTTACCAGGTTGTAATTCCTGGGAAGAGACAGGGGGAGATGGACTGCTAGGGACAGCAACAGCGGGTACCAGGGCTGTCTGGCCCAATCTAGAGCAACTAGAATCACCTTGCAAGGTTGAGACCTTATTTTGACTAAAACTTTGAACAGGAGTGGGAAGGGGGGGGAAAGGCATACAGAAATTTCCCTTCCCAATTCAGAATCGGGGCATGCAGAGGGACTGAGCCCAAGACTGAAGGTCTGCAACAAAAGAGAGGGAGTTGGTGATTGTCTGGAGATGCAAAGAGATCTATCTCTAGAGTGCCCCACCTTGAAAAAAATCACTTTCAACATCTGAGGGTCCAGGGACCATTCATGATGGCCCTGAGAAATCCTGCTCAGTGCATCTGCTATCACACTGTCCTTGCCTGGAAGGTGAACTGCTACAAGAGAGGCTTGCAGGGAATAAGCCAGGGACCACAACTTCATGGCTTCTGTGCACAAGGCCGTGGACCGAGTGCCTCCCTGCTTGTTGATGTACCACATGGTGGTAGTGTTGTCTGTTCTGACTCAAACCACCTTGTTCTGAACTGACTGTGAGAACGCTTTTAGAGCTAGAAAAACTGCCCTGAGCTCTAGAAGATTGATGTGTAGAAGGGATTCTTGGGGTGACCACAGGCCCTGGGCAGTGAGGGACCCCAGGTGGGCTCCCCAGCCCAGAAGAGAAGCATCCGTGGTAAAGACCACTGAACAAGGGTGAGCAACAAAAGGAACACCTTGCCTTAAATTCTCCTGATCCTGCCACCACTGGAGGGCCTGGATCAAGGTCGGAGTCACTGGAATCAGTTTGGTAAGGGAGTCCTTTCTCTGAGACCAGTAAGCTCTCAGGTGGAACTGAATATCCCTCATCTGGAATCTGGCCCCTTGGACCACTGCTGTTGAAGCTGCCATGTAGCACAAGAGCTGGAGGAAGTGCCTTGCTGGTCGAGATACCTGAAGGCTGAAGGAAGAAGCTAGTTCCATAAGAGCCCTTGCCCTTTCCAGAGGAAGAAAGGCTCTTGCTCTGAGTGTGTCCAGTTCTGCCCCTATAAAGGTAAGGAGCTGGACTGGTTCGAGAACTGACTTGAGAATGTTGAGAAGAAATCCTAGGTAAGTGAGCACTTGCTGGGTCACTTGCAGGTGAGACTTGACTTGGTCTGGAGACTGACCCAATAATAGCCAATCGTCCAGATAAGGAAATAAGGAAAACTTTTGCCTTCTTAGAAAGGCAACTACTACTACTGCCAGGCACTTTGTGAAAACCCTTGGAGCTGAGGTTAGGCCAAAGGGCATTGCTCTGAACTGATAGTGACCTGAGGGCAACTCGAACCTGAGGTACTTTCTGTGGGACCACCTGATGGGAATGTGAAAATAGGCAACTTTGAGGTCCAGGGAGGCTAGCCAGTCCCCTGGCCTTAGAGAGGGAAGGATTATTCCCAGAATTATCATCTTGAACTTTGATTTTAAAAGATGTTTGTTCAGATATCTGAGGTCTAGGATGGGTTGCCACCCCCTGTCTTTTTGGGGGTCAGGAAGTACCTGGAGTACAGTCTTTTGCCCCAGTGTAGGGTAGGTACTCTCTCTATAGCTCTTAAAGCTAGGAGAGAAGAAATCTCTGCCTCTAGGGCAAGGGTTTCCGAAAGATTTGCAGGTGGAAAAGATCTGGCTCTCATCTTTGGAAATTTTTTGAAACTGAGAACCAGTCCCTGGCTTACTACTTCCAGGACCCACTTGTCTGATGTAATAGACATCCAGTCCTGGACAAAGTAAGCCAGCCTGCCCCCTACTGTAATAGGAGAGTTGACCCGGGCAGACCCATCAGGGTGTCTGCTTGGCAGGGGCTTTAGGCTGAGGGGTGGATGCAGGCCTGCTCATCCCCCTTCTGCCTCTCCCTCTGAAGAACTCCCTCTGTGAAAAAGGAAGAAGAGGTCTGTGCTTAGTAAAAAGGCCTTTGAAAAGACCTGCCCCTAGACTGCTGCCTTTGAGGAGTTGCCTGCCTTTCCTTGGCCTAAGCACTCTTGTAAGTGGTCCTGTATGCATCTATTTTCTTCATGTAATTCTCTGTCTGCTCCCCAAACAGAGAATTACCCACTACAGGAAAATCCATAGCCTTAGCCTGGGTGTCCTGTGAGAGGCTAGTACATCTGAGCCAAGCCATCCTCCGAAGAGCCACAGATGTAGCCATGACTCTTGATGAGACATCATTAGAGTCCACAGCAGCATGAAATTGCACTTTAGATGCCTCAGTCCCATCTGCAGCCACCGCCTCCAGCTCCTTGGCTAGCTGGGGGGAGGTCTGTTTAGCCAGTGCCAGTACAGTGTCCCACCTGGACTTCTGGTACCTGGCTGTATAGGCCATATAATTCGCCTGCCTGAGTCCCAAAGAAGATACCATGTACTGCTTCTTTGCCATGGCATCAATCTTCCTGGAGTCCTTGTCAGGGGTGTGTGAAGCCAAGGGAATATTTGCCTTGTCACAGGCAGCAGCCTGCACTACCCCAACATGGCTGCATTGCTGATATAAGAACTCTGTGTCTGAGCCTGAGAGTGTATACCTCTTGTCCATTCTTTTATCCACAGGAGGTATAATGTTAGGAGACTAAGATTTTTTGTGTCTGTTTCCCAAAAGATTTATGGAGGGGAATAGACAGTCTCCTGGACTCTGGGATATCCATAATCTCTACATAATCAGGCTCTTCTTGATCTTCCACATCCTCCTCCATAGGAAGTTGGAGGGTTTCAGCCACTTTCCTGTAAAACATAAAATGGGAAGGGGACTCAGAAAGCCTAGGAGGGGAAACACCTGATGGTCTGTCTAGGGAGATGTCCGGTTCCACAGGCACATCCGGACCTTCACTTACATCATAAACCTCAAATTCCCCTTCCTCTTCAAACTCCGGTTCATAAAATTCTTCAAGGGTATACTCTTGAACTGGGGGAACCAACCGAACCGAACCCCTGCCAGAAGGAGCCGGATCGGTCGGAACCGGATGGAGCGATTCCACAATTTGAATCACCCTGGCTATCTCTTCGGCAGTCAGAACATGAACCTCTGGATCCGAACCGGTCGATTTATCTTTGCGCTTTCTTTTTGTTGGAACCGATCCCTCAGAATCGGCTCTCCTTTTGCCTGAAGTATCGTCTGGTCAGAGGGCACTCCTTCTGGTTTGGTCAAAACCGAACCGGGCTGGCCATCCGGGTCAGCGGACTTCTCTGCCTCCTTTTCCCTCAGTCTACCTAATCTATTCTCGAGGGTTGATTTGGGAAAATTTTTACATATTTGGCAGTCTGAATTGAGGTGGTTAAACCCCAGACAATAAACACAGGTGGTGTGAGGATCAGCCTTGGCAAAGTCCTCCCCACACTCACTGTAGTGTTGAAACCCAGTGGGCCTGGTTTTTTTCTTGGGTTTCTCAGACATAGCCAACCTAACCATACTTGCCCTTTTTTTGGCAACCGCCAGGCAAGACTCCCTTATCGGTTCCTAACCGTGTCACGGGTATTGGAAAAAAATGGTTAAAACACGTTTTTTTTAAGAACCGATAAGAACCCGTAACCACACACTAAATATAGCAAAATTCACAATCAAATGGTCGGTTCAGCCGAACCGACCGCACTTTTACAAGTTCCACACAGAAAATATAGAACAATTCCTATGTAGTACTCACGGCACCACAGACAGAGACTGAACCGACTATGCGGATATTTTTTTTCGGTTTAAACCGACAAAAAACTGAAAACTTTAACCGACTTCGAACTGAGCTGAAGGAGAAATCTCCGGAGCGACTGTTCAGTGAGGCGGAGTAAAGAATCTGACGGTTTGAGTTCAAAACACTCCAGACAGAGACTTCAACCGAGCTCAGCGTTCCATACCCTGCAGGGAAAGTTAACCCTTAGTTCTCTGGGGCAGTTCAAAGGTTGGGAGTCACTGCAATTGTCAGAATACAGCAAGACTTCATTTTTGTTTGAAAAACTTATTTCACATTTTCCTTATATAATTCCCACCTGGTCCAGCTATTCAGAAACTGCTCTGTTCTCTGACTTATCTTTTATGTCAGTCTTTTCACTGTTTGTATTCTTTCTGTAAGTTCTACCCAGTCTGATGAGGTTGGAAGGGTCGCTTGCAGCCAACACTTTGAAATTGTTTTGAGAGCAGCTATTACCATTATGGCCCACAGGTACTGCCCTTCTTTCCCCTGTGGGATAATGCCCAACATGGCGTGCTCAGGACCCAGCTGCAATTCCACCCAAAACAATGACTTTAAAAGTTGTTCTATTGTATGACAGTATCCCTTAAGCAGCGGGCAGGACCATGACACATGCGTCTTGTCAACTTGAAGATCAGAACATCCCCTCCAACATTTACCTTAGATCAGAATCCCCATTGTGGCCTGTTTTTGAGGGATTAGAAAATATCGAGGTTTGATTTTTCCAGGCAATTTCTTGCCATATCGGAGAGGACGTTACTCTCCAGCTGCTTAAATATATGTTTTGCCATGTAGAATCATGGTAAGTAACCCCCGTTTCTTGGACCCATTTCTGTTGGCATGTCTGAAGTGTATGGGCCTGATCCGCTATCAGGTTCCAATATAACTTGGTAATGGCTCCTTTACCACTATCAGAGGCCCAAATTGTTTCATACGCTTCCGGGAAAGGCCTAGGATCCTCCAGTAGTTTTACATTTCTAAGTGTGGTGTTAATCATATCTCTGATTTGATAGTAATGGATAATGTCAGCCAATTTCTACCCAGACTTTCGAAGGGCAATAGTGTGTTTCCCTGCATCAACTGCCATGGTGCTCTTATCCCCCATCTGCCCGTCTCTGAAACCACTGATGTTCTGTAGCAGGAGGAAATGTCTTATTTCTTGTCCACCAATTATATTTCTAACTATACTTGTCCATGTAGCTCCTCCTGTTACATGTGTACCATCCCTGTAAGGTAGTTTGTATGGTGGTTAACCCCTCCCAGAGCCTATGCCTCCTATCTATATGTGAGAACATTAGCCATGTGGGTGTCCAGTCCTTACTGTATTCTATGTTGTCAGTGTGCTTTATAATGCCAATGTGCCCACAAGAGTGCTATCTTCATATGTGCAGCTGTCCAGTAACCCTGTAAATTAGGACAGGCCCTGCCTCCTTCCTTTTTAGAGAGGTAAAACGTCTTGTAAGAGATTCTGGGTTTACACCTTGCCAACAAAAAGTGCATCAGGAGTCTCTGCCAATCCACCATTTCTCCGATTGGGATGACACAAGGCACACTCTGAAAAAGGTACATCAGTCTTGGGACCACATTGGTTTTAATAATTTGCAGTCGGGAATAGAATGGAAATGGCATAGCATCCCATCTGTGCAGGTCAGCCTTTACATTTTTAATCAAGAGTGGGTAGTTGTTCTCAAAAAGAGAAACAGGATCTCCACTAAGGAATACTCCTAGGTATTGACCACATTACAATTTCATTTCATGGGATATTTTTGCTTGAATGCTGAGGGAACCTGTGAATTGAGAGTCAGGATTTATTTTTGACCAGTTCAGGATATACCCTGATAACTTTGAAAAGAGTTCTATCTGAGAAAAGACTTCTGGCAGACACTTCTCTGGACCTGTAAGGTAAAGCAGGACATCGTCTGCATATAAGGCACGCTTATGCTCTATACCCATCTCCACTCCTTTTATTTTATGATTTAACCTGATACTCTGGGCCAAGGGCTCTATGTAGAGCGCAAAGAGTAGGGGGGACAATGGGCAGCCTTGCCTGGTTCCCCTCGCCAGCTCAAAGGCCCTAGACAGGTGCCCATACCTAATGTATGCTTTCGGTTTGGCATACAGTTTGAAAACAAATTCGATGTAAGGAAGGGGGAAACCAAAGCCAGCCAGGGTACCCCGCAAAAAACTCCAGGAGACTCAATCAATGGAATTTTCAGCATCTAAGCACATCAAATAAGCTGCAGTGTCCCTATTCCTCAAGTGTTCTATAATCAATCAATCAAATCTTTATTTATCCAGGCGATCACCGTTGAGCAAGCTCATTTACAAGGTGGACCTGCTGTTGTCAAGGACAGTTATACATACATATATTAAGGTGCAGTATACAAAATGAGCAAAAGGATACAAGCAAACTTACAGCAACATGGTAGGAGCGATATATACATTCCAATTGTTCACATAAGAACCTACATGCATTACATAACATTATTGCGGGTATTTACAACCTTCATGTACATAGAAGTTAAGGTATCATGTTTATTACTGCCTCTATAGAAAGGTACAATTATTTACATTTCAGCCCTCAGAAACTGTTTATGTGCTTGGGTGAGGGTCCTAGGCTACACAGGGACCCACGGTGAAGACTGTATCTCCTGCTTCAGTGCCGGTAGGAGAGTAGTAAGGGAGAAAGAGGTGCCAAGGGTTCCGAGAGCCAGTATGGCAGCTGATTAGTGACTAGTTAAATAGGGAAGGATAGAACTAGGTTTGTGGCTGAATGTGGTAAAACCAGAGAGGGAACCATCAGCAGGACTGCTAGGGCCTATGGAAACACTTACAGATTTCGGCGAACGTTTGTCATAAATAGTCCTAAACAGGGCAATACTGACAGGACAGCTAAGTCTCAATGATCTTAGTATCTTATTCCAGAGTGTGGGCAAAGCATGGCTTATGGCGGCCCTACCAAAATGGTTACTGATCCTGGGGATTTTCAGAGAAATTAGCGAATGGCTTCGTAAGTCGTAGCTACTCATTGGACTTAAGGGGAGACGGGCAACAATGTAATCTGGGAGTTTGCTGGTGAGGGCTCGAAGTGTCCAGAGGGCTGCATTTCTACACAGTCCGTATTGCAGGGAAGGCCACCCTACTGCTGCATATAGAGAGCAGTGATGTGTGGAGGACGGTAGGTCGGTTTTGAACCTTAAAGCTCTATGGTACAGGACATCCAGTATTGCAAGGTGTGAGATGGAGCATTGGCCATAGATAATGTCAGCGTAGTCGATTAATGAGAGGAATGTAGATTGAACAAGCTGTCTTCTTACGTCTGTAGTCAGAAGGTGTTTAATTCTGAAAAAGAGGCCAAGCTTCTGCCTAAGTTTTTTCATCAGTTCTTCTGTGTGCTCCAAAAAGGAGAGTTTCTTGTCTAGCCATATGCCCAGATATTTGAATTTAGGTACAAATTCAAGATTTTCGTCTAGTAAGGTGGTTATGGGAGGAAATGTACCAGCAACAGCAGAGTAGGCCCCAGTGCTAGACAGTGAAAAAAGTATGGCCTTGGTATTTTTTGCATTTAGTAGTAGCTTTTTGTAGAGAAGCTGGTTCTGCAGTGTACTGAATTCATTTTGTAGTTCTGAGCATGCGGCTCCAGGAGAGTCACGGCTTAGATAGAGCACCGTATCATCAGCAAACAGGTGTATACTGGCTTCCTTGATTCCTAAATCAAAGTTGTTGATGTAGATGGCGAACAGTAGAGGGCCCAGTATGGACCCTGTGGGACTCCTCTTTTTATTGGTTTGAGTGGAGAGAGCTCTCCTTCGGCCTTGATTTGTTGCTGCCTATCAGAGAGGCAGTCCTGGAACCAATCCAGTGAGATTGAGTCCATGCCTATGTTTTTTAGAGTGGAGAGAAGTAGGCAGCGGTCGATGGTATTGAAGGCCTTGCTGAGATCTAAAAAACACCGTACAAACACATTTTTTATTGTCAAGGTTCCGTTGCCAGTCATTAGTGACTTTGGCCAACACAGTGATAGTACTATGCTTTGCTCTGAAGCCGGACTGCATAGGATTAAGCAATGAAGAGTCGTCTAGGAATGATCTCAACTGTATATTCACAATTTTTTCCATAATTTTCGAAAGTATAGGTAAAAGAGAGATTGGCCTATAATTGTTTAGGTCACTTGGGTCCCCTGCTTTAAATAGTGGGATAACATGAGCAGTTTTCCATTCCGTGGGAAGAGAGCCTTGGGCTAGGGACAAGTTGAATAGGTGTGATATAGGTGTGGCAAGTATGTGGTATGCAATTTTCAGAAAGTATGGGTCGAAGGAGTTGGCTCCTGCGCTTATTCTAATATCTAGCTGTAGCAGAAGGTCTTCAACTTCTTTAATGGTGGTTGGGGAAAAGGAGAAGATTCACCGATCTTCTGATGTTATCCATTGTCTACCGAGTACAAAGCCCATCTGATCTAGGTGAATAAGGGTAGGAAGTATTTGTTCAAGTCGTTTCACCAGTATACTGGTCAGGAGCTTATAGTCAATATTTAATATAGATATTGGACTTTATGAAGCACATAGTGCGGGATCCCAGGCTGGCTTAGCAATTACTGAAATAATTGCCTATGCCCACAAAGGGGCCGCCTCTCCCCCCCTTATTCCAGACCCTACTGAAAGCTGCTAACATTATTGTGGGTATTTCCTACCTAAACTGCTTGTAAAATTCATTAGGGAGGGCGTCGGTCCCTGGGCATTTGCCTGCCTTAGCCTTGTTATGGCAGATTGTAATTCACAGAGTCACTGGGGCAGTTAGCATGTCTCGAGCTTCTTGTGTCACTTGGGGAAGTTGTAATAGTGTCTGCACTTTCTTAGCTGTCCCATTTTCCTTTCTCAGTACCTAGGTTGAGGAATCTTTGGCTGCATTCAACTGTAGATTAAGATCTCCCCCTATGATCAGGTGTCCCTCCACCCACTCCACAATTTTCATTAAAAATTCCCTGTAGAACTGAAAGTCCGATCCCGGAGGTGCATATATGGACACCAAGGTGGTCATGGCCCCATTAAATATACCCTTAATTCCCACGTACCTACCTTCCCTGTCCACTATTGTATCCCTATGCTCAAAAGTGATTTTAGGGGGTATCAAGATTGCGGTGCCTCTCCTACGACCTTTTTGTTTTGTAAGATGAGTCGAATACCATCTGGTACCCAAATTTCTTTGGTTTGGAATGCTCTTTATTCAGATGTGTCTCTTGGAGCAATATAAAAGAAGTATCCAGTTTACGTATGTACGTCAGCATTCGACTCCGCTTAACTGGATGGGTAAGCCCTTTCACATTGTAGAACATGACTAGTATCTGACTTATCCATGACTATCAATCCTCATTTACCCCCATTTGTAATCCCTCTGTTGTTATTTCATGACCAACTTCATCTACCCATCCCCCTCCAGCAGTTCGTCTCCTCAGTTCACTAAGCATGTCATCAACTTTAACAATTAGAACATTTAGAATCAACAACATATTTAAACCGTGTAACATAACTCTAATAACAAATTCAAACTTTTTTACTGCTGTGCTTCCACACTGTGGAACATTTCCTTGTGAAGAGTTCTAGCTCCAGCTCTCTCCACCTACTACAAATCAGCAAGAGGGCCAGAACGAGGGGTTTGGTTTACCACCCTTTAAGGCTGTACCCCCCGAAAGCCCAACTGGTGCAATTTTGGCTCCAAAACGCTACTGCATGTGTCGCCTACCCCAGGTAGTGGAGATGTAACTACCCGGCCAACAGCAGTTAGTCCCCAAGAAGCAAGGGAGAGAAAAAAAAATACCCAGTATGCTCCCCCCAAACCATCAACCCACTGTTTTAAGTAAGTATGTAAACATTGCATTCCCACCATATAATTCGATGTTGTCAGCCTGTAATAAGAAAAGCATACACCTGCCTCAAAACAGGTTCAGCAGTAACAAGCTGTGTTTGAAAAAGCAACTAAAAAAACTGTGACCCATACTTAAGCTTGCAGCATACATCTTGCTATTTAAAAAAAAAAAAAAAGGAGGAGAAAAGTCTGTGCAAGTGTCCCAGACTCACTGCACGTGAACAGTTCAGCAACTAGAGTGGCTGTAGGTAAAGAACGTCATGCCTACGAGTGAGTTCAACAAACACGAAATCCATTTGAAACCCATCATAAGGTCCAGATCAGTGCCAACTTTATAACTGGAATGGCCATCATTTAAACTAGTGGTCTAAGCCCTGTGATCAACCTGGTGTTCAGCTCAAGAGTTCAGTTGAGCAAACTAAGTTTACTGCAGCTCAACTAGCACTCCATCATACATGCATGCTTTAGTAGACCCCCTGGGGCTTTCCGATAAAATGACTTTCAGGAAAAATACCATGGAGGCGCAACACCTCCTCAAGTGGGAACGGTCTCGAAATGCAAGTTAAAGATCCTCGAGCAGCAAGAGGATTGTAAGGACTCCGCAAGGTAGCTGAAGTGTTAGTGTAGTGAAATCTCTTACCCGGTCAGTCCTGAGAGTCCTTGTTTCTATCTTTTCAGGTGCCCAGAAGTCTGTGGATCAAGCTCTGTATGGCCTGAAGGGAAGTTATCGATAACGCGCCCTCATCATGACCCCTCTCTTCCTGCCGTTGGTTGCTACCTTCCAATCCGACTGCCCTGCGCGTGGCTACTGAGAAACTGAGTTTTTCTTCAGGACCTCTACTGGCTCCATAAGGCCTTTGTCAATCAGGGCCTGGCGTGTTTCATCCGCAGAATCGTATGTTTGTTGTCCCTCTGGCCAAAAAACCCTCATCTCTGCAGGATAGGGTGTGTGGAAATGTATCCCCTTCATTTTCAGCCTTTTGATGATGTCTGAATATTGCGCTCTCTGTCGCTGTATTTCCAGTGGGAAATTGTGGTCAAAAAACAATCTGGAGGTAAGATATTTAACCTCCTTCATTTTCCATGCTCTAGCCAGCATGCCTTCTTTGATTTTTTTAACTATTAAATTTTAATATAATACACCCCGGTCTGATGTTGGAGTCTGCCGGTTTAGGTTGCAGGGCTCTGTGTACTCTTTCAATACTGACAGACTACCCCATTGGCAGTTGCAGCACATCTGTTAAGAGGTACGACAAGAATTTTGTCAGACGACCAGTCTCTGTACCTTCAGGCAGTCCGTATATCCTTAAATTCTCTCTTCTCAATCTGCTCTCTAGGTCGATGCACTTATCTTGTAGACGTTCCGTTTGTTCAGCTAGGGCTTGGATTATAAGGGCCGTCTGTGCTGTACCCTCCTCCACATCTCCTATTCAGTTTTCAGCTGTCTCCAGTTGGCTGTCTAGACCAGTTAACTTTTGATGCAGGGAGCGAAACTCCTGCTTCTTTTCGGCTCTCATCTCCTCTAGTTCATGGAATAATTGCTCAAAGCACAATCTTGAGAGCTGATCGTGCTCCTTCTCTGTATCAGCCATACTTGCTGGAGACGGGCTCCTACTCAAGGCTGGCGCTAGCTGGGCTAATCTCTTGCTATCCTTGGCCTTAGAGCTCATTTAAACTCAAGAGCTCCAGTGCCTGTCCTTAAAATTACCTGTATTAGCCATTCTTGTCACTTTCTGTGGGTTTGTAGCTGTAAAAAGTAGGTTTTATTGTCGAGAGAGTGTGGAGCTGCTCTCTCAGGTCCCTGCTGGCTGCTCCGTGACGTCATTGAGAGGTGGCTACTTTACAGATTTCTAGCAAGGGTATATCTCTGGCAGCAGCCAGAGTGGCAGTTGTACCCCTAGCCAAGAGAGCCCTCAGGCCTGGAGGGGGTGTTTTGCCCAATTTGTCACAGCAGAATTGTGTACAAGAGACAATCCACCTGGCAATAGTCCTTTTAGTAGCAGGCTTACCTTTTTCTACTTCACCATACGTGAGAAACAATTGGAGAATCATGCCTGTGTGCCTTAATATGCTCTATATAGTAGCTAAGAGCCCTTTTTACGTCCAAACTGTGTAACATTCTTTCCGCTGAAGAAAAATGGTCAGTGAAAAATAAAGGAAGAGTCATGGACTGGTTCAGATGAAAATCTGACACCACTTTAGGTAAGAACCTCCTATTGGTTCTTAGGACCACCTTATCCTTATGGAAGGAAATGAAGTCAGGCTCAACTGACAGGGCCTGTAATTCACTAATCCACCTGGCAGAAGTAATAGCTACCAGGAACACAGTTTTCCAGGTCAAGTACTTAACCTCAGCCAAAGACAGAGGCTCGAAGGGTGGCTGCATAAGCTGAGCAATGCAGACATTAAGATCCCAAGCTGGAGAAGGCTCTCAAAAGAAAAGGTTGATATGAACCAGACCCTTGAAGAACTTACTAAAGACACGATGAGATGCCAGGAAAGAGTCCTTCCCTGCTGAAAGGAATGCAGAGACAGATGCTAGTTGAACCTTCAGGGTTGTAGGCCTAAGACCCAGACTATTAAGGTGAACCAGATAGTCCAAGGCTGTAGCAATATTTGCAGAATCAGGCGAAATGCCTTTCTGAGAACACCAAATACTGAATCTTTTCCATTTGGAATTATAACATTTTCTAGTGGAGGATTTCCTAGAAACCTTCAAGATATCCAGAACTCCTTGAGAAAGATGCAGGCCTGCATATTCTAACTCTTCAAGAGCCAGGCCTTGAGGTTGAGAGACTGGAGACTGGGGTACCAGTTCCTCCCAAGAGAAAGTTAGGAGATTGTATCTCTTGGGGAGAGACAGGGGACGTGACATTGCCAGAGATAGCAGCAGGGGATACCAAGGCTGTCTGGCCCAATCTGGAGCCACCAGAATCACTGTGCAGGGTTGAGATCGGATTTTGATCAGGACTCTGAATAACAGAGGGAAGGGAGGGTAGGCATAAAGAAACTTGCCCTTCCAGTCCAGAAAGAGAGCATCCAGAGGAACAGTACCCAGGACTGGAGGTCTGCAGCAAAACAGAGGAAATTTGTGATTGTCTGGGGTTGCAAAGAGATCTATCTCTGGAATGCCCCATCTGGTGAAGATGACTTGTAGTATGTGAGGGTGCAGGGACCATTCAAGATGTCCCTGGAAGATTCTGCTCAGAGCATCTGCCAGTACACTGTCCTTTCCTGGGAGATGAATTGCTATCAGGAAAGTCTAAAGGGAATAGGCTAGAGACCACAGTTTCATGGCCTCTGTGCACAAGGCCGTGGACCAAGTGCCTCCCTGCTTGTTGATGTACCACACTGTGGTGGTGGTGTCTGTCCTGACCTGCACCACCTTGCCCCAGACCAATTCTGAGAAGACCTGAAGGGCCAGGAAAACTGCCCTAAGTTCTAGAAGATTGATATGAAGGAAAGACTCTTGAGGGGTCCAGACTCCCTGAGCCGAGAGGGCTTCCAAATGGGCTCCCCAGCCTAAGAGAGAAGCATCTGTAGATAGGACCACTGAGGGGACTTGAGAGAGAAATGGAACACCCTGTCTGAGGTTGTCCTGGTCCAGCCACCACTGGAGAGCTTGGACAGAGTTTGAGTCACTGGAATCAATTTTGTGAGAGAGTCTCTTGAGACCAAAAGGACCTTAGGTGGAACTGAATGTCCCTCATCTTGAAATCTGGCTCCTTGCACCACTGCAGTGGAAGCTGCCATGTGGCCCAGGAGTTGAAGAAACTGCCTTGCTGGACGAGAGACCAGAGGTCGAAAAGATGAAGCAAGATCTGTGAGGGCCTTTACCCCTGCCAGAGGGAGGAAGGCCTTTGCTTGGATAGTATCCCACTCTATTCCTATGAAAGTAAGAAGCTGTACTGGTTCAAGAACAGACTTTGGGAGTTTGAGTAGAAACCCCAGAGAATTGAGCAAGTCTTGAGTGATTTGCAGAGCTGACTTGACCTTGTCGGAGGACTGACCTACAATTAAGCCAGTTGTCCAGATATGGGAAGATGGAAATACCCTGCCTTCTGAGAAAGGCAACCATTACTACAAGGCACTTTGTGAACACCCTTGGAGCTGATGTTAGGCCAAAGGGCATAGCCAATAAACTGATAATGGCCTGAAGGTAACTCGAACCTGAGGTACTTTCTGTGGGAGCACCTGATAGGAATATGGAAATAGGCATCCTTGAGGTCCAGGGATGCTAGCCAATCCCCTGGCCTTAGAGAGGGAAGAATCATTCCCAGAGTCACCATTTTGAACTTTGGTTTTGTGATGTGTTTGTTCAAATACCTTAGGTCTAGGATGGGTCGCCACCCCGTCTTTTTGGGGATAGGAAAGTACCTGGAGTACAGACCTTTGCCCCTGTGCTGAGTAGGAACTACCTCTCCGGCTCTGAGAGCCAGAAGAGAAGGAAACCTCTGCCTCTAGAGCAATGGTCTCTGAGATGGATGCAGGTGGAAAGGACCTGGCCCTCAGTTTTGGAATCCTTTTGAAGCTGAGAGACAGTCCCTGGCTTACTACCACCAGGAACCATTTGACTGAGGTAAGAGACCTCCAGACCTGGAAGTAGTAAGCCAGCCTGCCTCCTACTGGAATGGGGGAGTCGACCCAGGCTGACACATCAGGGTGTCTGCTTGGCAGGAGCCTTGGACTCAGAAGAGGATGCAGCCCTGCTCATCCCTTTCCTGCCTCTCCCTCCAAAGAATCCTGTCTGTGGGAAAGGAGAAGTAAAAAGACCAGTGGAAAGGCCTGCCCCTAGACTGCTGCTTCTGAGGAGTGGCTTGCCTCTCTTTGGCCTGTGCACTCCTGTAGGTGGTCCTATACTTATCCATTTTCTTCATGTAAGCCTAACATAGAAACATAGAACTTGATGGCAGATAAGGACCACAAGGCCCATCCAGTCTGCCCATTTCTTTTTCTACCTTATAAATGTGCCATCGGCCTTTGCTCTGTCAATGGCCTATCTATTCATACTCATCTGTATTGCTCCCTTATGCCTATCCCATGTCTATTTGAAGCCCTGCACTGTATTCATATCTACCACTTCCTGAGGCAGGCTGTTCCACGCATCCACCACCCTTTCTGTGAAAAAGAACTTCCTCACATTACCCCTTAATCGGCCTCCCTCTATTCTCATGCTGTTTCCTTTTGTACTGCCATTTTTCTTATATTGAAACATGTTAAGACTCTTTCACCTTGTTCATGCCCTTAAGGTGTTTGAATGTTTCGATCACATCATCTCTCTCCCTCCTTTGCTCTAGGGTATACATATTGAGCTCCATTAATCTGTCATCATATGTTTTCTGATGCGTTCCCTGCATCATTTTGGTTGCCCTTCTCTGGACTGCCTCAATTTGGTTAATATCTATGTGAAGGTGTGGCCTCCAGGACTGCACGAAGTGCTCCAGATGGGGCCTAAGCAGTGTCTTGTAAAGAGGGATTATCTCCCTCTTACAACTTGTGATACCCCTACTAATACACCCTAGCATCCCCCTAGCCTTACCTACTGATTTAGTGGTCTGCTTGGATGATTTCAGGTCATCGGTGATGATGATGCCCAAGTCTCTTTCTTCCCTTGTGACGGCCAGCAACTCCCCACCCAGCCTATAGGTGGCTTCAGGGTTTCTCTTCCCTATGTGCATGAGCTTGCACTTCTTTGCATTAAACCCAAGTTGCCACTCTTCCAACCATTTTGCTGGTTTATCCAGACCTCTTCTCATTCTGCCCACACCATCTGGATCATCTACTGTTGCAGACCTCGGTGTCACCTGCAAACAGACAAACCTTACCCTCCAGTCCATATGCAATGTCAGTGATGAGGATATTGAGGAGGACTGGCCCCAGGACTGATCCCTGAGGTATCCCACTTGTGACTTGCATCTCTTCTGACTGTATACCGTTTACCACCATTCTGTTTTCTGCCCATCAACCAGTTTGTCACCCAGTTGACCCACCTCTGACCCACCCCAAGCCTACCCAGCTTATTAATCAATCTTCTATGTGGAACACTATCGAAAGCTTTGCTGAAGTCAAGGTAGGTGACATCAACTGCTCCCCCTTGGTCCACCACTCTGGTTACCCAGTCGAAGAAATCTATGAGATTAGTTTGACAGGACCTTCCTTTTGTAAACCCATGCTGTCTTGGATCCTGTGCTCCTATGGATTCCAGGTGTTGCACTATCCTTTCCTTAAGGAGTGCCTCCATAACCTTGCCCACTACTGAGGTAAGACTGACTGGTCTGTAGTTCCCTGCCTCCTCCCTGCTACCACTCTTGTGGAGCGGGATCACATGAGCCCTCCTCCAGTCTTCTGGGACCTCTTCTGTGCTCAAAGACTCACTAAACAGTTCTGATAATGGCTCTGCTAGTTCCACCCTTAGCTCCTTTAGTACCCTGGGATGTATTCCATCAGGTCCCATTGCCTTGTCCACCATGAGCTTATCGAGCTCTTGTAGGACCCTTTCTTTTGTGAAGGGACTAGTGCTCACCTACCCCCGTGTCCATGGTGCTGAGCTGTGGGCCCTGCCCTACCTTCTCTTCAGTAAATACAGAGCAGAAGTATCTATTTAGGATAGATGCTTTTACATGGTCCTCCTCCTCACACGCCCCCTTATCTCCTTTGATCTTAGCAATACCCTCTCTGGAATTTCTCCTTTCACTAATGTATCTATAGAAAGTTTTGTCACCTTCTTTTACTGTCTGTGCTAGTGTTTCCTCGGTTTGGGTCTTTGCCTGCCTTACTGCCTTCCCTGCTTCCCTTAGAGAAGTTTGGTATGCCTCCCTATCTTCATCCCGCTACGTTCCCTTATATTTCCTCAAGGCCAGCCTTTTGGCTCTGACCTTTTCTAATACTGTTTTTGAGAACCAAAGTGATTTCCTTCTTCTTTTTCTCTAACACAATGAGATGTTGCTTCAAGTATTGCATCCTTAATGCTTGCCCACCTTGCCTGTACTCCCTCACCTGTATTTCTTTTTGCCAGGGCTAGCTTAACTCTGTTGACCATCTTATCAAAGTCAACTCCTCTGAAATCCCATATTTTTGCCTTGGAATGGGATGATTTAGTTGTAGTGGCCAAACTGAACTATACCATGTGATGGTCACTGGCACCCAGGTGACCTTCTACCTGGAGATCTGTGATCCTTTCCCTGTTAATCAGTACTAGATCTAGGATAGCCCTGTCTCTTGTGGGTTGTTGTACCAGTTGTTTGAGGCCCTCCCCTGCAGGGAATCCACCATATGTCTAGTTCTGGCAGATCTTCCTGCTGGTATTGACCAATCTGTATCTGGCACGTTGAAGTCTCCCATTATCAGAACCTCCCCTTTAGCTGTCATGTTTTGTATATCTTCTAACAGCAATGTGTCTATGTCCTCCCCCTGGTCTGGAGGCCTATAGACAACCCCAGTTCTTATGGATGTCCCATTTCCTGTTTCCAGGGTGACCCACAGTTCTTCTGGCTCCTTATGTGTATTCTGAATTTCTGTAGCTTTGACATTTTCATTGACATACAGGGCCACTCCACCGCCACTTTTTTGCACCTTGGTCTCTTCTGAAAAGTATATAGCCAGATACTGAAGTCTCCCAACTGTGGTTACTGGTAAACCACATCTTGCTAATTGCTACTATGTCCAGTTTAGCCTCTGTCATTATTGCCTGCAGGTCTGGGATCTTGTTTCCCAGACTGCAAGCATTTGTGTACATGATTTTTCATTGGCCAGATTTCGGTGTGTTAGTGGTTGAGTGAGGTCTGGCATTTCCCCTATGCGTTGTATGGGGAGCTGGACCTTTTTCCTTACCTGGTGATGCAAATGAACTTCAAACATGCTGAACTTCTGTCTGACCACTAGCTGAGGAGGGAAGGGTGTTCTTCCCATTCGACATATGGGGTGCTGCACCCCTCTCCCCATTTGCTAGTTTAAATATTCTGCAAAGACGTCAAACTTCTGCCCCACTGCACTGACTCCCTCCTTAGTCAGATGCAGTCCATCAAATTTAAAGAACTTTCGCTCCCAAAACTGTTGCCAGTTCCCTACAAACTTGTGTCCTTTTTCTGGCACCAGCCCTTCAGCCACATATTTAACTCCCCAAACAAAGAGTTACCTACTACAGGGAAATCCACAGCCTTAGTCTGGGTATCCTGCGAAAGGTTAGTACATCTGAGCCAAGCATGTCTCTTGAGACACACCGATGTAGCCATGACTCTTGATGCCACATCAGTGGAGTCCACAGCAACATGGAATTGTACCTTGGATGCCTCGATTCCATCAGCAGCCACCTGCTCCAGCTCTTTGGCTAGCTGGGGGGAGGCCTGTTTAGCCAGTTCCAGAACCGTATCCCACCTGGACTTCTGGTACTTGGCTGTGTAGGCCATATAGTTAGCCTGCCAGAGTCCCAAAGACGATGCCAAATACTGCTTTTTGGCCATGGCATCAACCTTTCTGGAGTCTTTGTCTGGGGGTGTGTGAAGCCAAAGGAATGTTAGCCCCATCACTGGCTGCAGCCTGCACTACCCCAACATGGCTACAATGATTGTATAAAAACGCTGTATCCGAGCCTGATAGCATGTACCTCCTGTCCATTCTCTTCTTCACAAGAGGTAAGGAGTTAAGAGTCTGTAAAATCTTTTTAGTCCATTTCCCCAAGGTTTTGTGAAGGGAGATAGACACTCTCTTGGACTCTGGGATGTCCATAATCTTGACAAAAATCAGGCTTTTCCTCCTCCTCCTCAGCAGCTTCAACCATTGGGAGCTGGAGGGTTTCAGCCACCTTCTTGTAAAACAAGAAGTGTGAAGGGGACTCAGAAAGCCTGGGATGGGAGACATTGGAGGGTCTGTCTGGGGAGATGTCTGGTTCAATGGGCACATCCAGACCTTCAAAGTCATTATCTCCATCCTCATCATCGAGCTACTCTTCGTTTCCTTCCCACTCCTCATAAAAAGCATCCGGATCATAATCCGATAGTCGGATCTGACCGAACCAACCGCCTAAATGACAGTACCGGATCTGACGGAACCGGGCGAAGCACTGAACTATGCTAATTGCTTTGGCTATCTCGACAGCGTCTGGAGTATGCCGTGCTGGATCCGAACCGGCAGACTTACATTTTCGTTTCGACGGAACCGACCCCTCGGAGTCTGACCTCCTTTTGCCCGAGGAGGTATCGCCTAGGTCAGTAGGCACCTCCTCAGGTTCGGCCGCAACTTTACCTGGCTGGCCATCCAGATCTATGGACTTCTTGGCCTCCCTCTCCTTCAGCCTACTCAATCTTTTTTCCAGAGTGGCTTTAGGAAAATTCTTACAAATCTCGCAGTCTGTTTTAAGCTGGTCAAACCCCAAACAGTAAACACAGATGAGGTGGGGGTCAGCCTTAGCAAAGGCCTCCCCACACTCAGTACAGTGTTGAAACCCAATGGGACCAGTTTTTTTCTTGGGTTTCTCAGACATGGCCAACCTAAACAATTACCCTTAAAGCTTTCAAGCCAGGTAATAACCAACCAATAAGTTACAAACAGTGTTACGGGTTCTTTAAAAGAACCAGAAAAAGTCCAGTTCTTTTGAAACCGATCGGCACCAGAACACCACACTAAATCCCAGAAAAAAATTAGTCAATAGAAAAATTAGAAATAAAGGTTGGTTCCTACCCAGATCGACCAATAAAAGACCAAGACAAAAAACAGTTCCCACAGAATTAAATAAAACACAAGTCACTACCTATCTACCACACTACCTGTACCATAGACAAGAGGCTGGAAATTCAAAAAAATAACAACTCGGTTAGAAAGACTGAACGCCGATTCAAACTCTACCAAACCGAGCAGAGGAGAAATCTCTGGAGTGACTTTACTGTTAAGCGGAGTAAAGAATCTGACAGTTACACTGGTAAGCACCAGAGACAGAGATTTGAAAACCAAGCTCGAGCTCAATGCTCTATGCTTCTGCACAGAGTTAACTCTTTTCTCTCCAGGGCAGTTCAATTGCTGGGGCTAACTGCATATTGTCAGAATATAGCAAGACTTCATGTTGTTTGAAGAATAGTTTCCTCCCTGACCAACCCAGCACCAGGGCATCCAAGGATACTGTGCCCTTTACTGGTGGTCTGCAGCAAAACTGTGGTAACTGGTGATTGTCATGGGAAGCAAAGAGGTCTATCTCTGGTGTACCCCATCTTCTGAAAACCATGTCCAGTACTTGTCTGTTCACAGACCATTTGTGGTGGTCCTGATTGATTCTACTTAGGGCATCCACGAGGGTATTGTCCTTGCCTGGCAGATGGATAGCTACCAGTGAGGCTTTAAGTGAGTAGACCAGATTCCACACCTGCACCGTCTCTGTGCACAGAGGGCTGGACCTTGTTTCTCCCTGCTTGATTATGTAATATATTGTAGAGATATTGTCTGTTCTGACCTGTACCACCTTGCCCTGTATCAGGGTTGCAAAGGCTTGCAGGGCTAGAAATACAGCTCTGAGCTCCAGCAGATTTATGTGCTGAAGAAACTCTGCAGTTGACCAGGTGCCGTGTATGGTGTGATCCTCTAAGTGGCCCCCCCCCCGCCTAGGAGGGAAACATCTGTTGTAAGGACTATGGATGGAGACTCCTGTTGAAAAGGGGCCCCTTCTCTGAGGTTGTCTCTAACCTGCCACGACTGAAGGGCCTGTAACAATGTCTTTGTTACTGGAATCAGTTTTGAAAGAGGGTCCCTTCTTTGAGACCAGTGTGCCCCAAGGTGGAATTGGATGGCTCTCATCTGAAACTTTGAACCTATTACTGTGCCTGTTGCTGCAGCCATGTGTCCCAGTAGTTGTAAGAGATGCCTTACTGGCCTTGGCTTGTTGAACTTGAAGGATCCAGCCATCTGCAGAATGTTGCTCACTCTTTCCTGAGGCAGGAATGCCATTCCCCTTAGGGTGCCCAATTCTGCCCCTATGTATTACCTGCACAGATTGCAGAACAGATTTTTTGATACGGACTAGAAATCCTAGGGATTCTAGGAGGTCCTGTGTTGATTTTAGGGAATCCCTCACTTGTGATGATTTTCCCACCACCAGCCAATCGTCTAGGTAAGGAAACACTAAGATTTACTGTCTTCTTAAGTATGCCACCACCACTGCCAGGCACCTTGTGAATGCCCTTGCAGCTGAAGTGAGACCGAAAGGTAGTGCTGAGAGCTGGTAGTGACCTGAAGGGAGTCTGAACCTGAGGTACTTTCTGTGTGACTCCCTTAAGGGGATGTGAAAGTATGGGAAGCCAGCCAATCTCCCTTCTGAGTGTTGGCAGAATCATTGCCAGAGTTGCATTCTGAACTTTGGCTTTGCCAAGAGTTTGTTCAGCAATCTTAAGTCTAGAATGGGTCGTCACTCCCCACTTTTCTTTTGGGCCAAGAAGTACCTTGAGTAAAATCCTTTTCTCCTCTGTTGCAGAGGGACTGGCTCCATTGCCTTTGACAGCAATAGGTTTGCTACTTCCGCCTCCAACAGATTCCTCTCAGAGGTGGAAGCTGGCCTAAAACTTCTTGCCCTTAACTTTGGGAAGGTCTTGAAACTGAGGGACAAGCCCTGACTCACTACTTCCAGGACCCACTTGTCTGTAGTGATGTTTTTCCAAGCCTGGAAGTAGTGAGCCAGCCTGCCCCTACTGGTACTGGGGAGGCAACCATGTCAGGGGTTCTGTTTAGGCTGGGGTTGAGGCTGATTAGCTTGGTTCCCCCACCAAGATCCTCTTCAGCCCCTTCCTCTGAAGTGTCCTGTCTGCGTAGGATACTGTTGCTACTACTGTGAAGCTTGGGCTTGAAAGAAAGGTCTGCCATAAGTGGACCTATCGCTACACCCCATAAGGCCTGTAGGAGGTTGAAGGTTTCTCTTTCGCTGAGTTACTCTTGTAGGTGGCCACCTTTTTTTTTTTTTTTTTTTTTATGTATGCATCTGTCTTAACCCAAAAAGAGAATTATTCTCACAGGGAAAAGCCATGGCCTGTGTGTGTCTTGAGACAAATTAGTAGCTCTCAGCCAGGCAAACCTTCTTAGTGCTACTGTGAAAGCCATCCATCTGGCTGCAGTGTCATTAGCTTCTGCTACCATTTGGAATTAGTATTTAGAAGCCTGTAAGCCACACCTGGCTGTTTCCGTCAGGTCGGCTGCCAGGCCAGCTGGGGCCCTGTCTGCCATGGCCATGACAAACTGCCACAGGGACTTCTGATATTGGGACGAATAGGCCATATGGTTTGCTTGCGTGATGGACAAAGAGGCTGACAGGTAGCCTTTTTTTGGCTATACCATCTATTTTTTGAGAATCTTTATCAAGAGGATGGGAAGCCAGAGGAACTTTAGTCCTGTCACAGGCTGCAGTCTGTACCACCCCTTCATGGTCTGAGTGCAAGAATAAGAATCCTGCCCCTGACCTTTCTAGCTGATACTTTCTATCAGTTCTCTTGTCCAATGACGAGACAGAAGAAAAAATTACTCACCTTAGTAATGTTGTTTCTTCTAAGGGAGTCTTGCTGTATTCTGACATATGCAGTAATCACCAACCTTTGAACTGCCCCAGAGAACAAAGAGTCAACTTTCTATGCAGGGCATGGAACGCTGAGCTTGAGCTCGGTTGAAGCCTCTGTCTGCTGTTGTTTAAACTCCAACCGTCAGATCTTTACGAGCTAAATTCACTAGGCGTTCTGTGTGGAAACTAAACTCACACTAGCCAACTGGCAACTAAATTTGTTGAAAGAGTTTTTTTTTTGGTTTCAAAGCAAAGACTCAAGTCAGGGGAAGATGGTCTGCTAAGGACAGCAACAGTGGATACCAGGGCTGTCTGGCCCAGTCTGGAGCGATCGGAATCACTTTACATGGTTGAGACCTGATCTTGACTAGCACCTTGAACAGGAGAGGGGGGGGGGAAGCATACAGGAACTTCCCTTCCCAATTCAGAACCAGAGCATCCAGGGTGACTAAGCCCAAGACTGGGGGGTCTGCAGCAAAAGAGAGGAAGTTGGTGATTGTCTGGGGCTAGAAAAAGATCTATCTGTGGAGTGCCCCATCTGGAGAAAATCACTTTCAAAATTAGGGGATCTAGGGACCATTCGTGGTGGCCCTGAGATATCCTGCTGAGAGCATCTGCTAGGACATTGTCCTTCCCTGGGAGGTGAACTGCTATCAGAGAAGTTTGCAGGAACAGGCCAGAGACCACAACTTCATTGCTTCTGTGCAGAAGGCTCAGAGACCAGGTGCCCTTGCTTGTTGATGTACCACATTGTGGTGGTATTGTCTGTTCTGATCTGGACCACCTTGTTCTGTACAGACTTGGAAAAAGCTTGCAGTGCCAGAAACACTGCTCTGAGTTCCAAGAGACTGGTGTGAAGCAGAGATCCTTGAGGTGACCACAGCCCTTGGGTGGTAAGATCCCCCAAGTGGACTCCCCAGCCCAAGAGGGAGGCGTCTGTGGTGAGGATTAGTGAATGAGACTGAGTGACAAAAGGAACTCCCTGTCTTAAATTGTCCTGATCCTGCCACCATTGCAAAGCCTGGATCAGGGTTCGAGTCACTGGGACTAGTTTGGTAAGGGAATCCTTTCTTTGGGACCAGAAGGCTCTTAAGTGGAACTGAATGTCCCTCATCTGGAATGTTGCCCCCTGGACCACTGCTGTAGAGGCTGCCATGTGGCTCAGGAGCTGCAAGAAGTGCCTTACTGATCGAGACACCTGAAGGGTGAAAGAAGAGGCCAGTTCCATTAGTGTCCTTGCCCTGTCCAGGGGAAGGAAGGCCTTTGCTTTTATTGTATCCAGCTCTGCCCCTATAAAGGTGAGGAGCTGTACTGGCTCAAGAACTGACTTTGGAAGGTTTAGGAGGAATCCTAAGGAAGTGAGCAGTTGCTGAGTTACCTAAAGATGTGACTTGACTTGGTCTGGAGACTGACCCACTATGAGCCAGTCGTCCAAGTATGGAAAGATGGAGATCTTTTTTCTCCTTAGGAAAGCAACCACTACTGCCAGGCACTTTGTGAACACCCTTGGGGCTGATGTTAGGCCAAAGGGCATTGCTCTGAATTGATAGTGGCCTGAGGGTAACTTGAACCTGAGGTACTTTCTGTGGGAGCACCTGATGGGAATGTGAAAATAGGCATCTTTGAGGTCCAGGGAGGCTAGCCAGTCCCCTGGCCTTAGAGAGGGCAGAATTATTCTCAGAGTCACCATTTTGAATTTTGGCTTTAAAAGGTGCTTGTTTAGATATCTCAGATCAAGGATGGGCCGCCATTCTCCTGTCTTTTTGGGGGTTAGGAAGTACCTGGAGTACAATCCTTTGCCCCTGTGTAGGGTAGGAACCCTTTCTATGGCTCTGACAGCCAAGAGGAAAGAAACCTCTGCCTCTAGGGCAAGGGTCTCTGATGGATTTGCAGGTGGAAAGGATCTGGTTCTCATCTTGGGAAATTTTTTTGAAGCTGAGAACCAGTTCCTGGTTAATACTTCCAGGACCCACTTGTCTGATGTTAAAGACTTCCAGTCCTGGATAAAGTAAGCCAGCATGCCCCCTACTGGTATGGGAGAATCGGCCCGGGCAGACCCATTAGGGTGTCTGCTTGGCAGGGGCTTTAGGCTGAGGGGTGGATGCAGGCCTGCTCATACCCCATCTGCCTCTCCCTCTAAAGAACCCCCTCTGAGCAAAAGCAGAAGAGAAGGCCTGGGCTTGGTAAAAAGGCCTTTGAAAGGGCCTGCCCCTGGAATGCTGCCTCTCGAGGAGTGGCTTGCCTTTCTTTGGCCTGAGCACTCTTGTAGGTGGTCCTGTACTCGTCCATCTTCTTCATGTAGTTCTCTGTCTGCTCCCCAAACAGAGAATTACCAATGACAGGAAAATTCATGGCCTTAGCCTGGGTATCCTGTGATAGGCTAGTACATCTGAGCCAAGCCATCCTCCGAAGGGCCACAGATGTAGTCATGACTCTAGATGAAACATCGTTGGAGTCCACAGCAGCATGAAATTGCACCTTGGATGCCTCAATCTCATCCGCAGCCACCCGCTCCAGCTCTTTGGCAAACTGGTCAGGGGCCTGTTTAGCTAGAGCCAGCACAGTGTCCCACCTGGACTTCTGGTATCTAGCTGTATAAGCCATATAGTTAGCCTGCCTGAGTCCCAAAGATGCTGCCATGTACTGTTTCTTTGCCATGGCATCAATCATCCTGGAGTCCTTATCTGGAGGGGTGTGAAGCCAAGGGAATTTTTGTCTTATCACAGGCAGCAGCCTACACTACCCCAACATGGCTGCATTGTTGGGAAAGGAACTCCGTGTCCGAGCCTGAAAGAGTATACCTCTTGTCCATTCTTCTGTCCACAGGAGGTATGGAATTAGTTTTTAGAATTTTAAATGTCTGTTTCCCAAAAGATTTATGGAGGAGAATAGACAATCTCCTGGACTCTGGGACGTCCATCCTCTCAAGAAAATCAGGCTCCTCCTGATCCTCTACTGCTTCTTCCATAGGAAGCTGGAGGGTTTCAGCCACTTTCTTGTAAAACATAAAGTGGGAAGGGGACTCAGAAAGCCTAGGAGGAGAAACACCTGAAAGTCTGTCTGGGGAGATATCCAGGTCAATAGGCACATCCAGACTTTCATAATCACCATCATTATCTTCATACTCTCCCTCCTCCTCCTCCTCCTCCTCCAGTTCATAAAATTATTCTAAAGTATAATCCGGAACCGGGGGAACCGACCAAACTGAGACCCTGACAGATGGTGTCGGTTCGGCCGGAACCTAAGTTAGCGATTGAACTATCCTTATCGCTTTGGCTATTTCATCAGCGGTCGGAGAAAGAATTTGTGGATCCAAACCTGATGATTTATCCCTTTTCTTTCTTTTAACCAGAACCGACTCCTCAGAATCGGTTCTCTTTTTGCCCGAAGAAGTTTCGCCCTGGTCAGAGGGAACTCCTTCTGATTCGGTCGGAACCGAACCGGGCTGGCCACCCAGGTCAGCAGACTTCTCTGCCTCCCTTTCCCTCAGTCTACCCAACTCTCTTATCCAGGGTAGCTTTGGGAAAGCTTTTACAAATTTGGCAGTCTGAACTGAAGTGGTCAAACCCCTGACAATAAACACAGGTGGTGTGGGGGTCAGCCTTAGCAAAGGCTTCCCCACACACACTACAGTGTTGAAACCCAGTGGGCCCGGTTTTTTTTCTTGGGTTTCTCAGACATGGCCAATCCTAACCACAACTTACCCTTTTTTCGGCAATCCACCAGGCAAGACACCCCTATCGGTTCCTGACCGTGTTACGGGTCTTGGAAAAAAACGTAATGAAATCCATTTTTTTTTAAGAACAGATATGGACCGGTTACCACACTCTAAAAAGACAGAAGTTTTTTTGTTTTTTTTTTACACAAACCTAATCGGTTCAAACCGAACCGATCCAATGTTTACAAGTTCCACACAGAAACTAATACAAAAACCTATCTAGTACTCATGGTACCACAGACAGAGACTTAAACCGACAGGTTCAGTAGCAGAAATTCAGTCGAAACCATAGCGAAAAAATGACACTTTAACCGACTTTTTTTAACCGAGCGAAGGAGAAATCTCTGGAGCGACCGTTCAGTGAGGCGGAGTAAAGAATCTGACGGCTGGAGTTTAAACAATAGCAGACAGAGGCTTCAACCGAGCTCGAGCTCAGCGTTCCATGCCCTGCATGGAAAGTTAACTCTTTGTTCTCCGGGGCAGTTCAAAGGTTGGTGATCACTGCATATGTCAGAATACAGCAAGACTTCATGTTGTTTGAATTTGGAGTTTCCAGTATCTTGAGGATGTGTTTTTTTTTCAGGAATTTGTTGATAGGTAATAGTTTCTTGGGAGTAAGTCCTATTAGTTCCTTATACTCCACCTCCTCCTCTACCACTCAGTAGTAGTCAAATCCAAAGCATCTACCATTTGCTTTACAAATGCATAATGAGAAAATGTGTTGCAAACTCACCTTCAACTGACCCTCACTACCCCCTATATGCAGGCCTGGCATTTTGTAAACGGCCTTTTACCCTGGCCGTGGAATATGTATGTTTTCTATTTTGTTGCACTTTCTTTATCCCTATGTGTTCCCATTTTGGGGTCGCTTCACTACATTGACCACTTCACTCCTATCCTCTCTCACTCCACACCTTCTTCCTCAATACTTCTATTTATTCATCTCTTCTCCCCCGCCACTCTACATTCACCTTACTCCAAATGGTTATAGGTATCCACTCATGCTGAACTGTGCTCAATGCGAGGTCTAATAAGTAAATATTCTCTGTTCCTAGGGGAATGCTTATACTTTTTGATTGCTTTTTACGGTTTATGTTGCCATATACCAACAACTAATATGTATCCATCTATGATTACCCCTGCTCAGTGCCTGGTCTTTATGTAAATATTGTCTATGTAGCTTTTATGTTGTGGTTCTATTGCTATGTTGCCATATACTATTTTCCTTGACTGTTACTATATTGTTAATTGTCATGACCCCAGCTCAACTCACGTTGACTGGTACTGCAGTAACCTCTATGTCCTATATTGTCTTATTAAAGAAGGATCCATGAAAGAACAGTTCAAACAGAATAAATAAAATGAACTAAAAATAAAGAAAACAAAGTTCAGTTACGTAAGAACTTACCGTAACAGTAGATCTTCGAGAGAGGCTCTTGCAGTAGGTATTCACAAATAGGACTAAGGCATCAGGACCCCAAGGAAAAAAATCTTCTAGCTTGCGGCCTCTGTCGGGGACCACCCTCAATGTCAGCAGACCAATGTCATCGTATGTCAGTATAAAGGGGGCAGTCCCCCACCCCTCCTCCAGTTCTCCCACAGGGCATGAAAGGAACAGAGGAAATGCCCCATGATAAAAGAGAAAGAAGAAACTAAGAGAGATGGAGGGAGGGAAAGCAATACCTACTGCAAGAACCTCTCTTGAAGATCTACTGTTACAGTAAGTTCTTACGTAACTACTATTTTACTTCAAGAAGGCTCTTGCAGTAGGTATTCACAAATAGGATGGAGTACTAAGCAGTTCTGAACAAACAGAAACCATGGAGGAGGAGAGAAAAGCTGTCCACAAAAAAACCAGCAGACCCGGAGCTCAAGAAAGAACCTCCTGCAAAACTATCAGACTAACATCTAGTGAAAAGCAACATCAATAATGGCTTGGTAAAGGTATGAATAAGCGTTCAGGTGGCCGCTGCACAGATCTTTGCGGCTGAGAAATTCTTAAAACATGTGGCAGAAGCTGCCATGTCCCTGGTAGAATGACCTTTCACCTGACCTGGAAGGGATTTGTTGTACTTGCCGTAACACAAGGTAATACAGTTGGCCAACCACTTGGAGAGGAACTGCTTAGAAATGACAAGGCCCTCCTTTTTAGGAGTGAAGGAAATGAAAAGCTGATCCGTTTTCCTGGAGTTTTTGGTTCTATTAGTATAGAACCGCAAGATCCTATGCATATCAAGTGTGTGGAGGAGGTGCTCCCCTTGGTTGGAGTACTCCAGAAAAAAGACCGGAAGCTCAATCGATTGGTTGAGCGTAGACTCTGCCACCACTTTGGGGGAGAAACTTGGGGTTGATCCTCATGGCCACCCTAGCCCTGTGAAAAATCAAATAAGGGACTCTGCACATAAGTACCTGAAGTTCGGAGATCCTCTGAGCAGAAGTAATGGCCATGAGAAAAAAAGTGTCTTCCAAGACAGATAATGCAAGTCTGCCTCCACTGCCGGCTCAAAGGGGTGGCAGCATGAGCTCCTCCAAAATGAAATTAAGATCCCAAGGGGGGCAGGATTGCGTATAGGTGGCATCAAATGAAGAACCCCTTTAAGGAAAGTCAGACCTCCAGCTGAGCCACAAACATCCGACCAGGAGATGACAGGCTGAAATGGCCAACAGATGAACTTTGAGTGAGGAGTAACTGAGACCCAAGTTGAAGAGGTACCTAAGATAGTCTAGGATCCCGGCCACCAAGCAGGAGAAGGGTTCCAAGTGTTGGGAATCTGCCCAAATAGAAAACCACTTCCAATTCATGGTATTGGTTGATCTGGTGGAATGCATTCTGGCTTCCACCAGAATATGAGCTACCTCCGGGGACACGCAAAAGCAAGCAGCAGCTATGTCTGAAAGAGCCAGGCATGAAGATGGAGGGATCAGAGGCCTGGAAGGACCAAGAAATACAGGTTACTCACCTGTAACAGGAGTTCTAGGAATGGTATATGTTGTTCATCCACACTATCTGTTCATCCACACTATCTGGCAGGTTCCTTGCTGCTTTAAATCTTGCCGGAAGGTCTTCAAGCTAGCTCCTCCCACCCACCCGGGTGGTAAAACTCTCTGCTCCGCCCCATGATGCCAGATCTGCCCTGGAAGCTCTGTGCTAGGTTGTGCTGCCAAGCCGAGTGTCGAGAACAGTAGGATGAACAACATATACCATTCCTAGAACTCCTGTTACAGGTGAGTAACCTGTATTTCTTAGGGACATGGATATGTTGTTTCATCCACACTATCTGGCAGACTCTAGCAGTTCTCCCGGGAGGAGGGAGGCAAGGCGCACACCCCTCATACTTACTTAGGGGAACAGAGATTGAGAACCGAGGCCCCAAAACCAGCATCCCGACGTGACTCAAGGTCGATGTGGTAATGGGTAATGAAGGTGTGTGCTGACTTCCAGGTAGCAGCCCTGCAGATTTCCTGGATAGGGACGTCCCTGGAAGCAGCCACCGATGCAGCAGTATGGCGGGTAGAATGAGCTCTTATCCCTCTGGGAGGCTCCATGCCCGCCAACTCATAGCAGAGATTTATGCAGGAGGTGACCCATCTGCCTATATCCGCTTGGCTGCAGGTCTGCCAGGTGCGGCTTCAGCGTAGGAGTGACAAACAGCTGGCGTAACCTCTCCCCGACTCTCAGCCGTGCGCCTCCTTATAATAAGCGAGCGCCCTTCTAGGGTCCAGAGTATGGAGCCTATATTCAGCCTCCGAGGTGTAATTGGGGTAGAACACCGGCAGAGTCAACACCTGATTAAGGTGAAACTCCGACACCACCTTCGGAAGGAATTTCGGTGGGGGCGTGGGCACCTTTGTCCCTGTGGAAGACCAGGTAAGGAGACTCGGGCTGCCAAGCGCCGCCTGGAGTTCTCCCATCCTTCTGGCTGACGAATAGCCACCAAGAAGGCAGTCTTCACGACAGGTGGGGGAGACCACACCTGTGCATTGGTTCGAATGGCTTGCCCATGAGCTTTGCCAGTACCAGCAGTAAATCCCACGGAGGTGGGGGTTCCCGCACTGGAGGAGAAATGTGATCAAGGCCTTTAAAGAAGCGCCTGACCACTTTCTCCTGCGCCACTGACTGCTGACCGGCCCGCGCCCGGTAAGCAGAAATGGCTGCCAGGTGCACCTTAAGGGTCGTCGACCTAAGCCCTTGACTAGATAGGGACCATAGACAGTCCAAAATGCTTGCCACAGGACACGAGAAAGGGTCCAACCCTTTATCCTGACACCAAATGGAGAACCTCTTCCATTTGAAGGCATAGCATTTTCTGGTCGACTCCTTACGGGACGCCTCAACGACGTTGAGGACCGGCCGGAAAGACCCAAGGCCTGGAACTCTAGCCGCCAGGAACCAGGCCGCAGGGTGCAGGGATTGAAGGTCCGGATGGAACACCTTCCCTGATTGACTGAGAGCAGGTCCGGGCGAGCTGGAAGCTGCCTCGGAGTCCTGGAGCTGAGACTGAGGAGATCTGGGTACCAGAACTGGCGAGCCAGTCTGGGGCTATCAGAATCACCTCGCCTTGTTCCTCCTCGCTTTCAGCAGGACCCTGTGAATCAGGGGAACGGGGAAAGGCGTAAGAGGCCCGGGTCCACGGCCTCGAGAGGCATCCCCTGCAGCAGCCCTGCTGAGGCGGGCATGAAACAGCCTCAGCTCGTGTTCTCCTTGGAGGCAAACAGGTCCACCAGAGGTGTGCCCCAGCGGGAGAACAGGTCTTGTACTATCTCCGCCAGGAGAGACCACTCGTGCGATGCAGCCCCTATCCGGCTCAGGGCATCGGCCAGGGTGTTGGAGGCTCCTGCCACATGAATGGCCAGGAGATCCGCCTCCAGGCTGCGCACTAGTGACCAGATGCGGAGAGCTTCCTTGCAGAAGAGCATGGAGCGCATCCCGCCCAGGCGGTTTAGATAGTACATGGTCGTGGTGTTGTCCGTCTGGACCCGGACCACTTGACCCCGGAGAAACGGAGCAAAGGCGGTGAGAGCTAGGCGGACCGCACGGAGCTCCAGCAGGTTCATATGGCATCGGGACTCCCGGGACCAGAGGCCGTGCACTGGTGTTCCCCAGATGGGCACCCCAACCCATCAAAGAGGCGTCGGTCGTTAGAGAGACCGCCGTCAGGCGGACAAACAGGATACCCTCCTGCAGATGGGACGGAACGTCCACCACTGGAGAGCTGCCCACATTTCCTGGTCGTCCACACACGCTGGTCCAAAGGATCGCAGCGCTGTGACCACTGGCTGGCCAGTCCCACTGGAGGGGACGATGTGCCAGCGTGCCCAACGGACTACGCTGGTACAGGCCGCCATGAGACCCAGGAGTCGAGAGAAGTCCCGGCAGGGCGCGATTGCCCAAGCAGAAATGATTGGGCAAAGGAGGTAAGAACCCCTGCCCCTGTCCGCCGAGCCGTGTTTCATTTGAAGAGAGCCCAGCCTGCCCCGATGAAAGATATCACCTGCTTCGTTCGAAGTTCCAACTTGGCCTCGTTGACTAGGAGGCCAAGTTGAGAGCAAACCCGAGGGCCAAATCCCTGGACCGCTCCACCTCCAACCTGGAGGGGGCTGCTATCAGCCAATCGTCCAGGTAAGGGTACACTCGGACCCCTCGGCGCCGCATGAATGCTGTCACCACTGCCATGCACTTGGTGAAGACCCTGGGAGCTGGAGAGAGGCAGAAGGGCATGGCCTGGAACTGGAAAAGGGATTCCTCCGCCCTGAAGCGGAGGAATCTCTGATGAGACGGACGGATAGGGACATGAAAGAACGCGTCCTGAAAGTCCAGAGAACAGAACCACACGCCGTGTTCCAGAGATGGTATTATCTGAGCCAGAGTGACCATTCTGAAGGTTCGAGACCTTAGGAACTTGTTCAGGTCGTGTAGGTCGAGAATGGGGCGCCAGCCCCCCGTCCGTTTCAGGACCAGGAAGTACCTGGACACGAACCCTGGTTCTGATGGAGGGTCCTGTATCTCTTTTATCACCCCTTTCTGAAGGAGAAGGGCGATGTCGGCTCGACGAGCCTCTAGAGAGTCTGGGGACCCCGAAGCCCCCCTTGGGGCGACGGCTCTGAAGGGTGGAGCCTGCTCGAATTCCAGAGGCAGGCCTCTTCCCACCACCTCCAGAACCCACCTGTCCGTGGTAACAGCGGACCAGGCGGAAAGGAAGTGTCGGAGCCGTCCCCCCAGGGGAACCAGGGGCGAGGCGACGGGGATGGGGGCGACACCCCTCAGCCCGGCCACTGTGCAGGCTTGAGGAAGGACCGCCGAGGGACCACCAGGGCCTTTTCCTCCTTGCTTCCTATTAGAGGAAGCTGAAGGCTTGGGCTTGAATACCAAGGTCTAGCCTGCTGGCCCTGACGTTGTTGGGTCAGGCGCGTGCAGCGGGCAGAGGGGCTTAAAGTGCTTTAGGCTGAGGCCACGCCCCTTGTCCTTCTGCACGGACGAGACCAGTCCAAGGTGGCATTGGACTCTTCGATCCTCTGGAGGTGGCCTTCCACTGCAGGGGCCGAAGACGCCAGTTCCCAGGAAGGGAACATCCGCAAGCTTGCTGGGTATCCGAGTGAAAGTGGATATCCTCAGCCACGCCCGCCGACGCACAGCCACCGCGGCCGCCACTGACCGGCACAAGAATCCCTAATATCCAGCGCAGTCTGGAGCTGCTGCTTAGCTACTGCCCTGCCTTCGGTCCCGCACCTGCTTTACTGTGGTCTGCAGGTCCAAGAGGGAGATGAGGGATGACCTCATCCAGGGAGCCCAACAGGGCATGGGAAAATGTGCCATCAAGATGGCCGAACTGGCCTGACGAGGGCCGAGGAGGAGGCAGCATACACTTTCCGACCTCGCATAGTCCAATTTCTGGACTTTTGTCGGGCGGTTTGTCCATCGCCCCTGGTATTTCCGGCACGCCGAAAACACTGTCCGTGACCAACCCTCGGCCGAAGGGTGTTCGAAAAAGCCAGACAGAGAGCCGGAGACCGTGATACTTCCTGGCCATCCTGGCTGAAGGCGCGGGACAGGAAGCCGGATGCTGCCACAATTCCAGGGCCGGACCAACAATGGCTTCGGCCACCGGAAAGGCCTCCGTAGGAGAATCCCCCCGGTCCAGAATCTCAGTGAGGGGATATCTAGCCTGTTTGGACACGGGTTCGAGCTTCATCCCAGTGGATTCTGAGATGAGCCTGAGCAGTCCAAGGAAGGACGAAGGGCTATCATCCACCGACTGTCCCCCAGAGGACTCCAAGTCTAGGCGCTTGGAAAACAGGGAGGAGTCGTCTTCCGACTCCGACGAGTCATCGAATAGCTGCCTAGAGCTCGCCACCTCCACTTGCCGAGGCTTATCGGGAGTGAGGGTGACCGACAGCCTATGGGAAGGCCATGAGCCGCCGCGAACTTTTCGCCGGGGCCCCAACTGTCGGCTGAGGCGGAGGCGGTTCCACCAGGATTGGTGGGGCAGCAGGAATAGGTCAACAACCGCCTGGAAACAGGCCTCGACCACCGTGAGGGGTTGTTTCGCCGCCCCGAGACAACCATTTTGGCGGCCGGAGAAGAGGCCTGAGCCGCTTGTTTCCGCCAATAGCTGCTGCCACATGTTCTCACGCGCAACTTTACACTGCTTCTCGTCCGAGGAGGAGGAAGATGAGGAAGAGCGGCGACGCCGCTTACCGCGGTGCCGAGACCGAGACCGCCTGTGTCAACGGGATCGGCTAGACCGCGACGATGTCCAAGACCAAGACCGAGAATCTCGGCTAGGCCGAGGTCGGCGCGGCGGGGAGCCGAGGATCGGCAAACCCCTCGGCTCGGTCGACAAAACCGACGGCTCCAGGGCCGGAGGCGCAGATGAGCCAACGGTATCCTCAGTCCTCGCCGGGGGAACCGGGGAGGAGGGATTTTCAGCTTCTCCAGCCGACAACCCGTCTAACGGGTTAGAAAAATCTCACCATGTCGGGCGGGTGTCTCGGTCACCTGCCCACGGGGCACCGTGGAAGCAGTGGTCAAGTCGAAATTGATCAAGTCGACTGTCGCATAAGGAGGAGATCTTTCCGCCCCAAGAGCGCCGACGATGGACTTACCCTTACTTTTCTTCGACCGATGAAATGGCCCAGAAGAAGTTGGACCCTCACCTTTGGTCGAGAGGTCAAGCAAAGCTCCTTAAAGAAGCCAATAGGAGGCCCCCAAGCAAGAGCGGGACGAATGCCGCGGCCGAGATGAAGCGGCCTGAGCCGCCCTCTTCGAGGGCCACCATCTGCTCGTTGTCATGGAGCCCGCAGTCATGACACCGCCAGTCGGGCCTCCTTAGATTTAACCGAGAAATTTTCAGGGCCCCAAGTTGTAGACGGCAGCGCGATTCCCAAGGATGTAGACCGAGAAGGATGAGCACAGTTCGTAGGCCTGGTCGTGTTTTGGCCTAGGCAGTAAACGATGTGGAGTGCGGTTCGCCCGAGACATCTTCTGATCTACAGGGCATCTCCGAAAACCGGGAGTCAATTTGTCCATCGCAGCCACGAGAGATGAAGACCGTGAAGGTATAGAAAAGTTTTGAAGAAATTTTCAAATTCGAAGTTTTTAGGCCCAAAGCTTAATCGCAGAGCGTTAAGGAGGGAACCTGAGCTTCCAAGCGGTAAGGAAGATCTGGCATCATGGGGCGGAGCCGAGAGTTTTACCACCCGGGTGGGTGGGAGGAGCTAGCTTGAAGACCTTCCGGCAAGATTTAAAGCGGCAAGGAACCTGCCAGATAGTGTGGATGAACAGATAGTGTGGATGAACAACATATCCATGTCCCTAGAACCCCTGATTCTGAGTCGGCACATCTTGGGAAATCGGAAGAGGAACAGGAGGTTCCTCCTATAACAGCTGCAGTAGAGAGAACAGACTTGCCTTGGCCAGAAGAGAGAAATGAGAATCATGCGAGCCCCTTCTGCTCGAAGTTCATTCAAGACTCTCAGAATCAAAGGGATTGGAGGGAAGGCATAAACGAATCTGCCCTTCCAAGACAGAGACTGCGCGTCCTGTCAAAAAACATCTCACCTTGGAGCGAGCAGAAGGCGGGAAGCTTGCCGTGGCTTGGGAGGCAAACAGATCTGTGGTGTGCTCCACTGAGCGAGCACATCATTTAACACCTCCTGACTTCCCACTCGTGAGCGCTCGCCGACGAGCGGCTGAGGGCATCTGTCAGACAGTTCTGAATTCCCAGCACATGGAGCACTGTCAGGAGGAGATTGTGCTGTGAGGCCCAGTACCACACCCTTATCGCCTCCCAGCACAGGGGGTAAGAACGTGTCCCCCCGTGAGGTACCAGACTACACACATGTTGTCTGACTGTACCAGAAGGTGGCCAGGAAGGACGAGGGTTTGGAGTGCCTGGAGAGCGCAAAGGACTGCCCCCATCTCTAGCACACTGATGTGCAACTGTAACTCGCTTTGGGACCAGCTCCCTTGGGTCTTGTGAGACCCAAGAAGGGCCCCCACCCGACCCCGGAGGCATCCGTTGTCAGGGTTTGGGAGGAATTCACGGAGCAGAAGGGAACCCCCAGAGTGAGGTTCTCCGGGATCAACCACCATTGGAGATCCATGGCTACTGGGTCCGAGATGAGAATCTCATGGTCCAGTTCGTCTGTGGATTGATCCCACTGGACTTTGAGGGACCACTGTGAGATCCTCATGTGTAACCTGGCCAGCGGGACTGTCGGGAGGGCAATCGCAATAAGGCCTAAAAGGCGAAGGACCTTCCGAGCTAGTGCCACACTTTGAGAAACCAGAAGGTGTACCTGCTGCTGCAGAGTCTCGATTCTGTCCTGGGGAAGGAAGGCTTTGCCCAGATTGGTGTCCAACAATGCCCCAATAAACTGCAGACACTGGCATGGAACCAAATGCGATTTGGCATGGTTGATGGTGATACTCAGCTTGAAGAAAGTGTCCTGGGTAATAGAAAGGGAGCGAAGCAGGTACTCCCTGGAGGGAGCTGCAAGCAGCCAATCATCCAGGTAAGGGAACACCTGGACAAACCCCCACCCGACTGCACAGAAAGGCTGCCACCACTGCTAAGCATTTGGTAAACACCTGGGGAGCTGAGGAAAGGTCAAATTGGATGGCCTTGAACTGAAAATGTTCCCCCTGAAAACAAAAGTGGAGGAATCTGCAGGTATGCATCCTGCATGTCCAACACGCATAACCACTGATCTGACCTCAGGAGGAGGAGAAGGCTCTGAAGGGAGAGCATTCTGAGCCTCCTGTATGCCACAAACTAATTGAGGGAGCCGAGATCCAGAATGGGCCTCAGGTCTCCCGTTTTCTTGGGCACCAGGAAAAAATGTGAGTAGCAGCCTGTCCCCTGAAACAGGAGAGGAAAAAGTTCTATCGCGGCCTTTGAAAGAAGAGAGCTCATTTCTTCCTGCACTAGAGGAAGGTGATGCAGAGGGTAAGACGGCCGAGGAGGAGGAGGAGGTCTGTGGGGGAGTTTCTGAACTCTATTGAGTGCCCCTTGGACAAGAGTTGGAGCACCCAAGAGTCTGAGTTATCTTCTCCCATTCCGGCAGGTGGAGGGAAAACCTGCAGCCCACCGGCTCCTCTGGACCAGGGTCCAGAAAGAGAGGAAGAGGCAACGAGTCAGGAGGCCAAGAGCAGGGCGGCAGCCACGGCTCCCACAGCTCTACAGGTTTTGGCTGTTCTACGCATGGGCTGCCGACAGGCTTGCGTCTGCTTCGACTGATGGTTTTGGTGTTGAAAGAAGCATTTCTGCCCCCGAGGGGATTTGTACACGTACTGTACCAACCTCAGAGCTTGTCCTTTGTCCAGGAGGTCGGTGAGGATATCCTTTACATCACCCCCGGAAAAAGGACCAACCCCCCCAAAAAGAGGCGCCCTGGATAGCCAACTGCACCTCGGGTGCCAAGCCAGAAATATGAAGCCAGGCATGGCAGCATAGCCAGATGGCAAACGTCGAACCCCAGCCAGCCGTATCCACCGCATCATAGGTGGCCCGGAGCATATGTCTGCAAGCAGATCTAGCCGAACGAACGAGGTCCCCCAGCTCCTGTTTGACTGTGGAATCTGGGAGAGAGTCCAATTTTGAAGACAGCTGACTGAGAATGGAACTTCTGGTAGTCCCCCATATGAGTGATGTAATTAAGAGCCCAGATGCCTAAGGTGGAGGAAGAAAATATTTCTTCCCATACTGGTCCAGAATCTTGGATTCTGGGTCAGGAGGGAGGAACTGAGATGTTTTGGATTCACGATTGTCATGAGCGGTACCGATAACCACAATATCCACTTTAGGCTGAAAACTAAGAAAATCCTTACCTTCGGGCGACTGATACAGCCTGTCCACCTTGCATGCCAGAGTAGCCAAGGAGGAAAGTTGTTTCCAAATGGTCGTAACCAGGTCCTCGTGAGGCTCGATCCAGGGATGGAATAAGGGTGGGAGAGGCTTCTGCCAAATGCTCTGTGAGCCTCTGACGCTGGACATCTTCTTCCACTGTCATACAGTCGTAGGCCTCCTGGATCTTTTTCAGCAACTCTAGAAAGGAAGGATCCTCCACAGGGAACTTAGGGGAATCCTTCGGTTTGGGGAGCCTGGAGTGTGTGGTCCCTCTCCGGAGTCTGAGGGTTCATAATCCCCATCTGAGTCGGACAACTCCTGGGAACTGGAAGTCACCACAGGAGGGAGAAGGAGATCAATGGGCCTGGAAATGTCCAGGGGGTGAGAAAACTCCCTGGGACGAGTGCCTGCTGATGGCCCTGGTCTGACATCAGGGATCAGCAAAGAAGGCTCTGCTGGCGGACATCCGGGTTCTGGCATATGGACCAGCGTGGCTGACGCTTCTCCAGCTCCGACGTAAGCCAAGACTTGGCCTCAGCCCACCAGGAGGCAAGGAGATGGTGGTGGTGGTGGTGGTGGAGGATATCCTGGATACCTGTAAAATGGGTAACCAAAGCCAGACGGCGGGTATCCCGGGCTGGGGAAACTCAGCATCGGGTACCCCAGCATCGGAAAATGCGGCGTCAGGTGGCCAGACGGCCCAACCGGGGAAGCAGACGGGTCAGGCGTCGGTCTGGTGGGCGGATGCGACGGCCCCAGAGGGGCCAGCAAACCGGGTCCTGCTGGTCCTGACAGCGGGTCGGAAGGTCAGACATCAGGTGGAGGCAAGCCGGAGGGACTGCCATCGGATCTGGAATCGGAGGCTCTGGAGCTGGTGAGGGAGGCATCCCCAATGGCAGAGGCATCTCCTGGTCCTCCACCGTCACGGGAAAGGAGGAGTGGACTCTAAAGGCGGAGGAGTCAGAGGACCCTCTAACAGAAGCTGGTCTTGTGCCAGCTATGGTGACCCCCGGAACATCGGGTGTGGTGTCAGGATCCGACAGGGGATCGCAGGTTGGGTGGTCAGACGGGCCAATGGACGACTTAGCAGCCTTGTCCGGGCGGGAACTGGCAGAGTTGGAGCTTGACTTACTGGACCAGCCCACACCACTAGGCCGAGAGGCAGAAGCAGCCATAGCGGAGGCCTCCTTTACCCTGGAGGCTCCCATTGGGCCTGAGTCCGACTCACACCTGGACACCACCAAGGCAGCAGTCTGAGATCAGTCCCACGGAGGGGAAGATGCCTGTAGGGCCGCAATTACGGTTGAAGTCAGCGGGGCTGTGGAAGGATAGTCCCGGTCCCTGTGTTTCTCCTTGTCCCACTTTTTCTTAAGATGTCCCTCAGGAGAGTCCGATGCCTGCCTAAGTTTCTTCAATTCTTTCTCCATGGATGCCATTTTCTTCTTGAGAATATGGGCTTCCAGGGACTGCTGCCACCTTCTTCGGGTGGCCTAACTGAATTTATGGCAGTGGTCGCACTCTTCCACATGGTGGTCCAGGCCTAGATAGAAGAAGCACAGGGAATGGCCGTCCTTATGTGGGAGCTGAGTTCCACTTGAGTCACGCTTGTTTTTATGCGATTCGGAGGGCGATGGGGACAACATGCACAGCCGATAAAGGTAACTAGTTTAACCTGAAATAAATGTTTTAATTTGAAGAAATAGTAGATGGAGCGAATACTCATCCAAAATGTCAACGCTAGTAGCTCTGTTCTTCCGCGAGGTGACTGTCTGGAGCTGACAGCAGGAAAGAACTGGAGGGCAGGTGGGGGACCATCCCCTTTATACTGACATACGCCAACATCGGTCAGCTGAGAACGGGGGTGGTCCCTGCCAGAGACTGCTAGCTAGAAGATTTTTCCGTGGGGTCCTGACAGCTTAGTCCTATTTTTGAACACCTACTGCAAGAGCCCTCTCGAAGCAAGATCATTAGTTCCTCGATGGTTTCTTACAACCGAGGAGGATCCGAGAAACTAACACTAAGACTATAAAATAACCTACCGCTAATAAAAGAAAAAAATAAAGGCTGCAGATGAATAAAATAAAAGTAACTTTTTTTTTTTTAACAAAAAGCAATACATTTCATGACTTGTGAGGAGAGCTCTCCAAGGCGTCTTGACTAGGCAGGTGGAGAATGAAATGTGAGCATTATGGAACGCACCAGTTGGTAAGGGCAGCAGTCTGAATGGTGGCACAAGCCAATGAGTGCAATGAGACTTCCATCATTTGCATATGTTCCGTTCTCCAGGCAGCTCAACACTGGAGGCTGACTGCAAGAGTTAAGAATACTGAAGAATTCCTGGGATTAGAAATCGAAATTTAAATACCTGTAAATTTTCTTTCTCCGATGACTGGTCTCCGGGCTTCCTTACTCCAGGGCTGTACCTCCTGATGCAGATAGGTAGGCAGGAATCAGACCTCTGCAGCAGGGGACATCCAGCCCTCCACTTCCTGTCTTCCTCAGTTTTTCCTAAAGCAGTCCAATGTGGCAATACTACAAGAACTTGGGAACAAAAAACAAGAATTTTAAGGCTTAAATGGCCATGAGGCCAGCCAACTATACACATTCTTTCGATTTCTCTCTCCTAAGCTGGTCTCCAGGCTTCCTTACTTCTGGGATATACAAAAGCAGTACATCCCCAATGTCTCGGGTGGGAAGAATATCAACAGCCCTGAAGGGTTCCCCACTGCTAGAAGCACTCTGTGGCCAAGGGATGTCTCCACCGATGATTTCACCTCCAGTGAAAACATTTTTTTATTTTTATTTTTTAACCCAATGTGTGAATGGATGATCAAATGGCCGCTCAGCGTAAGAGTGCTGTCGATGCTTCTCTGACTTACACCCATGAAGGGGCCATGTGCTCTCACTGGGACAGACAAGTTACTCCGGCCTGATCATAGGCCATGGAGGTGACGGATAGAAACAGTCTGGCTACAGAGCCTAACAAATCCTTGCTACCCAAAATTTTTGCCCGTGGCTGGCATGAACAAACCTGAAGTTTAGCGAATAGCTTCCTCTCTCACTGTACATTTTCCTTCCTCTTCTCATGTGTAGTGTATGAAATGTTCCTTCCTTATTGCTTTTAGAGAGTGGGCAGATGGAAGGAAGAATGAGCCCTTGATTGTAATGGAGGAGAGATATAACTTTTGGGAAACCAAAATTGGGACTGTTCTAGCCTGATGAACGAGCGTACAGCTGTAGGGTAAGCAATGCTTTTAGTCTGCTGATACTTCTGGCTGAAGTAATAACTTTGGGGAAAAAAGGGCGACCTTTATTTTAAGATGCCTGATGGACACCTCAAGAGGCTCTAAAAGGGACCCTGGTCACGGCATTGAGAACCATATTAATACTCCCAGGTGGTAGCTTTGGTGGAAAAGACATTTTAATGTTGCTGCTTTTAGAACCACCAGACATTGGAATATGAGCCCGACAATTCTCCAGAGTCCGTTAAAAGTGCCCCCAGTGCAGAAAACTCCAACTTGTAAGGTTGCTGGTTGCAGTTCTTTGTCCATCTATCGTAAAGGAATTGCAGTAGTATAGACGATTACATTAGGTCACTCTATATGTGTCTGGAATGAAGCCAGAACCAAAATTTCCTCTGGATTCTATAATGCACTTTGGAGAAAGAAGAGAGACATGAGTTCCCCATCATGTCAATAACCGCAGCTGTGTAGCATAGCTCCTTGAAAGTTTTTCCACTCCATCTCCAGGCCTACAGAAACAAGTTGTTGACATGGGATGCAGAACTAGACCTTGAAGGAGAATGTCCGGGCTGAACCTGAATGTTAGAAGTGATTGCCTTGACCAATGAATGATAAACTACTAAGTGTGAAAAAGCCATAAGGGAGACACTAGAATCATGACTATCTTGTCCAAAGCCACTTTGTGGCGGACTCTTGACAGAGGTGGTATTGGAGGAAAAGCAGTGTGCCGCAGCCAGTCTGCCCAGATGTATTCAACGCTGGGCTGTATACTGCCGTCTTATTCAGAGCTGGAATTAATACTACCACCGCAGTTGGCTGGCACCACACGGCCCCCTGAAGGGCCAGAAGGAGTTCCTTGTGGATTCAAGGGGCTGAAGGAGTCCCTTGTGGAACCATGGTCTCCTTGTAGAAGGTGTTCCTCAGGTATCTATGATGTCCCTGTTCAACCCGGTGACCAATATAAGGCATCGATGAAGGATTGTACATTGTGATGGATCTGGATTCCAACAGAGAGCACGTGCCTAGACGGGAGGTCTGACCCAGAATCACACTAGCCCCTTAGGCAGCCCTCTGCAGAGATCCTTGTTCAGTGAAAAAGCCCCAAACTGCGAACGGTCATAAAAATTGCCCCAGGCCCATTTTAGACATCTATGGATAAAGACCACAGTTTGAGAAAGCTGGTCTGGATGGGCTGTCTGTGCAATACTGCACAGGAGACTTTGTCTACGAAGGAGAGCATGTCCCCTTTAAGCCTTATGTAACAGAGAGCCAACAGGAGAGGAGCGAATGGAAAACACTCTAGGGGCTCCGGACCATGGATTCCTCTTCTGTGCGAGACCCCTGACTGAGTTTGAGCCTGCTCCCAGATAGGGAAGGGACTGGGGCAGAACTAAAGAGCTCTTGCATCGGCTCTTGAGAACTATGTGCCGAGAGAGGCACTGGACGACCTCTGCCCCTGCTGGTATTACCTGATAAAATTGTGGGGCCCTGCATGACATTGACCAGGTGGGGAAGAGCTGTATCCTGGTTGTGTGAGGCAAGCAATCACTGTAAGTAGGAGTAAATACTGCTCCTATGACTTTGGCCACAGGTCTAGGTGGGAGGGAAGCATTTTGAATTGAAGGCGATTGTTCCCCACCTTGAATCTGAGGCATTGTGAGGCTCCCAGATGGGGCTAAATGGAAAGGAGTCTTGTAATTGTATTGATGTAGTGCACTCCCAGTGGTGTCAGTTTCAGAAAATTGTTCCAAGAAGTGCTTCTAGGCACTTTAACCCCAGTCTGAGGGTTCGGTGTCTGCCTGACCACTTTGGAAGTGCTGTGCCCAGTGCAATCATGGCTCATGCAGCAAGGTCCTTCCAGTCTTTGAGCTGCCTGGTAAGAGGCTCTGTGAGGAGCTGGGGGTGGCGCTTTCATAGGCAGGGCAGCAGCTCCAGCATAGCGGCTCGTCTGCTGTCCCTAGAGCCCATGAACAATAAAGATTTTCCCCCTTTGATCCTCGGGGCCGACTAGCAGCTCGTCTGTTGCCTTAGATCTCTCGGGGGGGGGGGGACATCGCCAAGAACCCGCTTAACATGGGATAAAATTTTGAGAGGCCAACCTATACAGCGCACATGGCTGAGGCCACACGGGAGGAGGTGGAGGGGTGCCAGTCTGATCAGCATGCACGGCTGAAACCGGAACCCCCCCAAAAGCAAAGAGCCTCATCATGATCATGAGAGGGGCCAGTCTGTACAGCATGATGACACAGAGAGAGAGAGGTGTCCTTGGGTCCACCCATCCATGCTCTCTGTGTAAATCCAGTAAGTAAAAAAACAGTCCAAACTTACAGTGTTGAAGTCTTCAGCCTTGTCACCACAGTGACAGAGCACTGCTGCAGAGTGCCTGCCCCTGCAAGGCAGGAAGTGAACTGAGGAAGGCAGGAAGTGGAGGGCTGGATGCCCCCTGCTGCAGAGGTCTGATTCCTGCCTACCCATCGGCATCAGGAGTAAGGAAGCCCTGAGACCAGCTTAGGAGAGAAAGAGAGCGAGAACAATGGCTTTTCTCCAGTTACTAGCAATTCTGGCTAGTGGCTGTAGACCCGGCCCTATAAATATTGAAGAGATTTTCATCTGTTCCAGGGCAGGCTGAAAGTGGGGGGGTTAGCTACAGAGAGTATTCCTTCCTCCCATAACTGCAGAGAGGCAACATAACCTGTGTAGCACTTAAATACTTAAGTGTATGTTGTTCCCAAAATAAGGAAACACCTAGTTCAGTGTTTTAACCTTAGCATTATTGATTGTAATAAAGTGGTTTATGGCTCAGCGAGTGACAGTGAGATGTCCAGGGTTAAAGGCCCCCTGAAACACAAACATATTTTGACAGCAGAGCAGGACCGCTTGGCCCACCTAGTCCCCCAACTACTGCATAAGCTGCAGATCCTAGTTAACCAACAGCCTTCCTCCTACCCCCCCCCACTAGAACCGCCTTATGTCTGTCTCATCCATTCTTAAATTCCCCTGTTTTTGACCCCACAACCTCCACAGGAAGGCCATTCAATGCGTCCACCACCCTCTCAGTGGGGAAAAAATATTTCCTCATGCTGCCCCCGAGCCATCCCCACTTGTTCTGGCACATCTCTTTTTCTGAAAGATGCTAGCCTTTTGGACTCCGTTGATTCGGTAGAGGTACTTGAAAGTTTCTATCATGTGCCCCCCCTCTCCTCGAGGGTATACATATTAAGCTTTTAGTCTCTCTTCGTATGGCTTCTGATGCAGACAATGCACCATTTTAGTTGCCCTCCTCTGGACTGCCTCCATCCTGTTTATGTCCTTGCAGAGATGGGGTCTCCAGAACTGCACACAGTACTCCAGATGGGGTCTCGCCAACTGTCCGTACAGAGGGATAACAACTTCCTGTTTTCTACTGGAGATGCCTCTCCTTATGCGTCCCAGTATCCCCCAGCCCTCCTTACTGCCTTCTCACATTGCTTCCCTACCTTTAGATCATCTGATATAACTACCCCCAGATCCCTTTACATTTTTCTTGTTGTTAATACCTCCCATTGTGTACTCTTCCCCTGGGTTTTTGTTTCCCAGGTGCATTTCTTTGCACTGAATCTAAGCTGCCTTGAACAGGGTCTGTCATTTTGCAGTGGACATCAGGCTCGACACCCAAGTCCTTTACAATGCCTCAGGATGGCTAAACTTCAGCTTACTGGCAAAACAAGCACTGGTTAGACTACTTTACCTGGGCTACAGTCTATCATCAGGATCAGTAAGGGCAAATACTCTGCCGGAGTATGGTACATAACCCTCTAGTGCTGCCTCTCAGGAAAACCGTGTTAGGCCAGAATTCCTTCTTCAGATTCGCCAAAGCACAGAACGCCATAATGGATTTGCTAAGGGGATGTGACTATGTTTCAACCTTTAAAAAGCTTTTAACGGTGTGCCCACAATCCAACTAGCTACCCACAGATTATCTCCTACGGCATCATCATTTTTTCAGAGAGCTCAACAATAATAAGAAGTAAGTTGTTACTATTATAACAGAAATGGAGAGAACTTTACAACGAAGCTCACACACTCGTTATGCTGATTTTTTTCTGTAGAAGGCAGAGGCAGCAGACCCTAAAACAAAAAGCAAACTATATATAGTCAGGACATAAAGAAGCGTTGTAGAGATAAACATTTACGCACTGGATTATGAGACAACAAAATGAGTCTAATGTTGGAAATAAGTTTGTGGCTTTCTTTATGCCTTAGATGCTACAGATTGACAGTTGAAAACAAGTGGCCGTTACAAATCCATATAGTTAATGAAAGGTGAATATTACATTGAGTATGGTATTTCCTTAACCTTATGAACAATGACAGTAAACTGAATTTTTTTTTTTTTTTTTGACATATCTTAGATGCCATATGAAGGCAGTTGAAAACAAGGTGGTCATTGTGGAGTCATTAAGAAAGATCACTATAGGTGAATATTTAATATGCTGTTTATGTATTTAAAAAACTTGGAGATATGGTTATTGGATTGGCAAGCTTGTATTTAAACTTTATAAGTTACAGGTCTATTACCTTAGGAACTGAAATAATTTGTTTGAATTTATTTTAAACTCTGGATTACAATAACATATAACAGCATGAGAGCTTGAGCTGTGACCAGTTTAAAGGAAGGTTAAGCCGTTATGGCGATCTTTAAGATTTGTAAGGCACCAGCCTGTGAATAATGAACCTTAAAAACTGTATAAAAAGATTTTTTAAGAGAAAGTTAGTTATATTATAAGATGCATTAGGAAAGATTTTGAACAATGCCCATAAAAGTAATAATGATTTTTCAACAAAGGCAAATAAGAACATTTGATTTTAATAACATATAATAAGAATATTTTATTTATATATATTTTTTTTAATAGTCCCCCAGAAGAAGCGAAGTCGGCAAAACGTTGGGGCACAGATGAAAAAACTTGAATAAAAAGAAATGAAATATTAAAGAGTGCAGCAGTTGGTTATTACCAGAGTTAGTGCTTCCAAGTATACTTGAGCAATCAGACACACCAGAAACAGACAGGAGACAGGGCAGAGACGGGAAGCTGCTGTTCTTGTCATGTGTGATCAGTTAGTAGAAACATGCAGCAGTTGTGCACAGTTATCGTTTCCAACACTAATGAACAGTCAACCTATCTCCCTGCATTTCCCAAAAGCTGAGAGACATACAGCCAGGGACAGTGTCATGTGTTAAAACTGACAGGGAGTAGAGTCACCGTGTGCGGCTGGCAGAGACTAATACAATTTAGAGAGGGAGAGACTACTGTTCTGTCACTTTCTCTTCATATCTCTCTCTCTCTCTCTCTCTCTCTCAACAGTTGCGGGCAAGTGGTCCTGTGTCCTGAGCACCACCCCAGATGCTCTCCAGTGACAGAGTCAGACCCCAAGCACCATACCCTCAAGCCCTGTCCAACAATTCTTCCCATCCCACAAACTTAGCATGACTGTAAATAAGGAAGTTCCTTCCTCAGTCTGCAGATGTGCATGCTTTACCGCGAATGCTGCCTTCTTCCCAACTGACAAAGGTAAATGACATGCGACTGTATGTGTGGTGCGAGTTTCACTGGGTCATATTTTATTGTTTTCTCTCTTCTGTTCTATGGGTGCCGTTGCTACCTCAAATGGTCAGAGGTCAGCTAGATGTTGTAGACAGGGAGAGCCTCAGGTGTTTCACATATTAAACACAGTTTATAACAGAGCCTTCAGTGCACAGTAATTGTGGCACCCCTCCCCGAAGTGTCAGTCGGCAGTGTGTGGTACAGCACAGTTGTGGCAAGGGCTTGCTTGTGTCCTGCTGGTGACCACATAGTGCAAATGAAAAAATTACTCGCCTTAGTAATGTTTCTTCTAATGGAGTCTTGCTGTATTCTGACATATGCAGATAGGTCCTGCCTTTTAACTGCCCCAGAGAACAAAGAGCTAAATTTTCTATGCCTAGCATAGAATGTTCATCACAAGCTCGGTTGAAGCCCCTGTCTGCTGCTGTTTAAACTGCAACCATCAGATCTTTACAAGCAAAGACTCACTAGGGGTTCTGTGTGGAAACTATAAAATTCTTACTAGCCAACTGGCAAATATATAATAAGTTTTTTGGTTTCAAAGGAAGACTCAAGTCAGGAAACACAAACACACATCCACAACCTCTCACCCAAACAAAAAAGAGTGTGTAAAAAGGACACCCCGAGGGTGCCAACACAGCTCCTGCCCACCCACATCCCAAAAACTAGGTTCTGAGAGGGGAGGCGGGGGGAGGTCAGAATACAGCAAGACTTCATTAGAAGAAACAACATTACTAAGGTGAGTAATTTTTTCTTCAAACAACATGAAGTCTTGCTGTATTCTGACATATGCAGACTATCAAGCAGTATTTCCATGGAGGAGGAACAGAACCTACTTTGGGAACAGGCTCTGAAGTACTGCTGTGCCAAACCAAGCATCACTCCTAGCCTGGATATACAGAGAGTAATATTTGGTGAAAGTATGGACTGTTTTCCAGGTGGCTGGTTGACAAATTTCTAAGAGAGGAATATCCCTGGCAGCGGCCAGGGAAGCAGCTGTACCTCTTGTGGAATGAGCCCTCAGGCCTAAAGGTGGAGTTTTACCCAATTTTTCATATCAGAATTGTATACAAGAAACAATCCACCTGGCAATAGATCTCCTAGTGGCAGGTTTGCCCTTACCAACTTCTCCATAAGTAAGGAACAACTGGAGGGATTCAAACCTGTGACCCTTGGAACACTATGTAATAGCTAAGGGCTCTTTTAACATCTAAGCTGTGTAGCCTCCTCTCCCCCGAGGAGGAATGGTCAGTGAAGAAAACAGGGAGAGAAATAGACTGTTTGAGGAGGAAATCTGAAACCACTTTAGGTAAGAACTTTCTGTTAGGTCTAAGGACCACTTTATCTCTGTGAAGAGAGATGAAATCAGATTCCACTGACAGGGCTTGCAATTCACCGATACGTCTGGCAGAAGTAATGGCTACCAAAAACACAGTTTTCCAAGTCAAGTACTTAAGCTCTGCAGAGGACAATGGCTCAAAGGGGGGTTGCATAAGCTGAGCAATGCAAACATTAAGGTCCCAAGCAGGAGCAGGATCCCTAAAGGGGGGGATTGGTGTGAAGCAATCCCTTGAAAAACTTACAGAATACAGGATGGGATGACAGAGAGGAAGACTTGCCTACTGACAGGAAAGCAGAAACAGCTGCCAAGTGTACTTTAAGGGTAGCTGGTCTGAGGCCTAGGCCATTAAGATAGACCATATAATCCAGAACCGTAGGCAATTCAGCAGAGTTTGGAGAAATATTCTTCTTAGAACACCAAATGCTGAATCTTTTACATTTGGAGTTGTAAGTCTTCCTGGTGGAAGGCTTTCGAGAAGCCTTAAGGATATCCAGAACCCCTTGGGAAAGATGCAGATCTGCAAACTAACTCTTCAAGAGCCAAGCCTTGAGACTGAAGATTTGTGTACCGAATCCTCCCCTGACAGGATGTTAACAGGTTGTAATTCCTGGGAAGAGACAGGGGGAAGGTGAACTGTTAGGGACAGCAACAAGGGATACTATGGCTGTCTGGCCCAGTCTGGAGCAATCAGAATCACCTTGCATGGTTGTGACCTTATCTTGACTAGCACCCTGAACAGGAGAGGGAAGGGGGGGGAAGCATACAGAAATTTCCCTTCCCAGTTCAGAATCAGAGCATCCAGGGGGACTGAGCCCAAGACTTGGGGTCTGCAACAAAAGAGAGAAAGTTGGTGATTGTCTGGGGCTGCAAAAAGATCCATCTCTGGAGTGTCCCATCTCGAGAAAATCACTTTCAAAACTAGAGGATCCAGGGCCCATTCGTGATGGCCCTGGGATATTCTGATCAGTGCATCTACTAGGACATTGTCCTTCCCTGGGAAGTGAACTGCTATCAGAGAGGTTTGCAGAGAAAAGGCCAGGGACCACAACTTCACTGCTTCTGTGCACAAGGCCGTAGCCCAAGTGCCTCCTTGCTTGTTGATGTACCATATGATGGTGGTGGTGGTGGTGGTGTCTGTTCTGACCTGAACCACCTTGTTCTGTACAGATTTGGAAAAAGCTTGCAGTGCCAGAAATACAGGTTACTCACCTGTAACAGGAGTTCTAGGAATGGTATATGTTGTTCATCCACACTATCTGGCAGGTTCCTTGCCGCTTTAAATCTTGCCGGAAGGTCTTCAGCTAAGCTCCTCCCACCCACCCGGGTGGTAAAACTCTCAGCTCAGCCCCATGGCGCCAGATCTGGCCCGCTGGAAGCTCAGGGTTGTGCGTCCAAAGCAGGGAGGTCGAGAATAGGTGGATGAACAAACATACCATTCCTAGAACTCCTGTTACAGGTGAGTAACCTGTATTTCTAGGAACATGGATATGTTGTTCATCCACACTATCTGGCAGACTCCTAGCAGTTCTCCGGGAGAAGGGAGGCAAGCGACACCCCTTTATACTTACATTTGGGAACAGAGATTGGAGAACGAGGCCCCAAACCAGCATCCCGGCGTGACTCAAGGCCTATGTGGTAGTGGGTAATGAAGGTGTGTGCTGACTTCCAGGTAGCAGCCCTGCAGATTTCCTGGATAGGGACGTCCCTGGAAGCAGCCACCGATGAGCAGTATGGCGGGAAGAATGAGCCCTTATCCCTCTGGGAGGCTCCATGCCCGCCAACTCATAGCAGAGATTTATGCAGGAGGTGACCCATCTGCCTATCGTCCGCTTGGCTGCAGGTCTGCCAGGTGCAGCTTCAGCTTAGGTGACAACAGCTGGCGAACCTCTCCCTGATTTCAGCTGTGCGCTCCTTATAATAAGCGGCGCCTTCTGGGGTCCAAGTATGGAGCCTATATTCGACCTCCCCGGTGTGATTGGGGTAGAACACCGCAGAGTCAACACCTGATTAAGGTGAAACTCCGACACCACCTTCGGAAGGAATTTCGGTGGGGCGAGGACATCTTGTCCCTGTGGAAGACCAGGTAAGGAGACTCGATGCTGTGCCTGGAGTTCTCCCATCCTTCTGGCTGACGTGATAGCCACCAAGAAGGCGGTTTCCACGACAGGTGGGGAGACCACACCTGTGCATTGGTTCGAATGGCTTGCTCCATGAGCTTGCCAGTACCAGCAGTAAATTCCACGGAGGTGGGGGTCTCGCGACTGAGGGAAATGTGATCAAGGCCTTTAAAGAAGTGCCCGCACTCACTTCTCCTGCGCCACTGACTGCTGACCGCCCGCCCGTGCAAGCAGAAATGGCTGCCAGGTGCACCTTAAGGGTCATCGACCTAAGCCCTTGACTAGATAGGACCATAGATAGTCCAAAATGCTTGCTACAGGACACGAAAGGGTCCAACCCTTTATCCCGACCACCAAATGGAGAACCTCTTCCATTTGAAGGCATAGCATTTTCTGGTCGACTTCACGGGACGCCTCAACGACGCTGAGGACCTCGCCGGAAAGACCTAAGGCCTGGAACTCTAGCGCTTAGAACCAGGCCGCAGGTGCAGGGATTGAAGGTCCGGATGGAACACCTTCCCTGATTGACTGAGAGCAGGTCCGGGCAGCTGGAAGCTGCCTTGGAGTCCTGGAGCTGAGACTGAGGAGATCTGGGTACCAGAACTGGCGAGGCCAGTCTGGGGCTATCAGAATCACCTGCGCCTTGTCCCTCCTCACTTTTAGCAGGACCCTGTGAATCAGGGGAACGGGGGGGAAAGGCGTAAAAGAGGCCCGGGATCCACGGCCTCGAGAAGGCATCCCCCTTCAGCGAGCCCTGCTGAGGGGGCCGGGCATGAAACAGCCTCAGCTTTGCGTTCTCCCTGGAGGCAAACAGATCCACCAGAGGTGTGCCCCAACGGGAGAACAGGTCCTGTACTATCTCCGCAGGAGAGACCACTGCATGGCTGCAGCCCCCATCCGCCCAGGGCATCGGCCAGGTGTTGGAGGTTCTTCCACATGAATGGCCAGGAGATCCGCCTCCAGGCTGCGCACTAGTGACCAGATGCAGAGAGCTTCATTGCATAAGAGCATGGAGCGCGTCCCGCCCTGGCGGTTTAGATAGTACATGGTCGTGGTGTTGTCCATCTGGACCCGGACCACTTGATCCCGGAGAAACGGAGCAAAGGCGGTGAGAGCTAGGCGGACCGCACGGAGCTCCAGCAGGTTGATATGGCATCGGGACTCCCGCGGGGACCAGAGGCCGTGAACCGTGCTCCTCAGATGGGCACCCAACCTATCAAAGAGGCGTCGGTCGTTAGAGAGACCGCCGGCTCGGGCAGACAAATGGGATACCTCCTGCAGATGGGACGGAACGGTCCACCACTGGAGAGCGCTCACATCTCCTGGTCACCACACATGCTGGTCCAGGGGTCGCAGCACTGTGACCACTGGCCTGGCCAGTCCCCACTGGAGGGGGCGCATGCCAGCGCGCCCAATGGACTACGCTGGTACAGGCCATGAAAGACCCAGAGTGAGGGAAGTCCCGGCAGGGCGCGATTGCCTACAGAAATGACTGGGCAAGGAGGAAAGAACTCTCTGCCTCAGTCCGCCGGGAGCCGTGTTCTCAAGAGAGTCTAGCCTGTGTCCGATGAAGTGATATCACCTGCCGCTCGAGTCTGACTTGGCCTCGCTTGACCAGGAGGCTGAGTTGAGAGCAAACCCGAGGGCCAGATCCGACCGCCCACCTCGACCTGAGGGGGCTATACAGCCAACTGGGCCCAGGTAGTGGTACACACTTGACCCCGAGCAACAAGAGGAATGCTGGTCACCACTGCAATGGCTTGGTGAAGACCCGGGAGCTGAAGAGAGCTCAAGGGCATGGCCTGGAACTCGAAGAGGGATCCCTCCGCCCTGAAGCGGAGGAATTTCTGATGAGATGGATAGGAACGGAAAGAACGCTGGTCCTGGAAGTCCAGAGAGCAGAACCACGCCTTGAGTTCCAGAGATGGTATTATCTGAGCCAGAGTGACCTATCTTGGGTGGTTCTGGACCCTAGGGAACTTGTTCAGGTCGTAGATCTAGTATGGGGCAGCCCCCGTCCGCTTCGGGACCAGGAAGTACTTGGACATGAACCCTGGTTCTGATGGTGGGTCCTCTGTCTCTTTATCACCCCTTTGAAGAAGGAGGGTTGCGTCGGCTCGACGAGCCTTAGAGACTTGGGACCCCTGCCAAGGGGGTCGATGGGTCTGCGCGGGCGGAGCCTGCTGTAATTCCAGAGGCAGCCTCTTCCCACCACCTTCCAGAACCCACCGGGTCCGTGGTAACAGCGGACCAGGCGGAAAGGAAGTGTCGGAGCCTGCCTTCACGGGGGAACTGAGGACGAGGTGACGGGGATGGGGCTGACACCTCTCAGCCTGCCACTGTGCAGGCTTGAGGAAGGATCGCTTTGGGACCACTAGGGCTTTTTCTCCTTGCCTCTATTCGAGGAAGCTGACGGTTTGGCTTGAATACCAAGGTCCAGCCTGCTGGCCCTGACGCCGTTGTTGTTGCTGTTGTTGTTACAGCAATGGACGCGCAAGCGGGGAGCATAGGGGCTAAAGGGCTTAGGCTGGGGCCACGCCCTGTCCCTTGCACGTGGCCTTGACCTAGTCCAAGGTGGCATTGACTTTTCGATCTTCCGGAGGTGGCCTTCCACCCAGGGCCAAAGAGGTCTGTTCTCAAGAAGGGAACGCCCGCAAGCTTGTGCTGGGTATCCGAGGTGAAAGTGGATATCTCAGCCACGCCCGGCCGCCGCATGTGGCCACAGCGTGCTGCCACTGACCGGGCGCAAGAGTCCCAATATCCAGAGCAGTCTGGAGCTGTTGTTTGCGCTACTGCCTGCCCTGGTTCCCGCACCTGCTTAACCGCGGTCTGGGAAGATGAGGGCTGACTCATCCAGGGAGCCCAACAGGGCATGGAAAATGCGCCATGAGGACGGGCGAACTGGCCTGACGGGCGCTGGCGGAGGAGGCAGCATACACTTTTCGCCCGCGATAGTCCAACTTCTGACCTTGTCTGGCGGTTTGTCCACGCCCTGGGTACTGGCTGCACGCCTCGAAACACTGTTCGAAACCAACCTCGGCCGAGGGTGCCTGAGAAGCCGGACAGAGAGCTCAGGACGGTATACTTCCTGGCCATCCTGGCTGCAGGACAGAAGCCGACGCTGCCATAATTCCAGGCTGGTTGCTACAATGGCCTCGGCCACCGGAGGTTCTCCAGAGGAGAATCCCTCAGTCCAGGATCCAGTGAGGGTATCTGGCCCGCTGGACACGTGGGTTCAAGCTTCATCCCAGTGGATTCTGATGAGTCGTAGTCCAAGGAAGGACGGGCGGCTCGCCCACTGACTGCCTCAGAGGACTCCAAGTCAGCGCTGGAGAATAGGAGGAGTTGTCCAATCGATTAATCGTCGATAGCTGCCTGGAGCCTGAGCCTCCACGCAAGGCCGAGGCTTATCGGGTGAGAGTGACCGACAGCCTATGGGGAGGCCATGGCCAACCGAACTTTTCGACGGTGCCCCAACCGCGGTTGAGGTGGGAGGCGGTTCCACCAGGATTGGTGGGGTGAGAAATAGCTCAACAACGGGCCTGGGAACAGGCCTCGATCTACCGCGAGGGGTTGTTGGCCGCTTGGTGACAAACTTACATTTTATGGCCGGGAAGAGGCCTGAGCCGGGCTTATTAATGCCAATAAAAGTTGTTGCTACATCAGTTCCTCGATACTGCTAACTTTACGCTGAGCCTCGTCTCGAGGAGGAGGAAGATGAGGAAGAGCGTGACGCGCTATCAGCGTGCCGAGACCGAGACCGCTTGTGTCGACGGATCGGTGGACCGCCGATGATGTCCGAGATCGAGAATCGCGCTAGGTTGATCTGGCGTGGCGGGAGCCGAGGATCGGTATCCCCGCCCGGTCGACAATCTGACGGGTCCAGGGCCGGAGGCGAGATGAGCCGACTGAATCCCTGTGACCTCACCGGGAGGAGGATTTTCGGCTTCCCCAGCCGATAACTTGATCTAACTGGTCGAGAAAATCTCCCGATGCCGGGCGGGTGTCTGGACACCTGGCCTGATGGGGGTACCGGAAGCCAGTGGCCGGGCTTTGAATTTCGGACCAAGTCGGACTGTCGACAAGGGAGGAGATCTTCCGCCCCAGGATTGCCGACGATGGGACTTATCCTCACTTTCTTCAACCATCGATACGCCCATAGTTGTGCTGTCCCGCGCTGTTGAGAGGTCCGGCAAAGCTCCTTTAAGGAAGCTGAATAGGAGGCCCTGAGCGAGAGCGGACGGTCGTCTGAGCCGGGTGATGTTTCTGCCTGAGCCGCCTCCTCGAGGGCGCACCATCTGCTCGAAGTTGTTCAGCCGGATCCCCGCAGCCGTGAAACCGCCAGTCGGGCCTCCTTAGATTTTACAGGAGGAAATTCCTTCGCCGCTAAGTGAGACGGGCAGCGATCTCGAGGACGACGACTGGAAGAACATAGTTCTTAGATTCCGCGGGTCGTGTCTCCTGGCCTAGGTCAGTAAACGTACGTGGAGTGCGGTCCGTCTGAGACATCTTCTGCCCACAGGGACATCTCCAAACTGGGAGTCGATTTTGTCCATCGAGCTGTGAGGGAAGAAGACCGGAAGTGGTAAAAGTTTTGTTTTGAAAAATTTTTTTTTTTCCCAAAGTCAAGATTTAGGCCCAAAGCTTAATCGCAGAGCGTTAAGGAGGGAAACCTGAGCTTCTGCTAGGAAGATCTGGCGCCATGGGGCGGAGCAGAGAGTTTTACCACCCGGGTGGGTGGGAGGAGCTAACTTGAAGACCTTCCGGCAAGATTTAAAGCGGCAAGGAACCTGCCAGATAGTGTGGATGAACAACATATCCATGTCCCTAGAAACACTGCTCTAAGTTCCAAGAGATTGATGTGAAGCAGAGATTCCTGAGGTGACCACAGTCCTTGGGTAGTAAGATCCCCCAAATGGGCTCCCCAGCCCAGCAGGGAAGCATCTGTGGTGAGCATCACTGAGTGACAAATGGAACCCCTCGTCTCACATGGTCCTGATCCTGCCACCACTGCAAGGCTTGGATCAGGATTCAAGTCACTAGGATTAGTTTGGTAAGGGCATCCTTTCTTTGAGACCAAAAGGCTCTTAAATGGAATTGAATGTCCCTTATTTGGAATCTTGCTCCCTGGACCACTGCTGTGGAAGCTGCCATGTGGCCCAGTAGCTGAAGGAAATGCCTTGCTGGTCGAGACACCTGAAGGGTGAATGAAGAGGCCGGTTCCATAAGGATCCTTGCCCTTTCCAGGGGAATGAAGGCTCTTGCCTTCACTGTATCCAGTTCTGCACCTATAAAGGTGAGGAGCTGTACTGGTTAGAGAACTGACTTTGGTAGGTTGAGAAGGAATCCTAAGGGAGTGAGCACTTACTGGGTCACTTGACTTGGTCTGGAGACTGACCTACTATGAGCCAGTCGTCCAAGTATGGGAAGATGGAGATCTTTTGTCTTCTTAGGAAGGCAACAACTACTGCCAGGCACTTTGCGAAAACCCTTGGGGCTGATGTTAGGCCAAAGGGCACTGCTCTGAATTGATAGTGGCCTGAGGGCAACTCGAACCTGAGGTACTTTCTGTGGGAGCACCTGATGGGAATGTGAAAGTAGGCATCTTTGAGGTCCAGAGAGGCTAGCCAGTCCCCTGGCCTTAGAAAGGAAAGGATAACTCCCAGAGTTACCATTTTGAACTTTGGCTTCAGAAGATGTCTGTTCAGATATCTTAGGTCCAGGATGGGCCATCATTCTCCAGTCTTTTCGGGGGTTAGGAAGTACCTGGAGAACAATCCGCCCTGTGTAGGGTGGGGACTCTCTCTACAGCTCTGAGTCAGGAGAGAAGAAACCTCCGCTCTAGGGCAAAGGGTCTCAGAGATTTGCAGGGAAAGATCTGGCTCTCATCTGGGAAATGTTTTGAAGCAGAGAACCAGTCCCTGGCTTACTACTTCCAGGACCCACTTGTCTGAAGTAAGATTTCCAGTCCTGGACAAAGTAAGCCAGCCTGCCCCCTACTGGTATGGGAGAATCGATCCAGGCAGACCCATCAGGGCGTCTGCTTGGCAGGGGCTTTAGGCTGAGGGGTGGATGCAGGCCTGCTCATCCCCCTTCTGGCTCTCCCTTTAAAGAACCCCCTCTGCAAAAGGAAGACGAGAAGGCCTGAGTTGGTAAAAGGTCTTTGGAAAGGCCTGCCCTTGGACTGCTGCCTTTGAGGAGTTGCTTGCCTTTCTTTGACCTGAGCACTCCTGTAAGTGGTCCTGTACTCAGCCATCTTCTTCATGTAATTTTCTGTCTGCTCCCCAAACAGAGAATTATCAATTACAGGAAAATCCATGGCCTTAGCCTGGGTATCCTGTGAGAGGCTAGCACATCTGAGCCAAGCCATCCTCCAAAGAGCCACAGAAGATGTAGCCATGACTCTTGATAATACATCACTGGAGTCTACAGCAGCATGAAACTGTACTTTCGATGCCTCAATCCCATCTGCAGCCACCTGCTCCAGCTCCTTGGCAAGCTGGTCGGGGTCCTGTTTAGCCAGAGCCAGCACAGTGTCCCACCTGCACTTCTGGTACCTGGCTGTATAGGCCATATAGTTAGCCTGCCTGAGTCCCAAAGATGCTGCCATGTATTGTTTCTTTGCCATGGCATCAATCTTCCTGGAGTCCTTGTCTGGGGGGTGTGATGCCAAGGGAATGTTTGCCTTATCACAGGCAGCAGCCTGCACAACTCCAACATGGCTGCATTGTTGAAAAAGGAACTCCGTGTCTGAGCCTGAGAGAGTGTACCTCTTGTCCATTCGTCTGTCCACAGCAGATATAGAATTAGGAGACTTAAGAATTTTTTGTGTCTGTTTCCCAAAGGATTTGTGGAGGGGAACAGACAGTCTCCTGGACTCTGGGATGTCCATCATCTCAACATAATCACGCTCTTCCTGATCCTCTACTGCTTCCTCCACAGGAAGGTGGAGGGTATCAGCCACTTTTCTGCAGAACATGTAGTGTAAAGGGGACTCAGAAAGCCTAGGAGGAGAAACACCTGAAGGTCTGTCTGGGGAGATGTCTAGGTCAATAGGCACAACCAGACTTTCACCATCACCATAATCATCCTCATACTCTCCCTCCTCCTCCTCCTCCTCTTCCTCTGGTTCATAAAATTCTTCCAAAGTATAATCCGGAACCGGGGGAAACCAACCGAACTGAGCCCCTTCCAGATGGTGCCAGTTTGGTTGGAACCGAACTAAGCGATTGCACAATCCTTATCGCCTTGGCTATCTCATCGGTGGTCGGAGTATGAAATTCTGGGTCCCAACCAGTGATTTGTCTTTCTTTTATCGGAACAGATTCCTCGAATCGGCTCTCCTTTGCCCAAAGTAATACGCCTCTGGTCGAGGGCACTACTGCCTAGTTCGGTCAGAACCGAACCAGACTGGCCATCCAGGTCAGCGGACTTCTCGGCCTCCCTTTCCCTCAGTCTACCTAATCTCTTTTCCAGGGTAGATTTGGGAAAATTCTTCCAAATTTGGCAGTCTGAATCGAGGTGGCCAAACCCTAGACAATAAACATAGGTGGTGTAGGGATCAGCCTTCGCAAAGACCTCCACACACACTGCAGTGTTGAAACCCAGTGGGCCCAGTTTTTCTTGGGTTTCTCGACATGGCCAATCCTGAACAACGTGCCCTTTTTTTGTTCGCCAGAAAGACTCCTATCAGTTCCTGACGCGACAATGGGTCTTGGAAAAAAACAATTAAATCAGTTTTTTTTTTTTTTTTTTAAAGAATCATCTGGGACGCTTCACCCTCTAAACTAAGCACAAGTTTTGTTTTTTCTAAACTGATCGGTTCAGCCGAACCGATCCACAGTTCTAAAGTTCCACACAGAAACAGAACAAAAACCTATCTAGTACCACAGACAGAGACTTGAACCGACTAAGCGGAAACAGCAATTCGGTAGAAACTGACCCAAAACCGACACTTCAACCGACTTTTTGAACCGAGCAGCAGGAGGAATCTCCGGAGGGACTGTTCAGTGAGGCGGAGTAAAGAATCTGATGGTTGCAGTTTAAACAGCAGCAGACAGGGGCTTCAACCGAGCTTGTGATGAACATTCTACGCTAGGTATAGAAAATTCAACTCTTTGTTCTCCAGGGCAGTTGAAAGGCAGGACCTAACTGCATATGTCAGAATACAGCAAGACTTTATGTTGTTTGAAGAATGAGCTCAACAATCCATAGTATACCCCAACTGGTGAGAGCAACAGAGAGAGATAAATGGGGCAAGGTAGGGAGAAGGAACAGAGACATCGGCTGTAGCGCCCATCACTGAGGCGCACAGTTCAGTGTTGCAACAGTTGTCAGCAGCATTTTCAGCCAGCCGCACCCTTCACAATTTTCAGCACACTTGTTCCTGAAGTTGCTCAGGTTTAGGCACAGGAAACGGACAGAGACACTGTGTGCAGCACAGCGTCATTCAGCTGCACAGGTTAGCTCACAGTGATGTTAACAGCAAGCTATCCTCTCTCTCTGCACATCCATGTAGTGAGCTTCCAGTCCTGCATCTGTCACATTCCTATGTGTAGAAGTAATAGGATATGTCTCTTCCTCCCCCCCGGACTATTTAACAAGATGGAAGGATACATTGCCTTTTTGGCTATTTTAACAGGGGGGGAAAACAAGCAAACAAACAAAAAAAAACATTTTGTCAGGGTATGCTTGTTTTTTGCATACCTCATGTTATAAGCACAATAACCCACTCCAGGATGTGTGGTTATTGGGAAGTACTGCACCCAGGTGCGAGTTAATCCCCAATAACCGCACACCCTGTTGTGGGTTACTGCTTACATACCAAATGGTGAGACTTACAGTCTCCCGCAATGATCATACAGTTATGCTTAAATCGCTGGCAAAGATGGCTGGTTTACGCCAGCAGTAGAGATCCCACTCCAGTCCCCTGAATATAGATTACTACCTACTAATTTGATAAGGAACCCTTATTGTATATTCTAACCCCCTTCTGGATAAGGCCCACCCACCTTAAGCTTGAACCATGCCTAGGACTGGGTAACGCATGATGAATATATGAAGATTAAAGATTAATGGACAGCTTAAATGTATTACCATCATTCCAGTATTATGCTATACTCTCTCCCCGAGCTATACCTTAGGAGAAGAGACCGATTTACAAGAGTTGGCCACTGCTTGTATTTGTAACATCAGTTGGACCACAGTGGGCTCAGGGAGGGTGAGGATGATGGAACAGAGGCACACCCAGTCAGTTGTTCCACTCCACAATCCATACACCATTCTGGGGGAGCATAGCTCCCCCTATGGATGCACCCGCAGAGGAGACTAAGGAGGCTGAGGACAACTGTCACAAGGGAGGCCCACAGGAAGGAGGCAGAGGACACCACAAGGAAAGGAAGCAGCTCCTGGTGGGGACTCCACCATTAGCGGATAGAACTGAGGGAGCAGAGAAAAACTGGAAGTAAGGTGCCTGCCTGGTGCCATGGCTTGAGAGACAGGAAGCGCATCCTCAGGATCACGAGAACAGCTGCACGGAGTTGAGCTGGATGTCATTGTCCACCTAAGGACAAATGACTTGGCTCATCATGAGATTAGAGCAGTGCAGAAGGACTTTGTAGAATTGAGGAGGGGCCTAAGACAAGTAGCACACAAAATATCCTTCTCTGAGGTGCTGTCTGTCAACGGCATGGGTGAGGCGAGGGTACTTTGCACCTCGCAGTTTAATGAATGGTTGAAAAAAAATGGTGTGGAGCACAGAGGTTTGGCTTCATTGGGGACTGGGGTTCCACCTGGAGGGACACCAGCCTATACTGGCAGGATGGTCTACATCTGTCCAGGAAGGGAACAAGTCTTTTGAGCAATCGGTTTAAATGCTTCCGTGGCAAGCTTTTAAACTAGTCAAGGGGGGAGGCACTGATAAGCAGTAGGAAAACACCAGCCTCTCCCTACAAAACAGGGTACTAAATGAGAAAAAGACCGAGGTAGAAAGGTCAGTGGGGGATGCTGCAAAAGAAGGTAAAGCCATCAAAAAATGGAGAGCAATGAGTACCAATGCCCGTAGTCTGAGTAACAAGCTTCCTGAATTAGTGGCCTTGATGGAGGAGGAACATCTGGATATCGTAGCAGTCACAGAAACATGGTACACACAAACCATGACTGGGACGAAACATACCAGGATACACTATCTACAGGAGGGACAGGAGGGTAAAAGAGGAGGAGTAGCTCTTTACATAAGGGAAGGAATCAAAGCAACAGAACAAAAGGAAAACGGAGGAGAAGCAGCACTGTGGGTAAATTTGAGACCGGCAATGGCACCACAATCCCATGAGGGGTTGTATACAGACCTTCTCAGGGGGAGGAAATGGACAAGGAAATGATAGAAAGAATACTTACAATGGCAGAAAAAAGGAGATATTGCTGATGGGTGATCTGAATATGCCAGATGTTAACTGGGTGCAGCTGCAGCAGCCACTCGGTGAGTGGGTTATTCTAGATGCCCTACAGGGGCATGCCTTAGACAACTAGTATTGGAGCCTACTCAAGAGGGAGCAATCTTAGACCTGGTTCTCTCAAATGGAGAGAAGAAGAGGATCACAGATGTAGAAGTGGGTAGCCATCTGAGAACTAGCGACCATCGGAACAGTATGGTTCACAATAAACACAGCAATAGAGTCAAGCCATACAAAGGCAAAAGTACTGGACTTTAGGAGGGCTGACTTTGCAAAATGGTCGAGTGCCTAAGGAATGCACTAGCAAATGGGCAGGAAGGAGGGGTGGAAGAACAATGGGAATAATAAAACTGCCATCACAGAGGTAACAAACCTTTGTGTGAAGCAAATAAAACTAAACGATGTGAGAAACCACTATGGTTCTCTAAAGGAAGTGGCAGTGAAGGTTCAAGAGAAAAGAAAGCATTCAGGAAGTACAAGGAATCACAGAAGGAGCAGGACAGAGAACTGTATCAGTTAAAGCAAAGGAAGCTGGGAAGGCAGTCAGAACAGCAAAGGCCCAAACCGAGGAAAAGATAGCCAACTCAGTTAAGAAGGGGATAAAACCTTTTATAGGTACATCAGGAAGCGAAGGAAGACCAAGGAGTGTTTGTGAGGCTTAGTAAAGGGGAGGGAGGGTGGGCAGAGGGTGACTGTGAAAAGGCAGAGATACTAAACAAATATTTTGCTCAGCATTCACACAAAGGAAGGGGAAGTATCTAAAACAAACAGTAGAAACACGCTGGATACAGAAGTTGATACCAACATTTACAGAAGAAAGGGTTCTGAAACAACTCTTAAAACTGAAGGTGGACAAAAAATGGGCCCAATGGGATTCATCCCAAAATTCTAAAAGAACTAAGGGTAGAACTAGTGACACCACTGACTACCCTCTAACAAAACATGGGAGGATGGGGTGGTACCCGAGGACTGGAGGAGGGCAGATGTGATTCCCCTTCACAAAAGTGGGAGCAAGGCAGAAGAAGGAAACTACAGACCTGGTAGTTTAACCTCAGTGGTAGGGAAAATGATGGAATCACTTCTGAAGGAAAGAACTGTTGAGTATCTAGAGGCCAGAGGGGCACAGGACCCAAGGCAGCATGGATTCTCGAGCTGGAAGGTCATGCCAGACAAATCTGATGGATTTCTTTGACTGGGTGACCAAAGTAGTAGATCAGGGAGGGCTGTGGACATGGCCTACCTAGACTTTAAGCAAGGCATTTGACACAGTCCCACACAAAGATTAATATACAAGTTAGCCAGCCTGGGAGTGGGTCCCAAGATGACAGCCCGTGTAAAAGATTGGCTGGAGAATAGGACACAGAGAGTAATAGTAAATGGAGTCCACTCTGAAGAAAGGGGGTTACTAATTGGGGTACTGCAGGGTTCAGTATTAGGACCGGTCCTCTTCAATGTCTTTATAAGCGACATTGCAGAGGGACTAGAAGAGGAAAAGTATGTCTCTTTGCAGATGACACAAAGATCTGCAACAGAGTTGATGCACAAGGTGGGGTGGAAAAGGATGAGAAGGGACTTGGCAAGGTTAGAGGAATGGTCAAATGTATGGCAGCTTAGATTCAATGCTAAGAAGTGTGGTAGTAATGCACCTGGGAAACAAAAACCCAGGGAAGAGTAATAACAATGGGGATGAGATACTAACAACAAAAAAATGGAAAGGGACCCGGGTAGTCATATCAGATGACCTAAGCGTGGAGCAACATGTGAGAGGGCAGCAAGGAGGGCTGGGGATACTGGGATGCATAGGGAGAGGCATCACCAGTAGAAAACAGGAAGTTATTATGCCTCTGTACAGACAGCTAGTGAGACCACATCTGGAGTACTGCATGCAGTTCTGGAGACCCATCTCATGAAGACAGACAGGATGGAAGCTGTCCAGAGGAGGGCAACTAAAATGGTACAGGGTCTGCACCGGAAGACATATGAAGAGAGACTTAAGGAGCTTAACATGTATAGCCTTGAGGAAAGGAGGGAGATGATAGAAACTTTCAAGTACCTCAAGGGACTCAACAAAGTCCAAGAGGGTAGCATCTTTCAAAAAAAGAGGAGTGCAAGAAATACAGGTTACTCACCTGTAACAGGAGTTATACCATTCCTAGATGTTGTTCATCCGCACTTATTGGCAGGTTCCTTGCCGCTTTAAATCTTGCCAGAAGGTCTTCAAGCTGGCTCCTCCCACCCACCCGGGTGGTAAAACTCTCGGCTCCGCCCCATGACGCCAGATCTAGCCCGCTGGAAGCCAGGTTGTGCGTCGAAGCCAGGGAGGTCGGGTGGGTCGTGTGGATGAACAACATATACCATTCCTAGAACTCCTGTTACAGGTGAGTAACCTGTATTTCTAGGGACATGGATATGTTGTTCAATCCACACTTATTGGCAGACTCCTAGCAGTTCTCCAGGAGGAGGGAGGCAAGGCGCACACCCCCGATACTTATTTGGGAAAAAGAGACTGTAGAACCGAGGCCCCAAAACCAGCATCCCAGCGTGACTCAAGGTCAATGTGGTAATGGGTAATAAAGGTATGTGCCGACTTCTAGGTAGCAGCCCTGCAGATATCCTGGATAGGGACATCCCTGGAAGCAGCTACCGATGCAGCGGTATGGCAGGTAGAATAAGCTCTTATCCCTCTGGGAGGCTCCATGCCCAACAACCTATAGCAGAGCTCTATGCAGGAGGTGACCCACCTGCTTATCGTCCGCTTGGCTGCAGGTCTGCCAGGTGCGGCTTCAGCGTAGGTGACAAACAGCTGGCGAACCTCTCCCCGAACTTCAGCCGTCTGCTCTTTATAAGTGAGTGCTCGTCCAGGGTCCAAAGTATGGAGCCTATATTCGGCCTCCGAGTGTGACTGAGGGAACACCGGCAGAGGCAACACCTGGTTAAGGTGAAACTCCGATACCACCTTCGGAAGGAATTTCGGTGGGGACGCAGGGACAACCTTGTCCCTGTGGAGACCCGATATGAGACTCTATGGAACGCCTGAGCTCTCATCCTTCTGGCTGACGGATAGCCACCAAGAAGGCGGCTCTTCCACAACGGTGTGAAATATCGCACCTGTGCACGGGTGCACGTTCAATGGCTTGCCCATGAGCTTGGCCAATACCAGCAGTAGATCCCACGGAGGTGGAGGTTCTCGCACTGGAGGAAATGTGGTCAAGGCCTTTGAAAAAGCCGACCACCTTCTCCTCATGCCACCGACTGCTTCCGCCGCCCACTGTAAGCAGAGATGGTTGCCAGGTGCACCTTATGGGTCGCTTCAATCGGGCCCCTTGCCGCAGAAAGGGACTACAGGTAGTCCAGAATGCTTAAGCCAAGGGACAGGTGGAAGGGTCCAAGCTCTTCTGACACCAAATGGAGAATTTCTTCCATTTGAAGGCGTAGCATTTCCTGGTCGACTCCTTACGGGACACCTCAACGACAATGAGGACCTCATCGGAAAGACCCAAGGCCTGGAAGTCTAGCCGCTCAGGAACCAGGCCGTCAGGTGCAGAGATTGAAGGTCCGAATGGAATACCTTCCCCTGGTTGACTGAGATCAGGTCTGGGCGGGCTGAAAGCCGCCTCGGGAGCCTGGAGCTGAGGCGGAGGTGATCTGGATACCAGAACTGGCCGGGTCAGTCTGTCTACTATAATCACCTGCCTTGTCCCTCCTTGGCTTGAGAAGCACCTTGTGGACTGGAGGGAAATGGGGAGGCTTAGAAGAGGCCCGTCAACGGGCCCCGAGAAGGCATCCCCTGCAGCGCAGCCCCGCTGAGGGGGCGGGCATGGAACAGAGACCAGCTTCTGCATCTTCCTGGAGGCAAACAGGACCACCTGAGGCATGCCCCAGTGGGGAGAACAGGTCTTGCACTCACCCGCAGGAGAGACCACTCGTGAGATGCAGCCCTATCCGGCTTAGGGCATTGGCCAGGGTGTTGGAGGCTCCTGCCATGTGAATGGCTAGAGATCCGCCCAGGCCGCATCTAAGGACCATATGCGGAGAGCTTCCTTACATAACAGCATGGAGCACATCCTGCCCTGGCAGTTCTGATAGTACATGGTCGTGGTATTGTCCGGCTTGGACCTGGAACCACTTGGACCCTCGTGAGAAACAAGTGAAGGCGGTGAGAGCTAGACAGACCGCCGGCCCAGCAGGTTGATATGGCATCGGGACTCCCAAGGGGACCAGAGGCCATGCGCCGGTGTTCCCCATATGGGCAATCTCCCAACCCATCAGAGATGCACGGGTCGAGCAGAGAGACCGCCGGCTCGGGCGGACGAACGGGATGCTCTCCTGCAGATGTGCTGGAACAATCCACCATTGGAGAGCGTCCCACATCTCCTGGGTCACTGTCACGGGCTGGTCCAACGGATCGCAGCGTTGTGACCACTGGCTGGCCAGTCCCCACTGAAGGGGACGATGTACCAACGGCCCCAACGACTGCAGTGTTCAGTATTAGACTGGTCCTCTTCAATGTCTTTATAAGCTTACATTGCAGAGGGACTAGAAGGAGGTATGTCTCTTGCAGATGACACAAAGATCTGGCAACAGAGTTGATGCACAAGGTGGGGTGGAAAGGATGAGAAGGACTTGGAAGGTTAGAGGAATGGTCAAATGTATGGCAGCTTAGATTCAATGCTAGAAGTGTAGAATGCACCTGGGAAACAAAACCCAGGGGAAGAGTACACAATGGGGGATGAGATACTAACAACAAAAAAAATGGAAAGGGACCCGGGGGTAGTCATATCAGATGACCTAAACGTGGGCAAGCAATGTGAGAGGGCAGCAAGGAGGGCTGGGGGGATACTGGGATGCATAGGGAGAGGCATCACCAGTAGAAAACAGGAAGTTATTATGCCTCTGTACAGACAGCTAGTGAGACCACATCTGGAGTACTGCATGCAGTTCTGGAGACCCAATCTCCGCAAAGACAGACAGGATGGAAGCTGTCCAGAGGAGGGCAACTAAAATGGTACAGGGTCTGCACCGGAAGACATATGAAGAGAGACTTAAGGAGCTTAATATGTATAGCCTTGAGGAAAGGAGGGAGATGACAGAAATTTCTGGCACTCAAGGGACTCAACAACAGTCCAAGAGGGTAGCATCTTTCAAAAAAAGAGGAGTGCAAGAAATACAGGTTACCCACCTGTAACAGGAGTTATACCATTCCTAGATGTTGTTCATCCGCGACTTATTGGCAGGTTCCTTGTCGCTTTAAATCTTGCCAGAAGGTCTTCAAGTTGGTCCTCCCACCCACTTCGGTGGTAAAACTCCTGCCCCATGACGCCAGGATTCGCCCGCTGGAAGCCAGGGTTGTGCTGCCGGGCCAGGAGGAGTCGGGAGGGTCGTGGTGGATGAACACATACCACTCCTAGAACTCCGTTACAGGTGAGTAACCTGTATTTCTAGGGACATGGATATGTTGTTCAATCCACACTTATTGGCAGACTCCTAGCAGTTCTCCGGAGGAGGGAGGCAAGGCGACACCCCGATACTTATTTTGGGAAAAAGACTGTAGAACCGAGGTCTCAAACCAGCATCCCAGCGTGACTCAAGGTCAATGTGGTAGTGGGTAATAAAGGTATGTGCCCACTTCCAGGTAGCAGCCCCGCAGATATCCTGGATAGGAACATCCTGGAAGCAGCTACCGGCTGCAGCGTATGGCAGGTAGAATAAGCCTTATCCCTCTGGGAGGCTCCATGCCCAACAACCTATAAGCAGAGCTCTATGCAGGAGGTGACCCACCTGCTTATCAGTCCGCTTGGCTGCAGGTCTGCCAGGTGCGGCTTCAGCGTGAGGTGACAAACAGCTGGCGAACCTCTCCCCGAACTTCAGCCGCCTGTTTTATAAGGAGTGCCTCGTCCAGGGTCCAGTATGGAGCCTATATTCGGCCTCCGAGGTGTGACTGAGGTAGAACACCGGCAGAGGCAACACCTGGTTAAGGTGAAACTCCGATACCACCTTCGGAAGGAATTTCGGGTGGGGACGCAGGACAACCTTGTCCCTGTGGAAGACCCGATAAGGAGACTCTATGGAAAGCGCCTGGAGCTCTCCCATCCTTCTGGCTGACGTGATAGCCACCAAGAAGGCGGTCTTCCACAACGGGTGTGAAATATCGCACCTGTGCATCGGTTCGAATGGCTTGCCCATGAGCTTGGCCAATACCAGCAGTAGATCCCACGGAGGTGGAGGTTCTCGCACTGGAGGAAATGTGGTCAAGGCCTTTGAAAAAGCCGACCACCTTCTCCTGCCATCACTGCTTCCGCCCACGCCCGGTAAGCAGAGATACGCCAGGTGCACCTTTAAGGGTCGTCGAACCGGCCCTTACGAAAGGGACCACAGGTAGTCCAGAATGCTTTCGTTGGCGACAGGTGGAAGGGTCCGCCCCTGACACCAAATGGAATTTCTTCCATTTGAAGCGAAAGCATTTTGGTCGACTCCTTACGGACACCTCAACGCATAATGAGGACCTCATCGGAAAGACCCAAGGCCTGAAGTTCAGGCCCAGGAACCAGGCCGTCAGGCAGAGATTGAAGGTCCGAATGGAATACCTTCCCCTGGTTGACTGGAGATCAGGTCTAAGGCTGGAAGTCAGCCGAGCCTGGAGCTGAGTAAGCGAGGTGATCTGGATACCAGAACTGGCAGGTCAGTCTGGGTCTACTATAATCACCTGCGCTTTGTCCTCCTCGCTTGAGAAGCACCTTGTGGATCAAGGGAAATGGGGAAAGAGAAGAGGCCCGGTCAACGGCCCGAGAAGGCATCCCTGCAGCGAGCCCTGCTGAGGGGGCGGGCATGGAACAGACTCAGCGTGCATTCTTCCTGGAGGCAAACAGGACCACCTGAGGCATGCCCCAGTGGGAGAACAGGTCTTGTACTACCTCCGCAGGAGAGACCACTGCGGAGATGCAGCCCCTATCCGCTTAGGGCATTGGCCAGGTGTTGGAGGCTCCTGCCATGACGGCTAGGAGATCCATTCCAGGCTGGCGACGGCGACCACATATGCGGAGAGCTTCCTACATAACAGCATGGAGCAATATCCTGCCCTGGCAGTTCCGGATAGTACATGGTCGTGGGTATTGTCCGGGTTCGACCTGGAACCACTTGACCTCAGAGAAATCAAGTGAAGGCGGTGAGAGCTGACAGACCGCCATGCCTCCAGCAGGTTGATATGGCATCGGGACTTGCGACCAGAGGCCAAGGCGCCGGTGTTCCCATATGGGCAATTCCCAACCCATCAGAGGATGCATCGTCGACAGAGAGACCGTCGGCTCGGGCGGATGAACGGGATGCTCTCCTGCAGATGTGCTGGAACAATCCACCATTGGAGAGCCGCTCACATCTCCTGTCACTGTCAGGGCTGGTCCAACGGATCGCAGCGCTGTTGACCACTGGCTGGCCAGTCCCCACTGAAGGGGACGCCATGTACCAACGGGCCCAACGGATCCACGCTGGTGCAGGTTGCCATGAGGCCCAGGATCCGCAGGGAAGTCCCGTGGATGCAATTGCCCAACCAGAAATGATTGGGCAAAGGAGGAACTGGTCCCTGTCTGCCAGGGAGCCGTGTTTGGCTCACAGAGTCCAGCTCTGCCCCGATGAATTGTATCACCTGCTTTGGCACGAGTTCCACATTGGCCTCGCTTGGACGAGGGAGGCCAACTCTGAGAGCAAACCTGGAGGGGCCAGGATTCTGGACCACTCTGGCCTCGGGCTCTGGAGGGGCTGCAATCAGCCCAGTCGCCCAGGTAGGGGTACACCCAGACCCTTCGCGACAGAGGAACGCTGTCACCACTGCCATGCATTTGATGAAGACCCTGGGAGCTAGGGAGAGGCCGGGGCATGGCCTTGAACTTCAGAAAGGGATCCTCCGCTCTGAAGTGGAGAATCTCTGATGGGATGGAGTTGATTGGGACGGAAAGAACGATCCTGGAGGTCCAGGGAACAGAACCATACGCCTGGTTCCAAGGATGGGATTATCTGAGCCAGAGCGATTCATCCTGAAGGTCTGAGACCCTAGAAACTTGTTCAGATCATGCAGGTCGAGAAGGGCACCAGCCCCCCATCCGCTTTGGGACCAGGAAGTACCTGGACACAAACCCTGGTCTGGAGGGAGGATCCCCACCTTCCTGATCACCCTTTTTCGAAGCAGGCAGTATCAGTCAGCGTGGCCGAGCAGCGGTATCGCGGACCCCGTGGGCACCCCTGGGAGGGGCTGGCGGGCCTTGTAAAGGGTGGAGCCTGCCTCGAACCCAGAGGCAGGCCTTTCCTACCACCTCCAACACCCAGCGTCCGTGATGATAGCTAACCAGGCGGAAGGAGTGACAGAGCCATCCCCCACGCTGAGAACCCGGGGAGGACGAGGCTGGGGCAGGCACCCCTCAAACCGTCACTGATGGCAGGCTTGAGGAAGAACCGCGACAGGATCCTGCCTTTACTTCCTTGCTTCCTGTTGGAGGAAGTCGCCGGCTTGGGTTTGGGGACGGCGCTGAGCCTGCTGGCCCTGTAGCTAAGCAATAGCCGAGATGCAGGGGCCAAGGATGAAAGGACTTCTGTTGCTGATGGCAGCCTTGTCCTCTCTGGGCAGAGGTGACAGAGTCCAGGGTGGAATTGGACTTCTCGATCCACTGGAGGTGTCCCTCCACTCCAGGGACGAAGAGGTCAGTCCCCAAGAAGGGGACATCTGCCAACTTGTGCTGGGTATCTGCCGTGAAGGTGGATATCCTCAGCCACGCCCTGCGGCGCATGGCCACCGAGGCCGCTACTGACCTGGCACGGGAATCACCTATGTCCAGAGCAGTCTGAAGCCCTACCCTGGTCCCGCACCTGGGGACCGTGGTCTGCAGGTCAGTCGGGAGATGAGGAACAACCTCATCCAAGGAACCCAAGAGGGCGTGGGAGAAGTGTGCCATCAGCACGGCCGAGCTGGCCTGTCTGAGGCAGAGGGAGGACGTAGCGTACACCTTGCGCCTGGCAAAGTCCAGCTTTTTGGACTCTATGTCGGGGGGGGCTTATCCACATCCCGAGTGGTACCGGAACGCCGGAAAACACTGTCGGTGACTAACCCTCGCAGATGGGTGCTCCGAGAAACTGGCAAAAGCGGTAGGGACCGCGATACTTCCTGGCCATCCTGGCCCAGGCACAGGACAGGAAGCAGACTGCTGCCAGCAAGCTCCAAGGCTGGGCCGATAATGGCTCTCAGCCACTGGAGGAGGCTTTCCGTGGGGAATCCTCAGTCCAGTATTCCGCTAGGGATACTTGGCCTATTGACACAGGGCTCGAGCTGCATCTCGGTGGACTTAGATAAGTCGGCAGACCCAAGAAGGACGATGTGGTCATTCAATGACTGGCTCCCGGAGGACTCCAGGCCCACCTGCCTGGAGAACAGGAGGAGTCATCAGATTCGAGAGTCTGCGAAGAGCTGCCTTTGGCCTTCGAGCCACCCTCCACCCTGCCGAGGACTGGGTCGGGAGTGAGAGGACCAACAACCTGTGGGGGTGGCCGACCGACCGAGAATCCTTGGTCGGTGCCCCTACTTCGTTGTGGAGGCAGAGGTTCCACCACAATCAGTGGAGCAGCTGGTTTTGGCCGAGCAACCGGACCTAGAGCGGGCAACTCGACTGGGGTGAGTGGTTGCTTCGGTCGTTCAGGCGACAGCCACTTGATGGCCGGAGGCTGGACCAGGGTCGGCTTAGGCCCGGACAACAGCAACTGCTGCCACATAAGCTCCTTGTAGCACCGGCGTAATTTACGCTGAAGCCTCCCTCATCCGAGGAAGAGGACGAGGAGGAACGGTGTCGTCATTACTCTGCATCGAGACCGCCATGTCGGCGAACAGTTAGATCCCGAGAAGAGTCAGGAGATCGAGACCGGGGGACCGAGGGTGGGTATGTGGAAGGGACGGGGACAACTGCTCTTCCCTCAGCTCGAAGCACTTTAACCGGGGACCGCTGCCCAGAAGGCACAGGCAGATCCTCGGTATCCACCAGGGGAACCGGTGAAGGAGGGTTGTTGACTTCTCCAGTCGACAGCCCGTCTAACGGATCGAGAAAAATCTCGACTTCGTCGACGGGAGTCTCGGCAGGCTGGCCTGACGGGGGCACCGTGAAGCCAGCAGCCACAGCCGCAACCTCAACCGAAGTCGACGGTCGGCTGACCAGGGAAGGGGACCTCTCCCACGAACGCCGACGGTGGGACTTACCTTTCGACTCCTCCTTCTTGGGCCGAGAAGAATGTCCCGATGGCCCCTCTCCCTTCGTGGAAAGGGACTGACAAAGCTCCTTGAACGAAGCCGTATACAAGGAACTCAGAGAGAGCGGGATAAATGCCACGGCCAAGGAGGAGGAAGATGCGGCCTGGGCCGCCTCCTCCTCGAGGGTGATCATCTGCTCGAGCTGCTCAGCCAAGCCAGCTACCGCATACACCGCCCAACGAGCCTCTTCTGATTTTACCAGCGGGAAACTTTTTTCAGGGCGCCCGAGCTTCAATCGGGCAGTGCGATCGTCCAGGATGTTGGCCGAGAAAGAGCGGCACAACTCGCAGGCCTGCGGGTCGTGATCTAGGCCTAGGCAGTAGACACATGTGGAGTGCAGATCCGTCCTGGACATTTTCTGCCCGCAAGGGCACCTCTGAAAGCCGGGAATAGATTTGTCCATCGCAGCCGCGAGGGAAGATGAAGACCGAAGTTTAGAAAACTTCAAAACCAATTTCGGACGAACCGAAGAGTTAGGATCCAGTCTAAAACGCAGAGCGCTAAGGAGGGAACCTGAGCTTCCAAGCGGTAAGGAAGATCTGGCGTCGTGGGGCGGAGCCGAGAGTTTTACCACCCGGGTGGGTGGGAGGAGCCAGCTTGAAGACCTTCCGGCAGATTTAAAGTGGCAAGGAACCTGCCAATAAGTGTGGATTGAACAACATATCCCGTCCCTAGAGCAAGGGGCACAATTTGAAGATAGAGGGGGTGGCTCAGAGGTAATTTAAGGAGCATTTTTCACAGAGGGTTGTGGATGCATGGAGCGGCCTTCCGAGGAGGTTGTGGAGTCAAAACAGTGGTGGAATTCAAGCATGCATGGGATAGCCGAGAGGCAATTCTGGGGTAGGAAGAAGTAGGCTGCTGGTTAACTAGGATCTGCAGCTTATCCATTAGGTAGGGAAATGGGCAGACTGGGTGGGCCAAGCGGTCCTTATCTGCCATCAAAATCTATGTTTCTTTGTGCTAAACCTGCACTATGTATTGCTTCGGAATGCTGAATCATGCTGTACCTGGAAAAGTTCAATAAACAGTTACAAAACAATATTAACAGATGTATTTACTGCCCCCAACACCTGTAATCGCTTCTAATGCAGGATGACTCTTGACAATGTATTCCTCATACTGTTATGTATGGCTCTACCTGTGTACCTGTGTGCTAAGCACTACCATAACACACATGTATGTATAATAGGTTTTGACTCCAGATCCTTTGAAAATAGGCTCTTGCACAACAGATTTTCTATGCAATGACAGCTAAAACTGAAGGCCATAACAAAACTAAATATTAATCCTCAGGATTCAGCTCTTCTAGTTTCAGTGTTATCTATCTACATACACAAATGATAAGGGATGGGCCTAATAAAAATGCACCTGATATTGTAATAGTGGTTTGTGACTTCATGGCATAAGAGGTAAAGTCACACAGAGTTGTCAAACGGATCAGAAAGTAAAATGTCAGGCATATATATATATATTTTTTTTTTTTTTTTAATGTTCAGTGCCACAGCAGATTTACAGAATGACACTGGTTTGTCTTTTAATGCAACTGAATTTACTGGTGTCAGAGTTAAAGGAGTACAATAAAGCCCTCGAATTAAACTACATCAAGCTTTTGTTCTAAAGAATGTACTGTCAGAATATTCATTTGTCATATGACCTAGAGACTATAGGTCATGTGACAAGAAAAATATCACCAATATTTTAGTCATGATATACCAAATGGTCAGTGCATCAATATCAAATACATAATGGGTTGCAATGGAATGACATCTCCATATGAACAGTATGATCTTCATAACTAACTCATGAGCTACGGGTCTTACCACTCACTAGTGAGGATCAAGAGGATAATGTATGGGCAACCATATACAATAAGGCTGCTTCCATCGAGGGGTTAAAATATCATAGGGACCTCAAGAGCAAAGCCCGAGAGGTTCATCCTCTCACCTCAACCCAAAGATGGAAACAAGTCTAGTTTGGCATAGCAGACCATTTTTTATAGTATGTGGCTTGACTGTATGTCAGTGAAAATGTCAGTTTCTATACAGTAGTACACAGGACCCATCTACTCCCCTCCCGCCTACCTTTCATCCCTCATACTAACTATGAGGTGGATAAGCAGAAAAGGGGCAAAATTCAGCAGAAGGGCAGACAGCAAGGAGAACCAGGGATAAATGACAACCAAGTAAGTGGCTGGAGTAGAACTGTGAAACAGTCTAGGGAGGTCAAATCAGGGAAAGCCATGTGTGCAAATGCCAGGAGCCTTAGCAACAAGATGAAAGATCTGGAGGCTGTCATGGTGCAGTCAGACCTGGACATTGTGGCCATCACTGAAACGTGGTGTAATGATAGCCACGACTGGGAGATGGCCATACCTGGCTACAACATATTCAGAAGAGACAGAGCAGGCAGGGAAGGAGGAGGAGGCACTGTATGTGAAAAATGACATAAGGGCCACACAGATCCAGGAGGAACAAAATGGGGAGAGATACTGTGGGTTAGCTGGAAAGGAAAATGGGGACAGCCATCCGCACAGGTGTGGTCTATAGACCACCAGCCCAGGAGGAAGAAACAGATAGGAGTTGATGCTAGCCATCCAAAGGATGGCAGACAAGGGTGAGGTAGTACTGTTGGAGACTTCAATATTCCAGACATGGACTGGAGCATCCCAGCAGCAGCATCAACTAGAGCAGACTTATCCTAGACTCCTTCAGGTGCCTTCCTCAACAACTGGTCATGGAACCAACTCGCAGAAGGCAATACTGGACCTTGTGCTCACAAACCGGGCAGTGTGATGGGGGTAACAGTGGGGGAGCACCTGGGAAACAGTAACCACCAGTCATTGTGGTTTGAAATCACAGAAAGAGCAGACCCAAACCACACAAAAACACGTATCCTGGATTTTAGGGGGGCAGACTTTGGGAAAATTGGGAGATACTTGAAAGAGGCATTAAGGGGAATGGGACAGGAATCAGGGGTTGAGGAACAGTGGGCAGTATTTAAAATGGGGATTACAAGAACAACAGAATTATGCATTAAGCATATTACAAGAGGAAAGGAAGAGGAACCATTATGGTTTTCCAAAGAGGTAGCAAAGGAAAGTGAAAGCCAAAAAGATTGCATTCAGGCAATACAAAAAGACACAGGCAGAAGGGATAGGAGAAGTACCAGGAGAAGCAAAGGAGGGCAGGGAGGTCAGTAAGGGAAGCCAAAGCTCAGACAGAAGAGCACATTGCAAAATCAGTGGGTAGGGGACAAAACCTTTACAGGTACACAAGTGAAAAAGAAAGGCAAAGGGAGGATAGTGAGACTGAAGGGGAGAATGGGGGCCATGGAGGATGACAACAGTAAGTTGACATATTGAACAGGTATTTCTGCTCAGTCTTTACTGAGGAAGAGGAGGGTAATGGGTCTGAAGGGAGTACAAGGGTAGAATGGTGCAGAAATGGACACAAGTCCCTTTACACGAGAAAGGGTCCTGAAGGGAACTGGAAGTAATAAAGTTGATAAAGCAATGGGGCCAGACGGAGTTACCCCAGGGTCCTTAAAGAACTAAGAGAGGTGGTGGCTGAACCTCTGGCTCTTATCCTGTTTAGCCCCATCACTGGAAACAGGGAGGTACCCAAAGACTGGAGGACAGCAGATGTAGTCCCCTTATACAAAGTGGAATTAAAGAGGAAGCAGGGAACTACAGACCAGTCAGCCTCACCTTGGTAGTGGGGAAGATCATGGAAGCACTACTGAAGGAGAGATTGATAGAACATCTGGTTGTCAATGGACTACGGGACCCAAGGCAGCATGGTTTCACCAGGGGGAGGTCATGTCAGACCAACCTCGTTGAATTTTTTGACTGGGTGACTAGGGAGGTGGATCAGGGGAGGGATGTGGACATGGCCTATCTGGACTTCAGCAAGGCCTTTGACACTGTGCCACATAGAAGACTATTACACAAACTGGGGAATATGAGTGTGGGCAGGACAGTAGTGTGGTGGGTAGGTAACTGGCTGGGTGGCAGGACACAGAGGGTGGTGGTAAATGGCTGTCACTCCACAGAGGGAAGAGTGACCAGTGGGGTACCACAGGGATCAGTGCTGGGACCTGTCCTATTCAACATCTTCATCAGTGACATTGCACAGGACCTAGAAGGCAGAATTTCACTGTTCGCCGATGACACAAAGCTATGTAACAGAGTAGACACACCAGAGGGTGTAGACAGAATGAGAAACGACCTGCAGAAACTTGAAGAATGGTCAGGGTTTGGCAGTTGAAATTCAATGCAAAGAAGTGCAAGATAATGCATATGGGGCACAAAACCCTGGCACAATATATCAGTCTATGGGGTGAGGATATAGCATGCACCAAGCAGGAAAGGGATCTTGGGTCATCATCTCTGATGACCTCAGCAGGGAAACAGTGTGACAAGGCAGCAGGTAAAGCAAACAGGATGCTGGGATGTATAGGCAGAGGCATCACCAGCAGGAAAAGGGAGGTCATAATTCCGCTATACAAGACACTAGTGAGGCCCCACCTGGAATACAGTGTACAGTTCTGGAGACCATGCCTATGTAAGGACATAAACAGGGTAGAGAAGGTTCAGAGGAGGGCAACAAAGATGGTGCATGGATTGCATCACAAGTCCTATGAAGACAGGATGAAGGAACTGAACATGTACCCTGGAGGAGAGGGGGAGAGGGGATATGATAGAGACATCAAGTATCTTACAGGCAGGAACAGGGTGCAGGGAAAACACTATTTTAAGCCAAAGATGTTTCCAGGACTAGAGTGCATGGGATGAAGTTGGAGGGAGGACGATTCAGAGGAAACATGAAAGAATTTCTTCACAAGAACGGGTGGTGGACAAGTGGAACACCCTGCCAGAGGAAGTGGTGGGGGCTGAAACAATCACGGGATTTAAGAATGCATGGGATAGACATAAAGGAATTCTGGAGGTCAGGGGTAAGGGGCAACAGACTTCTAGGAAAACAAACTGAACTTACAAGCTCAAATGGGCAGACTGGGTGGGCCATAGGCCCTTATCTGCTGACACTGTCTATGTATCTCAAAAATAAATTTATTTTACCATTTTTGACCAGCAAAGACACAATAAGCAGAGGCTAATTTCCAGGTGTGTCCTGGGAGCACAGGAAAGTTACGCGACTTGCTCATGGTCACAGAGTATGCAAGCGGTGGCTCTGGAATTCAAACCCAGTTCTCTAGGTTTGCAGTGCAGTGCTCTTAACTATGTTATACAGCCTCCCAATTATTATATTAACTGGGTGCTTAACAGGAGATAACCATACACAGTAACTTTTTGTGACATTTGAACTGTGAACAATTTTTGCTCATGCACAATAAAGATTTTGAGTGTATGGAAATCCATACACAACACTTAAAAGACCTAGTGTACTGCCTAAAATTAGCATTAGTTTTTAAAGGCAGTCAATTATTACCTTTTATACCCGAGGTGCATTTCTCTTACCTTTAGGAGATTTACCTGCTGTTGGTAGGTGTGAGCTGTGGAACAGCACTATGCCTGGCAATTGACACATCTAGTTCTAGTCCCTCCACTGCATCATCAGTATTGTAACCTCGCCGACTGTGACATCACAGCTGCTCCAGAAAAGCCACTCAGTAGGTGCTAGGTCAATCACCTGTGATATCAGTCAGTGAGGTCACAGTGCTAATAATGTAGTGGGGGGCATAGAACTAGATATGTCAGTTGCCAGCAGAGTGCTATCTCACACAGCCATCATAATACTGTCGCCTGCTACTTCACTACAGCTGAAAACAACCGCTTGGTCATTCAACTCGAATCTCAACTGAATCAAGATAGCTGCGATGTGTTTTCAAAGGACTGTAGTGAGCACCACAAAATTCATAGAAGGGAAATGAGAACTTTACAAAAAATGGTAAAGAATTTATGTTAAATAAATTTCTGTTTTAGTCAGGAGTGTAAGAACAATTCCAGCATGGCAGGATGTTTGTAAACAAGAGTTGCAAACAATACAAAAAAATGCATTTGTAACTTCAATAGTTGTCTTAATCTGCACATTTTTTGCTCTACACACTATAACAAATATTGCTTAGGTGAAACCATGCCCAACCAGCTTGTGCTGCCAGGCTGAGGTTCAGATGCCAACTGACCTCTCGAGGTCAAATGGAATCTGAACTTCTCAGTGGCAACATAGGCTGGCTGTGCATGACTGCCCAACCTGTATTCTCTATATTCTCAGTCTAGCTGGAAGATAAGCAAATATTCTCAGTTTTTTTAAAAAGAAGTTTGACATCAAAACAGACTGAGACTCGATCCTACACAGGAAGTTGTGTTCATTGAACTAAACTGTAACGGCCTCTTCCTCTGATCGTTACCACACAACCGATGTCACTACATAAATCCAACATGGCACAAGTCTAATAATAGGCCTGATATTTTGTAATCTGGGACATATGATGGCACAGATCAGATTACACAGGCATATTTTTATTGGGCCCAAGCTTTCTTTCAAAAAAAAGAGGTGTGCAAGAACAAGAGGGCACAATTTGAAGATAGAGGAGGGGTGGCTCAGAGGTAATTTGTAGGGAAATGCGCAGACTGGGTGGGCCAAGTGGTCCTTATCTGCCGTCAAATTCTATGTTTCTATGTTTATCCATTCATCCACACACGGACTTCCTTATCTTGCTTGTGATGTGCATGCTTATTTACTGTATTATGTCACTGGAGGTACACATGGATTTTTAGGCCTAGTGTTTTTCTCCAAAAAATGTGTAGCATTTGTTAGTTAAAATTAAAACTGGGAAGAGAGACTGTTTTTAAAATGCTGTTCGCCACTCAAGGAAAATGCTCTGAAAATACTGAGGATCAAAATATTTCAGCCCTATCACAGTGTGCATCTCCTAATGAACCTCAAAAACATGGCCAGGTCCATTCCAACTCTTTCAAAACACTTCAGATTAATACGGCAGAGAAGTCCCTGCAATTGTCCTCAGAAAAGAAAGCTGCAAGCTAGTTAACATGTCATTATTTCCATTTAAAATAATAATTTAAGTGTCTAGTCTTACTAAAAACAGCCCCCAAAAAAAAAAAACAACTAGAAGCATAACAAATTAAGATAAATCACATTAAAAACTTGGCCTCAAGTCTGTTGGGCCACTGGTTTTCTAGCTTTAAAAATAAGAAATGCTGTTTTATAAAATCTTAAAATCCATTTTTTCCACCAAAACTGAATGTAGATGAACATGTGGCTCAAAAAGGGAGGAGTGTACAAATGAGGTGCCAGGAGATGTAGTGCAAACAGGTTTTTTTAATATTAAATTTACTCTTAAATGGGCTTTATAGATTTGGCAAATTCAGTTTTTAATCTTTTTTCCTGTTTTCATGGAAGGACTGGCCCTAAATCTGTAATACAACATTTGACCACATTTGGATTCCTTTATTCCTCAGGAATATTAAACAGCAACTCTACTATAATAAAAAACATAAAAACACTAAATTTACACCAAGTATGTTTTAACTTTGTTTTCTAGTTTTTTTTTTTGTTTTTGGTTTTTAAAACTTCCCCCTGCTGTTGGTCTACTAAACATAGTAGGTAATGCAGCATATATTTCAGTCTTTCAAAGTGTTTTGGACTCTCCCCTGCTAACCACACAACAGCCATTTTGTGTCACAACTGGTTGCCATGATGAGCACTATGATGTAATAACCAAAGATACTGTGAGGTTAAAAGGGGAGAAACAAACGCTTTCTATACAGACTTTTTAGATGGACTACTAAGATGTGCTGTAAATCTTGGAAAGGAATACAAACTAGAAAAAAAAGTGTATTCTCTAGTAAACTAACAGCTGAAACACCTTATTTATGAAAGCAAACGCTAAAATGCAGAGTTGCTCTTTATAAAATGGGTAGCTGAAACCAGCCAATCGGAACCCAAGCTGTCCATGCATAAAATCTGTTCCATGCGTGAGTAAAAAAAGATAAATAAAAGCAAGTTAGCAGTGAAAAGGCAAAGATTATTGTGCCATACAACACGGACATTCTGACTGTCAGCCATCTTTTATTTACCCACTGCGACAGAAAACCAGAGATTCAAGCATGGCAGAACAACCAAAATGATGTGTATCCCCCCCCCAATATTAGCTGGCAGTAAAATGTTATTCAATATTGAATGTACACAATGTTTATTTTCTGCTGCTGCCGATAGAGTTTCTTTTCCCACGCTCCCGGTCACCCCGTTAATCGCTCGCTCACTCGGCACATCATTAAACTAAATTGACACCAAAGACGCTGCAGCAGTATGAAGACAGGAAACAAGATATGCTGCTGGCCCATTAGGAAGGTTAAAAAATAAATAAATAAATAAAAAGCGCAACATGATGCTCCCTCTGACCATTTTCCTCAAACCAGTGACACGGACTCTTTGGGCATGCTGTTTCTCACTGACAGTGCTGCGATTCGACTTCTTTCCAGACTCCCCCTGTAGCCATCGTGCTGACAGTCTCGTGGTGTAAAGAAAGAAATAACTGTTGGTTCAATTTCCCTTTTAAAACTATGCTCTTAACCAGGCATCTTCCTAAATTTCTGAAGTCAGTTGGCAGGGAGTATATGCTGGCAGTTTGTCTGTGTACCTGCTCACTGCCCCTCTGGCATTTCTCCCATGTTACTAATATGCAATGAGAAAAATCAGTCGAGGGGTAAATAACTAAAAAAAAAAAAAAAAGTTGTACATTATATTTTCACTCCACACTAAAGCTTTACATGCAAATTAGCTCATGCATAATAAAACACACAAATAAGCATGATTTTTATAACTGTACAAAGTGAAAAAAGTAGAACCCCATTTTATAAGCGCAATAAGACACTCCGGGGGAGCATGGAACATTTTACTGCACTGCCAGCAGCTAAAGGCTTATTACGCCCCTGACCATGCAGTAAAATATGTTCCTTGCACACTGTCGTGTCTTATTGCTTACTTAAAGCACTCTCGACACACATACACACATTAAAACAGCAGGGCATACATAAGCTATATTTTTAAAAGTATTACAACCTCCCCCTTCCAAACAAGGGACATGAAAGCACTTTGTTTTTGGCTCGAACTATTAAACTTTTATATTGCCCCATTCCCCAACTTTGAGCCTTCAGCTATTCTCACTTCAGATGCCCAAACTTAACCAGATTGCTAAGTTCAGACTTTGAATTTGCAGTGCAATGCAATATATTTTTGTAGCCATCTGACAAATATATTAGCATATGTATTAAATTTGCATTTCTTAGTGCTTTCTGTACCATGCAACATAGTTTTCTGTACCTTCACCATACCCATTACAGAACTGCTAAGCAGACTGGTATGGTGCTTGGGTACCAGGACACCCAGACAGCACTGCCCCGATGGAAGCACTGTGTGGACTATGTAGAAACAGACCTACCAACAGAGCAGGCTAAAAAGAAACAAGGCAGGGAGCAACTATTTGTTGTTTTAGTGAAAAAGGTAGGAATAGAAATTCAAGAGATTCACCAACCTTTTTTCAGTCGGATTTGCATCACATATTCTGGTGCTTTATATCAGCGAAACATCATCGGTTTATATTTTATAAAATTGTATGCTGTTATTTTATAAGTGGAAGGGATCATACATTTGCCTCCCCCGATCTCTTCCACTTCCCAGTCTCTCTATCCGCCCATCATCCTCCGCTGCCCTCAGGCATGCAATGACATGTACCCAGGGAGAGCATGGGGGCATGCTCCATTAAAGTCTACGGGGGCAGTTTTAACTTTTTTATATATAAAACTGTTTGGAGATTAATCAAGGGCACCGGTCAACTAAGAAGGCTCTTGATAAATCTCAAAATGGTTATTATATAAAAAATAATAATAATAATATTGTTACATCTGCCCCCCCAAAATAAACTTTAATGAAGCATGCTTCTGTGCTCTGCTTGGGTACACGTCATTACATGCCTGAGCACAGGGGTGGATCGAGAAACCAGGAAGTGGAAGGGATCGGGGTAGGCAAAGATAGGATCCCTTCAACTTCTAAAACAGCAGCATAAAATTCTGTAACCACTAAACAGATGGCATTTCACCGATATAAGGCACCAGGATGTGTAAAGCACACTTATCTTGATGAATCTTTTTAAGTTAAAAAATCAGGTGCTGCAGGTAGACCACCAAACTCAGAATATCAAAACTTAAAATCTGGTAGTCTGCCTGCATTTTTGGTACACTGCCAGATGGAAAACAACAACGTTTAGTGCACCAAAACTGGAACTGCACAGTGACGATGAAACAGAACAATATTCGAGTAGGAATACCAGAAAAAGGAAATAATACTCAGACTTGAATATGGTAACACAAATAAAACACAGAAATGTCCAATTTCAAACTCTACATGGTTATGAAGTTAAGATAAAATGGTATTCCGACTTAAATATGGTAACGCAAGTAAAACGCTGCAATGACTAATTTCAAAACCTACATGGTAATGAAATTAGAAGACATACAAATTACACTACAGAAAAATAATAGGTCAGACTTTCTTCATGCTAGGCCACAATGCTGCTTAAAATCATTTATTGTTTACATTCCAAATATAACATGTTTGAATAACTGATTTATACAGTAAGATGGTAAAGCAGAATTTTATACATTTAAACGGCTTAATTCCTTTAAAAAAAAAAATAAAAAAAAAAAAAAAAAAAAACACACATACGAATGTCTTCAAAGCAGAGTATTCAAGTAATTTAGAATGGAGTTGTAATTGCAAACCTTCCAAATGTCCCCCTATTTTAGGTCTTCTTGCCAGACCCCAGTCTCCCCGTTCCTCAACAAGCTGCAACAGACAGCTGAAATACTGTATGTCAGCCAGTTTTTAAATAATTGCCTTTTGTAATGCCCACCAGGGCTTGTTTTAACCCTAGCTAAGTGCGAGTCAGTTTGACCCTCTGCTTTAAACTTAGGGATCAGATAGAAAAATCTGGGGGTCAGAAATTTGCTCCACTGCCTGTACTACATTATCCAACACTTTTATTGCTAATGATGCAGGTGCAAACCTCACTAGACATACAGGATCAATGCTGAAGCATAACTTTTTTTGTTCTTCACAATTCTAAAAACCCCATCTGAGGACATCAGTAGGAGGTTAATGTCATTCTTGCCTGTACATATATGTGAATGTATTTCTTTTACGTTCCTCCCATGTATTTTTACAAGGTTTAACACGGTGGCACCTTTGCAAATATTTTAAACCCAAACACCACTGGAATTCACCAACTCTTCTCCCAATAATAATGTATACCTTTCTGGATGGGTATCCTTCATTGGGCTATATATTTCTTGGAAGATGGCAGTCATAAGAGCCAGGGCAGTATAGTAGATTATCCATAACAACTACCCTGTGATGTTCCAGGAATGGTTTCATAACACAGTGTTGCAGTTGTGGCCAAGGAATGGGAGTATGTTCCCATATTCAGTGCAGGCCACTGCTGATAATTGCAGCTATGGTAAGTCATGAGACTCCATGTTAAACCCTCACTAGGAAGGAAGCAAGCAAGCAATAGCAGCTCAGCGCAACCCAAGAATGCAACCATCAGGCCACCTCAGTTAAATGTGAATAAAGTTGTTTCAATCAAGCAAGCAACACCAATGTTTATATAGGTCTGGTTTACAAGTCTTGCTTCTAACAATGGACACCTATTTTTTTTGGGGAGGCAAAGTGTAAACTTGAGGGCCTTGTAACTGAAAAGATCAGTTAGCGAAATGCTGGAAGATGAGGCAATAATATTTATGGGACACCTTCCTTCCTTCATCGTGATGAGTCACACAGTATAGGTGTATAGGTAGACTGCCTGAAGTGGTAGCAGAGAAGAAAGCTGGGAAAATGGCAGTATGAGAGTGGACATGCTCCAAACAGGTACTACAAAAGGTCGGCAGGGGTCAATCCGTGCAACTGGATCCCAAAATACAGTCAAACTGGATAATCAGATGGCATTCATTGCAAAGAGAAAACAATATATTATTCCTTTAGAACCGATCTGAAATTTGCACATCCCCACCCTCAAAGCAAACTTCCCAGTCCCCTTCAACTGCCTTTTCTTTTGTTTGTTGTCAATACACAGGTGGGGGGAAGACAGGTCACCACATCTTATCTCCCCCTCCAAAAACAGGCAGGCAAAAGACTCCACTATAGACAACTGTAATAACCCCAAGCAAGCACAAGTACACAATTTCCCTTCACCAAGAAAATGAAAACCGAGGCGAACCCAATTACTTCATACTCGAATGCTACTTCAGAAAAATGACTTGTACCTTTTATTGCGAAATTTTAAATGCCAGTTTAAATCCATGATCATCTTTGTGAGATCAGTTTTCATTATCCACTTTTTTAAAATGAGAGCACTATTGTTCTATGCTGTGCATACACCAGCGGTATACAAGAGCAACTTGTAAAGCATAATTTGTTCATAAATTAAACCAGAAAACAGAATACTGCATCCTTAAAAACACCTTCTCAGCATTAAGCCATAACTGAAAAGCAAAATACATTTTTAAATTAAATTTGATGACACTTCTACCATTTTTTCAATGATTCTACAAAAATAGGATATCCTAAAAAAACAGCCATGTTACATGTACATTGCATATGCATATCATTAGAAAAATAATTGTGCAATTTCAGTTTAACAGAATTTTAATTTCCTACGTAAGTACACTTACTTACTTCCTAAGTACCTTGTTCTTTAAAAGATGAACATTTCTTAAAGAACATGTATTCACTAAAATAAGATGCTTAAAACCATTATGTTTTAGCAACAGTATTACTGGTTAATGTTATCTAGTTTTTTGATTTAGTTCATATAAATCAGTACTCATTCCATGGTCGTTTAAACATTACAGATCAAGGGAGCGCCCCCAACCAATCGAAGCGCTGCTTTTCTCTGTGCATGACACCACCTTATTCTGTCCAGAGTCTCTCACACGCAGCTACCATAGAAATGGGCATGTTCAGGAAAAGTTTTAAAATATTTCATATACTATTGATCAAGTTTGATCATTAATATATTTAATATGAGCAACAAGACCACTCTTACAAGAGTAGTCTCACAGTCAGAGCATCAGAACCGCTCGCCTTCTCGTCATGGTTCGAATACCTTAAGAATGCATGCGAGACCACTCTTAGAACTGTAAAAGTGGTCTCGATGCTCTTATTAACATACATCTGACTCTCCCAAAGTGACTTAACTGCTGTGTTTGTGACACTGCAAATCAGTCACCATGATAATCACTGTCATAACAAGTGCACTATGAAGTCAGAAAATCCTGATAAAGGTCTTTGCAGACTTCCTGGACAGCTTCACAAAAATGCAAATCCCACCCCCCTCCCCCCCAAGACAGATATTCTGATTTAAGGTTAAGCAATGGAATGTTTGGCCTTGAAAAATTGCTATGGTAGGGAATAAGCGGTAAAACCTGTGAAAGACAAGTGACCGTTCAAAAACTTCTCTAGTTGGCGAGGCCGAAGGTGCAACAGTAGAGCTTCTGGCTTGCGATGCCAGCGACCCAGGTTCAGAAGCAAGCCCAAATCGGTGAGACTTTGTCGATTCCTACTGCAATACTGTCACCTGAGTGACCACAGGCAGCAGTGCTGTTGTGAGCCTGAACCGGGTGGGGGAATGTGATCCTTGGCCATGACACTCTTTGGCAGTTGGTGTCCCAGGGATTCCGCCAAAACAGCAGAGTGAAAATGAAGCCCAAACCACAGCAGGATGGTGCCAGTACCATCTTCATGCTTCACACATGGACTGAGGCCCCTTCCCTAAGGCAAGACAAAAGATTTCGGCCTGGATTCACAAAGAGCGACAACATTTCTGCAGCTGCGGAAAAATGGCTTGTAGCACCATATTAATGAATATGTTCGCAGTTGCGGAAATCCATAAAAACAGGCAAGTTACAGAAGTCCACAAGTGCCGAAATCTCTAATATTCTTTCCTTAGCAGAGGGAAAAGCTCAGCAGGCACAACAGATGTTCCGTATTAACTGGAGCAGAAGACTTTGACAGTCTTGCCATAGATGCAGCAGTAAGCACTCACAGAGAGACCAGCAGCCAGTCCCTCAACTGAGACCACTCCAGCACCACTGGTACAAGCAGGGCCATTCATCACAGTGGCTGTCCGTGACTATTGAGGGAACCAATGATTGTGTCTCTCCATGAAGTGTTTGTGCAGTCTGCTTCAGTATCACTCATTGCAGGCTGTTACCAGCTCTGCCTCTACTGCCTGTGGAGCTCCCTTATGGGCTGCACTGGGTCTAGTGGTTGTAGTTAGTTGTATTTCAATGAAAATGTGTGCTATGTTTGTTGCAACAACTGACACTACTATAGGTTTGCTATTACTTGTGCCTGCACCTCCACTAGAATTGTATCTCAATTGTTGGTACATCCTGTGTGCAACATCCCCCACAACTGCAGAAGAACACTGGCTGTGAATAGCCTCTAAGGGGACATGCCATACTTTCAATGGCTTTTTTCCCCTCAGGAACTTCCGTAACTGCATTTTATTCCCCCCCAGTCCTCAGCGTATTTTCTTCCGCAGCTGCGGATATTTTGTATGGCACTCAGAGCAAGTTCCCCTAGTTTCCACAGCTACGGAACTTTTTGGGACTTTGGGAAGGTTTTGCACCTTCAAATGTGAATCCCCCTTCCCCCATCTTCAGGGGCCTGGGTAATTTTGTGATGACAAACCCTACCCATACGCAAAGAAGGTAAATCATTTCCAGAGAAGGCAGGTGGTTGGACTGTAGGTGTGGCAGGAGGTAGGGGTAGAGCAGTGTTAGAAGGGGATAAAAACAAAAGTTAAAACATTTTCTAGTAAGTTAAAATAGCCACAGAGTGTATTTTAATGAAACTATATACAGACGTGGATACATGTTCTTTAAAGTTACAATCCCCATTTCAAAAGGTGCATGTCCATTTCGACTGAGAAATATAAAGGGCACATCTACAGAGATCTGCAGTGAAAACCAACATTCTATCCTTAGACATGTTATGCAGTTATGAAGATATGCATCGGGGTGTAACACACCTGTACAGATTAGTACTGTGGGCGTGGGGTGGGGGAGTAGAAATAGGTATGGAATAACTATGACAGGTGGTATGGCGATTTTGAGATGACTGCACCTGCTGGATGGGTTGTGAGGTACAAGGCACACCCAAAGATCTTTAAAGAGATTCACCAATCTTTTATCAGTCAGATTTGCACCACATATTCTAGTGCCTTACAGCAAAATGACACCTGTTTATATTTTATAAAATGTTATGCTGTTATTGTAGAAGTGAAAGGAATCATATCTTTGCCTCCCCTGATCCCCTCCACTTCCCAGTTTCTCTATCCACCCCCGTACTCGGGCACATAATGACATGTACACAAGGAGAGCGCCGGGGGGGGGGGCGCGCCATTACAGTCTATGGGGGGCAGTTTTAACAATGTTTTTCTATATAATAAGAGTCATTTGGAGATTAATCAAGGGCACAGGTCACCTAGGAAGGCCCTTCTTAGTTGACCAGTGCCCTTGATTAATCTCCAAACAGTCATTATAATAGATACAATAAATTTATGTATCTATATATTTTATTTATTTTTTTATTTAGCTTTTGTTGACCGGGTAAATGCACTAGACAAATCCTGCCTATTATCAGGTACGACCCGGGGGAGGGGGAAACAGATGAATGCCAACTGACCTTGAACCAGACTAAGTTGTTTGTGGTATTTTTAAGTTAGTTAGTTAATGAGGGAAATTTGGCCAGGTCACCGGGGAAATTCCCCTACTCTTTTCGATAAGTGCCATGGGATCTTTAACATCCACCTGAACCACCACCGATCCAGGCAGATGGGACCTCTGTTTAATGTCTCTTCCGAAAGACGGCACCTCAGAAGTGCAACACCCCTCTCATGCTGCACTACAGTGTCACTACTGGGATATTAACCCAAGTGCCAGATGTGGGGAGAGGGCAAGTGTGCTACCTACTGAGCCACTGACACCGCCATATCTATATCTACATACATGCACACAAAAAATTGTTAAAATTGCCCCCATAGACTTTTAATGGAGTGCAGCCCTGCGCTCTCCCTGGTACCGTGATCGTGGTGCCTGAGCACAGGGCAGATCGAGGTATCAGGAAGTGAAGGGATGAAGGGAGCAAAGATACGATCCCTTCCACTTCTAAAATAACAGTATAACATTTTATAAAACATAAACAGACGGCGTATCGCCGATATAAGGTGCCAGGATATGTAAAACACACCTGTATTTATGGCAAGTCTCTTTAACCACCTGGGTCGGGTTATTACAGCACACCGCACACCCTGAAGTACATTATATTCCACTTATAATAGTGACACAAAGCGAAATGTATTAAATGTTTTAATGGCAATTATCAAGACTCTTATGATCATGTCCCCTTCAAAAATCAGGATTGCGACTATTCAACCAATTTACATCACATGAACTATGCTCAGTTTGCGCATGCTCCTACAGACAGCAAAACAGCTAGATTTAAAAAGAAAATAAAAAGGCAAGACTCAGAGACTAGCGAGTGGGTTCTCCCTATATCCCTCTTCGCCAAGGATAATGGTCTGGTTTTTTTTTACTGGTAAAATGGATGTGGAAAGCAAATTTGGTTAAAACACCAAAAATTGAAGAAACTTTAGTTCTAGAGCTGTCATGACATAAAAACTTTCATGGTATGATGACCAAGGTTATATTTTCACAATACCATGGCATCTGGTTTGGGCTTTGTGTGAGGGAAACTCCAAATAGGGTAGTTTTGTTAAAAGTAGATTTTTCATACTTTCATCGTAAAAAAACAGGAACCCTACAGAAAACCAGTCATGATATCGGTATTGTCCATGAAAATTATTGAGGTTATCATGAAACAATTATTGTGACATCTATACTTGCTTCATGATAACTGGACTTTTCCAATCACTGAAATCCAATGTCCCAGCTCTATCAAAACAGACCCCATGCCTCAAATGTGGCAAATCACCACCCTCCCCAACTTGAGATATGTACAAAATGGCACTGTTCCATGTATAGTTGGAATACAGTATCTGTAGCTGAAACCCCTCATCATTTAATAAGTACTTCAAAATTATTTAAAGTGGGGGGGGGCAGAAGAGAGAAACTCCCCATCTATTCTAGACTTGGTAGCTTTATAACTGGGTTGTCGGAATGGACACTCAGATTTTACAAAGGGGACACTGCAGTCTTAAAAAACCTTTTCCTATGGCTCCACACCATCTGCCTTTGATTCACAGGCTGCAATGAGGTAAATGTGAGACACAGGTTCAGACTCCTAAGCTGAAGAACAAAAACGAGCCTGTAGCCTCTCTAGTGGTGCTTCTAGAATCCAGCCACTGCTGTATATTTTTCTACTAGAAGATGACAGTCAAACATGTCCAAGTCAGACCACAATCAGCCATGTTTTTTCTCACATACATTAAGTACTATAGATATATGGATGGATGCACACACACACACACACACCCTTGTACTTTGAAATGCATGCCCCATCCTTTGTGCAGGTTCCTCCGGTTCACCCTAACATTTAACATCAGCAGAGTGAACAGGGCTGTGATCAGTTATCTGCTGTCCAAGCCCGACATTTACCAACCCTAACCTTTTATGCAGATGAACCATAACCTGACATCTTGGTTTAAAAAAACAAACCTATCCCAAAAATGGATTTCTACCCCCCCCCCTGCAAGCATGTTGCTTTCCCAAAACACACAACTAGTCAAAAATGCCTACTGTCAGACACTATTTACCCCACCCCCACTTTCTTCAGGGCAGATTACAAGATGGGAATTATGACTAGTAATGGCCATTTTCCCTAGGGAACTGAATAAGACTAAAGAAAACATCTCCCCACTCCCAACCCTGTAAAGCAGCTGGAACTCGGGACACGAAATAATGTCAGACAGCCCTGAGCAACGGCAGTATTAGTGATCTAAGTAACTATCCCCCCCCCCCCCCCACACACACACACACACACACACACACACACACACACACACACAATTCCCTATAAAAGGACATGGAAGCACCCAGAATAAGATCTTTCAACACATAATATGGTGTGTGGTATATACAACAATCTGCCCACACAGGGTGTCCTTTCACATACGATAAGCATAGAAAGCTAAAATGTAGTACAAACCCTCAGAGTCTTACAGTTTTAGCAGTCCATCATCCTAAAAAGTCACCAGTTGACACAAAACATACATATCTAGGCTTGCTGGTTGAAGGAGGTCCATGAAGCTTTTCTTGCATCTTCTCTGAAGCCCTCTTCAACACACAAGGCCAGATTTCTGGGGATGCTACCTCAGTATATCACTATTGTAAATGATGGTGTTTTCCCTAGAAATTCTAAGCAGGCATTTTTCTTCCAAGAAAAAAAAAAAACTTACAATTTCAAAACAAGCAACCCAACTGTGTGCACCCATGCTTTGAATCTTGGGCTCTTATGTTATACTGTGCTGTGGAGGACTGGCCTGCTGAGTACTACTGGACATGTACTGATCAGCTGAACAGGATCTGAATGGCAAGGTCACCAGGGGCCATCCTCTGGGTCTCAGGCCACTACTAACAAACAAAAGTACTCCACCCCCGATTCTATTGCCCTCTGCCCCCACCCTCCATGACAGGGTCTCTATAGCCTTCTCATGGCTGGCAGGTTGCTGCCTTCACAGTAGATGCCAATACCAGCTACTAAGTTGGCTTAAGTTGGTCTGCAGTGGTCGGCTCACACCCTCCCTTCCTAGGAGCCAAGCACCACAAGAGCCTCAGCCCTGGAGAAAAAAAACTAAAGTCTTGGGGTTAATTGCTACTGCAATTTTATAGTGAAATCCCCAAATATGTAGCCAAACCCAAATACTTCATTTAGCATTTAGTTAGACACACGCAGCAGCCATCTGTATTAAAATGTAGCAATCTGGAGCCCAGGGAAAAAAAAAAAAAAAAAAATCCAGAAATGAACACTGTACACACACACACACACACACACACACACACACACACATATATAGACAAAACACACGTGTTATCGTTTTCCACTCGCTTTCTACCTAAAGTATTTATCACAAAAGGCTGCTAAATCCCAAAGAATTTAAAGCCCATGTCAACAATATGCACAGGGTGTGAATTAAAGTATGCGTGATGCATACCCCCATGACTTCGTGGCGTAAGGTCAAAGGCAGAGCATCCTTCAAACCCTGGGAAGTGCATTATAAATGCTTTAATTCACATCCTGAAATGTATTCTTGTGCTTATAAAAATGAATTTGGAAAAAAGTTTGTTTTGCTTTTAGCATAGAAAAGAGACTGGAGAACTGACTGTGCAGTCTAAGTGTTCTGATGCACAGTCACAGGATGGTCTTATTCTATAAGGTTTCTGTATCTGTTCTTGCCTTTTTATAGTCAATGAAAACATCCTTGAATGCCAAGAGTGACTAAGGTGAACTTAACGAATGAAACAATGGCACTAATTACACTGCATTCAACTCGATGCAATGTGAGGAGAGATTTTCTGAGGCACAGTTTATGTTGTAGAATTTTATATTTTAGAAAAATGAAGACATTGCATATATAAAGCTACTACTTGCTGTGCCGAATCATTGGTAACACTACCCCTTGCAATGCTTGTGACCTGGCCTGGGGAAGTGGATCGAGCATTCCAGAGAAAGCTCTCCTCCTCAGGGAGGAAGGGCTCCCGCTATCACTGTATAACCAGTACCTGGAGGACCCCAGGTAATGGTGCAGGCAGGGAGCAGTTGAATAGTAGGGAGATGCTGACAGACTCAAATGGACTATCATCATACCTCTGCATGCCCACATCTGTCATGAGCCCCGTCCCATGACTCAGGTGACGGGGGACTTACATAAATTCTGACACACTGGTCACTGCCCATGGATATCACATCCCATATGCCACTATTACTACTCGGTAATAAATAGATCCCAACGTACAGCCTAGCTGAAGGGAGAAGGAATGAAAGAGATATGCCCTGCGTGCACTTTAAATGCCTCCCCAGCAACATTTCATATCTGGTCCCCATACATTAAGTGCTAGTTCTGGCTTCCTAAAGATCCCACATCCCTTCTCCGAGTTCCCAATCACACTAACCGAGTGAACCTGCTGGGTTTCCATATCACAAAATACTCCGAGTAAGAGGCAGGTGAAAGCACCGTTTGCTGAACTGAACTCAAAGACAGGACATAAGAGGCGTTGGCTACCATGTAACAGAGAGAAGCAGCAGTCCCTTGGCAAAGATACAATCTCAAACTCCATGCAAGCTACTAATTTGTAACTGGGAATGGTGTATTGCAGCGGTTTCTCCTCTCCAAGGAAATCCCTTGCTTTATAGTCACAACTTCCACTCATAGGAAAAAAAAAAAAAAGGAACCGTATGCTTGCCCGCCCCTGAACATCTGGGAACCACGGAGGTGCTACAACTCAGCAGGCATTATCCCTACCTTCCCTACTGCAGGAACAAAAAAAAAAAAAAAAAACCATCTTCAGACACAAGAAGAAAGTTGCATTTTGATTACCAGAGTGCAGAGGACAGCAAAGGTGATCACCCCTGATAGTTTATTCACTTTACCCTAATCTGGGGCTCACTAGCTATGTGGTAACCAAACATTTTAGGCTACAGCTGGTTTCTGTCTAAAAAAAAATAATAATAATAAAGTAGCCTCCATCATTCCATGACCAGTGTATTTTCTCTTGCATCGCAGAAATGTGGAAGCAACTTAAGAACTGGCCAAATATGCCACATTTCCCAGTCTTCTGGTTCAGTAAGTAACATACCACAACAGGGTGTGCATTATTAGAGATTTAATGCACAATCAGGTGATGTCACTCAGCCAATGCAATTTCTAGATTCTTTCAACAGGAACTTCTTGTATATTTCACACCTTCATTTAGTAACAGCTGTGTAAGCTTTTGGGTTTAACATAGTAAACATTTTCCCACATTTCAAAAACACACACACACACACACACACACACACACACACACACCGCTAACTTTCATATTGTTTAGTTCATCTCAGTTAAAGGAGAACTGCACTGAACCTGAAAGTCCTCACCCACCCACCCACCCCCACAGAAGCTGTTCTTTTAGTACTGGTTCCAGTCTATTATTGTTGTTCCATTCTATATGGGCCTGTACATAATTTCAGTGTTAAGTACCATTTTAGAACCCTATGATGTAGTTTATGTCCCTCCCAACTTTTTTTTTTTTTTTTTTTTTTAAATCCTATTCTTTGGTAACCAAGCAATAATGGAAGAGCTGTGCAAGGAGAAACTACATCACTGAGTTCTAAATTGGTGCTTTTTATCTGTGTGTAAAATCAAAAACACACCCAACCAGTATAATAAAACAAAGCCTGTATAGAGGGACAGTAACAGAACTGGAACCTGCATTTAAAAATCAGCTTCTACAGGGGAAAATAAGTTACTGTGTCAGTACAGTTCTCCTTTAAGGAATTCATCACTGACAGAATAAGTATCTTCCATCATGACTCAAAAGAGATACCTAGTTTGTGCCTTGTGTATAAAAAGCCACAGACCCCGAAGCCACTAATAAGCATAGCAGATGTCACAATATCAAGTTTTGCATACTGTGATATTTGTGTCAAAAAAATATATCACAACATGTTCATAATCACACTATTTTGTGATGTGCCTAAATTTAGAACAGAGGGAAAATCCAGTTAGGGACATGTGAACTGGGAATTCTGGTTCCACCTGGAGGGAGAAACACTGCCAGAGGAGGAGAAAAAGTCAAGATGGTTTACAAAAGTATACAGAGCTGAATAATTGCAAAACAGCTAGGGATGTCAAGACAACATGCCAAGATGCTAAAAAAAAATCTTCTCCAGAGAAGATTCCCCCCCCCCAAAAAAGATAAATTATTGGTGGAAATTGTGATACTGTCTTAGCATGTTATCATGGCAACCATAAATTAGAAATGCTGCAAGTTATCTTTTTGACACAAATTACGACACTCAAAATGTGATACTGTGACATTCTAAATTACAGCAGATACTGGAATTTTATAACAATAAATTATCATTAGTAGGAAACACTGTGGTACATCATCATACTGTGTTAATGAAACATCTATAAAACAGCAGATAGAGATAACACACTGTGGTCACTCAGCCTGTTAAACAGATGCTCCTAAGAGGACAGAATCTGGATTTATATTGCGCCTTTCGTAAGAGAAAAATCTTAACATGCTGCTTGGCAAACTATAATATTTTTGAATTTTAGGGTGGTGGTGGTGTGGGGATATGCAAAAGAGACCCATCAACAGATTTCTTAAATCTGTGGCTTCCAAGCATCAGTAGTTCTCAGATGTACACAAATCTTGACGAGTACTTCCTGTTCTGAAGACCTGGAAATAATACCCTTCATCTCCATATTGTAATAAAAACATACAGGAATAAAGGGTTCCAAGTAATTAAAAGAACAGTTGTCCATTTAGATTTCTTCCGGCAAAGTATTTGTGTGTCCAGTAATGGGACTTGCTGGTCCGAAGCCCTCACAACCACAAAAATTGTCAATTCAGGGCTCAAATACCAAACAATTTTTCTGGCATTCTCACCCCCCCCCCCCCAAAAAAAAAAATGTTTTAATCCTAGCAGACACAATACACAAACTGATCACTACTAAGCACTTCAGAGTGTAACAGATCTAACTAGCCATTCATCATCTGCACACAGCTAGAGAGCCTGCAAAGTTAGCAACCACAGAATATTATGCTAAATGAAATACAGCATATGGCCCAGTCACCCAAAACATTCTGGCCGTCCAGATCCACTTTGGTTGAGGATGGATTTTTCCTCGAACCTCTTGAGAAAGAAGCACTAAGACTGAGTACTTAAAACAAAAAAAGTCTAGAGTTTTCAAGTTAGCAACACTTGGCACTCAAACATGTGATGTTTATGACCTATTGAAGAGAACAGGGCCCACCAGAATGCCAAGGTGCCATGATTTCATGCCATGAGTTATTTTTTTTTATGTTTCTTGCGACCAAAGAGAAAAAATATATACTATTTAATTGATTAAGATTCTTTCATATTAAAAAACTAGGATTTATAATTGGATGTCAGCCACATAAGGCCCTCGTACAGTCCATCCCCTGTGGTGGCACAGGACGGCTGAACATACCAATTTCTGTCCCTGATCCGAGTTAGTCCCAATTTTTCTTGTATTTCATGGGGTTTCATGGCATCAGGGAGGTCTTGCTTGTTGGCAAAGATCAAAATGATGGCATCCCGCATTTCACGGTCATTGATGATTCGGTGAAGCTCTTGCCGTGCCTCATCTATCCGGTCCCGGTCAGCACAGTCCACCACAAAGATTAACCCTTGTGTGCCAGTGTAGTAGTGTCTCCATAGCGGTCGGATCTTGTCCTGTCCTCCCACATCCCAGACATTGAACTTGACGTTTTTGTATGTTACAGTTTCGACATTAAATCCCACAGTGGGGATAGTCGTGACAGACTGGCCCAGTTTTAGTTTGTACAAAATTGTGGTTTTTCCAGCTGCATCCAAGCCAAGCATCAAGATCCGCATCTCCTTATTGCCAAAAATCTTTGACAGCATTTTCCCCATTTTTGCTGTTTAAAAGTATATTCCATATGACTGAGAAAAGAAAAAAAATATGTATATATTAAAAGGGTTCCCAACTAAAACAAAAACAAGAACTTTTAAGAGCCAGATAACAAGCACAACTTGTTGTTCAATTCAAGATGTAAGAAAACCTAAGTAATTTCAGACAATAAACTCAGCCCCCTTTTACTGGCGGTTACAATGTAACTACAGTATCTGTAACACTTGTAATGATAGGAAACAACTGACTGCGGAATAAAAACAGGTGCACAGGCTACTCTAGCTACTTAAGCTGGTAAAATAGAGTAATGCAGCACACAATTTTCGTGCACACTTCCATAATTAAATCATGATGTAGAACTACTTAGTGCGCCTTCCGGTATTGCGGGTAAAAACGTACTAGTCAAATTCAAACAGTACTTCTCCATGAGGGTGGGGTTCAAAATATGGACTGATTCAGCGGAGTAGGGGAATGACTTGTGTATGTTCAACTGTCAGTAAGCATGTAACTAGTGCCAGAAGACATTAATGACAGTGCATAGACGTACTGTGGACAAAAGTTTTTTTTTTTTTTTTAAATAAAAGCAGGCGGCTTTGGTCGACTCTGCATGTGATCGGAGTGCAAAATAGTGACTTTTCGCTCAGTTACAAAACATCTCACACGGTCACTCCCCTTACGAGTCTCTCTCAAACGTGGGGGTGGGGGTGAAATGTGTCACTCCTCGTGAAATTCCTCGACACAGAATTAAATCGAGATTAAAAAAAATGTGGGAGGGAAAAGACACTTCCTGTAGCAGTTAGGCAATTTCCACCCAATTCTCCCATAAAAATCAATAACCATTAAATAAAACAATTAAAACCTAGACAAACTCGCATCTTAACCCCATTATTCGTTAAAACAAATGAAAGCGAAACGAAGACTAGCCCGACCGGCACCAACCTGGAACAGAATGAAGCGTCAGTCCCGGCCCAACGGGGGTGGTGTGCTTTCCTGGAAGCCCGTCTCTCAGGCAGCTCTTCCTTCCTGTCGGCCCCCTCCCCTGCGACACTGCCCAGCAACCGACAACCGTGTGAAGAAGTCACCTCTCGGCCCCGCGCGCCCGCTCTCAGCGCTTCGATTCTTTCTCTCTTTCACCACTGGGTCCGCCGGGCGGCTCCCACTTAGCTCGCCACGCCAACACCCCGAGCCTTGATGGTCATCTGCGAAGGAACATTGGCGGGGTAGGGTATGAGGACGGCGGGCAGCTTTCCAGTACGTATAACGGCGAAGCACGGACTACCGACTTGACGCCCCGGTTTCTGCTGCTTGCTGTCCCGGAATAGGAAAGGGCGCGGGTGGAGACTTTTTTTTTCTCATTGCTTTACACGCAAACATCGGGGCATGCGCTGTACGCCTTAAAGGGGCCGCGACGCCATTTCGTCTTTAAGTTGGTGACATTCGGTTGAGTCAGCTGAGAACGCTAGCTGCCTTGTCCTCCTAGTTTATAACTCGATGTGCTAAGGGAGTGGCGGTTATAACCCCCTTCAAAAAACTGCATGTTTCCGGGATATGGCTGCATCGAAAGAGACACCTGTTTTGACAAATTCAGTTGGTGAAGGGAATTGGAATAGCGGTGTTAACGGGCAAATGAAATGTCTTGTCAGTCAAAAGGCCCACTGCGTCGGTTCTTCGGCAGAACCTCGGTGTTTCATGCTGAGGCACATGGAAGGCTTGTGACGGCAGTGATGGGTTAGGTGACGTGTTCCTCCCCTGAAGACGAGTTTTAGTATTGCAAAAGGAAATAAGCTGATTGTGTCAGGGACGGAACAGAGGTGGCTAGAAGGAAGCACTCTTCCGGGATGAAGAGTATCTGCAAAGGAGGCAAAGCCTTGGCACTTACCTCGCAGATACATGGCAGCCCAAATGGCACGAGTGTGTAGCTGTTTATTAAAAAATGCGTTAACAAATAGTAGCCTCAGTAGGTACACTTTATTCATCTAAAACGAGTTAGGTAGACAATATAGTGCCTGTTTTCAGACACGACCCGGGAGAAATAAACACCAAAACGATATTTGCAGCATGACGGAATAAGGTAACAATACGCACAATTATAACAAACTATAGAATGACAGACGGTGCAGCTGGGGAAAAAAAAAAGTTTCTATGTTTACAACTAAATCCCATTGGATGAAACAGACTGGTGATCCAATGCAGCCATCAGGTACCAGAGCACCTATCTATGGAACTTTAAGAACCTATGTTCTAAAGGAAATAATTGCTGAGTACCTAGAGGCCAGTGGGGCATAGGACCCAAGTCCGCATGGTTTCATAGTGGGAAGGTCATGTCAGACGAACCTAATATATTTATTTGACTGGGTGACCAAAGTAATAGACCAGGGAGGGGCTGTGGATATGGCTTACCTAGATTTTAGCAAGGCATTTGACACAGTCTCACACAAGAGATTAATATACAAGTTAGCCCCCTCCCCTTAACATAGGAGTGTTAAAGGGGGGAGGCACAGGTCCAAGCAGATAGCTGGGCAAAGGGGCAGACTTGGTGGGCCAGTTCAGTCCTTTTCTGCCGTCACACTTTTATGAATCTAGCCAGCCTTTGAGTGGGTCCCAAGGTGGAAGCCTGGATAAAAAACTGGACAACAGGACGCAAAGGGTAATAGTAAACGGAGTCCACAGTGAAGAAAGGAGGGTAACTAGCTGGGTACCACAGGGTTCGTTACTGGGACTGGTCCTCTTTAATGTCTTTATAAGTGACATTGGAGAGCACCTGGAAGTAAGGTATGTCTCTTTGCAGATGACACAAAGATCTGCAACAGGGTTGATACACAAGGTGGGGTGGAAAGAATGAAAAGGAACTTAGCAAGGTTGGAGGAATGGTCAAATATGTGGCAGCTCAGATTCAATGCAAAGAAGTGCAAGGTAATGCATTTGGGAAACAAAAACCCAGAGGAAGAGTACACAATGAGGGGTTAGTTAATAACAAAATTCGAACGAGGCCTAGGAGTAATTATATCAGATGACCTAAAGGTGTGCAAGCAATATGAGAAGGCAGGGGATACTGGGATGCATGGGGAGAGGCATCAACAGTAAAAAACAAAACAAAAAAAAAACCAGGAAGTTATCCCTCTGTAGAGACAGTGAGACCCCATCTGGAGTACTGCGTGCAATTCAGGAGACCCCATCTCCACAAAGACATAGAGTGGAGGCTGTTCAGAGGAGGGCAACCAAAATAGTGCAGCGTCTGCGACGGAAGATCTATGAGGAGAGACTAAAGCAGCTTAATATGTATACCCTTGAGGGAGAGGGGGGACATGATAGAAACTTTAAAGTATCTCAAAGGAATTAAAGTACAAGAGGGTGGTATCTTTCAGAAGAAGAGATGTGCAGGAATAAGGGGAACAATTTGAAGATGGGGGGTGGCTCAGAGGTAATGTTAGAAAGTATTTTTTCACAGAGAGGGTTGTGGATGCATGGAACAACCTTTCTGAGGAGGTTGTGGAGTCAGAAACAGGAGAATTCAAGAATGCACGGGACAGGCATAAGGCAATTACAGTGGGGGTAGGAGGAAGTAAGCTGTTAGCTAGAATCTGCAGCTTATTCATCAGGTAGGGAAATGGGCAGACTAGGTGGGCCAAGTGGTCCTTATGTGCCGCCAAATTATATGTTCTATGTTTTTTTTTTTTAGTTGTTTAACCAGGAATAGCACACTAAGCTGAAAGCTTTTTTACAGGAGCGACCTGGGAGCACAAGGAGGTTAAGTGACTTGCTCAGGGTCACACAGTATGCAAGTGGAAGCTGTGGGATTCAAACCCAGGTCTGGTCTGCTGGATGTCACCAAATTTGCAGCTCAGAGCCTTAGACCACTGCGCTATATGTAGCTCCCTCTTCAAGTATAGATGGGATTGGGAGAGCCTGAAATTAGATGGAAGGGAGTTTCAAGGTGTGGGGGCAAAAAATGAAAAGGCTTGTTCACCCATATTTATTGAGCACTTAGGAACAGACAGGAGTGATGGGTAATCAGACCTGGGTTGGGGGGGGGTAGGCTTGATCAGGATGTTTTAACAGGGCAGAAAGAGCGGCAGGTGTAGCAAACCTAATAATCTTCTTGACTGTACAGTCCGAGGTATATAGTCGCTGGGAGAATGGAGATTTATTTATTTAAAAGTTTTAGCAGGAAGGTATACTGAGCAGAGTACTGCACGATTCCAGATGCATCCTGGGGGTAAGGGCAATGGAGAAATGCACAAAACAACCATACATTATTACAGAAAGGCAATCACAAGGTTTAATTAGAGCATGTACATTACAAATTGGCAGTAGATACTTAATAACTAGCGACCATCAAACAGTATGGTTCACAATAAACACAGCAATAGAGTCAAGCCATACAAAGGCAAAAGTACTGGACTTCAGGAGTGCTGACTTTGCCAAAATGGGTGAGTGCCTAAGGATTGCACTAGCAAATGAGCAGGAAGGAGGGGTGGAAGAACAATGGGGAATAATAAAAACTGCCATCATAGAGGTAACAAGCCTTTGTGTGACGTAAATAAAACAAAACGATGTAAGAAACCACTATGGTTCTCAAAGGAGGTGGCAGTGAAGATTCAAGAGAAAAAGAAAGCATTCGGAAAGTACAAGAAATCACAGAAGGAGCAGGACAGAGAATTGTATCAGTTAAAGTAAAAGGAAGCTGGGAAGGCAGTCAGAACAGCAAAGGCCCGAACTGAGGAAAGATAGCCAACTCAGTTAAGAAGGGGGATAAAACCATTTTTAGGTACATCAGGGGCGAAGGAAGACTAAGGGACAGGTAGTGAGGCTTAATAAAGGGAGGGGTGGGCAGAGGTGACTGTGAAAAGGCAGAGATACTTAACACATATTTTGCTCAGTATTTACAAATGAAGAGAGTACCTAAAACAAACAATAGAAACACACTGGATACAGAAGTTGGTACCAGCCCTTTTACAGAAGAAAGGGTTCTGAAAGAACTCTCAAAACTGAAGGTGGACGAAGCAATGGGGCCTGATGGGATTCATCCCAGATTTCTAAAAGAACTAAGGGTAGAACTAGTGACACCACTGACTACCCTCTTTAACAAATCGTGGGAGGATGGGGTGGTACCTGAGGACTGGAGGAGGGCAGATGTGATTCCCCTACACAAAAGTGGGAGCAGGGCAGAAGGGAAACTACAGACCAGTTAGTTTAACCTCAGTGATAGGAAAATGATGGAATCACTTCTGAAGGAAAGAATTGTCAAGTACCTAGAGGCCAGAGGGGCACGGGACCCAAACCAGCATGGATTAACAGCAGGAAGGTCATGCCAGACAAATCTAATAGATTTCTTTGACTGGGTGACCAAAGTAGTAGATCAGGGAGGGGCTGTGGACGTGGCCTACCTAGACTTTAGCAAGGCATTTGATTCAGTCCCACACAAAAGATTAATATACAAGTTAGCCAGCCTGGGAGTGGGTCCAGAGATGATAGCCTGGGTAAAGAATTGGCTGGAGAATAGGACACAGAGGGTAATAGTAAATGGAGTCCACTCTGAAGAGAAGGGGTTACTAGTAGGGGTGCAGGGTTCAGTTGGGACGGTCCTCTTCAGTGTCTTTATGTGACATTGCAGAGGGACTGGAAGGAAAAGTATGTCTCTTTGCAGATCACACAAAGATCTGCAACAGAGTTGAATGCACAAGGTGGGGTGGAAAGGATGAGAAGGACTTGTGCATGTGTTAGAGGAATGGTCAAATGTATGGCAGCTTAGATTTAATGCTAAGAAGTGCAAGGTAATGCACCTGGGAAACAAAACCCCAGGGGAAGAGTACACAATGGGGGTGAGATACTAACAACAACAAAAATGGAAAGGGACCTGGGGTAATCAATCAGATGACTTAAAGGTGGGCAAGCAGTGTGAGGGGCAGTAAGGAGGGTTGGGGGATACTGGGATGCATAGGGAGAGGCATCACCAGTAGAAAAACAGGAAGTTATCTCTATACAGACAGCTGGTGAGACCCCATCTGAAGTACTGTGTGCAGTTCTGGAGACCCAATCCAAAGGACAGAGACAAGATGGAAGCTGTCCAGAGAGGGCAACTAAAATGGTGCAGGGTCTGCACCGGAAGACACATGAAGAGAGACTAAAGGAGCTTAATATGTATAGCCTCGAGGAAAGGAGGGAGAGGGGGACATGATAGAAACATTCAAGTACCTCAAGGAATCAACAAAGTCCAAGAGGGTAGCATCTTTCAAAAAGGTGTGCAAGAACAAGGGGCACAATTTGAAGATGGGGCGGCTCAGAGGTAATGTAAGGAATGTTTTTCACAGAGAGGGTTGTGGATGCATGGAACAGCCTTCCGGAGGAGGTTGTGGAGTCAAAAACAGTGGCTGAATTCAAGCATGCATGGGACAGCCATAAGGCAATTCTAGGGGGTGGGGGTAGAAAGAAGTAGGCTGCTGGTTAACTAGGATCTGCAGCTTATCTATTAGGTAGGGAAGTAGGCAGACTGGGTGGGCCAAGAGGTCCTTATCTGCCGTCAAATTCTATGTTTCTACGAAGTGAAAGAATGGACACAACCTGTACTAGATTAAGGAGTGGCCTGCAGCTACCACGTGTGGTAGATGTGCTAGGTTCAAAAGTAGTACCCAGTTAGCTACTGCACAAAATGTGCTTGAGCAGGGCAGCTAGACACAAGTGCAAGCAGAGAAGAGGTGTGCTAAAAGGAGGGAGTTGAGATACTGAGCTGGAGCATGGTGTACTTAAGTGGGAAGGGAGTTTCACAGCTTAAGCATGCGAAAATCAAAAGGATGATCTGGCAAAGCTTGAAACCTGGTCAGACACCTGGCAACTGGGCTTTAATGCCAAAAAGTGCAAGGTGCTGCATTTTGGGATGAAGAACCCAAGGAGGAGTTACCAGCTAGGGGGAGTGCGGCTAGCCCAGACAGAGGAGGAGAAGGATCTGGGTGTGCTCGTTACAGGGTCAATGAACAACTCGGCACAATGTGGGAAGGCAGCTGCAAAGACCAACAAAATGCTGGGTTGTATTGCAAGGGTATATTCTCGAGGGAGGAGGAGGTGATTCTGCCACTGTATAGGTCATTAGTTAGACCACATCTGGAGTACTGCATGCAGTACTGGTGTCCGATCTGAAGAGGACATTAAGTTACTGGAGGGTGCAGCGCAGAGTGACAAAGATGATCAAGGGCTGGGGAACTTATCATATGAGAGGAGGTTGAAGGAGTTGAACATGTACTCACTGGAGGAGAGAGAGACAGGGGTGACATGATTGAAACCTGAAATACATGAAAGGAATAAACAAGACAAGTACAAAGGGCTGTTCAAAGTAAAGGAGGGAGGGACACCAGGGGCCATGACATGAGACTGGAGCGAGGAAGGTTCAGGAGGGAGATGAGAGACACTTTTTTACAGAGAGGGTGGTGGCTGGGTGGAATGCATTACCTCCTGAAGTAGTATGCAGTGGAACAGTGGACTGCTTCAAACGAGGATGGGACAGGACAAGGGGAAGGGTGGAAGGGAGGGGCAGCTGCAGAATAAGGGGTGCTAGCTGCACATTCAAGCAGACTTGATAGATCTCTAGGCCTTTATCTGCTGGCAAATTTTGTATGTTCGTATGAAAAGAAAAAACTGCCTGACCTGCCAAGGTGGACACGTGCGGGACAGACGAGGCAGGAGTCAACGGATCTGAGTGGGTATGCTGGGTGGGAAGCGGCAGTTAGGACTAATGCAAGTTGTGGGGGAGGGGGCTGGGTCCAAAACTTGGCTGCTAGCCTAGCACAGTGGACTTGTCTCCAATCCTGAAGTAATGGGAGGCCAAGGGTCCGCTAGAGGAAGCAGTGGTGGGGAGACATTCGAGGGCAAAACGACAGAATGAGTGGAATAGGGTTCCAGCCTGGCCAAGGAGGACTTGGGTGCGGCACTGTAGATGGCATCACCGTAGTCAAAGACAGAATCATTTTCTGCACAGTTGCTCGACAGGCCTGCAGTGGGATGCATCCATGGTTACGGTACAGGGCACCCAGCTTGGGGTGAAGTTTTTTGTGAATAGCATCGATGTGTACAGAAAAGTTGAGGTGCTGGTCAAGCCAGACCTATGGTATCTAAAGGAGGTGCAAGCCTCCAGAGGAGTCCCATCCAGGGTGTGGAAGATGGGGTTGGGAGGAAGCCGAGAAAGTCTTTGTCTTGTGCTGAAGGTCATTGAGACAGTTTTCTTGACATTGAGAAAAAGCTGATTTGCACGAAGCCAGAGCTGAACATCATTGAAGTCCTGCTGAAGCCTGGTTGCAACATCAGTTGGTGAAGGGCCAGATGTATACAGAACCATGTCATCCATATACATGTATATGGAAGTGTAAGGGCAGGCAACAGGCAAGTCGTTTAAGAAGATGAAGAACAGGAGTGGGCCAAGGACTGAGACTTGGGGTACACCAGTGGTGACTGGGAGGGGTGTAGAGGTAGAGTTCCCGATCCTTACAGATTGGGACCAGCCAACCAGGTAGGAGTGGAACCAGCTGATGGCCTCGCTAGAGAGCCCAGCAAGGGAGAGCTTAGACAGAAGTAATGGGTGTGAGACTGTGTCGAGTGCCTTTGCCAGGTCGAATATAGCTGAGGTAATGTGGCCTTTATCCATACCAGTAAGGATGGAATTGGGGAGCCTTAGGAGGGAAGTGGTGGAGTGGGACTTCCTAAAGCCAGACTGGTAAGGTGAGAAGAAAGAGGAGGAGTCGATATAGGCAGAGAGTTGTGAGAGAACTAAGTATTCCTGGAGTTTTGCAAGAACTTGAAGGGAGATTGGGCAGGCGGAAGTTCCCAGGGATGGAGGGGTCACCACCTTTCGGAAGGGGGATGACTGTGGCCTGCTTCCATAGAGAAGTGAAAGACGCTAGGGAGAAAGGTTGAGAAGTGCTGCCAGGGGTGAGGCGATGGCGAGGGCGGACAGGTAGAGCATTTTGGAGTCCAAACCTGATGGGCCAACCTAAGCTAGAGAGTAAGTAATGGATCAGTCTGGTCACGGATAAGGCAAAACAACAGATATCATTAAAGGTGATATTCCATTTGGTTATGTAACCAGGTTGCCATGTATACAACAGTTACTACCCCTGCCTGGTGGGCTCAAACCAGGTTGAGGGGCCTGGGCTCAAGGTAAAGTAAATAATGTGGTGCTTCCACCCAGAGTAGATTCTAGTGGGCCAGATGGTTGTATGATACTACAGCCCCCTGGGATGTTGTACATCCCTGTCACCCCACACATGGAATTCCTGAAACAAAAAGAATCTGTTAATACATTTGCGGTTATTAACTGTAGTTAATATGTTCACTAATAACAAGCTCACAAGTCAATTGTAAAAGGGTTAACCTCCAATTTATTTACATAGGGGTAGGAAGAGAATAGGGAACGGGATATATGGATAGAAGAAATGCAAGCATTTAATAAGCAACATTTACAGTAGCCCCAGCTGAAACAGCACTAATGATGGCCACCTCACCAGCAATAACACACTGTTTAACAGGCCCCCTACCTGCTCTTACCAGTGCCCCCCCCCCCAGTAATTCAGTGGGAGCTCCCACCAGTCTTCACTGGGTACCCAGCATCGAACCGATGCAGGCCTGGTGGCGGTGCAGCTGGTTGGTTGATGTTGGTGCACTTTAAACAATATTTTAAACTCACGGGCCATGCAGTTGCGAAAATGGCTTTTAAGTGGAACAATGGTAAATCCTGGCCCAATGGCCAAACAGTAGCTTTGATGAAATAACTATTTACATTCCTCTGTTGCAGGGCAAGCCCTGAGATTGTAATTCTATATAGACAGTTCTCACAGGGTCTGAGCAACAGGCAGGTACAGTTTCTCAAGCTGGGGGCTTCGAGCTGTATGAACAGGGTGGCGACTTGCTTGGCTGTGGCTGGATCTGGCAGCTTGTCACCTTCTTTCTAGGCTATGGCAACAGGCTGGAAAGACCAGTACTGGGGATCAGAACCCCACACGTCCAGGCATCCAGCCCTCAGGGCGAGACTATAGGTAATGCCTAGCTGTGACACTCTACCTGGCTGATTCCCCAGGCCATCCTCTGTTGGCTGTAACTCTTTTTCTGTAGATCGGGAAAACAGTCTCTTTTTTTTCTTTCATTGGACTAGCAGACATGGATGCCTGTTGGAGCAAGTCTGGATCACCTGCCAGGGCTGGGTGGACAAATTAATCTCAGATATTTTTAAACTGCAGGTTTCAACCACAGAGCAGCTTTCCAGATATTGGAAAACTGATCATGCTTTCCCTGAGCATTTGGCTGTGGAAGCCCCAGGTAGGCCACCAAACTCTCCATGGAGCTCACAGCAGAGCCTTCTCTCACTCTTGAGGCTTCTAGACAACTCTCAAAACTGGATCTGCCCCTCAGGTTTCAGGATCAGATCAGGGTCCCAGTTGGTCAATTAGGTTGTCAATCTATAAAATTGGTCTGTAGAATGTTCGTTCAATGCCTGATTGGCTGGACGAAATGGCGCCAACACACTGTCATTTCCTGTTCCCAGAAGTCTCTTGGCTAAGTCCTCCAGGGCTCTTACATTGCTGATTGGCTGCTGCGCTGGTTAAGCTTGGCAAACCTGGCTGCTGTTAAACATGTTATTCTATGTCCCAACTTTAGTTTTACAGGCAAAACAACACTTCTTCAGTAAATTACCCCAGTGATTAGTAGCAGCCCCTCTGCCCTGGTACTCGGTGCAGAATGGGGCAAAACAGGGTCTTCCCCCTACTCGTCACTAGTGCCATAGCGCAGTCACCCAGGCAGCAAGCAGAGCTTCATTTTCATTCAGCAGCCTCGGCTGCTCTTAAAGTAACAATGACCCTTTTTAAAAATTAGCACTTAAGAGCACTCTCAGACATTTTTATTTTCTCCCAAGTCCCCTCCCAACCTCCCCCCCCCCCATGGGCATTTCTGAAGTTTCGTGGGTCGAGGCACACACACAAGAGCTGCCAAGTAGCCACTGGAGCGGCTTATAACACAGAGTGCTGCAGCGCTCACTCTGTCAACCAACCCACTAGCTCGCACATTAGCTGTGCAGCGAGTCAGCAAACCACCAAGTTAGTGGGTTCACTTTCTGCAGTGCTCTTCCAGTCACCCACAGAATTCAGACACAACAGGTCAGGCAGAAACAAACATGAGGCACCAAATTGGTCCGGGACTGGGGGACAAGCGGACGGGAGACAGCCAGGTAAGCCCAACCTATCGGGGGGGGGGGATTACAGTTAGGTTATACTTGCTCACTTGAGAGAACCATAAACCATTTAAAAATGAGAGACAGACTTTTTTGAGATAGATATAGCAGAAGACGCTATTAAGTGGTTTGATTCATACTTGAATGACCGTTTCCAACAGAGATCAATACTGGGACCCACTTTATTTTGGGTATGTGTAAACCAGGTATCTACATATAGAAACAATACCAACCTGTGTTTATACGCGGATGATACGGTATTTATAGCTACTGGAAAGAGCTTAAAGGAAATGGAAAAACATTTACAAAACAATTCAACATCTTATGTACCTGGTTTGCAAATTCCAAAGTGGTATTGAATGTTAAGAAGTCCCAGACTATGATTTTTAATACAGCTGTAACTAATAAAACAATTAAACAAATTAGTACTAAAACAATACTTGATGAGCCACTATCTCAAATAAAAGAATATAAGTATCTAGGGGTATGGGTAGGTGCAAATCTAAATTTTGATCACTGCATAAAATTGATGGTCAAGAAAGGAGACTCACGACTGGGAGACTTTAGGAGATCTCGTCACTGCCTAAACTTTGGAATGCGAGAATTGGTAGCAAATCAGCTACTAATCCCCGTAATAGAATTTGATGACCATATCTATAGTCTGTCAAATAAAACAGTGCTAACCAAAATAGATCATATAATCGAATAGCTAGATTTGTATTACCATGTGATTTCAGTACACATCACTGTTCGATGTATAAAAAAATTAAATCGACTGGACTCAGAAAATAAAAGAAAAATCAGATGGACTTGCCTTATCCATAGAACTATAAGAACTGGAACACAGACATATCTACTAGACAAACTGAACAAAAAAAACACTTGTACTCTGAGAAATAACAGTAATTATAAATTTAAAACCTTAAAAATAAACAACAAATATGACCATACCAAATTTGGTAGCAGAGTATTACGGTAAACTTGAAAACCATGAAAGTGACTTGAAAAAACATTCTAAACATTTCTGGATCACCCTTGGGTTAAATCAGCAAATCACATGCATAAATTGTCAACTATAGAACATCATGGCCGGCCCAGTGGCGCTGAGGGTTGAGGCGCTGGTCGCTACACCTCGCGCCATGCCGGCGACCCGTGTTCGGGAACGAGCACGGGTTGTCGGCGGGGAGGAGATGGATCGAGCGTCCGGAGGACTGCTCTCCATCTCCGGGGTGGGGGGATTCAGGCGGCCGGTGCTTGCCTGACCCCTAGCGGAGGATGGGGATCGACAACACGCAGCCCAGAGAGACGGGAGGCGGGACGTGGCAGACGCTGATTAGTGCGCCGCACGGGATCGCGCAAGAGCCCAGTCGCCGTGTCATTGCACGCCATGCCCGCCCGGAGAAAAATTCGGAAAAATGGAGCCGCAGCACGACGCCAGCTCCCATCGCCATTCCCGGAGGACGCCCTGGCATGGACCTGTTCGTGGGTGGTTGAGTCGCCCCACCACCCTGCTGCAAAGGGTAAATCGTCGGGGTGCTGAAGGGAGGGGGTCTCATGTCCGAGGATGGCGCCGGAGGAACGGCGGAGTGCGGGGGGGGAGGCTCCTGAGAAATAACATCTAAAAAAAAAAAACTATAGAACATCATGATACTAAACGGTGACCATTAATTAGTTATGTTACCTGAATTTACTGGGTTTGCATATCTTCGTATTGTTTTAGCTTTTGAAATTTTAAAAACACAACTGAAGGCCTTACCAGATCTGTGATATTAGCATATGATTAAATTGTGATTGTTGCATTGTATTGTCAACAATGTTATTGTTAGTAAATGTAAATGCAACTGAATTACAGGATCCCCTTGTAAACAGTATCTTAAAGGCACTAATGATGTATGAACCATTTTCCTGTTTAAAAAAAAAATAAAGCTTTTTACTACTATTACTTACTTTTTACTGGAATTAAATAAGTCCATATGTAAGGCTAGGCAGCAGGACTCCCTGAGTAATGGTAAGTCTGGCAGCAGAAGTCAAGGCTTGTCTAACTTTATAAGCAAGCCCTCCTAGTTTGGTGTTGACAGTTTTGCATGCATTTGAGATTTGTAAGGTAAAATCTAGAGCAGGATCAAGGGTAAGGCCTAGTTATTTAAAGGAGTCAACGGTGGTAAGGAGGGAGCCAGTTATGCAGTTGATTACTAGGTCATCCGTACATGCACTGAGCTTGGGTTCCTAACCAAAAAGCTTAGCATAGACCTTACTAGAGTTAAGGAAAAGCTTATTTTTTTTATAGCCAAGTCTAGCCACTACAGAAGTCTGCACTGAGGTGTGAGTTAATATCAACTGTATTCTTGAACCTAGTTTATAGTAGCACCATGTCATTGGCATAAGGCAGGATGGAGCCTTGAGTGTTTTATTGATAAAAAATGAAAAGTAATGAACCCATTATGGAGCCTTGAGGGACACCATGATTTATAGTGACTATATTAGATTTGGGTGGGTTCACTTTTACAAATGGTTGTCTTATCACCAAAATAGCTAGCAAACATGTTTACTGCAAGGGCAGAAATTCTAAGAGACAATAATTTGGTATTGAGAATGGAGTGATCCACAAAATCAAATGTTTTTGTCTGGTCAGTGAAAATGGACCCTGTGTGTATATACCTCTGTCCATGGCTACCCTAACATCATTAGTAAACTGGATGAGGGCTGTTGCTGTGCTGTGAGCCTCTCTGAAACCATGCGAAGGTAATAGTAAGTTACATATATGAAGGTACTTTGTAACCTGTGTTGCCACTAGTTTTTTGTGTATTAAGTGTTAAAGGAGAAGACTCCTCTATATGTATGATTTAAGATATGTCTGATGTATTTTTTATACATTACATCCATTACTCTACATATGTCAATAATATTAGTCATTTTTTCTGTTGCAACACATCTCTAGAGTCTGATGCTCTGACACAAGGTTGAAAAGTGTCAAGCAAGCCTCCCATTTACATGGAAATGAGTCACCTGTAATACAACCCCTCCCATTCCTTGATGTCACTGCAGCAGCAGTGCAGAAGAAAACATAAGGGTATCAATGCTGTCTATCCTGATTTTTATTTTAAGTTTGAAGTGGCTTAAGACATTTCTGTCATGCAACTCGCACAGAGAGTAGTACTTGTAGCCTTAATATGTGTAGAGCAAATAATACATCTAATAGTGTTTCATTCACAGGAAACAAAATCTGTTTCTTTGTACTGCTCATTTCTCACTGCAAGACAGTTGTAACATGTTGTGGAGAGGAGTCGACTGAATCAATCAAGCAAGCAATCAGTCAGCCTTTATTTAACCAGGTGAACACCCTTGAGAAGATTCAGGTACAAGGTGGGCCTGGGCAGGTTCCCAAAGGATCACGCAAGACTGAATTTCTCCTTTGCACAAATGATACACATCCCCTTTTCAGCAGCCTGAAAGTGGAGAGCTTGATCACTTACTTTAGTGTATTGTTTTACATTTCAAAGGCTCCTTAAATCTGAGTTTCTGACAGGAAATGGCAAGAAAAAGAATGCATATGACATGGGAGTAGTGAGCTAAGCAAATACAGAGCACTACAAACACTGAGACTGATTAGTTTCTTTACCTACAAAACAGCTGAGGTGTAGCATCTGATTTGTGAGGACATCCTACTTCAAATGCTGGCATTACAAAGCGCGGGGGTTGCCACAGCTTGTCCTCAGTACCTTCAAAGTGAAGTGATATAGCTCTCACACCACTGCTAATGATGTATAATGGGAATGGGGGCACATTTAAAGTCATGGACCTGAGGGGCCATCACAGTTCCCAAGGAGGTTAGGGAACTTGTTAAGGGTCACAGAGTAAGGGGCTCTAGTAGGATTTGAGCCAGAGTCTCCCAGTTCTTGTGCCTGTGATTTAACCACTAGAGCACCTTTCTTCCATATGCTGCAGCTGATGCCTCCCTGGTAACCTATTCCTTGTTATAGCTGAACTCTTTTTTTTATTGCCTCACAGCAGCCATTCAATCACTGACTGCCTAGTTACAAAGGGAAAGGGGCATATTTGCAAGATTGCCTCTCACTGCTGGTGTCAATCAAAACAGAGACTGTTAACAAATAGAAAATAATGCAACAGCTATATAATACTGCCCAAAACTTTTGTTGTACCCAGAGTCATTTTTTGGGTAAACTGTTTTTGCTAACATAAACAGTAACACAACACATAAAGGCACTTCCTTATATGAATACTGTATATACATGTCAAATCAGTGCTGTATCACACTCACACGATCCGAGTCCCTATTAGAACTGCACTTCAAGATGTACACAACACTTAAAGGGTTCCTCCATTACTCAAGTAGGGAACCAGACGTGGGTTTGGTTTACTGGTGGAACTGCATTTAGTGCAGCAGCATTACCTGTTGCTCTGATGACATCATCCTCCACCACCACTGATGGGAAAATGGAGGACAAACACATTGATAATTTCTGGGGGCTGTATATTTTTATTTACATCCTAGATTTGGACATTAATAGGACTGCTGGCAACTGGAGGAGGCACACAACAGTTATACATAAGGAGTTAGGAAAATATTGGTGTGAAACTATGGGATACTTCCTCTTTAAAGAATGTTTCTAACAAGTACATTTTTAACAGTTTATATATTCACAAATAGCTCTAATGTGATGGGGATTAGCGGTATAGCATTGTGGAACAAGGTTAAACTTCAGTGTAACATGCATAAAAAGCACTGCGAAATTCTTAGCAGTTGAGAGGTGTGTGCAGATATAATATTGCTGTTGACCACCGTCGGGCATTTTTTTTGTAAACAAAGGGAAACAGCTGACTGGCAGACAAAAAATTAGTTTTGAGCAAAGCAACTACAGTACATTCCTGCCCCTGGAATGTGCTTTCTGAACTTTTTGGTGCACTTACAATTGTGTCCTGTAGCAGGTATGTGTAGGAGGGCAAAAGGGGAACCTCGCACCTTTACCTGTAGTGGCCCATAGAGCCCTTCTGCCCACTAACTACTATAGTGCTAAATAATGTCAACCTAACAGTTTTACTATAAAAAAAAAAAATACAAATTTATAAATAATAGTAAATGGAGAAGAAAAAGCAGTAGGTGAGAATCTTGGGAGTTGATGGGACCCCACAGGCAGAACAACTTATACACTATTCATCAGCACTCTTTAAAGGGCAATAGTGCTAACAAATATCAACTTTTTAGTCAAGAAATTGTCCAAGATTCTCCTTTAAAAAAAAAAAAAAAAAAAATGATTATATCTTCTGTAGGGGTCAGACTTGAGTCCTGCACACCAACCCCTACCCTAACAGTCTTGGCAGGGCACATGTCTTATAAGGTTTACAAGAGGCTGCAGCAGTGTAGTGTACCTTGCAGGAGATGACTCCAGCATCTCCAGAGAGAATGGTACCTGTTGCCCAGCATGGTAAGCCTGTGCCTCCCACAGTAAGGCTTACTCTGCTACAGTGTTGCTAATTTCCATCACACTCCACCAGTGTTTGGTCTCTGTCCATCACTTCCCTACTGCTTGTCTGGTTGCTGCATGGCTCTTCTGCTCCTCACTGGACAGTCTTTCTGGTGGGCTTACCCTAGACTTAACAGAGAACATGTACCTCATTAGCTTCGGATTACCTTACTCACTTCTGGACTTCAGTGAAGATGCTCAAGCCCACCCTATTACTAGAATTTACATCTACCTGTTTTTATCCAGCTCTTGGATAAGGGGCCCAGGACCCAGCATGTAGGAGAGGGCATTCAACCGCCAACACAAGCTGCTCTGGAGGGAAGGCGATCTTGAGGTGCCTCTGTGCCTTGCTCACCCGCAGGACTTCCTCTATCACTCAGATGGGCAATTGTAGAGTAGGCTGGTGAGTCACCTCCTAACAGCTTACCTGTGCTTCTCGCATGATGTCTGGATCTCCCTCCCGAATTGTGGAGTTCTATGCTGCTGCTTGCTGCAGCCCCTGTTGAGATGTTCCTGTTGCAGTACTATACTATATCTGTCACTTTCACAAAAGTAGCCAGCCACAGCCTCTTCCATGTCCTCGTAGTATTTCTGTGGCAGTCACCTGCCGCAACACAGACCACCACCACCACAGTCCAAAATGCTACCCCAGCAGTACTTGTTGACAGCTCAAACCGCAGCAGCGAGTCTGCACCTCAGTGCTATGTGAGGCACCTTTTGTTTCCTGTCTAGTGTCCATGTATCTCAGGACCAGGTTGGTCCCTTCTGGTAGGTGGTCAGTCTATCCAGGATAGGCCCCTGGTAAGCCTGCAAACAGGGTCTCCACTTCTGGACATGAGGGATCAAAATGGGACCCCTGGCTACATTTGCAGCAGAGCCATGGCCCATGGGTACCCAACCTGACAACCTCCCATGCTTGCCTGCTATTCTCCTTGGCAATGAAACTAACAGGTAATAAATTCCTGAATCCCGCTATGCAGCAGAGCAGTCCTTTTCCATCCCCCAGCCCTTATGTAGCAGATCTGTGCAGAGTTTTTCTGCGAGCTTGGACTGAAAATGATAGTTTACAGTGGGGAAGAGCAGCTCTTCTCAACTGGGTAATCGGCACCCAGTGCAATCTGTAACATGTCCTATGGATTTATAACTAGATAATCAATAGGATTACCCTCAAACAGGATGGTTCCCAGTTTGGGAAGTTATACAAAGAATTCTTTAAACAAACATGAGATGTTAAAATTAATCTTTGACCAAAATCAAAGATGCAGTTCCTCTTGTATAACAAGGAAAATTCAGAAAATAGAGCAGAGGTCTTGTCCATTGGTAGTACCTAAAAAAAAAAAACAGTAAACATATTTTTTTGATCATTTTTGAAGGGTGAGGAGGACTCAATTATATCATTTTCTTATGGGAACTCTGTCCCCTCCAGTTGGTCTCTGAGAATATCAATGGCCCCATTGTAAACAGTACTTTAGTTTTCTCATTCTGTGCCTATAGCAAAATTCTAGAAAATGCTGTAGGCCCTGAGTTTCCAGAGACCATACCTGTTACATAGCTGCATAGATGATTAAGGACAGAAAAACACAGTCCATCATCTGTTATATGTTGTTCTTCCACCCTTCCAGAGCTTCCCTGTCCTCTGCTTCCCTTGTGTTCCTTGAAACATAGGAAATACAATCTGTCAGCAGAAAAGGATTGCTTGGCCCACCCAGTCTGCCCAGGTGGTCCCTGTCTAGACTGCCTCCACAGACCCTAACTAGTCTCTGGTGACACTCCCTCCTCCCTGTCTAGTTGCTAATATTCCACTATATCTAGCCCACGTATACAGAAGGTGTCCCATTGTGTTTTGTACCCTGGTATCATCCCAGAATTGATCATCTTGCTGGGTAGACTGTTCCACTCGTCCACCACCTGCTATGCGAAGAAATACTTTCTGACACCTTTCTTGAATTCCCCTTTCCAGCTTAAGTGTGTGCCTGTGGGTGGTGCACTGTTCCTCAACTCAAAGAGGAAAGAAACATTGCAGATGTATCTCAAATTATGAAAGCCCTTGAAAAGATCTTTCAAATGAGGTATTGGGCTTACTAGTAAATGTTAGGAGTCCTGAGATATGAATTATCCATAAATTTAATCAAAGAGGCAGTCATTTCATGGAGTTCTGAAACAGAAACATGGGTGCCCATTAGAATCACATAAATCACATGCACAACATGATGTTCACATTTCTGAGGGGAAATGTTTTGTCTTAGCTCAGGGGCAGAATTTACCTAATCTTCTGATGTGATATCATTACAGTGGTGTTATATGGGGCCCTGTGCACATATGTACAAGTTGCCTAGGCAAGCCTGAGTTGGGTGGCCATGCACTGGGGGTCCCATGGACCTCCATGGCATGCCCCAAAGGGGTGTGCACCCCTACCATACTCGGTCTCCCAGCCTTTCATGCAGCTACGCATGCAGATGGTTGGGGGAGTGGCCAAGGGGCATGCCTGCACTCCATGACATTCATTAAGGTGCAGAGTGCTGGCCGAAAGGGGCGCAGACTACACAAGCAGGTACCCTGCTGTAGCCACTGTGTGACCCCCACGGAAATCACCTGCCAGCCACAGCGGAACTGTAAATGCCCTTCGACACACTTCTGCAGTCCAGCAGGGAGGGCTGGGGACAACCATTGAGGCAATCACCCTTTTAAATCTCTGGAACAAGTGGTTTCCTACAATCCACTGCTCTACACAGAGCAGGGGTTTCAGTCTCAGACCTGGATTGGCATCTGATTGAATGTCAGCTTGTGTTCATAGATCCTCTCCCCCCCACGCACTAGCACTCCAGATGGCAGGGCCGCGAGGAGGCACCCTGTGGTAGCCAGCAGTTGGGAAAGCTGTGCATCGCTTGCCTATCCTTGGGTGTGGACCTACGTGGGCTGGGTACGTGCTTATCACACATACTTGGCCCGCTTTGGTGCATAGGCACTTATATAAGCAAGCAACAATGCAACTGAAGACTTCCTTAGCTTTCCTTGATACTTAGCACAGCAACTGGGATAACAAATGGAGTTATATATACATCAGAAGGGCAACAAATTTACAACATGGGGAAGTGGACAACATTGTCGTATGTATGCAACCTGGGGGCAACAGATGGGTTAGGTATGAAATTGCAAGGCACCAAACTGTATTATGTATAAAACTGGAGGAGGCAACAAACAGGGCAATGCATAGTTGTATTTTTTTGGGGGGGGCAACAAATAGCGTCAGGGTGTACAAACGTTATTTTTCTTGCCACTCCCTTGAACAGAAAGTGATGTCTCTGCCGGGCCAGTTTTAATTAACAACATACAACCTGCTCCGCTGATATCACTTTCTGTTTCAGGATTCAATGAAATGGCTGCTGTTGCCTTGATTTCATTTATACAGATGATATGGATATTTATGTCTCAGAACTCCTTTTACCAACAGGTACAGTACGCTACATTTCCCATTTAAAAGATGTTTGTGGGGCTTCATAATTTATGTGACCCCGACAATGTTTCTTTCTCCTTTTTTATATTCAGTAATTATTCTCCTGGCTCCTCAGCCAGCCTGCTTCTGCTGATCCCTCCAGCCTCATCACCCACTTTCTTCCCAAACTCACCTCTGCCTTCTTTCGTGGGTTGCCTTCCATGGGAGGCCACATGGGTAAGGGCGGAGACCCCAATCCCCTGGCAGAGACTGAACGCAGGTGGGGAGGACAAAGTCAGGGGTGTTGGGCCTGCAAAAGATAAGTGCCATCCTTCATCAGTCGGGGCTTATGCCTCACTTTTTCTTCCTATCTTCAAGAGGTGCTGGCATTGAGGGTGTGCAAGTCCCTCCATCCCCAAACACCACCATGCATGTGGTCACCTTAGTGGCGTTAGTACTGTCTAACACTCCTCCCCTGGGAGGAGCACATCCACTGGGACACTCAACCCTGTTGTCCCGGCCTGCCCCCGATGACTCTAGCTTATTCTTTAACCTGGGTCACTGGCATTACAAGTGGTAGCTCTGCCACTGTGCTGATGTGCTGTCAGGTTTCTTTCCCCTTTAAAAAAAAAAAACCCTCTGTGGAGCCTACCCTATTATATCCCTGCATGGGTTTTATGTTTCTATTGTATCCTCTGTTTCCCACCTGTCCTCCACAGCTTACATACAGTATTAAGACAGTCCAGTCTTTCCTCATGGGTCATCATATCCTGTCTTATTCCTTTCTCTGATGTGGGTTTGAAAATTGCATGCAATACTCCAGGTGCAGTCTACCAATTGTACAAACACAGGAACATGGTCCTACTCAATGAAAGTCCGCAGAGCACCTGCATGGAGTTGCTAGCTCCAGAAACCACAGACACAGTCAGTAGCAGGGCACACACATGGACAGAGCACTGGGCTCAGAAAAATAAAGCTAGAAAAATAGCTTTATTAAATCAGCACCATTTGTGCAGTATAGTACAGTGTGATATATTGAACTCAAACTTTAGGGGTAGGCACAAAAGTTCATCTTTTCTGCAGGGGCTGGATCTGAGCAAGTGTTAATAACAATTAATGATTAATTTACAATTTGTTTGCCTGTCCCTTCTGAGTTGCTTGTTTGGAATATGTTTGAGCTCCTGTGTCCCATCCCCCCAGTTATTTTTTTCTTTCTTTCTTTTTTGTAGTTTTTGTGCTGGGATTACCCATAAAAAAGGCATTTCTGAGACTGTGCTTCCTTATTAGGGTACTATATTTATAGGGGGCTATAAGCTCTGAGACCTGCCTCTCTACATTTGGAGCATGAATGCCTGCTCTGACTAGTGCTCCCTTTCTTCTTTAACATTGTGGGCCAGATTATGTTGTAGCACTTATTAATTTTATAAGCAAGATATGGAATTTCTTACATAGCAAAGTAATAATTTTGCCATATGGCTATACATAGCAATATTTAAAATTTGTCAGATTCATTTACCTTACCTTGAGACCTTCATTTGAGAAGACGGAACATTTATTTAAGATTGATGAAGATGTTGGTTTTTGTATTGCACTTACAATAGTTGCACTATACAGTACTGCAATTTCAGATACTATAAAAAGCATAGGGGTTTGAATTGTTCAAGTCCCAGAACGTAGTTTCATTTGGCCAGCAAGTTTGCTAGATCACTTCAGGATGCTTCCTAGTCCTTTTTGCACTTAGTGTGTTAACCATAATCGTGGTTTATCTTTAGATTTTACACAGTTCTTTGTAAAATAGTCCATTTGAGTTTCACACTAAAGTTGCATAGCCCTTTAATTTGGTTGGACTTTAAAGTGTATTCTTTTATTGACATCTCAACACTTTTACATCCAAGTGCATACATTTTCCTTAAACAGGACAGGAAATGGTCAAGGGTTTGTCCACTAGCCGATTGGTATTTATATACTCTGATACACTGTTACTGCTTGCTTAAGATGAATATGATGTGTCCATGTTTTTTTTGTTTGTTTATTGGAGAAATAAAAAATGGTGGATTACGTGACTGATGATAGGCAGTTTCCTTTATTATTTATTTGGAGTGAGCATCCGAGTGCAGTGGCATTTTTGTTTGTGCTTTGGCGCCTTTTACATCTGTGCATGACGGATGCATCCCCAACGTCCGTCAAAGAACCATTCATTTCTGAATGAAGGAGTCTGTTTCCGTTCATTACCTGGTGTGTTTGATTTAATGTCTAATTTGTTTTGTATTACATTGTATTTTATGTTATGATAAGTCTGATATGAGATCTGTATAAATTTAAGCTGAAACTGATCATTGATTGCTGCCCCCTTCATTCAAATCTGAAAAACTAGCTTTCCTTTTGATGGCTCAATACAACTTTATCTCACCATCATGTTATTTATTCTAATTGTGTGAGGATATTTAAGTTTGTCTACCATTTAATGTTGTTTTTTTCGTGTGTGATGTATCTCCAAAGTTCCACTGGTGCAGTTATGTTATGAATCCTGTTGCCTAACTCATTTCAGTCAAACTGTAAAAGAGAGAAAAATAATCCTGATCTGCAGGATTAGTCATTAGTTCTCATTGAGGACAGCTGTCATTAACATGGGAAAATGTATTTAGATGCTCAAATTGAGAGTGGGTAATGAATTTAGAAGTAATAATCAAATATGTACTGAGCAGGAGATTTTTCTTGCACAGGTTGTATTTGATATATAGGCATTTCTGCAAGCATTCCACGACCAGTTAAGTGCCAGTGTAAATCCAGTTCAGTGTTCCCCATTTTATGCGATTGTGTGAGCAAATTATAATTGTTGCGCACTGTCTGATTTGCAGTGTGTGACTTCTACCTCAATTTGCTTGAGGGTCTGTAGAGAGAGGATCATGCTGCAAGCAGTTAATTTCTGTAGAGTTAAAAAATAAATTCCAGACATGCAGATCCTAGACAAGTACGTACAGTATCTAGTGTAATCCAGGCAGTGTGAGAATAGTCTCTAGTCAGAGCCCAGTCATTCAGACTTCCACCAACTGTAGCACTGTGAGTGATATTCATCTATTCTGAACAGCATTTTGTCCACTAATTTTAGAATAAAATTAAGGCTACTAGTCTTGATGGAAAAGAGCGATTTTTTTTTTTTTGTATATCTAATACTGAAACTGTTTGTGTAACAGTTTTCATGAATGTCTGTTAGAAAATATGCAGACACAGGGCTGGACAGTGGCCTGAAGATGTGATCCAGCATACTCTGCCATGCTTGTATGTGAAAGATGTAAAGCACCTACCTGACAAAACAGGTAGTAGAGACCTGACATCTCTTCACTCACAATGAGCCAGACAGCTTGCCAGTAGCACCTCTGCATCATAACATGGACTCATACACTCCCCCCCAACATATACACAAACACCCTTCCCTCTGTTGGATCTTCAGCCCACAGCATCCTCTACCCATGAATTCACCGACTGCAGCTGTGGCCCTGTAATCTCCCTGCTGTACTCACCTGGATAATGCTGTCTCCGGGTTGTTTTGGAGTGTTCACAGTCTTTCAGTTTTAAAAAACAGGGTCACATGCATGTGCATATACTGTCATTTCCCAAGTTCAATGTCATTTTGAGCATCCAAGGTACAGACATGCCTGTGGTGCCTAAGTTTGTTAATCCTTTTTCCGTGCCTGGCATATGTAGCCCCAGGTGGCAATACAAAGCTCATTCACTCTCGGTATAATATATTGGCATCCAAGTAATGCTTGTTATAATTTATTTCTAGGTGCAAAAGAGGAAATCCAACAGCATGGAGAATCTTATACATATTAACTGTAAGACTGGTCCTGTAGTGAGCGTGCAACATTCTTTTTTTGTGAAAGTGGTTCATAATCAACTCACCTACTGTAACTGTGATTGTGCTACAGGATGTGAAGTCAGAGCTGGGAATAACATTTGGGAACTGACATTGCATGCTCTTGTCAACCATTTAACCCCCCCAACCCCATCACTAATGTAAAGTCTAAATTTATTCTCCCGTATTTGTAATTGCACTACAGTACCGATGTTGGAAATGACCATGTAATTTTATAATGAAACTGATTCCTATGTAATTTGTTTCTGTTTGCTCAGTTTGATCTGAGCCAGTGGTGTTTATGTATATATGCTATGTGATGTGGCCCACTGCTGACATTGTTACTAGCACTTACCTTAAATGCACTGTTCTGCCTATCACTCTACGTATTTTCTGTGTTTGAATTTTTCCTCGCAATCTGTTATGTAATTTTTGCCTGTTGACTGAATGCAGTCTTTAATTTGTATACCTCACCTTGGCTTTCTACCTTATGTACTGTACTGTGTTGATGCTACTAACTGAAACTATATTACCCTGTTTATAACACTGTCTGGAACCTTGTAACCTCCTGGGTCATGTCTGAAAATAGTCACTATATGTGTCTAGCACACCCACCCAGTAATCAAAAATGAAATAAATAATGAATTTAGTGGAGAGAGGAGACAAAACACAATTAATGTGAAGGCAAGCATTTCTTTCATAAAATATAACATTCATAACATCCTCATGAGGACCAGGCTGGTAACATTCCTCACTCCCCATCACCAGCACTGCACAAGTGCCTGTATTGGTATACACAGGTTAGCCTCACTGACTGTCACCACAAATGCCCAATTTGCCCTTCATGCTTTTATGATGCATTTGCAAATTGAAAAGAAATGCTGATAAGCAAGTGATGTGTACTGATAGTCTGTTCTGAGGTCATTCATTGCTCTCTCTGTTCCCTCTCCTTCGGTTGCACCTGGAAACAAGCATTGGCTCAGTGTGGCTCTCCTGGTTACCAGTTTTAAAATATACTTCACGACCTGGCCATGACCAATTGGTCAGTGGTCCTCTCCACTCCCTCTGTTGACGCTGCTCTCACCCTATTCACAGATATCTTCCTAGAAGTCTGGGATGTCCGTGCTCCACTAAAATCAGTTGGAGTAAAATGACATCATAATCCCCAGATCTCTCCAGAAATCCTGTCCACCTGCAAAACTCACAACCTCACCTGGTGATGCTTCAAAACTACATGCGACCCAAGTGACCCGCAGAACTACCAATCCCTCAGAAATAGCTGTACCAAGCATATTCGGCAGGCTAAATCTGACTATTTCAAAACTCATCTGCACTCTCCAGTAACTTTCCATCCTCTTTCTGAAGTGATCTCCATTCGCTCCTGCACCCCTCCTCTGAACCACCCACTTCCACTCTCTGTGTAGCTGGTTCCCTAGCCTTGGACCCTACCTTTGTCGCTGATGCCCTAAACAAGTTTTTTTTACTACCTGTGCCCTTCTGCAAGACCTGCCCTCCTCCTCTCCTGCCTCATCCCCTCCTTCTACACAGCCCTCTGGCTATCAGTGGTCTCTAGTATCCCTAGCAGAAGTCCTTAGAGCCCTTGGTACCCTGAATTCCTCCAAATCCAGCCTTGATGGCTTACATCCAAGACTCCTCAAAGTCTCTGCGCCCTCAATTTTGACCCTTCTGACCTACCTACTCAACCTATCTCTCACCTCCTATACTGTCCCTTTGGCCTAGAAGTCAGCTATGGTCATACCCCTCCATAAAGGGGGTGATCCCACTGTCCCTGGCAACTACTGCGCCATATCACTTCTCTCCTACTTGCCAAGCTTCAAGAATCACTTGTCCTCTCATGGTTAAATGTCTTCTTCTCTGCTTCCAACACTCTTTCCCCAGTCCAGTCAGGTTTTAGGAAACTTCACTCTACCACCTTCTCCCTTCTTTGCTTTACAGATGCTATCCACTGAGCAGTGGATCAAGGGCAGAGCACCTTGGCTATTTTCATTGACCTTTCTAAGGCCTTTGACTCTGTCTCTCACCCTCTTCTTCTCCTCTACAAGCTAAGCACCACTAGCCTTTCCCCAGCAACTATCTCCTGGTTCAGCTCCTACTTAATTGGCTGGTCTCAGTCTGTTAAAATCAGTTCAATGTGCTCATGCAACTGAATGAGATAATATGAGATGATGCTTGTTTAACTTATTTTGTGGCTTTCCGACTCTCTATCTGTGGGATATACCACCCTGTAGGGGTATGACGCGAGGAACTATAGAGAAGGGTTCCCCCCTATAGGTGCCAGGAATGAATGCATCAGCTAAAGGTAGGTTAGGAAGAAGCCCAAATAGAATACCCAAAGATGTCAAGCATTGAAGAGGCGAGGATGATGAATGAATTCTGTGAAGAGAAGGGCCAACTTCCTAAGGAGAGAAGGGAAAGCCGGGGCCACCGTCCGACTCCATCCAACAGCAGAACCTAACTAACTAACATGAAGAAGCACTAACTGTAACTAATATTATAACCGTTGGCATGGAGGAGAGGAAAAAACCCCTTTGAGGAGGAAACCTATGGGGATCCAAGGCCTAGGTCACCTTCCCTCCAGGCTGATGATGTTGATTTGAGGACGTATGTCGGTAAAGAGAATGAGTCATAGATGAGGACTATAAGTAGGTAGGATGACGATGGGCTAGGGAAAAAAACTCCAAAGAAGCACAGATTAATAAGGAACATGAGGTAGCAGGGACCCAAGGAGGGTATACTCGAGTAGTCGTTGAGAGATAGTAGATCAGAGGAGCAAGGATGGGAGGGAGTAAATCCATGTATAAGAGGAGCAAGGGGTATCCAGATGTGTTCATGAGGAGACAGATGATAATGCAGACTGGCTTGATTGAGCGATGCAAATGAGCAGATGCTGAGGTTGAAGAGGCATGCTTGATTATGCAATGTGAATGATTAGACCCTAAACGATTAGACGCCGAGGTTGTAGTCGATGAGGTAGTACGGAATTCAATGATAGGAATGTTCGAGTAAGCAATGTAAGTAGATAAACCTTGAGCTAATGATGACTGGATTTATGAACTTGATATGACTGGAGTTATGAACTCTATACATGTGGCAGGATGGCCACGGTTGATAGATGGCATAGGAGTTATGGTAGGTATGCCCAAAAAGAAATATCGATAGCAGGCCATGAGTGGAGGTAATCCTGGATGGCCGGATGGAATTAGAAGAGGAGGAGACATGAAGGAACTTGAAAATGAACTAGTACAAAGGAAAAGGAAGTAGACTCCTCAAAAGGAAGCAGACTTCAAGGCCAAGAAGGTGTAACTGGGACCAGAGGCAACGCAGGTTGAGCGACTGAGGAGCAAAACTGAACGATATATGATGAGGAGGGAAGCTAAGAGTGGAGCCAAATCGGATGAGGCACGATGTGGAGGGAAGCCAAGAATGGATAGAATCCAGGATGGCTGGGAGGAGAAGAGGCGCTAGCCTGAGAAAGGGAACAGAGGAACCGATGAGGTACAAAGATGGATGGAAGCCACAGAAACTGGTGCAGGAAAGCGAGTAATGAAAAGATGAAGGACAGGAGGGAGGTCAATGAGCAACATAGGACACAGCTGGTATGGGAGGAGAACGGCAGGAGGGTGAGTCAGATGAGGCCGGACAGAGTCTGCCAGAGCAGAAGGCCCTGGAGGCTGGCACGCAGGTCAGATTGAGGCAGCTGAGGCATGGTAAGATGAGGCAGCACAGGAGGTAATCAAGAAAGCCAAGGAGGGGGAACAGAATGAGGGCATGCCGAAGCAGGAGTAGATGATGGGGAACTTAGGCAGGAAAAGACAAAGCTCAGGGCCAAAAACCAGAGCCTGATGGAGACAAACAGGCAGGCAAAAGATGGAAGAGGGTGCAGAGATAGGCAATAAATGCAACGGAGGTAGGAGGCCAGACTGGGATAACAGTGTAGTAGTGCCATCTGATGGTGAAACGAGGGAACATGGCATAAGCAGTGTCCAAACAAAAGCACAGCAAAGGGACATGGATAGGGAGCTCATTTCAGTCACTGGGAATGAGCAATATGAACTGGCAAAAGTCACAAGGGGCAGGGAACACAACCAGACCCCTTAACAGCTAGGAATGCCATGAAGTGGTAGGAATATCCTACATGAATTAGCCTGTACTAAATGTTGCACAGTGCTATAATCCAAACACTCAAGAGTAACCCCAGCTCCACAGAGGAGCACCAACGTCCTTAATAATGGCAGAGTCACCTTGGGACACACTAAATGAAAAAGCAGGTAACTAAGGAGAGATAAACAGTCCGAATCACAAACCAGAGGGTGCCCACCAGTCTGAGACATGGTCAAGCATTAAAATAAGGAAGCGCTCAACATGCAGGCCATCAGCCATGATTTGTGAAGGAAAGTGCCAGGAGTGTCAATGCTGAGAGGTTGGAGAGACAGTCCCAGAAATACAATGGTGGCATGGACGGTGGAGAAAGGAAGAGCAGGAGTAGACTGGGATGCAGCACATGACGGAGCCCCGAGGGACGCCTCATAAGGTGACGGGTTGGAGCCAAGCTGGGTGGGGGACAGCACTCCCCAGAAGCACCAGCACAGAAAGGAGTGACAAGAGGGAAGGGAATGCCCCAACAGAAAGAAACCGGATGGAGGTCGGGCAGAGAAGCAGTAGGCAGAAGGGAGAGAGAGAAGCCGGGGGGGCGAGGGACAGAGAGTGCCACGAAGCCGGTGGCAAGAGAGGAGGAGGCATAGAGTAAGAGAGGAAGGGAGTGAAGGTGAAAGTAAATGATGGCAGGAGAACAAGCACAAACAATGGGGAACAGGCACCGACAGCCAGAGCACTCAAGGTAAGGGAACGTGAGGGAGGAAAGAAAGAGAGCCACAGCACCAGCAGCAACAAAACAATGGGGTGGCAGTAGAAAATGAGCATAGCAGATGCCAGGAAAAGCAGAGAGTCGACAAGCCACGGCACTCCTGAGGTCAAAATGCTCAAAGCAGATCCAATGTAAAATACAAAATGGAAGCAGACTACATAGGTGTCAATGGAAGGAGAGGCTGAAAGCAGCAAGGAGGGGGAGCTGAGACAAGGGACAGCCAACGGAGCCTCTGGCTGCGACGAAAAAGAATCCTGGCAAAACCCAGGATGTAGTGACCTTTTAAGCTTGATGGAGGAGTGATGTAGTTGTTCCACCCATTGAACCTTGGGCTTAAAGCTCTCCCATAATGCCCTGTCTCCCTCCCTCCCTCCCCATCCTTGCAGGTGTCCCCAGGACTTGATCCTTGGACCTGTTCTCTTTTCCCTGTTTATTAATGACCTCCCCTCTGAATGCACCTATGCCAAAATCCATATGTACATTCATATCCGGTCCCTCTGCCCCAGCCATACAAACTCCACTCCAACACGACTTTACCTCGTTCTCTAACTGGTTCAGCGACAATTGCCTAAAAATTAATACCAAAAAGACCATTGCCATGACTTTTGACTCCAAACAAAAACTTGCCAGGCTCTCTGCCCTCCCTACCTTCTCTACCCCAGCCAACACTCCTCTTGAAGATGTCCCAGCCTACAAATATCTAGGAGTGTGTCTTGACATTTTGCTAGATTTCTCTTCCCACATTAAGGCCCTACACTCCAAATTATGTCCTAAACTGGGTCTACTCTACCGTCATAAGGGTAGTTTTTCCATCCTGGTTAAACATGACCTGCTGGTCAAATGGATAGTCCCAGCCTTTGACTATGCCAACATTGTTTTCAGTGCAGCTCCAGCCATTTCTCTTGCCAAACTAGACGTCCTTTTCAACACCTTCTGCCACTTCACCTTTAACTCACCCCTAACATTTAATTGCAACCTTTACTGCTCCCTATCCCTCCAATCCCTAGCACATTGACGTATGTTCCATTGCTCCACTTTCATATCCAAAAATTGGTTTGGAACTCTTCCTTCCTACCTCCCCTCTCTCCTAAATCCTGCTACCCCCTTCCCCTACAATTCATGCTCGTATTGCCACCACTCCTTCACCCTCCCATGAGTACGCACCTCGGCTGGAAAACTAGCATTCTCCTATAGACTTCCTTCCCTCTGGTATAACCTCACCCCACAAACCCACCTCACCCCCTCCTTTCCAGCCCCAAAGTGCCTCCTCAGGCCACCCCCTGCCATATCTTGTTGCTGTCCACTGCCCTAATCCAGAACCATACTACTGTCCCCCTCCCTCTCTCCCTTTTTCCTGTATTATCTAGCGATCACATGAATTTGGCTCTCATTGTCTCACCCTGCTTATCTTAACTCCTGTACAATACTATGTACTATATACTATAATGCAAATTTATCTGCTCATTGTATTATGTGTATTGGTGTATTTTGTATTTTTACTGTATATGCTATGTTCTTTTCTGTATTATACTGCAGCATTATTTTTGTTTTGTTATCTCTTTATTGTAATTTGTACCCCCTGTCCCTGGGTCACATTTGGAAATGAGCTTCAGCTCAGTGTACCTTTCTCAGTCAACAAATTTTAAATAAATATAGCAATATGTTGCAATGTTAGTGGTTACCAGATTGTACTACTACAGTCTGTAAAATAACAAGTATTATTGATCTTTATTTTTTCAAACAATACAGTGGCATTGCTATATCACAAAACAGAACCTAATGATACCGATCAGAAACAAAAGATGACACTTGTAAAATGTGTAATGTATAGGAAAATCATATGGTGCTATACAGTACATTCATTTACAACTACACAAATTTAGGTAGCATTTGATAGACCTGTATCCCATGGAAACAGGGAGGGTAGGGGATATGATCAAAACTTAAATATCTTAAGGAAATAAACAAGTAAGGGAAGGGAGCATCTTCAAGTTAAAAAAGAAGACCCCAAAACTGGGGGACACAGCTTAAAGCTACAGGGTGGTAAATTCGGAGGAAATGTGAGGGGGCACTACTTCATTGAGAGGGTGGTGGGTCCATGGAATAGGCTGCCGGAAGGAGTAGTGGAGGTAAAATCATTGGGGGAATTTCAGAGGGCAAGGGATAACTACATGGAAAATGAAAGGTAAAGAGCCTGGAAGGGATAAAGGGGACCGGAACAGATACTGTGGGGGTAGCAAAAGCGGAGAGTAAGGTGGGGGATCAGAGATACCTATGGGAAGGGGGAAGGGGCAGACTGGATGGGCCAATGGGTCTTTTTCTGTTGACAAATTTCTATGTTTCTATAAAAAACAGAAACCGTACACAAATCACATTTAATCAACATTGTACAGCTCTGAGCAGTTACGTTTACATCAAATATAGCTTACACTAATCAGTTTAGCAAGACTGTAATGTCATTCAGCAACTACATGATTAATAAGTTAGACACATTTTCATGATGTAGACTTTTTTATTACTATAAATCGTTCTGTGTAATAGGTGTACTATTCATTTTTATTAAACCAAACTTTACAGTCTCTGGTGCTCATTAAAATTTTGATGTAGACTGCAGCATAGTGCAATGGATTACCTCATAAGGAAGTACCATATCAGTTAAAAGTAGTAATTTTTACCAATTTCTTTTTAATTTGTAAATGTGTCATAAAATTAGTTATTTTATTATGCAGACTGTCCTACCTCAGGACACTTGGATATAATCTGCCATACTTTTCTGTGTCTGTGTACACTGCCACTCAGTTGCATCATACATAAACATGGTCTAAGTCCCTATGCAAGTGTGCCAAAATGAAACTGTCATTCCAGAGTTTATCTGGCACATACAGGGATAGTGCCTGCTAACATCTGTGCAGCTGTTCTGAGATGCAATGCTCCATGCCTGTGACCCTTGGTATTCCCAACCCTGTCAGCACCATGTGATGCCAAATGGTTCACTCACACTTGGTGTCAAGATCAATTAATTTCGTAGTATCCAATGATGCCCTTCTGACTACCTGAACAGGTAACAATGCCGTCCTCATGACTTGGCTGCTAACAGTCCTTACTCCCTGTCTCCAGCACTACTGTACAAGTGCTTGCTTCTCGTACATATTTTATCTTCACAGACTCGCACCACACATGCCCTGTTAGCCCTGCCTAATTTTATGGTTCATTTGCAAAATAAACACAAAGGATACTAAACAATTACTTTTCACTGATATTCACATTTGAAGTCATATTTTACACTGTGTTGCAGATTTAGTGTATACAATGTTATGCTATTGGGTTGTGTCGTAGTACAAGAACTGGTGATTTATTTTTTTATCTATGGAGTGACATTAATATCTCACTTGCACTTCAAGTCAATAAGTAATATTATACATTAGAAATCAGGCTTGTACTGAATTTCTGAAATGAAAAGTGTGCAGCTGAGCTTGAAAACGTGATGTGAGTGTTTGATGGAGAGACTAGGTAGCATAATGGCACTTGTGAACGATTGGTTGTTTGAGGGGGAGTGAGAGTGGCATGACAGCAGCTACAGTTATGGTATAGATAACACAAATGGTTAGAAAATTATTAATGGACACAAAATATGGGAAACCCTCAGCTGTACCACTGAAAATATCTAAACAAATTCAGATGACATAAAAATCTGTACGGCAAGAACGAGCAAAATGTTGCAAGTGATGCCCTAATTGTTTGAAGGTATGTAATGCTGACATTTGCATTAATTTTGCGTCAGCATTCAGATTACTGCTATATTGCACTCTGTGGCATTATTCATTGATACCCTGTTTGGCTTTCTTCTTTTTTTTTTGTTCACGATAGTCACCTGGAAGGAGCTACTGATGTAGCCTGATTGAAATAAGGTGACCAAATAGAACTAGAAGATATTCGGTGACATATAGTTGAACAAGTCATACCAGTGAGCTGACGTCCACTAATATTTGTGTGAAGTATGACATTTCAATATTAATGAGAAAGCTTTGATTTCTATTGTAAACTGCATTGACTGACAGTAACAGACTGATGACTCATGCTATTAATGTAATCCATGATAGAAAAAAACTACTTCTGGCAGCTACGGAAAAATCTGAAAAATATTCTACCTATTCAAAATACTGTTATGTTTTAGAGGTGCACAGCATATTCATGACAGTTTTATCTTCCAGTGTTGTACAGTATTGTCTGTTATGATACTGTAGCTGTTGTGGACCCAGGTCGTCAAGGTGCGGGTTTTCTGAAGGGGTCACCCTCAGGTCTTTGGCTTGGGGGGACCCAGTTAGCTACCTCACACCAGGTGCAGAACCTGGGCATTATATTTGATGATCGCCTGACCCTTAAACATCAGGTGTTGGCTGTTGTCAAACCTCTTTTTACCATCTGAGAAATATAGCCCTGGTGAAGCAACTGGTTCGTGCTAATGACCTTCCAACATTGGTCCATGCCTTCGTTACCTCTCGCCTGGACTACTGCAATGCCCTATACCTAGGGCTACCGGGGGGTGGATATCCGCCACTTGCAGTTAGTGCAGAATGTGGCAGCCAGGCTTTTGATTGCTACATCTAGGACCAGTCATATAATGCCTGTCCTCCATGGACTGCACTGGCTGCCAATACAGTGGTGGATTACCTTCAAGGTCGGTTTTCTGACCTATAAGGCCCTACATGGTCAGGGACCTAGCTACCTGCAAGATCTCCTTCATCCCTACTGTCCCTCTCGTCTGCTCTGATCCAGCGATGAAGGATTGCTAGAGATTCCCAGGGTTTGTTTAAAGACATCTGGGGCCAGATCTTTTAGTTTTGTGGCCCCAACCCTGTGGAACTCTCTACCTCATCGGGTGCGAGATTGCCTGACCATTCAAAACTTTAAGTTAGCATTGAAAAAGCATTTATTTAGCCTGACGTATCTGGATTTTTAAAGCACATATTATTAACCGATTTTAGGATGTTGTTTTAACTTTATGTATTTGTTTTATTTATTGTTAAAGCGCCTTGGCTTTGGAAAGGCACTTTTAAAAATAAAGTTTTGATTGATTGATTTGATTGTAGCTGATGCTGAATCTATCCCACACACCAAGGGATGGGCTGTGGGGGTGGATCCCTGTTAGGGAATGGGGCCGAGACTTTGTTGTGGAGGGGGGACTTCCTTGCTTAATGCATTTACTCTGTCATATCAGATGGGGGCTGGTGGGGAGGGACCACTGGACACCAGGAAAGTTATTTTTGCAGTCGGCTGGTGGGAGGGAGCACTGGACACCAGAGAAAGTTATACTTAGGATCAGGCGCACATTGGGTGGGGGAAGGAACCAATGAACACTAGAGAATGATTTATTTTTAACATTGGACTGGCAGTCGGAGAGGGGCCCACTAGCACCAGATAAAGTTTATATTTACTATCAAGCCAGTGATCAGTGGGGGGAGCCATTAACACCAGGGAAAGTTTATATTTACCATCGAGCCAGTGATTTGCAGAGGGGGGGACCCACTAGCACTAGGGATGGCTCTCTGGGACCGGGCAATTGGGTGGCATGCCACACAATCCAACCTCACTCCCCATGCAGATGAGCCCATAATGGATATGCAAACAGACCCTTATCACTTTGCATGCCCAATGGGCTCATTTGCATGGGTTCGTTATGAATACAGAAATTTAGCATGGGTGCAAGCCATTGTGGTGCCCTATTTCAGGAGCCATGTCTGCTCAGTGCTAATTGGCTTAACACTGGGTCGCTGTGTCCCTATATTTAGTGGAATAGTGCTGGTGCACTGTTCCACTGAATATAGCATCTTTGGGCACCTGGGCATGCATAAGGTGCAGCACAAATATTAGTGCTCTGCTTTGTGTATTTTTGAATATTGGGCCCCTGATCATTTGTTTACTGGTCCCCGATGTCCTCCTTGAGCTAAGTACAGTTACGGAAGACTGTACTTATCCCAGCGAGAACAGCAGGATTGTAAAACATTTGCTCAGAGCTTATAAAAGCTCCAACATGCACTGAAGGCTATTGAGTCTCCCACTGCTGCAGTCCTGCTCTAATGTCAGCTGCAAGAGATTCTGGGATTTGTAGTTACTGTACATAAAATATCAGCCTGAAAATAAGCAAAATTATTGGGATACAGTCTATCATACGAACATACAATGTACGAAATTGCTGGCAGAAAAAGGCCTACAGGTCTATCCAGTCTGCCCAATTGTGCAGCTCTTAGTTTCAACTCACCACAGCTGCCCCTACAGTAAATGGTAAATAGAGACAAGCATTTGTCGATGCCGAATACTTGCTTGCTTGCACTTGCTGAGTAGTTCGGCATAGATAGTGCAGCAGTTAAATTTAACAAATTAATAACATAAGTTATGTAATAGTGAAATTGGTATGATTGGGAAATGGAGAGGTTCACACACAATGTTCAGGGAAGTAGTAGGTATAAGTGAGATCTCCATGCCTTCCATAGGAGACACTCAGTCTAATTAGCTAAATGCCAATTTTATTAAATTAACCAGGGAATCAAAGGTGTTGTTTATATCATTCAGTTTGACAGTATCGTTGTCTTATGTTGTACAGCTATGCAAATACAATAACCCCTCTCACCACAACCAAACAGAATTGCTTAACTCAGGATACACTTGAAGCAGCCAGCCACGGTGGTTTTGCCCAAGCAGGCAGGCAATTACAAATCACCTAATAATTAAAAAATATGTTACCACCATCATATCTGCATGGCCCTGGCCAAGCATCACTGTCACAAAAGCCAAGGCTCTTTTACAGTGTTTGCCTGTCCTAGCTTGCTCCACTCCTCTTTCAAGAAAGACATGCATAAATCATAAGTGCAGGGTACCCAGAATGGGAAATGGAAAAAACAGTTCCCCGTCCTGTGCTCAAACACTTATATTTGTGAACATTGAACCCTGTCATAGTTACATAGCAGGACTATGCTGGCAATAACAGTTCTCTAATTCCAAGACAATAAATTAACTGTCAGATTGCTTGTAAGAGGAGTGTGTTCAGTGCTTCCACTTTTGATGAAAAATACACATTTTAAAAAAACTGGTCCAGGTTTGCTTGACAGCTACAGAATAACACATAACTGTGTCAACCAGCACTGGCTAGTCCTGTGGCAGATTGCTTATAGACAGGACTTCTGTAGGATGACAACACACAGTTTCATCATGGAACCTCACCTTTTTCAAGTAAATGTAGCACTATGACACTTTGGTGTAAAGAAAATACTATATAAAATGTTGGCAGGAGAAGGCAAAAGGATTAAAAAAATTTGTTTCTGTTCTAAGGCTTGCTTGCTAATGTCCTTGCTATTGCAAAAATAGAGTGGGTAGCTAGTACACCGTGGATAGCTTGTTACTGTTGAACACATAAACAAAATTAGAGATAGCAAGAGCTATGTGCATAAAACATGCAGTCAAAGACTGGAAAAAAAAAACAGTAATGTACCCAGCAAAGATTACTTTGTATGGACATATGCTGAGTTCTGTAAAGGTAACAGCTAGTGGAAAGTGTATTGTGTGTAAGATAGATTGTGAGAGGCAGAGGGTGAGAAACTATGAACCCCGAAATGTAGTGCTGAAGCTTTCACACCTGTCTGATTCGTCCTCCTGAGGGAAGGTGACTGATTATATTTTCTGTAGCAGAGGTGCTGGTGCTGACAGGAACGTGCTCTAGTGCCTAAACAAGCTGATATTTTAATATACCATTTACTGTCTACATATCGCTAGCTGTCTAGCTACTTTGGAGCCTGTATCCCTCCAGGAAGCAGGAAGAGGAGTTGTAGTTCTCTGGGGTTACCTACAAAATTACAAACTCACACTAGCAGCATTAAACTCTTTTGGGACTTTGTTACCTGACACTAAAAGGCGCTAGTGATCTGCAAATCTGACAGCAGTGTTTTTTAACTGTATTTTAAAACTACTTTAGAATTCTGTGCACAGTGTGACCTTGGATAGAGCTTCTGGGTCACCTATAGCTATTTAGCTTAACCCTGTGGTGAGCGCAAGTAGTAACTGCATATTTTCTGTAGCAGAGGTGTTGGTGCTGACAGGAGCATGCTCTAGCACCTAAACAAGCCGATATTTTAGTATACCATTTACTGCCTACATATCGCTCGCTACTTTGGAGCCCTGTATCCCTCCAGGATGCAGGAAGAGGAGTTGTAGTTTTCTGGGGTTACCTACGAAACTACAAACTCACACTAGCAGCACTAAACTCTTTTGGGACTTTGTTGCCTGATGCTAAAAGGTGATAGTGATCTGCAAATCTGACAGTAGTGTATTTTAACTGTATTTTAAAACTACTTTGGATAGAGCTTCTGGGTCACCTACAGCTATTTAGCTTAGCCCTGCGGCGAGCAGGGTGAGCCGAGCAGGGTGAGCATGCTTGCATGCGCGAACGTGTTCAGTGATTCAGGGGTATAGCAGACCACATATCGAAGTTTGCTTGTGGTTTGTAGCTTAAGAAGGGTAAGGCTATTATACTATAGTGTAAGAAGGGACAGACAACTGGTGCACTTGTATAAAAGTTATTTAATTGAAATTGAGTTGTTACAAGTACTTGAGCCGTGGATACTAAACAAGCAAAAGTTGCAGGAAGTGGTAAATACTCAAGTGAATTAAGTAACCTCACCATCATGACTTTGGAAGGTGAAATATGTGTTAAATATAAAGCCTGTGATATGTACAAATTAGAGGTAGCTTTAGCCAGCCCTGCTTACATTTTTACCTGTGAAAAGTGTATATCAAATAAAAAAATGGAAGAGGAAATAGCCACCTTTGGGGAAAGAGTGCAATATTTAGAAAACAGTCAGGCAGACATGCTTAGATGTCATAATGAGGTAAGTCATCAAGGGATGATAATAACTGCTACCAGTCATGTCTCTACCCAAACTGAAATCTCCATAACTGAACAAACACTGAACATGGGGATATCTAACAACAGAGATAGTTTAGATATTACAAGGAAACGGGTTAGAGAGGATGATTCCAAAGAACTAGAATATAATTCAGATTGGGCCTTAGTGTCTGCTTCTAGAGCTCCTAAAAAGGGATGGAAAGCAGATCAGTTTCTTATTCCCATGTATAATCCTTTCCAGGTACTTTCAATGGAGTCTGATAAGAATGCCAATTCAGAGGTAGAAATTATAGAGGAAAATAGGCTATATCCTTCAATCAATGATGTTAATAAAGATTTAACCACATCTGCATTACTTATAGATCTTGAACCACCATCTTGCTCAAATGCCACAAAAACTGTATTTCATACAAATAAGAAAAAAAGAACAAAACATCTTTAAACAAAACAAAACTTGCCCAATAATCAACCAATACCTGAGACGACCTCCATTCAGAATACTAGCATTATGGATACAACAGATGTCACTGTTCCTAAGGAACCATCCAGACAAGTTTATGTACTGGGAGACTCAGTAATTAAACATATCAATAGGGCAATTTGCAACCCTGACCAAGCTAACCGAACATGCTCAAGTTTCAGGGGTGCCAAAGTATCAAACATAACAAATATGGTAAATACCATACTTTCTGATGCAGGGCATAATCCGCTAGTTATAATTTATGCAGGGACAAATGACATCAAAAGTACTGATACCACACAACTAATGGAAGATTATGTAGCATTGAACAATTTCTTGGTAGAAAAAGGCTGTACCGTATGTTTCTCTGAGATTCTTCCTGTACCGAGTGCCACATTAGCCATCTATGATAAAATGAAACAAATAAACAACTGCCTAAGGATGTGGTGCTTAAAACAAGATATTGTCTGCATACCTCATTGGGAGAAATTCTGCAGCAGGGACTCTCTCTTCTGCTGGGATGGTCTCCACCTCAGCAGAAAGGGAAGTACCATGCATGGAAAAATAGTGGCAACAGTTAATATACATTTAAACTAGTGCATAGGGGGAGAATGGGCAGGTCCCCAATTCTCTAAAAAAAAAGCAATGAACAACAACTTAGTAAATCTTGTAACATATTATGCTTTAATGCAAGATCATTAAATAACTTAAATATATCAGAATTACAAATTAAATGTAGACTATTGGATTCAGGAATCATTGCAATAACAAGAGACCTGGTGGGACCCCTCTTTGAAGTGGTCTAGAGAAATCCCAAATTACAAATTATACCACAAAGATAGAACAAATAGAAATGGTGGAGGCATATGCTTATCTGTGCGTAATGACATCTCATCTTCTGAAGTAAATATTTCAACAGATTCTGAATCTTTATGAGTTACAGTTCAATTTAAGGGTCAACCTAAACTTGCAATAGGTGTTTGTTATAGATCTCCTTCATCAGATGTTTCTTACACAACTGATTTAATTAACCTTATTGCCCATATGGCTAATAAAGAAGATACTCTTATCCTGGGAGATTTTAACATGCCAGGAATTAAATGGGATTCATTTACTGCTAAAACTGAACAGGAAAGATTACTAACATCATTACGTATAGATCACGGCCTTGAACAGTTAGTGAGACACCCCACTAGGGGAATTAATATACTTGAGCTTATTATTAGTAACTTTGAAAATACATTTTCAAACATAAATATCACTGCCTATATTGGAAGTAGTGATCATAATTCGATTCACTTCTGTATGATTGCTAAAAATCCAAAACTTATTGTAGGTACTACACATAAAAACTATAATTAGGCAAATTTTAAATTGAGAAACCTCAAACTTAATCAAATAAATTGGGATAACAAATTTAAGGATAAATCAATTAACTTGCGTGGGAAGAATTTAAACAAATTATTCTTGATCTGGAACATAAATATGTGCCTACTAAAGTTAAATACAATAAAAAAGGTAAAATTCCCATATGGTTTACAAAGACTATTCATAAACAAATCAAAATAAAAGAACATCTTTTTAAAAAACTAAAAACAAACCAAAGTACTTGTATTAGGTATAAATATAAATCAGCAGTTTCTTTATTAAAAAAAACTGATCCAACAGGCAAAACTTAAATTGGAATTTACCTTGGCCCACACTAAATCCAATAACAAATCACTTTTCTCTTATATAAATAGTAAAAAGAGTAACACTAGGAAAATTAGCCCCCAACAGAGGATGGGACTATTATCGAAAACTATCAACATTCAGCTAGCCTTTTCAATAAATATTTTGTTCTGTTTTTAATAAACCAGTTTCTCTCCCTCAGACATTTATTAATGATTCTATCCCACCTAAAATTGAATGTTTAGAGGTTAGGAAGGCCCTATCGTCTCTTAAAAAATCCACTAGTTCAGGACCAGCTAATATTCAGTCAAGGTTTTTGATAGAAACATCTGATTATTTGGTTTTACCACTTACAATGCTTTTTAACAAAAGTATTATCTGAAAGTAACATTCCTGACAATTGACATAAAGCCATAGTCATTCTAATTTACAAATAAGGAAATAAATCTAATATTCAAAATTATAGGCTGATAAGTCTAACATTCATTATAGGTAAGGTTATGGAGCGACTAGTAAAGTCACAAATAGAGATCAAAATTGAACAGCAAGGTATTCTAGACACAACTCAACACAGATTTAAACCTGGATCATCCTGTACAACTAACTTGGTTTCTTTTTACAACAGCATAAGCAGATATTTGGATAATCATATTCCTTTGGATGTCATACTTTTAGATTATAGTAAGGCATTTGATAAAGTGTCTCATCCAATACTCATAAATAAAATGCATTAGCTTGTTTTTTCCCAGAATTTAACAAATTGAGTTTCACAATGGTTACACCACAGAACACAAGTAGTGAGAGTAAATGGGTCACTCTCTGATTTAGGCATGGTTACAGGTGGTATTCCCCAAGGCTGGGTATTGGGACCTACCCTATTTAACATCTTTATAAGTGACTTGACTATATACTCTAGTAATCATTTTTCTAAACTTGCTGACGATACCAAACTTGGTGGTAGAGTTGATACAAGTTCTAACATCACTACATTTAAACAGGACCTTAAAAATATTGAAATATGGGCCAAAACTAACCTTGTGTTCTTTAATACTGAAAAATGTTTAGTTCTCCACTTTGGAACAAAAAATCCTCAACTAGTAATTTTTTTAAATAATGTCCAGCTTAAACAATCTAATTGTGAAAGAGATTTGGGTATACTAGTCAATAACACGTTATCATCCTTTTCACACTGTAATAAAGTGGCCAGATCGGCTAATATCATATTAAAACAAATCAATAAAACTTTAATTGACAAATCTGAACAGTGTTTAGTTCCATTATTCAAGGCATATGTAAGACCACATTTGGATTATGGATCTCATTTTTGGAGCCGATACCTTAGAGGGGACATAAATCGACTGGAACAAGTTCAGAGATGATTGACTAAAATGATACCTAGATTAAAAAATAAACCTTATGATACCCATCTTAAAGAAACTGGACTCTACCCTTTACATTTAAGAAGACTAAGGGGGGACATCATGTTTTTGTTTAAAATATTAAAATCCCTTACACGAAGCAATGTGGATTGGTACCTTCAAATAAACATATAGCAGGCAGACTTCATAATAAGCAGTTAACAGTTGAATGGGCGAACACCAATAAGAGAGATACATTTTTCAGTATAAGGGCATCTAAGCAATGGAATTTATTGCCACAGGACTTAATTAATTTGAATAACTTTGATATGCTTAAATCAAGGTTGGATATTTGGTTAAACCAACAAAAATAACTAATGATCCACTATTGAGGGGGACAATCCAGATGGATTTAGGCCCTCTTTTGTCCCACATTAATCCAGTAAATCATTATGGGTACCTTGTAAGCTGTGCTGCCTTGGCCAATGCAGTATATAGTGTTAGTTCAATAAATCTTGCTTTGTGGTGTGCAATTACACATGTCTAGTGTAATCACTGGCTTGAATACCCCAACATAACTATAGAAATAATGTGGAAAACATCTTACCCAGTTGGTTTTTATAACAGCCCAGACTAAAAACACAGGAGCCTTCGCCCCCCCCAGGTGGGGGGCTCAGTGGATTTGGCAAAGGGAACAGCAGAGTTTCTTCTTTGTTCCTGTCCTCCTGTCCCCCCCCCAAAAAAAAGCTGGCACTCCCTCCAAATAGAATCATTTTGATTATTTTGGCAAAAAATAAACTAATAACCCCCATGCGTTGCCTGCCCATCCACAGACATCACTCCCAGTGCTACACTTCAGCCACCAGGCCAGCCTGGTTAAGGAACCCCCCCCCACCAGAAAAGACACACCGCCATGGAGCTGTTGCACACATCCATCCCAGCTGCTGTAATGTGCCTACCTCAGCCGTGCTGCAGGGCCAGAGAGAGTCACACAGGCCATTGTCTCCTGGCTGTTGCCCTCCCTGCTGTGCAGTTACAGGGAACCCAGTTTCTGCTGCTGCTGTCTGTCAGCAGCTTAGTCACATTTACTAGTGACACACACAGAGTTGATGACACCACACTCAGGTTTCTGGCTTTGTTGCAGCCCGTTGTCAATGCCACGCACTTCTGGTGGGGGCATCATTGTCTGTACAGAATTGGGAGGTAGATGAGAATGAAATGGCAATGCCCCTTTCTCATTTGCATAAATGTCGCTGTCTGTAAAGGAGTGTGATTACGGGAAGAAATGCTTTGGTACTTTGGGGTTAGTGTTAAGGCCCCACTTTTTCTGCAGCATTTTGGGTCCAAGTACCATGGCAAGGTTCCCATCTGCCACACAACTTCTGCAGTGGTGTTTTTTATTTCTGTGGGAGTTCTGAAGCACCTGCTGTCATGCTGTTTGCTTTCATATGAATGTTCATATAGATATACAGTACTGGCATGGTAGCACCAGTATAGTTATGGTTGCCTGAAAGGTTCTATGTTAAACCCCCTAACTTTGCACCTTAATAGCTTCAGCATCATTCCACGCAATTGCCTCAAATTTGGCATGCATTGTCTAGGAGGCAAGCTCTAAATATGTGGAACATTTTGTGATGGCAGCTTGTGCGGTTTCTGAGATCCACATGAGTCATTTTCCTGTAGATGTCTAATTTTTTTCCTATATTTAACATGGGCTTTTGGTTTTGTTCTCACCTGCAGCATAGACAGAATGGAATTTGTTTCCAAAACATTCAGGGTAGAAGTGATCTGTGCCAAGGATAGTGCCTTTCAAAGGTTTTGAGAAAAAATATTGAAAGATTCCAGAGTTATAAGGATTTTAAATTTGGTTTTCGAGCTGTTCAGAGCATGCCCAGTAGGGTTTCTTGGATAACCCTCTTATGCGACATAAGAAATTCCATGTTGTGAGACCATTTTTTGTTTCTCACCACTTGCTTCTCACAACACAAAATTTTTTGTGTGTGTCGTTATGGCTGGCACCTTGTTTTTTCCTCTGAACTAAAAAAAAACATAAAATACATAAAAATGTTAAAAAAAAAAAAAACACCCGCACCTAGGTAAACAGGACCCATTTAGCTAGATTCTGGTGGGCACCCCAAAATTCATGGTGCCCAGCTTAATGAGAAGAGCCATTCACTTGCGTTCTCTGTCTGAGAACAGCGGGAATTTCTTGACATCTGCCGCCACAGATGGAGATACGCTGCTGGCTTGTGTGGTATCAGTGAGCCAGTGATCGATCCCTCTGTCTGTCCTTGTCCCTATATATATATATATCTGGCAAGCAGCAGTTCAGCAGTCCAAATACTGCAAGCTTTTCTCACTGAAATGTGAGACACAGAGTCTCACAATGTGGGGCACACAGGCTAACATGAAGATGCAGTACCAGTTGAGAACATTGTCACTGTGCATCTTAGGAAGTCTTGCATTACAGTAGTGTTATTCTCAACAGACCTTGACAGCAGTAAACTTCAGGCAGGTTCGTACAGGTACTGAAAGTATCTTCTATAGCAAATAAGAGGAATGGGGGGAATATATGTAGCAAAGACAGTGTTGCTGTGGCTTACTGATCTAGACTACCTCAGTTACAAGCATGGATGAATAGACTGTTGTAGTAAAGCAGTCCTTCTCTGAACAAAAAAAAAGAATTCCTGCAGGTGGTGCAGTCGAGACAAAACTTGGAAGCAGGCAAAGATACAGCTATGGAATCAAATAAAGATGGCGATGAATGTAAACCATACACAGTAGAGCAGCTACAGAGATCACAGCTTCCAATCTCCAAATAACAAGGAAGTCAATCATTTTACAAACAGATGCACATGTAACCTGGGTCAGAATGAAAATTACTGTTGGACAGCATTGCAATCTGACTGTCACTAATAAATGGGAAATGCATCACATGCAGTAATGATGGGGAACCGGAGCAGTCCTGTAGCTGTGACTCTGTGATGATGGTCTAATTTCAAAGATCATTTAGTAGACAGGAGGAAGCCAAGTTGAACCAGAGGAACTTGCAATCCCTTTCAAAGTGTTTAGTAGCAGCCATGTGATAACTGTCCAGTAACTATTGCAGTTTTGGTGTTATCCTCATACACTAGTTCTGTCCCTGCTGACTGTGGAGCACAATCGAGAGGACAGTAATTTAGATTGCAAACATTTGATGAAAAATACTTCTGTCTCCATGATGTGAAATGCCTTGTCTATAGCCCCCCTTCAGAAAAGCTTTTCCTCCCTAAATAATTTATTCTAATGGTGCCCCTGTTACTGCATACAATTTTAGATAGGATGCCTCTGAGAATGGTCCTCGGTCCATGATGGAGCTTGTGGATCTTGTAGCTGAGAAGTGTGCATAAAGGTGGAAGTGGCTCCAGGATGTTACATCGGTCATATGGATAATGACATTTGTAACAATCTGTTCTGTTACACTATATTAACCTTAACATTTCTAAGTGCAGTCTGTGTGTTGTGTGCAGTTTTGTGGATCCCGATTACATCTCAGACACTGTTTTTTTTTTAATCGGAAAAGGCACACTGAGCCTAGGCTCCTTTGCATGTGCAACCCAGGAGCTCAGGGAGGGTAAGTGACTTGTTTAGGGTCACACAGCGTAAAAGTGATGATTATGGAATTCAAACTCAGGTCTACTGGCAGTCTAGGTAAACAGCTCAATATTCTGACCTCTAGGCTGTACTGCCTCCCCACAAGACCTAAACATCAGCTGGTCCAAAATTCAACCTTTTTTATATAAGAAATGCATGATCTCTTTGATCCGTTTTACAGCAGGCCACAACATGGTTGCCTTATAAATGATTACAGGAAATGTGTAAATACTGTATGTAAACCTGTAAATTTCAGCTGTTAAACAGTTTTTTTACTAAAAGCTTTGGTTCACTTGGGATGTAATGATTTCTGTTATCACAGTTATAAACAGAGAATTCTTTCTAGTGATTCAAGAGGACTGTACATAATCTGAAGAAACTAGTTTATTGAATTAATTAGAAAAAGCTGTATATGTTGGTAAAACACTTGGCATGTATTAAGGGAACTAATGCACAAAGAAGGTTTCCGGTAGCTGACTATGATCCCAAGATGTTTACTTAGTTTTGAAACTGCAAAACTGGTTTCTCTGAACCCTTGTTTCCCATAGTTCGACCTATAATTAATTAATTGAATCTTTTTTTCTTTCACTTTGGTCACCCTTCACCTTGCAATTTTTGCACATTGGGTTACTGTTCTTGGTAGTTACACTATTTAATCTGTATAGGACTGCAGACCAGGAATGTTTCACAACATTGACAGAAACATGTAAATATCAATAGCCCATCTTTAAACATTCAGACTACTCTAGGATTTTTAACTATTTCCATATGCTTCTGCATTGTGTAAACAGTTGGAACTGTCGGAGGTTACACCTTCTGTTAAAGAAAGTATTTATACAGGTTGGAATCATGGTCAGATTTTCTAAGGATGAATAATCAGTTGTACTTAAATAATAACATATTCATTAGAAGTGCTGCATAGGATTGACATTACTTTCATCTCACAACATTCTAATATTTTGTGTGGGTTAGAGGAGCATGTAATATGCAAGGGGCTTTGCCCCCCCCCTGCTTTCTGTATCTCTATGTTATGGACTAGGTGTTCAGTCGTATGCCTCTGGGTAATCGGGACAAGTGAGAGAGCACTTCAAAATATTTAGGATAGAAACCACAGACTGTAGGTTGTGCTTCCTCCTGCTACCCTCCCCCCCCTTTTTTTAATCACTGCTATGAAATGTGTCATCGGTGCCTGATGGAAATTATGTATGTCCAGCCTGTGTTAAAGTTTTGTACTGCCTTTCTCTTTATGAATTTTGTTAATTGTTTTTTAACTTTGGTCTCACCCTTCACTTTACAATGTTTGCACAATGGGTTATTGTTATTGGCAGCTGTCCCTGATACAATTATTTAATTCAGTTCTGGTGGGCTATCGGACCCCCGCCCCAGCCCTGATCCCCCAAAATAGTTATCTTACTATTTTTGTATATTAACATGTCTATGTCTGTTTAAAAATGTAGCCCTGGTGGTCTAGTGGCCCCTATCCAGTAGTGCCCTATCACCCCGCTCCCCCAACCTATACTCAAACGACAACTGGCACAGCCCACCTCTCACCACCGCGACCAGCTGTCAACTGAGCTGTGTATGAGGGCGTACTGTAAATACCATGCACTCAGTGAATGACAGCTGCTGTCATTCACTGAGTGAGTGGTATTTACAATATGCGCTCATACAGAGATCAGTTGACAGCTGGCTGCGGTGGTGAGAGGTGGGCTGTGCCAGTCGCCAGCTGGGTACAGGTTGTGGGGGAGTGGGGTGGTAGGATACTGCTGGATGGGGGCCACTAGACTGCCAGGGCTATATTTTAAAACAGATGTGGATAATTATTTTGGAGATTGGGGGGGTCTGCTAGCCCACCAGGGCTGAATTAAATAATTCTATCGGGGATCAGACTTTGTGGGGGTGCTAGCTCACCAGGGTTGAATTAAATAATTTTATCAAGGATCGGGGCTTGGGGGGGTCCAATAGGCCAGGAAGGCTTTATCATAGTTATTATTGGGGATCAGGGCTGGGGAGGGTGCTTGCTCCCTTGTACTGTGCAATGCCACATGCTTGCAGCAACTTGTTCAGGTGTGCCCTCAGACTGGCGCATGGCTGGGGTTGCTGCAAGCTATGGGACTTAGCCACCGGAATCCTGCCCAATAGAAAATTGAGCACAGGGTCCCCAGCACATCAGCATTAGGTGCAAGTCGCCTTTGGTGTGACTTGCCCCATGCCTTTGAGAATGACCCCCCCCGAACTCAGATGTACTTGTCAGTCTATTGGAGATAGATAAAAGAACACCTCAGAACATTTAGGTAAGAAACCACTGATTGCAGTTTGTGCTTGACCCCCCCCATGTATAAACTACTTCATTGAAATGTGTTACTAGCATGAGATGGAAACCATGTATGTCATGCCTATATTAATGTTTTGTACTGTCTTTTTTGTAGAACCTTCTTAAATGCCTATTTTTCTATTTTAACTTCACTATCTAGCATTATTCAATGGCAAAAAAGAATCTTGGACTGTGATTGGTCAGTTTGTGGCTGGACATGGCGTTATCCCAGCATAATGCCACAGGTCTAGTCTCAGCACTGTGAACCAATTAAGGATTGTTTGGATGACCATTTGTTACTCTCTGTTTTGCATCTCCTCTTAAGAAACAAAAATATTTTTCCACACTAATAAAAACTTTTTTTAAACTATTTTTTATTTTATATATAACAACAAACCATTGTATAGTAGGAATAATGCACTCCAGGAAGGGTTGCCACCTTTGGATGAGGCAAAAACTGGATCCAAAATCCTACCCCTAGCCCCACCCCTTTTCATGATTTATCATGCATTGTTCCTCTTAGAAAGCCATTTGTTATATCAATAAAATACATTTAAAGTAGCAGTTCGACAAAAATGCTAAGATACTGTACTGTACCTATTAAAGTTACTTTCCTAGATTCTTCATAGTTATTTATTTACTTATGTATGAATGTATTTATTGACATTGGTTTACCAGATAAACATACAGAGATAAAATAAATCTCATTTACATAGCATACAATAGTATACATAGTATATAATAATACATAAATGAAAATTACGTACCTACCGTAATTCTTGATCTTCTTGGACAAGTCTCCACCACTCATTCACACTATTGGGATCCACACCGGAGGCACTAGGACCCATCGGGAGCAAACTTTTTGCTGGAGAGTCGACACCAGAGATGGCGGTGCAAGCACTAGCTCGAGCTGCAATGACTATCTCGGCGTCGACCCTCCAACCGCCTCAGTACCTTTTTTACCAAGGAGGTGCAGCGCAACTAACATAAAGAGTAACCTAACCTTAATACCGGACATAAGATAGTCCGGGCGACCCGTGTAAGAAGGGTCAACAAAGAAGTCTTCACGGGCTAAAGATTTGAGGGAGTGAAGACCAACACAGCAGTGAGCTCGGGGGATGGAGGGTAGGCATGTGAATGAGTGGTGGAGACTCGTCCAAGAAGATCAAGAATTACGGTAGGTACGCCATTTCATATCTTCCTGGACATAAGTCTCCACCACTCATTCACACTATTGGGAGAGTACCGAGCTAATAATCCCGAGGAGGCGGCAGGAAGACCAAGAGCTCACGTTTCTAGGACAGAAGTCCATTAAGGATAGTTCTGCTGAAGGTGGAATGTCGCCTGGCATGAACATCCAGTGCATAATGCTAACGGAGGTATGCACCGAGCTCCAGGTGGCGGCATTGCAGATGTCTGCAATGGGCATTGCGACTTCCGCTAGGGATCGCGACCTGCTCTGGTAGAGTGAGCGAAACCCTACCTTCCAATTTAACCTGTGCCATGGAATAGCAATGTCAAGACATGCCACTAGCCACGATGAGATGCATCTGATAGCTACAGGTTGACCCAGTCGGGTCTCGCTGAAGGAAACAAACAGTTGTTGGTTTTATGAAAATCCTTGGTTCTATCTAGATAGAAACGCAAGGCTCTCTTAACATCCAAGGAATGAAGAGATCGCTCCTTCATTTTGGAAGTCCGAAAGTAAGAGGGAAGGACCAAAGGTTGGTTTAGATGGAATTCGACACAACCTTGGGAAGAAATTTAGGATGAGTGCGAAGAACTACTTTGTCCTTATGGAACACAGTATACGGAGGGTCCGTAACTAGGGCATGTATCTCAGAGACCCTGTGGGCTGAGGTAATGGCCACTAGGAAGGCCGTCTTCCAGGTGAGAAATTTTAGCTTACAGGTAGCCAGAGGTTCGAAAGGTTTCCGAGTGAGCATGTCTAGTACAAGGTTAATGTCCCAGGCTGAAACCGGACGTCTTATAGGGGGTCTGGTATGCAGAATTCCTTTAAGAAATCTCTTAACCATAGGTAACTGAGCCAGAGACAAAGAAGAAACCGCTCATGATACGCTGAAATGGCACTAAGGTGAACTTTGACTGTAGAGTACTGAAGACCTGAATTTGAGAGGTTCAAAGGTACTCCAAAACCTTGTCTGGTGGACAGGAAAAGGGATTCCAAGAGGACTTTGCAATCCAGAGCGTAAAACGCTTCCACTTAGACGTGTAAGTTTTCCGAGTAGCTGGCTTCCGAGCAGCCAGAAGAATATCTGAAACTCTTCGAGAGACATTGAACCGGTTCACTTCTACCTCTTCAGGAGCCAAGCGTGAAGGTGAAGCGATCTCAAGTTGGGATGGACCACCGGACCCTGAGTCAACAGGTCATCTGCAGGGGGAGTGGTCTCGGAGGGGCTGCCAACATATTGTTGAGTAGTGGAAACCACAGTTGTCGAGGCCAAGAGGGAGCAATGAGAATCATCTTGGTCCCCTGGGACTCGAATTTGAGAAGTACTCTCTGAATTAGAGGAAGAGGCGGAAAGGCGAAAGAAAGCGTTTGTCCACGCAGCCTGAATGCATCCTGACAGAAAATGCCAGGCCCTGGATTTCTGGAGCAGAAAAGAGGCAGTTTTGTGTTGAGGGATGCAAAAGGTCCAGGTCTGGAGTTCCCACTCTTCAATAGTGATTGAACTATGGTTGAGTCGAGAGACCACTCGTGAGGATCTGCCTCTGTTCTGCTGAGATGGTCCGCCAAGTCATTTTGTACACCTGGCAGGTAGACCGCTTGAATTAGAGATTTGTGTTCCAAGCACCATTCCCACACCCTCATCGCTTCCCTGCATAAGGGGTTAGAGTGAGCACCACCCTGCTTGTTGATGTAATACATCACAGCTTTGTTGTCCGTTTGAAGGAGAATGTTCTTGTGACAGAGGATGTCCTTCAAAGTCCAGACCGCATAAAGGACGGCTCTCATCTCTAGGACATTTATGTGAAGCTGGGCCTCGAGTTGAGTCCATACACCTTGAGTGTGGAGAGAGCAACAATGAGCTCCCCATCCCATAGCAATGCGTCTGTGGTGATGGAGATTTGATGATCCAGAGGAGCAAAGGGAAATCCTTCCAGGAGATTGCTCTCTTGAGACCACCAGGTGAGAGACCTCTGTAAGGGTTCTGTCACCTTGATGGGATAAGACTGTGGGTGAGTGGTTGGGGACCACTGAGCACTGAGCATCCATTGGGTGGTTTCTGTAGCCGAGCTAGGGTACAGAACACTGAGGATGCCATGAGGCCTAACATATGTTGCATTGAGAGAGCTGTAACTGATCTGTTCTCCCCAATGTAACGGGCCATCTGAAGGATATCGAGCCTTCTGTCCTCTGGAAAGAAAGCCTTCGCTTAAGAGGTGTCCAGTAGAGTCCCTATGAAAAGGAGTCTCTGGGAGGGCTGCAACTGTGACTTCTTTAGATTCGGCAGAACTCCCATGGACGTAAGAAGGCGAGAGGCCATCTGAACGGCTTCCAGGGTCCCCTGTCTGGAAGGGCTTACTAGGAGCCAGTCGTCCAGAGAACTGCACAACACTTTGTAAAGACTTGCGGCACCGAGGATAGCCCAAAGGGCAGGGCTCTGAACTGATAGTGTTGACCCAGAGCCACAAACCTCAGGAATTTGTGATGCCTCAGGTGAATAGGAATATGCTGGTAAGCATCCTGCATGTCCAGGGAGGCTAGCCAGTCATGTTGATGAAGCAAAGGTAACAGGGTTCCTAGAGAAATCATTTTGAATTTCTCCCTGGGGAGAAATTTGTTTAGCTTTCTGAGGTCTAGAATGGGGCACATACCCGCAGATTTCTTTGGAACCAGAAAGTAGTGGGAGTAGAACCCTGTGTTTCACTGATGCAGAGGCACCAGTTCTACTGCCCTGTTGTTCAGAAGGCCCTGGATCTCGGCAGCGAGAAGGTCTGACTGAAGGATTGACAGCCTGGGTTGTTGTTTGGGAGGACAACTCGGAGGGGTCTCCAGAAAATTGAGAGAATACCCCTCACGAATTATCCGAAGGACCCATTTGTCTGAGGTTATGGACTTCCACTGGTTGTAGAAGTGCATCAGATGACCTCCCACTGGAGAGGAAAAGTCCACCTTGGGCAGTGGAGATGGAACTTGGGCCGGCAACTCATAAGGTAGCACTGGGCGCTTTGGGCCCTTGCGCTTTCTGTTGCATCTTCTTTTGAGGTTGGGCAGGTTGGTTCTTATGGAAACTTCCTCTGCCCCTGTTTCGAAAGGACTGACGATTATGAAACTGACATTTACTGACATGCCCTCGAGAGGGGATAGGAGGGGGTCGAGCCAGCTTAATGGCCGACCTAGTCTTCTGAGTAGCCTCTAGAGCTTGCTCTACCTGAGGACCAAAAAGATATGAGCCGTCAAGGACAACGCCATCACCTGCTGCTGTGCATCATTCATGAAGCCCGAAGTACACAGCCAGGAGTGACGGCGAGTACAAATACTAGCGGCTGCTAAACGAGAAGTAGTGTCGAAAGCATCCATGGCTGCTTTGACCTGTTGGTTATTAGATTCAATACCTCTGGTAATGGTCAGAAGAAGCTCTGGCTTAGAGTCCGAGTCCGGAAGAGCTTCAACCATTTGTTTGATAGAGTGCCACAGGATATACTCATACTGAGAAAAATAGCCCTGGTAACTGGCAATATGCATATTTAGAGTGGACGCAGCAAAGACTCTCTTACCTAATGTATCAGTCTTACAAGACTCTTTGTTAATAGGTTGAGCTGTAGTAGTTTGAGGAAGAATGACCTTGTCATTCTCTGCCAGGACTACAATAGGATCCGCAAAGGCTTGGGATGCCAGGAAAGGACGATCCTTGGGAGCTGGAGTATTTCCTATCAATGGATTTAGCCACCAAGGGTAAGAGCAGGATTATTCCATACCATTTGAGACAGCGCCTCAAGGAAGGTTGAATCGGAGGAGTCAAATCCGTAGGGATCTCTGAAGCATGAAGATATTGGAGTCTTAACCGCTTCCCAGGATCAATGTCTGTAGTCTGGAGAGAAAGAGTGGAGCTCAGGTTCTTCAACTGAGAATTAAAGAACAGGTCCTCGACCACAGGCTCTGTAGCAGTGAAAGATCCTGCTTCGTCCACTTCATCACCCAACCGAAGGTCTGGGTCAGGCTCAACGTCATCTCCTGATAGTCCAGGGAGGACTGTTTGGACAGGAAAGGAGTGAAATACAGGAGAGGAAGGAAGAACTGAGAGGAAAGAGGAGTCCTCGAGAGCTCCCGGCGCCGAGGAGGCAAACGGGACCGAAAATGGCGCCGAAGAACAGCGCAGCGCCGAGGATGGCGCCGAGAAGCCGCCCGGTGCCGCAGATGGCGCCGAGAAGGCACACGGCACTGAAGACAGCACCGAGAAGCCCCACAACACTGCGGATGGTGCCGAGAAGGCACACGGTGCCGCAGAAGGCACCGAGAAGCTCTGCGACACCGCGGATGGCGCCAACAAGCCCCGCGATGCTGAAAATGGTGCCGACAAGCCCCACGATGATGCAGATGGTGCTGAAAGGCCAGACGGCACCGCAGACGGTGACAAAGGTGCCGAAAGCATCCCAGGACCCTGAAAAACATGGTTAGAAGGGCAAATAGCAGGAGATAAGGACATCGGTGTGGCCCCTGCCGCAGCCATGGGGGAACACCTAAGCGCGGAGTCGCTGGCACCGAAGAAGGTGCTGCGCGACCAGGAAAGTCCAACCGCCCTACCTGGTCACCCGACAAGCCCGAAGGCCTGTGGGCAACTGAGCCAGGTAGCAGAACCAACCTCCAAGCCCACTGATGAAACTGCTCATCTGAAGACCTACCTGTAGGCAGGGTAGGACTCCGATGCCGAAGACGCCGGCTACCGGAAGCAGAAGTTGGCGACTCCTAAGGAGGAGACCGGCATCTAGCCACGATAACAGAGTGTCGACGCGCAGACATATCAGAGGGCGACCTCGAGTGATGCCTTCTCTTTTTAGACCTGTGGGTCAAGAAGAGCGCGAGGCCGTAATGGTGCCTAGAATGCGACCGCTTGTTTTATGCCTGGGACCGCCCATCCCCCGGCATTGGACTGACCATTGTCGGACCTTCGGGAGAAGGAGGCGGACCGGACCCAGCCTGACTGACTGAACAGTTTACAATAAGTCTCCCCCGTAACCTGACCTGTTCATGGTCGACTCCGCCATGTAGGCTGAGACTTCTTTATTGTATATTAAAATAGAATAAACTTGCCATACTATATCGAGATAATACTACAAAAAAATAAACTGAAAACTATGCTGCTAGTTTGAAGTTTGACTCCCGACAGGCGAGCGACGCTGCTACTGAAGCGCACTCGACAGCGGGAAAAAGAGGAACTGAGGCGGTTGGAGGGTCGGCCAGATAGTCATTGCGAGCGTAGCTAGTGCTCGTGGGCGCCGCGTCTCATGGCGCCATCTCTGGTGTCGACCCTCCAGCAAAAAGTTTGCTCCCGATGGGTCCTAGTGCCTCCGGCGCGGATCCCAATAGTGTGAATGAGTGGTGGAGACTTATGTCCAGGAAGATTAAATTGTTTCCAGTCATGTGTACTTTATATCTTTTTCTGGCTCCATTCCTTGTTCATGTCCACTGTACTATTTCAAAGCTAAAGAAGTGACCATACTTTTATTCTTGAGGAAAAAAATTATTTAAAACATTTAAAAATGCATGAATTCTGTTTGAGATGAAAATGTTTACCAGCAAATGAAAGTAGAAGACAACTGGTTCGGTTACTGTTACAAAAGGTGGGAGGTGTAAAGTATGGCCACTAGACTGAGTGCTAATAGTGTTAATCACCATAATTTACACCTCCCAGGCTGACTGCTTTCACAAACAAAGGGTCATAGTGACAACAGAACTTGTCTATAACCTGGTCATGTAGCTGAAACAAGGAATGATATGACAGCATTTATTTCAAAAGTATGTGACCACTCAAAATGGCTCAAAAACCTGACCAGCACAGAGCAAAACCGGATTACCTGATAGGGACCCTGAAAACCTGATCACCAGGTAAAAAACCTGACAGGTGGCAACCCTAACTCCAGGGTGTGTGTCATGCTGGGATAACGCCATGCCTGGGGCATTGGATGCATTCAGCCTGTGGCCTCATGCCCAACCCCCAGACGTAAGTATCCCAGCATGACACATACCCTGTCATGCATTATTCCTTTACTTAATTGTAGCACTTCTGATGATTTAATTGTACATGTGTTGCTTACTACTTAATCACGTGAGGCTATAACAGCAGAAGTGCTGTCAGTCAGAACCCCCCCAGAGGCCACATCAGATGGTGATACACAGGGGCTATTTTTTCCACATTCCTGTGCTGCACTAGTACATTGTTAGTTTATTATTTTGAGCCTAGTGTGTATGCCATTTCTGTGGCTTTCCTAAAAAGAAATCATAGTAAAACTTTTTTAGCTGAGGCTTGCTGCTAGAACAGATGACTGCACTATGAGAACACAAGGTAAATCCATTTTATGTATTTCAATGCATTATGAACTTTTATTCATAAGTAATTTTTCAATATTTTTACACTAGATTTTTAACATGGCTTTTGGGACCCCACCATGAACAAGGCAAGTGAAAATTTCAAATCCATCCTAAGAGGTGATTTCTAAGTCACCTGTGAAATCATCTTTTGGGTGGATTTGAAACATTTTCACTTACTGGGTCTATAAGGTGGGCCATACATGACTGTTCAACATTTGGGGGTAAAATATGGTAAATGACCAACTTATTTATTTATTTTTTTTTAACATCAGTTTAACAACCTTTGAGCCAGAGGCTCATTTACAAAGGTACCTCGTCACGAGGAGGATAAAGACATACATACAAGCGACAATTCTCAAAAAAAGTTCAACAATAAGGCACAGTCAAGTTTCAAGTAAAGTGGGACATATGAGTGAGCATTGAAATATTTCATTGTTCATTCATAACTTTGCTGTTTTTCAGTATTTTTCCACCAAACTTTCAACATGGTCTTTTTGTGACCCCACCTCTTGAACGATGCAGGTAACATTTTTCAAATCCAGGCCAAAAGGTGATTTTGCAAGCACTGCAAGAAATCACATTACATGCAGAATTTGAACATTTTCACCTGCCTTGTTCATGAGTTGGGGTCATCAGAACACTGTGTTGAAAGTTTGGTGGAACAATGTGGTAAAATAATGAAGTTATGCGTGAATGTTGAAATACTCCAACGTTCACTCATAATTTTGCTAATTTTCAATATTTTGACTCTAAACTTTCAACATAGCCATTTTTTCACACCAGTTCATAAAACGTGACAGGTGTCCTTCTTTGTATCCTGGTCAAAACATAGTTTTGCATTTGTGGCATGAAATTACACTATGAACAGTATTCTATAAATACCACATCATGCATTTGTGGCATGAAATTACACTATGGACAGTATTCTATAAATACCACATCATGTTTATCAGAGGGAGTCATAGAACAACTATCATTACAATTAGGGGTCAAAATTTCAAAAAATAAAATTATTAAGAAACATTGTGTGTAGTGCCAGCCTTTGTGTGTTGTGTGTAGTGCCAGCACTGGGTAGTACTTCATGATCCCATGCCTGTGAGCTGAATTCTGAGGCAAGCTCAGTGAGCCAACTGGATGGACCAAGGCTGGGGGTGCTGCCCTGTCATGTGGCACTATCCCCCAGCCTGGGAGGGGAATGAGCAGGGTTGCCTGCATGGGCCCAAGTACCATATAGTGAAGAGCAATCTTCTCTTGGCATAGGGACCTGCTCTTCTGCATCCATGGCTGCCAGAGGGCCCTGTCCTTCAGCTTACAGATGGACTCTTTGTGTGTCTGCATCTATAGTCGCATGGAAGAGCAGGGCCTAGAGGACCCTGTGCTTCTGCAACCTACCTACCTGAGCATCAAAAAAACAAGACCACACAGGCAACCACAGATGGCCATCAGCAGGTAAGACTAACAACATACAACTGTTTCCAGATGGCAGAAATGTGGTAGCACTAATATGGCCGGGAGATCAGAGGGCTGTGGGTTCAGTTCCCACATCTGGCACTTGGGTTAATATCCCAGTACTGACACTGTAGTGCAGCATGAAAGGGGTGCTGCACTTCTGAGGTGCTGTCTTTCAGATGAGATGTTAAACTGAGATCCCATCTGCCTGGATTGGTGGTAGTTCAGGTGGATGTTAAAGATCACATGACAAAAAGAGTAGGGGAATTTCCACGGTGTCCTAGCCAAATTTCCCTCATTCATCAAAAATACCACCAACAGCTTAATCTAGTTCAAGGTCAGTTGGCATTCATCTGTATCCCCCTCCCCCGGGTCGTGCCTGAAAATAGGCAGGATTTGTCTAGTGCACTTACCCAGTCAACAAAAACTAAATAAATAAATAAAATAAAATTTGTATCTATGGCTGCATAACCACATGTGCATGGGTACATGTGGCTGCTGAAGTGCAGGCCCCATGGGAGCCTGTGCTTCTGCATGCAGAAGGCTACAGAGGGCTTGTGCCTCTGCAGCGAGATGTACTCATGCATGCTACATGAATTACCTTGCTAGATAGGATCTAATACTGCATGGTTTTCTGTGTGCAGCTACATAACTGTCAACAGATGCATTAACACAGTTTTTTTGCAAAGAATATACATGTAATATGCACAGTCTGTATAACGTATATATCTTTATCTATCTATCTGTATAATATAGTAAATTGTCATTGCTTGGAAAGGCCCCTCCCTGCTGCAAGCACTGCAGAACTTCCTTGGCTTAAACTGCAGAAAGTACACTTACTGAAGCAAATACAAATTCCAAAAGGAAGATGCAACCCCCACAGCCAGCGGCTTCAACTCTCTCACTCTTCCACTTCGTGTCCCTTCTGGTGCTTTGGTGATGATATTCATGCATAAAAGTAATTTCAAAAATAGCTCTGATACCTCTAGATTTTCATTTTTTTAATCCAAACCACATTCAAAAATTTTTGTAATGCTCATCTGTAACTGCAACTCCAGTCTCTTCTGCACCTCTCAACATCTTTACAAAACTACCAGAAAAAACAATACATTTTGAAATGTCTTAAAAACTCTGAATCTTTTCCTGAATCACTTACTGCTCTTTGTTCACTGAACTCTCCTGGTGCCAGCACCACTCAAGGTCACTAATGCTGCTTGCATGTTCGCAGCTGTCTGCACGTTGCTGTGAAACATAGAAACATAGACTTTGACGGCAGATAAGGACCACTTGGCCCACCCAGTCTGCCCATTTCCCTACCTATTGGATAAGCTGCAGATTCTAGTTAACCAACAGCCTACTTCCTGCAACCCCCCACTATAATTGCCTTATGTCTGTCCCATGCATGTTTGAATTCCCCCACTGTTTTAGACCCCACAACCTCTCCAGGAAGGTGGTTCCATGCATCCCCCACTCTCTCCATGAAAAAGAATTTCCTCATTACCCTGGAGCCATCCTCTAACTTTAAATTGTGCCCCTTGTTCTTATACATCTCTTTTCTGAAAATGCTACCATCCTGGCCTTTGTTAATTCCCTTGAGGTACTTAAAAGTTTCTATCATGTCCCCTGTCCCTCCTTTCATCAAGGGTATAATATTAAGCCTCTCAGTCTCTCTCATATGGTTTCTGATGTAGACCCTGCACCATTTTAGTTGCCCTCTCTGGACTGCTTCCATCCTATGTCCTTGCGTAGATGAGGTCTCCAAAACTGCACGCAGTACTCCAGATGGGGTCTCACCAACTGTCTGTATAGAGGGATAACCACTTTCCTTTTCCTACTTGTGATGCCCCTCCCTATGCATCCCAGTATCCCCCTGGCTCTCCTTACTGACTTCTCACATTGCTTACCCACCTTTAGGTCATCTGATATGACTACACCTGGATCCCTTTCCATTATTGTTGTTGTTAGTACCTCCCCTGCTATTGTGTACTCTTATCCTGGATTTTTATTTCCCACATGCATTACTTTGCACTTCTTTGCATTGAATCTAAGTTGCCATATGTCTGACCATTCCTCCAACCTTGCCAAGTCCCTTCTCATCCTTTCTACCCCCCTCATGTATCAACTCTGTTACAGATCTTTGTGTCATCTGCAAAGAGGCATACCTTTCCTTTCAGACCCTCTGCAATGTCACCTATAAAGATGTTAAAGAGAACTGGACCCAGTACTGAGCCCTGAGGTACTCCACTTGTAACCCCCCCCTTTCTTCAGAATGTGTTCCATTCACTATTACCTTCTGTGTCCTGTTGTGCAGCCAGTTTGTTACTCAGGCTACCACCCTGGGACCCACTCCCAGGCTGGCTAACTTGATTATTAATCTTTTGTGCGGGACTGTGTCAAATGCCTTGCTAAAGTCTAGGTAGGCCATATCCACAGCCCCTCCCTGGTCTATTACTTTGGTCACCCAGTCAAAGAAATCGATTAGATTAGTCTGACATGACCTTCCTGCTGTGAATCCATGCTGCTTTGGGTCCTGAGCCCCGCTGGCCTCTAGGTACTGAACAATTCTTTCTTTCAGAAGTGATTCCATCATTTTTCCCACCTCTGAGGTCAAACTAACAGGTCTGTAGTTTCCTGCTTCTGCCTTGCTCCCACTTTTGTGAAGGGGAACCACATCTGCCCTCCTCCAGTCCTCAGGTACCACCCCATCTTCCCATGATTTGTTAAAAAGTGTGGTTAGTGGTGTCACTAGGTCCTCCCTTAGCTCTTTTAGGATTCTAGGGTGAATCCTGTCAGGCCCCATTGCTTTGTCCACCTTGAGTTTTAGGACTTCTTTCAGTACTCTTTCTTCTGTAAATGGACCAAGGCCAACCCCACTCACCCAGAGTGCTTCTACTGTTTGGCTTAGGTAACTCCTCCTCTTCTTTTTTTGTGAATACTGTGCAAAAGTATTCATTCAGTATCCCTGCCTTTTCACTGTCTCCCTCTGCCCACCTCCCTCTCCTTTATTAATCTTCACTATTCCTCCCTTAATCTTTCTATGCTCCCTAATGTACCTATAAAAGGTTTTATCCCCCTTCTTAACTGAGTTGGTTTTCTTTTCCTTGGTTTGGGCCTTTGCTTTTCTGACTGCCTTCCACACTTCTTTCTGCTTTAATTGATACAGTTCCCTGTCGTGCTCCGTCTGTGATTCCTTATACTTTTTGAATGCAGTCTTTTTCTCCTTAACCTTGCCTGACACTTCTTTTGAGAACCATAGTGTTTTTTTATTCCGCCTTATTTTCTTTATTTGTTTCACACAAAGGCTTGTAGCCTCCATGATGGCAGTTTTTATTTTTCTCCATTGTTCTTCCACCCCTCCTTTCTGGCCATTTATTAAAGCATTCCTCAGGTATTCACCCATTATGCCAAAGTCAGCCCTTCTAAAGTCCAGTATCCTTGTCTTTGTATGGCTTGTCTCCATGGTTGTGTTTATTGTGAAGCACACTGTGCAGTGGCTGCTTGCTCCCAGATGTCTACTGACTTCTAAATTTGTGATCCTCTCTCCATTTGAGAAGACCAGGTCTAATATTGTTCCTTTCCGAGTGGGTTCCACCACTAGCTGGCTAAGGCATGCCCCCTGTAGGACATCAAGAATGACCCTGCTCTTGGATGTGGCTGCAGTCCATGTCACCCAGTTAACATCTGACATATTCAGGTCCCCCATCAACAGTATCTCCCCCCTTTCAGCCATTTTGAGAATGCCCTCTATCATTTTCTTGTCCATTTCCTCCCCTTGAGATGGGGGTCTGTATACAACCCCTGTGCAGATTGTGATGCCATTCCCTGTCTCCAGGGTGCCCCAGAGTTCCTCTTGTCCTCCCCCTTTACTTTTTAGTTCTGTAGCTTTGATCCCTTCCCTTATGTAGAGAGCTACTCCACCTCCTCTTTTACCCTCCCTGTCCCTTCTGTAGATTGTATACCCTGGTATGTTAACATCCCAGTCATGGTTCTCTGTGTACCATGTTTCTGTGACTGCCGCAATATCCAAGTGTTCCTCTTCCATCAGGGCTACTAGCTCTGGAAGCTTATTTTCCAGACTACGAGCATTGGTACTCATTGCCCTCCATTTAATGTTGGCTTTATCCTTTTTTAATCCATCCCTGCTCTTATTGCCTTTGTCCATTTTTCCATTTACCCCTGTCCTGCCCTCTGTCAAGCTCTGTACCTCAGTGTTTACCCTACTACCTGCCATGTTTTGTGGGGGGAGGCTTGAAATTTCCTGTTTCATATCAGCACCTCCCCCCTTGGCTAGTTTAAAAGCTTGCCAAGGAAGCCTTTAAACCTCTCACCTAGGAGCATGTTTCCCTTTCTGGACAGATGCAGGCCATCATGCCAGTACAGACCTTCATCTCTCCAGGTGGACCCCCAGTCCCCAATGAAGCCAAAGCCCTGTGCTCTGCACCAGTTTTGGAACCATTCATTAAATTGCATGGTGTGCAGTACCCTAGCCTCACGCCTGCCATAGACTGGTAGCACCTCTGAGAAGGTTACCGTGCTTGCTACCTGTCTGAGGCCCCTCCCCTACTCCACAAATTCATCCTGCACTGCACTGATCTCATGCTTAGCAACTTCTAAAAAGAAAAAAAATGTGAATTTCAACTGGCTGATGCCACCTCCTTCACAAACGGAGCTGACCCTGGCAATCCATCATTAAGAGTGGCTTCCAACCCTTGCTAAACCTGCTACCATTTTACTGAACTCTTTTGAAGAAGGTTCTAGTCCAGCTAATGAGCTATGACACAGCAACATCAGTTCTTGCATCATGCTGGCACATCCATGGCAACCCCCATGGCAACAGCTCAGCCACAAAACGAACAAGCATTACTTCATTAAAAAGTCCCACATAATTTATTAAAAAAAATTAAAACTAACAAATAACTATCTTACAAGATCCTAACCTATTATACAGTGAAGCTCACCAAGATTAAATCTAATTCTGCAGCACGCTGCAGCAGAGTCACCGCAGTAAATGGAGCAATTTCAATGGGAGTTAATCCCTTTTATCATGCAGTAAACTGTGACACTGAGCTCCATCCTGGCAAGCTTCACTGTATAAATTAAATACGAAGAGGGTACCCTGTGGGATGAATGATTTATCTATACTTGTGCTGTTTGACCTTGGACACCTCACTCATAACTTATGCCACTTGTGAGGTAATCCAAGGTCAAACAGCACTTGCATAGATAATTCCTTTATCCCACAGGTTTCCTCTGTATACCCCTTGTATCAGTATCTTATAGATACATATCCAGGTACTCTTCTCCCCACTTTTCTAGTCACCCTACTCGTCCCAGAGCAGTACATGGGTCCATCAGGCCTTGACATCAGGCCCTTTGTGAGGAAGGCTCCCTGGCCCATCAGAAGGTGTAGTCTGTGCCAGAACACTGCTGTATCCCTCCTACCAGGCTGGGGCCATTGCCAAATACTGCAGCACCTTCCCTCAGACTAGGAGCATTCTGCCAGCTCGCTGCACTAGTAGCCAAACTCAAATTACTAGCACAGGAAGGCAGCATAGTCCCCACTGGGCCGTCCCAGAAAAAACTTTTTCTTCATAATTGTTTTATGTGACATTTTTACCCCAAATGTTCAAAAATGTTATTCCCTTCTGAAAACGACAGGTGTCATTTGTAAAATACTGTCTGAAACATCCTTTTGCACCTCACGTTCAAAAACACATTTTGGCCAGGATTTGAAAAAGAACACCTGTCATGTTCATGAAGTGACGTGAAAACAATGACTGTTGAAGATTTGAGGTCAAAATATTGAAAATGACCAAAATCACAAGGAAGCATTGAAAAGTGTCAATGTACCTTCATTACCTTGTTGTTTTATAATATTCTGATCCCAAATTTTCAACATAGCATTCTTATGACCCCACCTCATGAACCTAGTAGGTAAAAATGTTCTAATGCTGCAGGAAAGGTAATTTTGTGGAATGAGTATGAAATCACTTTTGGGCCAGATTTGAAAAATTTCACCTAGCATGTTCGAGAAGTGGGGGCCCAAAAAGGCCATGTTCAAAATTCAGGAGGAAAATATTAAAAAAATGACAGCGTTATGAGTAAAAGTTAAAACGCATTGAAAATACATTGATTGTACTTACCTTGTTTCATCAGTTCCAGGTTGGCCTTGAAGAAGACGGACATGTTTTCCTTGCAGAGTGGATTCTTGCCATTGGACTGCTTTTAAGATGAGAGAGGGGGTGTGGGGGGGCGGAGTTGATTGTTTGGTTAGGAAGCCACAAAAGACATTGATGGACATCTTCCAATAGGCCAAGGGTGACATGGGGTTGGGCACTCCAGTGTCACAATAGGGAGGTGAATATCAGGACTGGGGGGCTCAACCCAAGATGGACGTTTCATTTTATGTAATATTCCTGCTCAGAGCAGGTCTCAGCCCAGGAGGGCTTTTCATTACATCAATTCAAACAACACGAAGTCTTGCTGTATTCTGACATTATGCAGTAAGCCCCAGCACTTGAACTGCTCCAGAGAGGAAAGAGTTAACTCTATGCCAGAGCATAGAATGTTGAGCTCGAGCTTGGTTCAGACCTGTGTCTGCTGTAGTTTGAAGTGTAACCATCAGATTCTTTACTCCGCCTAACTGAACAGTCGCTCCAGAGATCTCTCCTTCGCTATTGGTTCGGTACAGTAAAAACGTCGGTTTTAAACCGCTGTTTCTTATTTTATTTTGGTTCAGATCCCTGTCTGCAGTACAGTAAGTACTTTGGTAGTGGACTACTGTGAATTGTGTGTGGAAATTGTAAAAAAATACTTTTTCAATCGGTTCAGCTGAACTGATTGTTTGCTATTTTCTCCTAAGTTTATTTTTGTTTCTGTATTTAGTGTGAGGTACTGGTCCTTATCGATTCTAAAAAATAATAGGCCAAGGGTGACATGGGATTGGGCACTCCAGTGTCACAATAGGGAGGTGAATATCAGGATTGGGGGGGCTCAGCCCAAGATCGGACGTTTCATTTTATGTAATATTCCTGCTCAGAGCAGGTCTCAGCCCAGGAGGGCTTTTCATTACACCAATCCAAACAACATGAAGTCTTGCTGTATTCTGACATTATGCAGTAAGCCCCAGCACTTGAACTGCTCCAGAGAGGAAAGAGTTAACTCTATGCCAGAGCATAGAATGTTGAGCTCGAGCTTGGTTCACACCTCTGTCTGCTGCAGTTTGACGTGTAACCATCAGATTCTTCACTCCGCCTAACTGAACAGTCGCTCCGGAGATCTCTCCTTCGCTATTGGTTCGGTACAGTAAAAACGTCGGTTTTAAACCGCTGTTTCTTATTTTATTTTGGTTCAGATCCCTGTCTGCAGTACAGTAAGTACTTAGGTAGTGGACTACTGTGAATTGTGTGTGGAAATTGTAAAAAAATACTTTTTCAATCGGTTCAGCTGAACTGATTGTTCGCTATTTTCTCCTAAGTTTATTTTTGTTTCTGTATTTAGTGTGAGGTACCGGTCCTTATCAATTCTAAAAAAAACATATTTTGGATGTATTTTTTTCAAATACTCATGTCATGATTAGGAACCGATAATGGGGTCTTGCCTGGCTTTTGCTGAGTAAAGGGAAAGTTTTAGGATGTCTTTGTCTGAGAAACTCAGAAGAAAAACCAGGCCCACTGGGTTTCAACACTGCAGTAGGTGTGGAGAGGCTTTTGCTAAGGCTGATCCCCTCACCACCTGTGTTTACTGTCTGGGTTTTGACCACCCTGATTCAGACTGCCAGATTTGTAAAAATTTTCCTAAGGTCACCTTAGATAAAAGATTGGGCATGCTTAGGTAAAAGGAGTTTGAGAAGTCCGATGACCCAGATGGCCAACCCAGTTTGGTTCCGACCGAACCTGAGGGAGTGCCCACTGACCTGGGCGAGACTCCCTCAGGCAAAAGGAGAGCCAATCCTGAGGGGTCAGTTCCGGTTAAGAGAAAGAAAAAGGAGAAATCGGCCGGTTCAGATCCAGAACCGCATCATCCAACCACCGAGGAAACTGCCAGGGTGATTAGTGTAGTTGAATCACCCCATTTGGTTCCGAACGATCCAGTGCCTCTCAGTAGGTGCTCAGTTCGGTTATTTCCTCCAGTTCTGGACTATTCACCAGAAGAGTATTACGAACCGGACCTGGAGGGGGATGAAGACTACGATGATGATGATGGTATGGAAGGTCTGGATGAGCCCATAGAACCGGACATCTCCCCAGACAGACCTTCTGGTGTTTCCCCTCCTAGGCTTTTTGAGTCCCCTTCCCACTTTATGTTTTACAAAAAAGTGGCAGAAACCCTCCAGCTCCCTCTGGTTGAAGCTGTTGAGGAAGAAGAGGAGCCTGACTATGTGGAGATGATGAATATCCCACAGTCCAAGAGACTGTCTATTCCCCTCCATAAATCTTTTGGGAAACAGACACAAAGATTGCTTAAAACTCCAAATTCTTTACCTCCTGTAGACAGGCGAATAGACAGGAGGTGCATGCTGTCTGGCTCAGGTATGGAGTTCTTGTACCAGCAATGCAGCCATGTTGGGGTCGAACAGGCTGCAGCCTGTGATAAGGCTAACATACCCTTGGCTTCACACCTCCCCAGATAAAGACTCCAGGAAGCTGGATGCCATGGCTAAAAAAACAGTACATGGCATCTTCCCTGGGACTCAGGCAGGCTAACTACATGGCTCCACACAGCCAGATACCAGAAGTCCAGATGGGATACTGTTCTGGAACTGGCTAAACAGGCTTCCCCCAGCTTGCCAAGGAGCTGGAGGAGGTGGCTGCTGATGGAATTGAGGCATCTAAGATCCAGTTTCATGCTACTGTGGACTCCAGTGATGTGTCATCATGAGTCATGGCTACATCTGTGGCTCTTCAGAGATTGGCTTGGCTCAGATGTTCTAGCCTCTCACAGGACACCCAGGCTAAGGCCATGTATTTCCCTGTCATGTTGCATTCTCTGTTTGGGGAGCAGACAGAGAATTATATGAAGAAAATGAATGAATACAGGACCACCTACAGGAGTGCACAGGCCAAGGAAAGGCAGGCAACTACTCAGAAACAGCAATGCAGGGGCAGGCCCTTTCACAGGCCTTTCTACCAGGCATAGGCCTCCTCTCCTTTTCCTCAGAGGGGGTTCTTCAGAGGGAGAGGCAGAAGGGGGATGAGCAGGACTGCATCCTCTTCTTAATCTAAGGCTCCTGCCAAGCAGACACCCTGATGTGTCAGCCCGGGTCGCCTTCCCCTTTCCTGTAGGAGGCGGGCTGGCTGGCTAACTACTTCCAGGCCTGGAAGTCTGTTACCTCAGACAAGTGGGTCCTGGAGGTGGTAACCCAGGAACTGGCCTTCAACTTCAAACAATTTCCAAAGCTGAGGGTCAAGTCTTTTCCACCTGCAAACATCTCCAAAACCATTGCCCTAGAGGCAGAGGTTTCCCCTCTGCTGGCTCTCAGAGTCATAGAGAGAGTTCCTACATCTTACAGGGGCAAAGGCCTGTACTCCAGATACTTCCTTACCCCCAAAAAGATGGGAGTGGCAACCCATCCTAGATCTAAGATACTTAAACAAGCACTTAGTAAAGCCAAAATTCAAAATGGTGACTCTGGGAATAATTCTTCCCTCTCTAAAGCCATGGTTGGCTAGCCTCCCTGAACCTCAAGGATGCCTATTTTCACATTCCCATTAGGTGATCCCACAAAAAGTACCTCAGGTTCGAACTGCCTTCAGGCTATTATCAGTTCAGAGCAATGCCCTTCAGCCTAACATCAGCACCAAGGGTGTTCACAAAATACCTAGTAGTAGTAGTGGCCTTACTAAGGAGACAAAGCATTTCCATATTTCCATACCTGAATGACTGGCTCATTGTGGGTCAGTCTCCAGACCAAGTCAAGTCAAACCTGCAAATGACCTAGCAATTGCTCACTTCTCTAGGATTCCTCCTCAATCTTCCAAAGTCAGTTCTCGAACCAGTGCAACTCTTGACCTTCATAACGGTAGAGTTGGATACTTTCAAAGCAAGAGCCTTTCTCACTCTGGCAAGGGCAAAGGCCCTTACAGACCTGGCTTCTTCTTTTCACCTTCTGGTGTCTCAACCAGCAAGGCATTTTCTTCAACTCCTGGACCACATGGCAGCTTCCACTGCAGTGGTACAAGGGGCCAGATTTCAGATGAGGGACATCCAGTTCCACTTGAGGGCTTTTTGGTCTCAGAAAAAAGTTCCTCTTACCAAACTGATTCCAGTGACCCAGACTCTGATCCAGGCTCTCCAGTGATGGTTGGATCAGAACAGCCTCAGACAAGGAGTCCCATTCATCACTCAGTCTCACTCTGTGGTTCTAACCACAGATGCTTCTCTCCTGGGGTGGAGAGCTCACTTGGGAGTCCTCACAGCACAAGGAGTGTGGTCCCCTCAGGAGTCTCTACTTCACATCAATCTTCTGGAGCTCAGGCAGTGTACCTGGCTCTACAAGCTTCCTAGTACTCAGTACAGAACAAGGTGGTTCTGGTCAGGACAGACAACACCACCACCATGTGGTACATCAACAAGCAGGGAGGCACTCGGTCTATGGCCTTGTGCGTGGAAGCCATGAAGTTATGGTCCCTGGTTTATTCCCTACAGACATCTCTGGTGGCAGTCCAACTTCCAGGGAAGGACAATGTACTAGTAGATGCATTGAACAGGATTTCTCAGGGCCATCACGAATGGTTCCTGGATCCCCTAGTGTTAAAGGTGATTTTTTTAAAGGTAGGGCATTCCACAGATAGTTCTCTTTGCAGCCCCAGACAGTCACCAACTTCTTCTCTTCTGTTGCAGACCCCCAGTCTTGGGCTCAGTCCCCCTGGATGCTCTACTTCTGGATTGGGAGGGGAAATTTCTGTATGCCTTCCCCCAATTCCTCTACTATTCAAAGTTCTGGTCAAGATAAGGTCACAATCTTGCAAAGTGATCCTGATTGCTCCAGACTGGGCCAGGCAGACTTGGTATCCTCTGTGGCTGCCCCTAGCAGTCCCTCTTCCCCTATGTCTTCCTAAGAATCACAACCTGTTAATCTCCTCTCAGGGGAGGATTTGGTACCCCAACTTTCGGTCTCTCACTCTCAAGGCATGGCTCTTGAAAAGCTAGACTATGCAAGCTTGCATTTGTCTCAGGGGGTCCTGGACATTCCCAAAGCCTCTCAAAAATCTGCCACCAGAAAAACTTATAACTCCAAATAGAAAAGAGTCAGCATTTGGTGTTCCAATAAGCACATATCCCCATATTCTGCTGATTTGGCTATAGTTCTGGATTATATGGTTCATCTTAATGGCTTAGGCCTCAGACCAGCTACCCTGAAAGTACACTTGTCAGCTGTTTCTGCATTCTTGTCAGTGGAAAAGGCATCTCATCCTGTTTTCTGTAATTCTTTAAAGGATTGCTCCATACCAATCCTCCTTTAGGGATCCTACTCTGTTTGGGATCTTAATGTTTGCATTGCTCAGCTTATGCAACCACCCTTTGAGCCTTTGGCCTCAGCAGAACTTAAGTACTTGACTTGGAAAACTGTGTTCCTGTTAGCTATTACCTCTGCCAGGCATATCAGTGAATTACAAGCTCTGTCAGTGGAGCCTAATTTTATCTCCTTCCATTGAGACAAAGTGGTCCTTAGAACCAACAGGAGGTTCTTACCTAAAGTGGTTTCAGATTTTCATCTGAACTAGTCTATGTCTCTTCCTGTGTTCTTCACTGATCATTCTTCTTCAGGAGAGAGATGATTACACAGTTTGGATGTTAAGAGGGCACTTAGCTACCACATTGAGTGCACTAAGGCACTAAGGTTTGACTGTCCTCAGTTGTTTCTCACTTATGGTGAAGTGGGAAAGGGTAACCCTGTTACTATGAGGACTATTGCCATTTGGATTGTCTCTTGTATATAATTCTGCTATGAAAAGCTAGGCAAAGTACTCCCCTCAGGCCTGATGGCTCATTCAACTAGAGGTACAACTGCTGCTCTGGCTGCTGCCAGAGATATACCCTTGTTAGAGATATGTAAAGCAGCCACCTGGAAAACAGACCATACGTTCACCAAGCATTACTCTCTGAATATCCAGGCTTGGAGAGATGCTAGGTTTGGTACAGCAGTACTGCAGAGCCTGTTCACAAAATAGGTTTGGTACCCTCATCCATGGAGATACTGCTTGGTAGTCTGCATAATGTCAGAATACAGCACAACTTTATGTTGTTTGAAGAAAAAATTACTCACCTTAGTAATTGTGTTTCTTCTAATGGAGTCTTGCTTTATTCTGACCTCTCTCCCTGCCTCCCCTGTCAGAACCTGTTTTTTGGGAAGTGGGCTGGCAGGTGCAGTGTTGCACCTTAGGGGTACAATTGGCACTCACCCCTTTATAGAGAGAGGGAGTGGGTTAAGTTATATATTTTTCTATAGTTATGTTTTGTTCACTACCTAGTTTTTGTTTTGGAGTTCTCAACCTGAGTCTTTTTGGGGACCCAAAATTTTTGGTTGCCTTTTAGCTAATATATTTTACAATTTTCACTTAGCAGAAGTAGTTAGTTAGTATTAGTTCATAGGAATCTAACGGTTACACTTCAAACTACAGCAGACAGAGGTCTGAACTGAGCTTGAGCGCAATGTTCTATGCTCTGGCATAGAGTTAACTCTTTCCTCTCCGAGCAGTTCAAGTGCAGGGGCTAACTGCATAATGTCAGAATACAGCAAGATTCCATTAGAAGAAACACAATTACTAAGGTGAGTAATTTTTTCTTCCCCGCTCTAAATGGGTCTGAACCCAGGGTGGCCATGCATATCGAGATGGGGGTGAATATTGGGATTGTGGGGGTAAATATTGGGATTGAGGGGGACACTTACTAGAAACAATAGGGTGGGTTATCATTTTTCTTGCTGCTCAGAGTGGGTTTCAGCCTACTGTAGGAGAGTTTTTCTGCTTTTTAGGAAGCCTGCTCTGAATGGGTCACTGTATCTATGTATTTTACAGTCTGTTAGTGAGTTCCTCTGTCAGCCACAACTTAGAGAGCCTGCAGTGTTTCAATATGTAGAGTAGACAAGTGACAGTCTTGCCGGAGTACGTTTTTCATTTGTTGGAGAGCTGAGGCAATCATTTTTGGGAACAGAGTGTTTCAAAGATGGACCAGTGTTTGGTAGTGGGGAGGAAACCCATAGACACAGAAATGTGTTGAAACAAAGCAGCTGCTCACTGGGCAGTGTCATGCAGATGAAATAATCCAGCTGCTATGTGATAGGAGTGGCTGGCTACTTTCAACTACCTGAAGTTTCTGCCTGCGAACAGCAGAACACCATCATGATCGGCCTCGTTGAACATTGGCCTGTCACTGTCGTGCCCGCTGCAGCCTGAGCTGCATTAGATCCAACAGTGACACACATCTGAAAGCCCTTATTGTAAAAATATGTTCTCATCTCACAATGCATGTGCAAGCAAACGTTTTTGAACACAAAGTGAAAATTGGGATCAGTCACACACTTTTGTGTGTGGGGCTTTTGGTGCTTATTTTTTTTTCCCCGTCAAGGAAGCCTTCTGCATTAGTCTTTCTTTCTTCAGCACCATTTTGGCCATGACCTCTTTGAGGTGCACCTATTGTAGCTAGGGTTGCCACCTTTGAATCGGACGAATACCTGACTGATAAGCTCCACCCCAACTGGCCCGAAGCCCCACCCCTTTGTTTCTGGACACACCCCTTTTCTCCTTCGTGTCACATGGCCTGGCTGTCAAATTTAAGGCACAGTCACCTATACTGTGGTGGGTTATTACAAAAAACAATGCCTAATTGGTCTCTTACTGGGGTGGGGCACTTCAAATGAATATAATCCCACTGATTTAAGAACACCTGCACACACTGATAATTAAAATGTGAAAACTTTATTATTACAAGCAATAAAAATTGTGCAAAACTGTGCAAACTGCTTACATAACATTACATGAGGTGAATGATATGCATTAATTAATTACAAAGAGTATTTATATGTAAAAAAAGAACACAAGGACACCACACAGACAATAAAAATGAGCAAACTTTCTTTACTAAATAGCTATCAAAACTGTGCAAAATGCATTAGAACTACAAGTAGTGGTACAACAAGGCTTCAACAAATTAAACATCTCAGCTGTCATCTCTGGTCCAGAAGGCTCACACTACTTTATATTTAAAAGTGTACTTTTCGTTTGACTTTGCAGTCTCAAGAAGTTTGTTGTTTGTTTTAACAAAGGCATGGAATTGGGTGCATGTGAAGCTATAATTTAATTTTACTTGTAATTCAGCTTTCACCAAGGGCACTAGCATTCTGTTTCTTTGATCAGCCCATGCATTGCCCATGAGTGAAAACACACACTCCACAAAGCTGTTACTGGCAGGGATAGACAACACAAACTGAACAGCTTTGTTAAGTGTCCGGCACTCAGGTGCTTTATTGAAAAAGGCCACCCATCGGTCACTGACAGATTTCTCCATCATTTCTATTAAAAAAGGCAATGCTGCAGTCAGTGTACTGTAATCTGAGTAGAGTCCATCTATGTCAAGTAATTTTTGCAGCTTCAATGTCTCTACAGATCTGTACAGTTCATCCCAGGTAACTTGATGTTGCAAAGAGAATAGTTGTATTGCCTTGAAAGGGCTATGTTCAAAATCAAACCATTTATTTAGATAGGCTAGTGCACAGACATAAAACCCACTACAGTCTTGTGACGCTCTTTCCCTGACAGTTGAGGGAAAGTCCTTTACAGTTGAATACACTTTAAAACTAAAGAACATGTCATCAAGTCTTTTTTGAAGTTCATTGCGCAGATTATGCATTACACAATACACTTCTGGAGCAGTCAGGCTATTGCTGTCAAGCTTGGCAATGGACTTATGGAACAGCTGTAGAACGTAATGCATAAAATGCAGGCAGCACTCCGGCTCTGACACAGCATCCTTATCACTGTATCCATCTTCATCAGCTTCAACAAATTTCCATATCAGGGGGTGGCATTCATCTGGTCCCTGACTTATGAAATAGCTTTTTATAGCTGGCCAACATTCCACAAGCCTTGCCACTGCAGGAAGGAATGACAGCCACCTGCTTATTACATGCTGCAGAATCTCCTTCCAGTCCTGGTCAACAAAAGCAAACATCTCTTTCAGCTGTGCAACTTTCTTGGCAGAAGATGAAAATTCACTGTAGATTTGTAACACTAAAGTTTCTACATCAAATTGTCCAAGGGCCTAGCTTGCATTCCTTGCACAATTGTATAGCACATGGCATGAGCAGTTGGCAGAGATGATGTGTGGCATTTCTGTTTTAAACTGCTTAAGCACAGAGCGGTGCTTGCCATAATTAACTGAAGCATTGTCTGCAGCATAACTGGACAGGTTTGGCAGTTGCAGTCCTTTCTGATGAAGACAGTCCTTAATTTGATTAAATATGGCTTCAGAAGTCTCGTGGTCCTCATAGAAGTCCAGGAGTTTCTGCTGAATTCCATGCTTTTCGTGAAAGTACTGAATAACCACAGGAAACATTTTCTTGTTGCCCTTATTAGAGGCGTCTGAAGCTGCAGAAAAATAGGATGTGCCCAGGTCATGTAAGAGAAGTTCCTCTGAATATGGCACCAGCACATTGGTGACTATGCACTCTGCTTTGGTCTTCCCACAGCTCAGGTTGGATGCAATGGCAGAGTCTGCATAAATGGTCTGTGCCAGTTTGCTTCCACAGTCTATGAATAAATAGGAGTGGTTGTGCTTCACTCCATGGTACACTGATGTTACCTCCGCTGCAGTAATCTTCAAGCTCTCACTTGTTGTGGTCCATGGCTGCATAAACTTGGTCATAAACAGATTCTCCTTCTGAGTCTGCGGGCTTTACTGGTGCTTCTCTGACTTTTGATGAGTCTTCAAAGCCTTTTCACCATCCCATTTCACTGTGAAGACAGTGCCGCAGGATGCACATTTTGCCACTCCCTCTAGGCCTGGTACTGACCGCACCCACGAATAGTTCTGCTCCCATGCTTTATTATAATTGCAGAACCCCTTGGCTTTCTTTGCTGGGCTCCCACTGGTGGCATGGCTTTGTGGCTTTGAAGCCTGTGCTCTCTTTCCAAAAGTATTCATCCTCAGAGTCACCATATGAAAACCAACTGTTGCTTGCGTTACACAGACGTGTGATGGCAAGTTAACTAAAAGTACAAACATAAACAACCTTTAATTGCCATCCTGTGTAAGGCCAATGTAATAACAGCTCAAAAACAAATCAGTGCACAAGAGGAGGACCTTGCCGTGGTGGCACTGCTTTCCACTAAAGCTCCCCTTGCCATATATGATGTGTTGAGGTTATGCATACTGATTTTGCCTGGCCTTAACCAATTTCCAGGTTACGCTGCAAATTTTTTCGGTACAGGCTTTGGCTCTACCTTGATCATTAGTATTGCTGCATCATGCTACAGTGGGTATGTGGATTGTAGCATGATGGAGCAGTTGTACAAGATATTTGTCTATCATTCTTAAAAAAAGAGCTTGAAGCCCTTTTGCAGAGTGCCACAAATCTGTCTTAATATTAGTTATTGCTATTTTGCATTACTTCAAAACATCTGCAATGGTAATACCAACAGGGTATGGGTATCGCATGTATATTCAAACTCCATACACTCATAATAGCTGTACTTTATTTTTATTAGTGATATTGCTGTACTTGCTTTGAAAATGTAATTATGACATTAGCATCAATAGAAAAGTCAGTGCATAAAGAAGATCGCTCGACCTCCACCGAACCATCACTGCAAATAACAAAAGTCTGACAATGTATATGTACATTATACCACGCAATGTCTTATTAATGGGCACATGGTGCCACATGAGCATCTCGCAGAGTAGACAGCACTGCGGAGCCACTGTAGTCCATCACTGGAAAGTGGAAAACAGGAACTGCTAAAACTTCCAATTGGCACACAATGCATTGTATATATTACAGTGACAGCAGCAAAAGTGCATAATAATGAAGAAGAATCAGCATTTATATAGTGCTTTTCATACACACATATGAGTATGGGAAGGGGTGTATATGAAAAGCACTATATAAATGCTGATTCTTCTTCATTATTATGCACTTGAACTGGTTTATGGGAACGGAAATGTTGGCCAGGATACTGGGAATGTTCCCTACTCTTTTGTGAAGAGTGCCCTGAGGTCTTTTACTTCCACCTGGACACCAACCAGAACATCATCAAGATCTTGGGAAGAACGGATCTCGGTTTAACATCTCATCCAAAGGACTGCACACTCCAGCAGTAATGTACAGCACCCCCCAATACTGCACTCAGATGCCAGTGATTTTTAGGTGCAAAACCAATCCCAGTGTGGGACGAGAACCCACAACCTTCTGATCCAGAGTGAGATTGGCCGGACTGTGGACATGGAAAAATACATGATTGATTCCAATAATTGTAACTGATGTGTGGAAGGGAAGGGGAAATTATTTCACCAGAAGAGGTAGAGACACAATAAGCTGAAGCTTGTTTCCAGGTTAAACCTGGGAGCACAAGAAAGTCCAGTCACTGATGGGGGTCAAACCAAGGTTTTCAGGTTCACAGCTTATTGCCCTTGACCACCACGTAATATCACTTCCTAAGTTCCTATACATCATATCATGATGTCACAGTTCTCACATACATGTTTTTAAATGCAGCTTGGACAAAGCTGTTATAATAATCATGATGTCCATAACAGATGACTTATTCAGCGTAGCATACCAGAGAATTAGTATGTTGTTGCTGCTGCTAAGGTATAATCACGTATGACAAAAAAAATTGAATAATAACAGACACCAGCCCACTGTTGCTGGCAAGCAAGACTGTCAACCATTAAGTATAATTAATAACAGATTGTCAACCCCACTGAGCCTAACATAAATAATATTGCTGTTTGCAGTTACGATTCCAGTAAATAAAATGATTGACATTACTTTTACTTTTACTTAATTAAATCAGACTGTCAGCAGAGCAAAGAAAGAGCATGCATATCACAGAAAAATACTTTTTAAGTTACATACATTACAGACAGTTGCTAAGCTAGGCTAATGCTGCCTGTGTTTTCTAGTACCCTATCCACCTGACTGAGACTCTGAGTGATTACTAGACTGGCTAAAAGACTAAGACTTAGATAGCTTACCTTAGTGCTGAAGCTGTCAGAGTCACTCTGCTGCCGCTGGTTGGTAATTTTCTGAAAAATCCAATTATCCAACCGACCTGGTCCTGTCCTGGTTCTGATTCTCTGTCGCTCAGCTCAGTTCCCACTCAGTCAGCCTGGAAGTCCTCCAATCATCTGATCACAATGGCAGGCAGTAAAAGTTCCTGGTTTTCCTTCCTCACTCTCTGAATTCCACGACTCCTCTTCCAAGGTTCCAACTCCAATGCTGTGCCCCTACCCTGGCAGCCAAGGGTTAATATAGGGTAATGTGTCCTTTGATGCCTTTGTTTGTTTTTCCTGCCCTACACTACCTGCGATGACCACAATGATTGGTCCTCCTAATGGACCAATCGCTGGTGACTTGTTCACCAATCATAGTTCAGCTACCCATGGCTATTATTGATTGACCATATGTTTCCCCTCTTGATTGGCTGCTATCCTAGTCTTTCAGGTCATTTTTAGTGCAAGTTTGCAACTGCTGCAAGTGCATTTAGTGGAGTTAGGTTGGAATCGGAGTCCTGGAGCGGAGAAGCACAGCGGGCAGGCGGCACAGCAGATGGAGTGAGGACTAAGCAAGCCTGGGAGACAGACAGTTGACCCAATGACCGCCTGGTAAAGACTGAGGGAGGGAGCGACTAGCGAGTGTTACTGTTCTCACCTCGGGCGGCTGATGGAACGCGCACCGCGGACTTGGGGGGAGAACCTCGTCTGTTCATACTGTGGGTCTGCGCGGACGTCTGCACGGTGGGGTGATGCGGGTCAGGAGGATTTGGGAGTCGGACTGGAGAGGAGATTCAGGTGAGACTGGATTTGGAGAGACATCTGCGCTGCTGCTGCCTGCATTTGGGATTTCGAAGTCAAGGGCTGACTGGAGGGAGATCGTAACAGTATACAGACAGTAGGTGAGTGACAAAATGTGCTGCTGCTGGTGCCTTACTGTGTCTGGGCTGGCTGGGGAAGTTGGAATAGGGGGGGTGGAATCTGCAGCCACGCGGCTGCTGTGATTGTGCAGCTGTGCTTCGACTGCTCCAACTGCCTCGGTCCTGCAGTTTAGGCAGGCTACTGGTGTTGTTCCACTGACCGATGCCGGTGTTTTTGTAACAGCTGTCCACCTCAGCCCTCATTACCGGACTAGAAGGGCATAAAACCGGGTAACCGGAGTAGAGGGCTGATTTCTGGATGATCCGTAAAATTACCGTGTAGGTGGCAACCCTACCAACTCATAAGATGTTCCCTGCAGCTGTTGCTGTACTGTATCATGTTACTATTTCCCCTCACATCAGCTCTGCAACCTGTGAAAATTGTGATGCTTGTTGTAGTCATCCTGTCCTCTTTTTTCTCCCATAACCTACCCGACTTGGGCACCTTTAAAATAAAGGCACTTGTGCTCAAAGGTCTTCCATACAAGTACATAAAATGAAGACTTCTTGTGACATGAGTAAACTATTACTAGGCAGAACATTTTCTAAAGGTTACAGCTGTGCATTTTTGGGGAATTAATTTGCAGTCATGTGATGTGCTTTAACCAATAAAATCTCTAGGATTCCTAGGTCTTTTCAAACCAATTTCATAAACCAGTATAACTGATGTGATCTTTTTTGGTACCCTAATCTAATCCATGAGGCCATGCGGGATATTCCCCAGGTTACAAAACTTCACTGTAAACTCTGTAAGCACCAGTTTTCTTTATTAGTCCTTTAGAAAGAAGTTACAAGTAAACCAAATTGAGTCTACCTCTCTTTCCACAAGTGTTCACTATGCGGAAATAGTGACCACTCAGACTTGCATCTGGAATGTGCCTAAGAGAATACTGTTCCCCAACATCCTTCCATATCCCAGTCCATAACTACCTTTGCCCTCCTCTTCTGAAAAGGAATGGGATCTACTATTGCAGTGCACAGCCCTGGATCACAGGAGATCCAGATTCAAATCACACCACAGACTCTTCCTTACTGTGTGACCCTGAGCGAGTCAGTTAATCTCCTAGTGCTTCAGTCTACCCAAATATAAAATTAAGTTCTTGAACAGAACCCTACTTAAAGTGAGATACTGAATCTCAGCTGGGCTACCAAGGTAAATAAATTGTAAATAACTTCCCCTTCCTCATAGTGATGCTCCTAGGACACTGCATATTCCTTCCTAGCCCAAGTGATTAACAAGGTTCTAATATATTATATCAAGGCCCCTGGAATTCTGTGGTTCTGCGGTTGCAGAATTTGCCGCATAATTTGCATCATGCCGCAGAATATATATAGTGATGCAGAATTCATTGTTTTTGGTGAATTTTCATATAAATATACTGTTTTTCCATAGTGTCAGGCTTTCTTTCCCACCTCGTTTATCCTGAAGCCCCTCCTCTATGCTCAGCATATGATGTCATCGATGACATCACATCATATTTAGCCAATGACAGGCCTGCATTCTGCCAGAGAAATGAATAAATCATGCCGCAGAAATCAGAAAATGCTGCTGCAGAAGTCAAGGAGCCCTGCCGCAGAAATCAGAAAATTCTACCGCAGAACACCAGGGACCCTGAATATATTGTACTAATTGTACATAGCAACATATTGTGTTGATTGGGGTCCATCCTGTCAACCACTAAACCACCAGAGATACATCTGCTTCTGAAATGGGCAGTGGGACTGGGTGGGGGGGCAACTAGACTACTAGTGATACAGTCAATTGCTTTAGAAGCAGGCACTGGGATCGGAAGAGGATGAGGGTACCACTGGACACCAGGGAATATTCTGTATATGCAACAACGGATTGAGTGTGGGAGTAGAAAATTTAAGACATGGCACCAGTGCTGCCGGGTTGGGGGGGGAGAGAGAAAGAGGTTGCCCACTACTGTACATGTTGTTAAAAACAGGGTTTTGCAAGCATTAAATAGCACTGCCAAAGCCCCCTTTTAGCACTTCCAAAATCCCTTCAAAACACCACTGCTGTCTGTATGCAAGAGGTGTTCTTTTGCATGGATGCAGTGGTGTGTTTAGTGTGACTGCACTGAACTCTTATCTGTCTCTTACTGTCACAGCAACAACACCATACTGACTTAGCGCAGGGCTAACCCGGTTACTGTTGCAGTAAGCATTTGAAAATGTGGCCCTGTGTCACTTTAAAGAAAGAAGTGTGCCTTTATGGGATCAGTACTTGACATGGTCAACTCTTTTGGCATCATATTATTACTAGTTGAAAACCCATGTTTTATGATCGATTACCTTCTCAAAAATTCATTGATCCTGACTTTTTTTGTCGGTTTCTTTTCCTAGTAGAACTGAAATGCATGCTAATACTGTAATTATGCCCAGCCTTGTTTTGTTTGATCTACTTTTATTGCATACTTCCTGAACATTAGGAACACCCCTAAGCAGTTCTGCCACACATGATGCAGTAGTCTAATCTCCTCCCACTGCACCACGTGTGGTTGAACTGTATTGGTGGTGTTCCTAAGTCCAGAAAAGATACAGTATAGTGGGCAGCCTGTTTTTCACTTTTTAAAAGAAAAACAGAACCAAAAATCAAACAAACCGCTACATCAGCAATCTGTAAAAAAATGTAAGCAATTATGCTATTTTTTTTAAACTAAAAACACTGAGGTCTAGGGGATTGACAGTGTTACTATAAGAGGTAAGGATGAAGGTGGATCCTTTGAAAAAGGGTTCTCTAGTAAAATCTATCAGGCACACCATTAAGAGTGTCATTGTGTATCTACTGCACAATGCAGCATGCATTTTTCACAAACTATGCATTGATAAATTTGTTTAATGCACCTTACAGCTTCGCTACTACCTGTTCCTATGAGGGGGATGAGTGTTCTGTTTTTCTTCTTTACTAACTTAAAAGTACCATATGTGGTTAACGTCTGTCGTGTATGGATTTCCATCCCAACTAAAAAGTTGTTGTACTACAGTTCAAAGGATATGGAATCCTGTTGCACCTTCATGTGGTACAATAGCTTTTTAATCAGGCAGAGAATAACTAACCCCACTCGATGAACAGGCTGGTAGCTTCACATCAAGTGAGTGTGGTGACACCATGGGCACAAGATCAAAGCTGGGATGCCCTTATGATGTCACCACACTCATGAGGTGTGAAGTCAAGAGTTCTTCATGAAGTTTTTTTTTTGTTTTTAATTATTTTATTATAAATTATATTTGAGCAGAGTCCAGCACAGTGGCTCAGAGGACTAAAGCGCTTGTGCATTACCTGCTGCCATGCTGACAACCTGGATTCAGGAATGACCTCAGGTTGCTGGGGACTAGCTCGAGGTGGGGACACAGGATCGAGTGTCCAAGAGACAGCTTTCCTCTCCCAATGAGGGATGGTCAAGCCATCTTAGCCTTTGACTGCCACCAGATGGAGGCCCAGGGGTAGTGCAGGTTCTGAAAGGCTTCTAAGGGTGGGATCTGCAGTTCCGCAGTACATGCGTGTCTTCATGTACATGCACTTGCATGCTGTTGTGGCTGGGGGGAGATGAGGAAACAATGGAAAATTGAGTCAGGTGGGCTTACTGAAGCCCCACCCACTCTCCCTTCACCCACACCACCGTTCAGTCCTGAAAGTCCCCCCTTCCCACAGGATCTGCTGCCCTAATCAGCTGACACTCCAAGTTGTGTATCTGGATGGTTGGAGAGTGAGTCTGATTAGGGCAACAGTGTAGAGAAATTATTCACATTCTAAACTATGAATGCTTTCTCAGAATGTTGCAAGCAGTTGTTTGTTGATTTTTGAAAATGCATCTGAAATAGGCTGATCCTATATTGTAATGTAAACCCCTCGATGAAAACACAGCCTTCTTGTGCATGGTTACTCATGCATTATTCCCTATGTGTGAATAAATTGTACTTGTACATAATAACATATCATGGTGATGAAAGGGATGTAGAGTCCATCTTGTCCACCCTTCCTGCTGCATGGCATATAAGCAATAACCAGTGACAGGACATGCATTTCTTAGGTATTAACGAATGCCCCAAGTGCACTGTAACACAAGAGGCTGAAGATCAAGTGTCCTTCAAACACCCGAGACGTGCATTAATTCTAACAAAACGCATGCCTTGTGGGTTACGGCACTTATAAAATGGGTACACAATGAGTGATGATTAAAAAAACAGAAATATGCTGATATTTAGGTAAAATGAAGATGTCTTGTGATGCAAACAGAACTAGATAGATTCCTGTGGAAACTGAGGTTTACATAGCATGAGAAGGGGAAGCACTCTAGCTGATAAGCTTAAATGTGTCTCTTGGGTCTGAAAAGACCTAGGAATCCTACATACATCATTAGTTGGCTAATAAAACACATCACATGACTAATGTATTAATTACTATGGGCCTCACACACATAACTCGGGGCATTTGGTCATCCCAGCAGAACCACAAATCAAAGCATGCTCTATTACTTACCACTAGATCCTGTCCACAGTTGCACTTGATTACATAGGGTGTAGGTATGACCAAGATTCCTTGCTCCTGAGATTTACTGCCTTACATTTCCTCATATTAATTCTAAGCCCCCATTTCTTAGCTCACGCTCTTATTAATTTACTGGATTATTACTCTGTTGAGCTCACCAAGACAAATGTTCCTTTATGAGCAAGTTCTAATTTTAAGTGATTGCAAGACAGATCATTCATTCCACTGACCCAGCCACTCTTGCATATGGCACTGCCTAACTCACTACTTATACACCAATGACACCGCCTAATTTTATTAAATCAGGATCCTGAGGGATTGGGATGAGACCACAGGCTGTGGACCCAATTTACTACACAAGCAAAACCCTTGCCTTGCCTAGGCTTCTTCATACAATTCATCCCTACTTGGTGTCATACTCCTCTCTCTTCCCCAGTGTACATTATAGTACATGGTAGTACACAATAATATAATTTTTCATTACCATGTTTATTAATTTCATCCCTCTTGCCACCTACTCCAATACCACGACTGGAAAAAAAGCTCGTCTGAGGGCGCAATGGCATAACGGACAGCACTGTAATTCTTCTCCAAAATAAACTTTATTCATATTTCTTTATGGCCCATTGCTCAACATTTCACCTACACCACGTAGGCTTCATCAGGAGGTGCCTCCTAATATCGTTATCAATGGCTTGGCTTCCCTTTGTGCCATAAAAATTCCCTCTGAATGGGGATCAGTCAATCCTGGTTGTTATTTTGATAAAGACCTCCCTTTATATTTGCTGTTTCATTTTCCTGTTTTAACCTTTTTATCCTTCAAGGGCTTCTTTCAAAACAAACCCATACTATTTGCTTCAGAACGCCACTCTAATTCTGTTACATGCTCTATTGTAGCTTCTCAGGACATACTATCCAATACTGTGACTGCCATGGCTCCACCCTTCCTGTGGCCAGGGGGTTGTGCGAGTTGCTGCCTTCACAGCCAGCAAAGTACAGTTACGTAGGAATTTACCTTAAGAGTAGATCTTCGAGAGAGGCTCTTGCAGTAGGTAATCGCCTTGAGGACTGCACCTGCTGGCATTAGGACCACACGGAAACTTTAGCTAGCAGTGTGACAGGGGACTGCCCACCTGACTTCACGTGACGGATGTCAGCGTGACACTATATGGTGGGTAGTCCCCATGCCTGCCTTCCAGTTCTCCCACCAGAGACATCCAAGGAGGTGCGACAGGAGAAAGGAGAAAGGAGGCACCTGGAGCTTGAAACAGGCTGATGGAAAAGGAGCAGTCAATAAACTCAGGGGAAAGAGGGTGGGGAGGTTACCTACTGCAAGAGTTTCAGTCAAAGATCTACTGTTACGGTAAGTTCTTATATAACAACTGTACTGTCTTACTTTGAGAGGGCTCTTGCAGTAGGTAATCATTTTGAGAACAGAGTCCCAAGTAGTGTGAATCAGAGGAAACTGAAACATGGGAGGCAGGAAAGGCTGCAGAAAAAGCAGGAAGCTCAGGACAGGAGACCCTGAAGCACAGATAGGCCAAAACCTGCCCTTCACCCAGAGGCAATGTCCAGACTGTAATGTTTGGTGAAAGTGTGGACAGAACTCCAATTAGCAGCCACACAAATATCAGCAGCTGACACATTCTTGAAACAAGCAGTACAGGCATCCATGCTTCTAGTGGAATGCCCCTTAACTTCCCCCGGGAGAGGCTGCCCATATTTCTGGTAATAGAAAACAATACAGTTTGCCAGTCACTAAGACACTGCTTGGAAACTGCCGTGCCTTCTCTCTTTAGCGTGTAAAACAGGACAAGCTGGTCTGACTTTCTAACAGACTTGGCACTATTAGTGTAATAATACCAACTTCTGTGAACATCCAAGGAATGCAGAAGTGCCACCCCTTCCCGCCATTAGAATGCTCAGGGCAATAAACTGGCAGTTGAATTTACTGGATTAACAAATTCAGATACCACCTTTGGCAGAAACTGAGGGTTTGTACACAAAGCCACCCTATCCTTATGAAAAATCAAATAAGGCTCCTTACACAACAGGGCCTGAACCTCAGAAATCCTCCAAGTGGAAGTGACAGCAACCAAATACAGCACTTTCCAAGACAGCGCATATCACAAGAACCGGCCAGTTCGAAGGGAGGTAGGGTCAGTGTCTCTAAAATAAAATTAAGATCCCATGGTGGCACAAGATTGCGCTCTGGCAGTTTCAAGTGGAGGATCCCTTTTAGAAGGGTATTAGAAACCTCCAATTTGAGACACAGTTTTGTCTTCCACCAGGGTGTGGTAGAAACGTAGAATTTGATGGCAAATAAGGACCGCTTGGCCCACCCAGTCTACCCATTTCCCTACCTAATGGATAAGCTGCAGATCCTAGTTAACCAGCAGCCTACTTCTTTCTACCCCCAACCCCTAGAATTGCCTTATGAATGTCCCATGCATGCTCGAATTCCACCACTGTTTTTGACTCCACAACCTCCTCCGGAAGGCTGTTCTATGCATCCACAACCCTCTCTGAAAAAAAATACTTCCTTACATTACCTCTGAGTCACCCCCCCATCTTCAAATTGTGCCTCCTTGTTCTTGCACACCTCTTTTTTTTTTGAAAGATGCTACCCTCTTGGACTTTGTTGATTCCCTTGAGGTACTTGAAAGTTTCTATCATGTCCCCTCTCTCCCTCCTTTCCTTGAGGTTATACATATTAAGCTCCTTAAGCCTCTCTTCATACGTCTTCTGGTGCAGACCCTGCACCATTTTAGTTGCCCTCCTCTGGAGGGCTTCCATCTTGTCTATGTCCTTGCGGAGATTGGGTCTCCAGAACTACACACAGTACTCCAGATGGGGTCTCACCAGCTGTCTATACACAGGTATAACAATTTCCTGTTTTCTACTGGTGATGCCTCTCTCTATGCATCCCAGTATCCCCCCAGCCCTCCTTACTGCCCTCTCACATTGCTTGCCCACCTTTAAGTCATCTGATTGGACTACCCCCAGGTCACGTTCCATTTTTGTTGTTGTTAGTATCTCACCCCCCACTGTGTACTCTTCCCCTGGGTTCTTGTTTCCCAGGTGCATTACCTTGCACTTCTTAGCATTAAATCTAAGCTGCCATACATTTGACCATTCCTCTAACCTTGCCAAGTCCCTTATCCTTTCCACCCCACCTTGTGCATCAACTCTGTTGCAGATCTTTGTGTCATCTGAAGAGAGACATACTTTTCCTTCCAGGTCCTCTGCGATGTCGCTTATAAAGACTTTGAAGAGGACCGGTGCTAATACTGAACCCTGCCGTAACCCACTAGTAACCCCCCTTTCTTCTGAGTGGACTCCATTTACTATTACTCTCTGTGTCTTATTCTCCAGCCAATTCTTTACCCAGTCATCTTGGGACCCACTCCCAGGCTGGCTAACTTGTATATTTATCTTTTGTGTGGGACTGAGTCAAATGCCTTGCTGAAGTCTAGGTAGGCCATGTCCACAGCACCTCCCTGATCTACTACTTTGGTCACCTAGTCAAAGAAATCTATTAGATTCATCTGGCATGATCTTCCCGCTGTGAATCCATGCTGCCTTGGGTCCTATGCCCCTCTCGCCTCTAGGTACTCGACAGTTCTTTCCTTCAGAAGTGATTCCATAATTTTACCTACCACTGAGGTTAAACTAACAGGTCTGTAGTTTCCTACTTCTGCCCTGTTCCCACTTTTGTGAAGGGGAATCACATCTGCCCTCCTCCAGTCCTCAGGTACCACCCCATCCTCCCATGATTTGTTAAAGAGGGTAGTCAGTGGTGTCACTAGTTCTACCCTTAGTTCTTTTAGAATTCTGGGATGAATCCCATCAGGCCCCATTGCTCTGTCCACCTTCAGTTTTAAGAGTTCCTTCAGAACCCTTTCTTCTGTAAATGGGCTGGTATCAATTTCTGTATACAGAGTGTTTCTATTGTTTGTTTTAGGTACCTCCCCCTCTTCATTTGTAAATACTGAGCAAAAATATTTGTTTAGTATTTCTGCCTTTTCACAGTCACCCTCTGCCCACCCCCTTCCCTATATTAAGCCTCACTATCCCTCCCTTAGTCTTCCTTTGCTCCCTGATGTACCTAAAAAAGGTTTTATCCCCCTTCTTAACTGAGTTGGCTATCTTTTCCTCAGTTCGGGCCTTTGCTGTTCTGACTGCCTTCCCAGTTTCCTTTTGCTTTAACTGATACAATTATCTGTCCTGCTCCTTCTGTGACTCCTTGTACTTTCTGAATGCTTTCTTTTTCTCTTGAACCTTCACTGCCACCTCTTTTGAGAACCATAGTGGTTTCTTACATTGTTTTGTTTTGTTTATTTCTTCACACAATGGCTTGTTACGCCTGTGATGGCAGTTTTATTATTCCCCATTGTTCTTCCACCCTCCTTCCTGCCCATTTGCTAGTGCATTCCTTAGGCACTCACCCATTTTGGCAAAGTCAGCCCTCCTGAAGTCCAATACTTTTGCCTTTGTATGGCTTGACTCTATTGCTGTGTTCATTGTGAACCATACTGTTCGATGGTCGCTAGTTCCCAGATGGCTACCCACTTCTACATCTGTGATCCTCTCTCCATCTCCATTTGAGAGAACCAGGTCTAAGATTGCTCCCTCTTGTGTGCATTCCAATACTAGTTGTCTAAGGCATGCCCCCTGTAGGGCATCTAGAATAACCCCACTCTTAGAAGTGGCTGCTGCAACTGCACTCCAGTTAACATCTGGCATATTCAGATCACCCATCAGCAATATCTCCCCTTTTTCTGCCATTCTAAGTATACTTTCTATCATTTCCCTTTCCATTTCCTCCCCCTGAGAGGGGGGTTTGTATACAACCCCTGTACAGATTGCAGTGCCATTGCCTGCCTCCAAATTGACCCACAGTGCTTCTCCTCCTCCTTGTTTACCCTTTTGTTCTGTTGCTTTTGATTCCTTCTCTTATGTAGAGAGCTACTCCTCCTCCTCCTCTTTTACCCTCCCTGTTCCTCCTGTAGACAGTGTATCCTGGTATGTTTATGTCCTAGTCATGGTTCTGTGTGTACCATGTTTCTGTGACTGCCACGATATCCAGATGTTCCTTCTCCATCAAGGCCACTAATTCAGGAAGCTTGTTACCCAGACTACGGGCATTGGTACTCCTTGCTCTCCATTTTTTGATGGCTTTACCTTCTGTAGCAGATTCCCCCACTGACCTTTCTACCTAGGTCTTTTTCTCATTTAGTACCCTGTTTTGTAGGGGGAGGCTGGGATTTCCTGCTGTGGTAAGCAGAAACATCCGACAGGTGGACCTTTAGAGAAGAGTAGCCCATGCCCAAGTCAGACAGGTGCAGGAGATACTCCAAAATTTGTAGTACCAGGCAAGAAAAAAGGGATCCCAACACTTCCGAGGTGGCCCATATAGAGACATGCTTCTACTTCAAGGCATACGTAGTTCTAATAGACAGCTTTCTGGCCTCTACTAGAACCTGCACCACTATGGAGGAAACTCTGAAATGAGAAGCAGCTATGTCTTGAGGTGCCACACATTAAGGTGAAGGGACTTCAACACGGGAAGGACCAGCGTGTCCCTCTCCCGAGTAAGGAGATTGTGACCGAGGAGCAGGGGAACCGGAGGTTCCACTGCCAACTGCTGAAGGAGGGAAAATCAAACTTTGTGAGACAAAAATGGGGCTATCAGAACCATGTGCGTCACTTCCACCTGAAGCTTGAGCAGTACACTCTGCAGAACTGAAAAGGGAGGGAAGGCATACAAAAACCTCCCTGTCCAGCAAACAAATAGTGCATCTTGCCAGAAAACACCAGGCCCAGGAGTGAGCGAGCAAAACATGGGAAGTTTTGCATTGTATGGGGAGGTGAACAGATCTAGGTCTGGATGACCCCATAGGTCAGAAATGTGTTTGACCCATCCTGCTTGAGCTCTCACTCATGAGCTGTGACTCTGATGCAGCTGAGACTGTCCGCTAGGTCATTTTGTATGCCTGGAACATGAGCTGCAGTGATGCGAATTCGATGCAGAACTGCCCAATCCTCACACGCATCACCTCCCTGCAAAGGGGATACGACCGAATACATCCTTGCTTGCTGAGATACCACACAACAGACATTATTGTCCCACTCGACTACTAGGGTGTCCTGGCAAAGCAGGTGCTGAAAGGGTTGAGGTGCATGCAGCACCGCTCATCTCTAAAATGATGACATGCAGATGAGTCTCTGATGGAAATCAGAGACTCTGCATCCTGTAGCTTCCAAGATGACTGCCCCAACCTGTCACTGATGCATCTGTGGTCAAGGCATGAGAGAGGGGAAGGGACTGGAAAGCAAACCCCTTAATGAGGTTGGCTAAATCCTGCCACCATAGGAGATCCCACTGCATCGAACTGGAAACCATGAGTAAACAGGGAGCAGATGAGACACTCTGGGTCACCCTGGAGACAGGAAATGGCACCACAATCCTCATGGGGGTTGTATACAGACCCCCATCTCAGGGGGAGGGAATGGACAAGGAAATGATAGAAGACTTCCTTAGAATGGCAGAAAAAGGGGAGATATTGTTGATGGGAGACCTGAATATGCTAGATGTTAACTGGAGCACCTTTGCTGAAGGCACATCCAAGAGCAGGGTCATTCTTGATGCCCTACAGGGGGCATGCCTCAGACAGCTAGCACTGGAACCCACTCAGGAGGAAGCAGTCTTAGACCTGGTACTCTCAAATAGGGACGGAGAAAGAATCTCAGATTTAGAAGTGGGTAGCCATCTGGGAACAAGCGACCACCAAAGAGTGTGGTTCACGATAAACACAGCCATACAATCAAGCCATACGAAAGCAAGAGTATTGGACTTTAGGAGGCTGACTTTGGGAAAATGAGAGAGTGCCTCAGAAAAGCTCTAGCAAACAGGCAGGAAGGAGGGGTGGAGAAACAATGGAGAGTAATCAAAATAGCCATCACAGAAGCAACAAGCCTTTGTATAAAGCAAATCAACAAAACACAACGAAGGAAAAAAACGCTATGGTTCTCAAAAGAGGTGGCAGGAAAGGTTAAGGAAAAAAGGATAGCATTCAGGAAATATAAGGAAACACAGAAGGAGAAGTACAGAGAACTTTATCAGTTGAAGCAGAAAGAGGCTGGGAAGGCAGTCAGAATAGCAAAGGCCCAACCCGAGGAAAGGATAGCCAACTCTGTTAAGAAGGGGGATAAGACCTTTTATAGGTACATTAGGGAGTGAAGAAAGTCCTAGTGGGGGGGGTAGGAGGAAGTAAGCTGTTGGTTAATTAGGATCTGCAGCTTATCTGTTAGGTAGGAAAATGGGCAGACTAGGTGGGCCAAGCGGTCCTTATCTGCCGTCAAATTCTATGTTTCTATGACCATACGGTCCAGGTCGTCCAGCCTCCAATCCCACTGCGCCCTGAGCATCCACTGAGAGATATGCATGTGGGACCAGGCTAGAGGAACCGTGGGAATGGCCACTGCCATGAGGCAAAGTAGTCGAAGGATCGAGCTGGACGGAACCGGCCTGCTGGAGGCTACCATGCAAACTTTTTCCTGCAATGTTTCCACCCTGTCCAGAGGGAGGAAAGCCATACCCTGGGCCACATCCAACACCACTTCAATAAACTAAAGACACTGGGAGGGAACAAGTAAGGACTTCGAGAGATTTACAATAATCTCCACTTGTGCAAAGAGGTCCAGGGTAGCGGAGAGGGAGAGATCCAGCTGTTTCCTCGATGAGGCTGACAACAGCTAGTCCATGAGGTAGGGGTACACGCAGTGGCCCTGATGTCTCAGAGCTGCCACCACTACCGCCAGGCACTTTGTAAATACCAGAGGTGCAGAGGACAGGCCAAATGGAAGGGCCCTGAACTGGTAATGCTCCCCCTGAAAGGCGAACTGGAGGTAGTGGTGATGGGCTCGGCGGGGGAGAGAATATTAGATATAGATACATACACATACATACACACACACACACAAAATTGGGATATGCAAGTAAGCATCCTGCATATCCAGAGTGCTGAGCCACTGACCTCTGCACAGGAGGGGCAGCAGGCCTGGGAGAGTCAGCATCCGGAAATGCTTGTACTCTATGTACAGGTTCAGGGCACTGAGGTCCAAAATTGGGCACAGGTCTTCTGTTTTCTAGGGGACCAGGAAGAAGTGGGAATAATACCCTGTTCCTATCTGGTCGTACTGAACAGACTATTGCCGTCTTCTGCAAGACAGCCTGGATCTCCTCTTTTAAGAGAGGAACATGCGCCTTTGGATAGTGGGACACTAGTGGGGGCCTGTCTGGATTTTTTTCTCGACATTCCAGAGTGTGGCCCTGTCTGACTAACTGAAGGACCCACATGTTGGTAGTTATTGCCCACCACCATGACAGATGACTAGCAAATCTTCCACCCACCGGCTCCTTTGAAAGACTGGAAAGAGGGAGGGTGGACTGAGAGTCAAGCCAGGGATTGGGGGTAGGGAGGGAGAGCCACTCCTGAAGCTCTCTGGGCTTTTGAGGAGGGGCATTTGAATCTGACTGGGCCCGATGTTTAGGCCAATGCCTGAACATCTGCTGCTGCTTCGGCTGCTGCTTTGTTTTGCATCAAAAGGGCTTTCTGGCCTGAAACTTAGGACAGTACATAGTCTGTAGTGATCTAAGGGCCCTGCCCTTATCTTATAAGCTAGTGATGATGTCTTGAGCATCACCGCCAAAGAGGACTGAACCCCTAAAGGGAGTATCCCGGATAGCCACCTGGATGTCTTGAGCCAGGCTGCAGATCCTAAGCCAGAAAAATCTAAGGCTGACTGCCATGGCAACTCCTCTAGCTGAGGAGTCCACGGCATCATAGGTGGCCCATAAGGAATGCCTATAATTAACCCTGGCAGACTGGATAGAGTCCACCAGGACAGACTGTCTGGAAGTGCTTCAATTGCCGGCACCAGCTGGCTAAAACAGAGATTTCTGGTGGACCAGCATGTAGGCTATGCAATTCAAAGCATGAATGGCCAGTGTGGAAGAGGAGTAAAACTTCCTACTGAAATGGATGAGCTGCCTTGACTCCTTGTCAGGAGGGGAGGTGCTCATATGCTTCAGCTTGGATGACCTGTCATGGGCCACAATTATTACTGAGTCCACCTTGGGGTGGACACTCAGATGGTCCTTCCCCATCAGGCATCAGATACGTGTGATTGACCTGCTTGGCTACCGCCGGTATAGAGGATGGCATCCTCCAAATAGTGGATGCGAGATCCTCATGTGGCTCGAGCCAGGGAGGTGCGAGGACAGGAGCCGCTTTCTGGATGTCCAGACGCTCAGCTAGCCTATGGCATTAGAGATCTTGAGCATCTGACTTCCAGTCACAGACCTGTGCAATCTTCTTGAGGAGGTCTGTGAAAGAGGGATCCTCAGGTGGAGATTTTGGACACTCCTTAGGCCGTGGTTCTTCCAGAAAAGGCATCTCAAACTCCAAAACGCAAAAAGAGCCACCTGACTCAGAGTCGGATCCAAATCAGAGGAACTGACATCAGGTTGGGAGGGCTCTCCGATGTTGAGGGGGGGCTCCACCTTGCATACACCCTGATGAAGGTACCTTCTGAGGGCCCAGTGACAAGTGGCGTGGGGCCAGTGTAGGAGAAGGCCTAGGAGGCAGATCTGCAGAGCCTCAGGGCATCTCCTGAGGGGGACGGTGGCTATTTGATTATAGTTATTGCTAATTTGATATTTAGTGTATTGTTTATGTGTAGCAATTGTATGAAGTGTTATTTTATGTTCTTAATTATTTTTGTGTTTATTGATTTATTTCTGAAGATGTGTCAATTTATCTGTGCGGCATCCAGAGCCTACGGGATTGGGAATCTTTAAATAAATTCTGCCTTGCCTATTCAACTCAGAATAGAGCTGGGCCTTAGTCTCAAACCACCAAGACTGCAAGATGGCCCGGAAGTCTGCCTGAGGCTGAGGAGGCGGAAGATAAGCTGGTGGGTACCCCACAGAGAACCCAGGCGTCGGATGACCTGGTTGTGGATAAGGTGGTGTTGGGTATCCCAGAGGAGGAGGAGAAGAAGGGGATCCATAACCTGGCATATGGAAGCCTGATGGCATGTAACCTGGGTATGTCAGGGGAGTAGGCATCTGGTACCCTGACAGAGGCCCGGATGGCAGAACCAGAGGGCCTGAAGGAGGACCATGAGGGACTCCTGCACCCAACCTTGAGTGACCCCGATGAACCGGGTCGAACATCTGCTCTGAGGGTGGCAAATGTGGAGACAGGGTTGGGGCAACCCACCAGGAGACCCGATGGAGGAGGACCCAGAAATCCAAAAGGAACTCCTGATGTAAGATTTGGAGGAGATGCAGGAGAAAGGCCACCTAACAGATGATCCCCAATGCCGGTTGTTCCCTTGTATGGGGAAGACGACAGAAGCTCCCCCTTAGGGGAACTGGGTTTGAACCAGTGGGAAGGCCCAACCGGAGAGAGCTGTGGCAGGTATGGCACAAAGGAGGTGTCGGGGCTCTCACTGGCCGCTGACATGAGATTGGTTGAACAGACATTGGGCAGACTGATGCCCGATTTATCAACTGGACTAGTCTGGCAGATGTCTAAGGAGCCAATGCCCGACTTATCGACTAAAGCTGGTAAGGCTCCATAGTCCCCAGAGCCCGATGACACAGCTTGGGCTGGGCACTCATCGGTGAGCCCAATGAGCAGCTTATCAGCCCCGCTAGGCAGCTTGGACCCACTGGTGGAAAGGGGCCTAAGAGCAGTGGAGGCCTCAGATAATACAGAGGTGCCCACAGTCACTGTGACCAGTGGTGGCGGGAGGTCAGAGGACTGTCGTCCCTGCTGCGGGACAGGCTTGACTGCAGTGGTAGACTTCCCTGAGGAAGACAGCCGCAGTTCATCATGGGGCCTGAAGGTGTCTGCAGATGGGAAGGAGACCTATCCTGGTCCCAATGTCTCTCTTTCTCCTTCTTGTGCCTGGACAACTTGGTTGGGGAGGAGGAGGAGGAAGTGCTGAAGAGTTTTTGGAGCTCCTTTACCACCATGGCCATCTTTTTCTTAAATAAATAGGCCTCGAGGGTCTGCTGATGATGCTTTCATGTGACCTGGCAGAAGCTAGAACAGGCCTCACAACCCTCAACCTTGTGATCCAGGCCTAGACAGAAGTGGCAGAGAGTACGAGTCTTTGTGCGGCAGCTGCACGCCGCATGAAGTGCACTTATTTTTATGCGACTTGACAGAAGATGGCAATGACATGTACAAAAACTGAGAAAACATTTTGAAAGAAAGAAAGAAAAAAAAAACTCATCCGTGAAATCTGTCAAACTGCAATGCGTGATCTGATGCGAGGTACTACATGATCAGGTCGACTGCGGGAAAGAACTGGAAGGCACGTGTGGGGACCGCCCACTATGTAACGTCACACTGACATCAGTCATGTGACGTTGGGTGGACGTTCCCCCATCAGACACTGCTAGCTAAAGTTTCCATGTGGTCCTGACACCAGGGGGCACAATCCTCAAGGTGATTACCTACTGCAAGAGCCCTCTTGAAGTAATATCAATGGTGATTTGAGGTCATCCAGCAGAGTGCACATGAATGCCTAGGTGGTACCCTCCCATTCTCCCAGGAACCGAATGCCTCACCATGAAGAGGCACGTAACTCACAGCCATAGCTCTAGTGTGAGATTCTGGAGCTCCCACACAAATGCCAGTCTGAGGTGGCAGCGCATCCCCACTGGGCCAGCTGAAACATCCCCCTTTATAACTGCCAGGTAGACACGTGGTAGTGTTGGGGGGAAGAGGGTCGACTGAGAAGTCATCTGGAGGAAATGATGCCTGCGGCTGTAAATTACTAATCCCGTGTGTTATGACCTACTGTAAGAGACCACCTCAAAAGAAAACCCTGGGTTGTTAGCGTGCAGAGTGAATGAACCATCACTCGGCACCACAGATCCGACCCAAATAAAATACTGTTGTCATATTTCTAGTCTGTCATTTTAAAGTTTACTTTTATACCAATTTATATTGCAAATAAAAAAAGTAGTGTTTATAAACTGCAAAACCTTTTGAGCTTTTGGAAGTTACATTCACAGGGGCCGTAATTAGTTTTTCAGCCATTAGCCAGCAGTACCATTGACTGTAAAATCCACTGGATCCACAGACATTGTTGTAATCCAACACAAGTCTAAAACATGTAGTTTTGGCAAACAGTGAAGTTTTATTGCTTACTTACCCCCATCACAACAGAACACTTTCAATTCAGATATGAATAAGAAATCACAATGTTCTCATCACCTTAGTACATCATCCTAGTGAACAAAAGTCTTGCAGCAAGAGCATTACCACCTCTCCCCCAGCACTATAAAACTGGCCCTCTACAACAACAAGTCACCACCGCCAAACCACCTGCCTGTGTCACATGCCCCTTCTTAACCCCACTTAAACACACACACACACACACACACACTACTAACTGAGCTATATGACACCAGCAACAGCCCCTAACCTCAAGATGACTTTTCTTTGTGCAGTCAGTTCCCACTCCCCTTCCCAATACAATTAGCTGTCCCCATTTATGTGCAGTATAAAATATTTATTACTGATCCAGCGATAGTAATCTGTGAAAACACACTTAAGACTTTCAGACTCCTTACACAAAGTCATTGTTGTCCCCAGAATGTGTACCTGTGTCTAATGAGCATAAACTGTGAAAAGTGAACCAAAACAGGGACACAGATCTGGCTGGGCAAGGAGCAAGTGCGGAAAAAGAGTTCGACATTTTCTGAGGTCCAGTGGCTGCGGTGCTTAAGAGTGTCACTGGAGCATGGGGGGGCAGAGATCACCAATCTGCTTTGTAGGCAGCACTGTTTAATGAAAACTCTGTCTGGGAAAATAATTCTCCACTCAGTGTTCAGTGGGATCCAATACACTGGATGTCAGTATGAGTAAGTGGGGAGGTGAATGCACCAGCCAATCTGCATAATTCAAGATTTTATATTTCTAATTTAGAATCCACACCTATTTTGTGTGTGAGTGCTAATTTTGATCTTTGAATTTGATCGGCATTTAATAGCTAACCAATGCAGTCTTTTTAGATCTGGGGTAATATGAGCTGACAAAGTGGAATCAACCTTTCATTTGGGAACGCTTCTTCCTTCCCCACCCAAAAAGTCTTATAGGGATTAACTTCAGCACTCACAATCTACTCCACAAAATAGACTAAGTTAGGCTCTGGACAATTCAAGTCAAACCTGATGTCCACAAACTCTTGGAATCTGGGAATAACATCACTCTCTCCACCATGTTATGCTATCCACACAAACACAGTAAGAGAGGATGGAGTGGCAGTCTATGCACATTGCAGTTTTAGCTGTGGGGTTTTACTCAGTACTACCTTCCTCAAATCCCATGATGTCATTATCCTTTCCATGTTCCTCTGTGGTATCTACTGCTGTCCTGGTATCATAAATGATGTAGATTCTCTGAAGTATCCTCACTTCTTCTGGTGAGCTTCTCTCTTGGGGCTGGACTACAAACTGGGTTTGCCAGCTACAAAGTTTGTAGAAAACACCTAGGCTCTTCACCTCACCTAGCACACCACAGAGTCCACTCACATTAATGCTAAGACCTCAAACCACACCTTAATCGATTGGACCTCCTCTTACACCCAATATATTGCTGCGGGTCTACTTCAGGTTATTTTCAGTGACTACTGAATAATCTATAATGTGCACACAGAACCCTCAGACCCAAGGCACCCCAAAGTCATCTTTACAAATTCTCTTTGCTACATAAATCACATCACTTTACTACTGGACCTTCACAATATGGTCTAGTTTCCAACTAAACAGTGTAAACTGTGAAATAATGTTGACAAGGCCTAACTTTTTTTTTTAAATGATACATTCATCAATACCTGAAACAGACAAGATGGGCTTCATAAATCCTTCCTATGTCAAGGATCCTCATCTCCTGTGATTATTGGCCCAGCTTAGAGTTTTGTTTCAAAACCTGTGACCCTGTCTGGTACTGGTACAAAGCATCTTGCAGTCTGGCAAATAATCTTATATAAGCAGCTAAATAATAATGTCTGTACTAGGTCAACATGATGGCCAAGGTCAACTACGCTGCTGCAAATTTTCAAAAGTATTTGAACAACTCAACCAAATTTGGAAGGGTTTTTCATTACTTCTTTGACCTGTTTTACACCGGAAAATCTGCAACTCTTCTATACCATAACCAGACCATTTTCCTAGTCTTCTACCCTCCCACATGGACACACAGGTGGGGCCCCTGAACACTCACCTACAATATAGCTTTGGAGGGAGCCAACTGTTTGCCCATGAAGCCATATTTCAAATAGGTGTTTATGGGACCCACTAACTGTACATGTCCATGAAGGGGAGGGGCGGTGGTATACAAGATACCTCCCAAGTTTGATGCCATTCTGCAGGACAATGCAAAGCTATGGCTAGTAATCTGGTGTAAGGAATACTCTAAATCCACACACACACAACGGATGTCCACATCTTGACTTACTTATCATCACAGGCTTTATGCATAGCCAATAGCCAGAAGTGGTGGTGGAGTGGTGGTGCCAGGTGCCATCTCTGTGCCATGCTGAAGGAGAGGTTGGAACGCTTATATGGGATTGGTGGTCCACCAGAATACCAATGTTCAGGAGACAGTTACAGTCATGACACAAGGATGGCACGGGGCACCAGAGTATCAGAGCTTATTATGGTGCTGCCAGGTGCTGGGATCTGGCTGGGGGCACTAGACTACCAGGACTTATGGTGATCAGTTAATGGCACTAGATTCAGGTGGGGGCACCACCATGTAAGGATCATAATAGGGTTTGTGGAGGAGATCACCAGCACAACATTACTCGCCATTAACGCTCCACAAACCTTAAAATATGCCAGACCGCCTCGTATGCAAGGTCATTCAGGTGATGCCACAGGTACCTGGTATGCTTTGGCGATGACACGCATATGGGTTACTGACTAACTGTGCCTTGCACTATGGACCTTTAGTGAGCCCCTGCTTCCCAGGCACAAACCAAGGTTAGAGGCAGTAACCCCATTAGCTCAGTGCTCATTTTCTTGATTATCCTGGGTTTAGTATGTGCATGGTGTTAGCCTTTTGCAATAAAACTGAACTTCTGCACCAGTGGTACATCTCTCCATTTGTGCACCAACCCCTAGCACCCACTGTTACACTGCAGAACCAATTTTAATGAACTGAATTAAATAAAACACTAAAGACTCATTTGGACTTGCACATTAAATGGAACAATGATGTTTAAGATATTGGGGAACAATGGGTAATGTCACCAGTAGGGCTATGATAGTGTACACATAGCCATTGCCAGGGGGGTTGTATGGTTCGAAAGAACCCCCCTTTTGAAATTTCCCCTTTTTTCCATTATTTGTAAAAAAAATGCTTCAATATTTCTGTTTATTTTGTGACTGCCACAGAGTGCTTATGCACACATGATGAACCCCAGCACTTTCTCTCTGCGTGCGTCCTCCCCTCATCATCTGCTGTTAATCAATTTCCTCAGTGCCAGCAAGATGACTGGAGCTGCTTTTTGAGTCTGTTTCATCACTGTCCCCCTATGGCTGGCTGGCCAATTGCAGCTCATGACAGCATCATGAGTGTGACTGGAATACAGCATGGCTGCTGCCCACAATCCACACTGTCAGCTGGCACTCAGGGAAGATGGAGCATGGCGGCAGGCTCAGAGACGACATCTCCAGGAGCACCAAAAAAGAGAAGAGGACCTAGACTTACAATTTTACCAGTCACCGCAGATATATTTGCTGGCCATAATTGCTGAGAAATGTGTCCTTATTAACTGCATACCAGGGATAGGCTGTGCAGAACTGGGCAAAGGAGCTTTTCAAGTGGTGGGCTGAAGATTCAGAAATAAATTACTTAAATCCTCCTTTATACAAAATTCAAAGTTGTCATGTTTCATATGCCTCTTTTAACTTTTCATAAATTAAGCAAAAGAGGTACACAGTGGAAAGGCAATGCAAGTGTTTGAAAGGTTCTGGCTGAGGTCTACGCTGCCACCTCACTAATTGTGCTGTTCAGAGAGGTCTTCACTGTGGTCCCATTTTTATTGACATTCAGTTCCACTTTTGTCTGTGCTATCTCTGCCAGACACAGTTAAAACAAATATATTGTGATAAGCATTTTCTCCAGATGATCTCATGTGTCAATAGAATGGCATTTGTTGCTACAGTTCAGAGTTATGATCATACCCACTATACTTTGGAATTATGGTGGGGGTCGGGGTGGGCATTTAGGAGATGGCAACTTTGTACTGGGAATCCTTGCCACTGTCAAAGTACCTTTCCCCTCACTCCCATTGTCATGCCTACCACACTGGAGAACAAAGTGGGGGGCAACAAGTGTAGTACCCAGTATTGAACTAAGAAATTATGTTACAGATTTTTTTTCCAAGCAGGGTGCTTGGTATAGAAACATAGACAGTGATGGCAGAAAAAGAGAGTTCCATCCAGTCTGCCCAAGTTCCCTGTAATCCCTGGAACCTACCATTTTTCCAGGGTACTAACCCTCCTCATCCTCTCTCTATTCTCCTCCTTTTTCCTGTTGCCCCTGGTAACCATTATTCGCTTCATTATGGTCCCAGCCCTGCTTGAATCCTCTGATTGTTTTTGTACCCACCAATTCAGCTGACACACCTTCCAAAGTTCCACCACCCTTTCCATAAAGCAGTACTTACTCACATCTCTCCAGAACCTACCTTCTGTTAATTTCCATTCATGTCCATGTGACCATGAATTGGTACTCAGGCTAAATGGTATCCCGCAGTTCACTCTGTTATTCTTTAAGGAACCTGAAGGTCCCTATCACATCTCCCCTCCCTTCTGGTCCTTGAGTACATATTTAGTGCCTTGAGGCGTGCCTCATAGGATCTGCCCTGCTGTCCCTGAATCATTTTAGTTACTCTGTGCTGCACTGTCTCCATCTATCCTTATTATTTCTGGAGATGAGGACTCAGAACTGGCACACTACTCTAGGTGAGACCACACCAGGGATCTGTAGGGGAAGTATTATCTTTTCTTCTGCTATCAGTACCCTACTGATACATCCCAGCATTCTGCTAGCCTTGCTATAGGCCATGTTGCACTGATTACTGCTTAAATGGTATACTGAGTTGGGGAGGTGGGGTTACAGCAAGAGCAGAGCATTAGTTCCACACTTTGATGATGTAAGCCTCCCAAGCCATGAAAAGGATTTTGAGCCTCCCTCAAATTTGGAAAAAATCTTGGACCTCCCACAGGAAAAAAAATCTACTTAACAGTACACCAGGAATAAAGTGAAACTAGTAATGTTGACTGAGTATATTTTCTTTTATTCAACTTACTGTTCTCCATCATTAACCCAGCACTCCAGGTTATACTGTCACTCTTTTTTCTGACTTTGGCACGTGTTACTCTGTCTGGAACAACCAACCCAGCCAATTCATATCTCCCCTCTTACCCCGTTATTACAACTTCTTGTACCCTTACCTCAGGTGACACCTGAAAAATGCATCAGATCTCTGTGCCTTTCCCAGTCACTAATTTACACACAAATACCTACTATAGAAATGAGCCTTGACCAGTGTGCCTTTCCAATGCACTAATTTGCAAATAAATACCTGTTGAGAAACAAGCCTTGACTCAGCAAGCCTTCCCCAGGCATTAATTTACATGTAAATACACACCTACAAACAAGCTTTGGCTCAATGGGGCTTCCTTGTCAAATATTTGTGCATAAGTAAAGAACTTCACCTGCAATTATCCAAATTTAATTTGTTTTATTCTTTTCACTAAAACAGCCAAAACTTAAAATTAAATACTGTTCATTCTCAGACTTGACTGGGCCTCCTGAACAATTTGGGGCCTCCCTTGGGAAGCTGGCCTCACCAGTTGAGAACCACTGGAGTAAAGGGAGCTCAGATATGAGTTATATAGGCTTAAAATAAGCCATGAAAGTGCACCACAGAGCATACCATAGCCCATAGTCTATGAGGGACATACTATGTCTGAGACAATGCCTTAGGTATATTACAGTAGCAGCATCTTGCTGCCCTCTGGTACTGAACACATATATGTATTCTCTCTGTAGCCAGCCAGATAATACTTTTGCTTAGAGAAAGGGGCATAGAAGGTCTCAGATATGACGTCATTAGCTTCAAAATAAGCCCTAAATTCACCACATGACTTCTGGGGTCCTAGCAGCCCTAAGACCCACAGCTTTTTTTAAAGGTTGCAGACTGCATAAAAAAGAACCACCCTTGTGAAAATCCTGGTATGGCCCTCATGACATCTCCTGCTGTCCACTGTAGCTCCCATTAAAGGGAGTCAGACAGATGCCGGATCTGATTGTGGTAACTTTATCTGCAAAGAACCAAGCAAACCTCATCACACCACTTGTGAAAAGGCTCTCTGAGGCTGGAGACAGATTGGATTGTACAACCTGTCCACAGTCCAGAAGAACTGGTCAGTTCTGTGCAGCAGCAGTCTTCCTGGACAGGAATTCCGCCTTCTTACAGGAGATAGCTGATTGATAGACCACATAATGGTCCATCAATCTAAGTCTGTCACACTCCAGGCCCAATTTCCACCAGATCCTCTCTAGCCTACATCCCACTCTCCTCAGCTCCTTCAAGGTCTCATCAAACCATGGAGACCTTGAATGAAGAGTGAGTAGATGAACATGAACAGGAGCTTTGGAATCTCTGCCACCACCGCCTTATTATAGGCACGTTCTAGATCCCCTGGATCCATGCATTCACTTGGTATACCTGATAGATCTAGGACCATCATTAGGCCATCTGGGGTAACACCCCTCAAAAGGCGGTACCAGACCATCTCCATAGGGGCAGGCCTACTGGGGAGAGCCACAAAACTGAACCCGATGGTGTGATGGTCAGACCACCCGACTGACTCCACCACCAAATCGGATATTTCCATCCCCAGAAGGAACACCAAGTCCAATAAATGACCACTAATATGGGTCAAGCAGGTAACAACCTGCGCAAGGCCCAACAAACTCATTAGCTGGAGGAAGTTTTGGCCAAACTGGGAGAGTTCATCATCAACCCAGGCATTGAAATCCCCCAGGATCAGCCATCTGGGGATTCCCAATGCCAGGTTGACAATGAAGTCCGTGACTTCCTGCAGGAAAACTTTCCCATCTCCTGGTGGATGGTAGATGAGAAGAATCCTGCATCCTACACCCTCACCCATGATACATTCAAAAGAGTTGTTGCTCCCCACTGGAACCTCCACAAGGTTCAGTTCTGATCTAAAACAGATGGCTACACCCCCGCCCATACGGTCCATCCTCGGGCAGTGTATCACCAAGAACCCAGCTGGAATTGCTGAAGCCAACACTGGACCAGCATTTTCATCCAACCAAGTCTTGGTGATGCAGGCCAGGTACGATGACCCAACAAGATCCACTATTAAAGCAGTCTTGTTCTTAATGGACCTGGCATTGCATAACACCGCCCGAGTAGGATGAGTAACCAAAGAAGACCATGTTTCTTGCCTGCCAAAGGCAGAGCCCTTGGGTATGGGAACCAGGCAGGGAGGACCCCTTTCTTGGACCCATTTTGCCCCAGGGCGCTCCTTGTTCCTACCATCCCAATCTCCCACTTCTTCCATTCTCCCACCAGACCCAGACTGCCTCCTCCTCCTCCTAATTATCCCCAGAGCCCGACACCACCTATATACTTCTGGGGACAGTGGAGGACAATTAAAAGGATGGAGATCGCTGAGCCTGGAAGGGGAATAATGCCTGACCATCACTGCACCTTCCAACACATTTTCACAGCACACAGCAAGCAACACAATATTCAAAAACCTCCCAAAACACATGCTCTACTCACTCGCAACTTCCACCTAACCCACACAACACCCTCAACTACTCAACCAACCTATATTTACCCCTATCAAACTTTCCCACACCACACACACAACTTCCACAAAATACTATAAACTCAATCAAGCACACATACACTTCACACAATAAACAATCAAATAAACACTAATCACAATATTATAAAATGAATATAACACAATATGAACCAAAATATATAAATTAAAATGAATTTTAAATAGAATGTCCAGTCCAAAATGTTCATATAAGATTAGTCCATAGAGCTCCCATTATCTTGGACCAGAAATTAACCCTTTCTAAGCCTTTGAAACTCCCATCTCCAAGGTTGAGAGGTTTAAAATTGAAATGAAATTAAACAAATGCACCCAGGAGCTCACACCTCCTTGGCACCACAGTGTTACTGTTGTGGAGGTGTTGACATGTCTTCCATGGTCCACGGTGCACACTGTCAGCTGGGTCACCTCCTCACAGATATGCATCTGTGGAGGAAGCCCTGTGGTCTGGGGGCTCCTCCTTGTCCACCCCTACTTGTCTCTGCCTGTCACAATGGCTGGGGGTGTACATGGACAATCTGGTTTTGGTCTGCTGAGGGCTGTGGAATGGCAGGCATTGATGGGACTGTCAGAGCAATAAGCTAGAATATCAATTACTTATTATGGGCATTGAGCTAAGCATTCAGCCCTGTGTCATAAAATATGTATAAAACCATATAAAGCAATGTAAGACTGGCTCAGATCCTTACTTTACAGTCCACTGTATAAAACGTTCTAGATAATTATGAATAATGTTTCTGTCACATCCTTATAGTATATAAAATAGATTTTATTTTTCCCTGTACAATATTTCTATTCACTAAGAACTGTTGAATAGATAATACAATATTGTAAACACTGTGAAAAGTAGCATAAACATAAAACAACAAAGGTTTCAGAAAATAAACAAGAATAACAGAAGAATACAACTTACAAGTTTTGGTAACTTTGGTAAACAGTAAAATTGTGCTTGCATAAACTTTAGAAGTCACTTGTGTAAGTAATCCAAAAGAATCTGGTTGAGCAAACAATCTAAGCTGTGTTTCATTGCATAAAGATTTAAAATAGCTTTGTCTTATTAGTATTTCAAAACTTCTCTTTGCAACATATTTAAATACTTTTTCTTAGGCAAAATGTTTATATATCTTTATATAGATTTGAGCTTTTTCTATATACCCAATATTCCAGTATTTAAGAAATTATTTTTCCCATTCAACCCCCAGATAAATCCAATTAGAATATTATAAACATTATTTAAAATAATACTCAAATCATCTGGATAGCTATAGACTATTTTCTCCTTAATTTCAGAATGTTGGTGAGAACTCTTCCTTGGATGGCAAAAGTCATTGATAGCTCTGCTACAGTCACACTGTTATTGGAAATCCTTCCTGACATCAATGCATAAGGATCGACAGTCTGTTTTTGTTGCAGGCACAGACAGAAACACATGACTGCTCTTAGCAAACTCTGAAAATCAGTCCAAGGTTCTGGAGGGAACAATGCTTTCCATAATAAGACACAGACTTGAGTGACACAGATCTTCTTGGCATCTTTCTATATGGAGAATTCTGAGCTATTTCCTCATGAACTGGGTTTTAAGTCCACCTCATTATGATGCATATATGCAAGATATATCAACACTGATTGGATCATGCAAATGATGAAAGGAGTGGCTAGTCACTCCTCTTTTAGGACAGCCCTTTTTTGCAAAGTCCTTGAGTTTGAACATTTTTCTGTTTAAAATATTTTTTTCTTATAACTTTCAACAAGATGCAGTCTTCAAACAAACATTTCCAAGCTCAGGTCGTTAAAGGCAGTCTTTCAAACAGAATCTCATGTCTGTGAGACAAATAATTTCTGAGATAATCTACTAATGATTATAACATCAGTTCTCAGCAGAATTTAAAAACAATGGAATAATCATTTCACTTTCCATATCTCAAGCTTTCAGATGAAGTATTTTTGTTTTCAAATTTCTGGTTAGGAACATTTTTAAAAGCATTGAATTACACTGCAGATGGTTTTGCCTTTGTTCTCCTGAAAGCACATCCATCAAAGCAGTCAGAGTTGTTTACTCCAAACTATTTAAGACAGTTTATTTCAGTCCTGTATCAACTTACAAATATAACAGTTATATCTTTGATTTGCTTATGAGCTGATCTCTCTATAGATATTAAACACAAATATGCCACTTCTAAGACTTTTGACACAGAATACTTTCGCAAATAATTAGCATTCTGCAGCAGTTGCAGGTATCAAACTTGGCCATTTGATAGGTTGATATTTTCCTTATCAACTGATGTAATTTCATACTGGCAGCATCAAAGGTAGCTTCACAACAAATACAAGCTTTCCCCAAAAAAAAAACACATTGGTTATAAATGTCTTCTATTTGTTTCTTGACGATTGCTGAACAGGGTTGAGAGTAGGAGCACGGGGGGAACTAATCAGGGTGGGCAGGGAAAAGGAGGCAGGCAAAATGGAGTGGAGGGTGAGGAGAGTAAAAGAAAGGAAGAGGGGAGTGAAAACTGAATGCAGATACAGATAGTCAGAAGGGGAAGGGCAGTTTGGGAGATGGAAAAACAGTTAAGGGGATAAACTATGAATGTGGAGATAAGTTCACCAGGGTGCAAAGGAGCAGTGGGGAGCAGCTAGTACCAAAGGTTAGAAAGGAAGGATGGGGAGCAAGGATGTAGGAGATGGAAGGTGGCAATCATAGGAGGCTCCATAATTAGGGTAGTCACTGGGGAAGGAAAGGGACCCAAATGCAAGCAGGAGGGTGGTTGTATGCTCATGGATGACAGTGGGAAGGTGGCCCAAGAATAAGGGAAGAAAGATGGGAGGCTGGAGGAGAACTTAATTTAGTTATACATTTGAGAACCAATTACCTTGTTGGGGAGGAGGTTGAGCTAGTGCAAAGTAGGTTCAGAGAGTTAGGGAAGATCTGCAGGAAGGAAGGAAGTTTGCTGGCTTTCTCAGAGGTAATACCAGTACCACAGGCTAGCACATTCAGGAAAAGAAGAATAGAGGATTTTAATAACTGGCTGAGGAAATGGTGCAGGGAGGAGATGTTCATCTGTATAGGGGACTGGGAAGAAACCTGGTCAAACAAAGCACTTTTTGCCATACAGGCTTCCCTTCAATAGAGAGGGTTTGAGGGTACTCGGGGACAAACTGGAGGAATACATAATCATTACACTTAATTTAAACTACTGGGGGGGGCAGTGGGCATGCAAGCTCACAGACTCTGAGAGGAGGAGATCAATGAACCTTCCCCCCACAGTGATGAAAGAGGTCTGGAGGGAGGAGGTGGAAGGGGCAAGATCACATTAAATGGTGGAGGTGGTGAGGAACACATAACAAGGGCATGTGAAGGGGTGCACACAGAGGGGATAAATGTGAATAGAACAATAGAGGGAAGAGAAGGTTGTCCAGACTCTAGGTGGAGGGTGGTGTCTCTGAATGTGCAGAGTCTTGGAACCAAGATAGTCAACCTGCAGGCACTATTAGCAGACAAGAAGGTGGACATAGCTGCAGCAACTGAGACCTGGGCAACATCACACCATGACTGGGATCTTGTGATCCCTGGATATAAACTATACAGGAGGGACAGGGTAGTCAGGAAGGGGGGAAGGGTGGCAGTTTATATCAGGGATGGAATAACTTGCACAAGGGAGGAGTCAGAGGAAGGGGAGGTGGAGGCATTATGGGTTCAGTTAAGGTCCAACAGAGGGAGAAAGGTGAGGTTGGGGTGGCTTACAGACCACCCAGTCAGGATGAGGAGAGGGAGAGGGACAGGGAACTGAGCTCACAAATATTGGAAGCTGTGGGGGAAAGGAGAGGTGGTAATCATGGGGGACTTCAACCTGCCCAAAGTGGACTGTAGCATACCATCTACAACATGTGCTAGGAGTCAGGTGATCCTGGAAGGACTGCAGAGTGGGTTCCTGATTTGGCATCACTGAACCAACAAGAGCTGAGGCAATTCTTGATCTGGTGCTCACAAATGGGGAGCATGTACAGGAAATAATGGTCAGGGAGCCACTAGGTGGAAGTGACCACTGCACAGTGTGGTTCCAGTTGGATATGGGTAGGGAAAGCATCCCAAGACCAAAATCTTGAATTTCAGGAGGGCGGACTTCAGGAAAATGGGTGAAGTACTAAGGAGCCATCTGGTAGGCATCAGAGCAGATATGGGGGTGGACCAAAGGTGGTCTATCATTAAGGAAGGAATACTGGTTGCCGCAGATGAGTGCATTAGGCTCTGGGTAAGAACATAAGGTCTAAAGTGCCCAGCTGGTTCAGTTCTGGGGTTGCCCAGGCAGTAAGGGAAAAGAGGTTGACCTATAGAAAATTCAGGAAGACCAAGAGAGAGGTGGATAGGGAAAATTACCTAAGGTTGGCTAGTGAGGCAGGTAAGGAAGTCCAGTGAGCAAAGGCACTGAAGGAGCTGCAGATAGCTGAAAGAATTAAGAAGGGGGAGAAGGCTTTCTTTCACTATATAAGTGAGTAAAGGGACAAGAAGGAAGGGGTTGTTAGGCTTAAGAAAGGGGGGAGTGGGTAGAGGATAATGGGGAAAAACAGAGATGCTAAGTGAGTACTTCTGTTCCATTTTCACTAGAGAGAAGGATGGACCAGCACCTTCAGGAGGGAAAAGAGGAGCGGAGGGGGACACACATGTAGTGATAGAGGAGGCTACAGTGAGTGAGGGAGGGACTGCTGGCATTGAAGGTGGATAAGTCACCAGGCCCAGACAGAGTACATCCAGGGGTACTAAAGGAACTGGCTGAGGAGCTGGCAGGGCCACTGGCAGACCTATTTAATAGTTCACTAGAGTCAGGCAAGGTACCACAGGACTGGAGAATAGCACATGTAGTGCCCCTCCACAAAAAGTGGTCCCAAGGATGACCCAGGGAATTACAGACCAGTCAGCCTGACTTCCATTGTGGGCAAGCTCATGGAGACCATACTAAAGGAAAAGTTGGTAGAAGATCTAGAGGAGCATGGTCTTCAGGATGCGAGGCAGCATGGGTTCATGGGAGAGATCATGTTAAACAAATCTGATTGACTTATTTGATTGTGTCTCTAAGACTGTAGACAGGGGCCAAGCAGTAGACATCCTCTATCTTGATTTCAGCAAGGTCTTTGACACTGTGCCCCACAAAAGATTGATCAGGAAATTGGTGGATCTCGGGGTTGGGGAAAAGATGGCCAGATGGGAGGAAAACTGGTTGAAGGACAGAATCCAGAGGGTGGTTGTTGAGGGAGAGTTATCTAGCACCAGAGAGGCAACAAGTGGGGTCCCACAGGGCTCAGTGCTGGGGCTGGTGTTGCTTAATGTCTTCATCAATGACACTGAAGATAGCATTAAGGGCAAAATATGCCTATTCATGGATCACACCAAGCTCTGCAGGAGAGCGGACACAGCTAAAGGGATACAGGACCTACAGGAAGATCTGGAAAAGCTAGGGAGGTGGTCCAGGATCTGGCAGCTTGGCTTCAATGCCAAAAAATACAAAGTTATGCATATTGGAGCCAGGAATCCCAGGACAGAGTATTACCGTGGTGGAGTCCGAGTATCTGCATCAGAGGAGGAGAAGGACCTGGGGGTGATGATCACTAGTGACCTGAAGCACTCCCCACAGAGCAAGAAAGCAGCAGCAAAGGCAAACAAGATGCTGGGATGCATATCTAGGGTGCTTAGAAGTAGGAGCGAGGAGGTTATACTGCCTTTATACAGGTCACTGGTAAGGTCACATCTAAAGTATGGAGATCAGTACTGGTGCCCACTCCTCAAAAAGGGCATTAACCTGCTGGAGAAGGTCCAGAGGAGGGCTTCAAAGATGATAACCATTCAGCAGAGTATGGCACATGAGGAAAGGTTGAGGGCACTAAGCATGTACTCCCTGAAAAGGAGAGAGAGAGAGAGAGAGAGAGAGGACATGATTGGGACATTCAAGTACCTGAAAGGGATAAATAAGGTTGATAAGGAGAGTCTCTTTAAGCTGAGCGGCAACCATAACATGAGGAGGCATAGTCTTAAGCTGGACGGTGGGAGGGGGCACAGCTTAAGACTATGCCCCCTCATGTTATGGCTGCCACTCAGCTTAAAGAGACTCTCCTTATGAACCTTATTTATCCATTTCAAGTACTTGAATGTCCCAGTCATGTCCTCCCTCTCTCTCTCCTGTCTTTCAGGGACTACATGTTTAGTCTGCCTCAAAGGACGCCAAGAATGAGGAGTACTTGGATGACAGTGGGCTCAGGGAGGGTTAGAGCGGTCAGGCAGAGGCACATCCCAGATCCTATTCCACTCAAGAACTCATATGCCACACTGGCAAATGAGGACAACCAAATAGTGGTACCCAGAGAAGTGGAAGGAAAGGATGTGGAGGTTAGCCAAGGGGGAGACGTCAGCGGGGAAAGCTGTGGACCCCAGAGGAGGAGGAAGCGAATCCTGGTGGGGGACTCCATCATAAGAGGGATCCAGCTAGGAACACAGGAGGGGGAGGACAGGGAGGTGAGGTGCCTATCAGGTGCCACGGCATGGAGGGATGGAAGGAAGATCCTGGGGATCACTGGAAGGCAAGATGGGAGAGTGAGCTGGATGTCATTATCCACCTAGGTACTAATGACCTGGCAAATGGGGAGCCAAAGGAAGTTCAGGAAGAGTTTAGGAAATTGGGGAGGGTCTCAAGTAGCTACTTCTGTCACTTTCTCAGAAGTACTACCTGTGAGAGGCAAGGAGTGCATAGGAGTGCATGCACCAGGAACTTTAACTCATGGTTGAAGAACTGGTGCTGTGAGAAAGGGCTTGGATTCATTGGTGACTGGGGACCCACCTGAAGGGATGGAGGCTTGTTCAAGCCTGACAGCCTGCATCCATCCTGGAGGGGAATCCAAGCACTCAATGATAAGTTTAAATGCTACATTGACAAGCATTTAAACTATCAAAGGGGGGTTGCAGGCCAGCAAGGAGGGTACCTACTTGCTCACCCCTACAGCTATCAGTGGAACCAGTGAACCAGAGGAGTGGCTATCTCTGCAAAGCAGTGAGCAAAAGATGGAGATTAGTGCCCAAGAGGTGGATAGGCAGAAAAGGGGCAACATTCAGCAGAAGGGCAGGCAGCAAGGAGAACCAGGGATAAAGAACAAACAAGGAAGGGGCTGGAGTAGAACAGCAAAACAGTCTAGGGAGGTCAAATCATGGAAAGCCATGTGTGCAAATGCCAGGAGCCTTAGCAACAAGATGCAAGATCTGGAGGCTGTCATGGTGCAGTCAGACCTGGACATTGTGGCCATCACTGAAACCTGGTGTAATGATAACCATGACTGGCAGATGGCCATACCAGGCTACAACATATTCAGAAGAGACAGAGCAGGCAGGAAGGGAGGAGGAGTGGCACTGTATGTGAAAAATGACATAAGGGCCATAGAGATCAAGGAGGAACAAAATGGGGCAGAGATACTGTGGGTTAAGCTGGAAAGGAAAATGGGGACAGCCATCCGCACAGGTGTGGTCTATAGACCACCAGCCCAGGAGGAAGAAACAGATAGAGTTGATGCTAGCCATCCAAAGGATGGCAGACAAGGTGAGGTAGTACTGGTTGGAGACTTCAATATTCCAGATGTGGACTGGAGCATCCCAGCAGCAGTATCAACTAGGAGCAGATTTATCCTGGACTCCCTTCAGGGTGCCTTCCTCAAGCAACTGGTCATGGAACCAACTCGGCAGAAGGCAATACTGGACCTTGTGCTCATAAACAGGGACAGTGTGATGGGGTAACAGTGGGGGAGCACCTGGGGAACAGTGACCACCCGTCATTGTGGTTTGAAATCACAAAAAGAGCAGAACCAAACCACACAAAAACATGTATCCTGGATTTTAGGGGGGCAGACTTTGGAATAATGGGGAGATACTTGAAAGAGGCATTAAGGGGAATGGGACAGGAATCAGGGGTTGAGGAACAGTGGGCAGTATTTAAAATGGGGATTACAAGAACAACAAAATTATGCAATAAGCAGGTTAGCAAAAGGAAAAGGAAGAGGAGACCATTATGGTTTTCCAAAGAGGTAGCAAAGAAAGTGAAAGCCAAAAAGATTGTATTCAGGCAATACAAAAATACACAGGCAGAAGGGGATAGGGAGCAGTACCAGGAGAAGCAAAGGGAGGCAGGGAGGTCAGTAAGGGAAGCCAAAGCTCAGACAGAAGAACACATTGCAAAATCAGTGGGTAGAGGGCCAAAACCTTTTACAGGTACATAAGTGAAAAAAGAAAGACAAAGGGAGGGATAGTGAGACTGAAGGGAGAGGATGAGGCCAATGGAGGATGACAACAGTAAAGCTGACATATTGAACAGGTATTTCTGCTCAGTCTTTACTGAGGAAGAGGAGGATAATGGGTCTGAAGGAGTACAAGGGTGAGAATGGTGCAGAAATGGACACAAGTCCCTTTACACGAGAAAGGGTCCTGAAGGAACTGGAAGTAATAAGAGTTGATAAAGCAATGGGGCCAGATGGGGTGCCCCCTAGAGTCCTTAAAGAACTAAGAGATGTGGTGGCTGAACCTCTGGCTATCCTGTTTAGCTGATCACTGGAAACAGGGGAGGTACCCAAAGACTGGAGGATAGCAGATGTAGTCCCCTTACACAAAAGTGGGAACAAAGAGGAAGCAGGGAACTGCAGACCAGTCAGCCTCACCTCGGTAGTGGGGAAGATCATGGAAGCACTACTGAAGGAGAGATTGGTGGAGCATTTGGTTGTCAATGGACTACAGGACACAAGGCAGCATGGTTTCACCAGGGGGAGGTCATGTCAGACCAACCTTGTTTAATTTTTTGACTGGGTGACTAGGGAAGTGGATCAGGGGAAGGCGGTGGACATGGCCTATCTGGACTTCAGCAAGGCCTTTGACACTGTGCCACATAGAAGACTATTACACAAACTGGGGAATATGGGTGTTGGCAGGACAGTAATGTGGTGGGTAGGTAACTGGCTGGGTGACAGGACACAGAGGGTGGTGGTAAATGGCTGTCACTCCACAGAGGGAAGAGTGATCAGTGGGGTACCACAGGGATCAGTGCTGGGACCGGTCCTATTCAACATCTTCATCAGTGACATTACACAGGACCTAGAAGGCAGAATTTCACTGTTCGCTGATGACACAAAGCTCTGTAACACAGTAGACACACCAGAGGGTGTAGACAGAAAGAGAAGGACCTGCAGAAACTTGAAGAATGGTCAGGGTTTGGCAGTTGAAATTCAATGCAAAGAAGTGCAAGATAATGCATATGGGGCACAAAACCCTTGCACAATATATCAGTTGGGGGTGAGGATATAGCATGCACCAAGAGGAAAGGATCTTGGGTCATCATCCTGATGACCTCAAGATAGGGAAACAGTGACAAGGCAGCAGGTAAAGCAAATAGGATGCTGGGATGTATAGGCAGGCATCACCAGCAGGAAAAAGGAGATCTTAATTCCATTATACAAGACACTAGTGAGGCCCCACCTGCAGTACAGTGTACAGTTCTGGAGACCATACCTAAGTAAGGACATAGACAGGGTTGAGAAGGTTCAGAGGAGGGCAACAAAGATGGTGCATGGATTGCATCACAAGTCCTATGAAGACAGGTTGAAGGAACTGAACATGTACTCCCTGGAGGAGAGGAGGAGAGAGGGGTATGATAGAGACATACAAGTATCTCACAGGGAGGAACAAGGTGCAGGAATACACTATTTTTAAGCGAAAAAGATGTTCCAGGACTAGAGGGCATGGGATGAAGTTAGAGGGAGGATGAATTAGAGGAAACATGAGGAAGAATTTCTTCACAGAACAGGTGGTGGACAAGTGGAACACCATGCCAGAGGAAGTGGTGGGGGCTGAAACAATCACGGGATTTAAGAATGCATGGGATAGACATAAAGGAATTCTGGAGGTCAGGGGTAAGGGGCAACAGACTTCTAGGAAAACAAACTGAACTTACAAGCTCAAATGGGCCCTTATCTGCCGACACTGTCTATGTATCTATGTATCTATGGGAGGGAAGGCAGGGACATTAGCTCAAGCTGTGGACCTTGCAATATGAGCAGACTTGATAGACCAAATGGCCTTCCTCTGCTGGCTTCTCTGTATGTTCTTATGAACTTGGTGTGAAGCAGTACCATGTTGTAAATTCTGGTTTGACATGATGGTATGCAGTGATGTAGTCCTCTTATCAGTAAGGCTCTTCTGCTTACAGCAAAGATTCGAGAGGGAACTTAAGGCACTTTTACATGGAGCTTATTTTACTGCTCATTTCAGAACGCACTCTGCTGCACACTTCTGTGTCGCTCTCAGTGCCTATTTGCACGCACTGCCCAGTGTCGCTTCGGTGGCCTTTTCTGTGTTGAGGTATACTTGAGAATTGAGGGGGGATGAGGGCAGGGGCTGACCTTAGCTTTTTTTTGCACTAGCCAGCAGGACAAGTCAGTCTAAAATTGTACTAGCCCGCAGTGATTTGCACTAGTCTGCAGTCAAAGTCACCATGTGCTTCCGACCCACAACACAATGAATAAAATTATGAAAGCAGCACAGTTTAAACATTTATTTACATTTATACAATAAAAAAGTAACACACAAAATGACCAAATGACAAATTGTTTCAAAATATAAACATTCCATGACTCATAAATATAAAAAAAATGTACTCCCACAACCCTCCCCCCTCCAATGTCCTTTTTATGTTTGCTTGCACGCATGTGCAAGAAATGAAAATTACGTACCTACCGTAATTCTTGATCTTCTTGGACGAGTCTCCACCACTCATTCACACTAGTGGGATTAGCGCCGGAGGCACTAGGACCCATCGAGCAAACTTTTGCTGGAGGGTCAGCGAGAGAGACGGGCGCCACAGACACGGCGCCAGAAAGCAGTGTCGAGCGGAATGACTATTCTCGGCGCCGACCCTCCAACCGCCTCAGTACCTTTTTTACCAAGGAGGTGCAGCGCAACTAACGTAAAGAGTAAACCTAACATTAAAACACGGATATAAGATAGTCCGTACGACCCGTGTAAGAAGGGTCAGCAAAGAAGTCCTCATGGCCTAAAGATTTGAGGGAGTGAAGACCAACACAGCGGTGAGCTGGGGGGGATGGAGGGTGGGCGTGTGAATGAGTAGTGGAGACACGTCCAAGAAGATCAAGAATTACGGTAGGTACGTAATTTTCATATCTTCCTGGACATAAGTCTCCACCACTCATTCACACTAGTGGGAGAGTACCAAGCTGATAATCCCCAAAAGGGCGGCAGGAGAGCCAGAGCTCACGCGTTCAAGATAGAAGCCTATTAAGGATAGTTTCTGCCGAATGCGGAATGTCGCCTGGCATGAACATCCAGTGCATAGTGCTTAACGAAGGTATGCACTGAGCTCCAGGTGGCGGCGCTGAAGATATCTGCAATTGGAACATTGCGACTTCCGCTAGGGATGCCACAACGCCTAGTAGAGTGAGCGACACCTGCCTTCTAATTTAACTTGAGCCATGGAATAGCAATGTCAAGGCATGCCACTAACCATGATGAGATGCATCTGATAGCTACAGGTTGACCCAGCCGGGTGTCGCTGAAAGAAACAAAGAGTTGCTGAGTTCATGAATATCCTTGGTTCTATCTACATAGAACTGAAGGCTCTCTTAACATCCAAGGAATGAAGAGCCTGCCTCTTCATTTTGGAAATTAGCAAAGTAAGCGGAAGTACCAGAGGTTGGTTTAGATGGAATTCTGACACAACCTTGGGAAGAAATTTAGGATGAGTACGGAGAACTACCTTGTCTTTATGGAATACAGTATACGGAGGGTCCGTAACCAGGGCATGTATCTCAGAGACCCAGCGGGCTGAGGTAATGGCCACCAGGAAGGCAGTCTTCCAGGTAAGAAATTTCAGCTCACAGGTAGCTAGGGGTTCGAAGGACTTCCGAGTGAGCATGTCCAGCACCAGGTTAATGTCCCAGGCTGCAACTGGACACTTAACGGGGTCTGGTATGAAGAATCCTTAAGAAATCTCTTCACATAGGTAACTGAGCCAGAGTCAAGACGAAACCGCTCATGGAACGCTGAGATGGCACTAAGGTGAACTTTAACTGTGGAGTACTGAAGACCTGAGTTAGATAGGTCCAAAAGATACTCCAGAACCTTGTCAGGAGGACAGGAAAAGGGATCCCAAGAGGACTTTGCACACCAGAGAGAAAAACGTTTCCATTTGGACGCGTACATTTTCCGGGTGGCTGGCTTCCGAGCAGCCAGAAGGATGTCCGAGACTCTATGAGAGACGTTGAACCGATTCACTTCTATCTCTTCAGGAGCCAAGCATGAAGGTGAAGTGATTTCAGGTTGAGATGGACCAACGAACCCTGGGTCAAAAGATTGATTTGCAAGGGAAGTGGTCTCGGAGAGGCTGCCAACATACTGTTGAGTAGAGGAAACCATAGTTGCCAGGCCAGGAGGGAGCAATGAGAATCATCTTGGTCCCCTGAGACTCGAACTTGAGGAGTACTTCTGGATCAGAGAAAGTGGTGGAAAGGGCGAAAGAAACGCTTTGTCCACCGCAGCCTGGACGATCCTGACAGAAAATGCCAGGCCCTGGATTTCTGGAGCAGAAGAGAGGCAGTTTGTGTTGAGTGGGGATGCAAAAGGTCCAGGTCTGGGTTCCCACTCTTGAACAGGGACCGAGCTACGGCTGGTTCGGAGACCACTCGTGAGGGTCTGCCTGTTCTGCTGAGGTGATCTGCTAGGTCGTTTGTATACCTGGCAGATAAACCACTTGAATCAGAGACTTGTGCTCCAAGCACCACTCCCACACCCTCATTGCTTCCCTGCAGAGGGGATAAGAATGAGCACCGCCTTGCTTGTTGATGTAATACATCACAGCTTTGTTGTCCGTTTGAAGGAGAATGTTCTTGTGACAAAGGACATCCTTCAGAGCTCGGGTTGCATAGAGGACCGCTCTCATCTCCAGGACATTTATGTGGAGATGAGTTTCGAACTGAGTCCATACACCTTGAGTGTGGAGGGAGAGAGTGAGCTCCCATCCCATTAGCGATGCGTCCTGTGGTGATGGAGATCTGATGATCCGGAAGAGCAAAGGGGAATCCTTCCAGGAGATTGTTTCTTGAGACCACCAGGTGAGAGACCTTTAAGGGCTAGCACCCTGATGGGATAAGACTGGGGTAGAGGTCGAGACCACTGAGTGGAGAGCATCCATTGGGTGGTTCTCATGTGCAACCAGGCCAGGGTACAGTGAACACAGAGGACGCCATGAGACCTAACATGCGTTGCATCGAGAGCTGTAACCGATTGGTTCTCCTCGATGTAACGGGCCATCCGAAGGATGTCGAGTCTTCTGTCCTCTGGAAGGAAAGCCTTCGCGGAAGAGGTGTCTAGAAGCGTCCCTAAGAAAAGGAGCCTCTGGGAGGGCTGCAGTTGAGATTTTTTCAAATTCAGCAGAACTCCCATGGACGTGAGAAGACGAGAAGTCGTTTGCACGGCTTCCAAAGTCCCTTGGCTGGAAGGGCTTGCAAGAAGCCAATCGTCCAGGTAGAGAAACACTCGGAGTCCGCCTTTCCTGAGATGCGCCGCGAGAACTGCACAACACTTTGTAAAAACTCAGGCGCCGAGGATAGCCCAAAGGGCAGGACTCTGAACTGATAATGTTGACCCAAAGCTACAAACCTGAGGAACTTTGTGGGTCGGTGGACGGGATATGCTGGTAAGCATCCTGCATATCCAGAGAGGCCAGCCAGTCGTGTTGATGCAGCAAGGGTAACAGGGTACCTAGGGAAATCATTTTGAATTTCTCCTGGGAGGAATTTGTTCAACTTTCTGAGGTCTAGGATGGGAGCATCCCCCAGATTTCTTTGGAACCAGAAAGTAATGGTAGAACTCTGTGTTCCAGATGCGGGGCACCAGTTCTATTGCCCTGTTGTTCAGAAGGCCACGGATCTCGGCGGTGAGGAGGTCTGACTGAGGCCGACAACCTGGGTTGTCGCCTGGGAGGACAATTTTCAGGGTTTCCAAGAAATTGAGAGAATAACCTCGCGAATTATCCGAAGGGACCCATTTGTCCGAGTTGTGGACTTCACTGGGTAGAAGTACATCAGACGACCTCCCACTGGAGGAGAAAGTTCCACTCGGCAGTGTAGATGGAACTTGGGCCAACAACTCATAAGGTGGCGCTGGGGCTTTAGGCCCTGCGCTTGCTGCATCTTCTTTGAGGTTGGGCAGGTTGGCTTTTATGGAAGCTTCTCTGCCTCTGTCTCAAAAGGACTGACGACTATGAAACTGGACGCTCAGTTCACATGCCCGCGAGGGGGCAGGCGGAGGTTTGCCAATTTAATGGCCGATCTAGTCTTCTGAGTGGCCTCAAGGCTTGCTCCACCTGAGGGCCAAAAGATAGGAGCCATCAAAAGGCAGCGCCATTACCTGCTGCTGAGCATCATTCGTGAAGCCAGAAGTACGCAGCCAGGAATGGCGCCGAGTACAAATCCCTGCGGCTGCTGAGCGAGAAGCAGTGTCGAAAGCATCCATGGCGGCTTTGACTTGTTGGTTATTGGACTCAATACCTCTAATAACGGTCAGAAGAAGCTCTGACTTGGAGTCAGAATCTGGAAGAGCTTCAACCATTCTTTTCATAGAGTGCCACAGGATATACTCATACTAAGAAAAATAGCCTTGATAACTGGCAATACGCATACTTAGAGTGGAGGCAGCAAAGACTCTCTTACCTAATGTATCAATCTTACGAGACTCTTTGTTAATAGGTCGAGCTGTAGTAGTTTGAGGAAGAACGACCTTGTCATTCTCTGCCAGGACTACAATAGGATCCGCAGAGGCTTGGGATGCCAAATAGGACGATCCTTGGGAGCTGAATACTTTATCAATGGATTTAGCCACTGAGGAATAAGAGCAGGATTATTCCATACCATTTGAGACAGCGTCTCGAAGGAAGGCTGGATCGGAGGAGTCAAACCTGAGGGATCTCCAAGCATGAAGGTACTGAGTCTTAATATCTTCCCAGGATTGATGTCTGTAGTCTGGAGAGAAAGAGTGGATCTCAGGTTCTTCAACAGAGACTTAAAGGACAGGTCCTCACCACAGGCTCTGTAGCAAAGAAAGATCCTGTTTCTCCACTTCATCACCCAACCGAGGTCTGGGTCAGGCTCAACATCATCTCCTGATGGTCCAGGAAGGACTGTTTGGACAGGAAAGGAGTGAAAATTGGAGAGGAGGAAATAGCAGAAAACAAGGAGAGTCCCCGAGGGCTCCTGGCGCCGAGACGGCAAAACGGGTCAAGACGGCACTAGGAGGCGCCACGGCGCAAGAGGCACGCCGCCCGCAAGTGGCACCACAAGAGTCTCGGGCGGGCGCCACGGACGGTGCCGCCCAAGCCGACGGCACCGCAACCGCACCGCCCGACTGCTGGCACCACCGACGGCACCGCCAGATCCGACGGGCAGCCGCCAGCGCGCCCAGACCACGCGGGCGCCGCAGGACGGCACCGCAAAACCCAGTGGCACCGAAAACGGCGCCGACAAGCCAACAGACCCTGCGGAAGGCGCCGGAAAAGCCCCAGAAACCTGGAAAGCAAGAAAAGGAAAAAAAACAGGAGATAAGGGCATCGGTGTGGCCCCCTGCACCGCAGCCATGTGAGGGGGGGAAACACCAAAGCATGGAGTCGCTGGCACCGAAGAAGGCGCCGCACAACTAGAAAGGTCCAACCGCCCTACCTGATCGCCGGAGGGGCCCGAGGGCTTCGAGGCAACCGAGCCAGGCAGAAGAACCAACCTCCAAGCCCATCGCTCCTTAAGAGCGGCCCACTGATGAAACTGCTCATCTGGAGCCCTACCTATAGGCGGGGAGGGGCTCCGATGTCGAGGACGACGATTACCGGAAGTTGGCGACTCCGAAGAAGGAGACCGGCAACTAGCAACGATAACCGACCGTCGACGCGCAGACATACCAGAGGGCGACCTCGAGTGATGCCTTCTCTTTTTTGACCTGTGGGCTGAAGAAGAGCTCGAGGTCAACGCAGCCGAGAATGCTAATTGCTTATTTTTATGCCGGGCGGGGACCGCCATCCCCCGGCATCGGACTGACCGCTGTCGGAACCCCGCTGAGGAGAAGGGAGGCTGACCGGACCCAGCCCGGCTGACTGAACAGCCATAATTAAGTCTCCTACCATCACCTGACCTGCTCATGGTCGACCCGTCCAGTAGGCCGAGACTTCTTCAAGTAAGTTAAATTTAAAATATTAGAAAATTTTTACGAAATAGAATAAAATTAAGCGATACTACTATCGTGATAATGTTACAAAAAAACAAACTGAAAACTATGCTGCTAGTTTGAAGTTTGACTCCCAACAGGCGAGCGACGTCGTAACTGAAGCGCACTCAACGGCGGGAAAAAAGGAACTGAGGCGGTTGGAGGGTGGGCGCCGAGATAGTCATTACCGCCGAGCCGCTGCTCGGCGCCGTCTCTCGCGCCGACCCTCCAGCAAAAAGTTTGCTCCCGATGGGTTCTAGTGCCTCCGGCGCTAATCCCACTAGTGTGAATGAGTGGTGGAGACTTATGTCCAGGAAGATACATAGTGCCATCATCCGAGTTTTCCAGTGGTGTGTCAGCCTCTTCCAATTCAGTCAGTGTGTTTGCAGGTGTGGTCACAGTGTGCCAATCACTGCTCCAGCTGTCTATGACAGCTGAAAATGCAGTGGCATACAGTTGAAAGGGAGAGCTCCCCCCTCCACACAAACACACACACACACACACACACACACGCACGCACACCGCGCACTCATGCGCCTTCCCCCCCACACTGTATGGCCGATGGGGTGCCCAACTCCTGTCGGCTCCATATCCCCCCAAAGCATCCAGGTGCCACGCTGGGAGCCCACCCCATCGTGGCAAAATGTTTTATGGCCGAGAGGGTGCCCAATCCCCGTCGGCTGCACCCCCCCAAAGCATTCAGGTGCTACGCTGGGAGCCCACTCCAGTGTGGCAAAATGGTGTTATGGCCGAGTGCGCCAATCCCCATCAGCTCCTGCCCCACCAACATCTCTTCCAGCTGCCACACTGGGGCCCACCCAGAGTGGCAAACATCCTCGCCGTCAGAGAAAATTAAAAAACCTGTGAATACAAAACTGTCCCTCTGCGCTTCTCCCTGCCCCTCCCACAACCCGCACCCACCCATTGCACACCCTGCCTCCACACACCCCTCACCCCATACTTACCTCCGGAGCTTGGCGCGACGATCTTCAGCTGACCGGGAACACATCTGCACTCTTCAAAGCTGACCACAAACTGAGGAAATGCCAGTAAGCTGTATAATGGGATAGATAGTTTTTTAACTTTATTGCATATCTCAGGAATGTTTTTTGAATTTTTGCACCAAAATTTCAACATGGGGTTTTTGGGACCCCTTCTCATGAATGCTGTCACTGTCATGGTGTTACCTGGGCCCGGAAGGTGATTTCGCAGCCACTGCGTGAAATCACCTTTCGGAAATGATTAACGAAATGACACTGCCAGTGTTCATAAGGTGGGCTCTCAAAAAGCCTATTTTGAAAATTTGGTGGAAAAATTCCTAAAAATGACTGTTTTACGAGCGTGCGTTGCACAATTCCTATGCATGCTCTTAAGTTCACGAATTTTCAATATTTTCACTCCAGATTTTCAACATTGCCATTTTACCACACCTCCTTATGTGCAGTACAGCTGTCATTTTTCACATCTCACCCAAAATGTGTTTCAGCCCATGTAGTGCACAGTGGCGCAGTCGGTGTGCGAAATCAATGTACGGGACACATTAAGAAAATCACAGTGACACTGTTCATGAGCAGAGGTGTTAAAATGGCTATGTTGAAAATTTGGTGAAAATATTCCTAAAAATGACTGTTTTAGGAGTGCACGTTGAGCAGTTCCTACGCACGCTGGCAAATTTGCGAATTTGCAATATTTGCACACCAGATTTTCAACAGTGCCATTTTACTGCACTTCCTTATGAGCAGTACAGCTACCATTTTTCACATCTTGCCAAAAATGTGTTTCCGCACATGTAGCACACAATGTGTGCGAAAACAATGTTTGGGACAAATTAGGAAAATCACAGTGACACTGGTCATGAGCAGAGGTCTTAAAATTGCTATGTTGAAAATTGGGTGACAAAAGTCCATAAAATGACTGTGTTATGAGTGAGCATTGCGCAGTTTCCATGCACCCTTGTAAGTTCATGACTTTGTAATATTTTCAATCCAGATTTTCACCAGTGGCATTTTTCCAAACCTCCTTATGAACAGTACAGCTGTCATTTTCCACAACATGGCCGAAATGTGTTTTCACACTTTCAGCACAGAAATATGTGGTCGCTGTGGGAAATCATTGTTCAGGACAGATAAAGAAAATCACACTGACACTGTTCATGATCGGAGGTCCCAAATTGCCTGCGTTAACAATCTGCTGTAAAAAAATCCCCAAACTAGTTACATTATAGGTGTGCGTTGCACAGTTTCTACACACGCTCGTGACTTCACCAGTTTTTTAAAGATTTTCACAGCAGATTTTCAACATTGCCATTTTTTACACCTCCCCATGAACAGTACCGCTGTCATTTTTCACATCCTGTTCGGAATGTGTTTTTGCACCTGTGGTGCCAAATGCCATAGTCGCTGTGCAAAAGCAGTTTTCGGCTAACAAACTGATATTGCCACTGTTCATGAGGTGGGGATCACAAAAAAATTGTATTGAAAATTTGGAGTGAAAATACCAATGAATGCCTGAGGCGTTAGGGTTTCCAACCATAAAGCCCCACCCTGTAGAGCATGACAGGCATCAGGGGTGTGACTTGGGAATCTTGCCTGTCATGCTCATACCATTCCACCCCCACCCACACCCTGCAGCCAGTGAGAGGCATCAAGGTGTGCCTCGGACTCTTCAGGCCCAAGCTTCACCCCATTCTCCTATACCACACCCATCTCACCGTATTTCCTGATGGAATGGGGTGCGCATAAGGGCCAAAGACCCCAAGGCACACCGTGACACTTGTCAGTGTTTGCAGGGTAGGGTGTGGTGAAATGGCGTGGTCGTTATGCCTGATGACGCAAAGGCACACCCCAATGCCTGTCACTCTCTGCAGGGTGGTGGTGGGGTTGGCTTCAGTTCAATACTTCGCTGCCATTCCTATTATGCAGCTCCGTAACTTCTACACTACCAATACCAATGCCAGCAAGCAAACATTCAGCATTGACAAATGCTTGTTAAGGATTGCCATGACATGAGGCTCAGATTCATGCTTCAGCATCTCCATCTGGGAGTCTGAAAGAATCCGCATTCTTTGAAGTAGCAGTACACTATTGTTCTTCTCTGGATTCAGGATTCACTGTACACAAGTTATTGTTCTTCCCCCTCCCCAAACACCACCACCACACACTGTTCAAATTTACACCCAGCCCCCTTTGCAGGCAATGAGGATTTGGATTACTAGGGTTGACCAAGGTAGTGGCAGTACACAATATGTTGTTTTACCCCTCCCCAAATACTACCAACCCCACAGCAAGCCACAGAATACCTCTCCCCACAAGACATGGCCCCCTTATTTTTCACTGGCAATAAGGATAGAAAACACAGGATCATTTTTCATTGTTTTGTTTTCATACAGTTATTACACAGATCCAGCCCCCCCCCCACGTCGCAGTAAACAATGTGGCAGATTGGAAATAAATGATTGATGAACACAGAGAACACAGAAAATGTGGGAGAATGTTACTGCAAGTCTGATTCAACAGCATACTGGTTAGTGAGGAAACTCAACATCAGCATACAGTAAGGAATAAGTGTAGGGGTAAGCCACCAAACATTTTTGCAGACCACAGCCAGCAAAACTCAGAAGAAGGCATGGACATTCCCCCACCCCACACATTTTTGCAGGCAATGAGGCAAATAAGCAAATAAAAGAGGCAATGTATGGATGACTGGACAACAAACAGAACACAAAAAGCTGAAGAATTTGAATGTTACACTCTGCCCCCTTTGCAGTTACTGGGTCATATTTACTTTAATCAGTGATGCGTAACTTGATAAGATTTAACACAACAAACAGAGGATTATTAGTTTTCACAAGAAGGCAGAGCATACACCCCAACCCCACACAACCAGTCTTCCTACCGAAGTCCCGACAGTCTGCCTTGAAACACATTCTCCATCTCTCTGCCAGAACAATTTTGACTGCCGTAACCCCTGAAAATAATGAATCTTCAATGCTGAGCTACGCAGTCCTCTCAGATGCTGCTGAAGACCACACCATTGAACACCACACCGTATCACTTCTCAACACTTCCTGCACGCCATTGAACACCACATTGCAGCACTTCTCGTCAGCACTTCCTGATTGCTCACTTAATTCCAAATCTTCTGGGCTTTTTCTGCTCAAAATAGGCTGCTTATATCCCCCATTGCCGAGCAGTGAAGCCCCGCCCCACTCCCTCCTGCTGCCAATGAACACCGCAAACTCGCACAAAGGACCAATCATGTTCTCAGACTTGTGCTGTGTCTGCCCATATCCAGCATCATCACAGGGCTATTCTACATTCCTGCCTCTACTCCCGCAGCTGGTGTAGATTACAACATACTCATTGGTGGCCCCCCTCCGGTGGCTTCAGGCTCTCGGAGCTCCCAGAGCAGTTCTCACAGCCACCGTTGTCCCCTCCCTGACTGCTTCCAAATACATGCCTGCCCAATAGAATGCCACCATGCACTGCAGTACTGAAGCTGGAACTACTAGGTGTTTGGAACTCCAACCAGTAGTTTGGGTGACTTGTGGATGATCAGGGCTCCAGGCGCTCGGTACACCTTCTTAGAATTTCACTGCTGGTGGTCTGAGCAGAAACTGCACACAGGATTGTCGGACAAAAACTGCACTAGCCCACATGGACACGTAGGGAGGCATCTGCACTAGTCCGAGGCAATCTGCACTATGCCCTGGGCTAGTAAACATATGTTAGGGTTGAACCCTGTGTGGGGGGATGTTCAGACCACACTTCTCGACACATAAAGAAATATACATTTTTTTTCACTGGAAGGCAACAAAAAAGTTATAACAATGCAGAATTTGTTTTGGGATGATGTCCCCAAATGAATTCTGTTTAAAACATTAGACAAATCATCCCCATTCAGATATATTTGTTATTTTATATGTAGTAAACCATATTCAATAAATAAAGCAACAACTGGAACCCATGGGGAAGATTTTATCATATGCTTTCAACCGAATTAATTGGGGCTGTTCCTCTTCAAATTAATTCTGTGTTAAACTTAACAGTTTTTTTTGTTGTTGAAAAATTTGGGGGTTTATTCTGCCTGCTGTGAACCCTCTCCTGAGTAGCTGTCATCAGACCAACTGGAACAGAACGGCAAAAGTACACAGTGCAGTGTAACGCCACAAGACTAGACGAACCAGCAAAATCAGAGATCATGGAAACAATGAATGCTCATTTCTGTTTCGGAGCGGATTGCTTGCACATATCAGAAATGTAATGTTGCAGTAGGTCTGTAATGCTGACAATGGTACAGACCATTGCACGTAAAAGGCCCTTTAATATCACACTCCAAAGAGGCCACAGATGGGGTGGTGAATTAGACTCATCTGGTTTTAAAAGTCAATCTGAAGTTTTTTTTTCCTTTTCTGAGGAAATCCATTCTAGCATTTGCAACCAGTTTGAAACCCCTTTTCCATTCATGGAAACAAAATCCTTTAGAGTCTTTGAGCCAGTTGTCTAGTATTACAAAGTCCAAATAATATAATTAAATATTAATGATTATAAAATAATAATAATAGTAATAATAACATTATTATTTATTTATTTAGATTTTGATAACTGAGTAAACCCAATGAGACCAGAGGTCCCTTCTTCAGGGGCGGCCCGGAATTAGTTACAGAAAAGACATTTCGAAACAATGATTTTTTTACAGTAGTTACATATGTTGCACAAATAGACATTAACGACGGTATACATTAGCGACAGTATACAGGGGTAAAGTAAGGATTCACAGTACAGTCTCAAGTATTATTTACAACAGTTACAATTTGATACACAAGTGTAGAGTAGAAACAATACACATGATTCGCAGACAGGCTCTTATGACATCGAGTTTCATCTCCAGTTAGTAGGGGAAGGAGATAACAACAGTAAATTGACATAAAAGCTTAGGAGATACTTCCAGGAATGAAGGGATGTTTAAGGCAGTGCAGAGGAGAAGAGACCTGGGCTAGGGAGCTAACAGTTACAGCCACAGAGACTGAGATTTAGAAGATATAGTTTGAGCCCAGACTTGAATTGGGTAAGGGTGGATGAGTCAGCCAGGCTGGGTGGAAGAGAGTTCCATAGGTGGGAGGCAGCACATTTGAAAGAGTGTTTGCCTTGGTTGGAGCAAATCCTAGGGATGTTGAAGGGATGATTCGCTGATGATTGCAGGGTGTGGATTCGTTCTTTGGAGGAGAGTAGTCCTCTAAGGTGGGGGGGGACCGAGGGTAGTGAACTTGAAGGCAAGGCAAGTGACAGGGTAAGCTAGCTTATGCCGAAGTGTGGGCCAGTTTAGATCCTTAAGTGCCTCACAATGATGCCTTCTAGGAGAGGAGTTTGTGGCAAAATGAGCCAGACAGTTATAGAGTACGGAAAGTTTGCTAAATTCCGTCTCTCGGAGGAACTGCAGTAGAGGGGCTCATATAGGATGGAGGGGAGGAGATTGCAGCTAGCAATTGCCCATCTTGCAACCAAGGATAGGGAATTTCCCAGACAGTAAAGGAGGCCATGTTTGATTAGAGAAGTGCAGGAAGAGTTTTTGGAATTGGGGAGGGGCCTTAGTCAAGTAGCACGCACGGTAACCTTCTCAGAGGTGCTACCCATCTATGGCATAGGAGAGGCTAGGGTGTTCCATACCATGGGATTCAATCAGTGGTTGAAAAACTGGTGTGGAGCTCAGGGATTTGGCTTCATTGGGGACTGGGGGTCCACCTGGAGTGATGCAAGCCTAAACTGGCATGATGGGCTGCATCTGTCCGGGAGGGGAACCAGGATCCTAGGTGATAGGTTTAAATGCTTCATTGGCAAGCTTTTAAACTAGCCAAGGGGGGAAGCACTGGAAAGGAGCAGGAAAATCCTAGCCCCCCCAAAACAATCACGGTAGTAAGTGTGGCAAACACCAACATGGAGGTGTCGATAGGGAGAAGGGCAGGGGTAAATGGAGAAAGTGACAAAGGCAAGGAGGACAGGGATGGGGCAAAAGGGGTAAGGCCATCAGGAAATGGAGGGTAATGAGTACCAATGCCGTAGTCTGGGCAACAAGCTCCCTGAGCTGGTGGCCTTAATGGAAGAGGATGCCTGGATATCGTAAGCAGTCACAGAAACATGGTACACAGAGAACCATGACTGGGATGTTAACATACCAGGGTACATAACCTACAGGAGAGACAGGCAGGGGAGAAGAGGGAGAGGAGTAGCTCTCTATGTAAAGGAAGGGATAAAAGCAACTGAACAAAAGAGTAAACAGGGAGGGGAGGAGAGGAGGCACTGTGGGTCACCTTGGAGACTGGAAAGGGCACCACAATCCACACAGGGGTTGTGTACAGATCCCCATGTCAGGGGGAAGGAATGGACAAAGATATGATGGAAGGCATTCTTAGAATGGCAGAGAAAGGGGAGATACTGTTAATGGGAGACCTGAATATGCCAGATGTTAACTGGAGCACATTTGCTGCAGCCACATCCAAGTGAGCAGGCCATTCTTGACTCCTACAGGTGGCAGGCATTAGACAGCTAGTTTGGAACCCACTCATGAGGAGCAATCTTTAGACCTCGTACTCTAAAAAGGGGCAGTGAGAGGATCTCAGATCTAGAAGTGGGTTGCCATCTGGGGACAAGTGACCATCAAACAGTGTGGTTCACGTTAAACTCAGCTACAGAGTCAAGCCATACAAACGTGAGGGTACTGGACTTTAGGAGGGCTGACTTTGGCAAGATGGGAGAGTGCCTCAGAAAAGCACTAGCAAACAGGCTAGAAGGAGGTGTGGAGCAACAATGGGGAATTATCAAAACTGCCATCACAGAGGCAACAAGCCTTTGTGTGAAGCAAATAAACAAATCAAAACGAAAGAAAAAGCCACTATGGTTCTCAAGAGAGGTGGCTGTGAAAGTCAGGAAGAAAAAAGATAGCATTCCAGAAATATAAGGAAACACAGAAGGAGCAGGACAGAGAGCTGTACCAGTTAAGGCAGAAAGAAGCAGGGAGGGAAGTCAGAATAGCAAAGGCCCAAACTGAGGAAAAGATAGCCAACTCAGTTAAGAAGGGGGATAAAACCTTTTATGGGTACATCAGCGAGCGTAGAAAGACAAAGGGAGGGATAGTGAGGCTGAACAGAATAAACGATGGGTGGGCAGAGGGGGACAGTGAAAAAGCAGGAATACTGAATGAATATTTCTGCTCAGTATTCACAAAAGAGGAGGGGGAAGTGCCTAATCCAATTAACAGAAGCACTCTTTGATAGGGAGGTCGATCCCAGTCCTTTCACAGAAGAAAGGGCTCTGCAAGAACTCCTAAAACTGCAGGTGGACAAAGCAATGGGTCCTGATGGAATTCACCCTAGAATTCTAAAAGAATTAAGGAAGGAACTAGTGAAACCACTGGCTACTCTTTTTAATAAATCATGGGAGGATGGTGTGGTACCCGAGGACTGGAGGAAGGCGGATGTGATTCCCCTTCACAAAAGTGGGACCAAGACAGAGGCAGGAAACTACAGACCTGTCAGTCTGACCTCTGTGGTAGGGAAAGTGATGGAGTCACTTCTGAAGGAAAGAATAGTTGAGTACCTAGAGGTCAGTGGAGCACAGGATCCAAGGCAACATGGGTTCACAGCGGGAAGGTCATGTCAGACTAATCTAACAGATTTCTTTGACTGGGTGACCAAAGTAGTAGACCAGGGAGGGCTGTGGACATGGCCTACCTAGACTTTAGCAAGGCATTTGACACAGTCCCATACAAAAGATTATTAGTCAAATTAACCAGCCTGGGAGTGGGTCCCAGGGTGGTAGCCTGGGTAAAACATTGGCTGGACAACAGGTCACAGAAGGTAATTGTAAATGGAGTCCACTCTGAAGTAAGGGCGGTTACTAGTGGGGTACCGCAGGGTTCAGTATTGGGTCCAGTCCTTTTTAATGTCTTCATCAGTGGCATTGCAGAGGGACTGGAAGGAAAAGTATGCCTTTTTGCAGATGACGCAAAGATGTGCAACAGGGATGATACACAAGGAGTCGTGGGAAGGATGAAAAGGGACTTGGCAAGGTTGGAGGAATGGTCAGACGTATGGCAGCTAGGATTCAATGCAAAAAGTGCAAAATAATGCACCTGGGAAACAAGAACCCAGGGAAGAATACACACATGGGTGGGAGGTAGTAACAACAACAAAACAGGAAAGGGACCTGGGGGTAATCATATCAGATGACCTTAAGGTTAGCAAGCAATGTGAGAAGGCAGTAGGGAGGCCGGGGTATATTGGATGTATAGGAGAGGCATCAGCAGCAGAAAACAGGAAGTTGTTATCCTCTGTACAGACAGTTGGTGAGTCCCCATCTGAATACTGTGTCCAGTTCTGGAGACCCCATCTCCTCAAGGACATAGACAGGATAGAGGCAGTCCAGAGGAGGGCAACTAAATGGTGCAGGGTCTGCAAGAGAAGCCGTATGAGAGAGACTAAAGGAGCTTAATATGTATACCCTTGAGGAAAGAAGGGGGGGACAAGATAGAAACTTTCAAGTACCTCAAGGAATCAACAAAGTCCAAGAGGGTAGCATCTTTCAGAAAAGAGACTGGCAAGAACAAGGGACACAATTTAAAGATAGAAGGAGGGCGGTTCAGGGGCAATATGAGGAAGTATTATTTCACAGAGAGGGTAGTGATGCATGGAACAGCCTTCCTGAGGAAGTTGTGGAGTCTAAAACTGTGGGAGAATTCAAGAATGCATGGGACAGACATAAGGCACTTGTGTGGGGGCAGGAAGATATAGGCTGTTGATTAAATAGGATCTGCGGCCTATCCTGTAGGTAGGGAAATGGGCAGACTAGATGGGCCTAGCGGTCCTTATCTGCCGTCAAAGTCTATGTTTCTAAGTTTTTGGTAGGTGGACCTGGTTATGGAGTTGATGTTGGGTCAGTAGGTCATTTCTTGGTCAAGATGGATCCCAAGGTATTTGAAGCTGGCCAAGACCTTGACTCTTTTTCCTTGGTTTGTGCAGATCTGGAGCAGCTGGCTCATGTTGGGGCCCAGTTGCCTTGAGCCAAACAGTACGGGTTTAGTTTTTTCCTCATTGAGTTTAAGGGGGTTTGCGGAGAACCAGGCCTCAAGTAATGAGAGACTATTCTGCAGTTTCGTGGCTATGACACTAGGTTGGGGATCACTGCAGTATATGATGGTGTCATCTGCATACAAAATGAGTTTGCTGAGGGGGCAGTTCCCCTCAATGTTACTGAGGAAGAGTGAAATAAGCAGAGGGCCCAGGATTGAGCCCTGGGGCACCCCTGCAGTAACGGGTCTAGGGACAGACTGGGTACCCTTCCAGCGGACTTTTTGGGTACGGTCACTCAGATAGCTCTCAAACCAGGAGAGAGAGTGGTGATCCAGTCCTAAGTGCAAGAGTTTTGATAGAAGGAGGTTATGACTGACCAAGTCAAAGGCCTTGGACAAGTCAATGAAGAGGGCACCCATTGGGGAGCCTTGGTCCATAGAGGCAAGGATGTCCACAGTGAGCCGTATGAGGGAAGTATCGGTACCATGGCCCTTTCTAAAACCATGCTGCACATCAGCCATGAGAAGGTGCTGCTCCAGGTAGTCCTGAAGCTGGTTACAGACTAGTCTTTCCTGGATTTTCCCAAGAGGACTAAGTAGGGAGATTGGTCTATAGTTTCCCAGTTTGTCTCGGGACCCACTTTTGTAGACAGGGACAACTGTCGCTACTTTCCAAATTTTGGGACAACACCTTCCTGAAGTGATCTATTTATGAGTAGGGTGACTGATCGGGCCATTGCCGGGGCGGCAGCCCTCAGTAGGCGAGGTTCAAGCTGGTCATGTCCTACCGAGGAGGAGGGGTTATTTTATGTAGGAGAGGTAGTACCTCTGACTGATTGACCAGCTTTAAATGGAATTGAGGCCGAGGGTACACCCAAGTATCTCCAGTGAGATGGGTAGGCCTGGAGGGGTCAAGGGGAGGAGGACCACTTGTGTTGGTGAAGTGGGCACCGAAAGCCTCCACAACTACTGATGGGGTGTTGGTCAGTGAGTCCCCTACCAGAATGGAGTCCGTTTGACTATTTGAGGAGCCTTTGAGGAGTATGTTTATGTGTCCTCAGAATTTTTTGGGGTCACGTAGGTGCTTAGTTTGGAGGTCATTTAAGTATTGTGATTTGGTCTATTTTGACACATTTTTTACACTGGTTTCTTAGCTCTCTGTAATTTTCCCAGTCAGATTGATTGCCAGTGTATTTGTAGTTGCCCCATGTTCTGTGCCAGAGAAGCATGGAATGCTTGAGGAACGTGTTCAACCATTTATGGCATTTTCCTGTACCCTGAGCTTTTTTTATAGGAGCGTGCTTATTTGATGTCGACAAGAAGGCTTGAATGAAATATTCAAGAGCCTCATCAAGTGTTATAAAATATCTTTACAATTTAGGATTTGTCCCCACAGGACTCCTACATGGTTAGGGGTGGCTACACCACTGTTCTTTTCAGTTGTGTGCCACTGTGTATTCTCCCAGTCACCTGTCTTGCACTCCATGTCCATCAGGTATCATGGATGATAATGACAGGATTCAGGCACACTGCTTCACATGGAGGAGTTACATGGCTGGCATAGGCCTACAGGGCCAGGGAGGATGTCATGTCCTAGTGTAAGACCACGGATGCCTGGGTATGCAGGGCCTTGGATGAAATCACTGAGGAAGGATGAGATCACTGAAGAGGTAGATGCCATTGGCAGCTGAAACAGGCCTGTGGAAGCAATGAGACAGTTTCAGGGACATGAAGAGGCACGCAAAGGAGATCATGGCAATAGAGCGCAGCGAGCTGCATACCACGGGTGGAAGCCCATGGGCATTGGTGGGCACACATATCCTGGTTTCTGTAGAGAAGGCCATAGCATCCACTCTATGGCTCAGACAGCAGTGCCTGGTAGTGGCTACGAAAGCCAAGTGGGACCTGCCCAGCCATGTGAGTGACTGTCGGTGTAACATCTCGTAGGTTATGTGTGTATGTCTGGGTGTCTATAGGTATGGGTGCATGCATATGCCAGAGTCGGGTAGCACATTGGGTGTAGGCCACACTACTGTTTCCCTGTCACCCAGTGCATAGCCATCTGTGTGCAGGTCCACAACCATGCGCTCTCTGATTCTGGGATGTTTGTTCCCTTGGGAGGGAGTGTGTGCTTGCTGTTGCTGGCTAGTGTGTCCACTGGTGCTGAGTGTGTTCCCTGGTGTTGGGGTGTCTGCCTACTGGTGCTGGGTGTGTGTCCACTGGTTGTGGGGTGTGTACTCATTGGTGCTAGGTGTATGTACACATGTGTGGAGGTGTGAACACACTGGTGCTGGGCTGTGTGCATACTGGTGCTGGGCATGTGTTGTCACTGATGTAGGGGTGTGCTGGTACCTGCAGGGCATAGGTGATGCACTGCATGCACAGCTAGGGTGACGTGGCACTGTACGCCAGGCATGTATGCTGCTTTGGTCTACACACCGCTCCATCTGATAGGGTACTATATAACTCCTCTCTCACCTCCCTATAGCACAGCACATGGTGTTGGACACAGAGGAAGATGCCACAGGACCATTTTGGTGTGGGTGGCCTCTGCCGCCTACCCGTCTGCTCCAGCCAGTGGTCAACAGCAAGGGGGACATGGAAGACAATGACAACGAGACTTACCTTGACAGCTTGGAAGAGGTGGGCCTGCCACAGACTGGGAGGGACTGCTTTCTCCCTTTCCTGACTCCATACCACTGGGTCCCAGCCATTGTCCCCACATGGCTCAATGGTCACAGGGGTGCAGACAACAACTGACGCTGGCACAGCCACTGCTCTGCCACCCCAGGACACCAACCACAGCACATCCATGGCCCTAACATCCCTGGCCAATACCACAGGGCCAGCCACCACTACGTTTCCCCATGATGCATTCTCCAGCATGACCACAGTCCTGCCTCCCCATGCCTGTCACAGTAGACTGGCCACAGCCATCGTGAAGCGCCCACCATGGTCTGCTGCACCTACCACAGTGCAGCCCCAGGCTATATAATGGCTGCAGGTACTGCCCAGCTCTGGCCCAATGGACAGTCCCTGGTGACAGAGGGACATGGCCGAGAAACAGCAGCTGCTGTGGTCCACTGTGGAGGCACAGAGTGTTGCACAGCAGGAGATAACATACCTCCGACACATGCTGCATGTCAGCACATGATGGTACTACATGACCTGTGTGCCTTTGTGTGGGAGGCTGCAACCGTGGTGGTAGGCACTGCGAGGGTTGTCCATAGTCCCGCCTGTCCAGTGGGCGGAGTGCCACCCCACCCACAACAGACACCATGGTGTACGCTGATACCACACAGTCCTGGATGAGTCCTTGAAGCAAATAATAAGAACTGTTTCAGTTTGAGACTAATCTGGGTGGCAGTATAGCATAGAGTTTAGAGTAACAAGCTGTGAATGAACTTGGTACCTCGAGTGGACAGACCCGAGTTTGATCCCCACAGCCTCCACCTGCATACTCTGTAGCTCTGAGCAAGTAATTTAACCACCCCAGAGCTCCTGGGTTGCCCCTGAAAACAGGCACCTGTGCCTAGTGGGCCTTACCACTTACCAAAGAATTCAATAAAATGAAAAGTACCAGGACAAGAACGTCCAGTATACATGGGACTCCCAGGTCACCAAGGACACTGTGCACACCAGGTCACAACCTGCCCTTCCTCAGGGGCTGTGCCCCAAGGGGCAGTGGCCAGGGGCAGAATTCACTGTACCCACGCCCATGCTCCTCCCCCATACCATGGCTGAGGTCCATCCCCAGCTGTACAGATGGCTGTGCAGACATACCATGCATATCCGGGGAGAAGGTAGAGGACAGATGTAGGCTGTGCATAGCCACACCATACCAACATGGTTCCTGAACCTTCCCCATTGTACCCCTGTAACTCCGTCAACTGCCCACGTGACATAGGCTGGGTGGTTCAGACCCTAGCGTGGATGGCCTGCAGTACAGTGCACACTCCACCTGGCAGGTGGGTATCTCTGTGTTGCCCCCCACATGGCCTGTGTTTGTGTGTACCCCATGTGAAATCCCCATGCATGGTGGGCTTATTATGCCATGCACCCCCGACTGCCCCACCTAGATGGCATGTACAGTATTTCTGTTAACACTCCATTAGGACCCCCTTCTAACATGGACTTCTGTTTGTGTGCACCCTATTTTCAACCTCCTCCACCCTTGCCTGGTAGAATTGCATTTGTGTATCGTCTGTCTTGTTACCCACCATCTAGCATACTTCACTGTTTGCACTGTTTTTGATCTTTGATATTACACTGCTTAACCATATTACAGTCTTCTGTGTGGTCTGTACTCAACCGCCTGCCATGTCCGAAGATGTCTGTTATGATGCAAGCTCTGTACTCCTGGGCCCTACTGACCATTCTAGGATCATGCCTGTTGCTGCTCTTGGTATCCCTAGTCCTTGGGCTCTGAATTCAATGCAGGGTGTTCCTCTGTGTCTGGCATGCATATCCCATGGTTGAGTGCTAGGTTGTGTAGTATACAACAGGCAAAGAATATGGCACAGACTTTCTTAAGGGTATGCTCTAGGGCACCACCAGAACAGTTAAGGCACTGAACTGCATCTAGAGCATTCCAAAGACATGCTTGATGATGTTACTTGTGTAGTGTGTGCTGCATTACCTGTCCTCTGCAAGAGATGCAGAGTGAAGGACAGGTGTGAGGAGCCAGGAATTCAGGGATAGGCACTGTCCTCATGTAGGTAAAGGGCATAGGTAGGTCACATAGCAACACAGAAACACAGGCAACGGTGACAGGAATAGACCACTGGTCCATCTGACATTCCTATAAACCCTAACAAACCTAGAACCTAATGGCCATACAAGGTTCTAACCCATCATGTACCATATGATATGGTGCAGTGGGTTGAGGACCTGTGGAGTATATTCACCAATGAGGTGTCCACTAAGGATGTCCCCACATTCAAACCTCTGGCACAAGATGGAATTGTGCCATATGAAAGTATAGTGGGTGCTGTGCCAGAACATTGATGATGCATCCTGTTGCATCACACACCACCTGGCATTTGATGGAGTGCTACCTCTTCTTTTTGAGATAGACATTCACTCCATCACTGTTGGGTGCCCGGATGGTAACATGGGTGCAATCAATGGCACTGAGTACCCATGGTAGGTGCACAACTTGATGTAACTGATGCATGGTCACTATTCGCTCTGCTGGTGTCCTGGGGATATGTAAGCAATAAGGCATGAAGGGTGTGTGTAAAACATATTTTACAGCATGGCCAGGGCGTACTGAGAAAAAAGGCTGAATGCCGAGTGACTTCCAACACTGGACGTGCTGTAAAATATGTTTTACACACATCCCTGAGTGCCTTATTGCGCTTATAAAATTGGCCCTCCTTTTTTTTTTTTTTTTACTTTTTACTGTTGGGAAAAGCATGTTTATATGTAGAAACAATAGATTTACTTGTGTGCATCTGTGATAAAATAGTCCTTCTGCCCACTGCAAGTGATGTAATTGATGATGTCATTGTATTATTGTCTACTTTCTTCTTCCAGTTTTTTTTCTGTTTTTCTCCACATTCAAGATATGGAATGATAATCATAAAATGTTTAGCATGGAATACATGGATTCAAAATTCTGACAAGTTCCACTGGCAGAATGTTTCTCTCCTAACATACTGTTCACACAGACAACAAAGGCCTTTGTTACAGCCAGAGACTCAATTATCTTACTGTCAGGCAAGAAGAAGAGAGTTCCCTGATGAGCAGGTAAAGATAGAAGGGATATTTTTCACTGTCAGTGAAGAAACAGTTGTATTGAAACTATTAACAATACTTAAAGTTTCTAATTTATTTATGTATGTGAAGAGTGTGATAATCAGGAAACAACATTTAATTAATTTGTTTTATTTTTATTTAAGGTAGTTTTATTTTTAGAGCCCAGTTGAAGTTTTTACAAAGTACAGGTAGCAGCCATGTTTGTGGTGGAATATCAGTTCTGGCTGAAGGGGCTAACTGAAATGTCTGTGTTCCAAATGACCATTGAGCTGGGTTCCAGACTCTTCACTGCTGAGAAGTCCTTTTTTTAGCCATGTGTAAACCATATTTTACACATGAATAAGAGCCAATCAGATTACTAGATTTTACCCTGCCATTTTATAAGATAAACTCACCAGCATGGTCCAGCAGAGCATCTAGGAACTGGTCCAACCGATGTCAGATGGCAGACTGCGAGATACTGGTGGTGTCTCTCACTGGTGTCAGGAATGTTCTGGTGGCAAGGAAACACACTGCAGCTGTCACCTTCCACTCTATGGACAATGCATGGCTGCGCTGGGTGTCTGTCCAGAGTTGGTCATGCAGCAGCTCACATGGTCCTATTGAGCCTGTACCAGCACATGAGCTGGTCATCATTGAGAACTTCATTATGTGACTTGTGGATGGTACTGTCTGTGGATGGCATAGTGCTGCCATGGCCTATATGTGGGCCCCAGGTAGACACTGGCCCTCTCTTCCTCCTGTACTACCTGCTGCAGCAAGTACACTGTGTGCTCCCCTGAGTGCCATCATACATTGTGGTCTGCAGTTTTTCTGCCTGCCTTTGGGTCTTGCCCTGGTTTAAGTTAGCCTTTTTATAGGTAGTAATTGCGTTGTATTAATTGGCCTGCACTAACCCCTTTGCACAGTAGTAACATGCCGAATATCATACTACACTGATATGCATGGTCCCTTTCTTGCCTCTGTGCATCACATACTCTTTCTCTGTGCATGGGCACAAATGGCTTTAGTATGTTTGAGTATAGGAGTTTAGTGAAAACTATGCACAATGCAGTAGAACCACTTTGCAAATGGTGCAAAGGTCTGAACACCTGGGCCCTGATGTCTTAGTCTAGCATCAATCTTTGTTAATCAACCAATCAATCAAGACATCAAAAAAATCAGACATTCGACCTTCCGTGATGTATTTTGTTTCTGTAATGATTCTGAATACTTGAATTGTGCTGTCATCATTTGCCATACCACTGTATATGCACAACTGCTGTCTTTGATGAGGCTGTGCACTTCATTTGACTGTTTCAGTCAGGAATACGTGCAGAGACATTTTTTTGTTGCAGGATGGGCGTGGCCTGACAATGTTATCCAGAAAGGGTATGATGATGTAAATAAGTATTAGTGCTGTTCTAATGGCAAGGCACATCTCACATGTACTGTGCCCCAGCTTCTACAGAGTGGATAGTTGCATAGGCTCAGGTCTCATTCCTTGTGGGTCCTGTTTTTGTACTCACAAGGTGGGGAAGGAGAGATCACACTTTTGCTTTCAGATGCTGAGACACTCCCATTTGTGTAATGACTGTTTGGCATCTACTTGGATGGAGAAGGGCAGTAATCATGGAGCTTCGGGCAGCATCGGCTTGCCTCCCTGTGCACTGTGGCCCTTAGACTCCCATTTGCTGTACGTTAGCACATGACGGTCCTACATGACCTGTGTGACTCTGTGCAGGAGGCTGCAACCATGGTAGCAGGTGTCACAAATTCGCTCAACCAGTCAACCCTCTACTCCCAAAGTGCCAACCTCTGAGTGTAAGATTTATGGATTTGTGGACAGTGAACAGTACAAGGTAACCCTCTTGTCTGTTTTGTGGGTTTGAGTCACCTTAGTCTCAAGTTCTGGAGGGATTCAAACTGATAACCTCTTGTTAGCATACCCAATTATCAGGCTCAGATAATTCTGTCTTTCAGGGGCCAGATATCTTTGCCTATGGGCACCTAACCGGTCTACAAAATGAACTCTTAGAACTCTATGCAAGACCTTGGAGAACACTATCCATTTCCCAGTTTGGTATAACAATAAGCCCATACACAGTGTTAACTAAAATCTTCAAAAGCTTCTCTTAAATAAAAAGAAATGTCAAGGCACTCCAGGCAGTTTCCATTTTAAAATATATGTCTTTACTTTAAAATAGATAAGCAGAAAATATTACAGAACAAAATATCCCAACACATACAGCCTTAAAACAAAAAAGTGCAGATTCCTACAATACATACATTCAGACTGGTCTAATCTAATGTATGCTTACTTTCTTTCAGTGCTGTGATGTTTCTTCCTCTCTCAGTCAGAAATATGATAGTTGTGACTGTCAAGGTTCTCTCAGCAGTTAAGCACAGTTCTGAGCTGGCCTTTTCTGAGGTCACCAAACTCTGCCTTGGTGTAACAAAATCTATATTTTTTTATAGCAAGGCACAGCTCTGATATGAGTTATGAGGAGCTAGCCACAAAACGACATCAGTTTTTAAAACGTTGGTAGGAAGGAATTGATGCAAACTGTTGATAAAATTAAAAATGTGGTTTTATTAGAAACAGTTTTATTGGGCATGCCCAGCAGAGCTAAAAACCTGGCTAGAGGACTGAGATCCAAAAGCAGTTCAAGAGGCTGCTGAACACTCAGACCACTATGCCAAGAGCAGACCTGCTCTGAGAATGAATGGGGCAGGTGGCAGCGCAGAAAGGGAAAAGCGCACCTTCAGGGCAGCTAAAACCCTCACTGCCTCCACCGAAACCAGTTAGGCCCAGGTTTCAATGAAAATATTTATCTGAAGTAAGAAATGCATGTTGGCTGTGTAAGGAAACTGGGCATATTGCCAGACAGTGCCCCAAAAAGCAATAATACACAACAGGGTGGTAGAAAAGAAGTGGGTTGTTTGTCTGTCCCTGAGAGCATGCCAGTGAACAGGGTGGAACACATGCACCCAGTCATAGTAAATGGTGTACAGATGCAGGGGTTAAGGGACACAGGGGCATCCCTGACATTGGTAAAGGGGGATCTGGTACAGCCTGGTCAGCTTATACCCAATAAATACAGAACTGTACAAGGGTTTACTGGTGAAGAGAAAACATTGCCACTCACTAGCGTTCTCCTGGACTGGGGTGAAACAGGGGGAGCTTTGCAACAGGTGGCTGTAGCCAATACATTAGCAGTGGATGTGATCCTGGGTAACAATCTCCAGCAGGAGGTGGTATGCGCAGTTACCCGTAGCCAAGCGGCAAGGGAAAATAGTAGTTCCCTGAACCCCACAGAAACCAGCATGGAAACCACTGAGAGGCTGGTTCCCCAGCCTGTGTCTCCAGATGGGGAGACTGATAAAAGGAGGTAGAAATTTCCCCAGTAGCAGTTAACCACACAGCTACGGAGGGTTACTCCAAAGAGGGAAGGGTGACTCATTGTCAGAGGGTTGGGATTGACAGTGACCCTGAGGGCCCTGACGCTAGTGCTAGGGACCCTAGTTTAGCAACTGAAGGGGACCTGTCCCATGCCTTGGGACTGTGTGAAGGGTTTGCAGCTGCTCAGAGGAGTGACCCTAGTTTAGGGAAGCTGAGGGCTTGGGCAGACTCAGACGGCACACAGGGAGGTGACGGCAGACATAAGGTTTATTGGGAAAATGGACTTCTGTATGTACAGGCAGTACAGACAGAGGGAGGGATGCTAGGCAGGCATCCTGTTCCCCAGGGATATCGTGAGCAGTTGTTCAAGGTTGCCCATGATATTCCCTTGTCTGGTCATCTGGGAATCACACACACAATGCAGCGGTTGTTCCAGAATTTCTACTTGCCTAATTTCACCCAGCAGGTGAAGGAGTATTGCAGGTCTTGTCACCGGTGCCAAGAAATAGGGAAGGCAGGCAAGAAAACCCAAGACATGCCCTGATCCCTTGCCCATAGTGAGGAGCCATTCCAGAGGGTGGGAATGGATATTGTGGGGCTTTTAAATACCCCCAGCTCCTCAGGGAAGAGATTCATCCTGACTGTGGTGGATTATGCCACCCAGTACCCAGAGGCAGTCGCCCTGTCCTCTCTGAGGACAGACAAAGTGGCAGATGCCTTACTTGGGATTTTCTTCCGTGTTGGGTTTCTGCAGGAGGTAATCACCAATTGAGGGGGTTCGTTCATGTTGGACCTGATGAAATGTTTATGGGAGAAGTATGTGATGGTGCAGAGATGCACAACACCTTATCACCCACAAGCCAATGGACTTGTGGAGCGATTCAATGGTACTCTAAAGTCAATGCTCTGGGCGTTTGCTGAACAGCATGGGAGGGACTGGGAGAAATACCTTCCCACCTGTTGTTTGCATACAAGGAGGTGCCCCAAGAGTCGACAGGATTTTCCCCCTTTGAACTCTTGTATGGACACTGGTAAGTGGGTCCCTAGACTTGATCCGGGAGGACTGGGAAGGCAAGCATGCCACCCAGGGAACTCCTCTTGTGGATTACATCCTTAGGTTTAGGGAAAGGCTGAAGGAGGTTATGGGGACAGCCCAGAGCAACCTGGCAGCTGCCCAACAGAAACAAAAAGTATGGTACGATCACAGAGCCAGAGCTCGCTCATACATGGTAGGTCAGGAAGTCATGGTCCTAATTCCGGTCCGGAAAGACAAGCTGCAAGCTGAGTGGGCAGGACCGTGCAAAGTGGTTACGAAGATAAATTGTGTGAACTACATTGTGGAGTTACCGGATCGTAGACAGACAGAAAGGATGTGCCATGTCAACATGATGAAGCCATATGCAAATAGGGCTGACATGGTGTTTGCAGTGTGTAGTCATGGGGAGGGGATGGATGAAGGAGACCCCCTTCTGGACTTGCTGGAAGAGAGTAAGCGGGAGTCCTCTGTGGAGGCAGTAAAATTGTTTCCCCAGCTGACCCCGGGCCAGATCCAGAAAGTGAGGGAGGTTTTAACTGACTTTGCCTCCTTGTTTAGCACCAAGCCTGGACTAACCCCCTTAGCAACACACGATGTGGAGACAGGGACACAGACACCCATATGGCAGACAGCATATCTGGTATTGGAGGCTGTCCAAAAGGACATTAGGAGGGAAGTGGAGGAGATGCTGGATTTAGGGGTAATCCAGAGATCCCACAGTCCCTGGGTCTCACCCGTAGTCCTTGTACCCAAGCCAGATGTCTCGACTCATTTCTCTGTAGACTATCGTGAACTGAATGCAGTCACAAAGTCAGATGCCCACCCGATGCCCCGGATGGACGAACTCCTGGACAAGTTGGGAGGGGCAACCTACCTTACAACTTTGACCTGACAAAGGGGTATTGGCAGGTAGAGTTGATGGACAGAGCTAGGGAGAGGTCAGCCTTCATCACTCCGATAGGCTTATTTGAGTTCAAAGTAATGCCTTTCAGAATGAAGAACGCCCCAGCCACTTTCCAAAGGATGGTGAACCAGGTGTTAAATGGTGCTGAGGAGTACGCCGTGGCGTACCTGGATGACATTACCATCTATAGTACCAGCTGGGAGGAACACCTTTCACACTTTAGGGAAGTGCTGGACAGGATACAGAGGGCCGGGCTCACTGTCAAAGCTGAGAAGTGCCAGGTGGCCATGGGAGAAGTGGCATACCTCGGGCATGTGGTAGGCCAGGGACAGCTCTGTCCTAAACAACTAAAGATAGAGGTAATCCAGGCATGGCCCAGACCAGAAACTCAAAAGCAGGTCAGGAGTTTTCTCGGGACAGCAGGGTACTATAGAAAATTTGTACCCAATTACAGTGCCCTGGCTGCTCCCCTATCTGACCTGACAAAGAAAAGGATGCCCAAGAAAATTACCTGGGGCCCAGCCTGTGAGGAAGCTTTTTCCAAACTAAAGAAGGCACCTGCAGTGCTCCTGTTTTGGCAAGTCCTAACTATAGTAAAACCTTTATAGTCCAGACTGACGCCTCAGACGTGGGTATTGGGGCAGTGCTGAGCCAGACATCCAGTGAAGGGAGGGACCACCCCATAGCCTACCTGAGTAAAAAGTTGCTTCCCAGGGAGCAGTCATACTCCACGGTGGAACAGGAGTGTCTTGCCATAGTGTGGCCCTAAAGAAATTGCAGCCATACTTGTATGGGCAGAATTTTGTGGTGTAGACTGACCACAACCCCCTAGTTTGGCTGATGCAGATGGGGAAAAACAATGGTTGATTACTAAGATGGAGTCTTGCTTTGCAAGGATATGATATGACCATTCTACATAGGGCAGAGCAACCAATCAGAACTCAGATGGATTGTCCAGAGTGTATGAGGAGTGAACTGATTTGGGAAGCTCATCCCATGCAGGGGATGGAACCCCCAAATTCAGTCTAGGTGGGGAGGAATTGTCACACCTTGACAGCTGGTTCTGATCCCTGTATAATTTTTTGTTGTAAAAGATAATGTATGATGGACTGTGGCAAAAGGCAATGCTGGCTGCTGAAACTGACACTTCAAACTGCCCAGGGATAAGTTCAAAGGACAGGACATGGCTAAACTGCAGATATTTGGGGTGCAATTATCTTGTCAATTTACTTTGATCCCAGGAAATGAAATTAGCCATTCATGACGTCCTTAGGGAAATCCTTTCATCTGCACTAGATGTCCTGAGAAAAGGGACATTGGCCAGTGTTATGAATAACCTCCAAGGAAACCAGCTCATTTCATCAAAGAGACCTTTGATGTGTAGATACCAAGGCTAGATGGAATTAAGGAGTCAAATACACTTTTGCTTTGAATACAGTGACTTATATCAAAGAGACGTTTGATGTGTGTGTGAAGCAAATCATAGACTGGTTTGGACTAGTTACATAGAGAAGAGATTTATCATGTTATCCCTTATTTGTTTTCAATACCTTAGTAGGCCAACTTGGTGTTATAAAAAAATATAGATTTGGTTACACCAAGGCGGAGTTTGGTGACCTCAGAGAAGGCCAGCTCAGAACTGTGTTTAACTACTGAGAGAACCTTGACAGTCACAACTTTCATATTTCTGACTGAGAGAAAAAGAAACATCACAGCACTGAAAGAAAGTAAGCATATATTAGATTAGACCAGTTTGAATGTATGTATTGTAGGAATCTGCACTTTTACCTGTTTGTTTTAAGGCTGTATGTGTTGGGATTTTTTGTTCTGTAATATTTTCTGCTTATCTATTTTAAAGTAAAGATATTTATTTTAAAACGGAAACTGCCTGGAGTGCCTTGACATTTCTTTTTATTTAAGTGAAGCTTTTGAAGGTTAAGTTAACACTGTGTATGGGCTTATAGTTAAACCAAACTGGGAAACAGATAGAGTTCTCTATGGTCTTGCATAGAGTTCTAAGAGTTCATTTTGTAGACCTAGTTAGGTGCCCATAGGCAAAGATATCTGGTCCCCCGAAGACAGAATTATCTGAGTCTGATAATTGGGCACACTAACAAGAGGTTATCAGTTTGAATCCCTCCAGAACTTGAGACTAAGGTGACTCAAACACACAAAACAGACAAGAGGGTTAACTTGTATTATTCACTGTCCACAAATGATATGCTCAGAGGTTGGCACTTTGGGAGTAGAGGGCTGAGTGGTTGAGCGAATTTGTGATAGCAGGTACTGTGAGGGCCGTCCATAGTCCCACCTGTCCAGTGGCAGTAGTGCCACCCCACAACAGACACCATGGTGTACGCTGACACCACACAGTCCTGGATGAGTTTTTGAAGCAAATAATAAGAACTGCTTCAGTTTGAGACTAATCTGGGGGCTGGCAGTATAGCATAGAGGTTAGAGTAACAAGCTGTGAATGAGCTTGGTACCTCGAGCAGAGCCTTACATGGTTACCAAAATATAAAATAAAATGAAAAGTACCAGGATGAGAACTCCCATTATACACTGTACTCCCAGGTCACCGAGGACACGGTGCACACCAGCTCATGACCTGCCCCTCACCGGGGCTGTGCCCAAGAGGCAGTGGCCAGGGGCAGATTATACTGTACTCACACTCTTCCCCCACACTGTGACTGAGGTCCATCCCCAGCTATACAGAGGACTGTGCAGACATACCATACATATCTGGGGAGGTGGTAGGGTGTCAGATGTAGGCTGCGCATAGTCACACCCCACCAACATGGTTCCTCCCCCTTCCCCACTGTACCCCTGTGACACTGCCATCTGCTCCTATGACATAGGCCGGGTGGTTCTGACCCGCATGGATGGCCTCTCTACAGTGCTGGTGGGTATCTCTGTGTTTCCTCCCACATGGTCTGTGTTTGTGTGTAGCCCATGAAACCCCCATGCATGGCTGGCCTGTTGTGCCATGCAACCCCCCCACTGCCCCACCTAGATGGCATGTATCTCTGTTAACACTCCATTAGGACCCCCTTCTAATATGGACTTCTGTTTGTGTTCACCCTATTTGCAACCCCCCCCTTGCCTTGTAGCATTGCATTTGTGTATCGTCTGTCTTGTTACCCACCATCTAGCGTACTTCACTGTTTGCACTGTTTTTGATCTTTGATATTACACTGCTTAACCATATTACAGTCTTCTGTGTGATAGGTACTCAGCCATCGCCAGGTATGAAGATGCCTCTTATGATGCAAGCTCTGTATTCCTGGGCTCTACTGATCATTCTAGGATCATGCCTGTTGAGCTGCTCTGGTATCCCCTGGTCATTGGGCTCCGAATTCAATACAGGGTGTTCATCTGTGTCTGGCATCCATATCCCATGGTTGAGTGAGATGTTGTGTAGTATACAACAGGCAAGGAATATGATACAGACTGTCTTAAGGGTATGCTGTAGGATACCTCCAGAACAGTCTGAACTGCATATTCAGCATGCCAAAGATACACTTGATGATGTTAATTGTGGCAGTGTGTGCTGCATTGTACTTGTCCTCTGCAACAGATACAGGGTGAAGGACAGGTGTGAGGAGCCAGGGATTCAGGGGATAAGCACTGCCCCCTATGTAGGTAAAGAGCATAGGGTAGGGTCACATAGCAACACAGAAACACAAGCAATGGTGACAGGAACAGACCACTGGTCCATCTGGCATTTCTATAAACCCTAACAAACCTGGAACCTAATGGCCATACAGGGTTCTAACCCATCATGTACCACAACTGCCGACTTTGCTGGGGCAGTGCACTTAATTTGACTGTTTCAGTCAGGAATATGTGCTGAGACATTTTATGTTGCAGGATGGGTGTGGCCTGACAATGTTATCCAGAAAGCGTGTGATGATGCAAATAAGTATTGGTGCTAATCATAAGAATGGCAGGGCACACCTCACATGTACTGTGCCCCAGCTTCTACAGAATGGACAGTTGCATAGGCTCAGGTCTCATTCCTTGTGGGTCCTGTTTTTGTACTCACAAGGTGGGGAAGAGGGGATCACACTTTTGTTTTCAGAGGCTGAGACACTCCCATTTACGTAATGACTGGCACCTACTTGGATGGAGAAGGGCAGTAATCATGGAGCTCTGCGCAGCATCAGCCTGCCTCCTGTGCTCTCTGTGGCCCTTAGACTCCCATTTGTTCCTCATCTCCAGGCTCACTCTCCCAGTGGTAATTGTTGTTTTTTTTTTTGGCATGTAGAACTCTAATAATATTTTAATGGGCATTTCACCAGTATGTGTGGCGCATGTGCCATGCTCACCAACCTTTCAGCTCATCAGGCCTGCATTTTACAACCAGAGTTGAATGGAATCAGGGCAGGGGTGTCCATTGCTGCTCCACTTCCTCAGCAACCTCCAGGGATTTGACAGTGGGAGTTGTACGGTAGTGGGCAGGGTTGGTGGTAGTAACTGGGGTTTCATGGGGATCTGGAATTGCAACAAGCAACTGTGTCACCCCACTGAGCAGAGCAGTGTACACTTCCCCTCCCAGGAGAGAGCACCTCGTTGCAAACAGATCCCCAGCAGTGGCAACACCTACTGAGGGGTTCAGCAGCCAAGAAGGAAGCATTAGAAAGAAGATACATATAGCAGAATATTTTATGGCTAGGGTTAGTGAGACTATGACCTGTGCCTCAGAATACGAGTGGAGGGTGGTGCACTGTCTCCCAGGGGAAACAGCAGACAGGGTACTCTTCATGGTAGATGAGTTGGTTAGGGAAGTAGGAGGGAAGCCAGATGTCATTGCCCTCTTGGGATGAACCATCTGGCATAAAGGTCATTTGGAGCAGTGAAGTCTACCTTTAGATCGTTGGGTTCCAGGCTTAAGGGGTTGACTGGTATGTGACCTCAGAGGTCCTCACAATGTATAGGAGGCAAAGAGAGGTAAGGAAGCTGAAAATCTTTCAATTTAGCAATTGATTAAAGGAGGTGAGCTAAGGAAGAGTTTTGCTTCCTAGAAGACTGGGGTACTTTTGGGGTGTTATAAAGGCCTACATAAATCTGATGGCCGTCATCCTAATATGGAGGGGACAAAGGCATTGGGGTAAAATTTTGAAGCATACATGTGTAACCCTCTCATAAATGGGGGGTTCCTCAGAGCCTTCCAGGAACTTGCCTGAATGCTCCCTGCCTAACTGGTGTTTGGCGCAATGCCGCTAAATTGCGGGGGGTTGTGAGTGCTTCTGAAGCCTCCAGTACTGTCTCTTTAAGAGCTGCCTGCTCACAGATTCCAGCGGGTTAGTATGGGGGGGAGGGGGAGTGGTTTTTCCCTGTTGAATCCCGCCTGAACTGCGGTGGAATCGCTCCCATTGGGCAGTTGCTATATGTGCAGGAGGAGCCCCTTTTGAAGGGTGTAACTGTTTGGGCATAGTTATTTAGACTGAAGGGGGGTTACAGTTTGTCTAACCTACTTCTTCTGCAGCTGGGGCTGTGTGTGTTCAGCGCCTCCATTTTGGACCAGGACATTCTGAAGGGACCAATAGGGGTAGGGGTGCCTCAAATGGAGTAACTGGTGACCAACCAGAATGAGGGCTCTCTAGGGAGCCAACGGACCAATGGAGATACAGCTGGTAATTGTGGGAAGTGAAGGCTAGACCATGGCACCTTTTTTTTCGCACCACTAAGACAGGACTAAGTGACTGGCACCTGTAGCCAGCCAATGGGATTGGGTGGCGCCCGAGCAGAGAGGATGGCCCCATGCTGTCAAGGGGCAGAGATGCTGTGGCAGTGAACGAGGAAGGAGCTCTGGGCTCCTGCGCCATTGAGTTTTCATGCGGGAAGCCTGTGAGAGGCCTGAGTTGGCCGTTTTCAATAGCCAGCGAGCTTCGGACTGAATCCGAGAGGCAGCGGTCAGAGGAGGTTGTGTAAAAGCACAGCTACCTACCAGGCTCACCCTGTAGAAGACTGGAGAATCTGCTGAATCGCGCTCAGTTTGTCAGGAAGGTGAAACTGCGGTGAGACTCCCGGGTAACGGTGTGTTCAGTTGGGCCACAGAAGCAGCTGCCTGGTATGGTACCCCTCTGTTTTCCATATAAGTGTGTGGAGAAGTATCTGGAGTACAGACTCAGCCCTGCAAGTGGTGTGAGAGTGGTTTTCTTCTGGAGTTATGAGTACTAAAGCAGGGTAGCTCCCTGTCAAAGGTTTCTAGTAAAGGCAAGATCTTCAGGTTGCTTTTCTGACTGTACTAACTGAGCCTGCTGGGCTCCATCAAATCTTCATAGGAATTAAACACTCATTGTGTCAGGGCCCCAACCAGCTGCATCGAGGAACTAGCCTTTAGAGCTTGGGTACCCACAGACAGCAACTTATAGGTTAGGCCTGTGCACAGAGCCCTAGATAGATACTCATATATTGTAGTGGTAAGCCAATCATACTGATTCCCCCTGGTTCTTGTTATTTCCCCTTGAATAAATCAGATCACTTGTTTTGCAAAAGTACACTGGCTAGTTTGTGTATTAATAGTGACTTACTGCACAGTGAATGTTGTGTAACCGTACCTTACTTTCCAGGGGGTTCCCGGAGTGAGCTGAGTGATTGGAGCCAGGGGAGGTAACAGTCTATGTGAGAACACTGCAACTAAACTGTGTGGGCCACTAGTGGGAAGAAGGGTGTTTGCAGCAACCCAGAGGGCTGTGACCAAGTCAATCTTGACTGTTGTAACCCCAACCTCTGGGTGGAGGCATCTGCTAATGGATCTGGGCCCCTCACCCTGTTACAGTTAAGGCAGGCAGGGGTAGTAACCCTTAGGAAAGCGCCCCGGGGGTTACACATGTCTGGGCATTTTACATGGGTGAGGGTGTAACTAGGGCAGGGGTGTTCAAATCAAAACTTTTATTACTTGCCCAGCCATGACTGTACCTGAATTTTCACTTGCACCTATTAATTACAATAGAAATAACTCTGTTTTGGTACTCGCCCTTCAATGGAATTTGCTTACCCCAGACAGGGGGCAGTGGGATTTCACATCCCTGTACTAGGGGTCTCTGCATGGAGAACTCAGGTGAGGGAGACCCAGCAAGCACTCCCCCAACTAGTGCAGTCAGTCAAAAAAGGGTAACACAGATAGGGAGGTTAAAAAGGGTGTCTGGTAGAGACTGGTAATGACATCAGGGATTGAGTAACAATGGTGGAATAATGCAGGTAATGATGAGTACAGTAGGTCTGGTCAGTGGAAGTGGAAAGGGTAGGAGACAGTGGTACTTGAATGCTAGAAGCCTCGGGAACAAAATGACTGCAATGCAGACATTGCTAGCAGAGGCTAAGATAAACCAATTAGCCATGACAGAAACTTGGGCAACAGCTAAGAAACAACAACTAGGACCTTGTTCACACCTGGAAATGAGCCATGGCACAGTGTGCCTCTCCCAGTCACAAACTTTCAATCTTACATTACTGGGCTACTATCGCTGTAGGTGGAACAGACAAAAAAGTAGTGGGGGGTGGCACTGTACATTAGGGAAGGTACTGTATGGCAAATTAGTTTTGACCAATCACATGACAGTATTTAGAGTTAAGGTTTAATAATTGTAACTAGTGTTACTTGGACAATGAAAAAGTAATAAAATAGATGACTGTTAGTTCTGTTGCTAGTATAGTGCTCTTAGCTCTTTTTTACAAAGAGAGACACACTAAGCTGGAAGCTTGTTTACAGGTGCGACCTGGGAGCACAAGGAAGCTAAGTGACTTGCTCAGAGTCACACAGTATTTATTTTATTTCGATTTGTTAACCAGGTAGGTGCACTAGCCAGCAAGTGACTATTTTCAGGCACAACCTGTATGCAAGTGGGGGCTGTGGGATTCAAACCCAGGTCTCTGGGTTTGCAACTCAGAGCCTTATCCACTGCGCTATATTATCTCCTATTTGATAAGTGAAAATTGGTAGTGTGAGATTGCATTTGTAGTGCCAGAATGCCATATTGAAAAACAAGTGTACTGTATTGTAGACTTTGATGGAAAATAAGGACCACTTGGCCCACCTAGTCTGCTCATTTCCCTACCTACAGGATAAGCTGCAGATCCTAGTTAACCAACAGCTTATTTCTTCCTACCCCCCCCCCCACAAGAACTGCCTTATGTCTGTCCCATTAATTCTTTTGGGGTTCTTAAATTAAATGGGTTCTTAAATGAAAAGTTTAGCTAGCATCCTAACAAAAGCTAATTTCCTTTTCCATGAGACAGGAGTCCTATTGTTAGTAAAATAGAGGTCTAATGTTGTTATGCCTCACCAAATGAAAGCGCAGCTTTTTTCATTCTCTGAAGATAACGGAATTCACAACTATTTTAGAATACAGTTATTTCAAAATTAAAGGATCCAATTGTAACAGCTCCCCCTTTACAATAGGGGAGGAGGTTGTTACCAGATATTGTCCAGCAGGGGAGTACTGCCCTGGCATTCTCCTCTATGGGGTAGTTACTGCAGAAATCTACAGACAGTATCAGATAGGGTGTCTTTGTGTTGTCAGACAGATCAGGAGAGATCAGGAGACATTAAGGGAGATCAGGGGCGCCCTAGCTTCCAGTACTGTTAAGAGTGATGGAAACGTAGATACTACAGGTGCACTCATCTGGCATGCACCCTCTGGAGCATGGGCAGTGGGAAAGATGTGTTACTCATGGCAGGGGTGCCAGCTGAGGGGTATGAAGACACCACCATCAGGGTCATAGGGTGCTTGGGGGGGTAAAGAAAAAACAGAATTTAATGACAGGAGACCAACGGTCCTTTGAGTGTACCTTTCTATACTACATCACCCCGTTGACCTTCTGCCCTGGTGGGCTTTATCCCTCCTCCCTGACACTCCAGCCCTCAAACCCTAGCTGCACCCCACTATGGGACTATGAGTCTACTTGCCCAGTCCCAACTGTGCTTGAACATGTTAAAGGTAGCTGCCACTGCCGCTTCCACTGGCAGTCTGTTGCATGGTTCCACCACCCTCTCAGTGAAGTAGAACTTCCTCATGTTTCTTCTGAATCCCCCCCCCAACCTGTACTGATCTTCTCTAGGGACTGCATTCTTAATGCATACAACTTGGTCATCACTGTTTAACTTGTTTATACCCCTGAGAAACCATGTTTCAGTCATGTCCCCAGCTTCTGTTTGATGTCTCGCGTATACATGTTTTACATTTGGGATCACAGATCTGTGAGTGTGTTCGGCAGTGCTCACCAAATGGCTAGCCACCAGACTCAGGTCAGAGGCATGGGAGGTACCCCAAAGCACGCTTCCACCTGGAAGCAAGGGTGCACTGTCCTCCCAGAACCCTGAGAGTAGCACAGTGTCCCAGAATTCTTGCCATGGTGCGGGCATTAGTGTGGCCACTTTGAGGGTGCAGGAACCCCAGGGAAGTATCCTCACAAGGAAGGCATACTAATGGCTATTGGGCTTGTGGCAGCTTCCCCAAAGAGAATTGTGGGACCTCTTGGTGGAGAGGTGACCCTGGAAACCATTAAACACCCATAGAGATTGCTTAACTCATTGTCTCCTAGCAGACACCTGTAGTCATCAGTAAAATACACTGGTGTGTCCTGAAGATGTCTGCAGAAGTCGGCTACTGACTCCCAGTGTGCCCTTGCAATGTGTGGAGAAGTCACTTATATATTTTAATATATAGTGTAACAGAATATATTATATATTTGACTGCATAGCACCGTTGGAAAGGTAATTTTATGCTGAACAACTTTGTCACTGATATTTTGTGCATATCATGTATACTTTAGGAGTTATTTGCATTTGTTTATGGTATGGTGTGTATGGCTTTTGCTGCCTGCTTTAGTGAAAAATTTTTTTTTTCTGTTTCAACCAGCTTAAAAAAAAAGACATATTATTATTTGCATACCACCATTGGGAAGGTAATTTTCTGCTGAACAACTTTGCCACTGATAGTTTGTGTATATCATGTATACTTTAGAAGTTATTCACATTTGTTTATGGTATGGTGTGTATGGCTGACATGTTTTCCATCAAGATTCACCTAAGCAGCTTGAATAAAATTCACTTTTTTGGCACTTCAGCAGGTATAAAATAAAAACCGTATTGATTACAACTGGTTGCATAGCACAATTGGAAAGGCATTTTTGTGCTCATCAACTTTCATGCTGATACTTTGCGTGCATCACGTATACTTTTGGAGTTATACACATTTGTTTATGATATGGTGTGTGTGGTTGAGATTCATCCCTCAAATCTCACCAAAGCACCTTGACTAAAATGGGGAAAAATGATGTTTTATAGTTAAAAGATATCTTTTTTTAACAAACATAATGTTAAAACACTATCTAATGTCTGTATGCTTAATTTGGTGTTGATATTTTACATATTTTCCAACAAAAAATGGCTTATGTTGTCCTTTTTTTAGTGAAAAAAATATTTAGTTTGCTCTTTCGACTAGCATAGAAAAAAAAACAAAATTACTTATTATTACATGCATGCCACCATTGGAAAGGCAATTTTGTGCTGAATAACTCTGCCACTCATACTTTGTGTCTAGCGTGTACAGTTATTGAGCTATTAGCATTTGTTTGTGACATGCTGACTATGGCTTGATGTTGCTTAGAAAGGCCCAGGATTCACTGTTAAAAGTATACAGGAGATTCATTCATGAGGCAAGTGGTGTAATCTCAGAGTGAGTCTGTGGAGGCAATGAGTTAAGTGGATACTGCAGGAGGCAGCAGAAGTAAGGTAGGAGATATACTTCTTAAAATGTATGGAGAGTAGTGAGAATACCCAAGGAGATAGTAGCTTGTTTGGGTTCCATATACATGCATACAGCACTCTTATGAATAAAAAAACATGTAATTAGCTGTACAACACCATTTTGTGCATTACAGAAAAGGTAAAGTGCTCCTGGGAGTTCCAGGTTTCCATTTACCTTGGTGGCGCAGCTGATAGCCAACCTGGGAAGGCGGGTCAGAGGGTTGTCAATCACGCACTCAGGTAAGCTGCAGGTGATACCTAGTGAGACCAGTCTGCTCCTATAGGGAACCTGAGTTCCCTCCTTAAAGGGGAACATTCAGCACTAAGATCTACACACCCAAGCATGGGGCTGGTCCCAATTTGCACTTCATGTGCAAAAACATTTTTTTTACTGTTTGCTGCAGTATGGTTCAATGTTTGGGGAATAGCAATGGGGTATATAGTGCCTGTGTAACTTATAGTATTTTTTGTGGCTTAACTGTATTCCCACCCTTGAGTAGTAGGTATGTAGGTAGTAATTTGTCAGGAACAGAAGGCCCAGGAACAAGGGAGAGAAGAGCGCCGGAGAAGAGGACGAGGAGATGGTGATGGATGAAAAACACTCCCTTATCAAGGGAGGTGTGGTTAGTAGAAGGCTTAAATAGAGGTTGTGAGAGGAGCTATTCCCCACACTGAACCATGGGCTAAGCCCTCCCACTCAATGTTTGGGGAATAGCAATGGGGTATATAATGCTTGTGTAACTTGTAGTACTTTTTGTGGCTTAACTCTATTCCCACCCTTGAGTAGTAGGTATGTAGGCAGTAATTTGTAGGGAATAGAAGGCCCAAAAATACCTCCTCCAACTCATGGAGAGCATGACCCCCTGGCAGTCAGGAGAGGAAAACCCCCCAGGTGGAGGAAACCTCTGAGGACCCATGACCGGTGGTCTGCCCATCCTCATGGCATGCTAAAAAGAGAAGGACCCAGGTTCTAGTAACCATGGCTAATTTTTTGGGGAAGGTTATCTTCTTGGAGTGATGATGATCCATCCTTGGTCCATTGACGATGCCAATTGAATGACAATCCTAAGGTTGATGAGTAAATCTGTTCTGTAGGAGTAATGGAATCCTAAGTGTAAAGCAGATCCAGATGAAGAAGAGTGAGTGAAGTCCAAATTACCGAAGTGATGAAGGATGCTTGTCTATGGGGGGGATGCATGGGCATACTGAGCAGAGAGCACATGAACTGGTTGAAAATTACGAGGCAGTGGAGGGTGGACATGTTATGATACAAGAAGTCAGAGTCACGTGATGACACTGTAGTGGAAGCAGCCTGGCTGATCGTCTCCCTCCTGGAGCACTGATTTCTCTGCTACCTGGCAAAATTTAAACTCTGTAAATATCTGAAAAGGAATTTATTTTTAATTTGACTTACCATTACTGAATGAGATTTCCGGACCATTGGTGAATCATGAAACGTTTCTGTGAACGGGTTATCCGGGCCTAAATCTACAATAGAGGCTGAAATGAGACAGGACCCTCCAGTTCACGCACCTCCGTCTACGCCTGAAAAAGGGCCAAAGAGGTCGAAATCCCAACCAGCTGCTTCACATAAGCCTGTCAGCAGTACCATCGGTGCGCAATCGAATGCCCCACTAACCGAAAAATGGTTTATTGAAGAGCTCCAGCCTTTCAAATCGGCCCTACAAGAGCTGACTTCGGAACTAAAATCACTTAGAGATTTGGCAGAAACCAAGACAGCCACCTCTGATAACTCGGCATGAATAATATCTCTGGAAAAATGGATATTGGTGACCGACAGTGATATCTTAAACATTAAAACGAAGCAACAGAAAATAGATTCCAAACTCGAAGATCTAGAAGGCAGAAGTAGACAAAATAATATTCTCATACTTGGTCTTCCAGAGGACACTGAAGGCACAATGCCCATTACTTTTCTATAAAAATTGCTAACTAAAGTTGCGGGGCCATCGCCTAATAACTCCACATACGTTATTGAATGGGCACACCGTTCCTTGCGCCCAAAACCCGAAATTGGGAAACCACCTCGACCCCTCATCATTAAATTTCTGAACTATCAAGATAAATGGCATGTACTGAATCAAACTAAAGAAACACATCAAGTTCTTTGGGAGGGTTGACAACTCCGCTTCATGCAAGACCTACCGGCTACCATCAGGCAGAGATGGGCAGAATACCACCCCATGGTCATGAAGTTGATCACAGCGGGGATCCGATTCAGAGTCCAATATCCATCGCGCTTCTCTGTCAATGTGGCAGGCTCATGGCATAACTTCGAAAGTGCCCATCAAGCGCTTCCAGCACTTCAGTCCCTTCTACCTGATCTGTTTGTGGCCCATTGAAATTTTCATGGGCTGAAGATATGTCTCGAGCCATGGCTTATTGATGAATGGGGTCTGATTAACATCCTAAGATTTACCGTGGAGCGACATAGCTAGATACACAGTGGGACTCAAACCTTCTTCCCTGTCGTGTCATATATGGGCAAGTAAGCTCTGCGAAATGGCAAAATCATTATGAGTGATCTACTTTTAGTCTTGGAATACATGGCAAACCTGCTTACAATCTTTTATTTCTATCAGATGTCATTATAATGGTAGCGGGCTCTCGGAATGCATCCTGTACTTTATTTCATTTCCCTCCCTTAGTTCAACGACTGATGCGGGCTAATGGGACAATATGGAATCCTTGATGCTTGGAGTAGCTATCCAGGGATTTGGAACGAGCGCTGATCTCAAGAAATGGAAGGGTCTCTCTGCTCTCACAACAAAGTCTCCTTCTGATCAATGTCTGTGAATCTAACAGATCTTCCAAGTGAACAGAAGTAACACATTAAGGGGACTCCAATTTTAAAAACGCCCAGTAAGAGCCTCCAGTCTCCCAGCCCCGTATACCTAAACTGTTGGTGATCTGTTGAAATCTTTACGAACTGAATGATTTCTTCTTTACCATTTTTCTGTTTTCTTTTTTTTTGGGCTATGGTTCAATGTTTAACAGTGGTTCATGGAGACGCAGGGACCCAGTGTTGAGCGGCATAACCGGATGCACAGTGGGATTCAAACCTTCTTCCCTGCTTTCTCTCATGTATGGTCAAGAAGACACAGTGCATTTGCAGAGTTACTACTATCTTCTTCTTTTTCTCAGCTCATGGACCTTCCGACAGACTCCTTGACGGACCCTTACTTTCATTAGATGCTGTTACATTCTCAGCGGGCTCTCAGATGGTCTCACACATTTTATTTCACTTTCCTTTCAGCTCACGGACTGATGCAGTTCAATGGGGCATTATGGTATTTTAACGCCCAGCCTACTTATCCAGGGACTACTCGTGAATAGCAGAGCCTGAAATTAAATGGAGGATGTCCCTCCGTTCTCATAGTAAGATTTGTCTCGGACTAACGCATGTAAATTGTATGTTTTTGCGATGTGAGCAGAAGCAATATAACAAGGAGACGATATTGTGCATGTGGGGTTATATACCCTTTGCATTTGCTTTGGACATCACAATACCTTGCCAAATTAAGGCTTTACATTTGGTTTCATTTTAAAATGCTGGTTTATCATACATCTGTGTGTTCTGGACAGTTTTGATAGTAATTCTAGTCTCTTAAATGGGAAGATTTGGCGTTCTGGGGGGGAGTGGCAAGTCAGTAACTGGCACACTAACAGCGCATCATGTGCTGTGGACGTGTAGGGGATAATATCACAGCCAGGTTCAACCCTTTGTTTTGGTACTCTTTAAAAGCAAGTTTAAACATTGCATGTTTGTGCCAGATACTTATCACATTTAATAACTTTTCATTTGTGAAGGGTTGATGTGGCTAGTGATTTCTATTTACGTTGCTGGATAAGTTTGCATAGTTATGCCTTTGGGGTATGGGCGATGTAACTATGTTTAAATGGTTTAATATGCAACCTTCATGACTTGTGGGAGATTCAGGGTTGGGGAGGAGGGGCGTGACAGTGGGTATTGGGTTGTCTGCCACCAGGAAGTACCATACTGATTTAACTCACTTTTGTTGTCCATGGATGCATACCCCTCTAGTTTCTACTTGCCTTGAGCCTTTAATTAAGATTCACAATGGGGATTAAATATGGCTCTTGGAACATCAAAGGGGCACACTCCCCTGCTAAATGTTCCAAAATTTTAGTTGACCTTAAAAATTTACAGATTGATATAGCCTTTCTGCAAGAGATGCACCTTAAATCTACAAAATCCCATTACTTCCACAAAAACTGGGTGGGGCAGGTGTATGGTGTGGACAAAGAAACCGAGAGAAGTGGTATAGCCATTCTAATTGCCCGCAGGGTACCCTTCCAACTTTTACAGTCCACAGTCGACCCTGAAGGTAGATATATTATTATAAGAGGCCCGTTGGTTCACACAGAAGTCATATTGGGTTCGGTCTACGGCCCAAACTCAGACAACTCGCAATTTTTTACCTCCATTATGTCCATACTGGCTCCTTGGTCTAAATTGCCAATCTTACTTGGGGGAGATTGGAATACGGTGCTCTCAAATACATTAGACAGATCAGGGTCCATTAGGTCACGTTCTTACCCCGGTCAGAGAGCCCTGCATGAATTAAGTTCCTCCTTGGGACTAATTGATCCTTGGAGACTGGCATACCCAGATGAGAAAGAATACTCTTTCCATTCTATACCCCACAACACCTTTTCCTGTATTGATTACTTTCTCTTATTGGCGGATTACAACTCAGGGGTTTCTGCAGTGTACTACTCATCTCAGGCCATGTCAGACCATCGCCTGGTCTATCTTCAAGTACATTTTTTCCCAAATATTCACAGAGAACAGGTCTGGAGATTCGACAACCAGATTCTAAATACGGTCGAGCATGTTCGTTCGATGCAAGATTTTATCAGTATATACATGGAGAATAATGCCACATCCATGCCCAAGAAGGACATTTTGTGGGGCTCCCTCAAATGCGCTCTGAGGGGCAAAATAATCCATTTGACGACCATACGTAAGAAACAAAAAAATTCAGAGCTGTCCCTAAAATTAGGTCAGATCTCTGAGTTAGAAAATTCCCTTTCTCCTTCATCCCCTGATAGGGATTGGGTCAAACTGGAATCTCTTTGGGCTCAATATAATAAACTACTAACTGAAAAAGCAGAGCTTATAGTAGTACGTTCAAAGATCAAATATTTTGATCAGGGTGAGAAAGCGGGCAAATTACTAGCCCTATGTTTACGTACTCAATTAACAGAGAGAATAATCCCATCAGTCTGCTCCCCATCAGGTATACTTCTAAACTCGCCTCTAGACATTGTCAACGCTTTTTGAGACTACTACCAGCAGCTTTATACAGCCCCCCCAATCACCAACTCTCGCATCACACGAAGTCATTTCTCCAAGATATTACACTCCCTGTCCTATCTGAACGTCAAGTAGACTTATTAAAATGCCCCATTGTCGTATCTGAAATTTGTGACGCTATTGATTCCCTTTCAGCCGACAAATCACCTGGGCCTGATGGCTTTACAACTAATTTCTATAAGGTTCTAAAAGATATTATTGCCCCTATTTTACTTGAAACATTTAATTATTTATTTTGAAATGGTTTAACAGACTCCTCGTTATCGTTGGCTACTATAGTTCTCATTCCGAAACCCAACAAGGATCACCTTAGAATATCTAATTACAGACCCATCTCTCTTGTTAATGTGAATTTTAAGATTCTAGGCAAAATTCTTTCGTCTAGACTTGCTCAGGTATGGGAACATCTAGTCAGCCCTGAACAAGTAGGCTTTGTCAAAAACAGACTCTCTTCAGACCATCTCAGAAAGTTGGCTTATCTCCTCTCCGCGTCCAGGAACTCGGACCACTCTGCTGCTCTGGTGTCCCTGGACGCGGAGAAGGCGTTCAATAGAGTCTCGTGGGAGTACCTTTTTCTTCTACTTCCCAGATACCGAATACCCCAGGAATTTATAAAATGGATCAAAATACTATATGCTACTCCATCGGCCAGAATACAATGTAACGGTATCCTGTCTCACCCATTCACCCTGTCACAAGGTACACGGCAAGGCTGCCCCTTGTCACCCTACTTATTTAATTTATATCTAGAACCTCTTATTAGAAAAATTAACCTCTCCACAATGGTTAGTGGTATCCGAATAGGTCATCATGAATACAAGGTTTCTGCATATGCAGATGATCTGCTTCTACACATTATAGACCCAGGCCGATCCCTCCCCAGGATGTTCCAGATTATAACACAACTTGAATCCTTTTCAAATTACAAGCTAAACTGGGACAAAATGGAAATTCACCCTCTTAATAAATATACAATGAAACCAGATGTAGCACATTTGGGGATACAATGGAACCCGGATAAAGTGAAATATCTTGGTATTTACATTCATCCTTCCCTGAGAGTTATGCGACAACTTAACTTGGACAATTTGGTCCATAGTCTAACGGAAGACTTTAAACGCTGGTCTAAACTACCACTAACCCTATGGGGGTGAGTAAACGTTATTAAAATGAATGTGTTGCCGCGATTACTATATCCACTTCAAATGCTGAACCAAACTTTACCACATTCATGGTTTGTTTGGTTGCATGGTATCTTGAGTAAATTTATATGGCAAAATAAAAAGGCGAGAAGAAGCTACCTAAAATTAACAAAGAAAAAATTAGATGGTGGTCTACAGGCCCCCCAATTTCTATATATACTACCTAGCAATACATCTGGCACGAGTCCGATACTGGTTACGGCCCAGTCAGGAGGTTCGCCACTCACTCTCCTGTGTCAGGATTGAGCAGGATCTTTGTGCTGATACAGGGATGGACCCGAAAGCTTTACCTTTTATTTCACTAAGTAAGCTTCCTAGATCTCTACGAGATACTCCCTTAAACTCTCTCATCTGGTCCCAGCAACAACTCAGTGCCTCACTTAAAAAAAGATATACTGAAGGATATAGCGCAACCCATATTCGGCAATCCTAATTTCTCTATTGCTGGTAAACCAATAAAAGCTCAGACGTTTTGGCCCCAGATAGATATTGACAGGCTTGAACAACTGGTCATTGCCCAGAGGATGATTTCTTTTCAGGAAGGCTGCTCTCTGTTTCACTGGAAGAAAAACTCAATTTTTAAATACTTCCAACTATCTCACTCATTCATGCAGCACTAAGGGGCTGGGTTATGGCATGACTCCTTCTCTAAAATGTTAGCCCCTTACTTGGAGACCATACCTCTTTCCCACTTAATATTGAACTGGGATAATCGCGGCAACACATTCATTTTAGTAACGTTTACTTGCCCCCATAGGATTAGTGGTAGTTTAGACCAGCGTTTAAAGTCTTCCGTTAGACTATGGACCAAATTATCCAAGTTAAGTTGTCGCATAACTCTCAGGGAAGGATGAATGTAAATACCAAGATATTTCATTTTATCCGGGTTAATATTAATACTGAAGGAGAGATTGGTGGAATATCTGGTTGTCAATGGACTACAGGACCCAAAGCAGCATGGTTCCACCAAGGGGCGGTCATGTCAGACCAACCTCGTTGAATTTTTTGACTGGGTGACTAGGGAGGTGGATCAGGGGAGGGCAGTGGACATGGCATATCTGGACTTCAGCAAGGCCTTTGACACTGTGCCACATAGAAGACTATTACACAAACTGGGGAATATGGTGTGGGCAGGACAGTAGTGTGGTGGGTAGATAACTGGCTGGGTGGCAGGACACAGAAGGTGGTGGTAAATGGCTGTCACTCCACAGAGGGAAGAGTGACCAGTGGGGTACCAAGGGATCAGTGCTGGACCGGTCCTATTCAACATCTTCATCAGTGACATTGTGCAGGACCTAGAAGGCAGAATTTCACTGTTCACTGATGACACAAAGCTCTGTAACACAGTAGACACACCAGAGGGTGTAGACAGAATGAGAAGCGACCTGCAGAAACTTGAAGAATGGTCAGGAGTTTGTCAGTTGAAATTCAATGCAAAGAAGTGCAAGATAATGCATATGGGGCACAAAAACCCTGGCACAATATATCAGTTGGGGTGAGGATATAGCATGTACCAAGCAGGAAAGGGATCTTGGGGTTATCATCTCTGATGACCTCAAGGTAGAGAAACAGTGTGACAAGGCAGCAGGTAAAGCAAATAGGATGCTGGGATGTATAGGCAGGGGCATCACCAGCAGGAAAAGGGAGGTCATAATTCTGCTATACAAGACACTAGTGAGGCCCCACCTGGAGTACAGTGTACAGTTCTGGGAGACCATACCTACGTAAGGACATAGGGTAGAGAAGGTTCAGAGGAGGGCAACAAAGATGGTGCATGGATTGCATCACAAGTCCTATGAAGACAGGTTGAAGGAACTGAACATGTACTCCCTGGAGGAGAGGAGGAGAGAGGGATATGATAGAGACATACAAGTATCTTACAGGGAGGAACAGGGTGCAGGAAACACTATTTTTAAGCGAAAAAGATGTTTCAGGACTAGAGGGCATGGGATGAAGTTGGAGGGAGGACGATTCAGAGAAAACATGAGAAAGAATTTCTTCACAGAACGGGTGGTGGACAAGTGGAACACCCTGCCAGAGGAAGTGGTGGTGGCTGAAACAATCACGGGATTTAAGAATGCATGGGATAGACATAAAGGAATTCTGGAGGTCAGGGGTAAGGGGCAACAGACTTCTAGGAAAACAAACAACTTACAAGCTCAAATGGGCAGACTGGGTGGGCCATAGGCCCTTATCTGTCGACACTGTCTATGTATCTATGTATGTATCATTTTCTTATGATTTTATTAGATCAACAGTTGATTCAGAGGATAATCACAGTTACATCCAATGGAGCAAGATTTCACAGATCTCCTCTAATTCTAAAGACTGGGCCCCTATTTGGGCGCATCTATATAAGTATATTAAATGGGATAAATATAGATATATGCAGTTTCGCATAATTCATAATTTGTATTATTCCCTCCTCAAATTACACCGATTTGGTCTCCTGCACAATAGCCGCTGCCCTAAATGCCAACAAGAGGCTGCTGATATGACTCATATGTTATGGTCGTGTGAAAGAATAGTTACCTTCTGGCGAAGTGTAGAGAACAGACTAAGCCCTTTGCTGGCTTTGACAGGCTACTTTTGAACCAAAACATGTCTCATTGGAGAGTACACATTAATACTTGGGGGCAATCCGAGAGCCCACATGGCTCTGATATTGGCATGTGCGAAAAATGTTATATTAAGACACTGGAAGGACTCTGATGCTCCCAGTTATTTGGAATGGTTTCAAGAAATCATGTTTGCTCTGCAAGCTGAGCACACAATTGCTAAGTTGTCCAATAATACTAAGAAATATGTTAGTAGATGGGAGCCCCTCTGTACTCTCCTAATAAGTAACTAGCGAGCTGGGGGAGCTCAAGTACTTGGCATATCTGTGCCCCATTAGGATGGATATATTCTTGCATTCATGGCTTGAACCTGTAATACTGGTAGCAGACTGGGTGGATATGGGGGGGAAGGGGGAATTTGTAAGCTGCAGATTATGTATCTCATTGTCATGCTGTATATGTTCTATATTTGCCTTTTTTAATGACCTAGTAATACGCCTGTCATATGTTACCAGGTTACACCCAATCAAGTAACATAATAAAGTATATTAAATGATACAAGAAGTCATGGGGGAATGATCAAACTTGAGTAATGTTTGACTTTCGAGGTAAGGCCTGGAGGCAAGGAATTCAGTAGTGAGTGAGGAGTCACTAAGAAAGCTTCTGTGAAGTGAAAATGAGTAGAAGAGAGTCTTTGAGTGCATTGGAGATGATGGTCCATCCTCAATCCATGAGCTATGTAAACTGACTGATGATTCCGAGGATGAGAAATAGCTCTTTTCTGAAGGAACAGTAGAATCCCAAGTGAGAAGCAGATCCAGTTGGGGAAGAGCTAATGAAGTCCAGATTTCTAAGGGATGAAGGATGCATGTCCAAGGGATTGCAGGGGTGTAATGAGCTAGGAGAGCATAATTTGATCGATATGCTACCAGACAGTAAACGGTGAGAACTGCAATGATTCATGCAGACATAAGTGGATGATCCGACCTGCGTAATGTTTGCCATTAAGGTAAAGTCTAGATGCAAAGAATTCAGTAGTGAGCAATGAATAGCTAAGTAAGCATCCATAAAGTAGATAAATAGGTAAAGGAGAGTCTTTGAGTGCCTGATGGGAGTAATGCCATATAGAGTTGTAGGTAAATGGAGGAAGATTGCAGATATGGTCCAGTAGATGACTGAATATAGAGAGAATGACCATACTGTAAATACTCTGCTGGACAGTGACCAAAGTCGATTTGGGTGTTTCTGTGGGATTATTGTCCATATGATGCACTGTGGTGGCTTTTAGTTGGTTAGGTTTAGCAGTAGTCTGATGCAAAATACTTGACAGCAGCTTGGAGGTGGATATGTGAAAGAGTCTAAAGACTGGATTAATTGTAATGCTGAGTAATATGGGTGCCAGAGGATCTTAGTGCTACTGTTGATTGAGACATAATTAGGAGGCAGGACTGGGACAGGAATTTACCTTAACTGTTCCATATTTCCGAACAGAAATTCAGAGGAGCCTGGTCTTGGTGATAGTTTTTGCTGGAAGATTAATGAAGATAAGTCTTGAAAAATAGCCGAAGGATTCATTGGAAGGCCACATAACTCGACTGAAGATAACGGATGAGGAAATGCAGATTCTTATAAGAGGTATAGTGAAGTCCAGAAGCCAGAAAAATCACGGTTCAGATAGCTCAATGTTAGTAAGTAGCTATGCACTGGAGAGCCAGCTATGACTGTTCTAGAAGGCAGCTGGAAGGTTGTAGGACAAGCGAAGTCTGTAGAGGAAATAGGAGTCGAGTAGCATGGTCAACAAGGTCAGTGATGGTAGGAGAGGCTGCAAAAGGTGACTGGATGATGTCCGAGGTGGTGTGAGGTATCTTGTGAGTCCTGGCATCCTGAAGCAGTAATAATGGAAATTAAGTCAGAATATGACAGGAGAATTGAAGTCTGTTCCATGCAAGAGGATAGCCTGTGAGGCATGGTAGATGAGGAAGTCCACGGAGACTGAATAGACAGGATTCATAGTGAATATCCAATATAGACATATGGGAATCATTCTAGTGTCCGGTCAGATGAGATTCCAAAATGATCGAGGGGCGCTTTTGGGCAGTATGAAAACTCCATGATAGCATAAGAACTTTTGGGGTCTGTTATCTAAGGGATGTGTGTTAGAAGTAGTTTCCTCAAGTGAAATGTACAGTGATCCACTGAGTAGTGGATAGGAGCTGTTAGAATGGCCTGAGTAGGAGTAGGAGATGTATAGACTGGAGTAATAGTTGACAGTGTAGGAATACTGGCCAGATACAGTATGATGCCCAAAACAGCCAAAGCATACAGAACGAAGCCCCGAGTCAGTAAGGCTGAGATGGAAGCAGCCATCCAAAGATAGAAGAAAAATCTGGAGCGAATCCTGATGAACTGAAGGACTGATCAGGGAAGATGACTAGATGGAATAAGCAGAACGACATACTGTATATGAAGGAACAGGATGGGTCAGCTCCTCATAGAACAGTGGAAGAAGGTGAGAAGGCTAAAGCAGTCATTAGAAGATGATCCATGGAGGAATGAGGAGTGAAGTGAAGTACAAGAGCAACAAGGTTGAGGTACATACATTCTACTTCTGATGAAGGCTACGACCAACTAGTGAAGGGACGGAAGGTGCTGGAGTGGAGAAGGATAACGTTCCCACAGCTGAAAGAGAAAATGAACTCAGACAGCAACTGGATGGGTGACCTACAGCAAGGAAATCCCACAGACCATCAGACTTGATCGAGATAGATACTGGACCAGCTGGCAAGATCCAATACATGAGAGAAAGGAGGCTAAGGGATTCAAGAATGATGGTCCACATGATTGGTATGGCAAGAAGTGAGGAAGGATTGAAATAAAGACAAGCAAAGGGGTCTCAGAGTCTGGATGGAAGCTGTAAGCAGGTAGGGTATGGAAATTGCATGAGGAAGGGCCTGCAGGTGCAGAAGCAGGTTCCTAACTGAAGTAGATGCGGTGGGATGATAGGTATGACACTCCATAAAATGGTGGAGGGCGAAGACACATTAAGGACAAGCTCAAGTTCAGGAGGGAGCGGCAAGCAACAATCCAATAGAGATCAACTAAGATCGAAACAGCTGATTGTGGAAACGAGCATCCAGGTGAGGTAATCGAGGAGAGAGAACCAGTGTTCAGTACCACTCTGCAGAGGTAGGAGGATGGAGACAAACAAGTTACAGAAGTCCTTTCCAGACAGGAGCAGTGACCAAGCAAGAGACAGAGGATACCAAAACTCAAAGGATCGAGAGATGCTCTTTGACTCCTTTATGTCAATGAGATGATGTGCCCCAATCAAGCAGTGAGACTGGACACATATGAAGTAATGAAGTGGAACTCAGGCAGCCATCTGGGACAGTCAAGGCAAGAAGGACCCAACTGGATGTGGCTAGAAGAAATAGGACGATGAGAGTACATATGTGAAGAAGTTCCACTCCTAAAGGGAAGAAGCAACCTGCATCAGGAAGGATGGAGACTGAGGGAACAGTCATACACAGATTTTGACTCCCAGTCATGGAAGGTAACAGGATGAAACCATGAAATGGGGCTGCAGGCCAAGTAAGATGGAGGAGGTAAGATGAACAAAGTTAAATTCCTGAAGTGAAGCAGCATCCTGGTATCAGACTGAGAATGCAGATGTTAAAGCAGTAGAATCGAGACTCAGATACCTGTTGCTGTCATCTGAAGGGGAATAATCATGACTTGAAGCAGCTTAGACATGGTAGGATGATGCAGGCACATAGGGTGTGGAAATAGAAATTATGTTCTTACCGTAATTATGATCTTTCTGTGTATCTTCACCATTCATCACAGATGGGTACTGGCTGGAGATCAGGATCCTGTGGGAGCCTTTTTTTTTAAAGGATAGGCGGAGCCGACCCAGCATCAGCACCGCCCTCGAGGCCGATGTACTACGTGGCGCTCGAGTATTAGCCGTTAAGCTGTGTCGACTCCACCTGCCTACTAGTTCTGAGTCACCGGAGAGGTAAGAGGAAGGGATGAAGGGTGGGACAAGAGAGTCCACGAGACAGAAAAAGGAAGAGGAAACTGAACTAAAAGGAGAAATAATGACTGAGAGGACAGCAAAGAAGAAGTAAAACTAAGGGGATTGGGTAGGGGCCCCAATCTCTGAAAAAGAAGAAGGGAAGGAGGGGGGAAAGAGAGAATTTAGGAGAGAGTGAGAGAACAAAGATCCAAGACCCTTGTCTGTCACCAGACTGTATAGGAACTGTAAGGAGTGGCAAATCTCATCTGCCAGAATTCAAGGCACAGAATAACTGGCAATACCCCAAAAGCAGAGTCGGCTATTCTGGAGAAGGACAGGATACAGAGACTCAATACTCTCTCTGTAAAGATTTTTGGTGAAAAAAAGGGTTGTCTTTTTTTAAATATAAGGATAACAGAAGGAGGGCAACCACCAGTTCTCACCAGTAGGGGTGAGGATAAATAGTAGAGAGAAGTGCCACTCGAACTGTACCTCTGGGAAGAAAATTAGCCCCCTGTGTGTCCCAACTTTACCCCGCTCAAAAGAGGGGTAGGCACAGAGGGAGGAGGATCCAGAGACTGGAGCCCCAGGAGGATGGCGGGTGGGATTGTAATGAATGGTGAAGATACACAGAAAGATCATAATTATGGTAAGAACGTAATTTCTATATCTCATCTGTGTCAATCTTCACCATTCATCACAGATGAGTGAGTACCAAGCCCCAAGGGGGTTGACTAATTGCACCCTAAGGGACAGTGTTCCTTAGCCCTCAGTGGGTGACACACTAAGGGGGGGAACCTTCTGGGCCTGAGGAGGCCCGAGAGTGGGGAGAGCGAGACGGGGTCCCCGAGGGGGAAGGAATTTGCCCCGACAAACGCCGCCCCGCCTCACGGAAAAGAGATAGGTTCCTGGTGAGCGGAGCAGATCACCCTACGCCAGGCCAAGGGTGACAACCGGGAAAGGTGAAGCCACGCTGATCTTCTGGTGCAGATCGCTGTCCCTACTACCCTAGTAGCTACCTCATTGGCATCGTAAGATGCCCTTGCTTGGTGCCTTGCTAGCTCCAGGCCATGTGCAGAGAGTGCGGTGGCTTGCCTGGTTTGCTCCAAGTCAGGCAAAGCAGCTAGGAATTGACCCAGCACTGACCACAGGAACTGGTTGTAGGCTGCATAGTGGGCCTGATGAGCGGAGATGGAGAGAAGCAACCGTGCCGAGCAGAAAGTCCTCCTTCCCTAGAAATCAAAATCCGAAGAGTCCTGATCTGGGGGCCGGTCATGGTGGAGGGCGCGAAGCCCATCAGGAGTGTCCAGGTGCATCAATCCGGACTGCAGATGAGGCATAGAACCTGGAGACTCTGGAGGAGCGCAATACCTCTGGCTGAGGTCCCTAGGGGCAGGAACTCCGGAGAAGGGCCTCTGCTAGAAATGCATGGACGCCTCCCGAAAGGGAGCAGGCCAGGGGGGCACCACAAGGGTGGCCGCCCTGAAATCACCTAGAAAGGCGTGTGCCACATGCTCTGGATTGCTCGCAGATGGGGAAAGGTGAAGGTCCTCCAACATCCTCACGAGGAAACGCTGATACTCGGAGAGATCAGCGGCAGGAGAGATGTGGACAGGTGGTTCCTCTCCCCAAGAAGAGGGGGATGAGAAGCTGGAGGTCACCACATGCTCTGAGAGTGGCTGCTCGGGGAAAGGTTGAAAAACCTGACTGTCCAAGGCCCTAACATAGGCAGGGAACTGAGAAGCCACCGCTCTGAACTGCTCCCAGGTGAGAGGCCCGGTAGGACCAAGAATGCCCAGGAGTGCTTGAGAATGCAGCAGAGGGGTAGGGGCAGAGCCGAGGGAAGGAATCAGCTGGCCTCTGCAAGGGCTAGGGAGCGGACCATGGACACCCGGGGAAGTTGTCCCAGAAGACTCCGCAGCCGACAGCTGTACAACCACGTTGGTACTGCCTAAGCTGCAGCCAGAAGAATCCCCCCCAGTGAGGTGACCGGAGCTGTATGGGTCCAGAAGGACAGTCCCCTGCCTCCAAAGAATGGGACCCTCTCAAGGACCTGGAAGGGGAAGGACGGAAGTCCACACTCCGGCTTCTTCCAGGACCCGGGTGGACCCCAGAGAATGGCCTACGCTGGGACCCCACACCCCTTGACCCCTCAGAGTCCAAGAGAGTCCTGGTCCTGGGAGGGTCAGCCTAGGTAGCTGGCAGCCCTGGGATGTCCCCAAGGGGGAAATCCAGGGTGCAGCACCCTCCCCACCCGTAGGCTTCTCGATGGGCCCCAAAGTTGGGCAATCAAGACACACCACGGAAGGGGGTACACCTGCTGAGGGGTCCAGGAACCCCCCCCAGGCCAGGTTTCATGGCTATAGTGCCACGCACCATAGCCTGTTGGTCAGTGCCACTGACCCCGACCTGGAGGGGAACCCGATGCTCCTCAAGAGGGGCTGACTCCGACTCATCGAAGAGACCACTGGTTCACCCTCCTGTGCAGGCAACCCTGAAGGGTGTGACTGCTCGTCCGACTCTGAGCCCGACTCCGACCCCGAAGAGGTGGAATCCGAGGCCCTAAGCCAGACGGTAGGAGGGCGAGGAAAAGCGACCTTCACGAAGGGCCCAGAAGTCATGGCAGTGGTCGAGGCAGCACCCACACCCTCCACAGCCCCTGGTGCGGAGCTGGCAGAAGGTGGCAGGACATCCGGGACCAGAGGTCCGAGGCTAGGGCCAGCCATGGTGCCGTCAAGTCCACTGGCACCAGGAGCGGCACCAGGGACAGAGACGGCACCAGCAGCTGCCCCGGAGTCGCAGACACTGCAAGGCCCCCTGGCGCCGACCGCTCTGAGGGCAGGCTCGATGTCGATGACACCGCCGCCGCCCCTGGGCCTGTGACCATGAACAAAAGCCCAAGTGTCGACGGCTCAGAATGGACCCGGGCGCCAAGGCACCGACCAACAACCCCGCGGGTCCCGCTGTGCTGTGCTGAACCTTGGCACCGAGAGCAGCACCGAGGCGAGACATAGCAAAAGGCGACGCCAGATCCAGGGTCACAGTGCCAGCGCGGCAAGCGGCATTGACAGAGCCCACGGCGCCGAGAGACGAGGTGGCGCCGGCAAGGTCTTTGGCACCGCGAACGGCACTGGAGGCCTCGACAGCACTGACCGACAGTGTTGAGGGCCGAGGCGTCGATCTGGGCCTTCGAACACGGGGCTTCACGGGGGCCTTCATCCCCAAAGGGTGATTGCCATAGCGGCCTCCTCCCGCCCACTCCCGGGAGGAAGGGGGACGGCCTCCAGCGCTGCGGGAGGAGTCTCAACCAGGCTAGGCTACAGGGTTGAGACTCTCCTCCACGTCCATATAGAACCAGGAGGATCCGGAGGAAAGGCCTAGAGAATGCGCTTGACTTGATGAGTGCGCGGATCCTACCGGAAGTCAGCATAGTCAGTCAAATTCCATCGCTGTTCAAGAACATGGCGGTCCATAGAGAAGCAGGCGTCACATGAATCCATGTCATGAAGCGGGCCAAGACACGAGAGACACCGGTCATGCTGGTCGGTCACAGAAATATTGCGGCCATACAGGCACTTACGCATAGGGGGCCGCCCCGACTTAGATGAATTCTTGCCCTCCGACCGCGACATGACCTGTGGAAAAAAACACCAAAAATAGACTCGACATCACCAAAACTATAAATAATGGAAAGATCTTACCAGCGACGTCAAGTAGGGCAGATTAGAACTAGTAGACCGACAAACTATCAACGATAGAAGGCTAAGGCCTAAAAACCTCTTCAAAACACTTCTTCAAGGCTTCCCACGAGGCGGCCTCGATGGCGGGAGACGAAGAACTGGTAGGCAGGCGGAGTCGACACAGCTTAACGGCTAATCCTCGAGTGCCACGTAGTACGTCCGCCTCGAGGGCGGCGCCGATGCTGGGTCAGCTCTGACTATCCTTTTTTAAAAAAAAAAAAGGCTCCCGCGGGGTCCTGCTCTCCGGCCAGTACCCATCTGTGATAAATGGTGAAGACTGACAGATTAGATTTTCTATTCCCAAAGGGAAGCGGTAACTGGTATGCAGTAGAGAAGGCAAGGTATGACTCAGTAGACATGGTTCCCATCCCTGGTTGTTGGGGCAAGCTATCCTTCACGCAATGCTGTCCAGCAGAGATAGGGGCGGAGGATGTCAGTTCGGTACGTCAAAGAGGTAGTAGTTGTAATGGAATCCCATCCCTGGTAGACGGGGAAGCCTACCTTTGCTCAGCACCTTGGGAGGCACAGGTTAGGGATGAAGTCCAGAATAGTGCTGGTATGGGCTGTCAATTGCACTAACACTGCTGGAAGAGATGTAGGACATAAGATAGGGAGAGGATGATGAATCAGTAATTGACATGGGGTGACACATGTAGAATGGTAAATGTGGTAGGCACAAAGCAGAGATGAAATGTAGGAGAAGTGTACTGGAGCATAAATGGAGAAATGAAAAACACACAGAATGAAGGAACAAATGAGGAAAGCAGGAGGTGAAGCTATTGAGGGTTGTCAGCTGCAGAAGAGGAGTAGGTAGGGTGCAAGTAGTGGAGGGGCAGTTAGAAAATGTTATCCAACATGGTGATGTTGCTAACAGAGTGTAGTAAGGAAAGAGGCCATACAGAGAAGGATATGCTATGAGATAGTAATTTAGGTTAAAAACAAAAGTTTTGTTTTTATTTCATTTGCTTTCTCCATTCATGAAGTGAGGATGCTTGCGTGTCGACTGGTTCCTCTGTGACCAAGGTTTAAGCGTGGGAAATGGAGCCAGGATTGTTGTGGAGGTCAACATTAACAAGTAGGACAGCCATGGAGTCAGAGGTGGCTTCATAAGAAAGGTATCCATTTGTTTTATTTTTGCTCTGTAGCAGTCCCAGAAATGACAGTGCTCCATACCAGCCACTTGTTGGTGGAAATTAGAGCCAGGTGTGACACTGTACTGTTGTGGGTGGTGTGTGGAGAAGATCAGCAGTGGGGAGGATGAACAGCGTTGCACTGCATATTATAGGATGGTGTGGACGAGGATGGCCTGGTCGCCCCCACCCGTTCACAGAAGCAGCTGGGGAAAACAGAAACAAACCAAAATACTGCTAGACTGCATCTGCTTCCAGCAATCAAGCCAGACCTGAGTGACTACACAGAAAGATGCAAAACATGACACATGCCCCAAATTGGACTAGAAGTAAGTAACCCCATGTAAGTAAATTGGCACCAGAGAGCGACTCATTTGGTAGGTTGAGAAATAGAGATGGTGAAATGCAGACTGTAAGCAGGGATTAGTATTCTACAGAGCATGGAAGGTCAAATCAGAATCCCTTATGCTGTGTAGGTAGTGGGAGCAGGAGAAACAAGGCCTGTCCACAGCCGGGATCCTGGGAATGGAGGAGGAGCCCATGCCAGCTGTAGTCATTGAGGCGAAGGGATGGGAGCACGCGGCTGGAAAAGAAGGACGGATCATGAGGTGAGGAGAAAGCTCAGGCAGTCAAAGGGGAGGTAAAAGAAGCCCAAAGAAACAATACAGAAAAGGGACCCCAGGACAATGGGAAAGGGGAACCGAGGACAGGTCAGGGAAGTGGCAGAAGCTACAGGAGGAAACCAAGAGAAGCAGGCTCAGGAAGATACAGACAGACACCAAAAAATGAGACGGGAGAAAGGAGAAAGCGAACAAGACAGTAAGAACTACGAGGCACAGCCACATGACGCCATCAGGACTCAGGATAAAAACACTCCTAAGCAAGGGAGGTGTGGTTAGTAGAAGAGCTTAAATAGAGGTTGTAGGAGGAGCTATTCCCCACATTGAGCCAGACTAACCCTCCCATAGATTGTATCAGACTGATTCTGCTGACTTACAAACTGACACTTTCTGTAACTGCAAAATCCCAGAATCCTTCCAATTGACATCAAGAGGAAGGCTGTTGCTCTGGAGATTCACTAACTACAATGCAAGTATAGCTTTTAAAATCTCTAGTTAGATGTTTGCCAACCGTGCTGTTCTCCTGAGGCTAGGTACAGTCCTTTGTGACTGTATTTAGCATGAGGGAGGACAGAGGACCAGCAAACAAAGATCAAAGCTTATAAATATTCTAACATGCACTGCAGGCTATTGAATCACCCACTGCTGCAGACCCTTCTGATGTCAACTGTAGGGAGTTTGAGGATTTGTAGTGACAAAATACAGCTTGCAAGTCAGCAGAATCAATGGATACAATCTACTATACTGCAGCAAAAAAGAGAAAAAGTGTTTACACACGTATCACAATTGAGTCCAGTCTCACACTTGGGTGTAAGACTATAGTGCTGGCAGTTCCTCTTAAGGACCTTAGTGTCTCCTCCTCCTCTTAGCTTGCTTTCTAGGTCCCTACTAGATTCCCCCATGCCCCAGGTTTCAACTCCATTAATGCCGCAGAAAGTTTAACGCTGTTTCCTCCTTCTGTCGTGGGGATCCGCTGATTCTGGCATTCCACAAGGGTCACCCCTGCTGCCCACCAGAGTCTCCTGTAACCGATGTTCCCATCCCACAGGCTTCCAGTACCTCATTGTCAGGCAAAACTGACTTATCCTTGTCAGGTGCCCTCCCGCACCACCTGGAATAATGAAAGGAGGAGAGAAAGGAAAAGGGCCTTATATTGGCTGCAATGGCTGGAGGTGGTAGGCCCGCATACACAGTGGGGACTGGGACTAGCAGAGAGGTCTTCACTTATGTACCCAGTGCAACCTCTTTTTTCGCTCATGGGGCTCTTCCACCACCAGCATGCATGATACTGCTGCATTATCCTAGAGGCAGAATGTTCAGCTGCATGGGTACCTCTGCTGCCAGAGTGTTTCTGTAGAGCCACCATAGAAATGAGCTTCATCACCCACCTTCGGAAGGGAAGGGAAGCATCCAGAGAACATGCAGAAGCAAATCCTGCCAACCTCCGTTTTGACATCCCTGACTCAGGCATAAACCCATGTCACTAACATTTCAGGTGATGCTTTCATTGCTAGCACATAGACTAACATTTAAGTCCTTATTTTAATTAATTTTCCACCATCCTTACTAAACATAATAATTTGGCTATTAAAACTCATTGTAGCAAATATAGTAATTGGCCAATGTTTGTTATGCCTGTGAATAGTATTCTAATATAGTTGTCTAGCAGATATCAAGATGAATTTCAAGAAGTAAAAAAAAGTCAGATAATTTTTAAAAATGTATCGCGGTGATATTGCCTTGGGCAATCAAAAATCACAATGATGAGATCATCATTGATCAAGTCATCATTTCCATAACATTATGGTTTTGATTGGCGAGCATTTAACACAGAGGATAATGTATGGGTCTCTAGTCGAAAGCGGTCTGTTTACTGGGGAAGGTTGCCAGGGCAACTGTGTAAACCTCAGAGCAAAGCTCGAGAGGTTTATGCTAATAGCAACCTCAAGATAATTAACAATAACTGATTGCCGATAAAGTACTATACATTGACTATAGTGGAAAGTCCCAAAGAAAAGGGAAAACAGCTCCTTACCATTCGAAACATAGTCACTGCCACTGCAGGTAAGACCTTCCCTTACGCTGCCATGCATCCGTCGGATTACCAAGTGTAAAAAAAAAAAAGGCGTACATGCACAGCTGATCCGGTTGTTAACCTATCGATGTGATGTAGTAACCGAAGGTTAACAACATTACTACATCACATCGATGTTATAACAACAAAATGATGATTTCCTAAGGTTAACAACGATCATACATTATATTTATGATTAATCATTGTTAGTCCATGATAATCTCATTGTTGCTCAAGTTCACAGTGATGGTCTTTAAGACTGACCAGTCCAAACAGCTGCGGCACTCCACTGTAAAACTTGACAGGTCCCCAAATATTGCTACTGACCATGACAGGTTACACGGTCTAAAACTCCACTGATGTGCACAGTGCATACAGTGCAAAGTTAAGTACCATCTGTCAGGAAGTTGGGGCCTGAGACAATAACTCCACCATGGTCAGAGGGGCACAGGACCCAAGGCAGCATGGATTCACAGCGGGACGGTCATGCCAGACAAATCTGATAGATTTCTTTGACTGGGTGACCAAAGTAGTAGATCAGGGAAGGGCTGTGGACATGGCCTACCTAGACTTTAGCAAGGCATTTGACACAGTCCCACACAAGAGATTAATATATAGGTTAGCCAGCCTGGGAGTGGGTCCCAAGATGACAGCCTCGGTAAGAACTGGCTGGAGAATAGGACACAGAGAGTAATAGTAAATGGAGTCACTCTGAAGAAGGGGTTACTAGTGGGATACCGCAGGGGTTCAGTAATGAGACCGGTCCTCTTCAATGTCTTTAATGCGACATTGCAGGGGCCTGGAAGGAAATATGTCTCTTTGCAGATGACACAAGATCTGCAACAGAGTTGATGCACAAGGTGGGATGGAAAGGATGAGAAGGGACTTGGCAAGGTAAGAGGAATGGTCAAATGTATGGCGCTTAGAATAAATGCTAAGAAGTGCAATAATGCACCTGGAAACAAAATCAGGGAAGAGTACACAATGTGGGGTCAGATACTAACATCAACAACAAAACATTTGTCAATGCCGAACGTTCGCTTGCAGGTATTTGGCACTTGGACAAGGCTTAAAAAAAATCAGTGACAAAGAAGTACAAGTATTTGTCAGTGCCGAATGTTGCTTGCTTCTATGTGCTGTTTAGGTTTTTGGAAGTCACTGGAGTATAAATATTTAAAATTTCGCGAACTTACGAGCGTGCATAGGAACTGCGCAACACATGCTCGTAAAACAGTCATTTTTAGGAATGTTTTCACCAAATTTTCAACATAGTCATTTTAAGACCTCTGCTCATGAACAGTGTCACTGTGATTTTCTTAATGTGTCCCATACATTGATTTCGCACACTGACTGCGCCATTGTGTGCTACATGGGCAGAAACATGTTTTGGGTGAGATGTGAAAAATGACAGCTGTACTACTCATAAGAAGGTGTGGTAAAATGACAATGTTGAAAATCTGGAGTGGAAATATTGAAAATTCGCAAACCTATGAGAGTGTGTAGGAATTGCGCAATGCACGCTCGTAAAACAGTCATTTTTAGGAATTTATTCACCAAATTTTCAACATAGTCATTTTAATACTTCTGCTAATGAACAGTATCATGGTGATTTTCTTAATGTGTCTCATACATTGATTTTGCACACCGACTGCGCCACTGTGCGCTACATGGCGGAAGCATGTTTTGGGCAGGATATGAAAATGACAGCTTACTGCTCATAAGGAGGTGTGATAAATGTGGCAATGTTGAAATATCTGGAGTGAAAATATTGAAAATTAGTGAACTTGCGAACCTCGTAGGAACTGCCAATGCGCTTTCGTAAACAGTCATTTTTAGATTTTTGCATCAAATTTTCAACATTGGGTTTTGGGACCCCTTCTCATGAATGATGTCACTGTCATGGCATTATTTGGGCCTGAAGGGTGATTTCATGCAGTGACTGTGCAGTGACTGTGAAATCTCCTCTGACGCCCAGAACAACCGCATGACAGTGACATCATTCATGCAAAAGGCATCCCAAAATCCATGAAAAATTAATGCAAAAATTCAAAATACCTGAGATATGCAATAAAGTTGAAAAAAACCTATCTAGCCCATTGTACAGCTCCAGCATTTCCTCAGTTCGCAGTTGGCTTTGAAGAGTGCAGACGTGTTCCCGGTCCACAAAGACTGTCGGCGCCGAGCCCAGAGGTGGGTAAGTATGGGGTGAAATGGGTGTGGGGAGGCAGAGGTGCAGCAGTGAGTGGGTGTGGGTTGTGGGGGGCTGGAGAGCGCCAACGCTTAATTTGACAGGTCGCAGAAACATAACGTGGGACATTTGCCATGCTGGGGTGGGCTCCCAGCAGCGTGGTAGAAAGAATAGCTGAGGGGCCGTGGAGCAAAGGGGATTGGGCACCCCTGTCGCGACAGACGGGTATATTTGTCACATGGGGTGGGCTCAGCCGCGGCAGCAAGGGCATTTGGAGGCGGCGTGATCACGGTGCATGCAGACAGTGGTGGTTTTCTTTGAAGAGAGAGAAGACCACTGCTGTCATACAAGCACCGTGTCCAACTGGTGCAGGACTGCCATGCCTGCTCAATGGAGCAGGGGATTGCAGAGGAGGCATAGCTCCAAAAGTGCGTCCCGATCTCCCAAGACGTTCCTTGCACATGCGCTGAAACAAGCGTAAAAATGGAAAGGGACCTGGGGTAGTCATATCAGATGATGACTAAAAAGGGTGGGCAAGTAAAGTGAGAGAGGGCAGCAAGGAGGGTTGGGGGATACCGGGACGCATAGGGCAGTGGCATCACCAGTAGAAACAGGAAGTTATTATCCCCCAGGACAGACTGCTGGTGAGACACCATCTGGAGTACTGCGTGCAGTTCTGGGAGCCCCAGTCTCTGCAAAGACATAAACAGGATGGAAGCTGTCCAGAGGAGGGCAACTAAAATGGAGCAAGGTCTGCACCGGAAGACATATGAAGAGAGACTTAAGGAGCTTATATGTATAGCCTTGAGGAAAGGAGGAGAGGGGACATGATAGAAACTGTCAAGTACCTCAAGGGAATCAACAAAGTCCAAGAGGGTAGTATCTTTCAAACAAAGGGTGTGCAAGAACAGGGGACACAATTTGAAGCTAGAGGGGCAGCTCAGAGGTACTTTACAGGCATTTTTCACAGAGAGGGTTGTGGATGCATGGGAACTCCAGAGAAGTTGTGAGCTCAAAACAGTGGTGAAATTCAAGCATGCATGGGACAGTCATAAGGCAATTTAGGGTGGGAGTAGGAAGAAGTGGAGCTGCGCTGGTTAACCAGGATCTGCAGCTTGTATCCATTAGAGTAGGGAAAGGGCAGACTGGGTGGGCCAAGCGGTCCTTATTCTGCCATCCAGATTCTATGTTTCTATGGTCTATCACTCTGTTGCTTCATTCCTCAGGAGTTTCATCAGTGGGCAGGGTTCTTCCTTTACACATCGCTCAAAAGGACCCCAGTCCAATAGTTACGTCTTCACAAGGTCAAAATTACTAGTTAGTACATTATTACTTCACGAGTATCAAAGCTGTCCCAATATTAAAGATAAAGTGAAAGTGCATTATATAAAAGCAGACTAAACCTAAGTTATCACAATTAGCTATACATGAGGAATAAACCATGATTAAACCTTTGAACATAAGTTGTCCAGTGGGAGCAGGGTGATGAGGGATTGCGTGGCAGCTGATGACCTGGAGTGAGCACCAAGCCCAGGATGACAGGAGCAGAGGCTGACAGGGAGGGCTCAAATGCATCCCTGGATGCTGTCACTCCTAGGGGGTCAAGAATGCACACGCCTGGCGACTCCTGGCAGAGGGTTTAGGCATAGTGTTTGTGATGTGGGCGACCACATGTTGTTTGGGTGATTCATGCCAGGATGCTGCAGCATGCATTTTAGTGGGCTTAGGGAATGAAAAAGAGAAATGGCCAACTAAACCACCTGGATGACAGCGGCCCACCATCCCATCACCGGGCGGCCAGGTCGCCCCATGCTGTGCCCTCGCTGCCCCCAATAGAATTGAACAAAGTGCCTACAGGCACAAAACAGTTTCCCTACTGGTCCCTCCACAAAGGAGGGCCCCCGATAGCAAATATGTTGGGTCAGTTGGGGGTGGCATGGCTGAGGTCAGTGGACGGCAATCACAGCAGCAGTGCAGGGCTTGGCTGCCCAAAGGAGTGGGCAGCTAGGCTGTTGGGGAATAAAGAGATGTCGAAAAAAATCTTTGACCATACATAAATGTACCAGCTAATAATTAGAGGCAAAGAAGGTTCCGCTGGTGAGCCAAGCCCGTCAGTCACTAACAACTTGCTGCTCACCTCCCTGTCTGGTGCAAGGCAGTTAACCCAAGATTGACCTGTATAATGCAGTTATGGTGAAAAAAGTTGAATAACATTTATTTTTTTTCGTAACTGCTTCACATTGTAATACTGGTCAACGCTTGTATCTACTGTAAAATATCACAAGCTATGTAAAGTGTGTGGCGATCCAGGGTTGTAGAGGTGGCTGAGTCTGCCATCTCTAGCAAATTTATGCTCACCTTACTGCTGGCACTTAATTACAATCAGGTATGTTGTCAACACTGAATTTAAAAAAATAGTAAAACACAATGCCAGAAACCAGACAAATCTGCACATCCAGAATCCAGACTCGTTCTCTAGGCTGAAGCTGTGGCAAAGTGCAGAAAGAGCTCTGTCGAGTCATATGCTTGTTTGCATTTTAAACTTGAAAACTGCTTGTGGTATTACATTTCTTTTACTTGGTTTGGAAGTTTTGGAGTGAAAAGAGATGGCAAAATACAGCATATACGGTTCTCAATTTGTGGCCCTTCAACAGTATCCTTTGATGAGTAATGTGGCCTGGTAGGTGAGTAACGTTTTAAACAGACCTTAGCTTCATTGAGATCTTTTCTGTTTATTCTGCTCCTTCAGCTTCTCCAGTGCCATGCAGATGGCTTGGACTGCTGGTAAATGTACAAAAGCCACAATCTTTTGAAAAAACATAAATGGTTGGACAACCAATGCTATCAAGTATCCGACTGACATGACTTGGTGAGCAACTTCAGTGTACCTTGACAGATGGTACACAACTCAGAAATTTTGACTTTTCAGGGACAAAGAGATCTTAGCAACTTTTACCATGGCTGTCCATAATGTAGATGGACTTAGTGGCTTTCCTTGGATTGCTACGGGGTTTGGTACAGTCTTCATTCTTATATTTCAGCCGTAGGCATAACGCAGATGAACATGTTGACTATGAGAGCTGCTAGAGAAACGGTGTGAGGGTGCTAGCCCAATGGCCAGCAGAGCTGCAGAGGGCCCGATATGTGGCTGGCAAATCAAAGCAGCGGTATCCCGGATGACACTGGTTTGCTGGGGGGTAAGTTCAGCAACATTTCAAAGGAGATCTGATGCGCCGTGGCTCTGTCTTTGAAATGTAACCCTTCAGTTGTGGTTTAGTGTCTCTTCCTTATAAACATTGTCCCTTTCCTGCCTGCCACTAATGCATCTTTCTGGCTAAACAATTTCCCTTCCTGCTGCTGCTTAATGTGTCTTTCCTGGCAAACAATATCCCTTTCAACACCCATGCCCACTCAGTGTGGTACATGCCCCCAACCATCTATATCCTAGCCAACATTGGGAGCCCAGTTCCCATGTTAGCTCCCCCTCCTCGCCACTATTGTGGCACACGAGATCCCACCCAGTGTGCCTAAATTTATATTAATTATTTTACCTGTAAATGAAAAAACCTTCCCTCAGTCTTTAGTTTTTTTACCTGTAAAATGAAAACTGTCCCTCTGTCTCCCTGTCCCCCACTGCGATCTCTGACCTCCTTCTGCACACCCACATCCCTTACCCCCTTACCCCTTACCCCATACTTACACTCCGAGGGTTGGCGGACACGATCTTCTGCAAAGCGGGATACGTCTGTCTCTTCAAAACCGACCGACAAACTGAAAGAATGAAAGGTAAGCCATATAATGGACTCAATGGTGGGTTCAATTTAGGTTGATATCTCAGTCATTTATATTTAAATTTTCAACATGGGTTCTTGGACCCCACCTTATGAATATGTCACTGTCATTTTGTTCTTTGGTCCCGAAAGGTGATTTTGCGGTCGCAGCATGGAATCACCTTTTGGGACTAGTTAACAAAACAACAGTGCCACTGTTCATGAGGTGGAGTCCCAAGAAGCCCATGTTGCAAATTTGGTGAAAAATTCCAAAAAATTACTGCATTACAAGCGTGCATTGCACAGTTTCTACACATGCTCGTAACTCTGCCAATTTCTCATATTTTCACTCTAGATTTTCAACACTGCCAATTTTTCACACTTCCTCATGAACAGTACAACTATCTTTTTTCACATCCTGCCCAAAATAGGTTTTAGCACTTGTAGCACCGATGCGGTCACTGTGCAAAATCATCTTTGGGATTGAATAACAAAATTATAGTGCCACTGTTCATGAGGTGGTGTCAAAAACCCATGTTGAAAATTGAGAAGTGAAAAAATAATACCAACAATCACCTGGGGACATTAGGGTTTCAACTGTAATGCCCCCACACCCTGTAAGAGTGCTGGCATCAGCCATGTGCCTTGGAGTCATTGGCCGTAATGCTCACACCATTCCACCCCCAACCCCATGCTGCAGCCAGAGACAGGCACTGGGTGTGCATGGACTCTTTGGCCCTGACGTTCCTCCATTCTCCTATTCTGCACCCATCTCAGCTTATTTCATTACGGAATGGGGTAAGCTATTAAGGTCGAAGACATCAAGGCACACCCACGACAACTGTCAGTGTCTGCATGGTTGGGGTGGAGTGGCATAGTGTTACTGCAAATGACCCAAAGAGCACCCCAATGCCTGTCCAGTCTCTGCAGGGTGAGGGTGGGTGTTAGGGTTGGAAACCCCTAATGCCTCATTAAAAAAGTAAATCAGTGAGGGACATTTGATGTCATCTACCCTGATTTCAGCAAAACCTTCACTAGCGTCCAACACAGAAGGCTGATTAACAAGATGAGTAGTCATGGCAATGAGGCACAAGCTGATAAACTGGGTTAGAAACAGGCTGACAGACAGGAGGTAGAGGGTGGTGGTAATGAGACCCAATCCAGGGAGAGAGGGTGACCACTGAGGTACCTCAGGGATAAATCTTGGGACCAGTCCTGTTCAATGTCTTCATTACAGACATCGCAGAAGGGCTAGAAGGAAAGGTCTGTCTGCCTGTTTGCAGATGACACCAACATCTGTGACAGAGTGAATACTCCAGAGCAGGTGGAGAAAATGAGCAGGGATGTGGAGAGGCTTGACAAATGGTCCGAGGAGTGGCAACTGAGGTTCAGTGCAAAGAAGTCCAAATAATGCAATGAGAAGATGGAAACCTGGGGAGAGTTACAGGATGGGGTGGAGGTGCTGATGATCACCAAGGAAGAAAGGGACCTAGGAGTTATCAGGTCTGATGACCTAAAGGTGTCAAAGTAGAGCATAAATGTCTCAAGGACCGCCAGTGGCATGCTGGGGTGCATGGTAGCAGAAGGCATGAGGTGGCGATGCCATTGTATAGTGTGCTAGTGAGGCCTCACCTACAGTACTGTGTGCAATTCTGGAGGCCGCATATGTGCAAGGACATTGACAGGGTGGAGGCAGTCCACAAAAAGGCAACCAAGATGGTACGTGGCTTGCAACACAGAAACATATCAGGAGAGATTAAAAGCAACTTCAATATGTACTTACTTGGAGGAAAGGAGGGAGTGAGGGAACATGATAGATATGTTCAAGTACCTCAAGGGTATAAACAAGGTGCAGAGGTGGACATCTTTCAATGCATCAAAATGTTCGGCATTGACAAACCCTTGTTTTTTATCCTAAAAAAAACATTGGCCATCATTGTCTGCTGTGTAAGCCCCTCCCGTAAAACGTATACAGACACTTGGGGTGCCCAATCCCCCAGTTTCCTCATCTGTCTTCTGTGTAACAACCCTAAACAGTATGCAAACACTAGGGGTGGCCAGTCCTCCAGTGTCATCTGTCTGTCCATTGTTGTCCACTGTACACAGCCCCCATCCCAAATAGTATACAGACACTAGGGGTGCCCAACTCTAGTGTCCTCATCTATTCAGCAAACTCCTGAAAAAAAGAAAACTGTCCCTCGTCATTTTCTTCCCCTGTAAAAAAGAAAACTGTCCATCATTGCCCATGTTCCACCTTTACCCAACCCCCTACCCTCCCACTCAAGACCCACCACCCCACACCCCACCTACCCAATACTTACCCACTGGAGGTCCATCGCTGTAATCTACCTTGAACTGCAGGCAAGTCTTTGCTCTTCAAAGCCCAACCACGAACTGAGGTAAGCACTTCAATGTACCCCTCCCTCCCCAGAAGTCTGCGAATTTATAGGGGAACACCTGCTCTGCAACTGGAGAAAAAGGCTGCAGGTGCAGCTCATGTAGTTCTAGCCACTGGGGGTTGGATTTAAAGGTTGGGAGAGAGGAGCTTAGAGAGTTGTTCATTTCCCTTATAAGTTTAATGTGTTGTACTGCACCTGGTAACAGGGTTACTGGTGTACAGTGGGACTGTCTCTAAGATTAGTGGGTGACCTGATTAGGCAGTCGGGGTATCTTGGACTAGGGGGGAACCTGGTGGCTCATCCAAGGAAACCTATTTGGAAGGGGATGGAACCACACATCATTAGGGCCAGCATCTTTGGGAGGGTGGTGGGTGCTGGGTGTGGAGCAGCCATGATACTGGACTGGGCTTGGAGTTCGGTGGTTGCCCAGTGTGCTACCAGCTAGCACAGCTTAGGGAGGAGGTTGCGGGGATTAGAGAAAGCTGGGAAGGGGGTGGTATGGTTGGGGAAGGGGCTGGGAATCTCCACAGGGTTGCACCAAGCACTGGGGGTGGGGCATAGGAAAGGAGTGCAGGAGAATACTCAGGGGTCATAGGGACCCTGGCAGAGAGTGGTCCAAAGGACACTCCCAAGGAAGCAGGCAGGTAACTGGGGACCCTCACAAAGGGGGGACGGAGGGACAACATTCTCAGGGAAGTAGGCAGATGGCCAGGGCTGGACAGAAGGAAGCAAGGTGGGGAAGTGGATCAGACCTTACACTCAGTAACTTCAATTCTCTTCTTCTGCTCAAGGATGGGGGGGTGATGTAGTCACGACAGGGTGGTTAGAGACGGAAGGAGTGGGAGTGGGAGGCAGGGCAGGGGCCAGATAGCAGGAAGAACAGGGGGACCTGGAATGCAGGAGAATGGGAGCAGTGAATCAGGCAGGAGGGGCAGGGAGAGAGGAGAAAGCACAAGGAGAAGGACCAGTTGGGAGGAAAGGTAAAGGAGAAGGACCAAAAGCACAAGGAGGATTCAGTAAAGGGAGTTGAGGGTTTAGGCCAGGGAGCATGACAAGCAGGAGGAACTAAAGGGAGAAAGGAAGGAAGGAAGGAGGATGAGCCAGGCTAGTTTAGCAGATGGGGAGAAGGACAGTTTTGAGAGCAGTGAGGAAAATAAGGTACAGAAGGATACTCAGGAGGAGAGGCATAGGATTGGAGGGGGGGGGTGGCCATGGTAAATAAGGAGGGGTGGCATGTGGCACCCAGATAGGGGGAGGAACAAGGAGCCAGCTGGGTGGAGGGGCCTGTAGAAAGGATGAGGGACATGGAAGGGGGGAGAATGGAGGAAAAGGAGTGGTCAGAGTACTCCTGCTGGGGAATTCTATGATCAGAAGTATCAAATGGGATGGAGGAGAACCTGGCCAGTTAGAACAAGATGCTTCCCTGGACTAACAATAAGTGCTGAGGGCTAACCACGAAATTGTATATCAGCTGGCAAAAGGATTGTGGGGTTCCCCAGACATACTGAGTCCACCTGGGTACAAATGACATTGAGGGAAATAGCGACTAGAGATACAGGCAAGATTCAGGGAGCTCGCCAGGGTCTGTCATGACATAGGATGCACAGTTTCCTTCAGAAATCCTGCCAGTGCCAAGGACTAGTGGGGAACAAAAGGAAAATGAGGGAGATAAACCAGTGGCTCAGGGGTGGTGTGAGGCCAGAGGGTATGGGTTGATGGGGGATTGGGAGAGACCTGAGGATAAGAGCCGTATGCTAGAGAGAACTACATCTCAATTTGAAGGGGAGGGAATCCTAAGTTGAAAATAGAGGGGTTCATTGGTGAAAAGTGGGGTTTAAACTTGTGAAGGGGGTGGGATGAGAAAAAGGCTGTCAGAGGGTGCCGATAAGGAGGACTCTGTCTCCACCCCTGGGGACCAGGAGGATTGCAGGAAAAGGCCAACTGGCAAAGTGCAGACCAGGGGAAAATAGAATCCCATGGGAACACGAGCAGGAAATGGAACTATGGGAAAGGGTGGAAGGTAGTCCTGCTAAATGCCAGGAGCTTGGGCAATAAAATACCTGAGCTCCAGGCGATGCTAACTGAGGGAGCAGTGGATGTGGCAGTGGTCACTGAGACTTGGGGCCACTGCAAGACATGACTGGGACCTGAACCTGGAGGTTACACTATGTTCAGGAAGGACAGGGGGAGGGAAGGGAGGAGGGTAGCAATGATAGTCAAAAACTGCATTGGCATAGGGGAGTAGAGGAGGCGGAGGAACTGGAGGTGATTTGGATCACCTTGATAACAAGGGCAAGAGGTAAAATAGGAGTGGTGTATAGACCCCTGCCCTGGCGGAGGAGCTGGAGGACAGGCTGATGGCAGATGTTGGAGACACTGCAGACTGGGCAGAGGAACGGTGGTGGTGTTGGGGGACTTAAACATGCCAAGAACAGACTGGTAGACTATGACATCCTCTGTGACCAGGGAACAGAGGTTGTTGGATGTCTTTCAAGACGCGTTCCTAACTCAGCAGGTGAGGGAACTGACCAGGGAGGCACGGGTACTGGATGTGGTCTGGCAGACAGTGACTAGATTGGGGGCCTGGAGGTAAGGGACCCATTGGTGGGGAGTGACCATGCCACGGTCTGGTTCTGCCTGGACCTAGGAGGGGTAGAAGGCTGCACAAAGATGGAAGTAACCGACTTCAGAGGCGGTTTAGAAATGGAAGGATCTCAAGGAGCATTTGGATGGGATTGGGTCAGACATGGACGCTGATAGTAGGTGGAAATCATCAGGAGAGGGTGCAGGATGCTACCAGCACCTGTGCAAGAGTAAGACTAAATGCGGTAGGGCCCAAAAACCCTGTTGGTGGACCAGGGAGGTCCAGGAGGTGGTGCGGGAAAAGAGCAGCCTATAAGCAATTCAAGTGCTCAAGGGTGAAAGGATCAAGGAGTATGAGCTGATGGCTAGAAGAGCCACTAGAGTGGTGAGGGGCGGCTAAAGGCAAGGAAGATGCAGAACCTGGCCAGGGAAATTAGAGAGGAACAAGGGCTTCTTTAGATACATTGGGGAAAACAAAGGGTGAAGGGCAGATTAGCAGGATTCAATCGGGAGAGATGGGCACAAGACCCGGGAAGCAGGCTGAGGTACTAAATGAGTACTTCACCTCAGTTTCACCAGGCAAAATGGGGATGCTGCATCATACATGGGAGGAGACAGAGATACTGAGGAGGGGGACCCTTACCGATCGGCAGGTCTGGGGGAGGGAGGCATCACTGGCAGCTGGGGGAGGCTAAGCAGGAGAAGAGGTACCGAAGTGGAAATCACAGCAGTGAGGTGAGGGAATCCTCAGCTCTTAAGACAGAGAGAAAGCACCAGGCCGGATAAATTACATCCCAGAGTGCTGAAGGAACTTGCAGATGTCCTGGTGAAACCCTAGCAGAGCTTTTCACCATCTCTCTGAGGACAGGGTGGGTGCCCCAAGACTGGAGGTGGGGCATATAGTGCCTATCCACAAAGGGGATCAAGGAGGCAGGGAACTACAGGCCTGTCAGCCTGACATCGGTGGTGGGCAAGGTGATGGAGGGCATTGTCAAGGAGGGCTAGGAGGGACCTGGATAAGTCAGGGTGCCTGGGCGATGAACAGCATGGATTCATCCGGAAATCATGTCAGACAAACCTGGTGGAGTTCTATGACTGGGTGACAAGTGCCTTGGACCTGGGTAGACCAGTGGATGTCCTCTTTCTAGACTTCAGCAAGGCATTTGACTCTGTTTCTCATGTGGGCCTGTTGGATAAGCTGGGAGAAATGGGGGTGGGGAACCAGATGATCAGATGGATAGGCAATTGGCTCCAGGACCGGACCCAGAGGGTCATAGTTGGTGGGATAGTTTCATCCCCAAGGAGGGTCATTAGTGGGGTCCCACAGGGATCAGTACTTGGGCCCCTTCTGTTCAATGCCTACGTATCTGACATAAGGACAGGAATCAGGAGTGAGATGAGTCTCTTTGCAGATGACTTGAAACTGGGGGTGGTGGTGGATGGGGAGGAGGGGAGGGTGGTCCTACAGGGGGACCTGGAGGCTCTGGAAAGATGGTCTAGAAAGTGGAAGTTGAGGTTCAATGCAGGGAAATGCAAGGTACTCCACCTGGGGGCCAGAAACCCAGGTCAAGTGTATACCCTGGGGGGATGCTACAAGTCTCGATGGCTGAGAGGGACCTGGGGGTGGTGGTGGATGTCAAGATGAACAACTCAGACTTGCAGGAGGGCAGCAGCCAAAGCCGACAGGATGCTGGGATGCATCGCTAGGGGGAATCACCTCCAGAAGGAGGGAAGTGATACTCCCTCTGTATAACTGCTTGGTGAGACCGCACCTTGAGTACTGCGTGCAGTTTTGGAGGCCACACTTAAAGAGGGACATTAACCTCCTGGAGAGGGTCCAGAGGAGAGCAACCAAAATGATTTGGGGCTTGGGGACAGGACCTATGAGGAGGCTCAAGAGCTAAATATGTACAATTGGAAGAGAGAGAGAGAGAGAGACGCAGGGGACATGATAGGGTCTTCAGGTACAAGAAGAGGGAAATAAAGGGAGGAACAGTCAGGGTGCTTGAAGGAAGGAGGAAGGGGCCACATAGAGGCATGGGTGGAAGCTGGAGGAGGAAGATTCAGGGGAGAAAGGAGGAGGTGCTATTTCACTGAGGAGGTGGTGGAGCCATGGAATGCACTGCCTAGGGGCTGGTGGAGGCAGAGACAGTGGAGGAGTTCAAGAGGGTGGAACAGGTACAGGGAAGGGTTCTGGAAGCAAAATCCAATGCAGCAAGAATATCCAGAACTGGGAAGGAGAAGCCAGAGAAGGCGGGAGGACAGCAAGGTCAGCACCCAGGGGTGGGGGCTGACCAAGCAACAGACTACGAAAGACCGTTAGGCCTATTCTGCTAGCATTTAGTATGTTAGTAGTATTTCAATGAGGTTTCCGGCACCAATGTTTTTCAATAGGGTTTTCAACTTAGTGCCATAACTTGTCCATTTTAAAATATTTTGGCCCCACATTTTCAACATATGTTTTTTGGGATCCCACCTCACAAACAACTTCACTGAAGCAATTTTCAAACATCCCCTTCCCACATGACAGCAGTGCGCATGACGAATATTTGGCATTGACAAATACTTGTTTGATTGGGGTTAGTTGTGCATTAAGCCCTGACCAACACTCAATCTGCTGTGCTCTCTTACAGTATTTGTTGATATCCTGGTATCCATCGTGGAGTAATCTGAGGGTAGCATCTGGTAGAGACTGAGGAATTACTATTCTGGTTCTTTTCAAAATTAAACAGCCTTGAACTGTCAAGGTGTGTCGTTCTGGCCTGAATGCATTGATATTTTTCAGTCCTTGAACTCTCATTGGTCATCCATGCTGGCAAAACTTCAGAACTTGTTGAAGTATGTGATCTTTCAGCACTTGCTGTCTTATTTGATCAAGATTGCTGTCTGATAGTGGAAGAGTGTCTTGTATTTGGGCAAGAGACACATTTGTTTCTTCCAGGAGGTTTGCATCTCCTTCTGTAAGTTATCCTTTAAGAATCATTTTGGACAATACATTGGCAGTGAGAAAAGACTTGCCTGGAATATGAACAATAGTGTAGGCATATCTCATCAACCACATACAAAACCTCAGTACCCTCAGAAGAAGGTCATATAGGCATTTGGTCCCCAATAGGCTTGCTAGAGGTTTATTGTATTTATTTATTTATTGAATTTGTGTGTGTGGGGGGCTACAGATGGTAAGCAACTGAAATTGAACCAGATTTAGCTGTTGGTGGTATTTTAGTGAATGGGAGAAATTTGGCCAGGACACCAGGAAATTCTCCTACTCACAGGAGGGGTTCGGCTGCTGTGTTTGCATGGCAGACACCACTGAGCGTCGATGGAGCAACAGGTTGGAGCTAATGTGCAGTCTGAGCTTGTTCCTCATGTTAGGCAGATACAGGGAAAATCTTGAGTGTGTACTGGATGCACCTTTGAGGTGTCGGGAGTTTGCATGGTGAATGCCATGGGGCGGAGACTCGAGATGAAGATTGTTTTCAACCATCAGCATTCCCGTTACTACAGGGCACGTCTAAGATGCACTCTCAGGCTGCAGCTCAGGATGTGTCAACTAAAGATTCTACAATACCTGTAAGTCCCCCTTTGAAGGCATCGGTTTGCAGGGCAGACTTGTCAGATTCTGATAAAATGACTCACCCCACTGATGCACTTGCTGCTGGAATGCAGAAGGAAACTTCATGAAAAGACTCCTATCCAGGCCATGAGTGGTCTAAGGACAGTACGCTGACAGATGCCAGTTGGATACTATTGGATGGTAAATGGATCCCGGATTCAAACTGGGAAACTCTTTCTCTGACTTTGTGCCGACTAGATAAGGGGGCCCCCATGGACTCACAGACAGGTCAGGAATCTGTTTAGCCTCTGACACAGTTCCTCAGGGAAGGAAGCTTTCGACAGTTTTAGGACTCCTATTGAAACTGACTTACCAGATGACTCGTATCGGGAACAGCGACATCCTGGGTCTTGGTTTCTGATTTATTTTTGAAAAACAGGCTAGAGCAAGCACCCAGATGTAATGCTGTCTGCCTATGATATCATGGGGGACTTGAAGAACACCCAGACACACTTCATGTCACCGACAGCTACTGAAGGATTCAATTAATTTTCAAGCTAATGATATTAATGCCTTAATAAACAGGTGAAGATAATTTTGACATTAGCTTTAAAACATTTTCTGGTTTAGATAAATTCTGGCATTGCTATGAGAATTGTAAAACGCAGCCTTTATGGTGCCTTTCTGGGCTATTCCCATTACATAGTCCCCTTATAAAGTGGTGAATATTATGTTCAGAAATGAGAGTGTAAATGTGGGAGATATATTTTTTTGGTTGGAACACAAATGCACAGTGTTGGGGCCCCCAGAAGCAATTATTGATGGGGAGGGTATTTGGAATGGAAGTTGGAAATTTAAAGTTAAACTTAATTTGTTATAGGGAACTAAATTGTCCCTGTACCTAATAGTTTTTTTTGGATAAAGATAGGGGTGTCTGTTTCTATCCCGGGCAACCTAAGGTCTGCTATAAATGTAGCAGTACGAGACACCTTAGCAGTACCTGTGACAAGGTAAAATGTGCCTTAGGTGGTGAAATTGATCACGATAGTGGGACCTGTAGGAACATTTTCCGTTGCAATCTTTGTGATGAACAGGGCCATGCCTACCACCAGTGCCCCTGGGCTGGACAAAACAAATAAGGGGACTAAATAAATAAGATTTAATCAATTCTGCACAAAACAGGCATCAGAGTAGAGACATGCCCCATGCAGGCCCAAATCCCAGGCTTCAAAGTCTGGTGCAGGTCCACTGTCTCCCCCGTCTACTTCTGCTACTGACCCAGAGTTTTCAGAGACTACAAGGCCTCAGGGCAGGATTTCAGGGAACATTCTACTGATACTGTCCCCACTGTTCTTCCTCAAGGGTCAGTGGATGTAAATTTAGAGGCCCCTATCCCTACAACCCCTAGTAGGCAGGATGTTATGCCACCTCCTTCTTCTACAGCAGAATTCCAAACCCCTCACCCAAGATGGATAACCCGGGCTTCATGTCGACAAAACAGTCAGCCTGTAGACATTCCTCTTGGTAACTCATTTCAAGTATTACAGGACCAGGAGGGTGGTTAGGTGTGTCTGATGTATCCATGCAATCCAGTTTAGTTTTCTAATATGGAGTGTGAGGATGATGGGGGTGGGAGTTAGAAGAAAAAAAGGAAAAAAATATAAAACAAGATGTTCAAGAAATCAATAGGTTTAACATTTTTTCTACACATAGCTAGCATTAAGCGTGTTTTCTTAAATCGTGCAGTATTAAAATGATAAAAAAAGGATGGCATGTCTACATTACTGCCTTACTTTGAATGTTGATATTTTTTTGTAGGAAACAAGATTTAATTGCCTATCTGATCTTCAACATGCTACTAAATTATGGCCTAAGGGTCCTACTTTTTGGTCTTATGGGGAGGATGCAGCAGATGGCTTAGGTATTTTGTTTAACAATACCTCTGTTCATCTTACATGATTAGTTGATATACATCCAAGGAGGGATCTTTCATTGGATTGTATTTTTCAGGGGTTCCCTCTCTGACTTATAAATATGTATGCACCTCAGGTCAAGTCTTTAAGGATTGACTTATTTCATAGTATTCAACCTCATTTATTAACCCAGAAGTAAATAACTTGGGAGGGGGGTGACATGAATTGTAGCTTAGACATTAAGCTTAAGAATCAAGTACAGCAAAAGGTGTATTGTGATTCACATGCTTTACAAAACGTGTTGTTGTTAGCTTCTCTGAAAGATGCTTATAGGGAACTTTACCTGGATGCGGGGGCCACTTCTAGGTGTAGTGCGTTTTGCACTAGAATATATTTTGTCTTTTTGCTCACATTTCATTTTTCTAATAAATTTTCTTTAAGACCTTGTGAATTCTCAGACCATTTAGTTCTATTTTGTACTATTGATGTGTCCCATTTTCCAACTCAGTTGCCAGCTTTTGCCTTGAGGTGGAAATTGAATTCTTCTTTGCTGCAAGATTTGGAAATACAAAATAAATTGAATTCCCTTTTTTCACTGGAAAATCAACAAAAGTGTTTTATGATTCCTAGGCACAATGGTGGGTGGATACAAAGCTTGATATTAGGTGTTTATTTCCTTTGGGAAGGGTAAAAGTAATACAGAGTACTTAAAATATTTAGACTTTCAGAATCAAGCATCAAGTGAGATGGAGTCAAAAGAGATGACAAAATACAGTATGCGCGGTTCTCAATTTGTTGCCCTTCAACAGTGTCCTTTGAATGATAATGTGTCTCAGTAGATGGTAAAGTTTTGAACAGACCTTCAGCGTCATCAGAAGTCTCTACTGTTTATTCTGATCCTTCAGCTTCTCCAATGCCATGCAGATGGCTTGGACTGCTCAAGATATACGATATAAATTAACTTCTTTACCTAATGTTTCTGCTGTTCATATTAAGAAACAGCTTGAGATTATCAAAAAATCGTATGGCGTTATCAATATGATCATGCAGTATCCTTGCAGGCAGAAATGCAATATGGCACTGTCAGGACACCTTTGGCTGACCCATTTTCTGCTTGTAAACACAGGTTAGATACAAAATTAATGGTGGGTCTTATGGATACAGTGGGGGTTTTGAAAAATTCTAACATTGAAATGTTGAAAATTGTTAGAGAGTTTATACAGGAAATGAAAATTACGTACCTACCATAATTCTTGATCTTCTCTTGTATCTTCACCATTCATTACTGCTTGGGTTAAGCCGGAGGCGCGCACCCGATATGGGAGGTTTTTTTTTTTTTTTTGAGTCGGCTCCAACAGCGCCGCCCTCGAGATTGACGTATCGCGTCATGCACGAAGGGCGGCGTTAGGCGCCATCGACTCCTCCTCCATTTCAGTTCTGTTAGCCAGAGGGCAAAATTAAAGTGTGAAAAAAAGAAAGTGAGGCAAGAGGCGAGGGATAGAAAAAGAAGGAAATAAACTGAAAAGGAATAAGCCGATGGAGAATAGACAGAGGAGAATTCCTACCTAAGGGACTGCAGGGCCTCCTTTCTGGGGGCGGCTCTGGGGAGGAACAGAGAGAGGAGAGAGAGGAAGAAGAAAGAAAGAAAGAAAGAAAGAAAGAAAGAAAGAAAGAAAGAAAGAAAGTGGCATGTTGAGAAGAAGAACAGTGCCCATAGAGCATTGTTGGTTGAGAGGCTTATAGGCTCGAAACTAACAAGGGAGCAAGAATCCCAGTTGTTAGGACTGCGGAGAGGTTCCACCAAACCTTCCGAACAGACCCAAGAGAGGGCAGACTCTCTGAATTCTCAACATGCCAAGTCCCTTCATCCTAGCTGAGGGCTCCTAGACTGTCCGAGCAGAACCTGTTCAGAAGAGCGCCCATCAGGAAGAGGACTAAGTTCCTTAGCACCTTGTTAAGTGCTACCACAGAAGAATATGGGAAAAAACATGCCTTCTTGGAGGCAGTTGGTAAGAAAAATAGAGAGGAACTCGATCCGACTTGCTAAGACAAGGCAGACAGAGGCTTTTGAAAATAATGCCTGCCAGGGGGATTCCAAACTTTGAGGAGGCCAATACAGGGCATGGCCACCAGGCTGTGAAACTACATGACCTGAAGAATGTAAGGAATCGCACCATAGGGCAGTCAGAAAGAGTTCCCTCAGAATTAAAGAATTTTGCAACCGTACCCGTTCCTCTGTACCTTGAGGAAAAAAGAGAATCCATTCAAGAGAATGGGAAAAAATAGATTTTTTTGGCATAAAGGCCAGGGGGAGGCGAGGCAGGGAGGGATGCCACAGAAGGAGGCCACTGAGGAAAAGCTGGGTGGGTATCAGTAATGAATGGTGAAGACACAAGAGAAGATCAAAATTACGGTAGGTACATAATTTCATATCTTCCATTGTCAATCTTCACCATTCATTACCTGTATGAGTGATACCAAGCCCCTCCCCTTGATGAAAAAAGGGGTAGAACCCTGAGGAACAAGACCCCAGCCTCCTGTTGGTGAGGAACAGAAGGGAAGACCCTAGCTAACACAAGGGAAGTCTAAGCGGGAGAAGAGCTAGGAGGTGCCTCCCGAGGATGGGGAGATGGAGAAAGCCCCAGAAAAAGCCTCCTAGCTCTGGAGGAAAAAAGACGGGTCCCCCGGAAAGCGGAGCGTATCACCCTACGCTGAGCCGGGGTGACAACCTTGATAGATGAAGCCATGCCATCCATCTAATGCAGATCACTGTCCCCGCAAGCCTGGAAGCCACCTCATTGGCATCATAAGATGCCCTTGCTTAGTGTCTTGCCAGCTCCAGGCCTATAGTGGAGAGGGCAATAGCCTGTCTGGTTTGCTCCATATCAGGCATTGATGCTAGGAGCTGGGAGGCATTGACCACAGGCGCCAGTGTAGGCAGCGTGGTGAGGCCTGATGTGATGCAATGCAAGCTACACTGCAGGGAAGAGAGAACACTCTTCACCCCAACGGTCGGTGTAGGAATCAAATCTGGTGGGCAGTCGTCGCCCAGGCGGAGGAGCACCAGAAGGAGTTTCTAGGTATACCAAACCGAGGATGGGTTGGGAAGGGTACCCAGAGATTCGAGGGAGCACAATACCTTCGACAACAGTCTGCGGGGCTGGAGAAGGGAGGCTGGCGACTGCCAGGAACAGATAGGCGCCTCCTGGGAGGAATAGGCCAGGAAGGTACCAACAGGTGCTGGGCACTGAATTCTCAAAGATTCACGCATCTCCCATTCGATATTGTCTCGTTGAGCGTAAGAGATTGAAGATCTGCCACCATCCTCGAGAGGAATCGCTGATATTCAGTGAAATCAGCGTCGGAAGAAAGGTGAGCAAGAGTTTCCTCTTCCTCAGAGGAGGAAGACAAGAATGATGGAAGCTCGAATGTCCAGAAGATTCTCTGTGGTGGGGAGAGTGAAAGACCTACTCATGCATGTACCCTAGCAGTATATGGGAAGGCCGCCAGGAACCTCTGAACTGCTCCCAGGATAATGGTCCCGTGGGACCGACATGGCCTGGAAGAGTGGGGTTGGATGCAGAGGTACTGGAGAAGGGCACCTCACGAAGAAGCAACTGACCTTTGCCAGGGCTCTGAAATCCGGGAGCAGGCCGAGCAGGTGGGATCCGGACAACAACCCAGGCATAAGGCGAGACCCTGAGGATGCGATGCCTGGAAGAGCCTGGGGGAACCTCCCTGTGATGACCCGGGACTGCATGGGTCCAGAAGGGCAGTCCACAGCTCTCCCACGGAGGGAACCCTTGGGCCCAAGAGGGAAGGGACGGGGTTGAGCTACGGCTCCAAGCCACCCCAGGAGAGGTGGCCGGGGGAGACCGGGGCACCCGTGCCCTGGCCCTCGACCCCTCGGACTCCGAGAGAGCCCTCCTCCTTGACTGCAGTGTTCCCCCATCCCGAGAGGGGGCAACAGCACCCGGGAGGGCAGCTGTCATAGGACCCCTAGGAGGGGGAGCCTCCTCCTCAGTCTCCACCACATCACCCCCCTGGGAACCAGGGCCATCCCTAGCCCAGGGACCCTCAGGGGAGGATGGGAGTGGGGACAGTGGAAGGGGCTCACTGCGCCGCCTAGCACCCAGTGCCACCAGGGACCCTGACCCTGAAGAGTCAGGGTGCCAGGATGGCTCCACATCCGAGTCATCGGCCTTCGAAGAGGACGAGACCAGCAGAACCTCAATGCTGGCAACCCCAGGTGTCCCCGGAACAACAGCGCCACAAACGGCGCCGGTGCCAGGGACAGTGCCGGATTAACCCCGCCCACTCCTGCAGCCATGCCCGGTCCTGGCTCCCCTGCTGCACCAGTTAGGCCCGGGCGCGCTCGATGCCGGAACCCAGCCCGGCACACGCCGAGCAGAGACAGGCCATGGCACCATAATGGCGCTGAAGGCTAATGGTGGCGCTACCTACAGCCTCGCCTCGATCACCAGCGCTGGCAAGGCACGGGATATGAAACAGCACCAGAGGTGGCATCGAGGTCCACGGTGCCAGGCCCAGAAATCGTGGGTCTCGACACTAGGGAGCCTGCACCTCCGAGGAGGGACTGCCAGTGGGGACCTGGCATTCCCCGACACCGTGAAAGAAGCTTCCTCTTCGGCAAGAGAAGAGGAGGAAGCTCCCTCCTCCATGGACCGTATAGGCCCGGGAGGGGACCCGGGGAAGGGCCTAGAGACCTTACCTGGGAATCCCTTGAGTGACGTCATCCCCCGAAGGTTGGCGGGGTCTTGCCGAGCTTGAACACGCGGACTTCGAGGACACGGCGGTCCATGAAGAAACAAGTGTCGCATGCGTCCATGTCATGGTTGGGTCCCAGGCAGCGGAGACAGACATCATGCCGGTCTGAGACGGAGAAATGCCGACCACAGGAGCATCGACGCATAAGGGCGCGGCCCGCCTTCGATTTACGCCTTGCTCCCGAACCGGACATGAAGCGAACTAAATGAGGGAAAAAAGGAGATAAAGCACTCTGCGCCGCAGAATAGAAATAAAAGAGCGGTCTTACGGTGTCAGCGTCAGTGAAAGTCTGAGAGGACACGAGGTCTTAGCTGGGAAAAACCCGAAGAACTATTGCTACCGCGCAGCAGGTGCAGCCTCGATGGCAGGAGAAACAGAACTGAGATGGAGGAGGTTGACAGCACCTAACGGCCGCCCCTGCGCGGCAGCGCGATGCGTCATCCTCGAGGCGGCGCCCGATGGAACGACTCAAAAAAAAACTCCCGTAGCGGGTGTGCACCTCCACTAACAAGCAGTAATGAATGGTGAAGATTGACAGGGATGATCATCAGGAACCCCTTTCACCTGTGGGAGGATATTTATTTATTTATTTGCTTTTGTTGACCAGGTGGGTACACTAGATATAGGAATGCCTATTTTCAGGTACGACCCGAGAGGCTACAAATGACATACAAAACATCAGTGTGATGCAGCACACATAAACCATACAATAAAAAGTTAGCCAGAACAGTACAAAACATCTCAAACCTTAATAAGATTAAAATAATACATGAGCAAGCAAAATCGGTTGTATGGAGACATGGATAACATAAATATTATTACATATGTATTACCAGCACCATCTGTGTTGGACAGTAGAGATTTGATTAAACCTATTTCTAGAGAGGAAATTAGGCATGAGATTACGGGTTTAGCTTTGGGTATCTCACTGGGCATAGATGTCCTTACTAATGAACTTTACAAATCTCGTATAGATGATTTCTGTGAGATTTTGTATAATGTCTTTAATGAAATTTTGAACAGAGGGCAGATGCCTTGTGATTTCTCAACTGCTTTGCTTATTTATTTATTTATTTAAAAAGGGGTTAAGACGATTTGGGTAATTGGAGGCCTATAAGTTTATTAAACACCAACTACAAATTATTTTCCAATATTTTATGTCATAGATTACAAATAGTGGCTAATAAATTGATTCACCCAGTACAGATTTGCTCTATTCCAGGGAGGAAAATACAGCAAAACCTGGCTTTCTTATGGAATGTCTGTGAATTTGGTAGGCAAGGGAGATTGTCAGGTTATTTGCTGGCTTTGGATCAGACAAAAGCTTTTGACAGGGTGTCTCATGCTTTTCTTTTGCAAGTTCTTGAAAAATATGGGATACCGTTCAAATTCAGGTCTTGGATTAGTCTTTTATATCAGAGGGTAATGTTGCCTACAGTTAATGGGGTTATAGGAGAGGCACTATCCTTACAGAGAGGAGTGAGGCAGGGTTGTCCACTCAGTCCCCTATTATATACAGTATGTTTATAATAGATCCTATTGTACAGGAAATTCTTCACAACGTTGATATACAAGGTTAATCTCCATCACCATTTTTGGAACCTCAAAAGCTGGTAGTTTATGCTGATGATTTGGTTGTTGTAGTTCAGGATCCAGTTTCTGGCACTACCGCTTTACAGGTTTTGGATGGGTATGCTAGCCTTGCAGGAACAGCACTAAGCTATGCTAAGAGTACTGGGGTTTATGTGGGTGGTGGGGTACATGAGTCAGGGTAGGACAAATTGTTATCTCTACTGACACTGTTAAGATTCTTGGTTGTCATTTTGGTAATGGTCCTTTGGCCTATATTAATTGGGAAGAGAAAATAAGAGTGGGCGAACAGAAGGTTCAGATTTGGAAGGCATGGGCTCTTTCCAAATCTAAGAGGTTCTGATTATTAAAAAATTCCTGCTCCCTATTTTTTGTATGTGTACTGTTTTTCCTATTCCAGGTACCCTGGAGACAAGATTATTTAGCATATTTTTCCAGATGCTGTGGAGGGCAGCTTAATCGGTTAAAAGAGATTTTACTTATTTATCTGTTAAACAGGGTGGGTTTGGGATGATACATCCTTTGTTTTTATTTTCTTTAAAATTATATTGCCAAGAGCAATGGAACATGAATACATATGGGATGTGTGGACAAATTTTTGGTTCCAGCCTTTTTACAGAAATGGGTGGATTATATTCCCAAATTACAGGCCTCTTTGGTGGTCCCAGACTTTGCTGTAGCTGCTATAGAAAATTAAAGCAGTGGGGGATTACTAAAGATGCATTTAGTACATTTTCAGTGAAACCCCCTATATTTTGATATTATGAGGAGAAATTCTGCTTCTCAGGCAAATTTTCCTAAATGTGTACCTACGAAATTAGGAAATACATTATGTACACTTGTTGACAAACGTAGCCCAGGTAAGATTTTGGATATACAGTGGCTATGTTGTCATGGGCGATTAGGGGTTAAGGGGAACCTTAAGCATAAGCATCTATTGGGCATCAGTGTATTAGACTAGAGTGCAATGGTCAGGAAGAAACGATGGAACAATTTTCCAGTGTGTATGTACTAAGGTGTCAGTGTGGCTCAGTTGGTAGCACATCCGCTTCTGAACCAGAAGGTCGTGGGTTCTTGTCCCACACCAGGATTGAACTTGCACCTAAAAATTGCTGACATCCAAGTGCAGTATTGGGGTGTGCTGTACTGCTGGGGTGTGCCGTCCTTTGGATGAGACGTTAAACTGAGGTCCCTTCTGCTCATCCTGGTGGGTGTCCAGGTGGAAGTAAAAGAACCCAGGGCACTCTTTGCAAAGAGTAAGGAACATTCCCGGTGTCCTGGTCAACATTCTTCTTCCCATAAACTGATTCATGCAATTATCCAGGCTGTGTGTGGGTGATGATGTGCGATATGGCCGCCACCACACATTCAGTCACTTCACTACCAGTCTAGCATTGCTTGTAAAGTGCTTTGGATGTATGAAAAGTGCTATATAAATGCTGGTTCTTCTTCTACTAAACAATTTTGGATCGACTTGGCCACTAGGTAGTGCTGGAGTTTAGCAACCCATATTACCTATGAAAGTTCGGTTTTGGGGGATTATGCTGGGCTTTTCTCACAATATCATGCTAGCACTTTGAATTTATTGTTTGCTTGCATTAAGTTCTATTTGTGGCAAGCAAGATGTCAATATTCTATTCAATATTTTCTTATGCCACCTCAGATATTAATTCAATAAATTGAAGATGCAGTTGTTAAACAGAAGGAATTAGAACAAACACTCCTCACTGTACCAAAGTTTAGAATTCTATGGAAACACATTTTTGGTTATAAACACAAATCTTTGTTTTTTGGTTGAGGTCACTGCTGTTTCTTTTCTCATGATTATGTTTATTGTTTTTCTTGAAACTGGCATGAAGTGAAGTTTTGTTTATGAATTATAAGTGATCCTTTTTTCTGTAAATTACTTTATTATTATGTATTTTGGATTGATGTATTGTATTTCCTTTACAATAAAAAATTCCCCTACTCTTTTTCAATAAGTGCCATGAACTACCACCAATCCAGGCAGATGGTACCTTGGTTTAACGTCTCATCCGAAAGATGGCACCTCAAGTGCAACACTGCCTCATGCTGCACTACAGTGTCAGTATTGGGATATTAACCCAAGTGCCAGATGTGGGAACCGAACCTACAGCCCTCTGATCTCCTGGCCTCAGAGGAGAGTGTGCTACCAACTGAGCCACTGACACTGGTTTACAGTCTGTTTGTAGAATAAAGTGTGTTCCCACAAGGTAACAGCTAAGGTGTTTATATGCCCACACTAGGGTGAGAGAGTCTCTTGTTTGTTTGTTTGAAAATTGTTAATAGGGAGAGGCACAATGAGCCAAGGCTCATTTCCAGGTAAGACCTGGGGGAGGGGAAGGGGAGAAACAGCAGTACAATACCTGAAACAAGACAGTAGAGCAACATTTGGTAAATAAGTTGGTACAAAAATAAGATTGTTGCAGAAAATAAAGTGTGGCCACAGCTTAATGACCCCTATGCAAGAAGGGATGGAGTGGCTATGTACTGCATATCTGGGGTGCTTAGCCACTCCGCACCCATTGCACCCCCACACAGGATGCACAAGGGGGGGTATGCAGACAAAATGCACCCAATCCTCCACGGTTGTGCACTGCATAGAGGGGGGCAGGCTAGGAGCGTGCCAGCATGATGCACCATGCACAACAGCACATAATGCTGGCAGGGGGTATGGAGGTAGGTGCAGGATATGACAGGAGAAGCTTACTGTAAGTCCCCTATGCACCCATGCACACATCTGGATACCACCGGACCGGGACAGATAGCCCACTGCCTCTGGATCCACTGTGGCTGGACTCTCCCCATGGTCGCCCGGCACTACCCAGCACACATCGGTGCACGGCCCCTGCCAGGCGAACCCCCCACCATACCCACACTGCATGGTGGCACAGGCCCATGGATGCTGCCCCCCATGCATCACTGGTCAAATCCTACCACTGGTCCCCTGGCATGTGGTGGGGTACAGTGCCCCCTGGCACTGCCAACAGATCCCCCACCCAGTCACTGCAGCCCCCTTCAGGGCCATATTGCAGGAGGGTTGGCTGCTTTCCCCTCCTCTCACTGCCACAGCCACCAGTCATAGGTCTTATATGGGGCATACTGCCAACATGTGCCCTACTGCATAGGGGATCCACTCTGTGTCCTGGTCCAGACATCTGATTGGATGCCCAACTGGGCCTGTGTCCCTACCTACCCTGTGGAGTTTTGCATGCCAGGGAGTGGGGCTGAGGACAGGTGGTGGCCAGTAGTGAATACCATCCGGTGCACACCTGTCCACTGGTTCTCAGGTATGCAGGTGGGGTACGCACTGATTCCATGTACCTCTGCCCCAGTAGTGCATAGGGGCCAATATGAGAGTGTCAAATAAAACAGCAATAGACAGTGTGTAGTTACTAAACTGAGAACAGTTGAGAGACCTGCGGGTGAGCTTATGCCTAGCCCCCTGACAGAGGGAAGAACAGTAGTGGTGAGGAAGTGCAACTAGTAGGCAGGTAGAGGAGATCCAGTTGGAAGCCCAACCATGGACATCTGAGGCAAGGCCAAGGAGATGTCAGGATTAAGGACTACAGGAGCAGGTGGGGTGGGGTTGCAGTTTTAACTAGTGCCTGAGGGAGCCAAGAGAGGAGGAGAGGTGGAAGGAGGAGGGGAGTTTGTTCCAGATTAAAGGAAATCAATAGAAGAAGGCAGGTTTTTCAGTGGGGGGAGGGAGAAGTGGAGAAAGTACAATGATTCCCTGGAACAAATGGAACAGAAAGCAGGGGAGAGTTGGGAGAGGAGAAAGGAGAGGTAGGACGGTTGGAGGGAAGTGAACCAAACCATTATTTGGATATGAAGGAGGTCCAGTGAGCCTGGTCATGTGAAGGCAGAGGGAGGATGGAAAAGGAGGAATAGAGGGAGCAGCGATAAGTATGAGGAGAGAGTTTGTAGCAAAGCAGCATAAGGAGTTACAGAGGGTGTCCAGTATGGCAAGGGAAGTGAAGGGGCAGTGCCACTGACTACATCTGCATAGTCAAAGACAGGAAGCACCATTTTGGTAACAAGCTCTCTGCAGACCTGTAGAGATAAACAGTCTTTGCTGTGGTACAGGGCACCAAGCTTGAGACAGAGTTTGGCATGGATAGTATAAAAGTGGACTGAGAAATTAAGTTTGCTGTCAAGCCACACACCAACTTGATGGAGTGCACTGCTTCAAGGGGGTGCCATCCTGTGTGGTGAAAACTGGGGGAAGAGGTGCATGCATCTGGCCAGTTTCTGACTGGTTCCAAAGGTCATTGATACCTTTTTAGTTCTGACCCAGAGTGATTTGATTGGAATCAGTGCAGAATATTGCTGAAGTCCTGCTGGAATAGATCTTCCAACAGATGTGGTAGAGGGACTGGAGGTGAAGATGACTATGTCATCAGCATACATGTGAATATACGAATGGTTACAGGCAGAGGGGAGGTCTTTCAGGAAGAGGATGGAGCCCTGTGGGACCCCAGCCTGGATGGATAGTGGAGGTGACAGGATGCCTCCTACCTGTACCAATTGTTGAAGGCCCATGAGGTAGGAATGGAACAAAATCAAGAGAGGAAGCTGAGAGGACAGGAGACCCCCAGTGCCACACAGTACTACTGGACCTGGCTGTTGTACCACCCATACTGCACGAGGCAGCACTGAAAGGGCATCTCTTGTACAAGGCATCACATCCCAGGCTCGAGAGACAAGGAGAAAATCCAACATAGTAGAACTATGACAGTACCTACAGCCCCAACACAGGAGTCACAACAGAAGCCAGGCAGCACCTGCAGAACCAACCCAGTACCAGCTGTGGGGGTGCCAGCAGCACAGGCATGCTCTCAGCACCCAGAACTCACGCTGTTTGAGGCTGCCACACACCAGATTCTAAGTGCAACACAGAGTGGCTCTAAAGGTGGTGGAACATCATTAGCCAGAGGATTTGACACCAAAGGACACCACTGCAACCAATGGTGACACAAGCATATGTGCATCCCCAGGAAAAGGAGCATTTAGCTTTTGGGACTCTTGTCACTTACTGCCATGGACATCTGTGTTGCAGCTGCTGTCTGCCCATCATGGGTGCTTTGCAGTTGGGGTGGTGGTATGCAGAAAATTCACATACCCGCCCATGTAGCTGCGCACCTGCAAACAAGTGCACAAGCCGGTATTCACAACCGATGCCCACCTGTCCAAGGCTCCTCCCCCATCACATAGGACATCACAGGGCAGCTGGGGGAGTGGTGGACCCAGGTGGGCATCCAATCGGATGCCATCCTAGGTCCAGAAGTGGATCCCTTATGCCTGTTGGCAGGGGTCTGGGTTGTGAATAGCCTGTGTGGGCACCCAGACCCATGTGGCCATACCCTGGAGCATGGTCAGCCCAGGAGACTGACCCCCACCCTGGCACAGTGCAGCCCTGTCCAGATATGAAGTCAGTATATCCCCCACCCCCGTGGCACCGACACCCAGGTCCCCATACATGTTGCCGGTGCCGTTGCGCTTACCCACCCAGCTGCCCCAGCCCTCTCCATCTGCCTAGTGGGCCTGGGCAGCACTAAGGGTCTACTTCCGGTCCCTTCACGACTGGTGGGCGATGTCCATGGGGGTCCTGCACAGCAGGTTATGGCAGAGTCTACCCTGGTGTAGCCCGTACCCTACTGTGCCCCCCAGCGCGCAGCACAACACGGCTTCATGCATGCAGCTTAGTGCTGGCACACCCCCGGCACTCCCGCTCACCCCAGGTGTGGTGCTCTCCACATGGCTGGGGGATCAGGTGCATAACCACTGTGAGCCCCCTTAGTGAATGTCACACAGATCCCCCTCTGCAGCATTCATGCGTATGATGCCAATGCACGCAGTTTGGCATCACATAGTGCCCACTATCTGTTGCTATTTTTGCTCTGTTCTGTTATTTGATACAGCCCTGGCTGAGCGGTTTCCCTTACCTGTACTTCATTTGCCCTGTTTGCTCCCCAACCACTTCTAGTGTCCCTCTTCCTAATATTTCACCATGTTGGCTAGCGTTAATAAATGTTTCCTGTTTGCAGTACCCTGGTGTGTGTGTGTTCTTTACTAGCTGTTGTCCACTGTGCTGCATTTCTGTATCCTGGTGTACTGCCAGATCTTGTACCACAGTTCACCTCTGGAGACAGGTGGCATAACCTCTGTGGGGTGGCATCCTGATTGACTGTGCTGGACTGTTGCCCAGCTGTGCAGATGGCATCTGGGGACTGGAGTCTGTAAAACTACTGAACATTGCCCAGGAAGAAAAAATTACTCACCTTAGTAATGTTGTTTCTTCTAATGGAGTCTTGCTATATTATGACAGTAGCAGTTAGGTCCTCCTCTAGAACTGCCCCGGAGATGAAAGAGTTAACTCCATGCAGGATGGAGTTCTGAGCGCGCGAGCTCTGTTTTCAGAAGCTCTATCTGGTCAGTTTCAAATAGAAACTGTCAGATCTTTACAGAGCAAAAAACTCACTAAGGGTCTGTGTGGAAACTGTAACCTATACTAGCCCATTGGCTACCTACTAATAACAACAACAACAACCAGTATCAACACTGACAAGCACTACTGGACCCCCCCCAAAGACTCAAGTCAAGGGGGGGCCAGACAAAAATACCAATTAACAATAGAAACAGCACTCCCCCAAAACCCCCAAAAGGGGAGAAACCACCTACAATGGCATGACACAGTGCCTGCACTAAGTTGCCCACACCCTACCCAAGTAGAAGTTCTGAGAGGGGCAGGCTGGGGGGGTGGTCATAATATAGCAAGACTCCATTAGAAGAAACAACATTACTAAGGTGAGTAATTTTTTCTTCAAACAACATGAAGTCTTGCTATATTATGACAGTAGTAGACTACACAGCAGTACCTCCATGGAGGAGGGACAGAACCTACTTAGGGAATAGGCTCTGAAGCATGGCTGTGCCAAACCAGGCTTTTCTCCTGGCCTGGATATCCAGGGAGTAATGCTTGGTGAAAGTGTGAACTGTTTTCCAGGTTGCAGCTTGACAGATTTCCAAAATAGGAATGTCTCTAGCAGCCGCTAGAGATGCAGCTGTACCTCTGGTAGAATGGGCCCTCAATCCTGAGGGGGGCTCTCTACCCAGCTTTTGGTAACAAAATTGGATACAAGAGACAATCCACCTGGCAATTGTCCTCTTAGTGGCAGGTTTTCCTTTGCCAACCTCACCATAGGTGAGAAAAAGTTGGTGGGATTCGAACCTGTGACCCTTAGTGCGTTCAAATAGTAACTCAATGCCTCTTAACATCCAAACTATGCAATCTCCTCTCACAGAGGAAGAATGCTCAGTGAAAAATACTGGAAGGAGATGGATTGGTTAAGATGAAATCGAAACCACTTTAGGTAAAACTTTCTGTTAGTCCTGGGGACTACCTTATCCCTGAAAAGATAAAATCATTTTCCACTGAAAGGGCTTGTAACTCACTTATCGTCGAAGAAGTGATGGCCACTAAATACAGTTTTCCAAGTTAAAACTTAAGCTCTGCGAGACAGGGGTTCAAAGGAGGTTGCATTAACTGAGCAATGCAAACATTAAGGTCCCAGGCAGGGCTGGGTCACGAAAGGTGGATTGGTATGGAGTAACCCCTTAAAAACTTGGAAAATACAGGGTGAGCGGAAAGGAGGAAGGCTTTCCTGCTGAAATAAAAGCAGAGACAGCTGCCAAATGAACTCTTAAGGTAGCTGGCCTGAGGCTAAAGAATTAAGATGGACCATGTAGTCCAACAAAATGGGCAAATCATCAGATTCTGAGGGCAATATGCTTCCCAGAACACCAGATGGAGAACCTTTTCCACTTGGAATTATAAGTGGCTCTAGTGGAAGGCTTCTAGAGGCCTTTAGGATGTCAAGGACACCTTGAGAAGGTGCAAATCAGCAAATTCTAACTCCTCAAGAGCCAGGCTTTGAGGTTGAGGATTTGAGGTTCGGATACCAGACTCTCCCTGGGCACAGGTCAGCAGGTTGTGAATCCTGGTAAGACACAGGGAAGGTGGACTGCTAGTGATAGAAGGAGTGGGTACCAGGGTTGCCTGGCCCAGTCTGGTGCAATCAGAATCACCTTGCAAGGCTGGGATCTGATTTTACTAACACCTTGAATAGGAGAGGGAAGGGGAAGCATAAAAGAAACTTCCTTCCCAATCCAAGAGAAGGGCATCAGGGGACTGAGCCCACCACTGGGGCCTGCAACAGAACAGTGGAAGTTGGTGGTTGTCTGGGGCTGCGAAGAGGTTCATCTGAGGGTGCCCCATCTGGCAAAACTGTCCCCAGCACTCGAGGATTCAGGGACCATTCGTGATGGCCCTGAGAAATCCTGCTGAGGGCATCCGCTAGACATTGTCTTCCCTGGCAGGTGAACTGCTATCAGAGAGGTGTTCAGGAGTAGGCCAGAACCACAACTTCATTGCCTCGGTGCACAAGGCCGACGACGCAGTGCCCCCTGCTTGTTGATGTACCACATTGCTGTGGTATTGTCTGTTCTGACCTGGACTACTTGTTCTGGACAGATGCAGAAAATGCATAAGAGCTAAAAAGACAGCTCTGAGTTCCAGCAAATTGATGTGAGCAGAGATTCCTGGGGGACCACACTCCCTGGGTGGAGAGGTGAGCCCAAGTGTGCTCCCACCCAGGAGGGAGGCATCCGTAGTGAGGGTGAGGAGTGGGAAAGAGGAATGAAGGGACCCCAGTCTTAAATTGCTCTGATCCTGCCACCACTGAAGGGCTAGGATCAGGGTTGGGTCACTGGAATCAATTTGGTAAGGGGTCCCTCCTTTGAGACCAATAGGCTCTCAAGTGAAACTGAATGTCTCATCTGGAATCTTGCTCCCTGCCCACGGCTGTGGAGGCAGTCATGTGCCCCAGGAGATGCAAAAGTGTCTTGCTGGTCGAGAGACCTGCAGAGTGAAAGAGGAGGCCAGGGCAATCAACTTCTACCTTTCCAAGGGAGGAAGGCCCTGGCCAGCTTTGTCTCCAATTCACACCTATGAAAGTGAGTACCTGAACTGGTTCTAGAACTGACTTTGGTAGATTGTCAGGAATCCCAGGAGGTGAGAAGCTGCTGGGTAACTTGCAAGTGGGATTTCACCTGTTCTGAGACTGTCCTACAATAAGCCAGTTGTCCAGGTAAGGAAAACAGCAATCCTTGCCTCCTTAAATGAGCCACTGCCACGGCCAGACATTTGTGAATACCCTTGGGGCAGAGGTAGGCGAAGGGCATTGCCCTGAACTGGTAGTGGCCTGAGGGCAGTTCGAACCTGAGGTACTTTTGGTGAGAAGGCCTAATGAGGACATGAAAATAAGTGTCCTTGAGGTCCAGGGAGGCTAACCAGTCCCCTGGCCTCAGGGAGGGTAAAATCATTGCCAGAGTTAGCATTTTGAACTTTGGTTTCAAAAGGTGTTTGTTCAGATATCTTAGATCTAAAATGGGCCGCCATTCTCCTGTCTTTTTTGGGGTAAGGAAGTATCTGGAGTACAGACCTTTGACCTGGTGTAAGGGAGGAACCCTTTCTACTGCTCTGAAGGTTAACAGGGTAGAGACCTCTGCTTCCAGAGCAAGGGTCTCTAGGGGGCTTGCAGGTGGAAAATGCCTGGTTCTCATCTTTGGGAATTTTTGAAGCTGAGAACCAGGCCCTGGCTTACTACTTCCAGAACCCATTTGTCCGAAGTTAGGGACACCCAGTTCTGACTGAAGTAAGCCAACCTGCCCCCTACTGATACAGGAGAATCGACCCTGGGCACCCCATCAGGGTGCCTGCTTGGCAGTTGCCTTAGGCTGAGGGGTGGGGACCAGTTTACCTGTGCCCCGTCTGCTTCTGCCTCTGAAAAAGCCCCTCTGAGCATAAGCAGAGGAGGCTTAGGATTGATAAAAAGGCCTGTGGAAAGGCCTGCCCCTACCTCTGGGTGTGTGCCTCTGGGGAGTGGCTTGCCGCTCCTTGGCTTGGCCACATTTGTAGGTAGTTCTGTATTCATCCATCTTTTTCATATAGTTCTCTGTCTGCTCCCCAAACAGAGAATTCCCCACCACAGGAAGATCCATAGCCTTAGTCTGAGTGTCCTGTGACAGATTAGTACACCTGAGCCATGCCAACCTACAAAAGCTACAGAAGTGGCCATGACCCTAGAGGAAACATCATTAACATCCACAGCAGCATGAAATTGAACTTTAGAGCTTCAATGCCATCAGCAGCCACCTGTTCTAATTCACTAGCCAGCTGGCCATGGGCCTGCTTGGCTAACTGCATAACTATATCCCATCTAGATTTCTGATATCTAGCCACATATGCCATATAATTTGCCTGCCTGAGTCCCAGAGAGGCTGCCATATACTTCTTTTTGCCATGGCATCAATCTTCCTGGAATCCTTGTCAGGAGGATGTGAAGCCAGGGAATGTTGTCACAGGCTGCAGCCTGCACTACTCCTACATGACTACACTGCTCAGAAAGGAAGTCTGTATTAGGACCTGACAGAGTATACCTCCTGTCCATCCTTTTATCGACAGGAGACACACAATTAGGATTTTTCAAAATTTTTATTGTTTGCTTCCTAAATGACTTATGCAAAGGAATAGACAATCTCCTAGACTCTGGAATATCCATCATTTCAACATAATCAGGCTCCTCTTGCTCATCCACAGCCTCTTCTAAGGGAAGTTGGAGGTTTCAGCAGCTTTCTTATAAAACATAAAATGAGATGGGGACTCAGACAGCATAGGGGGAGATTCTAAAGGTCTGTCTGGAGAGATGTCCGGTTCAATGGGCACATCCAGACCCTCCCAGCCACATACATACTGTTCATAATCCTCCTCCCCCTCCTGTGGTTCATAAAATTCCTCAACATCATACTCCTGAACCACTGGGGCCGGACGAACCAACCTTTTGCCAACTAGTGGTGGTTCGGACGGCCCCTGAGACAGTGACTGGACAATTTGTATGGCTTTTGCTATTTCTGCAGCAGTTGGAGAGGAAATTTTGGACTCCAGACCTGCTGATTTTCTAGATTTTTTTACTGGGGCTGGTTCCTCAGAACCAGCTTTTCTTTTGCCCGAGGAAGTATCGCCCTGGTCAGAGGGCACTCCCTCTGGTTCAGTTGGCACTGAACCGGGCTGGCCATCCGGGTCAGCTGACTTTTTGGCCTCTCGTTCCCTGAGCCTGCCCAATCTTTTTTCCAGGGTGGCTGCAGGAAAATTCTTACAAATCTGGCAGTCTGACTGGAGGTGGTCAAACCCCAGACAATAAACACATGTGGTGTCTGGGTCAGCCTTGGCAAAGGCTTCCCCACAAGCATCACAGTGTTGAAACCCAGTGGGCCCGGTTTTTTTTTGGGTTTCTCAGACATAATGCCAGCCTAACCAAAAACTTGCCCTTTTAACGGCAGTGCCAGGCAAGACACCCTTATCGGTTCCTAACCGTGTCACGGGTATTTGAAAAAACCGTAATGAAATCCGTTTTTTTTGAACCGATAAGAACCGGGAACCGCACTCTAAATATATTTTAAAATGTTTAAAATGAGTTTTAAAGCAAACCGATCGGTTCAAAACTGAACCGATAATGACAATTTCCACACAGACTAAAACCTTGTACTTACGGTTACCAGATAGAGCTTGAACCGAAATGCGGTAAAATAAAACACTGTTCTTGGTTAAATTTAACCGAGAATACTGGAAATAAACCGAGAAATGAACCGAGCTGAAGGGGAAATCTCCGGAGCGACTGTTCAGTGAGGCGGAGTAAAGAATCTGACAGTTTCTATTTGAAACTGACCAGATAGAGCTTCTGAAAGCAGAGCGCGTGCGCTCAGGACTCCATCCTGCATGGAGTTAACTCTTTCATCTCCGGGGCAGTTCTAGAGGAGGACCTAACTGCTACTGTCATAATATAGCAAGACTTCATGTTGTTTGAAAAGTGGGTTGTGTGTGCCCCCCTTGTATGCTGCTGTTCATGTGCCCCCGATATATGCAGATGTGGTAAACCGTACCCTATGCAGGCTGTGGGATGCCCTCATGCCATGCAGGTGGTCTTCCACAGGGTACTTGAATGGGCCCCATTGTGTACCAGCAGTGACCCACATGATGGCTGTGGCCCCATGGCCAATGCTGCTGTATCTGTCAGTGTTTGCAATGGTAAACTGGGGTGCATGGGGATATGCACCCAACAGTGGTGTGTGGTAGTCCTGTGCAGCGCCCCATTCCTTTAACACAGTAGGATGGACATGGCAGTGGTGCAGTTTACCATGCCCCCATGTCTGCTGTATACCTACCATCCCTTACACTGGATGGCCCTCTGTATATGGACAGGTCCCAACTCAGCCTATCCCTTTCACCTTGCCATGCTGGCTCACGCTCATGTGTACCATGACATGTATGGCACAGGACTGCCATGGCTGCATAGGGCAGTTAGGAAGTTGCCATGACCTTCCATGGGCCTGGGATCTCTACATCCTGTCCATACTCCCCTACAATGGTGTTCATGAGACATACGCTGCTCCCAAACAGTGTCTGCCTCTTTCTGCTGGATGCCTCTGTGTGGGCCTAAGGCCTTTGTCAGGGTAGTCCACCTGCATGTTGCAGAACCTGAGAGAGAGACACACACAGACATGTTTGACACTTTATTTATACACACAATTCTTGGTATGCCATGATCATAACATGCACTACTCCCCGCCACCACTACAGTGCTGTGCGGACCCGTAAGTGGTACAGGGTACAAGCAAGTGTCCCCTGCCACAACCAACACATCCTGCACTGTCACAGCCTCTCCCCTCCCCTACAGCCCTGTCTGCTGTGCAGATATGAAAATTACGTACTTACCGTAATTCTTGATCTTCTTGGACGAGTCTCCACCACTCATTCACACTAGTGGGATTAGCGCCGGAGGCACTAGGACCCATCAGGAGCAAACTTTTTGCTGGAGGGTCGGCTCGAGAGACGGCGCCGGCGAGCAGCCGCTCGAGCAGCAAGGACTATCTCGACGAGGACCCTACAACCGCCTCAGTACCTCTTTTACCAAGGAGGTGCAGCGCAACTAACGTAAAGAGTAAATCCAACCTTAAAAAAGCGGACATAAGATAGTCCGTATGACCCGTGTAAGAAGGGTCAGCAAAGAAGTCCTCACGGCCTAAAGATTTGAGGGAGTGAAGACCAACACAGCGGTGAGCTCGGGGGATGGAGGGTGGGCATGTGAATGAGTGGTGGAGACTCGTCCAAGAAGATCAAGAATTACGGTAGGTACGTAATTTTCATATCTTCCTGGACATAAGTCTCCACCACTCATTCACACTAGTGGAGAGTACTGTATAATCCCCAAAAGGGCGTGGCAGGAGAGCCAGAGTCACGCTGGCTCAAGATAGGAGCCCATTAAGGATAGTTCTGCCAAATGCAGAATGTCACCTGGCATGAACATCCAGTGCATAATGCTTAACGAATGTATGCACTGAGCTCCGATGGCGGTTGCAGATATCCATAATTGGAACATTAGCAATCTCCGCTAAAGATGCCATGGTACTACCCTAGTAGAGTGAGCGACACTCTACCCTCCAATTTAACTTGAGCCATGGAGTAGCAATGCGAAGGCATGCCACTAACCATGATGAGATGCATCTGATAGCGACAGGTTGACCCAGCCGGTGTCGCTGAAAGAAACAAACAGTTGCTGAGTCTTGCGAAAATTCTTGGTTCTATCTAAATAGAACCGTAAGGCTCTCTTAACATCCAAGGAATGAAGAGATCGTTCCCCTTCATTTTGGAAATTAGTGAAGTAAGAAGGAAGTACCAGGGTTGGTTTAGATGGAATTCTGACACAACCTTGGGAAGAAATTTAGGATAGTGAGGAGAACTACCTTGTCTTTATGGAATACAGTATACGGAGGGTCCGTCACCAAGGCATGAATCTCCAAGACCCTGCGGGCTGAGGTAATGGCCACCAGGAAGGCAGTCTTCCAGGAAAGAAATTTTAGCTCACAGGTAGCTAGGGCTTGAAGGCTTCCGGTGAGCATGTCCAGCACCAGGTTAATGTCCCAGGCTGCAACTGGACGCTTAACAGGGGTCTGGTATGAAGAATCCCCTTAAAATCTCTTCACCATAGGAAGCTGAGCCAGAGTCAAGGAAGAAACCGGCTCCATGGAGGCAGCTGAGATGGCACTAAGGTGAACTTTAACTGTGGAGTACTGGAGACCTGAGTTTGATAGGTCAAAAGATACTCCAGAACCTTGTCAGGAGGACAGGAAAAGAGTTCAAGAGGACTTTGCACACCAGAGAGAAAAGTGTTTCCATTTGGGCGTGCGTTTTAGGTGGCTGGCTTCAGCAGCCAGAAGGATGTCCGAGACTCTGAGAGGCGTTGAACGATTCACTTCTACCTCTTCAGGAGCCAAGCATGAAGGTGAAGTTATTTCAGGTTGGGATGGACCAACGACCCTGAGTCAAAGATTGATTTGCAAGGGAGTGGTCTGGGAGAGGCTGCCAACATACTGTTGAGCAGAGAAACCATAGTTGCCGAGGCCAGGAGGAGCAATGAGAATCATTTGGTCCCTGAGACTCGAACTTGAGGAGAACTCTCTGGATTAGAGGAAGCGGTGGAAAGGTGTAAAAAGCGTTTTGTCCACCGCAGCCTGAACACATCCTGACAGAAATGCCAGGCCCTGGTTTCTGGAGCAGAAGAGAGCAGTTTTGCGTTAGTGGGGATGCAAAAGGTCAGGTCTGGAGTTCCCACTCTTGAATAGTGACCGAGCCTACGGCTGGATCGAGAGACCACTCGTGAGGGTCTGCCTCCGTTCTGCTGAGGGTGATCTGCTAGATCGTTTTGGATACCTGGCAGATAAACCGCCTGAATCAGAGACTTGTGCTCCAAGCACCACTCCCACACCCTCATTGCTTCCCTGCAAAGGGTAAGAATGACCACCGCCTTGCTTTGTTGATGTAATACATCACAGCTTTGTTGTCCGTTTGAAGGAGAATGTTCTTGTGACAAAGGATATCCTTCAGAGCTCGGATCACGTGAGGACCGCTCTCATCTCCAGGACATTTATGTGGAGATGAGTTTGAACTGAGTCCATACACCTTGAGTGTGAAGGGGCGACAGTGAGCTCCCCATCCCATTAGCTGATCGTCTATGGTGATGGAAATCTGATGATCCGGGGAGCAAAGGGAACCCTTCCAGGAGATTGCTCTCTTGAGTCCACCAGGTGAGAGACCTTCAAGGGGCTCCGTCACCTTGATGGGATAAGACTGGGGGTGAGAGGTCGGAGACCACTGAGTGGAGAGGCATCCATTGGGTGGTTCTCATGCGGCAGGCCAGAGTACAGTGTGAACACCGAGGGCGTATGAGACCCAACATCGTTGCATCGAGAGAGCTGTAACCGATTGGTTCTCCCGATGTAACGGACCATCCAAAGGATGTCGAGTCTTCTGTCCTCTGGAAGGAAAGCCTCGTGGAAGAGGTGTCTGAGGCGTCCCTATGAAAAGGACCTCTGGGAGGCTGCAGTTGTGATTTTTCAAATTCAGCAGAATTCCCATGGATGTAAGAAGACGAGAAGTCGCTTGCATGGCTTCCAATGTCCCTTGGCTGGAAGGGCTTGCTAGCCAATCGCCCAGGTAGGAAACACTGGAGTCCTATCTTCCTGAGATGCGCCAAGAACTGCACAACACTTTGTAAAAACTCATGGCCGAGATAGCCAAAAGGCAGGACTCTGAATCTGATAATGCCGACCCAGAGCTACAAACCTGAGGAACTGCGGTGGGTCGGGTGGATGAGGGATATGCTGTGTAGCGTCCTGCATAGCCAGGAGGCCAGCCAGTCATGCTGATGCAGCAGGGGTAACAGGGTACCTAGGAAATTATTTTGAATTTCTCCCTGAGAGAAATTTGTTTAACTTTCTGAAGTCTAGAATGGGGCGATTCCCCAGATTTCTTTGGAACCAGGAAGTAATGGGAGTAGAACCCGTGCTTAGCCGAGATCCGGGGCACTAGTTCTATTGCCCTGTTGCTTAGAAGGCCCTGGATCTCGGCGGTGAGGAGGGTCTGACTGAGAGGCCGACAACCTGGGTTGTCATCTGGGAGGACAATTCGGGGTTTCCAAAAATTGAGAGAATAACGCTTCATGATTATCCAAAGGACCCATTTGTCCGAAGTTATGGACTTCCACTGGTTGTAGAAGTACATCAGACTGACCTCCACGGAGGAAAGTTCCACCTCAGACAATGGACTGGAACTTGGGCCAGCAATTCATAAGGTGGCGCTGGGGGCTGGGCCCCTAAGCTTTCTGCTGCGCTTTCTTTTGAGGTTGGGCAGGCTTGGCTTTTATGGAAGCTTCCTCTGCCTCTGCCTCGAAAGGACTGATGACTATGAAACTGACGCTCTGTTCACATGCCCCCAGAGGAGCAGGCGGAGGTCTGGCCAACTAATGGCCGCCACCTAGTCTCTGAGTGGCCTCTAAGGCTGTTCCACCTGAGGCCGAAAAGAAAGGAGCTATCAGCGCAGCGCCATTACCTGCTGCTGAGCATCATTCGCGGAAGCCAGAAGTACGCAGCCAGGAATGGCGCCGAGTACAAATACCCGCGGCTGCTGAGTGAGAAGCAGTGTCGAAGCGCCCATAGCGGCTTTGACCTGTTGGTTATTGACTCAATACCTCTAGTAACGGTGAGAAGAAGCTCTGACTTGGAGTCCTAATCCGAAGAGCTTCAACCATTCTCTTCAAAGAGTGCCACAGGATATACTCATACTGAGAAAATGGCCTTGATAACTGGCAACACGCATACTTAGAGTGGAGGCAGCAAAGACTCTTTACCTAATGTATCAGTCTTATGAGACTTTTGTTAATAGGTCGAGCTGTAGTAGTTTGAGGAAGAACGACTTTATCATTCTCTGCCAGGACTACAATAGGATCCGCAAGGCTTGGGATGCCAAAATGGGATGATCCTTGGGAGCTGAATACTTCTTATCAATGGATTTAGCCACTGAGGGAATAAGAGCAGGATTATTCCATACCATTTGAGACAGCGTCTCGAAGGAAGGCTGGATCGGAGGAGTCAAATCCATAGGGATCTCCGAGGCATGAAGGTATTGGAATCTTAATATCTTCCCAGGATCGATGTCTGTAGTCTGGAGAGAAAGAGTGGATCTCAGGTTCTTCAACAGAGACTTAAAGGACAGGTCCTCGACCACAGGCTCTGTAGCAAAGAAAATCCTGTTTCTCCACTTCATCACCCAACCAAGGTCTGGGTCAGGCTCAACATCATCTCCTGATGGTCCAGGAAGGACTGTTTGACAGGAAAAGAGTGAAAATTAGAGAGGAGGAAATAGCAGAGAAACAAGGAGAGTCCCTAAGGGCCCCGCGCCAAGAAGGCAAAACGGGTTGAAAACGGCACCGCAGAGGGGCACAGCACCGAAGAGGCATACGGCATTCCGCCGACGGCCGGCCTAAACTAAGCGGGCGCTGAACCAACTGCTTCACCAGATCAAGGGCCACGTAATCCAGAGAGTCAGATTCTTTATCTCACTGAACAGTCGCCCGGAGATTTCTCCTCAGCTCGGTTCATTTCTCGGGTTTATTTTCGTATTCTCGGTTAACTTAACCAGAACAGTGTTTTATTTTACCACATTTCGTTCAAGCTCTATCTGTAAACCGTAAGTACAAGGCTATAGTCTGTGTGGAAATTGTCATTATCGGTTTGGTTTTGAACTGATCGGTTTGCTTAAAAAGTCATTTAAACATTTTAAAACATATTTAGAGTGCGGTTCCTGGTTCTTATCGGTTCTAAAAAAAACGGATTTTATTACATTTTTTCAAATATTCGTGACACGGTTAGAAACCGATAAGGGTGTCTTGCCTGGCACCGCCGCTAAAAGGCAAGTTTTTGGTTAGGCTGGCATTATGTCTGAGAAACCCAAAGAAAAACTGGCCCACTGGTTTCAACATCTGGATGCTTGTGGGAAGCCTTTGCCAAGGCTGACCCACACACCACATGTGTTTATTGTCTGGGTTTGACCACCTCCAGTCAGACTGCCAGATTTGTAAGAATTTCCGCAGCCACCCTGGAAAAAGATTGGGCAGGCTCAGGCACAGAGGCCAAAAGTCCGCTGACCCGATGGCTGTGCCGGTTCAGTGCCAACTGAACTAGAGGGAGTGCCTGACCAGGGCGATACTCTCAAGAAGAAAAGCTGGTTCTGAGGAACCAGCCCCAGTAAAAAATCTAAAAATCAGCAGGTCTGGAGTCCAAAATTTCCTCCAACTGCTGCAGAAATAGCAAAAGCCATACAAATTGTCCAGTCACTGTTCAGGGGCGTCCGAACCACCACTAGTTGGCAAAGGTTGGTTTCGTCTCGTCCCAGTGGTTCAGGAGTATGATGTTGAGGCATTTTTGAACCAGGAGGGGAGGAGGATTGTGAACAGTATGTATGTGGCTGGGAGGGTCTGGATGTGCCCATTGAACCGACATCTCTCCAGACAGACCTTTAGAATCTCCCTATGCTGTCTGAGTCCCCATCTCATTTTATGTTTTATAAGAAAGTTGCTAAAACCTCCAGCTTCCTTAGAAGAGGCTGTGGATGAGCAAGAGGAGCCTGATTATGTTGAAATGATGGATATTCCAGAGTCTAGGAGATTGTCTATTCCTTGCATAAGTCATTTAGGAAGCAAACAATGAAAATTTTGAAAATCTCAATTCTGTACCTCCTGTCGCTAAAAGATGGACAGGAGGTATACCTCTCAGGTCCTGATACAGACTTCCTTTCTGAGCAGTGTAGTCATGTAGAGTAGTGCAGGCTGCAGCCTGTGACAAGGCTAACATTCCCTGGCTTCACATCCTCCTGACAAGGATTCCAGGAAGATTGATGCCATGGCAAAAAAGTATATGGCAGCGCCTCTGGGACTCAAGCAGGCAAATTATATGGCTTATGTGGCTAGATATCAGAACTCTAGATGGGATATAGTTATGTAGTTAGCCAAGCAGGCCCATGGCCAGCTGGCTAGTGAATTAGAACAGGTGGCTGCTGATGGCATTGAAGCTTCTAAGTTCAATTTCATGCTGCTGTGGATGTTAATGATGTTTCTTCTAGGGTCATGGCCACTTCTGAAGTCAGAGGTTGGCATGGCTCAGGTGTACTAATCTGTCACAGGACACTCAGACTAAGGCTATGGATTTTCCTGTGGTGGGGAATTCTCTGTTTGGGGAGCAGACAGAGAACTATATGAAAAGATGGATGAATACAGAACTACCTACAAAAGTGCTTTAGCCAAGGAGCGCAAGCCGCCTCCCCCAGAGGCACACACCCAGAGGTAGGGGCAGGCTTTTCCACAGGCCTTTTATCAACCCCAAGCCCTCTGCTTATGCTCAGAGGGGTTTTTCAGAGGCAGAGGCAGACGGGGCACAGGTAAACCTACCCCCAACCCTCAGCCTAAGGCAACTGCCAAGCAGGCACCTGATGGGGTGCCCAGGGTCGATTCTCCTGTACCAGTAGGGGGCAGGTTGGCTTACTTCAGTCAGAACTGGGTGTCCCTAACTCAGACAAATGGGTTCTGGAAGTAGTAAGCAGGGCCTGGTTCTCAGCTTCAAAAATTCCCAAAGATGAGAACCAGACATTTTCCACCTAGCACCCCTAGAGACCCTTGCTCTGGAAGCAGAGGTCTCTACCCTGTTAACCTTCAGAGCAGTAGAAAGGGTTCCTCCTTACACCAGGCAAAGGTCTGTACTCCAGATACTTCCTACCCCAAAAGACAGGAGAATGGTGGCCCATCTTAGATCTAAGATATCTGAACAAACACCTTTTGAAACCAAAGTTCAAAATGCTAACTCTGGCAATGATTTTACCCTCCCTGAGGCCAGGGACTGGTTAGCCTCCCTGGACCTCAAGGACGCTATTTTCATGTCCTCATCAGGCCTTCTCACCGAAAGTACCTCAGGTTCGAACTGCCTCAGGCCACTACCAGTTCAGGGCAATGCCCTTCGCCTTACCTCTGCCCCAAGGGTATTCACAAATGTCTAGCCGTGGCAGTGGCTCATTTAAGGAGGCAAGGGATTGCTGTTTTTCCCCACCTGGACGACTGGCTCATTGTAGGACAGTCTCCAGAACAGGTGAAATCCCTCTGCAAGTCACCCAGCAGCTTCTCACCTCCCTGGGATTCCTGCTAAATCTGCCAAAGTCAGTTCTAGAACCAGTTCAGGTACTCACCTTCATAGGTGCGGAATTGGACACAAAGCTGGCCAGGGCCTTCCTCCCTGGAAAGGGTAGAGAAGTTGATTGCCCTGGCCTCCTCTTTTCACCCTGCAGGTCTCTCCAGAGCAAGATACTTTTGCAGCTCCTGGGGCACATGGCTGCCCCACAGCCGTGGTGCAGGGAGCAAGATTCCAGATGAGAGACATTCAGTTTCACTTGAGGGCCTATTGGTCTCAAAGGAGGGACCCCCTTACTAAATTGATTCCAGTGACCCAAACCCTGATCCTAGCCCTTCAGTGGTGGCAGAATCAGAGCATTTTAAGACTGGGGGTCCCCTTCATTCCTCTTTCCCACCCTCACCCTCACTATGGATGCCTCCCTCCTGGGGTGGGAGCACAGTTACACTTCTCCACCCAGGGAGTGTGGTCCCCCAGGAATCTCTGCTCCACATCAATTTGCTGGAACTCAGAGCTGTCTTTTTAGCTCTTCAAGCATTTTCTGCATCTGTCCAGAACAAAGTAGTCCAGGTCAGAACAGACAATACCACAGCAATGTGGTACATCAACAAGCAAGGGGGCACTCGGTCATCGGCCTTGTGCACCGAGGCAATGAAGTTGTGGTCTCTGGCCTACTCCCTGAACACCTCTCTAATAGCAGTTCACCTGCCAGGGAAAGACAATGTCCTAGCGGATGCCCTCAGCAGGATTTCTCAGGGCCATCACAGATGGTCCCTGAACTCGAGTGCTGGGGACAGTTTTCGCCAGATGGGGCACCCTCAGATAGACCTCTCAACCTCAGACAACCACCAACTTCCACTGTTCTGTTGCAGGCCCCAGTGGTGGGCTCAGTCCCCTGACACCCTTTCTTGGATTGGGAAGGGAAGTCTTTATGCCTCCTTCCCTCTCCTATTCAAGGTGTTAGTAAAATCAGATCCCAGCCTTGCAAGGTGATTCTGATTGCACCAGACTGGGCCAGGCAACCCTGGTACCCACTCCTGCTATCACTGGCAGTCCACCTTCCCCTGTGTCTTCCCAGGATTCACAACCTGCTGACCTGTGCCCAGGAGAGAGTCTGGTATCTGAACCTCAAATCCCTCAACCTCAAAGCCTGGCTCTTGAGGAGTTAGAATTTGCTGATTTGCACCTTTCTCAAGGTGTCCTTGACATCCTAAAGGCCTCTAGAAAGCCTTCCACTAGAGCCACTTATAATTCCAAGTGGAAAAGGTTCTCCATCTGGTGTTCTGGGAAGCATATTGCCCCAGAAACTGATGATTTGCCCATTTGTTGGACTACATGGTCCATCTTAATTCTTTGGGCCTCAGGCCAGCTACCTTAAGAGTTCATTTGGCAGCTGTCTCTGCTTTTATTTCAGCAGGAAAGCCTTCTCCCTTTCTCCGCTCACCCTGTATTTTCAAGTTTTTAAGGGTTACTCCACACCAATCCACCCTTTCGTGACCCAGCCCCTGCCTGGGACCTTAATGTTTGCATTGCTCAGTTAATGCAACCTCCCTTTGAACCCTGTCTTCGGCAGAGCTTAAGTTTTTAACTTGGAAAACTGTATTTCTAGTGGCCATCACTTCTGCTAAACGCATAAGTGAGTTACAAGCCCTTTCAGTGGAAAATGATTTTATTTCTTTTCACAGGGATAAGGTAGTCCTCAGGACTAACAGAAAGTTTTTACCTAAAGTGGTTTCGGATTTCCATCTTAACCAATCCATCTCCTTCCAGTATTTTTCACTGAGCATTCTTCCTCTGGTGAGAGGAGATTGCACAGTTTGGATGTTAAGAGGGCATTGAGTTACTATTTGAACGCACCAAGGGTCACAGGTTCGAATCCCACTAACTTTTCTCACCTATGGTGAGGTTGGCAAAGGAAACCCTGCCACTAAGAGACAATTGCCAGGGTGGATTGTCTCTTGTATCCAATTTGCTACAAAAAGTTGGGTAGAGAGCCCCTCAGGATTGAGGGCCCATTCTACCAGAGATAGAGCTGCATCTGCAGCTGCTAGAGATATTCCTATTTTGGAAATCTGTCAAGCTGCAACCTGAAAACAGTTCACACTTTCACAAGCATTACTCCCTGGATATCCAGGCCAGGAGAGATGCTCGGTTTGGCACAGCCGTGCTTCAGAGCCTATTCCCTAAGTAGGTTGTCCCTCCTCCATGGAGGTACTTCTGTGTAGTCTGCTACTGTCATAATATAGCAAGACTTCATGTTGTTTGAAGAAAAAATTAGTCACCTTAGTAATGTTGTTTCTTCTAATGGAGTCTTGCTATATTATGACCACCCCCAGCCTGCCCTCTCAGAACTTCTACTTGGGTAGGTGTGGGCAAATTGTGCAGGCACTGTGTCATGTCATATAGGTGGTTTCTCCCTTTTGGGGTTTTGGGGAGTGTTGTTTCTATTGTTAATTGGTATTTTTGTCTGGCCCCCTTGACTTGAGTCTTTGGGGGTCCAGCAGTGCTTGTAGTATTGCTACTGGTTGTTGTTGTTGTTGTTATTAGTAGGTAGCCAATGGGCTAGTATAGGTTACAGTTTCCACACAGACCCTTAGTGAGTTTTTTGGTCCGTAAAGATCTGACAGTTTCTATTTGAAACTGACCAGATAGAGCTTCTGAAAGCAGAGCGCGCGCGCTCAGAACTCCATCCTGCATGGAGTTAACTCTTTCATCTCCAGGGCAGTTCTAGAGGAGGACCTAACTGCTGCTGTCATAATATAGCAAGACTCCATTAGAAGAAACAACATTACTAAGGTGAGTAATTTTTTCTTATTATCCATGGTAGTTTAATGTTATGGTCTGGATCTCTTGGAGTAAGCTCCCCTTCCCTTCCTGTAACATCAGGAGCCCCTAGACAAATGGGAAGTTGGGGTGGCTACATTCAGTCTGTGTGTGTGTCTCTCTCTTTATAATCATTGAACAGCACAGTCCCAAGTCCGGAGTGAGAGAGAGCCACAGTGTGTACTCACAAACAGGCAGAGAGACAATCAGATGCAGCCTGTCAGTGACAGCAGCAGATGTCTGCAAAGTGCTCCAGTGTCCTGTATGCGAGTCCTGTGGTCAGTGAACACACTGCACACTGCAGAGACAGAGATAGGAAAGTAGTGTTTCATGCTGAGAGAGAGTCTGACACACTGTGTCATCTACAGTTGCGCCAGCATCCTCCGTCTGTGTGTCTTGGTGTCTCTCTTTTTGAGTTGTGTCTGGCTGTCGGTCACTTGCACCACTACTGCCCACCCATCTGCCCCTGGATGTCATAGTTATCCCTGCACCCTATCTATCTCCTGTCCCGCACCACTACAGGGCTCCCCACCCACCTACCCACTCGCAGATCTCCAGTGACGGAGCAACAAAGTGAATCCTGCACTGTTTGTCCTCAGCTGCTCAGCATGCAGTGACCAAAGTGTGTGTAAAAGTCACAATTATAAAGGCCGCACTGCTTGTCCTTGGCTGCCCGGCATGCAGTGTGACATTATGGTCTATCCGCTGTCGGTGGTAGTAAAGAGAGAGGTGGCACCCAGATGTCCCATTCCCATGCCTCCCCCCCCCCAAGCAGGCAGTGATGGACCATCCACTTCAGTCAGGGAACACCCATGCTGTATTTGTAGACTGCACCGAGGCTGGATTTGACAGGTATGTTCAGTCAGCAAGCCACAAATGATGTTTCAAAAATGCAGTGGTCGTCTGTCTAGGTGAACAAAACAGAATGCCCTGCAATCATGGGAGAAAATCAGTGTGTGGTACTCCTGCACTCTCCTCTACAGTTGCCAGTCATCAGACTGAGGAAGAGAGAAAGAGTGAGTGGGGCACGCCACCTTGATGTGGGAGCTGCATGTATAGTGGAATGCACAAGAAATATCACAGATCATGTCGGTAGTGTATCTGTGATATTTCTACCTCTGAAGTACTGTTCATTTGTGCATTTTGAAAGGACTTTAGACTGCATAATTTATATATTTATTTTCTCAATGCTATCTGCTGTAGTGGCAGCACAGCAGTTTTGAGTTTGAACTTTACTGATCGTGGTGCGGCCTCATGCATCATAATGCACCCAGGTGAACGTTAATCCCCATTATATAATGGGGTCCAAAAATGGCAGCCTCTGATTGGTCATCTACCACATCTTGCCCGTTGTAGATCCTCAACAGTATCAATGGGAAGAGGAGCCAGCCACCAGTCAGCTGCAGCAGAAACTCATAAAATCACTCCGACTTGGCGACGGATGGCGAGATTAGCTACTCCCTAAACCGAGACAGACTCGCAACCCACGAACAGTACTGAAACACAGCCCAAAGCTACCTCTAAGAAAAAAAAGCATATTTTCAATTTTTTAAAACAAAAATCGTTACCTCTTTCTCCCCATACTAAAATCTCTTCACCCTCTGCTGCAGAAGTTTCAAAGAGATGAACCGAAAAACAGTCACAGCAGGGATCCAGATTTCAACTGCTACAGCCGTCATGCAGCACCCTCTGACTTCTAACCCTGTCCATTGTTCCGAGGTTGAGGCAGATGGTCACCTGTTGTTCCAAGATTATAGGAACCTGTTGTTCCAAGAGTTATAATAATTTTGTATTAATTTGTACTGTGCTTTATAGGAGTCGTACCTGTAAATGGTACTTATGTTCCAGTGTGCAAACTCATTAAGCAAATAAACAAACAAAAAAAGGCAAAAGAAAAAATAAAACAGCTGCACTTTTTTTTCCATCGGGCCAGCAACTAAAGAGGACTGGGTAACAATACTTCTGAACCACTGCCATGCATGCACACAATACGAGAAAAAAAAAAAATGGAGCCGCAAATTCAGAACCGTGGACCGACTCTTACAACAAAAACAGAGCTGGGACACAGTCAAGATGTGACATGGGGCACAATTTAAAAGTTTTCCTGTGCCAATAAAAACATCAGGCCATGAATTTCAAAACTCTCCTAACCAAACCATACCATACTAACCCAGGACTGCATCCCTAGCAACCCAGGACTATATTTTTATTGGTGCATCAATAAATATAATAAAATTATTTTAAACTGGTCAAATGTATGGCAGCTTAGAATCAATGCTAAGAAGTGCAAGGTAATGCACATGGGAAACAAAAACCCAGGGGAAGAGTACACAATGGGGGTGAGATACTAACAACAACAAAAATGGAAAGGACCTGGGGTAGTCATATTAGATGACCTAAAGATGGGCAAGCAATGTGAGAGGGCAGCAAGGAGGGCTGGGGGGATACTGGGATGCATAGGGAGAGGCATCACCAGTAGAAGACCGGAAGTTATTATCCCTCTGTACAGATAGCTGGTGAAACCCCATCTGGAGTACTGTGTGCAGTTCTGGAGACTCAATCTCCGCAAAGACACAGACAAGATGGAAGCTGTCCAGAGGAGGGCAACTAAAATGGTGCAGGGTCTGCACTGGAAGACATATGAAGAGAGACTTAAGGAGCTTAATATGTATAGCCTTGAGGAAAGGAGGGAGAGGGGGGACAAGATAGAAACTTTCAAGTACGTCAAGGGAATCAACAAAGATCAAGAGGGTAGCATCTTTCAAAAAAAGAGGTGTGCAAGAACAAGAGGGCACAATTTGAAGATGGGGGGCGGCTCAGAGGTAATTTAAGGAAGTATTTTTTCACAGAGAGGGTTGTGGATGCCTGAAACGGCCTTCCGGAGGAGGTTGTGGAGTCAAAATCAGTGGTGGAATTCAAGCATGCATGGGATAGTCATAAGGCAATTCTGGGGGGTTGGGGTAGGAAGAAGTAGGCTGTTGGTTAACTAGGATCTGCAGCTTATCCAGTAGGTAGGGAAATGGGCAGACTGGGTGGGCCAAGCGGTCCTCACCTGCCGTCAAATTCTATGTTTCTATGTAAACTGAAACAAAAATGTATTTTCTCATATTTATTTTTCTCCAAAAAAACAGGGGCACATTGTATAATCGCAATATACCACTCCAGGGTGTGGGTGATGCTAGGACTTACCACGCCTGATGTGTTTTGCTCACTCAGCCTGCAGCCTTGAGACCAAACACACCAGGCATTATAAATCCTAGCTTCACTCACACCCTGTCTTGGCATATTGCTTAAATAACAACATACCCTGTCGTGGGTTATTGTTTACTTCCCTTTCAGTTTTTCTTGCATTGTTAGTTAATTCAGTGGAGGTGTTAGGAGTTTGCTTTTAGGAAAATACAACATAGAAAAAAAACTATGTTTTCACCATTTTATAAGCTTTTTAAATTCTATTTTATTCCCTTTCATGATGGTGTTATTAATAGTAAATTCATTTAATTTGTGATCTTTTGACCTATTTTTTAAGTTATATATCTCTTTTCCCTTCTTTCCATCTAATTGTTTTCTGTCCCTATTTCTCTCTTCTCTCTCTCTCTCTCTCTCTCTTCGCCGTGGAGTCTTATGTAAAAGTAAGGACTCATGGGAGTGGTGTCATATGCCTATGGCATACTGCATTTGGGAGAATTCAGCAGCCGCGCACAGAAACCCCAACTGCAGCAGCAGCCTCCAGCTCATCTAGCTCCCCCAGCTGTGCAGCCTGAACCACTCAACCCAGTTCTGCAGTGGGCCCCCATTATTCCCCTTGTTCTGCAGCAGCCTGAACCCCCATGCCCCCTTGGGGTACCACCACAGCCACTGCTCATCTCCCTTCCCCACAGACCCCTGCTGAGCCTCCGCTGTCTTCTCAGTGTCACCCAGATCCAAACAGCCATGAACTGGTGAGTTCTTTATCATTGACCCCCAGGGTGGCAGTATTGTTTCATGCAGAATCTATAAGGCACTGGTGAACTGGGGTTAAAAGGGGAGCATTCTCAGGACTGGTGACCAGCACACACACACACACATTTGGAAATAAGGCACCATGCTCAGTGGGAGACCAGGCAGCAAGTGTGGTGGTGGTGGTAGTGATGGCAGCCCATCTGTGGTACCTCGGGAGGAGTGCCCAGCACAAAGACACTTAAAATCAGAAGCACCAGCATGAGGACAGACACCCACACTGACCCCTGCACTGGTACTTGCACCAGTCCAATCACCAGCACCTGCACCACTACAAAGTACCATGGAGGAGCTCACCAAACTGCAGGAGGGAGATGGGGACTTCCGCCGTTGTCTTGGCTTCATGGAGCAGATGATGAGCACGCTATTGGCTAACCTGCAGGTGCTGATTGTTGGCATGGAAGAGTGGCGGTGCAGATGCTGCTCCATCTGCCAGTGGGCCATGAAGCAAAATGCACATGGCATGTGCAGCTCTTACATCCTTCCTTTTTCTGTCCTTTTATTCTTTCTTCCTCCTCTTTATTTATCCCACCCCAAAATACAACTTTTAAAAGTACAAACATTTGAAGTATTTTCCTATGCAGCCACTCCCTTCCCATACCTCTAGGAGCAAACACAATTTGCTGGGGAAGGGAGCCCACAGCATAGCAAATTCATCAGCACCAACCAACCGCTCCAAGCACAGATAACATTTGCTTACCTGGAGATGTTCGCTAATGACTGGAACCCTGGTTTTCTGCTGCTGAAACAAGGAGCACCCCAAACTTCCAAGGAGGACCCCAACACCAACTGCTTTCAGCTGAAAGTCCCCGCAGTACCCGGACATGAGCAGGTGCAAGGATTTTAACTAAAAGGCCCCTCATTGGGAAAATTCAAATCTTAAGGATTTACAGTTCACCTATATCCTTAGTTACAAACTGAGAAGAAACTCCTGATTACTTTTCTAAAACATAATCTCTTTATTTCTCCTGAGTCCAAATGATTTATCAAGGCTGCAGGGGTCCAGAATTCTTTTAAAGATAATGCTACAGCTCTATGGGGCTAAACTTTTGTACATACACATTTTGGCAGTAATTAAGGCAGATCAAGGTCTGTAACAGTTCGTTATACAGCAGACCCGATTTTCCCCAGTTACACAGCAACCTCTTATCCTGGAACATGAAGCTCCAAAGATTCCACTGGCATTGTTAGTACCTACAGAGCTTCCTGCTTATCAAACTGGGGCTTCTCATTTTTCCTCTCTAGGAAGCATACAGCTTCCTCTCACCTGTTCCCCAGCTCTTACTTCCAGCCTCCAGGGGGTACGGATGGTGCGGTAACAGCAAAACCCCCTGCACCATACCCCTTTAGCCTCTCATGCAAACCGCTCTCCTGTTCTGCCTGGTCTCCCAGAGTGTTACTGACTCTCTCCAGCATCCTGACTTAAGGTGTAACAGGGCCCCACATTTAACTGCTGCCAGATGCCGTACCTCTCACTCACTCAACTGCAGCCCGATATGTGTGACCAGCACAAGGGGATACCTAAAGGGCACTTCATGGCCCACTCAGCAAAGTCCAGCAGCTCTGAGGCCAGTCCCTCCAAATAGGCCCTTTACATGGGTAAAGGTTCCCCTTGGCCCCCTCACCAGTGTATCTGGACTGCCTTGCCGCAACCTGCTGTAGCCCTGATGACTCAGGCACATATACAATGTACTACCAAGGCCTAACCCAGGCCCCGGGGTCTACCTATTCTGCACCTGCTTCCTGATGATCAACCATTCTTCCTACAGCCCTCCAGAGCCCAGGTCCCCAAACCATACAGCCGCAGGTGCCTCTCTTGGTGCTCTCCCATGGATGCTCCCCCAGGGGACTGGACGTGTCACTGCTATAGAAGCCGGCTGCCTAATGTGGGTGTGTGTGCCTACTGGTGTCTCTTCTCCACTTGAAGACCAACCAGCCCTGAAAACTTCCTGTTCCTCCCTTTTTTACTGCCCAGACAAACTGCTCTCTGCTGCTATCACATGACATTGAGCGGAAACTGCACCCCAGAGCACTAAAAATCCCTAAACTCTGGGGACAAACAAGATGGAGGGGGGCCCTAAAGGGAGCATAAACCCCTCTTAAAAGAGACAGGGCTTACACCTATTTTTCTCTTACTGTTTCACTCCATTCTTTCATCTTGATTTCTGTCTTAGCTTTCTCTATCTCCTTAAAACACAAACAAAAAATGTACATTTTTTGTCTATTTTCTTTTATGGTACTGTTTGTGTGCCATATCATTCTCTTCTCTCACTACTGTTTTTGTTGCAAAGTACTAATGTTTGCATATATAGTACATTTGAAAAGCACAGTATCAAAAAGTATCTGGTCTCTGGATATTTATTTCAGTTCAATAGCTGATGCACTAAATTACTCGCTCAGTCACACTGTCAGGCTTGTTCCCTCACTCAAGACAGTGGGCTAGATTCACAAAGGCTAGTTACTAGTTTGACACAAGCTGTGCCACCCAGCAACTTCTGTCAAATTCAGGTGGGGCAAGAAGCATGCACCTAAATCAGGAAATTTCTCTCGAAAATGATGCAAGCCGCAAACTACACCATAAAAGGCAGAACAACCAGTGGCTTTAATAAAAGTTGCAACAAAAAAGATGGCAGTCCAGAAATGGCACAGGAAAGGGGGAAGGTCAACACAGGGCTGGGCAAGAAGACAGCTCAAGAAAAACTTTACCTCTGAGGAGACAGACATTCTCATTGACGAAGTTAGTGCCCAGGTTGACCTCCTATTATCCCAAGGTGGGGATGAGGACCTCGGTGATCAGACGCAAATGAGCCTGGGATGAGGTTGCCACCAAGGTTAACACTGTAGGCCCTATGAGACACTTCATCATGGAACTGCAGAAGCAGTACCATGATATCAGGTGGAGCACCAAAGAGGTAAAGGCCCATAACAGGCAGTGCACAGCAGCAATTGATGGTGGCCCAAGTCAAGAGATCCTGTTGAGTAGCCATGTCTCAGAGATCTCAGTTAAAGAGAGGGACCTGGCAGAGCATATAGCAGCACACCTGAGCAGCCATACCATCAAGGATGACAGTGACCTGTTTGGCTATGGAGCTTCACAGGTATGTAGAGGCACAGTACCTGCAACTGGGATGCCACAACATCACAAGTACAATACAGTAGAGGCATACAGTAGGGCAAGTCCCTTGAGCTGTGCAAAGCACAGGATGACCTGGAGGGTTTGTTGTGCCAGTATTGGTGCACAACATGTGTGGCTACAATATAAGGCTGGTACTTCTGTAAAGGGCAGCAGATGTGTCCCACATATAGCATGTGGGTCATGTATGTGTCCCACACAGCTGGTATGTATGTCCAGCACTGCGCATGAGCACAACAGTGACAAGGTCCGACCCCTGGTGTACACAGTGCTGGACCCTGGCAGGTGAGAGAGGAAAAAATTACTCACCTTAGTAATGTTGTTTCTTCTAATGGAGTCTTGCTATATTATGACAATTGCAGTTTGTCCCACCATTAGAACTGCTCCAGAGGTGAAAGAGTTAACTACCATGCCAGGCATGGCACTTAGAGCACGAGCTCTAAAGAGAAGCTCTGTCTGTGTAGTTTCAAGTTTTCCAAGTTAGATACTTCAGCTCTGCAGAAAACAGAGGTTCAAAAGGGGGTTGCATTAACTGGGTAATGCAAACATTAAGGTCCCAGGCAGGGTCCGGATCCCGAAAAGGTGGATTAGTATGAAGTAATCCCTTAAAAAACTTGGAAAATACAGGGTGAGTGGATAGAAAGGATGGCTTTCCTGCTGAAACAAAAGCAGAGACAGCTGCCAAATGAACTCTCAGGGTAGCTGGTCTCAGGCCCAAAGAATTAAGATGGACCATGTAGTCTAACACAATGGGCAAATCAGCAGATTCTGGGGAAATATGTTTCCCAGAACACCAAATAGAGAACCTTTTCCACTTAGAATTATAAGTAGCCCTAGTAGAAGGCTTCTTAGAAGCCTTTAGGATTTCAAGAACACCCTGAGAGAGGTGTAGGTCAGCAAATTCTAACTCCTCAAGAGCCAGGCTTTGAGGTTGAGGGATTTGAGGTTCGGATACCAAACTCTCTCCTGGGCACAGGTTAATAGGTTGTGATTCCTTGGGAGACACAGGGGAAGATGGACTGTCAGGGACAGAAGGAGTGGGTACCAGGGCTGCCTGGCCCAATCCGGAGCAATCAGAATCATCCTGCAAGGCTGGGATCTGATTTTCACTAGCACCTTGAAAAGGAGAGGGAAGGGGGAAGGCATATAGAAACTTCCCTTCCCAATCCAGGAGAAGGGCGTCCAGGGGGACTGAGCCCAACACTGGGGTCCTGCAACAGAACAGTGGAAGTTGGTGATTGTCTGGGGCTGCAAAAAGATCTATCTGAGGGGTGCCCTAACTGGCAAAGACTATTCCCAGTACTTGAGGATCCAGAGACCATTCGTGATGGCCCTGAGAAATCCTGCTGAGAGCATCTGCTAGGACATTGTCCTTTCCTGAAAGGTGAACTGCTATGAGTGAAGTGTTCAGGAAATAGGCCAGAGACCACAACTACATTGCCTCGGTGCACATGGCCGAGGACAGAGTGCCCCCCCGCTTGTTGATGTACCACATTGTTGTGGTATTGTCTGTTCTGACATGTACCACTTTGTTCTGGACAGAAGCAGAAAATGCTTGAAGTGCTAAAAAGACAGCTCTGAGTTCCAGCAAATTGATGTGGAGCAGAGATTCCTGTGGGGACCACACTCCCTGAGTGGAGAGGTCACCCATGTGGGCTCCCCACCCCAGGAGGGAAGCATCCGTAGTGAGGGTCACAGTGTGAAAAAGGGGAATGAAGGGGACCCCCAGTCTTAAATTGCTCTGATCCTGCCACCACTGGAGGGCCTGGATCCAGGTCCGGGTCACTGGGACCAACTTGGAAAGGGAGTCTCTCCTCTGAGTCCAATAGGCTCTCAAGTGAAACTGAATGTCTCTCATCTGAAATCTTGCTCCCTGCACTACAGCTGTGGAAGCAGCCATGTGCCCCAGGAGCTGCAAAAAGTGTCTTGCTGGTCGAGAGACCTGCAGAGTGAAGGAGGAGGCCAAAGCCACCAAGTTCCTTACCCTCTCTAAGGGAAGAAAAGCTCTGGCCCGATTTGTGTCCAATTCTGCACCTATGAAGGTGAGTACCTGAACTGGTTCCAGAACTGACTTTGGTATATTTAGCAGGAAGCCCAGGGAGGTGAGAAGCTGCTGGGTGACTTGCAGATGAAATTTTACCTGTTCTGGGGACTGGCCTACAATGAGCCAGTCATCCAGATAGGGAAAAACAGCAATCCTTTGCCTCCTTAAGAGAGCCACTGCCACTGCCAGACATTTTGTGAATACCCTTGGGGCAGAGGTAAGGCCGAAGGGCATTGCTCTGAACTGGTAGTGACCTGAGGGCAGTTCGAATCTGAGGTACTTTCAGTGGGAGCTTCTGATTAGGACGTGAAAATAGGCATCCTTGAGGTCCAAGGAAGCTAGCCAGTCCCCTGGCCTTAGAGAGGGTAAAATCATTGCCAGAGTTACCATTCAGAACTTTGGTTTCAAAAGATGCTTGTTCAGATATCTGAGGTCTAAAATGGGCCACCATTCTCCTGTCTTTTTTGGGGTAAGGAAGTACCTGGCGTACAGACCCTTGCCCTGGAGTGGGGGGGAGGACCCTTTCTACAGCTCTGAGAGCCAGGAGGGTTGAGACTTCTGTTTCTAAGGCAAAGGTCTCTAGAGGGTTTGCAGGTGGAAAAGATCTGGCTCTCATCTTTGGAAATTTTTTGAAAGCTGAGAACCAGACCCTGGCTTACAACTTCCAGGACCCACTTGTCTGATGTTAGAGACTCCCAGTCCTGAACGAAGTAAGCCAGCCTGCCCCCTACAGGTAATGGAGAACCGGCCCTGGGCACCCCATCAGGGTGCCTGTTTGGCAGGGGCTTTAGGCTGAGGGGTGGAAGCAGGCCTGCTTGCACCCCATCTGCCTCTGCCTCTGAAGAACCACCTCTGAGCATAAGCAGAAGAAGCCTGGGTTTGGTAAAAAGGCCTGTGAAAAGGCCTACCTCTACCCCTGGGGGTCTGCTTCTGAGGAAGTGGCTTGCCGCTCCTTGGCTTGTGCACTCCTATAAGTTGTTCTATATTCATCCATTTTCTTCATGTAATTCTCTGTCTGCTCCCCAAACAGAGAATTCCCTACCACAGGAAAATCTATGGCCTTAGTCTGGGTATCCTGTGATAAACTAGTACACCTGAGCCAAGCCAACCTACGAAAGGCCACAGATGTAGCCATGACTCTACAGGATACATTATTAGAATCCACAGCAGCATGGAATTGCACCTTGGATGCCTCAATACCATCAGCAGCCACCTGCTCCAGCTCCTTGGCAAGCTGGCCAGGGGCCTGTTTGGCAAAGCCATGACAGTGTCCCATCTAGATTTGTGGTATCTTGCCACATAAGCCATGTAATTTGCTTGTCTGAGTCCCAAAGGACGCTGCCATGTATTGTTTTTAGCCATGGCATCAATCTTCCTGAGTCCTTGTCAGGAGGATGTGAAGCCAGGGGATATTAGCCTTATCACAGGCTGCAGCCTGAACTACCCCAACATGACTGCATTGCTGTGAAAGAATGTCTGTATCAGGACCTGATAAAGTGTACCTCCTGTCCATCCTCTTGTCAACAGGAGGCACAGAGTTAGGAGCTTTTAGTATTTTTATTGTTTGTTTCCTAAATGATTTATGTAAGGAGATAGATAATCTCCTAGACTCTGGGATATCCATCATTTCCACAAAATCAGGTTCCTCCTGCTCATCCACAGCTTCCTCTAATGGGAGCTGGAGGGTTTCAGCAACCTTTTTATAAAACAAAAAGTGAGAAGGGGACTCAGAAAGCATAGGGGGAGATTCCAAAGGTCTGTCTGGGGAGATGTCCGGTTCAATGGGCACATCCAGACTCTCAAAGTCACATTCACACTGATCATAATCCTCCTCCCCCTTCTCTGGTTCATAAAACTCTTCAATATCATATTCTTGAACTGTGGAACTGGCCGAACCGACCTTTTACCAGACAGTGGCGGTTCAGATGGAACCGGAGAAAGTGACTGTACAATCTGTATAGCTTTTGCTATTTCTGCAGCAGTTGGAGAAGGAATTTTGGACTCCAAACCTGCTGATTTTTTAGTTTTCTTTGCTGGAACTGGCTCCTCAGAGCCAGCTTTTTGTTTGGCCGAGGAAGTCTCGCCCTGGTCAGAGGGCACTCCCTCCGGTTCGGTTGGCACCAAACCGGGCTGGCCATCCGGGTCAGCGGACTTTTTGGCCTCTCGTTCCCTGAGCCTGCCCACTCTCTTGTCCAGGGTGGCTGCAGGGAAAGTTTTACAAATCTGGCAGTCTGAACTGAGGTGGTCAAACCCCAGACAATAGACACATGTAGTGTGTGGCTCAGCCTTGGCAAAGGCTTCCCCACAGACACTAGAAACATAGAAACATAGAAGTTGACGGCAGATAAGGACCGCAAGGCCCATCCAGTCTGCCCATTTCTTTTTCTACCTTATAAATGTGCCATCGGCCTTTGCTCTGTCAGTGACCTATCTATTCATAGTCATTTGTATTGCTCCTTATGCCTATCCATGCCTGTTTGAAGCCCTGCACTGTATTCATAGCCACCACTTCTTGTGGTAAGCCATTCCATGCATCTACCACCCTTTCTGTGAAAAGAATTTCCTCACATTCCCCTTAATCGGCCTCCCTCTAATCTCATGCTGTGTCCTCTTGTCCTGCTATTTTCTTATATTTAAACATGTTAGACTCTTTCACCTTGTTTATGCCCTTAAGGTGTTTAAATGTCTCGATCATATCACCTCTCTCCCTCCTTTGCTCAAGGGTATACATATTGGCGCTGTTAATCTGTCCTCATATGTCTTCTGATGCAGTCCCTGCACCATTTTGGTTGCCCTTCTCTGGACTGCCTCAATTTGGTTAATGTCCTTGTGAAGGTGTGGCCTCCAATACTGCACGCAGTACTCCAGATGGGGCCTAACCAGTGTCTTGTAAAGAGGGATTATTACCTCCCTCTTACGACTTGTGATACCCTACTAATACACCCTAACACCCCAGCCTTACCTACTGCTTCAGAGGTCTGCTTGGATGATTTTAGGTCATCAGTGATGATGATGCCCAAGTCTCTTTCTTCCTTTGTGACTGCTAGCAACTCCTCCAGCCTATAAATGGCTTCAGGGTTTCTCTTCCCTATGTGCATGATTTTGCACTTCTTTGCATTAAATCCCAGTTGCCACTCTTCTGACCATTTTGCTAGTTTATCCAGATCTCTCTCATTCTGCCCACCCCATCTGGATCATCTACTCTGTTGCAGATCTTGGTGTCATCTGCAAACAGACAAGCCTTACCCTCTAGTCCATCTGGAGGTCACTAATGAAGATGTTGAATAGGACTGGCCCCAGGACTGATCCTGAGGTACCCACTTGTGACTTGCATCTCTTCTGACTGTATACCATTTACCACCACTCTCTGTTTTCTGCCAGTCAACCAGTTTGCCACCCAGTTGACCAACTTCTGACCCACCCCGAGCCTACCTAGCTTATTTATCAATCTTCTATGTGGAACAGTGTCAAAAGCTTTGCTGAAGTCAAGGTAGGCGACATCAACTGCTCCCCTTGGTCCACCACTCTGGTTACCCAGTCAAAGAAATCTATGAGATTAGTTTGACAGGACCTTCCTTTGTAAACCCATGCTGTCTTGGATCCTGTGCCCCATGGATTCCAGGTGTTGCACTATCCTTTCCTTAAGGAGTGCCTCCATAATCTTGCCCACTACTGAGGTAAGACTGACTGGTCTGTAGTTCCCCGCCTCCTCCCTGCTACCACTCTTGTGGAGCGGGATCACATAGAACCCTTCTCCAGTCTTCTGGAACCTCTCCTGTGCTCAGAGACTCACTAAACAATTCTGCTAATGGCTCTGCTAGTTCCTCCTTTAGCTCCTTAAGTACCCTGGGATGTATGCCATCAGGTCCCATTGCCTTATCCACCCTGAGCTTAGCAGCTCTTGTAGGACCCTTTCTTTTGTGAAGGAGTAGTGCTCACCTCCCTCCCCTGTGTCCATGATGCTGAGCTGTGGGCCTGCCCTACCTTCTCTTCAGTAAATACTGAGCAAAGTATCTATTTAGGATAGATGCCTTTACAGGGTCCTCCTCCTCACATGCTCCCTTTTCTCCATTGAGCTTAGCAATACCCCTCTGGACTTTCTCCTTTCACTAATGTATCTATAGAAAGTCTTGTCACCTTCTTTTACTGTTCGTGCTAGTGTTTCCTCAGTTTGGGACTTTGCCTGCCTTACTGCCTTCCCTGCTTCCCTTAGGGCAGTTTGGTATGTCTCCCTATCTTCATCCCGCTGTGTTCCTTATATTTCCTGAAGACCAGCCTTTTGGCTCTGACCTTTTCTGCTACTGTATTTGAGAACCAAAGTGGTTTCTTCTTCTTTTGCACTTCCTTTTCTGTCTAACACAATGGGATGTTGCTTCAAGTATTGTATCCTTAATGCTTGCCCACTTTGCCTGTACCTCCTCACCTGTGTTTCTTTTGCGGGGCTAGCTTAACTCTGTTGGCCATCTTATCAAAGTCAGCTCCTCTGAAGTCCCATATTTTTGCCTGGAATGGGATGATTTAGATGTAGTAGCCAAATTGAACCATACCATGTGATGGTCACTGGCCCCCAGGTGACCTTCTACCTGGAGATCTGTGATCCCTTCTTTGTTAGTCAGTACAAGATCTAGGATAGCCCTGTCTCTTGTGGGTTGCTGTACCAGTTGTTTGAGGCCCTCCCCTGCAGGGAATCCACTATGAGTCTAGTTCTGGCAGATGTTCCTGCTGGTATTGACCAATCTGTATCTGGCATGTTGAAGTCTCCCATTATCAGAACCTCCCCTTTAGCTGTCATGTTTTGTATATCTTCTAACAGTAATGTGTCTATGTCCTCCTCTGGTCTGGGGCCTGTAGACAACCCCAGTTCTTATGGCTGTCCCATTTCCTGTTTCCAGGGTGACCCACAGTTCTTCTGGCTCCTTATGTGTATTCTGAATTTCTGTAGCTTTGATATTTTCATTAACATACAGGGCCACTCCTCCCTTGCACCTCGGTCTCTTCTGAACAATCATAGCCAGGTACTGAAGTCTCCCAAGTGTGGTTACTGGTAAAGCACGTCCTCACTAATTGCTACTATGTCCAGTTTAGCCTCTGACATTATTGCCTGCAGGTCTGGGATCTTATTTCCAGGCTGTGAGCATTTGTGTACATGATTTTCCATTGGCCAGATTTTGGTGTGTTAGTTGTTGGGTGAAGTTTGGCATTACCCCTGTGCATCGTATGGGGAGACAAACCTTTTTTCTTACCTGGTGATGCAAATGAACGGCAAACACGCTGAATTCCTGTTTGACCACTAGCTGAGGGGGGAGGGGTGTTCTTCCCATTAGACGTATGGGGTGCTGCACCCCTCTCCCCATTTGCTAGTTTAAATATTCTGCAAAGACGTCAAACTTCTGCCCCAATGCACTGACTCCCTCTTTAGTCAGATGCAGTCCATCAAATTTAAAGAACTTTCGCTCCCAGAACTGTTGCCAGTTCCCTACAAATCTGTGTCCTTTTCCTGGCACCAGTCCTTGAGCCACGGTTTAGCGCCACTATCTCCCTTCTCTGACCTTCCATCCATCTGCTCCCTTCTCCCAGACTGGCAGGATCTCAGAGAAGGAGATGCGGATGAAATAGATGATAGTTTGTCACCCAGCTTAGTCAGGTGTTCCTTGGTCTCCACAACTGACCGGCTGGCGAGATCATTAGTCCCTATGTGTACTAGGACATCAATGTTTTCTCCTGCTTTCTGAACAATTTTAGAATGCGGTCAGTGTCTCTCCATGCTGATGTACCTGGAGACATCTGACCATCACCCTGGCTGGAGATGGGTATCAACTCCCGAATCATGGAGTCTCCTATGATCATAAGTTTTTGGATTTCCTTTGTGCTTGTTTAGTTTTGGTTCCTGATTTGGGTGAGTATTGTTGTGCTAGCTCCTGTGCCACAGTGTCCTGCTCTGCAGTGTCTTCTGCCTCTTTATTTGATTTCAGAGATAGAGGCAGATACCTGTTTGTAGTGTTTATATGGTTTTTGGAGGTAATGTGTTGGAGAGCAGAGAGTGATGGGGCACCTGATTTGCTCCTCCTAACCACCTGCCAACCTCCTGGACCAACTACCCTCTGCGGTCGAGGTTTTTCTGTTGGATGCTGGGGAAATGGTGGTGGTTCTTATAATGTATTTCCTCTTCAATATGAAATTTGAGGCGTGCAATCTCTGCCCATGCTGCCCGGGCTGAGACCTAAGATCTCCAAAGGCCCAGCATGTAGGACAGTGTCCTAAATCCTGTAAGACTGTCCTTCTGAAAATTGTTCCACAGTACCTGCAGTTAATGAAATCCATTCCAAATAAGTTGCTGGGTTTGTAACCTAGTCAGAGTAATTAGAAGAAAAAAAAAGAAAAAAATGCAAGTAATGGTTTAATTGTGCTTTGTTTAACTTGTTATAACAAGTTAAATTACTAGTGCCCCTGTAAATGAGATCACCTTGTGGAGGCCCCACTGATCCGCCCCTTCCTGCTCTGCCACAGGAAATGTCACAACTGTGGTACCCTATAAAGGAGTGTAGCGTGGGGTGGTTGGGGATGGGGGTGGGTGGCTGGGCCCTTCCCCTGCCTAAAAAGAAAAACCACGGACGAAAGAACAAGGAGGTAAGAGCAGAAACAATCAGTCAACAACAAATGCAGTAACCCTGAAAGCTTATCCTAATGTTAGATAAAACTGTAAAACCTGTAAAGCACCACCTGTAATAATTTCAGAGAAGATATACCCTGTAAGAAACACTTTGCTCCAGAGAAAAATAAAGCAGTAACAGAAGATATACCTTGCAAAAGACAATTTGAATCAGAAGATTACAGCAGTAATCTGTTAGCACACACCTGTAGGCACACCTTGTAATAATGCAGATGAAGGTATACCAGCAACAACAATTTGAGTCAGAGAAAAATAAAGCAATGAAACGTTAGCAACAAACAGTAGCAATCCCTGTGAGTAAAAAATAAAAACACCACCACACAGTAAATCTGCTTAGCCAAACTAAGTCTTAATCCTTCTCCCTTGCTCTGGTTAGTTTCTCTACTCTGCCTTTCAAGCAGTCTTAGAAGAAAAGAGCTCAGGTGAAGCTAGGTGCCTTGGCCAGCAAACCAAGTCTTCTACCTCCACTACACTGTTGAAACCCAGTGGGCCTGGTTTTTCTTTTAGGTTTCTCAGACATGATGCCAGCCTAACCAACAAACTTGCCCTTTTAACGGCAGTGCCAGGCAAGACACCCTTATCGGTTCCCAACTGTGTCACGGGTCATGGAAAAAACCGTAATGAAATCCGTTTCCTTTTTAGAACCGATAAGAACCGGGAACCGCACTCTAAAAGCCTTAAAATGCTTTCTTTTTAAAAGTTTTAACAGCCTGATCGGTTCGAACAGCACCGATAAAAATTTACAAGTTCCACACAGAAAAACCCTGTCTATTACTTACAATACCACAGACAGAGCTTGAACCGATCGGTTTGCGGTTAAAATAATAATACTCGTGGTTGAATTAAACCGAGAAATACTGTTTAAACCGAGAAATGAACCGAGCAGTAGGAGAAATCTCCGGAGCGACTGTTCAGTGAGGCGGAGTAAAGAATCTGACAGTTTCGGTTTGAAAATAGCCAGACAGAGCTTCTCTAACCGAGCTCGCGCTCTAAACTCCATGCCTGGCATGGTAGTTAACTCTTTCACCTCCGGAGCAGTTCTAATGGTGGGACAAACTGCAATTGTCATAATATAGCAAGACTTCATGTTGTTTGACGAGAAGGCCATCACAGGAAAATGTTTGCCATGGCATCCAAGCATACAGGATGTCAGCAGAGACAGAATAGAGGCAGATGAGTATCCTTTCATGGCATCTGTACTCAAACGGTGGAATACATGCAGGCCATCAGTGTAGCATCATGCTTTGTGGCACACCTTACACAAGACAGTAGGGCTGGCAGACAGTGGGGGGAAAGGGAGCAAGCAGTACCTTGCCACAGCCTGCTCCCTGTCTAGGTGACTTGGGACCCCTTTAGGGCAGTGACATGCCTGTATCAAGCAGCATCTAACAGTGGTGATGTTTCACTCCACAGAAACTACCTGGTAACAGGCAGACTCTGCAACACCTGGCCAAAGCAGTGTCACTGCACTGCCATGACCAGAAAGACAGGGATCAGCAGAACTAGACACTGTAAGGAACACAGACACCTCGGGGCCCTTGGAAGTGGAGAATGGGATGGACCAGGAGTGCCCCATTCAGGTGGACATGGCAGACATGACAGAGGCCCATAGTGAGACAGATGGTGCAATGCAGGGTGTGTGTCCCAGCATAGAGGGTTTGGAGACAGACATAGCAGAACCCTTGCCAGAGAACATTGCACTGGACCTCAGTCCCATAATATCAGAAGAGCAGAGGCCACACTACTGCAGGTTGCACAGGATCTACCTACTGAACCCCTGGTGGATGAGCATTTTGGACATTACTGTCAGAATGTCCTTGACACCCAGGAGGCACAAACAGCAGAGCTCACAGCACTCAGAGCCAGCATGGTTGTGCACTGCAGACACATGGCCGAGGCACTGGCAGAGATACCCGGATGCCAAGCAGCAGGGTAATGCAACAGTACAGCAAGGCATGTAGATGCCATGGTGGTACTGAAAGGGCTGTAAGGCTGCACTGAGCATCACACAGCCGCAGGGGAGTGACTGATGGTGTTGCTGGAGAGAAGCATCATGATCCAACAGCAGCAGAGTGTTGCCCTAACAGCTAGTGTACAACACATTGTTGAGGCACCTTGGAACAGGCAACATTGCCATGCAGTGGGGGACACACCACCAAGCACAGACTGTCAGTGTGCCTAGGGAGACCAGTGCATCAGGCAGCCAGATATAGCCTGCACACACCAACACAGTGGCACATTCCCCATGTATCTACAGCTCTGTTGCTCAGTGCTGTCTGTAGCACTGAGAACCAGGTCAACACCCCTGCAGAGGACACAGGGCCCAGTGGAACTGGTCATGCTGTGTACATCAGTCCCAGGGACAGTGTGTACAGTGTAGATAGACACGGTAACACCACCATTTACCACCCCAGCTTGTCAGTAACAGGGCAGCACAGCACACAGCCACAGCACTCCTACACCGAATCAAAGGCTTTAGCCAGATCACTGAAATTAGCAGCCGTAATGTGCCCCATAGCCATCATGGAGAAGATGGAATCAGCAAGATTCAGCAGTGGTAAGATAGAGGAATGGTGCTTTCGGGAGCCAATCTGAAAGGAGAAAAGGAAACTGGAATATGAGAGATAGCCAAGGAGTCTGGAATGAACCAGTTTCTCTTGCAGTTTTGAGAGGAGAAAGATAGGATGGAGGTTGTCAGGGGAGGAGGGGTCACACTCTCTAAGAAGTGCAAATAAATTTGGTCAACTTCCAGGACTGTGAAACAACATAGAGGGAGAAGCAAAGGTTGAGCAGGCGAGTAAAGTGAACTGCAATGGCAGGAGCTGAGAAATGGAGGAGCTTGGGGTCCAGGCTGTCAGGACTGGACTTGGATGGGTTGAGGGAGGAGGCAGAAGAGGGCTTCATGGGTGGTGACAGGAGAAGTGGAAACAGAGGGAGAGATAGGTAAGAGAGGAACTAGGAACAGGAAGAAAAAATTACTCACCTTAGTAATGTTGTTTCTTCTAATGGAGTCTTGCTATATTATGACAATTGCAGTTTGTCCCACCATTAGAACTGCCCCGGAGGTGAAAGAGTTAACTTCCATGCCAGGCATAGAGCTTACAGCGCAACCTCAGTTAGAGAAGCTCTGTCTGGATAATTTCAAATTGAAACTGTCAGATCTTTACGAGCAAAACTCACTAAGGTTCTGTGTGGAAGCTGTAACCTACACTAGCCAACTGGCTACTTAAATATTAACACATTTTCCTGGCCCCAACACCAAGACTCAAGTCAGGGGACCAGAAAATAAGATAAGATAAAATAAAACACAACACCCCAACACCCCAAAAAGAAGGGGTGGAAAACATAAAATGGGCATAAACAAGTGCCAACACTGGACTGCCCACCCCATACCCAAGTAGAAGTTCTGAGAGGGGCAGGCTTGGGGAGTCATAATATAGCAAGACTCCATTAGAAGAAGCAACATTACTAAGGTGAGTAATTTTTTCTTCAAACAACATGAAGTCTTGCTATATTATGACAATTGCAGACTACACAGCAGTACCTCCAAGGAGGAGGGACAGAACCTACTTAAGGAATAGGCTCTGAAGCACAGCTGTGCCAAACTGAGCATCCCTCCTGGCCTGGATATCCAGGGAGTAATGCTTGGTGAAAGTGTGTACCATTTTCCAAGTAGCTGCTTGACATATCTCTAAGATAGGGATGTCTCTGGGAGCAGCTAGAGACGCAGCTGTACCTCTGGTAGAGTGAGCCCTCAGGCCTGAAGGAGGAACCTTTCCCAGTTTTTGATAACAACATTGGATACAAGAGACAATTCACCTGGCAATGGATCTCTTAGTGGCAGGTTTCCCTTTCCCAACCTCACCATAAGTAAGAAAAAGTAGGAGGGATTCGAACCTGTGACCCTTGGTATGCTCTATATAGTAACTTAGGGCCCTCTTAACATCTAAGCTGTACAGCCTCCTCTCACCAGAGGAGGAATGGTCAGTGAAGAACACTGGAAGGGAGATAGATTGATTAAGGTGGAAATCTGAAACCACTTTAGGCAAAAACTTCCTGTTAGTCCTAAGGACTACCTTATCCCTGTGAAAGGAAATAAAGTCAGCCTCCACTGACAAAGCTTGTAACTCACTTATGCACCTGGCAGAAGTGATGGCTTCTAGAAAAACAGTTTTCCAAGTCAAGTACTTAAGCTCTGCTGAAGACAGAGGTTCAAAGGGGGGTTGCATCAACTGAGCAATGCAAACATTAAGATCCCAGGCAAGGGCCGGGTCCCTGAAAGGTGGATTAGTATGAAGTAATCCTTTGAAAAACTTGGAAAATACAGGGTGAGTGGAAAGAGAAGAGGGCTTTCCTGCTGAAATAAAAGCAGAGACAGCTGCCAAATGCACTTTCAGGGTAGCTGGTCTCAGACCCAAAAAATTAAGATGGACCATATATTCCAAAACAATGGGCAAATCAGCAGATTCTGGGGAAATATGCTTCCCAGAACACCATATGGAAAACCTTTTCCATTTGGAGTTATAAATAGCCCTAGTGGAAGGCTTCCTAGAAGCCTTCAGGATTTCGAGAACACCTTGAGAAAGGTGTAGGTCATCAAATTCTAACTCCTCAAGAGCCAGGCCTTGAGGTTGAGGGATTTGAGATTCGGATACCAAACTCTCCCCTGGGCACAAGTTAACAGGTTGTGATTCCTGGGGAGACACGGGGGAAGATGGACTGCTAAGGACAGAAGTAGTGGGTACCAGGGCTGCCTGTCCCAATCTAGAGCAATCAGAATCATCTTGCAGGGCTGGGATCTGATTTTGACTAGCACCTTGAATAGGAGAGGGAAGGGGGGGAAGGCATATAGAAACTTCCCTTCCCAATCTAGGAGAAAGGCATCCAGAGGGACTGAGCCCATCACTGGGGGCCTGCAACAGAACAGTGGAAGTTGGTGATTGTCTGGGGCTGCAAAAAGATCTATCTGAGGGGTGCCCCATCTGGCAAAAACTATCCCCAGTACTCGGGGATCCAGAGACCATTCGTGATGGCCCTGGGAAATCCTGCTGAGAGCATCTGCCAGGACATTGTCCTTGCCTGGGAGGTGAACTGCTATGAGGGAAGTGTTCAGGGAATAAGCCAGAGACCACAACTTCATTGCCTCGGTGCACAAGGCCGAAGACAGTGTGTCCCCTTGTTTGTTGATGTACCACATTGCAGTGGTGTTGTCTGTTCTGACTTGTACCACTTTGCTCTGAACAGATGCAGAAAACATCTGAAGTGCTAGAAAAACAGCTCTGAGTTCTAGCAGATTGATGTGGAGCAGAGATTCCTGAGGGGACCACACTCCCTGGGTGGAGAGGTCACCCATGTGAGCTCCCCATCCCAGAAGGACGATCTGTAGTAAGGGTCAAGGAGTGAGATAGAGGATGAAGGGGACCCTAGTCTCAGATTGCTCTGATCCTGCCACCACTGAAGGGCCTGGATCAGGGTTCGAGTCACTGGATCCAACTTGGAAGGGATCTTTCTTTGAGACCAAAAGGCTCTCAAGTGGAACTGAATGTCCCTCATCTGAAATCTTGCTCCTTGCACTACAGCTGTGGAAGCATCCATGTGTCCTAGGAGCTGTAGAGTGCCTTGCTGGCCGAGAGACTGCAGAGTGAAGGAGGAGGCCAGGGGCACTAGGGTCCTTACCCTTTCTAGGGGCAGGAAGGCTCTGGCCTGCTTTGTGTCCAATTCTGCACCTATAAAGGTGAGTACCTGGACAGGTTCCAGAACTGACTTTGGAAGATTGAGAAGAAAGCCTAGAGAGGTGAGCAGTTGCTGGGTAACTTGCAGGTGTGATTTGACATGGTCTGGAGACTGACCTACAATGAGCCAGTCATCTAGGTAGGGAAAGATGGCAATCTTTTGCCTTCTTAAATAAGCAACTGCTACTGCCAGGCATTTTGTGAATACCCTTGGGGCAGAGGTAAGGCTGAAGGGCATTGCTCTGAACTTGTAATGGCCTGAGGGCAGTTCGAATCTGAGGTACTTTCGGTGGGAGCTTCAGATAAGAACATGGAAGTAGGCATCCTTGAGGTCCAGGGAAGCTAGCCAGTCCCCTGGCCTTAGAGAAGGTAAAATCATTGCCAGAGTCACCATTTTGAATTTTGGTTTCAAAAGGTGCTTGTTCAGATATCTTAGGTCCAAAATGGTCCTCCATTCTCCTGTCTTTTTTGGGGAAAAGAAGTACCTGGAGTACAGACCCTTGCCCTGGTGTAGGGGAGAAACCCTTTCTACAGCTCTGAGAGCCAGGAGGGTTGAGACTTCTGTTTCTAAGACAAAGGTCTCTAGAGGGTTTGCAGGTGGAAAAGATCTGATTCTCATCTTTGGAAATTTTTTGAAGCTGAGAACCAGACCCTGGCTTACTACTTCCAGGACCCACTTGTCTGATGTTAAAGACTCCCAGTCCTGAACGAAGTAAGCCAGCCTGCCCCCTACAGGTAATGGAGAACCGACCCTGGGCACCCCATCAGGGTGCCTGTTTGGCAGGAGCTTTAGGCTGAGGGGTGGGAGCAGGCCTGCTTGCACCCCGTCTGCCTCTCCCTCTGAAGAACCCCCTCTAAGCATAAGCAGAGGAGGCCTGGGTTTGGTAAAAAGGCCTGTGAAAAGGCCTACCTCTACCCCTGGGGGTCTGCCTCTGAGGAGTGGCTTGCCGCTCCTTGGCTTGTGCACTCCTATAAGTTGTTCTATATTCATCCATTTTCTTCAAGTAATTCTCTGTCTGCTCCCCAAACAGAGAATTTCCTACCACAGGAAAATCCATAGCCTTTAGTCTGGGTATCCTGTGACAAACTAGTACACCTGAGCCAAGCCAATCTATGAAAGGCCACAGATGTAGCCGTGACTCTAGAGGATACATCATTAGAATCCACAGCAGCACGGAATTGCACCTTGGATGCCTCAATACCATCAGCAGCCACCTGCTCCAGCTCCTTAGCAAGCTGGCCAGGGGCCTATTTGGCCAAAGCCATGACAGTGTCCCATCTAAATTTTTGGTATCTTGCCACATAAGCCATGTAATTTGCTTGTCTGAGTCCCAAGGATGCTGCCATGTATTGTTTTTTAGCCATGGCATCAATCTTCCTGGAGCCCTTGTCAGGAGGATGTGAAGCCAGGGGAATATTAGCCTTATCACAGGCTGCAGCCTGAACTACTCCAACATGACTGCATTGCTGAGAAAGAAATTCTGTATCAGGACCTGACAAAGTGTACCTCCTGTCCATCTTTTTTTGTCCACAGGAGGCACAGAATTAGGAGCTTTTACAATTTTTATTGTTTCCTAAATGATTTATGTAAAGGGATAGACAATCTCCTAGACTCTGGTATATCCATCATTTCCACAAAATCAGGTTCCTCTTGTTCATCCACAGCTTCCTCCAATGGGAGCTGGAGAGTTTCAGCAACCTTTTTATAAAACAAAAAGTGAGAAGGGGACTCAGAAAGCGTAGGGGGAGATGTCCGGTTCAATGTGCACATCCAGACTCTCAAAGTCACATTCACACTGTTCATAATCATCCTCCCCCTCCTCTGGTTCATGAAACTCTTCTATATCATATTCTTGAACAAGTGGAACCGGCCAAACCGACCTTTTGCCAGACAGAGGCGGTTCGGATGGAACCGGAGAAAGTGACTGGACAAATTGTATAGCTTTTGCTATCTCTGTAGCAGTTGGAGAAGGAATTTTAGACTCCACGCCGGCTGATTTTCTAGTTTTCTTTGCTGGATCTGGCTCCTCAGAGTCAGCTTTATGTTTGGCCGAGGAAGTCTCGCCCTGGTCAGAGGGCACTCCCTCCGGTTCGGTTGGTACCGAACTGGGCTGGCCATCCAGGTCAGCGGACTTTTTGGCCTCTCGTTCCCTGAGCCTGCAAACTCTCTTATCCAGGGTGGCTGCAGGGAAGTTCTTACAAATCTGGCAGTCTGAATTGAGGTGGTCAAACCCCAGACAATATACACATGCGGTGTGTGGATCAGCCTTGGCAAAGGCTTCCCCACAGACACTACAGTGTTGAAACCCAGTGGGCCCGGTTTTTCTTTTGGGTTTCTCAGACATAATGCCAGCCTAACCAAAAACTTGCCCTTTTAACGGCAGTGCCAGGCAAGACACCCTTATCGGTTCCCAACCGTGTCACGGGTCGTGGAAAAAACCGTAATGAAATCCGGCTTTTTTAGAACTGAGAAGAACCGGAACCACACTCTAAAAGCTTTAAATGCTTGAAGATAAAGTTTTAAATAACCTGATTGGTTCGAATCAACCGATAAACATTTACAAGTTCCACACAGAAATAAACCTATTACTTACAATACCACAGACAGAGCTTGAACTGATCGGTTTGTGGTTAAAATAATAATCAGCGGTTGAATTTAACCCGAAAACACTGTTTAAACCGAAATGAACCAAGCAGTAGGAGAAATCTCCAGAGCGACTGTTCAGTGAGGCGGAGTAAAGAATCTGACAGTTTCAGTTTGAAATTATCCAGACAGAGCTTCTCTAACCGAGCTCGAGCGCTAAGCTCCATGCCTGGCATGGAAGTTAACTCTTTCACCTCCAGAGCAGTTCTAATGGTGAGGCAAACTGCAATTGTCATAATATAGCAAGACTCCATGTTGTTTGAAGGGGTAGTTTTCTTCAATTTGCACAAAGTGTTGTTCTGTTGGTATCAGTGTGCTTAGGGCATTCCCGACAGGTTTCCAGTGATTTTCCTATTTCTTCATCAGTACCCCTCCTTTTCCAAAAGATGCTGCATCTTCTGCTACTTTTGTTTCTTTGTTGGGATTGAACTGGGCTAGAGTAAATGGTGCCATGAGTTCTGCTCTGAGAGCTGTTAACCCTTGCTCTTTAACCAGGCCCCAAACCCACTCACTAGTCAGTGACAAAAGTTTATGAAATTAGCTATGAAGTAAGTATTTCTTCCTATTATGAAAATGATTAACCTTTCATTATGGACACAAGAAGTACCTGAACTTTGAAAACAAGCAGTGGTTGTTCCAGTGTATAAAGGAGGTGGGGTGGTGGGGGGTAATGCCACAGGTACAAGCAATTATAGACTAATCTCAGCTCTGTCCCCACTGTCCAAGGTACTGGAAAGAATACTTTACAATCAACTAATAAGTTATATTAAAAGTTTGATATCCTGACAGAAATACAACACAGTTTCAGGAAAAAAGTGTAGCTCTACAAGTGCTCTGCTAGAGTACACAGATTTTCTGTGTGATGCTTTGGACAATGGGAACATGGCTGGGGCAGTATATATTGATTTATCGAAGGCATTCCACTTAGTGAACCTCAAGATGCCTGTAAAAAAAACTGTCTAAATAATAGAAGGCAGAAGATAAAACTGGGCAGTATAAAAATAAATTGAGTGCTCCTTCAGCGCGCTGTGTTGGAGAACTGACTTGAGGGATTATTCCCTTTTTATGTTTGCTTGCACGCATGTGCAAGAAACATAGTGCCATCATCTGAGTTTTTGTAGGTGTAGAACCCAGTCTTCCAATTCAGTCAGTGTGTTTGCAGGCGCAGCCACAGTTCACCAATGAATGCTGCAACTGTCTATGACAGCAGTTGAAAATGCAGTGCCGTACAGTTGAAAGGGAGAGATCACTTCAGTGAGCAGTGATAAGATAGTGTTGATTAGCATATTGCCGGCAATCCTGTTTGTATACATCTCTGCTTAATCTTCCTGGAATATAAATTCAGTTTGAAGTGAGCTTTTCCTAGGACTATCTTTCCGGGAGGAGGCAAGTGACTAAAATGACATCCTTGGAATGTTTCCAAAAAAAGATCTAATTGCCATCCTTGGAATGTTGAGTCGGAGTTCAGGGTAGGAGCGGCATTGATAAAAGCAGGAAAACAGGACCCCAAAGAGGCTGAAAAAGTAGACGTAGTTTTCATCTGTTGGCATGCCTGATCAGTATTGTAATAATATTCCCCAACCCTCTGAGTGTCTCTGAATAGCGCTCCCCACCACCCGCCGCACACAGTATCGCTGACCGGGCTGCCCAATCCCTCATTGGCTCCGCGCTCCCCTCAAGTTCTAGGTGCCACAGTGGGAGTCCACCCCAGCGTGGCATAAGTGAGAATGGCAACGGGGGTGCCTAATCTCCCGTCGGCTCAATTAACCCCCCCCCCAAAAGAAACAGACTTCCAGTTGCCATGCTGGGAGCCCAACCTAGCATGGCACACATCTGTATGGCCGACGGGGGTGCCCAATCCTCCGTTGGCTCCACTGACCCGCCTCCAAAAAAAATCATCCAGCTACCATGCTGGGAGCCCACCCCAGCATGGCACAAATCCCACATCGTCTTCCTAAAAAGAAAAAACAAACACCTGAAGAGAAAAAAAAGGTCCCTCATTGACTGTCTTGTCCCCAAACTGCACCCACCCTCTGTGCATCCACCTTACCACACGCCCACCTCACCCCATACTTACCTCCGGAGGCCGGCGCAACAATCTTCGGTGGACCGGTAACACATCTGCACTGTTCAATGCCGACTGTGAACTGAAGAAATGCTGGTAAGCTGTATAATGGAATAAATAGGGTTATTTATCAACGTTGATGCATATCTCAGGCATTGTTTGGAATTTTGGCACCAAATTTTTAACATGGGGTTTTTGGGATCCCTTCTCATGAATTCTGGCACTGTCATGGCATTAATCGGCTCCGGAAGGTGATTTCATGGTCACTGACTGAACCACCTTTTGGGACAGATTTATGAAATGACAGTGTGACAATTCATGAGGTAGGCCCCCAAAAACCCTATGTTGAACATTTGGTGAAAAAAAACAAACAAAATGACTGATTTACGAGTGTGCGTTACACAGTTCCTACGCACACTCGTAAGTTCGCAAATTTTTTATATTTTTACTTCAGATTTTCAACATTGCCATTTTACCATACCTCCTTATGAGCAGTAAAACTGTCATTTTTCATATCTCACCCAAAATGTGTTTCCAGGCATGTAGCACACAATGGAACAGTTGGTGTGCAAAATCAATGTTCAGGACAGATTAAGAAAATCACAGTGACACTGTTCATGAGCAGAAGTTTTAAAATGGCTGTGTTAAAAATTTGGTGACAAAAGTCCATAAAATGACTGTGTTACAAGTGAGTATTGCACAGTTTACATGCACCCTCGTAAGTTCATGAATTTATAATATTTTCAGTCCAGATTTTCAACACTTCCTTATGAACAGTACAGTTGTCATTTTTCACACCATGGCCAAAATGTGTTTTCGCACTTCCAATGCAGAACTGCGTGGTCGCTGTGGGAAATCAGTGTTTGGGACAGATTAAGAAAATCACAGTGACACTGTTCATGAGCAGAGGTCCCAAAATTCCTGTGTTGACAGTCTGCTGTAAAAAATCCCCAAACTAATTAGATTATGGATGTGCATTGCACAGTTTCTATGCACACTCGTGACTTCATCAGTTTTTTTAATATTTTCACTGCAGATTTTCAACATTGCTATTTTTTACACCTCCCCATGAACAGTACAGCTATTATTTTTCACATCCTGTACAACATGTGTTTTCACATCTGCGGTGCCAAATGGCGTAGTCGCTGTGCAAAATCAGCTTTCAGCTAACAAACTGATATTGCCACTGTTCATGAGGTGGGGGTGACAAAAAAAAAATGTTGAAAATTTGGAGTGAAAATACCAACGAATGCCTGAGGTGTTAGGGTTTCCGAACATAACACCCCACCCTGTAGAGACTGACAGGCATCAGGAGTGTGACTGTGATTGTCGCCTGATGCTCATACTATTCCACCGCCACCCACACCCTGCAGCCAGTGAGAGGCATCGAGGTGTGCTTTGGACTCTTCAGCCCCAAAGTTTACCCCATTCTCCTATACAGCACTCATCTCACCATATTTCCTGATGGAATGGAGTGAACATAAGGGCCAAAGACCCCAAGGCACACCATGACATTTGTCGGTGTCTGCACGGTAGGGTGTGGTGAAATGGCATGGTCGTTATGCCTGATGACCCAAAGGTACACCCCAATGCATGCCACTATCTGCAGGGTGTTGATGGGGTTGACTTCAGTTCAATACTTCACTACCATTCCTATTATGCAGCTCTGTAACTCACACTGCCAATGCCAGCAAGCAAACATTCGGCATTGACAAATGGTCGTTAAAAACAGCAACTGTCTAAATGTACAATGTTTGGTGTTAATGGTGGGACAAATTTGTACGCAATGATGGTTTGTATCATTTTATGATGCTAGATGGTATGGGTGGGTCTGTATTTTTTTTTCTATTGTATATTTATACTGTATAATGCATATTATTATTGTATTATGTTATTGTGTAACTGTAGTCACTTACTAATGTATAAGGGCCTCCTCTGAAATGAGTTTTGCTCAGTGGCATATGTAACAGCTATCCTAATCATGCAAACTGAATAAAATGTTATACTACTACTACTACTACTACTACATTTCAAGGTTTGTTAGTATAGGGGTCCTGCAAGGGTCTATACTGGGACCATTACTTTTTTAGTCTTTTGCTTATGGGACTTCCTTCTGTTTGCCAGGATGGCAGAGTCATCCTTTATGCTAATGATGCAGTCCAGGAAACAGGAGGTAACATTATTCCTGCTCTTGAAAAGCCACTCCAAGAAGGCTTAATTAGAGTCCACAGATGGTTTATAGAAAATAAATTAGCAATAAATGTTGAAACAACAAAAGAAATCAATGATCTTTTGCAGTGCAAAAAAATTGGACATTGCAAACATTTGGACATTAAGACTGAATCAGGGGAGATTTTGGAGCAGGTGCAGTTTTTTAAATATCTTGGTGCCTTTCTGGATAGCACATTGTCTTATGCCAAGCATGCAGGTTATATTGTTAGGAAAACAATACAAGATTGGGATTGCTGTATAGAAATAAAAGGAATTTTGATCAGTATAGATGTAGATTGGTTGCCCAGAGTCTAATATTCTTGATTATTGACTATGGCTCACTTATCTATGCTACAGCTGCAGGCACTGTGCTATTCAGATTGAGAGTGTAATAGAGCATGTAGATTTGTTTTGCAAGCTAAAAGGAATGTTCACCATTGTACGCTTTATGATTGGGTTAGGTGGTTGCCTCAAGTCTAGATGCCTGCAGCAAATATTTTTCTGGTATCCATTGCTGGAACCTTACAAATAATCAGAGTACCAGGAGACTAAATATGATGTCAAAATGTTCAAATTTATGTAATACAAGATCGACAATGATCGTGCAAGTAGCAATGCCTAGCTGTAGAACAAATGTGGGTCAAAACTGTTTTAGAAATTGAACAATCCAGACATGGAATTCATATCCTTTGAATGTGGTAAACAATCAGTAATTAGGGTGTTTTAAAAGTGGTTTAAAAAATGCATTTGAATGATCTTGCAACATGTAATTGTTTTCAATAACTAGTATTGTCACTGATTGATAATCTTATTGTACAATATGACAAATTATTTAATTTTATTCTGTATATTGTATGTTGTGGTGTTTGTGTTGTAAATTGTTGTATGAGTTAGTTACCTTTGAAAATAGGAACTTTTTGCATAAAAGTTATTCCCAAACAATACAATCTAAAATCTAAAAGTTCTTAAAGAGATTTTTCCTTTTTCTGCAAAGGTGGGTATGAATTTTTCCAGTTGGTTGACAATTCCCAGGAAACCACGAACGTCAGACACATTTGTTGGACTTGACACCCTTTACATGACTGCCAACATCCATGTGTCAGGCTGAACACCTTTGTCTGAGATGATATGTTCCACTAACCAAACTTTGGTTTTCTTGACAATCAGTGTGAACACTGTGCTTGGGACCTTTTGAATTGCTGCCTAGACTCTCTGGTCATGCCCCTGACTTGTGCAACCAAAGATAAGGATGTCATCCACGTGGCACACAGCCCAATCCAAGCCTTTCAGAACTCTGTGTTGGAAATGCTCAGGGGAGGACAAGATGCCAGAGGTTAGTCTTTGAAAGCAATAGTGTCCAAAGGTTAATCAAGGAGGCCAATTTCTCTGATGCTTTTGACAGATGTAGCTTCCAAAATCCTGCAGTAGTAATAAGCCTGGTGAAGAGATTGGCTTGTCTTAGCATTCCCAGCATCTGCTCCACTGAGTGAAGGATGAATTTCTCACACTTTGCTGAGTAGTTCAGCTTGCTTAGGTCAACACAGATTCTTAAAGCACCATCCAGCTTCAAGACCACTACCATTCCAGCACATGAATCAGTGGGTCCTTCAATCTTGGTGATCACTCTCTGGTTCTCCATTTTGGAAAGTTCTTCCTTGACTTTGGACATCAGTGGTACTGGTATCCTTCTGGTTGCTGTGGGTGAGACTGGTATGGCTCTTGGCATAAGCTGAATGCAGTACTCTGCATTGAGTTCTTCTAGGCTATTTAATAATGTTGGGAACTCCTCACTGCGCTGGCTTTATTTCATACTGTCCAGTCTAGCAAGAGGATGAAGTTTCTCAATTGCTTGTCTGCCTTGCAATGAGGTCTGACAGTTCTTTACAAAGTAAATGTCCACTTAACTTTCATTTCTTCCCTTGGTTACAGTGGAAGTGGACTCTCTGCACACATTGGTAGTGGTAATGCCAGTGCTCATGTGTGACAGACAAGTGTATGGGAGTCACAATGGGAGTGGCAGTGTCAGCAGCATGTACTCCTTAGCCCCCTTCTCTAGCAGTGTCTGTGAAACCATCACTAAATATCTCTTCATTCTCCTTCCTGAATTTGCAGCATCTGAACTGGAATAGCTAGGGTGGACCAGACCTCTATTCTGCCTGCTGACAAGCCACAGAGCCTGCACACACATGGTACAAAGACTTTTGTGCTGTTTAAATCACAGACTGTGATACTCTCAGCCCTTGCACTGAAGCACTTTTCTCTCCCCCTCTCCCCAAGACAGCTAACTGCCCACACTTCCCACACATGACAACAATGGCAGGGCTTGAGGGGGTGGAGCCTGGCCCTGCTTAAAAACCAAGGGAGTGGTAAAGTGCAGGGAGCAAGTGGGTGGCAGTCATGTCAGGAATCTCTGGACAGAGATCCAATGTGGGGCCCACCAACTCTGCCTGATTTTTAAGGCACATTTAGCTAATATAGCTGTTGAGCTACAGAGGGACTTTATAATTAACTCAAGAAACCTTAATCAACACTGCCATCAAAGAAAAGAGTTTGTGTCTACGTATTACCCATTTGTCTGACTTGAAACACTCATTTTTATGGCTGTGGGTGGAGCCTACATCCATTTTTCTATCTGTAGCTTGAAAATGGAGTTTTGTGGAACACTTGATTTGGACATTTCAATGTATCTTTCCATGCCAACTAAAAGAAAAAATTACTCACCTTAGTAATTGCTTTTCTTCTCATGGAGTCTTGCTATATTATGACATAAGCAGTTAGCCACTGCACTTGAACTGCCCCTGAGAGGAAGGAGTTAACTCAGGAGACTGGAGTTCTAAAAGCGTCGAGTGCTATGCCAAAGTTTCTATCTGTTCAGTTTCAAATGAAACTGTCAGATCTTCTGACGGTTAACACTAAGCAACAAGTCTGTGTGTGAGCTCTACACTAGCCAAGTGACTACCTACTAGTAGGAATAAGCAACATAAACAACAACAACAGCAGTAATAATAATAATAATAATGATAATAACATTATTAATTTCACCCCAACAAGCACTACTAGACCCCCTTCCCACAAGACTCAAGTCCAGGAAGGGGCCAACATGTTACTTAAAAACAGAAATACCTAGTTCCCTAACCCTAAATAAAAGGAGGGAAGGGAGAACTAAAATGGCATGACACAGTGCTTGCACTAATTTGCCAACCCCTTACCCAAGTAGAAGTTCTGAGAGGGGCAGGTTGGGGGGTGGTCATAATATAGCAAGACTCCATGAGAAGAAAAGCAATTACTAAGGTGAGTAATTTTCCTTCAAACACCATGAAGTCTTGCTATGTTATAACATAACAGATTACACAGCAGTACCTCCATGAAGGAGGGTCAGAATCTACTTAGGAAAATAGGCTCTGAAGCACAGCTAGTGCCAAACGAGCATCTCTCCTGGACTGGACATCCAGGAATAATGCTTGGTAAAAATGTGAACTGTCTTTCCAGGTAGCAGCTTGACAGATTTCCAGAATGGGAATATCTCTAGCAGCTGCAGAGATGCACCTATGTACCCTAATTGAGTGAGCCCTCAGTCCTGAGGGGTTCTCTACCTAGTTTTTGGTAACAGAATTGACAAGAGACAATCCACCTCGCAATTGTCCTCTTAGTGGCAGGTCTCTCCTTTGCCAACCTCTCCATAGGTAAGGAAAGTTGGAGGATTCAAACCTGTGACCCTTGGTGCATTCCAAATAGTAGCTAATGCTCTTTTGGCGTCCAAGCTGTGCAATCTCCTCCTACCCGAGGAAGAAATGCTCAGTAAAAAATACTGGAAGGGAGATGGATTGGTTCAGATGGAAATCTGAAACCACTTTAGGCAAAAACTTTCTGTTAGTCCTGAGGACTACCTTATCTCTGTGAAAAGAGATAAAATCCTTTTCCACTGACAGAGCTTGTATTTCACTTATGCATCTGGCAGAAGTGATGGCCACTAGGAAAACAGTTTTCCAAGTTAGAAACTTGAGATCTGCTGAAGACAGAGGCTAAAAGGGGGGTTGCATTAACTGAGCAATGCAAACATTCAGGTCCCAGGCAGGAGCTGGTTCCTGAAAAGGAGGGTTAGTGTGAAGTAACCCCTTAAAAAACTTGGAAAACACAGGGTGAGAAGAAAGGGAGGCAGGCTTCCTGCTTGACAAGCAGAGACAGCTGCCAGATGAACCTTTAAGGTAGCTGGCCTAAGGCCTAAGGAATTTAAATGGACCAAATAGTCCAGTAAAATGGGCAATCAGCAGATTCTGGGACTTTGCTTCTCAGAACACCAGATGGAAAACTCTTCCATTTGGAATTGTAAGTGGTCTTAGTGGAAGGCTTGCCTAGCTTTAGAAATATCCAGGACACCTTGAGAAAGATGTAAATCAGCAAATTCTAACTCCTCAAGAGCCAAGCCTTGAGATGGAGGATTTGAGGTCCGGATACCACCTCTCCCTGGGCACAGGCCAGCAAGTCGTGGACTCTGGGCAGGCTCAGGGCAGGGTGGACTGCCAGGGACAGAAGCAGAGGGTACCAGGCAGTCTGGCCCAATCTGGAGCAATCAGGATCACTTTTGCAGGCTGGGATCTGATTTTTACTAATACCCTGAAGAGAAGAGGAAGGGGAAGGCATATAGGAACTTCCCTTCCAATCCAACAGAAAGGCATCCAGGGGACTGAGCCCAGTACTGGAGGCCTGCAACAAAATAGAGAAGTTGGTGGTTGTCTGGGCTTGAAAAGATTCATCTGAGGGTGCCCCATCTGGCAAAGACCGACCCCAGCACCTGAGGATTCAGAGACCATTCGTGATGGCCTTGAGAAATCCTGCTGAGGGCATCCGCCAGGTTCATTGTCTTTCCTGGAAGGTGAACTGCTATCAGGGAGGTGTTCAGGGAGTAAGCCAGAGACCACAATTCATTGCTTGATTGCACAAGGCTGATGACCGAGTGCCCCTGCTTGTTGATGTACACATTGTCGTGGTGTTGTCTGTCCTGACTTGAACTACCTTGTTCTGGACAGATGCTGAAAAACCTGAAGAGCTAAAAAGACAGCTCTGAGTTCCAATAGGTTGATGTGGAACAGAGATTCCTGAGGGGACCACACTCCCTGAGTGGAAAGGTCGCCCAAGTGAGCCCCCACCCCAGCAAGGAGGCATCCGTGGTGAGGGTGAGGGAGTGGAAACGGAATGAAGGGACCCTTGTCTTAGATTGCTTTGATCCTGCCACCACTGGAGAGCCAAGATCAGAGTTTGGGTCACTGGGACTACCTTGGTAAGGGGGTCCTCCTTGAGACCAATAGTCCCTCAAATGGAACTGAATGTCCCTCATCTGGAATCTTGCTCCTTGCACAACAGCTGTGGAAGCAGCCATATGCCCTAGGAGTTGCAGAAAATGCCTTGCTGGTCGAGAGACCCGCAGGGTAAAGGAGGATGCCAGGGCAATAAGTCTGTCTACCCTTTCCAGGGGAGAAATGCCCTGGCCAACTTTGTGTTCAATTCCGCACCTATGAAAGTTAGTACCTGAACTGGTTCCAGACTGACTTTGTAAGTTCAGCAGGAATCCCAAGGAGTGAGAAGCTGCTGGGTGACTTGCAAGTGGGATTTTACCTGATTCTGGAGACTGACCCACAATGAGCCAGTCGTCCAGGTAGGGAAACACACAAACCCTGCCTTCTTAAATGAGCCACTACTACAGCTAGACATTTGTGAATACCCTTGGAGCAGAGTGAGGCCGAAGGGCATTGCTCTGAACTGGTAGTGGCCTGAGGGCGGTTCGAACCTGAGGTGCTTTCGGTGAGAAGGCCTGATCAGGACATGAAAGATAGGCATCCTTGAGGTCCAGAGAGGCTAGCCAGTCCTCTGGCCTTCAGGAGGGAGGCAAAATCATTGCCAGAGTTAACATTTTGAACTTTGGTTTCAAAAGATGTTTGTTCAGGTATCTTAAATCTAGAATGGGCCGCCATTCTCCTGTCTTTTTTGGGGTAAGAAAGTATCTTGAGTAAAGCCCCTTGCCCTGGTGGCAAGGAGGAACCCTTTCTACTGCTTTGCAGTCTAGAAGAGAAGAAACCTCTGCTTCCAAGGCAAAGACTTCTGAAGGATTTGCAGGTGGAAAATGTCTGGTTCTCATCTTTGGAAACTGTTTGAAGCTGAGAACCAGACTCTGGCTTACTACCTCCAGAACTCATTTGTCCGAAGTTAGGGACACCCAGTTCTGGCTGAAATAAACCAACCTGCCTCCCACGGTACAGGAGAATCGGCCCTGGGCACCCATCAGGTGCCTGCTTGAAGCAGCCTTAGGCTGAGGGAGGGGACGGTTTACCTGCGCCTGTCTACCTCTGCCTCTGAAAAACCTCTGTGCAAATGCAGAGGAGGCTTGAGACTGATAAAAAGGCCTGTGGAAAGGCCTGCCCCTACCTCTGGGAGTGTGCCTTTGTGGAGTGGCATGCCTCTCCTTGGCCTGGGCACTTTTGTAGGTAGTTCTGTATTCATCCATATTTTTCATATAATTTTCTGTTTGTTCCCCAAACAGAGAATGTCCCACTACAGGAAAATCCATAGCCTTTGACTGAGTATCTTGGGACAGATTAGTGCATCTGAGCCATGCCAACCTACGGAAAGCTACAGAAGTGGCCATGACCCTAGAGAAACATCATTAACATCTACAGCAGTATGAAATTGAACTTTAGAGGCTTATGCCATCAGCAGCCACCTGTTCAACTTCACCAGCCAGCTGGCCATGGGTCTGCTTGGCTAACTGCAATCTGTGTCCCATCTAGATTTCTGATATCTAGCCACATAAGCCATATAATTTGCCTGCCTGAGTCCCAAAGAAGCTGCCATATATTGTTTTTTCGCCATGGCATCATTCTTCCTGGAATCCTTATCAGGAGGATGTGAGGCCAGGGGAATGTTAGCCTTGTCACAGGCTGCAGCTTGTACCACACCTCATGACTACACTGCTCAGTAAGGAAGTCTGTATCAGGGCCTGACAAAGTATACCTTCTGTCCATTTTTTTATCTACAGGAGGGACAGAATGAGGATTTTTTAAAATTTTTGTTGTTTGCTTCCTAAATGACTTATGCAAAGGAATAGACAACCGCCTAGACTCTGGTATATCCATCATTTCTACATAATCAGGCTCCTCTTGCTCATCCACAGCCTCTTCTAAAGGAAGCTGGAGGGTTTCTGCAACCTTTTTGTAAAACATAAAATGAGAAGGGGACTCAGACAGCATAGGGGGAGATACTAAAGGTCTGTCTGGAGAAATGTCCGGTTCAATGGGCACGTCTAGACCCTCCCAGCCACATACATAATGATCAAATTCCTCCTCCCCCTCCTGTGGTTCATAAAATTCCTCAACATCATACTCTTGAACCACTGGAACCGAACGAACCAACCTTTTGCCAACTGTTGGTGGTTCGACAGGTCCCTGAGACAGTGACTGGACAATCTGTATGGCTTTAGCTATCTCTGCAGCAGTTGGAGAGGCAATTTTGGACTCCAGACCTGCTGATTTCTTTGTCTTTTTTACTGGGACTGGTTCCTCTGAACCAGCCTTCCTTTGCCGAGTCTCGCCTGGTCAGGAGGCACCCCTCTGGTCCAGTGGGTGTTGGACCGGCTGGCCATCCGGGTCAGCGGACTTTTTGGCCTCTCGTTCCCTGAGCCGGCCCAATCCCTTCTCCAGGGTGGCTGCAGGGAAATTTTTACACACCTGGCAGTCTGACAGGAGGTGGTCAGCCCCCAGACAATAAACACAAGTGGTGTGTGGGTCAGCCTTAGCAAAGGCTTCCCCACAGACATCACAGTTTTGAAACCCAGTGGGCCCGGTTTTTCTTTTGGGTTTCTCAGACATAATGCCAGCCTATCCAAAAACTTGCCCTTTTGATGGCAGTGCCAGGCAAGACACCCTTATCGGTTCCTAACCGTGTCACGGGTATTTGAAAAAACCCCACTAAAAATTAAGGTTTTTTTAGAACCGATAAGAACCGGGAACCGCACTCTAAAAAGCCCAATATATGATTTAAATGCTTTTTTTAGCAAACCAATCGGTTCAAAACCGAACCGATAATTAATTTCCACACAGACTTTAAAATCCTGTACTTATGGTTTACCAGATAGAGCTTTGAACCGAAATGCGGTAAAATAAATACTTATTGCAGGTTCAAATGAACCAAAAATACTCGCTTTAACCGAGAAATGAACAGAGCTGAAGGAGCTGATCTCCGGAGCGACTGTTCAGTGAAGCGGAGTAAAGAACCTGACAGTTTCATTTGAAACTGAACAGATAGAGCTTTGGCATAGCGTTCTCGCGCTTTAGAACTCCAGTCTCCCTGGAGTTAACTCCTTCCTCTCCGGGGCAGTTCAAGTGCAGTGGCTAACTGCTTATGTCATAATATAGCAAGACTTCATGGTGTTTGAATACAATATTTCCTTCCTTTTGTTAAGAATGTTGGAGACATAACTCTAAGCTGCTTATCAGATGCCACTAGGAAACGGAAACAGCTTGTTAAATATTTGTTAAATATTGGTTGCCTATGAAACTGGAGATTTTCACATTTAAATACTAAGCATTTAAACAGCTTCTTGATACTAGCGTAACCTGAGAATGTATTATCTTTCAAGAAAGATTCATACCTGATAAATGTCACCCTTTCTCCAGCAAATCTATGATTTACACTGTTTTTCTAACCTCTACAGACATTATTTAATGAGCAGTCTCAGACATATGCCAGGTCTTCAGTGTACTGCTTAGACTAAATATGTAGCAATAAGAAGCCATTTTTTACTATGTTTTTTGGGAAAAATATATTGAGCTACAGCAACACACACACACACACTCTCTCTCTCTCTCTCTCTATATATATATATATACATACATACATATACACACACCATCCTCATGGCCACAAGATTGTCAGGAGGCCTGGGTTCAAGTCCCAGCTGAGACACTTATTCTTTCTCACCTCTGTTTGTATGTGTTCCATAAAATATGCACACCACACTCCTGTGTGATTGTTACAAGTAAATATCTGTGTTGCCATTGGGTTGTGCATTTGAGAAAGAGTAATGTGCTCAAGGACAACCCAGGTTCCAGTTGTCTCAGTGGTGCAACTGGTTAGCGTAATCAAAACAGTATTCTGGACAGCCTGGGTTCAAGTCCCAGCTGAGGCACTTATTTTTTCTCACCTCCTTTTGTATGTGTTCCATAAAATATGCACACCACACTCCTGTGTGATTGTTTCAAATAAATATTTGTGTTGCCATTTGATTGTGCATTTGAGAAAGAGTAATGTGCTCGGGGATGGCCCAGGTTCCACTTGTCTCAGTGGCACAGCTGGTTAGCACCATCGGAATGGTAGTCCAGCTAACCTGGGTTCAAGTCCCAGCTGAGGCACTTATTCTTTCTTACCTCTGTTTGTATGTGTCCCATAAAATATGCACACCATGCTCCTGTGTGATTGTTACAATAAAGAAACTGTTTGTTTATGTCAGTGACCACAGTGAATTTCAGTTTAGAGTAGATTTCCTTTAAATATTTCTAATCCTATATTTTGTGTCCTGGATAGCGCAGGGAAGATGCTACATCTCATTGCCATAAAGATCTTCATTTACACATTTCTGCACTGTATGTACTCACGCTGTCCCTGATTAGATGCACTATCTTGTTTTTAGTGGTGTCATGATTTTCCCATTGTGATAATGTATTTCTTCAGAGTAGCTAAGTCCAGGGCCCCCATATTCAAAGCAGATGTGAAGCGCATCCCAGTAGAAATGGGAGATGTGCCGGAGCATGATATTCAAATGTGCAGGATGCACCTGCCACAAGGGAATGGGTCAGCGTGCACACAAATAGTATGATGTGCAAGTCAAGGCTGTGTTCCCATGCATATGCTATGCTGCGGCATACTCAGTGGGAAATTTACCCCTCGCAGCTCAGAGCAGCGTGGCCCACAGCTAGGCTATGAATAGCTGGCCTAAGCCAGCCAGCCACCCACCCACAGGTAGGCTGCAGAAGTGCACCCAGGTGCACAGCAGCTGGGCTGCCCTGGTGGGCTAAAGATACCCCGTTCAATCCCACTCCATCCTCCAAGATCTCCATAGTATAGGGCCCCCCTGCACCATATCCATAGCATAGAGGACTCCCTCCACCCACCGCCTTGGTACATAGACAACCCTGCTCCCCCCATACCCAACCTGTTGTGGAGACTGGCACTGCCCTCCATGCTCTGCCACAGCCAGCTGCTGACTGCACTGGATCTGGGCTGGGGGCCTTCACTCCAGAATGACCCAAGTGGACACACCATACACTGGGGCACTACACAAGCTGTGGACCCACAGTTTATATAGATGCGTGCATGTTCCTGACAAACTATAAGAGGGGATTGACATACCTCCAATGCATGCCTTGTTGATGCTGTATCTTCTTGCTGTCTTACACTCTTCCCCATTCCCCAGTGTAACATGCCACCCTTCAGACTGCTGAGGTATCCTGGGTCCCATGGGATGTGGTATCCTGCAGTGGCATTTGTAGTGTATGCTCCCGGCTAGTGATAGTGCATTTGAGGTTTCCCAATTCTACAAATAAATGGGAGGTCAGCTGTAACATGCCTGTTCCGGGACCTGTGTGAATGAGTACAGCATCGGCTTTCACCCACACTGAGTCATGCAATGGCACCGGGACTATGGATTCACATGCGAGTGCCTGAGGTGTACGGCCACTGGGCGTTATTGCCCGCTCACATCTTGTACCTATGCAGGAGACATTTCAGTGCCCTAATGCTAGTGCTTCACCACCCAAAAATAAGATGCAATTTCTTCTGTGAACTACTCAGGTTAAAAATATAGCAATCAGGAGGCATATTCTAGTAAGTACATTGTAAAAATATATAAACTGAAAACCACATTGAAACTGCCTCTGCACAGATCTGCATTGTGCAAATTCATTAGAAATAATGGGTAAAAGAGGGGCACTATTCCCGGTTGAGTGCATGGACAGCTGAACTCTACCCAACCCAGTGCCAACGTGATCTCGAGTGTCCCCAGGCAGCCCATTCCTAATGGCAGCTGCACCACGATCTCTTGGCCCCCAGCCCAAGCTCCCTGCTGACAAGCGCTCTATGCCAAAGAGTGTGGGACTTTCATGGTATTATTACCTGTGGCAGTGATCGTAGGCAACTGTAACTGCTTTTAAAACTGCTTTTTGGTACACTGATCGGTCTCTGGCTAAGTGTTGACTCCCACCGGTTGTCTCGCACTACCGGGCTGACGGTGGACCTAAAATCTATTAACTCAAGTGATAGTTATAGCAGATAGAGTTTGCCTGTCACAGCTTAAGTAAATCCTGTATTGTCCCTGCTGCAAACAGACACATTAAAAGTGTAAACTGAATAGTATCTGTTAACAGACATCTAGAAATTTAATTACTGCTGCCTAGTAATCTTCTCCTGCAATGAACTGTGCATGTAAACCTAGTCTTGCACCAAGATTTATGTAAGATTCCTAAATTAGTCAGTAGGACGCTAGCCTGCATAGTGAATTAATTCTGCTTTGTATTTTCTTGCTCCCTGTATCCCCCCTCCTCACCAATCTCTGTCCGCTCTCTCTCATTACACCTCCTCCTATCACCTCTCCTCCTTTTGTCCGCTAACCTATTTAAACTGTGTACTTTATTCTTTCCCTAGTCCAAACCGGAGGGTTCCTTGCCCCAAGCAAACTGGCCGTTGCAGTCCCCGAGGAGTGAGTTGAGGTAATTTTGTGTGCTCCACTTGTGAAACTATTTGAAAAGCCATCTGCCTTTGTCTCTCCCATTTTGAATTTGGTGCCTTTTCCAAAAACCTCATCGCCGTGGCCAAACACAGACTGAACTGAAGAGGGGCGCTATTCCCAGCTGAGTGCATGGACAGCTGAACTCTACCCAACCCAGTGCCAACATGATCTCGAGTGTTCCCAGGCAGCCCGTTCCTAACGGCAGCTGCACCACGATCTCTTGGCCCCCAGCCCAAGCTCCCTGCCGACAAGTGCTCTGTCCCACAGCTGCTGCACGGCTGCTCCCCACCCGCCCCCCACCACACCCATCCTTGTCCGGCTTTACTTATGTAGGGGTGGTCTGCCCCGTCTACTACCTACATACTGTGGCTGCACGTGTGAGGATTTTAACTATCTCCTCACTTTCTCATTTGCAGCTTATACGTCCTTGCCACTAGAGGGCGTTTAGAAACTTGACACTGTCATACTCTCCTGCATCTACCCACTTTAAGAAAGCAGGTTTAAAATCAGACATTTCTCACCACCTTGACTCTCAGTCAGCTGTGGTTCGCATCCCTCCCATAAGCAACCCGGCTTCACTACTATGGCATCCTTCTTTTATAAAAACTGGGTCAATAATCCCAAGGTAACTGCCCTACTAGTCCTTCCTATCTCACTACTTGCTCTGTTACTTAGGCCTAGCCATCCACCCTCCTGTGAGGGCATCTCTCCTCACCCTACCTTCTCGTCATATACACTCACTCAATCCAAATGGCCCCTTATGACCTTTCCTCTCTTGAGCCATAGCAAAATCACCTACCATGTGGCTTACACGCTATGTAACCCCCTATCACCAACCACATCCTCACCCACATGGCTATCTTATTGTAAACTATGGTATCTCCTCCTACTATCATTAATATTAGCAGGTGATGTAGAACTAAACCCTGGACCTACTGATAACATAGACCATCTAGCTACAGCTTGGAAGGACCTAAAGGGACTGCATATTGTACTCCTGAATATTAGGAGTCTACCCCATAACTTAACAGAACTAGAGGCCTGGGCCACTCAACACAATCCTGACATCCTATGTCTCTCTAAAAGCTGGCTAAAATCCTCCATTCCTGATCACTTATGCAAGCTACCCAACTACAAAATACACCGACAGGACAGATCTACATCTAAACTGGGGAGAGGGTGTTGCAATCCTCTTCAAAGCTCACCTAGCCCTACATCTTAATGCCCCCCTTATCCTGTCACAGTGTAAAGCTATTCATAACACCCTACAATTAGGCTCTAAGAAATTGCATATAGTTTGTGCCTATAATCCCCCTAAGGGTAGCACTGCTGGACTCAAGGAACTGTTATCACAGGTGGACTTGGTCATCGGTCGAAATGAAGTCCTCATTATGGGGGACCTAAATATCAACTGGAATGGCAAATCAAACCAGTCCTTTCACACTATGGTTCATGGACATAACCTGCACCAGCTAACCTCTGACCTTACAAGGGTTCATGCCCCTCCTCGTTCTAGTACCTTAATTGACTGGGCTCTCGTGAACCATCCTGATAGCATAGTCTCTTCTGGTACTCTGCCCAACTTAATAACTGATCACTCACCAATATATTGCATCTGGCTATCAGCAAGACCAGCATCTCCACCGCAAAACTGATTACCTTCCACAATATGGCTAAGCTAAATCAGGCACATTTTCTGCTTGACCTCTCTATGATAGACTGGTCCCCTATCTTTGCTGCCCCAGACTCTCAATCAGCCCTTGACTACTTCCTGGTTAAGTTTGGATGCCTACAGGACACCCACGCCCCCAGAGTCACTCACCGCTTATGTGGAACACAGACCAAGTGGCTCAATAAAGTTCTCCGCTCTCAACTAAGGGCTAGGGATAAAAGCTGGTCGCATTTTAAGGCCTCGGGACTCCCAGCAGATTTTAACGCTTATAGGACCCAGAGAAATTTTTGTAAACGGAATATTAGACTAGTGAAAAGCTCTTTCTGTAAGGATCTACTCACGAAATCTGCAGGTGACCCTAAGAAGTTCTGGTCCGTTATAAAAACTCTTCTTGGTACCAATAAATTACCCACTGCAAATGACATGTGGATAAATAACATACATTGTAATAATCCTGAGACCATAGCCAATGCTCTAAACTGTCACTTCTTGGACCTATCCAGTTATTCAGCCCCCTTTCCCCACCCCCACCCCGAGTCCCCTCACAAATAGCTCCCTGGACATTCAACCTCCTCCCCCTCACCCACAGTTCTGTTTTTGGACCATCTCCACAAAAGTCCTAAAACTGTTACTATCCATCTCTAAGCACCAGCCCCAGTGCTGACGGGCTGGAAATGAAGTGCGTACCTACCGTATTCTTGATCTTCTCTTGTAGCTTCACCATTCATTACTTCCTGGGTGTTGAGCGGAGGCGCACCCGCCACGGAATTCTTTTTTTTTTTTTTTAAAAGCTAGTCTAATAGGCGCCCTCGAGACCGACGCCTATGCCGCGCGACGCCGTTAGTAGTTACACTGACCTTCCTCCAACTCAGTTCTGTGAGCCGGAGAGGCAAAATTATATTGTGAAAAAAGAGAAGCGAGGCAAGATAGCCAAGGATAGTAGGAAGGAAAATAAACTGAAAAGGAATAAGCCAATGGAGAATAGACAGGAGGAGAGAGTATTCCTGCCCTAAGGATCGCGGGGCCTCCTTACAGGGCGACTCTAGGAGGAACAGATAGAGAGAAAAGGGAAGGAGAAAGAATGAAGTAGAGAAGAAGAAGAAGAAAATGGGATGTTGAGAGACAATAATGCCCAACGAGCATAGTTAGCTGAGAGGCTTAAGGCTCGACTTAACAAGGAGCAAGAATCCCCATTGGTAGTGCTGAAGAAGGTTCACCGAACCCGCTAGACAGACTAGGAGGGCATAGTCTTTGACCTCAACATGCCATGGTCCTTAATCTAGCTTGAGGCCCCTGGCCTGATTGAGCAGGCCTTCGTTCTGGAAGAGCGCCCGGCTAGGAAAGGGTTGATTCCCAGGCAGCATGTAAGAGCTGCTCAAAAGGGTATAGAAAGAAACTTAGCCTTTCAAAGGCGGTTTGTAAGAAATATAATGGAACTCAATCGGACTTGCTATGTCAAGGCAGGTAGAGACTTGAAACTGGCAAGATCTGGCCATGGTTGGCACTGCTTTTCCTGCAGCACTGTTCGCAGAAGGGCCCTTGAAACAGGGGGTCAGAACAGAGCATGACTCACAGGCTTATGAGGAAAAACATGACCTGAGAAGCAAGGGATTGCCTTCAAAGCAGTCGGAGAGAGTTTCCTCAGTTTAAGAGAGAGATTGTATAACCGTACCCATTCCTCTTACTCTGCAAAAAGGGGTTGATTTCTAGGGCTTAGTAATTGATTAGCAGAATATTCCGGGACCAACACTGCACAGAGTCAGGCAAAGTCCCTAGGAGTGCCTCGCCTGAAAACATGGCGGTGAGATAGTCGTGCCGCTTGCTCATGACCCAGCACTCCTGCAACAAAAGCCCATGAATCTTAGAGTAAATAATTTCTTGGAACCGTAAAGGAAAAAGGCAAGGATAGAGATTTTTTTTTTTTTTAATTTTTTTTTGCATAGGGTCAGTAAGAGGAGGAACGAGATGGGAGGGGGAGACAGAAGGAGGCCACTGAGGGAAGGTGGGAGGGTCAGTAATGAATGGTGAAGATACAAGAAGATCAAGAATTATGGTAGGTGCGTAATTTTCATATCTTCCCTTGTCAATCTTCACCATTCATTACTTCCTGGGTGAGTACCAAGCCCCTCTTCCCCCAGAAGGGGGAAGGGGTAAAGCCCCTGAGGGAACAAGACCCCCAGCCTCCTGTTGGTGAGAAACAGAAGGGGAAGACCCTGGCTAATTCACAGAAAGCCTAAGTGGGAGAAGAGCTAGGCGGTGCCTCCCGAGGACGTGGAGATGGAGATAGCCCCTGCAAAAGTCTCCTAGCTCTGGAGGAAAAGAGACGGGTCCCCCGGAAGGCGGAGTGCATCACCCTACGCCGGGCCAGGGGTGACAACCTTGAAAGACGTAGCCATGCCATCCGCCTAATGCAGATCGCTGTCCCCGCAAGCCTGGAAGCTACCTCGTTGGTGTCATAAGATGCCCTTGCCTGGTGTCTTGCCAGCTCCAGGCCTACAGCGGAGAGGGCAACAGCTTGTCTGGTTTGCTCCGTATCAGGCATCAATGCTAGAAGTTGAGAAAGCATCGACCACAGGTGCCGATTGTAGGCAGCGTGGTGAGCCTGATGTGATGCTATACAAGCAGCCGCCACGAGAGAAGAGAACATCTTCGCTTCAACGGTCGAACTGAAGAGTCCGGTCGGTGGGCAGTCGGCACCAGGCAGCGCGCCGGAGGAGTGTCAAGGTAGACCAAGCCAGAAGGGGGTTGGGGAGAGTACCTAGAGACTCAGGGGCACAATCCTACTAGCGACAGTCAGCCGGGATGAGAAGAAGCGGCTGGTGACTGCCAGGATCGGATAGACGCCTCCTGGAAGGGGATAGGCCAGGAAGGTACCACCAAGTGTTGGGCACTGAATTCCCCAAGGAATTCACGCGTCTCCAGTTCGGTATTGTCTCTTCGAATGTAAGAGATCCGAAGGTCCCTCACCATCCTCGAAAGGAATCGCTGATATTCAGTGAAATCAGCATCAGAGGAGAGATGAGCAGGGGGTTCCTCCCCCTCAGAGGAGGGAGACGAGGATGATGGAGAGCTGGAATGTTCAGAGGACTCCTGCGGCGGTGGGGAGAGTCGAAAGACCCGCTCATGCATACATCTAATGTATGAGGGAAGGCCGCTCAGAACTCTTCTGAACTGCTCCCAGGATAACGGACCCGAGGGACCGACATGGCCCGGGAGCGGGGTGGTGGAGGCAGAGAGGTGAGAGGGCACCTACGAGGAGGCAATTGATCTCTGCCAGGCTCTGGAATCTGGGAATGGAGCCCGAGCTGGCGGGGTCCCGGACAACAAACCAGGCCACAAGATGGAACCCTGAGGAAGAGGAGCCTGGAAGAGCCAGGGGAACCTCCCGCGACAAAGTCGGGACTGCATGGATCCAGAAGGGCAGCCCACAACAACGCCTACCGGAGGCAACCTAGAGCCCGGAGGGAGGGCGGGTTCAGCGCTACGTGCCTGGCCACCCCCTGAGGTGGCCAGAGAAGACCGAGGTCCTGTCCCTGCCCCTCAACCCCTCGGACTCTGAGAGAGCCTCCTCCTCGACTGCAGTGTTCCCACCCCCAGAGGGAGCAACAGACACTGGAGGGTTGCTGTCACCGGTCCTCGAGGGGGAGCCTCCCCATGTCTCCCCGGGACTCAAGGCCACACCTCAGCCAGAGCCCTCAGGGAGGGGACGGAAGGGGGACAGAGGGGGGCCAGCTCGCCTGGTACCTCGTGCCACAGGAGACCCAGACCCTGAAGAGTGGGGGTGCCAGGATGGGTCCACGCCTGAATCGCCAGCCTCGAGGAGGACAGACCAGCAGGACTCAATACTGGCTACCCTGGGGTCCCCAGGCAACGGCGGCGGACGGGCACCGTACCAGAGGCAGCGCCCGCCTGACCCCCGAACATCAGCAACAGCCAGGCCCGGGTCCCAGCTCCCCGCTGCACCAGTGGGGCTAATGGCAACCGCTCCCGGGCGCGGAAACCGAGCCGGCACCGTGAGGAGGAGAAACCAGGCCCACGGTGCCGCCAACAGCGCGGGGCCAAAGCGGTCCTGATCACCGTGCCGCTAACAGCATTGGGATCCAAATGGCACCACGAACGGCGCCATCTCGATCACCGCACTGCAAACGGCGCCGGGATCCCAAACGGCATCGTGAACGCGCCGCTTCAATCACTGGCACCGCGAACGGCCCGGGGATCTGAAAACGGCACCGAAGGTGGCATCGAGGGTCCGCCGTTGTCCGGCCCAGAAATCATGGGCCTTGACACTGGGAGCCTGCACCTCCGAGGAGGTGACTGCCAAGACGGTAGTTGAAGTCGCGGCCCGGAGGGACCGCTATGCTCCCCGACACCTGGAAGGAGCCTCTTCGGCAAGATAAGATGAGGAAGCCTCCTCCGCTGACCATATAGGCCGGAGGGACCTGGGGAAGGGCCTAAAGACCTTACCTGGGAGTCCGCGTGAGCAGCGCCCGTCTCGAAGTCGGCATGGGCCTTGCGAGCTTGAACGCGACTTCGAGGACGCCGACGGTCCATGGAGAAGCAGGCGCCGCATTTAATCCATGTCATGGTTGGGTCCCAGGCATCAAGACACACGTCATGCCGTCCGAGATGGAGAAATGCCGCCACAGGAGCACCGGCTATATTGAGCGCAGCCCATCTTAGGAAAATGCTTCGCTCCAGAACCGGACATAAAGCGTAAACAATTAAGGTAAAAACAGTAGGAAAACACCGGCCGTACAGATAGAAAAAGAACAGTCTTTACCGTGGTATGGCGTCGGTGCGAAACGAAGAGGAGTCGTGAAACTGTTAGCATATCCGCGAACTTCTCCGCATAGCAGGTGCTGCCTCGATGGCAGGAGAAACAGAACTGAGTTGGAGGAGGTCGGTGGCTACTAACGACCGCCCCTGCCCGCATGATGCAGCAGGGCGCCGGTCTCGAGGGCGCGCCTGCTAGAGCTTGGGGCTTTAAAAAAAAAAAGCCTGCATGGGAAAGCGCGCCTCCGGCCACCCCAGGAAGTAATGAATGGTGAAGATTGACAAGGGAAGATCCTAAGCTCCTGAAAATTGCAGCCCCTATTGCCTCCCCATAACTAAAATCTTTAATCTATCGATATGTCATGACACTGTTCCTAATATCTGGAAGATAGGCAGAATAACCCCCATCCTTAAGAAAGGGGATCCTAAAGAAATGTCAAATTATCGACCTATTACCATTCTTTCTGTCCTTGGCAAAATCCTTGAAAAACTAGTGGCAACCCAAACTTCAGACTATCTACAGAAGTATAACCTCCTGTCAATCTCCCAACATGGTTTCCGCAAAGGCCATACATAGCACTACCACAGCTATACTAAAACTCACAAATGACATCTACGGTGCTATGGAAGCTGGCCTTCTGACAGGAGCCATATTCATTGACCTCATGAAGGCATTTGACCTGGTCAATCACTCCCTTCTCCTTCCCAAACTTTCTTCGCTTGGTTTCTCTGTCGACACGGTTGACTGGTTCAGCAACTACTTAACCAACCAAATGCAGGCGGTAGTCTTTAACTCAGCCATATCTCATCTTTCCCCTGTGCAGATGGGAGTTCCTCAAGGCTCTGTACTAGGCCTGTTACTTTTCTCCATTTTTATAAATCACCTTCCTTCTGTGGTTCCTGACTACTCATCCTTACTGTATGCGGATGATCTTGTCATCTACCATAGTGGAAGAAATCTCATGGATATAACTCACTCCCTAAAGGAAGACTTCCGCTGTATTCAAACCAGTTTAAGTGATAACTATCTGGTACTTAACGAGAGCAAAACACACTCCATGCTTTTTGGCTCTCTTGCCAGACTTAAATCAGCTCGTAATTCCTTTCAAATTTCATGTGCGAATGGCTCCACGGTAGTAAGTACCAGCTTCTTCAAATATTTGGGCATCCTCCTTGATGAATCCCTGAACTTTGACCTTCATATCACTTCTACCTGTAAATCAATCAATGCAAAAATTGGAGGAGCCTATCGTACAAGTTATGCCCTTACGCCATCCACCAGGCTTGGTCTGGCACAAGGATTTCTACTTCCAGCTCTGACTTATTGCTCAGTCACATACCTAGGAGCTTCAAAAACCTCACTCCTCAGATGGGACACTACCTACAATAACATCTGCCGCTATGCCTCTGGGGTGCCACGGTTGAAACATCACTGTCAGCTTTATGCTGACCTAAAATGGCCTAGTCCCTCTGCCCACCGGCATCTAGCCTTTGGCTCTCTACTACATGGTATACACTGCTCAGGTCTACCTAGATCTCTCTCCTCACTTCTGTACTCCCAAACCTCCAACTATGGTCTCCAATCAAATGATGATACCCCTCTTTTCATCCCCAGATTCAAAACCTCTATGGTACACATGCTTTCTCCTACCTGGCACCTAAGTACTGGAACGCTATCCCACAATCTATTCGCCAAGCCCCCACCCATGCCCACTTCAAGAAACTCCACCGCCGACATCTACTGGCTTCTAACCCCTGTACATGCTTCCAGCCACCATAGCCCACTCCACTCATCTCTACCTTCTACCCTTCTTGCCTTCCCTCTCTTACCCTCTCTCCCCCTGTCTTCTACCTCATCTTTCCTCTCTTAAAACCTCACGTTCACTTGATGGCACTTACTATTACTTTTGAACCTGTTAGTGCTAACGTTGTATATATGTTCTGGGTAGCTGTACTGTTCTAGCTGCAACTGGCTATATTTGTTGAATGCTTTAAAACAATATACTTGTCAAATACTGTTCAGTATTGCTTTTGTCCTATTGTCTACCTCTCCCTTGTGCTGCATTACATTGTACTGCTCATGTATTTTCACTTGTATACTCCCGGGTCATGCCTGAAGAAAAAATTACTCACCTTAGTAATTGCTTTTCTTCTCATGGAGTCTTGCTGTATTAGGACTATAGCAGTCAGCCTCAGCCTCTGAACTGCCCCGGAGAGGAAAGGGTTAACTCCAGAGAAGTCTGAGTTCCGAGCGCGGGCGGCTGTTCAAAGTTCTATCTGTGCAGTTTGAAGTCAAACTGCAGATTCTTTACGAGCTAAACTAATATAGCAAGTCTGTGTGGAAAACCCCTACACTAGCCATTGGCTACCTACCAGTAGTAGAACCACAAAACACAACAATCACAGAATAGCAACGAAATTATTAAATATTGTTAGTATTACTGAAAAGAAGCATTAACAGACCCCCTCTTCCCAAAAAAGACTCAAGTCAGGGAGGGGCCACCTACCACTCAATCTAACAACAGAATTACCTAGTTCCTAAACCCAATAAGCAAGAAAAGGCATGACACAGTGCTTGCACTAATTTGCCAAACCCCATACCCAAGGAGGAGTTCTGAGCGGGTAGGAGGGAGGGTTGTACTAATACAGCAAGACTCCATGAGAAGAAAAGCAATTACTAAGGTGAGTAATTTTTTCTTCAAACACCATGAAGTCTTGCTGTGATTAGGACTATAGCAGATTACACAGCAGTACCTCCATGGAGGAGGGTCAGAACCTACTTGGGAAATAGGCTCGAAGCACAGCTGTGCTAAAACGGGCATCCCTCCTGGATTGAAATATCCAAGGAGTAATGTTTGGTAAAGGTGTGAACTGTTTTCAGGTAGCAGCTTGACAGATCTCCAAAATGGAATATCTCTAGCAGCCGCCAGGAGATGCAGCTGTACCTCTGGTAGAATGAGCCCTCAACCTGAGGGGCTCTCACCAGTTTTTTGTAACAGAATTGATACAAGAGACAATCCACCTTGCAATTGTCCTCTTAGTGGCAGGTCTCCCTTGCCGACTTCCCCATAGGTAAGGAAGAGCTGGAGGGATTCAAACCTATGACCCTTGGTGCTGCTCCAAATAGTAGCTTAGAGCTCTTTTGACGTCCAGACTGTGCAATTCCTCTCCCTGAAGAGGAATGCTCAGTGAAAAATACTGGGAGAGATGGATTGGTTGAGATGAAAATCTGAGACCACCTTTGTAAAACCTTCTATTAGTCCTAAGGACTACCTTGTCCCTATGAAAAGAAATGAAATCTTCTTCCACTGACAAGGCTTGTATCTCACTTATACATCTAGCAGAAGTGATGGCCACTAGAAAACAGTCTTCCAAGTTAAAACTTGAGGTCTGCCAAAGACAGGGGCTCAAAGGGGGTTGCATTAGCTGAGCAATGCAAACATTCAGGTCCCAAGCAGGAGCTGTCTCTAAAAGGAGGGTTAGTGGTGAAGTAACCCCTTAAAAAACTTGGAAATTACAGGGTGAGAAGAGATGGAAGCAGGTTTACCTGCTGACACATAAGCGGGAGACTGCTGCCAGATGAACCCTTAGGTAGCTGGCTTAAGGCCTAGAGAATTTAAGTGGACCAGATAGTCCAATAAAACAGTCAAATCAGCAGATTCTGGGGAGATTTGCTTCCCAGAGCACCAAATGGAAAACCTCTTCCACTTAGAATTATAGGTGGCTCTTAGTAGAAGGCCTCCTGGCCGCCTTCAAATATCCAAGACACCTTGAGAGAGGTGTAGATCAGCGACTCCTAGCTCCTCAAGAACCAAGCCTTGAGGTGGAGGGAACTGAGGTTCGGATACTACACTCCCTGTGCACAGGTCAACAGGTCGTGGGTCCTGGGCAAGCTCAGGGAGGGTGGACAATCAGGGACAGAAGGAGAGGGTACCAGGCTGTCTGGCCCAATCTGAGCAATCAGAATCACCTTGCAGGACTGAGTTCTGATCCTCACTAGTACCCTGAAAGGAGAGGAAGGAGGGAAGGCATATAGATATTTCCCTCCCAATCCAACTGGAAGGCGCCCAGTGGGACTGATCCCAACACTGAGGTCTGCAACAAAACAGAGGAAGTTGGTGGTTGTCTGGGGCTGCAAAAGATCTATCTGAGGGGTGCCCCATCTGGCAAAGACTGACCCCAGCACTAGAGGGTTCAGGGCCCATTCGTGGTGGCCCTGAGAAATCCTGCTGAGGGCATCCGCTAGGACATTGTCCTTCCTGAAGGTGAACTGCTATCAGGGAGGTATTCAAGGAGTAAGCCAGAGACCACAGCTTCATTGCTCTCGTGCACAAGCAGAAGACCGAGTGCCCCTTTGCTTGTTGATGTACCACATTGTTGTGGTATTGTCTGTCCTGACTTGAAGCTACCTTGTTCTGACAGAAGCTGAAAAGGCCTGGAGAGCTAAGAGGACAGCCCTGAGCTCCAGAAGGTTGATGTGAGCAGAGATTCCTGAGGAGACCACACTCCCTGAGTGGAAAGGTCGCCAAGTGAGCCCCCATCCTAGGAGTGAGGCATCTGTGGAGTGTGAGGGAGTGAGGAATGGGTAAGAAGGGACCCCTTGAGTTAGATTGCTCTGGTCCTGCCACCACTGAAGGGCCAGGATCAGAGACCTTGTCACTGGGACTAATTTGGTGAGGGGTCCTTCCTTTGGGACCAAAAGATCTCAGGTGGAATTGGATGTCTCTCATCTGGAATCTTGCCCTGCACGACAGCTGTGGACACAGCCATGTGTCCTAGGAGTTGCAGGAAGTGCCCTGGCCGAGAGACCCAAGATGAGGAAGGAAGATGCCAGGCAATGAGTCTGTCCACTTTCTCGGAGGGGAGATATGCCCTGGCAGACTTTGTGTTCAACTCTGCACCTATGAAAGTTAGTACCTGAACTGGTTCGAGAACTGACTTTGGAAGATTCAACAGGAATCCCAGAGAGGTGAGAAGCTGCTGGGTGACCAACAAGTGAGATTTACGTGATCTGGAGACTGACCCACTATGAGCCAGTCGTCCAGGTAGAGAAAAACGGCCACCCCTGCCTTTCTCAGATGAGCCACTATCACAGCCAGACATTTTGTGAAAACCCTTGGGGCAGAGGTAGGTCAAGGGCATTGTTTGAACTGATAGTGGCCAGAAGGTAGTTCAACCTGAGGTACTTTTGTGAGAAGGCCTGATCAAGAAATGAAAATAGGCGTCCTTGAGGTCCAACGGGCTAGCCAGTCTCCTGGTCTCAGGGAGGCAAAATCATTGCCAGAGTTAACATTTTGAACTTTGGTTTCAGAAGATGCTTGTTCAGGAACCTTAAATCAAGATGGGCCGCATTCTCCTGTCTTTTGGGGTAAGGAAATACCTTGAATAAAGACCCTTGCCCTGATGGCAAGGGGAACCTCTCTACTGCTTTGCATCCCAGCAGAGAAGAAACCTCTGTTTCCAAAGCAAGGCTTCAAAGGATTCGTGAGGTGGGAAATGTCTGGCCCTCATCTTTGGGGAACTGTTTGAAACTGAGGACTCAGACCTTTGGCTTACCACCTCCAGAACCCACTTGTCCGAAGTTAGGGACAACCAGTTCTGGCTGAAATAAGCCAACCTGCCCCCACCGGTACAGGAGATTCGGCCCTGGGCACCCCATCAGGTGCCTGCTTGGCAGCTGTTTTGGCTGGGAAGAAGGGGACGGTCTGCCAGAGCCCCGCCTGCCCCTGCCTCTGAAGAAACCCTCTGAACAAAGGCTAAGAGGCTTGAGCTTGAAAAAAGGGCCTGTGGTAAGGCCTACCCCTCATTCCCTGGGGGCATGCCTTTGGGGCATGCCTCTTTAGCTTTGGGCACTTTGTAGGTAGTTCTGTATTCATCCATTTTTTCATGTAATTTTCTGTCTGATCACCAAACAGAGAGTTACCTACAAGGGAAATCCATAGCCTTTGACTGGAGTGTCTTGGGACAATTAGTGCATCTGAGCCATGCCAACCTACGGAGAGCTACAGAAGTGGCCATGACCCTAGAAGAAACATCATTAACATCAACAGCAGTATGAAATTGAACTTTAGAGGCCTCAATGCCATCAGCAGCCACCTGTTCCAACTCACTAGCCAGCTGACCCTGGGCCTGCTTGGCTAACTGCAAAATAGTGTCCCATCTAGACTTTTGATATCTAGCCACATAAGCCATGTAATTAGCCTGCCTGAGTCCCAAAGAAGCTGCCATATATTGCTTTTTGCCATGGTATCAATCTTCCTGGAATCTTGTCAGGGGATGTGATGCCAAGGAATATTAGCCTTGTCGCAGGCTGCAGCTTGAACAACACCTACATGACTACACTGCTCAGTGAGGAAGTCTGTATCTGGGCCTGATAAAGTATACCTTCTGTCCATTTTTTGTCTACAGGAGGGACAGAATGAGGATTTTAAAAATCTTTGTTGTTTGCTTCCAAATGATTTATGCAAAGGAGAGACAACCTTCTAGACTCTGGAATATCCATCATTTCAACAAAATCAGGCTCCTCTTGCTCATCCACAGCCTCTAAAGGGAGCTGAGGGTTTCTGCCACCTTTTATAAAACACAAAATGAGAAGGGACTCAGACAACAGAGGGGAGACTCTAAGGGTCTGTCTGGAGAAATGCCCAGTTCAATGGGCACGCCCAGACCTTCCCAGTCACAAATGCACTGATCAAATTCCTCCTCCCCTCCTGTGGTTCATAAACCCCTCAATAACATAACTTGAACCACTGGACCTGGGCGAGCCACCCTCTGCCACTGTGGAGGGCTCTCCAAGTCCCTGCAGACAAAGACTGAACAATCTGTATGGCTTTTGCTATTTCTGCAACAGTTGGAGAAACTATCTTAGACCGAACCTGCTGATTTCTTTGTCTTTTGCTGGTGCTGGTTCCTCTGAACCAGCCTTTCTCTGCTCGAAGAAGTAATGCCCTGGTCAGAGGGCATTCTCTGGTCCAGTGGGCATTGGACCGGCTGGCCATCCGGTCAGCGGACTTTTGGCCTCGCCCTGAGCCGCCCAATCTCTTCTCCAGGGTGGCTGCAGGAAATTTTTACATATCTGGCAGTCTGAAAGGAGGTGGTCAGCCCCAGACAATAAACACAGTGGTGTGTGGGTCAGCCTTGGCAAAGGCTTCCCCACAAACATCACAGTGTTGAAACCCGTGGGCCCAGTTTTTCTTTTTGGTTTCTGACATAGTGCCAGCCTAACCAAAACTTGCCCTTTTCTTCAGGTCAGCTACAGAGCAAGACACCCTATCGGTTCCTAACTCGTTCACGGTATTGAAAACCCTATAAAAACGAGGGTTTTTAGAACTGCTAAGAACCGTACCTCACGCCTAAAAATTCATCAAAATATAGAAACGATCGGTTCAGACTGAACCGATAATTATTTCCACACAGACTAAATTTTCGTTTTACTTACGGTTACCAGATAGAGCTTAGCGAAACCGCGGTAATTTGAGACTTTTGCCGGTTTTCTGAACCGAAGGAACCCGACCGAAACCGCTGTAGTGAACCGAGCTGAAGGAGCTGATCTCCGGAGCGACTGTTCAGTGAAGGGGAAAGGAATCTGGCAGTTTGACTTCAAACTGCACAGATAGAGCTTTGAACAGGCGTCCCAGTGCGGAACTCCAGACTTCTCTGGAGTTAACCCTTTCCTCTCCGGGGCAGTTCAGAGGCTGAGGCTGACTGCTATAGTCCTAATCACAGCAAGACTTCATGGTGTTTGAAAATAGGCATCTCTATGTCTAGTGCACCCACCCGGTTACCAAAAGCAAATAAATAAAAGCATCCCAAAAGCTCTCCACAGCCATATTGGCTCTGACCAGAGTTTGTTTGCTTAAGGAGTGACTAAAAAAATACCTTATTATTTGTCGTAACTAAGAGAATTTTTTAGAAGACAAGGAACAATATTCAATATTTTACTGGAATGATCCCATTTTCAGTATATTGTTTGTTTACTGATCTGTGGGATTTAACCAAAACTATTAATTTGAGAGTTTTAAAACTGGAAAGTGGTTGAAGACCAAATGATTAAGATAAAACATAAACTGGCTCAGAGGTGCAGTAAAACAAAAAACCAACACAGTCTGGAAAACTATCTCACTCTACCCATTTCTCCAGAATATAAAAGACTGCTAACAATGGCCAAGATGGACCTCTTACCTACTAATTGATTGGAGAGAGTCCAGGCTTAAAAGAAAGGAAAAGAATACTTTGAATAACATCTGCCCATATAAGAAGGGACATGTAGAAACTCTACAACATATTACACTTACTGCAATTGCCCTATCTATACAAAATGGAGGAGAAAGTATACAGAAAAATATATTATTATATACACATATGGGGCCCTACGCATGAAGGTGTGGAGTGGGTACGCACCATGTAATGCTGGTGCGTAGCCCACTCTACACCTGCCCAAGCTCACTGTGCCCCCTGTGTGGCATTCCCCATTGCACCTATGCCTTACCTATGTACTAGATCCCTGGCACAGTGTGGACCTATAAGTGGGGGGGGCAGACCAGGGAAGGTGTAGGGGATATGCTGGCACTCCACAGGATGCATGACCATGCGGAATTGTCAGGCGCAGGTGTCGGCACCTCCACCACATTGGGGCAGCTGTAAAGGCAGGGGGCCAGTTACACAGCCCTCTGAGAGTTACAGCTGTAGGCTGCAGTGGTGAGGTGGGGTCATGTGCACCCCAACCAAGGAAGCTCTGGCATGTGGAGCACACCAGATGGCCTGTGGGTGGTCGACTGGGCACCCGACCCCTACACTGCATGTGGCGCTTTATTCACCGGCATCCATCCTAGTGCCTACTGATGCAAGTGATCCACTGTGGGATCTGGGTCAGGCAGCTGATTGTCCACCTGCCCAGATCCACAGCTGACTGCCCCATAGGCCTGCACACCAGGGGAGTGGGGCCACATACGGGAGTCACACGGAGGCCATTATTCATGCATATGGCCCCCCGCAGATCTCTCATGAGTGCATAGCTGCGTGGGTTGGGTACATGCTTTAGGCATATATTACCCACCCCTTTGTGCATAGGGGACAATATTTGGAAGATGGACTATACATGTTGCCACACCCTTTGATGCAAGTCGCTTGCTTAGAAGTGGCACAATTCTATAAGGAGGTAATATTACATAGGAAAAGCATTAGAATACTTGAAAATGTACATTATATTTCATGAAAGGATTAGGTTGCTGCTGAAAGTCTCAAAACAACCGAGAAGGCAACCTGAGACTTCCTTAAATACATTTAAACAGTAATATTTTTCTTGTCTCAAATACTGAGGTAAATGCACTTTATATAGGAAGCTCATTGTAACATCATTTGAAAAGTGTAATAATGAAAACCGGGCACTTCCTAAGTATAGATATGTTGGTTATTTAAAATTGTAAACAAACAAATGATCTGCATTGGATAAGAAAGTATTAGACGCCTGTAGATCTTAGACATGTTGGCCATTCAAATGTAATAAATAAAGCTGCCCTTAATAGGGTTTTAATGTATAGAAATCTATCAACAATGTGAAATAAAGTACTGTTTTTAATTGTTTAATGACATTATCAGGTCGAACAAATAAACACTGAAACTGAAAATTGGAAAGTTTACAAATTGATTTAAATACAAACCTTGTGTTTGCTTCATTGAAACATTTACATCCATACTGCATTTTTAAGTATAAATTACTTGCTTATAGAGATACTGTGCACCCTCTATTATCTGGCTGTCTGTTATCCACCATCTTCTCTATCTGCCAACTGTCAGCACTTTCTGGTATACAGGCCATATCTTTCACATGTTATTCTCCCTATGTTATTTACCACATCACTGACACTGAAGCAGTGCATTATGGTCCCTATTTTGTGGTTCTTGTAAATGTCTTGATTAGAAATATTTTAAAATGCACTGTTAAGGACTTCGCTACCTCTGAGGAAGGTTGTGAGGTTTTTAACTTCTTTTATAAAGAGATTACTGAAGCAGACAGATGTGAAGAAAAGGAAGAGTTCATATTAGAAGTGAGGGTTGAGTTTAACATGGTTTAACTGTCAGGGGATCAGGGGAGCAATGTAAATTGACTCAGACTCATGCAACTAAACCTCTATCCATTTTGACTAGTGCGGGTCTTACATGGTTGCCAATGAATTCTTTACTTTAGCATGCTCAAGACCCCATGCTTATCTCCCTCATTGTTTCAGATGGCCAGTTATAACCAAAAGCTCTTTAAGAGCTGCAGTTACCTGGCACCTGACAGTGCAAGGTGGGGACCCCACAAAACAGTCAGTGTGAGTTGTTTTCACCCCATTGTTAGGGTTTTGATCTAGTGTCCAAGCTGTGATCAGGTGTGGAATTCAAAGTCACTCACTTCCAGTGTTGTGAGTTTGTCTCCATATGTGTGTGTGTGCGCTGCAGGGTAAAAGTTAATGCCACATTATTAAGGTCAATGTCCCTCATTTTCCTACATTTTGAGTATCATTACCCATCTCAGTGACAAAGAGGTATATAGTGTCTGCCATGCAGGTGCTGGGTTTTATCCCAGCCTCCCCAAAGTGACTCCCTCTCCCTTCCCAATCTCACAGCTCTGTACTTTCCCTTGACATCACTGCAGGCTGAGGAGAAAGGAGGACTTGGATGAGAAAATAATAAATTAATAATGACAAAGCCAAACAGATATCCATCACTGATTACTTTAAAGGTGATTGATGATAAATGCAAAATGAAATAAATTAGATTTTATTAGTCATACTGTGTTTTTTAACTATTTTTGTTACCAAACTGTACACAAATAAATTGAATAGTTAATGCCGAAATGTAGTCCGGTGTTGATTGTCCCATATTTTACCAATGCAGCATAACACATCTCTATTATCCTCAACCCTCTATTGTTCACCAAAATAGTGGTGCACAGAAGCTGGTGGATAACAGAGGGTGCACTATAATAAAAATGAATTTAAATTCATTAAAACAATTAATTAATTTAATAATCCTGTTCAAGAATATGCTACACAGCACTCAACATTTTTGTTCTTGTACTGGCAAATAACATTTCTGTGGGAGACTCAAGTAAACATTTGTCATCGTTTAACTGTTGGGGGAACAGTGTAATGAAACTTTCATGTCTGTGACATGATTGCTTGCTTCAAATAAAGGGAAAATTAAAATGCTATATATTGTAATTGAAGAATAAGTTTAGCAACCAATGGAAAATGTACCACCAGGCATCCAGTATGCTTGCAAGCCCCAAAACATGTACACAATTGAACTTTAACAGTAACAAATGCATGTTATTACTTCTATTGTCATTTAGTGGTGACATTGAATCTGGTGTGGGCCCCAAAATAGGAAATGCATTATCAATTGATTATGACAAAGGTGTGCAGTCTAGCACATAATCTTGATCGTTTTAGGGTATGGTCGAAAAAGAAAATGTAGATTTCACAGGGTTAACTGAAAACTGGCTTCATTCCAAAATTGATCATTCAGAAATTCAGTTTCAAGGTTGCAATGTTATTGGGCACAATATGGGAAAAAAAAGAGGAGGTAGGTTTTGCTTTACATTAAAAATGATTACGGTCACTTTACAGTAGTGTTCTCTCATTGACGGAATTGGTTGTTTGATGATACACTGTACAGTATAGTCACTCCATAAATTTAGCTGTTGGAAAGCGATGGTTCCCACCCAAAGCAAAGACACAAATGTTTAATCAGTTGGCTAGTAATTTACACAAATCAGTCAATGACAACAAAATTAATTTTGTGGGTGACTACAATACAGATGTGAATGGAATAAGAGGAAAGAAACTGCAAGACAGTTCTGGTATACTGGGGTTGACTCAAATAATAAATCCACACGCTGTGCTAAAACTATGAAGGAAGGCACAATTTGTGGTTTCATTTGTGTTCCCATGAACATGGTTATCTTAGAGAGCTCAATTCTTCCATCAAATTTGAGTGACCACTATACGGTGAAATGTATTGCTGAAATACAATAACAATACCCCAAACCCCCTCCTCGAGTTTTGAAATTTGACATGAAAAAAATTAACTTGGGGCAGTTTAGGTTGAGCTTGCTGGCAGTAAGGTGGCATAGATTTAAAATGTATCCCTAATGTGGAACTTGCTATACAAGAGTTCACTCGGACAGCTTTATATATATATGAAAACATGAACCCAGAAGTTTGAAAAGTTATGGCAAAGCACACTTGCCTTGGATTTCAGACAGAATAAAAAAAATATATGAGTATGAAGAACAGGTTGTGTAGGAAAGCTAGGTGTACAAATAACAAAAATGATTAGGAGGCAATAAAAAAATTGAGAATTCAGTGTAATAATATTGTTGGGGCTGAGAAAGCCAAATACTATAAATCAAAAGTAGCACAGGCTAATGATCCTGAAAAATACTTGAATTTTATTGAACATGTCCAAATTCCAGTACATACAAAAACAAACAAAGTTAATAGACAGTGGGACAACAATAGGAGAACACTACTAAGTAGTGACAATGTTAATATTTTATTAAACTTCTGGATCTGCACCGGGGGAGCATGGGAACTAAGGCTACAGTGTATGCAGTGGATTCTTCAACTGGTGTGGGTAGCAGGCAGGTGGACAGGGTAGATGCTCCCTCCATTTCCCCATTTAGATTTACTGAGATAAATTTCCAAGAAGTTATAAAAGAATGTTATACATTGAAAATGCACATGGCTAAAGGATTGGATGGTACTGAAACAACATTTTTGAAGCTTTAACCATTCCTCCAACCTTTCCAAGTCCCTTCTCATCCTTTCCACCCCACCTTGTGTATCAACCCTGTTGCAGATCTTTGTGTCGTCTGCAAAGAGACATACTTTTCCTTCCAGTCCCTCTGCAATGTCACTTAGAGAGACATTAAAGAGGACCGGTCCCAGTACCAAATCCTGTGGTACCCTGCTAGTAACTCCCCTTTCTTTAGCGTTGATTCTGTTTACTATTACCCTCTGCGTTCTGTTGTCCAGACAATTTTTTACCCAGGTTACCACCTTGAAACCCACTCCAAGGCTGTCTAACTTGTATATTAATCTTTTGTGTGGGACTGTATAAAAATGCCTTGCTAAAGTCTAGGTCGGCCATGTCCACAGCCTCTACCTGGTCTACTACTTTGGGCACACAGTCAAGGAAATCAATCAGATTCATCTAATATGACCCCACTGTGAATCCATGCTGCCTTGGGTCCTGTGCCCCACTGGCCTCTAGGTACTCAACAATTCTTTCCTTCAGAAGTGATTCTTTCATTTTCCCTACCACTGAGGTCAAACTAACAGGTCTGTAGTTTCCTGCCTCTGCCCTGCTCCCCCTTTTTGTGAAGTGGAATCACATCCACCCTCCTCCAATCCTCAGGTACCACCCTATCCTCCCATGATTTGTTAAAGAGGGCAGTCAGTGGTGTCAGTAGTTCTAACCTTAGTTCTTTTAGAATTCTGGAGTGAATCCTGTCAGGCCCCATTGCTTTGTCCACTTCAGTTTTAAGAGTTCTTTCAGAACCCTTTCTTCTGTGAATGGACTGGCTTATCTACCCCCCTATCTAGAGTGTTTCTCTTGTTTGGTTTAGGTACCTCCTCCTCCTCTTTTGTGAATACTGAGCAGAAGTATTCATTCAATACCCCTGCTTTTTCACTGTCACCCTCTGCCCACATTCCTTCCCCTTTTTTAAGCCTCAGTGTCCCTCCCTTGGTCTTTCTTCATTCCCTAATGTACCTATAAAAGGTTTTATCCCCCTTCTTAACCAAGTTGGCTATCTTTTCCTCAGTTTGGGCCTTTGCTATTCTGACTGTCTTTCCTACCTTCTTCTGCTTTAACTGATATAGTTCTCTGTCCTGGTCCTTCTGAGTTTCCTTATATTTTCTGAATGTTATCTTTTTCTCCTTAAACCTTCTGCCATTTCTTTTGAGAACCATAGTGCATTTCCTTCATTTTGTTTTGTTGATTTGTTTTACGCAAAGGCTCATTGCCTCTATGATTGCAGTTCTGATTTTTCCCCATTGTTCCTCCACCCCTCCTTCATGCCTGTTTGCTATTGCATTTCTGAGGCACTCTCCCATTTTGCCAAAGTCCGCCTAAAGTCCAGCACTCTTGCTTTTGTATGACTTGACTCTACAGCTGTGTTTATTGTGAACCACACTGTTTTGGTGGTCGCTTGTTCCCAGATAGCTACCTACTTCTAAATATGAGATCCTCTCTGCATCCCCATTTGAGAGTTCCAGGTCTAAGATTGCTCCCTCCTGAGTGGGTTCCAACACTAGCTGTCTAAGGCATGCTCCTTGTAGGGCATTGATAATGACCCTGCTCTTGGATATGGCTGCAGTAAAGCTGCTCCAGTTAAAATCTGGCATATTCAGGTCCCCATCAACAATCTCTCCTTTTTCTGCCATTCTAAGGATTCCTTCTATTATTTCCTTGTCCGTTGCCTCCCCTGAGATGGGGGTCTGTAAACAACCCCTGGGCAGACTGTGGTGCCATTTCCTGTCTCCAGGGTGTCCCAGATGCTCAGTCCTCTCAAACTCAGTGCAGGTGTGTGCATGTGTGTGTGGTGTGGGGGGTGTGGTTTTGTAAGGCTGCATCCATCCTCTATAGTCCATGGTGACATATGGGCTTTATCAATTTTCTAGTAGAGTCTGGGCAATGATAATGTCTTCTGAATTTCTTTTCTTCAGCTCCGAAAGGGTGAAAAAGATCAGCTTCTGTACCACAACAAAATCAGGAGTCTTATTCATATCTTAAACTCATTCTTTATTGTACAACAACGCCCCTACGTTTCGCTTCTATGAGCTTGATCACGGGGCTCTTTTATATATCTATTTCACAAAAAAATATACAAATACATTTTTAGATTTATTTTCTCCTTACTTTTTAAGTTGAAATTTCATCAGAATCTTAACATAGCAGATATCTACCTTATTTCATGCAATTTTCAACACGCTGGTTAATAATCTAGTTTAAAATAATTCTTCCCCCTACCAAAAAATATTTTTAAACATTACTTTTGATTAATTGTTTTCCTTATTCCATCTGTACACTTATCACAATCCATAATACTTAAAATCACAATTCCTTGTTAAATGTAATTCTTTATGAAGCCTTGTATATATTCTTACTATTATTAATAGACATTAAATCATCTTTATAAGGCTTCCTTTACTCATAATAGCCACAAACTTTTAACCACGCCAAAACGTAACCAAAGTATGATAACTTAAACACCCTTTTTACTAGCGTACCTTGGAGAGTCTTTTATCCTTCTTGTTGCTCAATTCCTTTTTAAATTCTTTACTAAAAGATTATGGTTTTATTCCCAATCTGTAATAATCAAATATTTAACATTCAATCCTTTTGTCTTTTAAGGCTTAATATCTTTTCAAAATATATTAATCTGTTTGCATTTATTTATTAATTTGGAGCTCACCCTTCAGCCTTGTGCCAAATACAAATACGTTCTCAGCGCTCAATGCTGTACCAAGGTTCCTTCTGATGCCTTTGTATGTGCTGATATTTTGCACCCGTAATGCGTTTAGGCGCCGATTCACTCTCTAGCGTTCTGGCTCTCCAAGGGCGCTATGCCTCTTCAAACAGCTTGAGAGTTTCCGGGGTAGGCGTCGTCACTACCCAAACTCACTAATCGCGAGCATTGTTAAGGTAACTAAACACACATGCCCGCATCGAGCGGGTATGTGTGTTCCCCCAAGCTGTTCGTGGATTTGGCTGTTTGTTTGCGCTAATTTCATTATTAAACACTGATGAATGTTTATTTATACTGCTTCAAATGTGATTTATTTTAAATACTGATGCAATTCTTTATATTCAAAGGGATGTAGTGTACAAATATACAAATTTTGTACTTATATTACTTAAAACACACCATCTATTTTTTCTCACAATGATGAACTTTACATTCTTTGAATTTACTTGTTAAGAATTACTCCTCCATACTGCCCATGCATACTGATCACTTTATTTATCTTTTGTTCACATTTTATACATACAACATTATGTGCTATGAATACCATTATTTTAGAAACATTTTATACATTTTGGAACATACCAACATTGTGCACATTATTATTTTTATGCTCAACAACTCTTAATTACCAAATAAATGTACAATATAGTACAGCACGACCATTCTTAGACCCATATTAATTGTTACTTTTAGATTTTTTGTGTATTGAATCTTAATATTACCATTTAAATACAGGCTTGCCAATTCTGTTCCATATTCATCCCTATTTTAGGATCCAATGTTTTTAAGCTAAAAATCCATTTCATTTCAATTTTATCCATTAAGTTTTTATAATTTCCACCCCTTAATGGTTGTTTTACAGTTTCCAATCCCCAAAACCTGAGAGAGGCTCCTGTATGACCTGCCTCACTAAAATGCATTGCTACTGGTGATTTTTCATTCTTATTCCTAATATCACTTTTATGTTCACCTACTCTTAGTTTCAATGCCCTTTTGGTTTGTCCACATATAATTTGTCACAGGGACACTGCAATACATAAATCACCTTCTGTATTGCAGTCAATATATTCTTTAATTTGAAATTCCTCATTAAAGTGTGGATGTTTGAAAATTGATTTTTACTTGTATTGTTGCAACTGCACACTACCACACCTATTCATCCCTGGTTGTAGAGGACCTAGTAAAATTGTGTTTTATTTGTGTCTTCCTGCTTGAATTGTGAATGTACTAGTTTGTCTTTTAAATTTTTTACTTTTTTTGCTACTATAATAGGTTTGGATTGTAATGATCTTATATTTAGGTTATCCATGGCTACTAGATACCAATGTTTATTAATTATTTGCCTGATTTGTGCCATTTTATGATTATATTTTGTGGCAAATACTAATCTATCCTTTTTTAGTCTTTGTTTTTTAATTAGAAGTTGTTCATGTGTGATATTATCAATTCTATTTTCTGCTTGTATTAAAATTTTTTGGGGGTAACCCCTTTCTTTAAATCTCTCCAACATTTCTTGTTTATGTTCTTTATATTCTTTACAATTTCGTTTTACTCTCACCAATTGTGAGAATGGTATACTATTTTTTAATTTTATTTCTTGGAAACTTGCATTATGCAATAATGTATTTCTATCTGTACTTTTTCTAAAAAGTGTTGTATTAAACGTACTTTTTGTTAATTGAATTTCAAGGTCTAAGAATGGTATTGCTGCTCTATTATAATTAATTGTAAACTGTAGATTGATATCAAAATTATTTAACATGTCATTAAACAATTTTAACTCTTGCTCAGTTCCAGTCCAGAGACAGAATATGTCGTCAATAAATCTTTTCCAAAATTTTATAATTTTCTATACATATTTTTTCTTCATTAAAATAAATTCTTCTTCAAATATAATCATATACGCATTTCAGTAACTTGTGCCATTGTACTTCCCATAGCTGTTCCTTTTTCCTGCTGGTAAAATTTACCCTCAAATTCAAAGTAGTTGTTTTCTAAAATAAATGTTGCTAATTCTGTAACATGGCTGTCCTAGGTAATTTTTATCTTGTCTTTTTTGCAGTATTTTTCCCATATTCATAACCCCTTCTTTATGTGGAATCGACGTAGATAAATCCTTTACATCCCAGGTTACAAGAATCATCTCTTTGGTGTTTTTTCCACTAAACACTATTTCTAGCTTCTTAATTAAGTCTGTTGAATCTTGTATATATGAATTACTTTGTTCTATTGTAGGTTGTAAATAGTAATTAACATACTTTGACACTGGATCAAAAACTGAATCAATTCCAGAAACTATAGGTCTCCTGGTGGGTCTAACATGTTTTATGGATCTTTGTATAGAATAAAAGTGGGTACTCTTGAAATTCTATCAACAGAATTCTCATTTCCCATTCTTGTAGCCAATTAAGGTCAACAAATTCTGCTAATAGTCCTCAATCTATTTTGGATGGATACTGTTGATCTTCCTTTAATTCTGAATAATTGATTTTATTATTCAATAGTTTCAAACACATGGCTCTATACTGTTCTCTATCTTGAATAACAATTCCTCCTCCTTATCTGCTTGTTTGATGATTATATCTGTATCTTTACTTAAATTGTCTACTGCTGTCCTTTGTTGCTTAGTTAAATTTTGATAGGAGGCCACAATGAGCTTTTATCTTTAAATAGTGCTAAAATTTCCTTTTCCACTATTGTACAAAAGCATTCTATTCCATGATTTTTATCTATTGGTGGGCTGAACTTAGATTTGATATTCAAAGCTTGTTTCAACTTCTGCTGTTCACTTAATATTACATTTTCTTCTCCAAACAGATCTTTTAATCTTAAGTTTCCAAAAAATCCTTGTAAATCAACCATCAGGTCAAATAGATTCACAGGTTGTGAAGGTGCAAAACTTAAACCTAATCGTAATATATTTACTTCATCTTCACTCAACCTCCTTTTACTAAGATTAAAAATTGGAATTATTTCTGAGTTTCGCTGACAAATCTCCTGTCTAAACTTGTTACTCTTATTGTTCTCCCACCTCTTCCCCCTTCCCTTCTGCCCATTCGAAACCCCCCCTGTGTTCTTGGATATTGTTGATTAATGTTAGTATTTCTAAGATCGTATCTATGTACTGCACTTTCTTCTGCCACTACATTCGATGGAACACCTTCTCCTGACCGTATTGATGATTCAATTGTGTAACTGTTGTCACTGTCTGTACCACTCTCCACATTGTAACTAAATCTTTGCTTCCTAAATTGTTTGTATGTATAAACTTTATTATCCTTGTAATCATTGGTGTCCCTGATAAATTTCCTGATTTTTTGCTGCTTTAATTTATTCTCATACTCAATCAATTTCTGTTTTAAATCTTCTAGTGTACTTGTGTATTCTTCTATTATTAACTGTTGTTTAAGTAAATCCTGATTTTTTTGTATCTCTTCTGCTATGTTATTCCTTTCTTCTATTATAGCCTCTATAAGAGCATACATAAAGTCACAACTGGCTCGGTTTCTGATTCCATCCCACTTAGTTTGTAATTTTAAAGTATTTATACCTATATTCGGTTCAACTGCTATCCTTAAACCTCTTGGAATTCTGTTATGTTCCAAATACTGTGTTAAAGTAAGGTCATGCCACTCCAAACGAGTATCCCTATATTTTAGATTTTCCAGTTTTTGTAATATGTTTCTTGGTGTTTCCCCCATTTGTACATTTAAGTCTCTCCCCCTCTCATAGCTTCAAAAAGCATCCTTCTTTCATCTTCTGTGAATGTGGTAAAGTGTAAAGTGTTATGAATACTACAGCCTATATCCCTTAGTACTGCTAATCCTTCTTCCATCTTCTTAAATTGAAAATAGATACTGCTATACTTAACTAGACCAATTACTGTCTTAAATTTCATATAATTTATTTATTAAAATATCAACATCCAGACTTATGACCCCCCACCATAGGATCATACAATAACCATATCAATTTTCTAGTAGAGTCTGGGCAATGATAATGTCTTCTGAATTTCTTTTCTTCAGCCCGAAAGGGTGAAAAGATCAGCTTCTGTACCACAACAAAATCCGGTCTTATTCATATCTTAAACTCATTCTTTATTGTACAAGCGCCCTACTTTCCGCTTCTATGAGCTTGATCACGGGCTCTTTTATATATCTATTTCACAAAAAACATAAGTTCTCCCCTCTCATAGCTTCAAAAGCATCCTTCTTTCATTTTCCGTGAATGTGGTAAAGTGTAAAGTGTTATGAATACTACTGCCTATATCCCTTAGTACTGCTAATCCTTCTTCCATCTTCTTAAATTGAAAGGAATCACCTTTTGGGACTAGTTAACAAAACAACAGTGCCACTGTTCATGGTGGAGTCCCAAGCCCATGTGCAAAACAGTGAAAAACTCAAAAAGTGCTGCATTACAAGCGTGCATTGCACAGTTTCTACACATACTCATAACTCTGCTAATTTCTCATATTTTCACTCCAGATTTTCAACATTGCCATTTTTTCACACCTCCTCATGAACAGTACAACTATCTTTTTTCACATCCTGCCCAAAATGTGTTTTAGCACTTGTGGCACCGATGCGGTCACTTTGCAAAATCATCTTTGGGATTGAAGTAACAAAATTATAGTGCCACTGTTCATGAGTGAAATTCAAAAACCCATGTTGAAATTTGAGAAGTAAAAAATAATACAACAATCACCTGGGGACATTAGGGTTTCAACTGTAATGCCCCCCACCCTGTAGAGACTGACTGGCATCAGCCATGTGCCTTAGAGTCATTGGCCGTAATGCTCACACCATTCCACCCCAACCCCCATGCTGCAGCCAGAGACAGGCACTGGGTGTGCCTTGGACTCTTTGGCCTAAACGTTCACTCCATTCTCCTATTCTGCACCCATCTCAGCTTATTTCATTACGGAATGGGGTAAGCATTAGGGTCGAAGACATCAAGGCACACCACGACAACTGTCAGTGTCTGCATGGTTGGGGTGGAGTGGCATGAGTGTTACTGCCAATGACCCAAAGAGACACCCCCAATGCCTGTCAGTCTCTGCAGGGTGAGGGTGGGGTGTTAGGGTTGGAAACCCTAATGCCTCATTAAAAAAGTAAATCAGTGAGGGACATTTGATGTCATCTACCCTGATTTCAGCAAAACCTTCCACAACGTCTAACACAGAAGGCTGATTAACAAGATGAGTAGTCTGGCAATGGGGCACAAGCTGATAAACTGGGTTAGAAACAGGCTGACAGACAGGAGGTAGAGGGTGGTGGTAATGGGACCCAATCCAGGGAGAGAGGGTGACCACTGAGGTACCTCAGGGATAAATCTTGGGACCAGTCCTGTTCAATGTCTTCATTACAGACATCACGAAGGAGCTAGAGAAGAAGGTCTGTCTGCCTGTTTGCAGATGACACCAACATCTGTGACAGAGTGAATACTCCAGAAGCAGGTGGAGAAAATGAGCGAGGGATGTGGAGAGGCTTGACAAATGGTCCGAGGTGGCAACTGAGGTTCAGTGCAAAGAAGTCCAAATAATGCAATGAGAAGATGGAAACCTGGGAGAGTTACAGGATGGGTGGAGGTGCTGATGATCACCAAGGAAGAAAGGGACATAGGGTTATCAGGTCTGATGACCTAAAGGTGGTCAAAGTAGAGCATAAATGTCTCAGGACAGCCAGTGGCATGCTGGGGTGCATGGTAGCAGAAGGCATGAGGTGCTGATGCCATTGTATAATGCAGCTAGTGAGGCCTCACCTACAGTACTGTGCAATTCTGGAGCCGCATATGTGCAAGGACATTGACAGGGTGGAGGCAGTCCACAAAAAAGGCAACAAGATGGTACGTGACTTCAGACACAGAACATATCAGGAGAGATTAAAAAGGACCTCAATATGTATGACTATTGGAGGAAAGGAGGGGTGGGGAACATGATAGATATGTTCAGAGTACCTCAAGGGTATAAACAAAAGGTGCAGAAGTGGACATCTTTCAATGCATCAAAATGTTCGGCATTGACAAACCCTTGTTTTTTATCCTAAAAAAAACATTGGCCATCATTGTCTGCTGTGTAAGCCCCTCCCGTAAAACGTATACAGACACTTGGGGTGCCCAATCCCCCAGTTTCCTCATCTGTCTTCTGTGTAACACCCCTAAACAGTATGCAAACACTAGGGGTGGCCAGTCCTCCAGTGTCATCTGTCTGTCCATTGTTGTCCACTGTGCAACCCCCCATCCCAAATAGTATACAGACACTAGGGGTGCCCAATCCCCTAGTGTCCTCATCTATTCAGCAAACTCCTGAAAAAAAGAAAACTGTCCCTCGTCATTTTCTTCCCCTGTAAAAAAGAAAACTGTCCATCATTGCCTATTCCACCTTTACCCAACCCCCTACCCTCCCACTCAAGACCCACCACCCCACACCCCACCTACCCAATACTTACCCACTGGAGGTCCATCGCTGTAATCTACCTTGAACTGCAGGCAAGTCTTTTGCTCTTCAAGCCCAACCACGAACTGAGGTAAGTAATTTCACGTACCCTCCCTCCCCAGAAGTCTGCGTAATCATAGGGGAACACCTGTCTCCAACTGAGAAAAAGGGTTGCAGGTGCAGTCATGTAGTTCTAGCCACTGGGGGTTGGATTTAAGGTTGGGAGAGGGAGCTTAGAGAGTTGTTCATTTCCTTATAAGTTTAATGTGTTGTACTGCACCTGGTAACAGGGTTACTGGTGTACAGTGGGACTGTCTCTAAGATTGAGTGGGTGACCTGATTAGGCAGTCGGGGTATCTTGGACTAGGGGAACCTGGTGGCTCATCCAAGGAAACCTATTTGGAAGGGATGGAACCACACATCATTAGGGGCCAGCATCTTTGGGAGGGTGGTGGGTGCTGGGTGTGGAGCAGCCATGATACTGGACTGGAGCTTGGAGTTCGGTGGATGCCCAGTGTGCTACCAGCCAGCACAGCTTAGGAGGAGGTTGCGGGGATTAGGAGAAAGCTGGGGAAGGGGGTGGTATGGTTGGGGAAGGGGCTGGGAATCTCCCACAGGGTTGCACCAAGCACTGGGGGTGGGGGCATGAGGAAAGGAGTGCAGGAGAATACTCAGGGGTCACATAGGGACCCTGGCAGAGAGTGGTCAAGGACACTCCCAAGGAAGCAGGCAGTAACTGGGGACCCTCACAAGGGGGGGACGGAGGACAACATTCTCAGGAAATGAGGCAGATGGCCAGGGCTGGACAGAAGGAAGCAAGGTGGGGAAGTGGATCAGACCTACACTCAGTAACAGCTTAATTCTTCTTCTGCTCAAGGATATGGGGGGTGATGTAGTCACGACAGGGTGGTTAGAGACGGAAGGAGTGGGAGTGGGAGGCAGGGCAGGCCAGATAGCAGGAAGAACAGGGGGACCTGGAATGCAGGAGAATGGGGAGCAGTGAATCAGAGCAGGAGGGGCAGGGAGAAGGAGAAAGCCAAGGAGAAGGACCAGTTGGGAGGAAAGGTAAAGGAGAAGGACCAGAAGCACAAGGAGGATTCAGTAAAGGAGTTGAGGTTTAGGCCAGGGGAGCATAGCAACAAGAGGAACTAAAGGGAGAAAGGAAGGAAGGAAGGGAGGATGAGCCAGGCTAGTTTAGCAGATGGGGAGAAGGACAGTTCTTGAGCAGCAGGGAGGAAATTAAGGTACAGAAGGATACTCAGGAGGAGAGGCATGGGATTGGAGGAGGGGTGGCCATGGTAAATAAGGAGGGGTGGCATGTGGCACCCAGATGAGGGAGGAACAAGGAGCCAGCTGGGTGGAGGGGCCTGTAGAAAGGATGAGGGACATGGAAGGGGGGAGAATGGAGGAAAGGAGTGGTCAGGTGCTCCTGCTGGGGAATTCTATGATCAGGGGGTATCAAATGGGATGGGGAGAAGCCTGGCCAGTTAGAACAGATGCTTCCCTGGACTAACAATAATTGCTGAGGGCTAACCACGAAATTTTATATCAGCTGGCAAAAGGATTGTGGGGTTCCCCAGACATACTGAGTCCACCTGGGTACAAATGACATTGAGGGAAATAGCGAGCTAGAGATACAGGCAAGATTCAGGGAGCTCGCCAGGGTCTGTCATGACATAGGATGCACAGTTTCCCTCAAGAAACCCTGCCAGTGCCAAGGACTAGTGGGGAACACAAAAGGAAAATTAGGAGATAAACCAGTGGCTCAGGGGTGGTGTGAGGCCAGAGGGTATGGGTTGATGGGGGATTGGGGGGACCTGGGAGGATAAGGAGCCGTATGCTAGAGATAGACTACATCTCAATTTGAAGGGGAGGGAATCCTCAAGTTGAAAATAGAGGGGTTCATTGGTGAAAAGTGGGGTTTAAACTTGTGAAGGGGGTGGGATGAGAAAAAGGCTGTCAGAAGTTGCCGATAGGAGGACTCTGTCTCCACCCTGGGGACTAGGAGGATTGCAGGAAAGGCCAACTGGCAAAGTGCAGACCAGGGGAAAATAGAATCCCATGGGAACACGAGCAGGAAATGGGAACTAAGGGAAAGGGTGGAAGAAGTCTGCTAAATGCCAGGAGCTTGGGCAATAAAATGCCTGAGCTCCAGGCGATGCTAACTGAGGAGCAGTGGATGTGGCAGTGGTCACTGAGACTTGGAGCCACTGCAAGACATGACTGGGACCTGAACCTGGAGGTTACACTATGTTCAGGAAGGACAGGGGGAGGGAAGGGAGGAGGGTGCAATGATAGTCAAAAACTGCATTGGCATAGGGGAGTAGAGAGGCGGAGGAACTGTGGAGGTGATTTGGGCCACCTTGATAACAAGGGCAAGAGGTAAAAATAGGGTGTGTATGAGACCCCTGCCCTGGCCGGAGGAGCTGGAGGACAGGCTGATGGCAGATGTTGGGAGACACTGCAGACTGGGCAGAGGCAGTCGGTGGTGGTGGGGGACTTAAACATCCAAGAACAGACTGGTAGACTATGACATCCTCTGTGACCAGGGAACAGAGGTTGTTGGATGTCTTTCAAAAGCGTTCCTAACTCAGCAGGTGAGGAACTGACCAGGGAGGCACGGGTACTGGATGTGGTCTGGCAGACAGTGACTAGATTGAGGGCCTGGAGGTAGGGACCCATTGGTGAGGGAGTGACCATGCCACGGTCTGGATTCTGCCTGGACCTAGGAGGGTAGAAGGCTGCACAAAGATGGAAGTAACCCGACTTCAGAGGGCGGATTTTAGGAAATGGGAAGGATCCTTAAGGAGCATTTGGATGGGATTGGGTCAGACATGGGCTGCGGATAGTAGGTGGAAATCATCAGGAGAGGTGCAGGATGCTACCAGCACCTGTGCAAGAGTAAGAGCAATGCGGTAGGGCCCAAAACCCTGTTGGTGGACCAGGGAGGTCCAGGAGGTGGTGCGGGGAAAGAAGAGCCTATAAGCAATTCAAGTGCTCAAGGAGTGAAAGGGATCAAGGGGAGTATGAGCTGATGGCTAGAAGGGCCACTAGAGTGGTGAGGGCGGCTAAGGCAAGGAAGATGCAGAACCTGGCCAGGGAAATTAGGAGAGGGAACAAGGGCTTCTTTAGATACATTGGGGAAAAACAAAGGGTGAAGGGGCAGATTAGCAGGATTAAATCGGGGAGAGATGGGCACAAGACCCGGGGAAGCAGGCTGAGGTACTAAATGAGTACTTCACCTCAGTTTCACCAGGCAAAATGGGGATGCTGCATCATACATGGGAGGAGACAGAGATACTGAGGAGGGACCCTTACCGATCGGCAGGTCTGAGGAGAGGGAGGCATCACTGGCAGCTGGGGGAGGCTAAGCAGGAGAAGAGGACGGAAGTGGAAATCACAGCAGTGAGGTGAGGGAATCCTCAGCTCTTAAGACAGAGAGAAAGCACCAGGGCGGATAAATTACATCCCAGAGTGCTGAAGGAACTTGCAGATGTCCTGGTGAAACCCTAGCAGAGCTTTTCACCATCTCTCTGAGGACAGGGTGGGTGCCCCAAGACTGGAAGGTGGGGCATATAGTGCCCTATCCACAAAGGGGATCAAGGGTGGCAGGGAACTACAGGCCTGTCAGCCTGACACCGGTGGTGGGCAAGGTGATGGAGGCATTGTCAAGGAGAGCTAAGGAGGGACCTGGATAAGTCAGGGTGCCTGGGCGATGAACAGCATGGATTCATCCGGAAATCATGTCAGACAAACCTGGTGGAGTTCTATGACTGGGTGACAAGTGCCTTGGACCTGGGTAGACCAGTGGATGTCCTCTTTCTAGACTTCAACAAGGCATTTGACTCTGTTTCTCATGTGGGCCTGTTGGATAAGCTGGGAGAAATGGGGTGGGGAACCAGATGATCAGATGGATAAGCAATTGGCTCCAGGACCGGACACAGGGTCATAGTTGGTGGGATAGTTTCATCCCCAAGGAGGGTCATTAGTGGGGTCCCACAGGGATCAGTACTTGGGCCCCTTCTGTTCAATACCTCGTATCTGACATAGGACAGGAATCAGAGTGAGATGAGTCTCTTTGCAGATGACTTGAAGTGGGGTGGTGGTGGATGGGGAGGAGGGAGGGTGGTCTACAGGGGACCTGAGGCTCTGGAAAGATGGTCTAGAAAGTGGAAGTTGAGGTTCAATGCAGGGAAATGCAAGGTACTCCACCTGGGGGCCAGAAACCCAGGTCAAGTGTATACCCTGGGGGGGTGCTACAAGTCTCGATGGCTGAGAGGGACCTGGGGGTGGTGGTGGATGTCAAGATGAACAACTCAGACTTGCAGGAGGGCAGCAGCCAAAGCCGACAGGATGCTGGGATGCATCGCTAGGGGGAATCACCTCCAGAAGGAGGGAAGTGATACTCCCTCTGTATAACTAGCTTGGTGAGACCGCACCTTGAGTACTGCGTGCAGTTTTGGAGGCCACACTTAAGAGGACATTAACCTCCTGGAAGGGTCCAGAGGAGGGCAACCAAAATGATTTGGGGCTTGGGGGACAGGACCTATGAGGAGAGGCTCGAAGAGCTAAATATGTACACATTGGAAGAGAGAGAGAGAGAGAGAGGACCAGGGGGACATGATAGGGTCTTCAGGTACAAGAAGAGGGTAAATAAGGGAGGAACAGTCAGGGTGCTTCGAAGGAAGGAGGAAGGGGCCACTAGAGGGCATGGGTGGAAGCTGGAGGGAGGAAGATTCAGGGGAGAAAGGAGGAGGTGCTATTTCACTGAGAGGTGGTGGAGCCATGGAATGCACTGCCTAGGGGCTGGTGGAGGCAGAGACAGTGGAGGAGTTCAAGAGGGTGGAACAGGTACAGGAAGGTTCTGGAAGCAAAATCCAATGCAGCAAGAATATCCAGAACTGGGAAGGGAGAAGCCAGAGAAGGCGAGGAGGACAGCAAGGTCAGCACCCAGGGTGGGGGCTGACCAAACGAGCAGACACGAAAGACCGTTAGGCCTATTCTGCTGGCATTTTAGTATGTTAGTAGTATTTCAATGAGGTTTCCGGCACCAATGTTTTTCAATAGGGTTTTCAACTTAGTGCCATAACTTGTCCATTTTAAAATATTTTGGCCCCACATTTTCAACATATGTTTTTTGGGATCCCACCTCACAAACAACTTCACTGAAACAATTTTCAAACATCCCTCCCACATGACAGCAGTGCGCATGGCGAATATTTGGCATTGACAAATACTTGTTTGATTAGGGGTTAGTTGTGCATTAAGCCCTGACCAACACTCAATCTGCTGCTCTCTTACAGTATTTGTTGATATCCTGGTATCCATCGTGGAGTAATCTGAGGGTAGCATCTGGTGAGACTGAGGAATTACTATTCTGGTTCTTTTCAAAATTAAACAGCCTTGAACTGTCAAGGTGTAATCGTTCTGGCCTGAATGTTTTGATATTTTTCAGTCCTTGAACTCTCATTGGTCATCCATGCTGGCAAAACTTCAGAACTTGTTGAAGTATGTGATCTTTCAGCACTTGCTGTCTTATTTGATCAAGATTGCTGTCTGATAGTGGAAGAGTGTCTTGTATTTGGGCAAGAGACACATTTGTTTCTTCAGGAGGTTTGCATCTCCTTCTGTAAGTTATCCTTTAAGAATCATTTTGGACAATACATTGGCAGTGAGAAAAGACTTGCCTGGAATATGAACAATAGTGTAGGCATATCTCATCAACCACATACAAAACCTCAGTACCCTCAGAAGAAGGTCATATAGGCATTTGGTCCCCAATAGGCTTGCTAGAGGTTTATTGTATTTATTTATTTATTGAATTTTGTGTGTGTGGGGGGCTACAGATGGTAAGCAACTGAAATTGAACCAGATTTAGCTGTTGGTGGTATTTTTAGTGAATGGGAGAAATTTGGCCAGGACACCAGGGAAATTCTCCTACTCACAGGTAGGGGTTCGGCTGCTGTGTTTGCATGGCAGACACCACTGAGCCGTCGATGGAGCAACAGGTTGGAGCTAATGTGCAGTCTGAGCTTGTTCCTCATGTTGGCAGGATACAGGGAAAATCTTAGAGTGTACTGGTGCACCTTTGAGGTGTCGGGAGTTTGCATGGTGAATGCCATGGGACGGGAGACTCGAGTGAAGGATTTGTTTTTCAACCATCAGCATTCCCGTTACTACAGGGCACGTCTAAGATGCACTCTCAGGCTGCAGCTCAGGATGTGTCAACTAAAGATTCTACAATACCTGTAAGTCCCCCTTTGAAGGCATCGGTTTGCAGGGCAGACTTGTCAGATTCTGATAAAATGACTCACCCCACTGATGCACTTGCTGCTGGAATGCAGAAGGAAACTTCATGAAAAGACTCCTATCCAGGCCATGAGTGGTCTAAGGACAGTACGCTGACAGATGCCAGTTGGATACTATTGGATGGTAAATGGATCCCGGATTCAAACTGGGAAACTCTTTCTCTGACTTTGTCGCCGACTGAATCGGGGGCCCCCATGGACTCACAGACAGGTCAGGAATCTGTTTTAGCCTCTGACACAGTTCCTCAGGGAAGGAAGCTTTCTGACAGTTTTAGGACTCCTATTGAAACTGACTTACCAGATGACTCGTATCGGGAACAGCGACATCCTGGGTCTTGGTTTTCTGATTTATTTTGAAAAAACAGGCTAGAGCAAGCACCCAGATGTAATGCTGTCTGCCTATGATATCATGGGGGACTTGAAGAACACCCAGGCACACTTCATGTCACCCGACAGCTACTGAAGGATTCAATTAATTTTCAAGCTAATGATATTAATGCCTTAATAAACAGGTGAAGATAATTTTGACATTAGCTTTAAAACATTTTCTGGTTTAGATAAATTCTGGCATTGCTATGAGAATTGTAAAACGCAGCCTTTATGGTGCCTTTCTGGGCTATTCCCATTACATAGTCCCCTTATAAAGTGGTGAATATTATGTTCAGAAATGAGAGTGTAAATGTGGGAGATATATTTTTTGGTTGGAACACAAATGCACAGTGTTGGGGCCCCCAGAAGCAATTATTGATGGGGAGGGTATTTGGAATGGAAGTTGGAAATTTAAAGTTAAACTTAATTTGTTATAGGAACTAAATTGTCCCTGTACCTAATAGTTTTTTTGGATAAAGATAGGGGTGTCTGTTTCTATCCCGGGCAACCTAAGGTCTGCTATAAATGTAGCAGTACGAGACACCTTAGCAGTACCTGTGACAAGGTAAAATGTGCCTTAGGTGGTGAAATTGATCACGATAGTGGGACAAGTAGGAACATTTTCCGTTGCAACCTTTGTGATGAACAGGGCCATGCCTACCACCAGTGCCCCTGGGTTGGACAAAACAAATAGGGGACTAAATAAAGAAGATTTAATCAATTCTGCACAAAGCAGGCATCAGAGTAGAGACTTGCCCCATGCAGGCCCAAATCCCCAGGCTTCAAAGTCTGGTGCAGGTCCCACTGTCTCCCGTCTACTTCTGCTACTGACCCAGAGTTTTCAGAGACTACAAAGGCCTCAGGGCAGGATTTCAGGGAACATTCTACTGATACTGTCCCCACAGTTCTTCCTCAAGGGTCAGTGGATGTAAATTTAGAGGCCCCCTATCCCTACAACCCCTAGTAGGCAGGATGTTATGCCACCTCCTTCTTCTACAGCAGAATTCCAAACCCCTCACCCAAGATGGATAACCCGGGCTTCATGTCGACAAAACAGTCAGCCTGTAGACATTCCTCTTGGTAACTCATTTCAAGTATTACAGGACCAGGAGGGTGGTTCGGTGTCTGATGTATCCATGCAATCCAGTTTAGTTTCTAATATGGAGTGTGAGGATGATGGGGGGTGGGAGTTAAGAAGAAAAAAGGAAAAAAATATAAAACAAGATGTTCAGAAATCAATAGGTTTAACATTTTTTTCTACACCTCATGGCTAGCATTAAACGTGTTTTCTTAAATACGTGCAGTATTAAAAATGATAAAAAAAAGGATGGCATGTCTACATTACTGCCTTACTTTGAATGTTGATATTTTTTTGTAGGAAACAAGATTTAATTGCCTATCTGATCTTCAACATGCTACTAAATTATGGCCTAAGGGTCCTACTTTTTGGTCTTATGGGGAGGATGCAGCAGATGGCTTAGGTATTTTGTTTAACAATACCTCTGTTCATCTTACATGATTAGTTGATATACATCCAAGGAGGGATCTTTCATTGGATTGTATTTTTCAGGGGTTCCCTCTCTGACTTATAAATATGTATGCACCTCAGGTCAAGTCTTTAAGGATTGACTTATTTCATAGTATTCAACCTCATTTATTAACCCAGAAGTAAATAACTTGGGAGGGGTGACATGAATTGTAGCTTAGACATTAAGCTTAAGAATCAAGTACAGCAAAGGTGTATTGTGATTACATGCTTTACAAAACGTGTTGTTGTTAGCTTCTCTGAAAGATGCTTATAGGAACTTTACCTGGATACGGGGGCCACTTCTAGGTGTGAGTCGTTTGCACTAGAATATATTTTGTCTTTTGCTCACATTTCATTTTCTAATAAATTTTCTTTAAGACCTTGTGAATTCTCAGACCATTTAGTTCTATTTTGTACTATTGATGTGTCCCATTTTCCAACTCAGTTGCCAGCTTTTGCCTCGAGGTGGAAATTGAATTCTTCTTTGCTGCAAGATTTGGAAATACAAAATAAATTGAATTCCCTTTTTTCACTGGAAAATCAACAAAAGTGTTTTATGATTGCTAGGCACAATGGTGGGTGGATACAAAGCTTGATATTAGGTGTTTATTTCCTTTGGGAAGGGTAAAAGTAATACAGAGTACTTAAAATATTTAGACTTTCAGAATCAAGCATCAAGTGAGATGGAGTCAAAGAGATGACAAAAATACAGTATCAGCGGTTCTCAATTTGTTGCCCTTCAACAGTGTCCTTTGACGAGTAATGTGTCTCAGTAGATGGTAAAGTTTTGAACAGACCTTCAGCGTCATCAAGAAGTCTCTACTGTTTATTCTGCTCCTTCAGCTTCTCCAATGCCATGCAGATGGCTTGGACTGCTTGCAAGATGTACGATATAAATTAACTTCTTTACCTAATGTTTCTGCTGTTCATATTAAGAAACAGCTTGAGATTATCAAAAGTCGTATGAGCGTTATCAATATGATCATGCAGTATCCTTGCAGGCAGAAATGCAATATGGCACTGTACGGACACCTTTGGCTGACCCATTTTCTGCTTGTAAACACAGGTTAGATACAAAATTAATGGTGGGTCTTATGGATACAGTGGGGGTTTTGAAAAATTCTAACATTGAAATGTTGAAAATTGTTAGAGAGTTTATACAGGAAATGAAAATTACGTACCTACCATAATTCTTGATCTTCTCTTGTATCTTCACCATTCATTACTGCTTGGGTTAAGCCGGAGGCGCGCACCCGTATGGGAGGTTTTTTTTTTTTTTTGAGTCGGCTCCAACAGCGCCGCCCTCGAGGTTGACGTATCGCGTCATGCACGAAGGGCGGCCGTTAGGTGCCATCGACTCCTCCTCCATTTCAGTTCTGTTAGCCAGAGAGGCAAAATTAAAGTGTAAGAAAAAAGAAAGTGAGGCAAGAGGGCCGAGGGATAGAAAAAAGGAAAGGAAATAAACTGAAAAAGGAATAAGCCGATGGAGAATAGACAGAGAGGAGAGAATTCCTACCCTAAGGGACTGCAGGGCCTCCTTTCTGGGGCGGCTCTGGGGGAGGAACAGAGAGAGGGAGAGGAAGTAGAAGAAGAAAGAAAGAAAGAAAGAAAGAAAGAAAGAAAGAAAGAAAGAAAGAAAGAAAGAAAGAAAGTGGCATGTTGAGAAGAAGAACAGTGCCCATAGAGCATTGTTGGTTGAGAGGCTTATAGGCTCGAAACTAACAAGGGAGCAAGAATCCCAGTTGTTAGGACTGCGGAGGGTTCCACCAAACCTTCCGAACAGACCCAAGAGGGCAGACTCTCTGAATTCTCAACATGCCAAGTCCTTCATCCTAGCTGAGGGCTCCTAGACTGCCGGCAGAACCTGTTCCAGAAGGCGCCCATCAGGAAGAGGACTAAGTTCCTTAGCACCTTGTTAAGTGCTACCACAGAAGAATATGGGAAAAAACATGCCTTCTTGGAGGCAGTTGGTAAGAAAAATAGAGAGGAACTCGATCCGACTTGCTAAGACAAGGCAGACAGGGGCTTTTGAAAATAATGCCTGCCAGGATTCCAAACTTTGAGGAGGCCAATACAGGGCATGGCCCAAGAGCTGTGAAACTACATGACCTGAAGAATGAGGGAATCGCACCATGGGGCAGTCAGAAAAGTTCCCTCAGAATTAAAGAATTTTGCAACCGTACCGTTCCTCTGTACCTTGAGGAAAAAGAGAATCCATTCAAGAGAATGGGAAAAAATAGATTTTTTTTTTGGCATAAAGGCCAAGGGGGGGGGGGAGAGGAACGAGACGGGAGGGGGAGATGCCACAGAAGGAGGCCACTGAGGAAAAGCTGGGTGGGTATCAGTAATGAATGGTGAAGACACAAGAGAAGATCAAGAATTACGGTAGGTACATAATTTTCATATCTTCCATTGTCAATCTTCACCATTCATTACTGCTTGGGTGAGTACCAAGCCCCTTCCCCCCTTGATGAAAAAAGGGGGGTAGAACCCTGAGGGAACAAGACCCCCAGCCTCCTGTTGGTGAGGAACAGAAGGGGAAGACCCTGGCTAACACAAGGGAAGTCTAAGCGGGAGAAGAGCTAGGAGGTGCCTCCCGAGGATGGGGAGATGGAGAAAGCCCCAGAAAAAGCCTCCTAGCTCTGGAGGAAAAAAAGCGGGTCCCGGAGGCGGGCGTATCACTCCTAGCTGAGCAGGGTGACAACCTTGATAGATGAACCATGCCATCCATCTAATGCAGATCACTGTCCCAGAAGCCTGGAAGCCACCTCATTGGCATCATAAGATGCCCTTGCTAGTGTCTTGCCAGCTCCAGGCCTATAGTGGAGAGGGCAATAGCCTGTCTGGTTTGCTCCATATCAGGCATTGATGCTAGGAGCTGGGAGGCATTGACCACAGGCGCCAGTGTAGGCAGCGTGGTGAGCCTGATGTGATGCAATGCAAGCTACACTGCAGGGAAGAAGAGAACACTCTTCACCCCACGGTCGGTTGTAGGGAATCAAAATCTGGTGGGCAGTCGTGCGCCAGGCGGAGGCACCCAGAAGGAGTTTCTAGGTATACCAAACCCGAGGATGGGTTGGGAAGGGTACCCAGAGATTCCGAGGGAGCACAATACCTTCGACAACAGTCTGCCGGGGCTGGAGAAAGGGAGGCTGGCGACTGCCAGGAACAGATAGACGCCTCCTGGGAGGGAATAGGCCAGGAAGGTACCAACAGGTGCTGGGCACTGAATTCTCCAAGGAATTCACGCATCTCCCATTCGATATTGTCTCGTTGAACGTAAGAGATTCGAAGATCTGCCACCATCCTCGAGAGGAATCGCTGATATTCAGTGAAATCAGCGTCGGAAGAAAGGTGAGCAAGAGTTTCCTCTTCCTCAGAGGAGGAAGACAAGAATGATGGAGAGCTCGAATGTCCAGAAGATTCCTGCGGTGGTGGGGAGAGTCGAAAGACCTACTCATGCATGTACCTAACGTATATGGGGAAGGCCGCCGCAGAACCTCTGAACTGCTCCCAGGATAATGGTCCCGTAGGACCGACATGGCCTGGAAGAGTGGGGTTGGATGCAGAGGTACTGGAGAAGGGCACCTCTGAAGAAGCAACTGACCTTTGCCAGGGCTCTGAAATCCGGGAGCCAGACCCGAGCAGGTGGGATCCCGGACAACAACCAGGCCGCAAGGCGAGACCCTGAGGATGCGATGCCTGGAAGAGCCTGGGGGGGAACTTCCCCTGTGATGAACCCGGACTGCATGGGTCCAGAAGGGCAGTCCACAGCTACTCCACGGAGGGAACCCCTTGGGCCCAAGAGGGAAGGACGGGGTTTGGCGCCACGGCTCCAAGCCACCCCAGGAGAGGTGGCAGGGGAGACCGGGGCACCGTCCCCCTCGACCCCTGGGACTCGAGAGCCCTCCTCCTTGACTGCAGTGTTCCCCCATCCCGAGAGGGGCAACAGCACCGGGAGGCAGCTGTCTGGGACCCCTAGGAGGGCCTCCTCCTCAGTCTCCACCACATCACCCCCTGGGAACCAGGGCCATCCCTAGCCCAGGGACCTCAGGGAGGATGGGAGTGGGGACAGTGGAAGGAGCTCACTGCGCCTAGCACCCAGTGCCACCAGGGACCCTGACCCTGAAGAGTCAGGGTGCCAGGATGGCTCCACATCCGAGTCATCGGCCTTCGAAGAGGACGAGACCAGCAGAACCTCAATGCTGGCAACCCCAGGTGTCCCCGGAGCAACAGCGCCACAAACGGCGCCGGTGCCAGGGACAGTGCCGGATTAACCCCGCCCACTCATGACAGCCATGCCCGGTCCTGGCTCCCCTGCTGCACCAGTTAGGCCCACGGCGCCGCTCCCGATGCCGGAACCCAACCCGGCACCGCCGGGAGCAGAGACCAGGCCCATGGCACCATGAGCGGCGCTGAAGGCCATGGTGGCGCTACCTACAGCTCCGCCTCGATCACCAGCGCTGCAAGCGGCACCGGGATATGAAACAGCACCAGAGGGCGGCATCGAGGGTCCACCGGTGCCAGGCCCAGAAATCGTGGGTCTCGACACTAGGGGAGCCTGCACCTCCGAGGAGGGGACTGCCGAGGTGGGGACCACGACGTTCCCCCGACACCGTGAAAAAGCTTCCTCTTGACAGAGAGAGAGAAGCTCCCTCCTCCATGGACCGTATAGGCCGGGAGGGACCGGGGAAGGCCTAGAGACCTTACCTGGGAATCCCTTGAGTGACGTCATCCCCCGAAGGTTGGCGGGGTCTTGCCGAGCTTGAACACGCGGACTTCGAGGACACGGCGGTCCATGAAGAAACAAGTGTCGCATGCGTCCATGTCATGGTTGGGTCCCAGGCAGCGGAGACAGACATCATGCCGGTCTGAGACGGAGAAATGCCGGCCACAGGAGCATCGACGCATAAGGGCGCGGCCCGCCTTCGATTTACGCCTTGCTCCCGAACCGGACATGAAGCGAACTAAATGAGGGAAAAAAAGGAGATAAAGCACTCTGCGCCGCAGGATAGAAATAAAAAGAACGGTCTTACCGGTATACGGCGTCGAGTGAAAGTCTGAGAGGACACGAGGAGTCTTAGCTGGGAAAAACCCGAAGAACTATTGCTACCGCGCAGCAGGTGCAGCCTCGATGGCAGGAGAAACAGAACTGAGATGGAGGAGGAGTTGACAGCACCTAACGGCCGCCCCTCGCGCATGACGCGGTACGTCATCCTCGAGGGCGGCGCCGTTGGAGCCGACTCAAAAAAAAAAAACTCCCGTAGCGGGTGTGCACCTCCAGCTTAACCCAAGCAGTAATGAATGGTGAAGATTGACAAGGGATGATCATCAGGGAACCCCTTTCACTACACGCGCTGTGGGAGGATATTTATTTATTTATTTGCTTTTGTTGACCAGGTGGGTACACTAGATATAGGAATGCCTATTTTCAGGTACGACCCGAGAGGCTACAAATGACATACAAAACATCAGTGTGATGCAGCACACATAAACCATACAATAAAAAGTTAGCCAGAACAGTACAAAACATCTCAAACCTTAATAAGATTAAAATAATACATGAGCAAGCAAAATCGGTTGTATGGAACATGGATAACATAAATATTATTACATATGTATTACCAGCACCATCTGTGTTGGACAGTAGAATTTGATTAAACCTATTTCTAGAGAGAAATTAGGCATGAGATTACGGGTTTAGCTTTGGGTATCTCACTGGGCATAGATGTCCTTACTAATGAACTTTACAAATCTCATATAGATGATTTCTGTGAGATTTTGTATAATGTCTTTAATGAAATTTTGAACAGAGGGCAGATGCCTTGTGATTTCTCAACTGCTTTGCTTATTTATTTATTTATTTAAAAAAGGGGTTAAGACGGATTTGGGTAATTGGAGGCCTATAAGTTTATTAAACACCAACTACAAATTATTTTCCAATATTTTATGTCATAGATTACAAATAGTGGCTAATAAATTGATTCACCCAGTACAGATTTGCTCTATTCCAGGGAGGAAAATACAGCAAAACCTGGCTTTCTTATGGAATGTCTGTGAATTTGGTAGGCAAGGGAGATTGTCAGGTTATTTGCTGGCTTTGGATCAGACAAAAGCTTTTGACAGGGTGTCTCATGCTTTTCTTTTGCAAGTTCTTGAAAAATATGGGATACCGTTCAAATTCAGGTCTTGGATTAGTCTTTTATATCAGAGGTAATGTTGCCTACAGTTAATGGGGTTATAGGAGGCACTATCCTTACAGAGAGGAGTGAGGCAGGGTTGTCCCTCAGTCCCCTATTATATACAGTATGTTTATAATAGATCCTATTGTACAGGAAATTCTTCTAGCGTTGATATACAAGGTTAATCTCCATCACCATTTTGGAACCTCAAAAGCTGGTAGTTTATGCTGATGATTTGGTTGTTGTAGTTCAGGATCCAGTTTCTGGCACTACCGCTTTACAGGTTTTGGATGGGTATGCTAGCCTTGCAGGAACAGCACTAAGCTATGCTAAGAGTACTGGGGTTTATGTGGGTGGTGGGGTACATGAGTCCAGGGTAGGGCAAATTGTTATCTCTACTGACACTGTTAAGATTCTTGGTTGTCATTTTGGTAATGGTCCTTTGGCCTATATTAATTGGGAAGAGAAAATAAGAGTGGGCGAACAGAAGGTTCAGATTTGGAAGGCATGGGCTCTTTCCAAATCTAAGAGGGTTCTGATTATTAAAAAAATTCCTGCTCCCTATTTTTTTGTATGTGTGTACTGTTTTTCCTATTCCAGGTACCCTGGAGACAAGATTATTTAGCATATTTTTCCAGATGCTGTGGAGGAGCCGGCTTAATCCGGTTAAAAGAGATTTTACTTATTTATCTGTTAAACAGGGTGGGTTTGGGATGATACATCCTTTGTTTTTTTATTTTTCTTTAAAATTATATTGCCAAGAGCAATGGAACATGAATACATATGGGATGTGTGGACAAATTTTTGGTTCCAGCCTTTTTTACAGAAATGGGTGGATTATATTCCCAAATTACAGGCCTCTTTGGTGGTCCCAGACTTTGCTGTAGCTGCTATTAGAAAATTAAAGCAGTGGGGGATTACTAAAGATGCATTTAGTACATTTTCAGTGAAACCCCCTATATTTTGATATTATGAGGAGAAATTCTGCTTCTCAGGCAAATTTTCCTAAATGTGTACCTACGAAATTAGGAAATACATTATGTACACTTGTTGACAAAGCGTAGCCCAGAGTAAGATTTTGGATATACAGTGGCTATGTTGTCATGGGCGATTAGGGTTAAGGGAACCTTAAGCATAAGCATCTATTGGGCATCAGTGTATTAGACTAGAGTGCAATGGTCAGGAAGAAACGATGGAACAATTTTCCAGTGTGTATGTACTAAGGTGTCAGTGTGGCTCAGTTGGTAGCACATCCGCTTCTGAACCAGAAGGTCGTGGGTTCTTGTCCCACACAGGATTGAACTTGCACTAAAATTGCTGACATCAAGTGCAGTATTGGGGTGTGCTGTACTGCTGGGGTGTGCCGTCCTTTGGATGAGACGTTAAACTGAGGTCCCTTCTGCTCATCCTGGTGGGTGTCCAGGTGGAAGTAAAAGAACCCAGGGCACTCTTTGCAAAGAGTAAAGAACATTCCCGGTGTCCTGGTCAACATTCTCCTTCCCATAAACTGATTCATGCAATTATCCAGGCTGTGTGTGGGTGATGATGTGCGATATGGCCGCCACCACACATTCAGTCACTTCACTACCAGTCTAGCATTGCTTGTAAAGTGCTTTGGATGTATGAAAAGTGCTATATAAATGCTGGTTCTTCTTCTACTAAACAATTTTGGATCGACTTGGCCACTAGGTAGTGCTGGAGTTAGCAACCCATATTACCTATGAAAGTTCGGTTTGGGGGATTATACTGGGCTTTTGTCACAATATCATCCTAGCACTTTGAATTTATTGTTTGCTTGCATTAAGTTCTATTTGTGGCAAGCAAGATGTCAATATTCTATTCAATATTTACTTATGCCAACTCAGATATTAATTCAATAAATTGAAGATGCAGTTGTTAAACAGAAGGAATTAGAACAAACACTCCTCACTGTACCAAAGTTTAGAATTCTATGGAAACACATTTTTTGGTTATAAACACAAATCTTTGTTTTTTTGGTTGAGGTCACTGCTGTTTCTTTTCTCATGATTATGTTTATTGTTTTTCTTGAAACTGGCATGAAGTGAAGTTTTGTTTATGAATTATCGTGATCCCTTTTTCTGTAAATTACTTTATTATTATGTATTTTGGATTGATGTATTGTATTTCCTTTACAATAAAAATTCCCCCTACTCTTTTTCAAGAAGTGCCATGAACTACCACCAATCCAGGCAGATGGGACCTTGGTTTAACGTCTCATCCGAAAGATGGCACCTCAGAAGTGCAACACCGCCTCATGCTGCACTACAGTGTCAGTATGGGATATTAACCAAGTGCCAGATGTGGACCAGAACCTACAGCCCTCTGATCTCCTGGCCTCAGAGGAGAGTGCTACCAACTGAGCCACTGACACTGGTTTACAGTCTGTTTGTAGAATAAGTGTGTTCCCACAAGGTAACAGCTAAGGTGTTTATATACCCACACTAGGGTGAGAGAGTCTCTTGTTTGTTTGTTTGAAAATTGTTAATAGGGAGGCACAATGAGCCAAGGCTCATTTCCAGGTAAGACCTGGGGGAGGGAAGGGAGAAACAGCAGTACAATACCTGAAACAAGACAGTAGAGCAACATTTGGTAAATAAGTTGGTACAAAAATAAGATTGTTGCAGAAAATAAAGTGTGACAACAATGACCCCTATGCAGAAGGGATGGAGTGGCTATGTACTGCATATCTGGGGTGCATACCACTCCGCACCCATTGCACCCACACAGGATGCACAAGGGGTATGCAGACAAAATGCACCCAATCCTCCACGGTTGTGCACTGCATAGAGGGGGGCAGGCTAGGAGCGTGCCAGCATGATGCACCATGCACAACAGCACATAATGCTGGCAGCAGGGGTATGGAGGTAGGTGCAGGATATGACAGGGAGAAGCTTACTGTAAGTCCCCTATGCACCCCATGCACACATCTGGATACCACCCGGACGGGACAGATAGCCCACTGCCTCTGGATCCACTGTGGCTGGACTTCCCCATGGTCGCCCGGCACTACCCAGCACACATCGGTGCACGGCCCCTGCCAGGCGAACCCCCCCACCATACCCACACACTGCATGGTGGCACAGGCCCATGGATGCTGCCCCCCATGCATCACTGGTCAAATCCTACCACTGGTCCCCTGGCATGTGGTGGGGTACAGTGCCCCCTGGCACTGCCAACAGATCCCCCACCCAGTCACTGCAGCCCCCTTCAGGGCCATATTGCAGGAGGGTTGGCTGCTTTCCCTCCTCCTCACTGCCACAGCCACCAGTCATAGGTCTTATATGGGGCATACTGCCAACATGTGCCCTACTGCATAGGGATCCCTCTGTGTCCTGGTCCAGACATCTGATTGGATGCCCAACTGGGCTGTCCTACCTACCCTGTGGAGTTTTGCATGCCAGGGGTGGGGCTGAGGACAGGTGGTGGCCAGTAGTGAATACCATCCGGTGCACACCTGTCCACTGGTTCTCAGGTATGCAGGTGGGGTACGCACTGATTCCATGTACCTCTGCCCCAGTAGTGCATAGGGGCCAATATGAGAGTGTCAAATAAAACAGCAATAGACAGTGTGTAGTTACTAAACTGAGAACAGTTGAGAGACCTGCGGGTGAGCTTATGCCTAGCCCCCTGACAGAGGGAAGAACAGTAGTGGTGAGGAAGTGCAACTAGTAGGCAGGTAGAGGAGATCCAGTTGGAAGCCCAACCATGGACATCTGAGGCAAGGCCAAGGAGATGTCAGGATTAAGGACTACAGGAGCAGGTGGGGTGGGGTTGCAGTTTTAACTAGTGCCTGAGGGAGCCAAGAGAGGAGGAGAGGTGGAAGGAGGAGGAGAATTTGTTCCAGATTGAAGGAAATCAATAGAAGAAGGCAGGTTTTTCAGTGGGGGAGGAGAAGTGGAGAAAGTACAATGATTCCCTGGAACAAATGGAACAGAAAGCAGGGGAGAGTTGGGAGAGGAGAAAGGAGAGGTAGGAGGGTTGGGGGGAAGTGAACCAAACCATTATTTGGATATGAAGGAGGTCCAGTGAGCCTGGTCATGTGAAGGCAGAGGGAGGATGGAAAAGGAGGAATAGAGGGAGCAGCGATAAGTATGAGGAGAGAGTTTGTAGCAAAGCAGCATAAGGAGTTACAGAGGGTGTCCAGTATGGCAAGGGAAGTGAAGGGGCAGTGCCACTGACTACATCTGCATAGTCAAAGACAGGAAGCACCATTTTGGTAACAAGCTCTCTGCAGACCTGTAGAGATAAACAGTCTTTGCTGTGGTACAGGGCACCAAGCTTGAGACAGAGTTTGGCATGGATAGTATAAAAGTGGACTGAGAAATTAAGTTTGCTGTCAAGCCACACCAACTTGATGGAGTGCACTGCTTCAAGGGGTGCCATCCTGTGTGGTGAAAACTGGGGAAGAGGTGCATGCATCTGGCCAGTTTCTGACTGGTTCAAAGGTCATTGATACCTTTTAGTTCTGACCCAGAGTGATTTGATTGGAATCAGTGCAGAATATTGCTGAAGTCCTGCTGAATAGATCTTCCAACAGATGTGGTAGAGGGACTGGAGGTGAAGATGACTATGTCATCAGCATACATGTGAATATACGAATGGTTACAGGCAGAGGGGAGGTCTTTCAGGAAGAGGATGGAGCCCTGTGGGACCCCAGCCTGGATGGATAGTGGAGTGACAGGATGCCTCCTACCTGTACCAATTGTTGAAGGCCCATGAGGTAGGAATGGAACAAAATCAAGAGAGGAAGCTGAGAGGACAGGAGAACCCCAGTGCCACACAGTACTACTGGACCTGGCTATTGTACCACCCATACTGCACGGAGGCAGCACTGAAGGGCATCTCTTGTACAAGGCATCACATCCCAGGCTCGAGAGACAAGGAGAAAATCCAACATAGTAGAACTATGACAGTACCTACAGCCCCAACACAGGAGTCACAACAGAAGCCAGGCAGCACCTGCAGAACCAACCCAGTACCAGCTGTGAGGAGTGCCAGCAGCACAGAGCATGCTCTCAGCACCCAGAACTCTACGCTGTTTGAGGCTGCCACACACCAGATTCTAAGTGCAACACAGAGTGGCTCTGAAAGGTGGTGGAACATCGTGGCCACCAGGGATTTGACACCAAAGGACACCACTGCAACCAATGGTGACACAAGCATATGTGCATCCCCCAGGAAAAGGAGCATTTAGCTTTTGGGACTCTTGTCACTTACTGCCATGGACATCCGTGTTGCAGCTGCTGTCTGCCCATCATGGGGTGCTTTGCACGGTTGGGGTGGTGGTATGCAGAAAATTCACATACCCCGCCCATGTAGCTGCGCACCTGCAAACAAGTGCACACAAGCCGGTATTCACAACCGATGCCCACCTGTCCAAGGCTCCTCCCCCATCACATAGGACATCACAGGGCAGCTGGGGGAGTGGTGGACCCAGGTGGGCATCCAATCGGATGCCATCCTAGGTCCAGAAGTGGATCCCTTATGCCTGTTGGCAGGGGTCTGGGTTGTGAATAGCCTGTGTGGGCACCCAGACCCATGTGGCCATACCCTGGAGCATGGTCAGCCCAGGAGACTGACCCCCCCACCCCTGGCACAGTGCAGCCCTGTCCAGAAATGAAGTCAGTATACCCCCCACCCCGTGGCACCGACACCCCGGTCCCCATACATGTTGCCGGTGCCGGGCCCTACCCACCCAGCTGCCCCAGCCCTCTCCATCTGCCTAGTGGGCCTGGGCAGCACTAAGGTCTACTTCGGTCCCTTCACGACTGGTGGGCGTGTCCATGGGGTCCTGCACAGCAGGTTATGGCAGAGTCTACCCTGTGTAGCCGCACTTACTGTGCTCCCCGGGCGCAGCACAACACGGCTTCATGCATGCAGCTTAGTGCTGGCACACCCGGCACTCCCGCCTCACCCCAGGTGGTGGTGCTCTCCACATGGCTGGGGGATCAGGTGCATAACCACTGTGAGCCCCTTAGTGAATGTCACACAGATCCCCCTCTGCAGCATTCATGCGTATGATGCCAATGCACGCAGTTTGGCATCACGCATAGTGCCCACTATCTGTTGCTATTTTTGCTCTGTTCTGTTATTTGATACAGCCCTGGCTGAGCGGTTTCCCTTACCTGTACTTCATTTGCCCTGTTTGCTCCCCAACCACTTCTAGTGTCCCTCTTCCTAATATTTCACCATGTTGGCTAGCGTTAATAAATGTTTCCTGTTTGCAGTACCCTGGTGTGTGTGTGTTCTTTACTAGCTGTTGTCCACTGTGCTGCATTTCTGTATCCCTGGTGTACTGCCAGATCTTGTACCACAGTTCACCTCTGGGAGACAGGTGGCATGGCCTCTGTGGGGTGGCATCCTGATTGACTGTGCTGGACTGTTGCCCAGCTGTGCAGATGGCATCTGGGGACTGGAGTCTGTAAAACTACTGAACATTGCCCAGGAAGAAAAAATTACTCACCTTAGTAATGTTGTTTCTTCTAATGGAGTCTTGCTATATTATGACAGTAGCAGTTAGGTCCTCCTCTAGAACTGCCCCGGAGATGAAAGAGTTAACTCCATGCAGGATGGAGTTCTGGCAGCTCTGTTTTCAAGCTCTATCTGGTCAGTTTCAAATAGAAACTGTCAGATCTTTAAACAAAAACTCACTAAGGGTCTGTGTGGAAACTGTAACCTATACTAGCCCATTGGCTACCTACTAATAACAACAACAACAACCAGTATCAAATGACACTACTGGACCCCCAAAGACTCAAGTCAAGGGGGCCAGACAAAAATACCAATTAACAATAGAAACAGCACTCCCCCAAACCCCAAAAGGGGAGAAACCACCTACAATGGCATGACACAGTGCCTGCACTAAGTTGCCCACACCCTACCCAAGTAGAAGTTCTGAGAGGGGCAGGCTGGGGGGTGGTCATAATATAGCAAGACTCCATTAGAAGAAACAACATTACTAAGGTGAGTAATTTTTTCTTCAAACAACATGAAGTCTTGCTATATTATGACAGTAGCAGACTACACAGCAGTACCTCCATGGAGGAGGGACAGAACCTACTTAGGGAATAGGCTCTGAAGCATGGCTGTGCCAAACCGAGCTTTTCTCCTGGCCTGGATATCCAGGGAGTAATGCTTGGTGAAAGTGTGAACTGTTTTCCAGGTTGCAGCTTGACAGATTTCCAAAATAGGAATGTCTCTAGCAGCCGCTAGAGATGCAGCTGTACCTCTGGTAGAATGGGCCCTCAATCCTGAGGGGGGCTCTCTACCCAGCTTTTGGTAACAAAATTGGATACAAGAGACAATCCACCTGGCAATTGTCCTCTTAGTGGCAGGTTTTCCTTTGCCAACCTCACCATAGGTGAGAAAAAGTTGGTGGGATTCGAACCTGTGACCCTTGGTGCGTTCCAAATAGTAACTCAATGCCCTCTTAACATCCAAACTATGCAATCTCCTCTCACCAGAGGAAGAATGCTCAGTGAAAAATACTGGAAGGGAGATGGATTGGTTAAGATGGAAATCCGAAACCACTTTAGGTAAAAACTTTCTGTTAGTCCTGAGGACTACCTTATCCCTGTGAAAAGAAATAAAATCATTTTCCACTGAAAGGGCTTGTAACTCACTTGTCGTCTATCAGAAGTGATAGGCCACTAAATACAGTTTTCCAAGTTAAAACTTAAGCTCTGCAAGACAGGGGTTCAAAGGAGGTTGCATTAACTGAGCAATGCAAACATTAAGGTCCCAGGCAGGGGCTGGGTCACGAAAGGGTGGATTGGTATGGAGTAACCCCTTAAAAAACTTGGAAAATACAGGGTGAGCGGAAAGGGAGGAAGGCTTTCCTGCTGAAATAAAAGCAGAGACAGCTGCCAAATGAACTCTTAAGGTAGCTGGCCTGAGGCCCAAAGAATTAAGATGGACCATGTAGTCCAACAAAATGGGCAAATCATCAGATTCTGGGGCAATATGCTTCCCAGAACACCAGATGGAGAACCTTTTCCACTTGGAATTATAAGTGGCTCTAGTGGAAGGCTTCCTAGAGGCCTTTAGGATGTCAAGGACACCTTGAGAAAGGTGCAAATCAGCAAATTCTAACTCCTCAAGAGCCAGGCTTTGAGGTTGAGGGATTTGAGGTTCGGATACCAGACTCTCCCCTGGGCACAGGTCAGCAGGTTGTGAATCCTGGTAAGACACAGGGGAAGGTGGACTGCCAGTGATAGAAGGAGTGGGTACCAGGGTTGCCTGGCCCAGTCTGGTGCAATCAGAATCACCTTGCAAGGCTGGGATCTGATTTTTACTAACACCTTGAATAGGAGAGGGAAGGGGGGGAAGCATAAAGAAACTTCCCTTCCCAATCCAAGAGAAGGGCATCCAGGGGGACTGAGCCCACCACTGGGGGCCTGCAACAGAACAGTGGAAGTTGGTGGTTGTCTGGGGCTGCGAAGAGGTCTATCTGAGGGGTGCCCCATCTGGCAAAAACTGTCCCCAGCACTCGAGGATTCAGGGACCATTCGTGATGGCCCTGAGAAATCCTGCTGAGGGCATCCGCTAGGACATTGTCTTTCCCTGGCAGGTGAACTGCTATCAGAGAGGTGTTCAGGGAGTAGGCCAGAGACCACAACTTCATTGCCTCGGTGCACAAGGCCGACGACCGAGTGCCCCCCTGCTTGTTGATGTACCACATTGCTGTGGTATTGTCTGTTCTGACCTGGACTACTTTGTTCTGGACAGATGCAGAAAATGCATGAAGAGCTAAAAAGACAGCTCTGAGTTCCAGCAAATTGATGTGGAGCAGAGATTCCTGGGGGGACCACACTCCCTGGGTGGAGAGGTCGCCCAAGTGTGCTCCCCACCCCAGGAGGGAGGCATCCGTAGTGAGGGTGAGGGAGTGGGAAAGAGGAATGAAGGGAACCCCCAGTCTTAAATTGCTCTGATCCTGCCACCACTGAAGGGCTAGGATCAGGGTTCGGGTCACTGGAATCAATTTGGTAAGGGGGTCCCTCCTTTGAGACCAATAGGCTCTCAAGTGAAACTGAATGTCTCTCATCTGGAATCTTGCTCCCTGCACCACGGCTGTGGAGGCAGTCATGTGCCCCAGGAGATGCAAAAAGTGTCTTGCTGGTCGAGAGACCTGCAGAGTGAAAGAGGAGGCCAGGGCAATCAACTTCTCTACCCTTTCCAAGGGGAGGAAGGCCCTGGCCAGCTTTGTGTCAATTCACACCTATGAAGTGAGTACCTGAACTGGTTCTAGAACTGACTTTGGTAGATTGCTAGGAATCCCAGGAGGTGAGAAGCTGCTGGGTAACTTGCAAGTGGGATTTCACCTGTTCTGGAGACTGTCCTACAATAAGCCAGTTGTCCAGGTAAGGGAAAACAGCAATCCCTTGCCTCCTTAAATGAGCCACTGCCACGGCCAGACATTTTGTGAATACCCTTGGGGCAGAGGTAAGGCCGAAGGGCATTGCCCTGAACTGGTAGTGGCCTGAGGGCAGTTCGAACCTGAGGTACTTTTGGTGAGAAGGCCTAATGAGGACATGAAAATAAGTGTCCTTGAGGTCCAGGGAGGCTAACCAGTCCCCTGGCCTCAGGGAGGGTAAAATCATTGCCAGAGTTAGCATTTTGAACTTTGGTTTCAAAAGGTGTTTGTTCAGATATCTTAGATCTAAAATGGGCCGCCATTCTCCTGTCTTTTTTGGGGTAAGGAAGTATCTGGAGTACAGACCTTTGACCTGGTGTAAGGGAGGAACCCTTTCTACTGCTCTGAAGGTTAACAGGGTAGAGACCTCTGCTTCCAGAGCAAGAGGTCTCTAGGGGCTTGCAGGTGGAAAATGCCTGGTTCTCATCTTTGGGAATTTTTGAAGCTGAGAACCAGGCCCTATTACTACTTCCAGAACCCATTTGTCCAAGTTAGGGACACCCAGTTCTGACTGAAGTAAGCCAACCTCCCCCTACTGATACAGGAGAATCGACCCTGGCACCCCATCAGGGTGCCTGCTTGCAGTTGCCTTAGGCTGAGGGGTGGGGACCAGTTTACCTGTGCCCGTCTGCTTCTGCCTCTGAAAAGCCCCTCTGAGCATAAGCAGAGGAGGCTTAGGATTGATAAAAGGCCTGTGGAAGGCCTGCCCCTACCTCTGGGTGTGTGCCTCTGGGGAGTGGCTTGCAGCTCCTTGGCTTAACCACATTTGTAGGTAGTTCTGTATTCATCCATCTTTTCATATAGTTCTCTGTCTGCTCCCCAAACAGAGATTCCCCCACAGGAAGATCCATAGCCTTAGTCTGAGTGTCCTGTGACAGATTAGTACACCTGAGCCATGCCAACCTACAAAAAGCTACAGAAGTGGCCATGACCCTAGAGGAAACATCATTAACATCCACAGCAGCATGAAATTGAACTTTAGAGGCTTCAATGCCATCAGCAGCCACCTGTTCTAATTCACTAGCCAGCTGGCCATGGGCCTGCTTGGCTAACTGCATAACTATATCCCATCTAGATTTCTGATATCTAGCCACATATGCCATATAATTTGCCTGCCTGAGTCCCAGAGAGGCTGCCATATACTGCTTTTTTGCCATGGCATCAATCTTCCTGGAATCCTTGTCAGGAGGATGTGAAGCCAGGGGAATGTTAGCCTTGTCACAGGCTGCAGCCTGCACTACTCCTACATGACTACACTGCTCAGAAAGGAAGTCTGTATTAGGACCTGACAGAGTATACCTCCTGTCCATCCTTTTATCGACAGGAGACACACAATTAGGATTTTTCAAAATTTTTATTGTTTGCTTCCTAAATGACTTATGCAAAGGAATAGACAATCTCCTAGACTCTGGAATATCCATCATTTCAACATAATCAGGCTCCTCTTGCTCATCCACAGCCTCTTCTAAGGGAAGTTGGAGGGTTTCAGCAGCTTTCTTATAAAACATAAAATGAGATGGGGACTCAGACAGCATAGGGGGAGATTCTAAAGGTCTGTCTGGAGAGATGTCCGGTTCAATGGGCACATCCAGACCCTCCCAGCCACATACATACTGTTCATAATCCTCCTCCCCCTCCTGTGGTTCATAAAATTCCTCAACATCATACTCCTGAACCACTGGGGCCGGACGAACCAACCTTTTGCCAACTAGTGGTGGTTCGGACGGCCCCTGAGACAGTGACTGGACAATTTGTATGGCTTTTGCTATTTCTGCAGCAGTTGGAGAGGAAATTTTGGACTCCAGACCTGCTGATTTTCTAGATTTTTTTACTGGGGCTGGTTCCTCAGAACCAGCTTTTCTTTGGCCCGAGGAAGTATCGCCCTGGTCAGAGGGCACTCCCTCTGGTTCAGTTGGCACTGAACCGGGCTGGCCATCCGGGTCAGCTGACTTTTTGGCCTCTCGTTCCCTGAGCCTGCCCAATCTTTTTTCCAGGGTGGCTGCAGGAAAATTCTTACAAATCTGGCAGTCTGACTGGAGGTGGTCAAACCCCAGACAATAAACACATGTGGTGTCTGGGTCAGCCTTGGCAAAGGCTTCCCCACAAGCATCACAGTGTTGAAACCCAGTGGGCCCGGTTTTTCTTTTGGGTTTCTCAGACATAATGCCAGCCTAACCAAAAACTTGCCCTTTTAATGGCAGTACCAGGCAAGACACCCTTATCGGTTCCTAACCAAGTGTCTGGTATTTGAAAACCGTAATGAAACTGCTTTTTTGAACCGATAAGAACCGGGAACCGCACTCTAAATATATTTTAAAATGTTTAAAATGAGTTTTAAAGAACCGATCGGTTCAAAACTGAACCGATAATGACAATTTCCACACAGACTAAAACCTTGTACTTACGGTTACCAGATAGAGCTTGAACCGAAATGCGGTAAAATAAAACACTGTTCTTGGTTAAATTTAACCGAGAATACTGGAAATAAACCGAGAAATGAACCGAGCTGAAGGGGAAATCTCCGGAGCGACTGTTCAGTGAGGCGGAGTAAAGAATCTGACAGTTTCTATTTGAAACTGACCAGATAGAGCTTCTGAAAGCAGAGCGCGTGCGCTCAGGACTCCATCCTGCATGGAGTTAACTCTTTCATCTCCGGGGCAGTTCTAGAGGAGGACCTAACTGCTACTGTCATAATATAGCAAGACTTCATGTTGTTTGAAAAGTGGGTTGTGTGTGCCCCCCTTGTATGCTGCTGTTCATGTGCCCCCGATATATGCAGATGTGGTAAACCGTACCCTATGCAGGCTGTGGGATGCCCTCATGCCATGCAGGTGGTCTTCCACAGGGTACTGAATGGGCCCCATTGTGTACCAGCAGTGACCCACATGATGGCTGTGGCCCCATGGCCAATGCTGCTGTATCTGTCAGTGTTTGCAATGGTAAACTGGGTGCATGGGGATATGCACCCAACAGTGGTGTGTGGTAGTCCTGTGCAGCGCCCATTCCTTTAACACAGTAGGATGGACATGGCAGTGGTGCAGTTTACCATGCCCCCATGTCTGCTGTATACCTACCATCCCTTACACTGGATGGCCCTCTGTATATGGACAGGTCCCAACTCAGCCTATCCCTTTCACCTTGCCATGCTGGCTCACGTTCATGTGTACCATGACATGTATGGCACAGGACTGCCATGGCTGCATAGGGCAGTTAGGAAGTTGCCATGACCTTCCATGGGCCTGGGATCTCTACATCCTGTCCATACTCCCCTACAATGGTGTTCATGAGACATACGCTGCTCCCAAACAGTGTCTGCCTCTTTCTGCTGGATGCCTCTGTGTGGGCCTAAGGCCTTTGTCAGGGTAGTCCACCTGCATGTTGCAGAACCTGAGAGAGAGACACACACACAGACATGTTTGACACTTTATTTATACACACAATTCTTGGTATGCCACGATCATAACATACTACTCCCGCACCACTACAGTGCTGTGCGGACCCGTAAGTGGTACAGGGTACAAGCAAGTGTCCCCTGCACACCAACACATCCTGCACTGTCACAGCCTCTCCTCCCTACAGCCCTGTCTGCTGTGCAGATATGAAAATTACGTACTTACCGTAATTCTTGATCTTCTTGGACGAGTCTCCACCACTCATTCACACTAGTGGGATTAGCGCGGAGGCACTAGGGACCCATCAGGAGCAAACTTTTTGCTGAGGGTCGACAGAGACGGCGCCGAAGCAGCAGCCGCCGAAGCAGCAAGGACTATCTCGACGAGGACCCTACAACCGCCTCAGTACCTCTTTTACCAAGGAGGTGCAGCGCAACTAACGTAAGAGTAAATCCAACCTTAAAAACGGACATAAGATAGTCCGTATGACCCGTGTAAGAAGGGTCAGCAAAGTCCTCACGGCCTAAAGATTTGAGGAGTGAAGACCAACACAGCGGTGAGCTCGGGGATGGAGGGTGGGCATGTGAATGAGTGGTGGAGACTCGTCCAAGAAGATCAAGAATTAGGTGAGTGCAGTAATTTCATATCTTCCTGGACATAAGTCTCCACCACTCATTCACACTAGTGGAGAGTACTGCTACAATCCCCAAAAGGGCGTGGCAGGAGAGCCAGAGCTCACGCTGGCTCAAGATAGGAGCCCATTAAGGATAGTTCTGCCAAATGCAGAATGTCGCCTGGCATGAACATCCAGTGCATAATGCTTAACGAATGTATGCACTGAGCTCCAGGTGGCGGCGTTGCAGATATCCACAATGGAACATTACGAATCTCCGCTAAAGATGCCGCGACCGCCCTAGTAGAGTGAGCGTACACTCTACCCTCCAATTTAACTTGAGCCATGGAGTAGCAATGTCGAAGGCATGCCACTAACCATGATGAGATGCATCTGATAGCGACAGGTTGACCCAGCCGGGTGTCGCTGAAAGAAACAAACAGTTGCTGAGTCTTGCGAAAATTCTTGGTTCTATCTAAATAGAACCGCAAGGCTCTCTTAACATCCAAGGAATGAAGAGATCGTTCCCCTTCATTTTGGAAATTAGCGAAGTAAGAGGGAAGTACCAGAGGTTGGTTTAGATGGAATTCTGACACAACCTTGGGAAGAAATTTAGGATGAGTACGGAGAACTACCTTGTCTTTATGGAATACAGTATACGGAGGGTCCGTCACCAAGGCATGAATCTCCAAGACCCTGCGGGCTGAGGTAATGGCCACCAGGAAGGCAGTCTTCCAGGAAAGAAATTTTAGCTCACAGGTAGCTAGGGGCTTGAAAGGCTTCCGAGTGAGCATGTCCAGCACCAGGTTAATGTCCCAGGCTGCAACTGGACGCTTAACAGGGGGTCTGGTATGAAGAATCCCCTTAAGAAATCTCTTCACCATAGGAAGCTGAGCCAGAGTCAAGGAAGAAACCGGCTCATGGAGACGCTGAGATGGCACTAAGGTGAACTTTAACTGTGGAGTACTGGAGACCTGAGTTTGATAGGTCAAAAGATACTCCAGAACCTTGTCAGGAGGACAGGAAAAGGTTCAAGAGGACTTTGCACACCAGAGAGAAAAGTGTTTCCATTTGAGCGTGCGTTTTGGGTGGCTGGCTTCCAGCGCAGCCAGAGGATGTCCGAGACTCTCACGAGGCGTTGAACCGATTCACTTCTACCTCTTCAGGAGCCAAGCATGAAGGTGAAGTTATTTCAGGTTGGGATGGACCAACGAACCCTGAGTCAAAGATTGATTTGCAAGGGAGTGGTCTGGGAGAGGCTGCCAACATACTGTTGAGCAGAGAAACCATAGTTGCCGAGGCCAGGAGGAGCAATGAGAATCATTTGGTCCCTGAGACTCGAACTTGAGGAGAACTCTCTGGATTAGAGGAAGCGGTGGAAAGGTGGAAGAAAGCGTTTTGTCCACCGCAGCCTGAACACATCCTGACAGAAATGCCAGGCCCTGGTTTCTGGAGCAGAAGAGAGCAGTTTTCGTTGAGTGGGGATGCAAAAGGTCCAGGTCTGGAGTTCCCCACTCTTCGAATAGTGACCGAGCTACGGCTGGATCGAGAGACCACTCGTGAGGGTCTGCCTCCGTTCTGCTGAGGTGATCTGCTAGATCGTTTTGGATACCTGGCAGATAAACCGCCTGAATCAGAGACTTGTGCTCCAAGCACCACTCCCACACCCTCATTGCTTCCCTGCAAAGGGGGTAAGAATGAGCACCGCCTTGCTTGTTGATGTAATACATCACAGCTTTGTTGTCCGTTTGAAGGAGAATGTTCTTGTGACAAAGGATATCCTTCAGAGCTCGGATCGCGTAGAGGACCGCTCTCATCTCCAGGACATTTATGTGGAGATGAGTTTCGAACTGAGTCCATACACCTTGAGTGTGAAGGGAGCGACAGTGAGCTCCCCATCCCATTGCCGATGCGTCTATGGTGATGGAAATCTGATGATCCGGGGGAGCAAAGGGGAACCCTTCCAGGAGATTGCTCTCTTGAGTCCACCAGGTGAGAGACCTTCAAGGGGCTCCGTCACCTGATGGGATAAGACTGGGGGTGAGAGGTCGGAGACCACTGAGTGGAGAGGCATCCATTGGGTGGTTCTCATGCGGCAGGCCAGAGTACAGTGTGAACACCGAGGGACGCATGAGACCCAACATGCGCTGCATCGAGAGAGCTGTAACCGATTGGTTCTCCCCGATGTAACGGACCATCCAAAGGATGTCGAGTCTTCTGTCCTCTGGAAGGAAAGCCTTCGTGGAAGAGGTGTCTAGGAGCGTCCCTATGAAAAGGAGCCTCTGGGAGGGCTGCAGTTGTGATTTTTTCAAATTCAGCAGAATTCCCATGGATGTAAGAAGACGAGAAGTCGTTTGCATGGCTTCCAATGTCCCTTGGCTGGAAGGGCTTGCTAGAAGCCAATCGCCAGGTAGGAAACACTCGAGTCCTATCTTCCTGAGATGCGCTCAGAACTGCACAACACTTTGTAAAAACTTCATGGCGCGAGATAGCCCAAAGAGCAGGACTCTGAATCTGATAATGCCGACCCAGAGCTACAAACCTGAGGAACTTGCGGTGGGTCGGGTGGATGGGGATATGCTGGTAAGCGCCCTGCATAGCCAGGGAGGCCAGCCAGTCATGCTGATGCAGCAGGGGTAACAGGGTACCTAGGAAATTATTTTGAATTTCTCCCTGGAGAAATTTGTTTAACTTTCTGAAGTCTAGAATGGGCGATTCCCCAGATTTCTTTGGAACCAGGAAGTAATGGGAGTAGAACCTGTGCTTAGCGAGATGCGGGGCACTAGTTCTATTGCCCTGTTGCTTAGAAGGCCCTGGATCTCGGCGGTGAGGAGGGTCTGACTGAGAGGCCGACAACCTGGGTTGTCATCTGGGAGGACAATTCGGGGGTTTCCAAAAATTGAGAGAATAACTTTCATGATTATCCAAAGGACCCATTTGTCCGAAGTTATGGACTTCCACTGGTTGTAGAAGTACATCAGACTGACCTCCACGGAGGAAAGTTCCACCCTCAGACAATGGACTGGAACTTGGGCCAGCAATTCATAAGGTGGCGCTGGGGGCTGGGCCCCTAAGCTTTCTGCTGCGCTTTCTTTTGAGGTTGGGCAGGCTTGGCTTTATGGAAGCTCCTCTGCCTCTGCCTCGAAAGGACTGATGACTATGAAACTGACGTCTGTTCACATGCCCCCAGAGGGAGCAGGCGGAGGTCTGGCCAACTAATGGCCGACCTAGTCTTCTGAGTGGCCTCTAAGGCTGTTCCACCTGAGGCCGAAAAGAAAGGAGCTATCAAGGCAGCGCCATTACCTGCTGCTGAGCATCATTCGCGGAAGCCAGAAGTACGCAGCCAGGAATGGCGCCGAGTACAAATACCTGCGGCTGCTGAGTGAGAAGCAGTGTCGAAAGCGTCCATAGCGGCTTTGACCTGTTGGTTATTGGACTCAATACCTCTAGTAACGGTGAGAAGAAGCTCTGACTTGGAGTCCGAATCCGGAAGAGCTTCAACCATTCTCTTCAAAGAGTGCCACAGGATATACTCATACTGAGAAAAATGGCCTTGATAACTGGCAATACGCATACTTAGAGTGGAGGCAGCAAAGACTCTCTTACCTAATGTATCAGTCTTATGAGACTCTTTGTTAATAGGTCGAGCTGTAGTAGTTTGAGGAAGAACGACCTTATCATTCTCTGCCAGGACTACAATAGGATCCGCAAAGGCTTGGGATGCCAAAATGGGATGATCCTTGGGAGCTGAATACTTCTTATCAATGGATTTAGCCACTGAGGGAATAAGAGCAGGATTATTCCATACCATTTGAGACAGCGTCTCGAAGGAAGGCTGGATCGGAGGAGTCAAATCCATAGGGATCTCCGAGGCATGAAGGTATTGGAATCTTAATATCTTCCCAGGATCGATGTCTGTAGTCTGGAGAGAAAGAGTGGATCTCAGGTTCTTCAACAGAGACTTAAAGGACAGGTCCTCGACCACAGGCTCTGTAGCAAAGAAAATCCTGTTTCCTCCACTTCATCACCCAACCGAAGGTCTGGGTCAGGCTCAACATCATCTCCTGATGGTCCAGGAAGGACTGTTTGGACAGGAAAAGAGTGAAAATTAGGAGAGGAGGAAATAGCAGAGAAACAAGGAGAGTCCCCAAGGGCCCCCGGCGCCAAGAAGGCAAAACGGGTTGAAAACGGCACCGCAGAGGGGCACAGCACCGAAGAGGCACACGGCACCGCCGACGGCCGGCCTAAACTAAGCGGGCGCTGCCGAACAAGCGCCACCAGATCAAGGGCGCCACGTAATCCAGAGAGTCAGATTCTTTACTCATCACTGAACAGTCGCCCGGAGATTTCTCCTTCAGCTCGGTTCATTTCTCGGGTTTATTTTCGTATTCTCGGTTAACTTAACCAGAACAGTGTTTTATTTTACCACATTTCGTTCAAGCTCTATCTGGTAACCGTAAGTACAAGGCTATAGTCTGTGTGGAAATTGTCATTATCGGTTTGGTTTTGAACTGATCGGTTTGCTTAAAAAGTCATTTAAACATTTTAAAACATATTTAGAGTGCGGTTCCTGGTTCTTATCGGTTCTAAAAAAAACGGATTTTATTACATTTTTTTCAAATACCCGTGACACGGTTAGAAACCGATAAGGGTGTCTTGCCTGGCACTGCCGTTAAAAGGGCAAGTTTTTGGTTAGGCTGGCATTATGTCTGAGAAACCCAAAAGAAAAACCGGGCCCACTGGGTTTCAACACTGTGGATGCTTGTGGGAAGCCTTGCCAAGGCTGACCCACACACCACATGTGTTTATTGTCTGGGTTTGACCACCTCCAGTCAGACTGCCAGATTTGTAAGAATTTCCTGCAGCCACCCTGGAAAAAAGATTGGGCAGGCTCAGGGCACGAGAGCCAAAGTCCGCTGACCCGATGGCCAGCCCGGTTCAGTGCCAACTGAACCAGAGGGGTCCCTCTGACCAGGGCGATACTCCTCGAGCAAGAAAAGCTGGTTCTGAGGAACCAGCCCCAGTAAAAAATCTAAAAATCAGCAGGTCTGGAGTCCAAAATTTCCCTCCAACTGCTGCAGAAATAGCAAAAGCCATACAAATTGTCCAGTCACTGTTCAGGGGCTGTCCGAACCACCACTAGTTGGCAAAGGTTGGTTCGTCCCGTCCCAGTGGTTCAGGAGTATGATGTTGAGGCATTTTATGAACCACAGGAGGGAGGAGGATTATGAACAGTATGTATGTGGCTGGGAGGGTCTGGATGTGCCCATTGACCGACATCTCTCCAGACAGACCTTTAGAATCTCCCTATGCTGTCTGAGTCCCATCTCATTTTATGTTTTATAAGAAAGTTGCTAAAACCTCCAGCTTCCTTAGAAGAGGCTGTGGATGAGCAAGAGGAGCCTGATTATGTTGAAATGATGGATATTCCAGAGTCTAGGAGATTGTCTATTCCTTTGCATAAGTCATTTAGGAAGCAAACAATGAAAATTTTGAAAATTCCTAATTCTGTACCTCCTGTCGTTAAAAAGATGGACAGGAGGTATACTCTCTCAGGTCCTGATACAGACTTCCTTTCTGAGCAGTGTAGTCATGTAGGAGTAGTGCAGGCTGCAGCCTGTGACAAGGCTAACATTCCCCTGGCTTCACATCCTCCTGACAAGGATTCCAGGAAGATTGATGCCATGGCAAAAAAGCAGTATATGGCAGCGTCTCTGGGACTCAAGCAGGCAAATTATATGGCTTATGTGGCTAGATATCAGAACTCTAGATGGGATACAGTTATGCAGTTAGCCAAGCAGGCCCATGGCCAGCTGGCTAGTGAATTAGAACAGGTGGCTGCTGATGGCATTGAAGCCTCTAAAGTTCAATTTCATGCTGCTGTGGATGTTAATGATGTTTCTTCTAGGGTCATGGCCACTTCTGTAGCTTTTCGTAGGTTGGCATGGCTCAGGTGTACTAATCTGTCACAGGACACTCAGACTAAGGCTATGGATTTTTCCTGTGGTGGGAATTCTCTGTTTGGGAGCAGACAGAGAACTATATGAAAAAGATGGATGAATACAGAACTACCTACAAAAGTGCCCAAACCAAGGGCGGCAAGCCGCTCCCAGAGGCACACACCCAGAGGTAGGGGCAGGCTTTTCCACAGGCCTTTTTATCAACCCCAAGCCTCCTCTGCTTATGCTCAGAGGGGCTTTTTCAGAGGCAGAGGCAGACGGGGCACAGGTAAACCTACCCCCACCCCTCAGCCTAAGGCAACTGCCAAGCAGGCACCCTGATGGGGTGCCCAGGGTCGATTCTCCTGTACCAGTAGGGGGCAGGTTGGCTTACTTCAGTCAGAACTGGGTGTCCCTAACTTCAGACAAATGGGTTCTGGAAGTAGTAAGCCAGGGCCTGGTTCTCAGCTTCAAAAAATTCCCAAAGATGAGAACCAGACATTTTCCACCAGCAAGCCCCCTAGAGACCCTTGCTCTGGAAGCAGAGGTCTCTACCCTGTTAACCTTCAGAGCAGTAGAAAGGGTTCCTCCCTTACACCAGGCAAAGGTCTGTACTCCAGATACTTCCTTACCCCAAAAAAGACAGGAGAATGGTGGCCCATCTTAGATCTAAGATATCTGAACAAACACCTTTTGAAACCAAAGTTCAAAATGCTAACTCTGGCAATGATTTTACCCTCCCTGAGGCCAGGGGACTGGTTAGCCTCCCTGGACCTCAAGGACGCTTATTTTCATGTCCTCATCAGGCCTTCTCACCGAAAGTACCTCAGGTTCGAACTGCCCTCAGGCCACTACCAGTTCAGGGCAATGCCCTTCGGCCTTACCTCTGCCCCAAGGGTATTCACAAAATGTCTAGCCGTGGCAGTGGCTCATTTAAGGAGGCAAGGGATTGCTGTTTTTCCCCTACCTGGACGACTGGCTCATTGTAGGACAGTCTCCAGAACAGGTGAAATCCCACTTGCAAGTCACCCAGCAGCTTCTCACCTCCCTGGGATTCCTGCTAAATCTGCCAAAGTCAGTTCTAGAACCAGTTCAGGTACTCACTTTCATAGGTGCGGAATTGGACACAAAGCTGGCCAGGGCCTTCCTCCCCTTGGAAAGGGTAGAGAAGTTGATTGCCCTGGCCTCCTCTTTCACCCTGCAGGTCTCTCGACCAGCAAGATACTTTTTGCAGCTCCTGGGGCACATGGCTGCCTCCACAGCCGTGGTGCAGGGAGCAAGATTCCAGATGAGAGACATTCAGTTTCACTTGAGGGCCTATTGGTCTCAAAGGAGGGACCCCCTTACTAAATTGATTCCAGTGACCAAACCTGATCCTAGCCCTTCAGTGGTGGCAGAATCAGAACATTTAAGACAGGGTCCCTTCATTCCTCTTTCCCTCCCTCACCCTCACTATGATGCCTCCCTCCTGGGTGGGGGAGCACATGAAAGACCTCTCCACCCAGGGGTATGGTCCCCCAGGAATCTCTGCTCCACATCAATTTGCTGGAACTCAGAGCTGTCTTTTTAGCTCTTCAAGCATTTTCTGCATCTGTCCAGAACAAAGTAGTCCAGGTCAGAACAGACAATACCACAGCAATGTGGTACATCAACAAGCAAGGGGGCACTCGGTCATCGGCCTTGTGCACCGAGGCAATGAAGTTGTGGTCTCTGGCCTACTCCCTGAACACCTCTCTAATAGCAGTTCACCTGCCAGGAAAAGACAATGTCCTAGCGGATGCCCTCAGCAGGATTTCTCAGGGCCATCACGAATGGTCCCTGAATCCTCGAGTGCTGGGGACAGTTTTCGCCAGATGGGGCACCCCTCAGATAGACCTCTTCGCAACCTCAGACAACCACCAACTTCCACTGTTCTGTTGCAGGCCCCCAGTGGTGGGCTCAGTCCCCCTGGACACCCTTCTCTTGGATTGGGAAGGGAAGTTTCTTTATGCTTCCCCCCCTTCCCTCTCCTATTCAAGGTGTTAGTAAAAATCAGATCCCAGCCTTGCAAGGTGATTCTGATTGCACCAGACTGGGCCAGGCAACCCTGGTACCCACTCCTGCTATCACTGGCAGTCCACCTTCCCCTGTGTCTTCCCAGGATTCACAACCTGCTGACCTGTGCCCAGGAGAGAGTCTGGTATCTGAACCTCAAATCCCTCAACCTCAAAGCCTGGCTCTTGAGGAGTTAGAATTGCTGATTTGCACCTTTCTCAAGGTGTCCTTGACATCCTAAAGGCCTCCTAGAAAGCCTTCCACTAGAGCCACTTATAATTCCAAGTGAAAAGGTTCTCCATCTGGTGTTCTGGGAAGCATATTGCCCCAGAAACTGATGATTTGCCCATTTGTTGGACTACATGGTCCATCTTAATTCTTTGAGCCTCAGGCCAGCTACCTTAAGAGTTCATTTGGCAGCTGTCTCTGCTTTTATTTCAGCAGGAAAGCCTTCCTCCCTTTCTCGCTCACCCTGTATTTTCAAGTTTTTAAGGGTTACTCCACACCAATCCACCTTTCGTGACCCAGCCCCTGCCTGGGACCTTAATGTTTGCATTGCTCAGTTAATGCAACCTCCTCTTTGAACCCTGTCTTCGAGAGCTTAAGTTTTAACTTGGAAAACTGTATTTCTAGTGGCCATCACTTCTGCTAAACGCATAAGTGAGTTACAAGCCCTTTCAGTGGAAAATGATTTTATTTCTTTTCACAGGGATAAGGTAGTCCTCAGGACTAACAGAAAGTTTTTACCTAAAGTGGTTTCGGATTTCCATCTTAACCAATCCATCTCCCTTCCAGTATTTTTCACTGAGCATTCTTCCTCTGGTGAGAGGAGATTGCACAGTTTGGATGTTAAGAGGGCATTGAGTTACTATTTGGAACGCACCAAGGGTCACAGGTTCGAATCCCACCAACTTTTTCTCACCTATGGTGAGGTTGGCAAAGGAAAACCTGCCACTAAGAGGACAATTGCCAGGTGGATTGTCTCTTGTATCCAATTTTGCTACCAAAAGTTGGGTAGAGAGCCCCCCTCAGGATTGAGGGCCCATTCTACCAGAGATAGAGCTGCATCTCTAGCAGCTGCTAGAGATATTCCTATTTTGGAAATCTGTCAAGCTGCAACCTGGAAAACAGTTCACACTTTCACCAAGCATTACTCCCTGGATATCCAGGCCAGGAGAGATGCTCGGTTTGGCACAGCCGTGCTTCAGAGCCTATTCCCTAAGTAGGTTGTCCCTCCTCCATGGAGGTACTTCTGTGTAGTCTGCTACTGTCATAATATAGCAAGACTTCATGTTGTTTGAAGAAAAAATTAGTCACCTTAGTAATGTTGTTTCTTCTAATGGAGTCTTGCTATATTATGACCACCCCCCCAGCCTGCCCCTCTCAGAACTTCTACTTGGGTAGGGTGTGGGCAAATTGGTGCAGGCACTGTGTCATGCCGTTATAGGTGGTTTCTCCCCTTTTTGGGGTTTTGGGGGAGTGTTGTTTCTATTGTTAATTGGTATTTTTTGTCTGGCCCCCCTTGACTTGAGTCTTTGGGGGGGGGTCCAGCAGTGCTTGTCAGTATTGCTACTGGTTGTTGTTGTTGTTGTTATTAGTAGGTAGCCAATGGGCTAGTATAGGTTACAGCTTCCACACAGACCCTTAGTGAGTTTTTGTTCTGAAAGATCTGACAGTTTCTATTTGAAACTGACCAGATAGAGCTTCTGAAAGCAGAGCGCGCGCGCTCAGAACTCCATCCTGCATGGAGTTAACTCTTTCATCTCCAGGGCAGTTCTAGAGGAGGACCTAACTGCTGCTGTCATAATATAGCAAGACTCCATTAGAAGAAACAACATTACTAAGGTGAGTAATTTTTTCTTATTATCCATGGTAGTTTAATGTTATGGTCTGGATCTCTTGGAGTAAGCTCCCTTCCCTTCCTGTAACATCAGGAGCCCTAGACAAATGGGAAGTTGGGTGGCTACATTCAGTCGTGTGTGTGTCTCTCTTTATAATCATTGAACAGCACAGTCCCAAGTCCGGAGTGAGAGAGAGCCACAGTGTGTACTCACAAACAGGCAGAGAGACAATCAGATGCAGCCTGTCAGTGACAGCAGCAGATGTCTGCAAAGTGCTCCAGTGTCCTGTATTCGAGTCCTGTGGTCAGTGAACACACTGCACACTGCAGAGACAGAGATAGGAAAGTAGTGTTTCATGCTGAGAGAGAGTCTGACACACTGTGTCATCTACAGTTGCGCCAGCATCCTCCGTCTGTGTGTCTTGGTGTCTCTCTCTCTCTTTTTTGAGTTGTGTCTGGCTGTCGGTCACTTGCACCACTACTGCCCACCCATCTGCCCCGCGGATGTCATAGTTATCCCTGCACCCCTATCTATCTCCTGTCCCCGCACCACTACAGGGCTCCCCACCCACCTACCCACTCCGCAGATCTCCAGTGACGGAGCAACAAAGTGAATCCTGCACTGTTTGTCCTCAGCTGCTCAGCATGCAGTGACCAAAGTGTGTGTAAAAGTCACAATTATAAAGGCCGCACTGCTTGTCCTTGGCTGCCCGGCATGCAGTGTGACATTATGGTCTATCCGCTGTCGGTGGTAGTAAAGAGAGGTGGCACCCAGATGTCCCATTCCATGCCTCCCCAAGCAGGCAGTGATGGACCATCCACTTCAGTCAGGAACACCCATGCTGTATTTGTAGACTGCACCGAGGCTGGATTTGACAGGTATGTTCAGTCAGCAAGCCACAAATGATGTTTCAAAAAATGCAGTGGTCGTCTGTCTAGGTGAACAAAACAGAATGCCCTGCAATCATGGGAGAAAAATCAGTGTGTGGTACTCCTGCACTCTCCTCTACAGTTGCCAGTCATCAGACTGAGGAAGAGAGAAAGAGTGAGTGGGGCACGTCACCTTGATGTGGGAGCTGCATGTATAGTGGAATGCACAAGAAATATCACAGATCATGTCGGTAGTGTATCTGTGATATTTCTACCTCTGAAGTACTGTTCATTTGGTGCATTTTGAAAGGACTTTTAGACTGCATAATTTATATATTTATTTTCTCAAATGCTATCTGCTGTAGTGGCAGCACAGCAGTTTTGAGTTTGAACTTTACTGATCGTGCGCCTCATGCATCATAATGCACCCAGGTGAACGTTAATCCCCATTATATAATGGGTCCAAAAATGGCAGCCTCTGATTGGTCATCTACCACATCTTGCCGTTGTAGATCCTCAACAGTACCAATGGGAAGAGGTGCCAGCCACCAGTCAGCTGCAGCAGAAACTCCTCATAAAATCACTCCGACTTGGCGACGGATGGCGAGATTAGCTACTCCCTAAACCGAGACAGACTCGCAACCCACGAACAGTACTGAAACACAGCCCAAAGCTACCTCTAAGAAAAAAAAGCATATTTTCAATTTTTTAAAACAAAAATCGTTACCTCCTTCTCCCCATACTAAAATCTCTTCACCCTCTGCTGCAGAAGTTTCAAAGAGATGAACCGGAAAAACAGTCACAGCAGGGATCCAGATTTCAACTGCTACAGCCGTCATGCAGCACCCTCTGACTTCTAACCCTGTCCATTGTTCCGGAGGTTGAGGCAGATGGTCACCTGTTGTTCCAAGATTATAGGAACCTGTTGTTCCAAGAGTTATAATAATTTTGTATTAATTTGTAATGTGCTTTATAGGAGTCGTACCTGTAAATGGTACTTATGTTCCAGTGTGCAAACTCATTAAGCAAATAAACAAACAAAAAAAGGCAAAAGAAAAAAATAAAACAGCTGCACTTTTTTTTTCCATCGGGCCAGCAACTAAAGAGGACTGGGTAACAATACTTCTGAACCACTGCCATGCATGACACACAGATAAAAAAAAAAAAATGGAGCCATAAATTCAGAACCGTGGGCCGACTCTTACAACAAAAACAGAGCTGGGACACAGTCAAAGCAGTGACATGGGGCACAATTTAAAAGTTTTCCTGTGCCAATAAAACATCAGGCCATGAATTTCAAAACTCTCCTAACCAAACCATACCATACTAACCCAGGACTGCATCCCTAGCAACCCAGGACTATATTTTTATTGGTGCAGCAATAAATATAATAAAATTATTTTAAACTGGTCAAATGTATGGCAGCTTAGAATCAATGCTAAGAAGTGCAAGGTAATGCACATGGGAAACAAAAACCCAGGGGAAGAGTACACAATGGGGGGGTGAGATACTAACAACAACAAAAATGGAAAGGGACCTGGGGGTAGTCATATTAGATGACCTAAAGATGGGCAAGCAATGTGAGAGGGCAGCAAGGAGGGCTGGGGGGATACTGGGATGCATAGGGAGAGGCATCACCAGTAGAAGACCGGAAGTTATTATCCCTCTGTACAGATAGCTGGTGAAACCCCATCTGGAGTACTGTGTGCAGTTCTGGAGACTCAATCTCCGCAAAGACACAGACAAGATGGAAGCTGTCCAGAGGAGGGCAACTAAAATGGTGCAGGGTCTGCACTGGAAGACATATGAAGAGAGACTTAAGGAGCTTAATATGTATAGCCTTGAGGAAAGGAGGGAGAGGGGGACAAGATAGAAACTTTCAAGTACCTCAAGGAATCAACAAAGTCAAGAGGGTAGCATCTTTCAAAAGAGGTGTGCAAGAACAAGAGGCACAATTTGAAGATGGGAGGCAGCTCAGAGGTAATTTAAGGAGTATTTTTTCAGAGGGTTGTGGATGCATGAAGCAGCCTTCGGAGAGGTTGTGGAGTCAAAATCAGTGGTGGAATTCAAGCATGCATGGGATAGTCATAAGGCAATTCTGGGGGTTGGGGGTAGGAAGAAGTAGGCTGTTGGTTAACTAGGATCTGCAGCTTATCCAGTAGGTAGGGAAATGGGCAGACTGGGTGGGCCAAGCAGTCCTTATCTGCCATCAAATTCTATGTTTCTATGTAAACTGAAACAAAAATGTATTTTCTCATATTTATTTTTCTCCAAAAAAAACAGGGGCACATTGTATAATCGCAATATACCACTCCAGGGTGTGGGTGATGCTAGGACTTACCACGCCTGATGTGTTTTGCTCACTCAGCCTGCAGCCTCGTGACCAAACACACCAGGCATTATAAATCCTAGCTTCACTCACACCCTGTCTTGGTATATTGCTTAAATAACAACATACCCTGTCGTGGGTTATTGTTTACTTCCCTTTCAGTTTTGCTTGCATTGTTAGTTAATTCAGTGGAGGTGTTAGGAGTTTGCTTTTAGGAAAATACAACATAGAAAAAAACCTATATTTTCACCATTTTATAAGCTTTTTAAATTCTATTTTATTCCCTTTCATGATGGTGTTATTAATAGTAAATTCATTTAATTTGTGATCTTTTGACCTATTTTTTAAGTTATATATCTCTCTTTTCCCTTCTTTCCATCTAACTTTTTTTCTGTCCCTATTTCTCTCTTTCTCTCTCTCTCTTTTCTTGCCATGGAGTCTTGTGTAAAAGTAAGGACTCATGGGAGTGGTGTCATATGCCTATGGCATACTGCATTTTGGGAGAATTCAGCAGCCCCCCCACAGCAACCCCAACTGCAGCAGCAGCCTCCAGCTCATCTAGCTCCCCAGCTGTGCAGCCTGAACCACTCAACCCAGTTCTGCAGCGGGCCCCATTATTCCCCTTGTTCTCAGCAGCCTGAGCCCCATGCCCCTTGGGTACCACCACAGCCACTGCTCATCTCCTCCCCACAGAGCCCTGCTAGCCTCTGCTGTCTCCTCAGTCACCCAGATCCAAACAGCCACAAACTGGTGAGTTCTTTATCATTGACCCCCAGGGTGTCAGTATTGTTTCATGCAGAATCTATAAGGCACTGGTGAACTGGGGTTAAAGGGAGCATTCTCAGGACTCATGCCCAGCACACACACACATTTGGAAATAAGGCACCATGCTCAGTGGGAGACCAGGCAGCAAGTGGTGGTGGTAGTGGTGGCAGCCCATCTGTGGTACCTCGGGAGGAGTGCCCAGCACAAAGACACTTAAAATCAGAAGCACCAGCATGAGGACAGACACCCACACTGACCCCTGCACTGGTACTTGCACCAGCATGAGGACAGACACCCACACTGACCCCTGCACTGGTACTTGCACCAGCATGAGGACAGACACCCACACTGACCCCTGCACTGGTACTTGCACCAGCCCAATCACCAGCACCTGCACCACCACAAAGTACCATGGAGGAGCTCATCCAAACTGCAGGAGAGATGGGGACTTCCTCGTTGTCTTGGCTTCATGGAGCAGATGATGAGCATGCTATTGGCTAACCTGCAGGTGCTAATTGTTGGCATGGAAGAGTGGCGGTGCAGATGCTGCTCCATCTGCCAGTGGGCCATGAAACAAAATGCACATGGCATGTGCAGCTCTTACATCCTTCCTTTTCTGTCCTTTTATTCTTTCTTCCTCCTCTTATTTATCCCACCCCAAATACAACTTTTAAAAGTACAAACATTTAAGTATTTTCTATGCAGCCACTCCTTCCCGTACCTCTAGGGGCAAACACAATTTGCTGGGGAAGGGGCCCACAACATAACAAATTCATCAGCACCAACCAACCGCTCCAAGCACAGATAACATTTGCTTACCTGGAGATGTCTTCACTAATGACTGGAACCCTGGTTTTCACTGCTGCTGAAACAAGGAGCACCCCAAACTTCCAGGAGGACCCAACACCAATTGCTTTCAGCTGAGAGTACCCACAGTACCGGACATGAGCAGGTGCAAGGATTTTAACTAAAGGCCCCTCACTGGAAAAATTCAAATCTTAAGGATTTACAGTTCACCTATATCCTTAGTTACAAACTGAGATGAAACTCCTGATTACTTTTCTAAAACATAATCTCTTTATTTCTCCTGAGTCCAAATGATTTATCAGGGCTGCAGGGGTCCAGAATTCTTTTAAAGATAATGCTACAGCTCCACGGGGCTAAACTTTTGTACATACACATTTTGGCAGTAATTAAGGCAGAGCAAGGTCTGTAACAGTTCGTTATACAGCAGACCCGATTTTCCCCAGGAACGCAGCAACCTCTTATCCTGGACCATGAAGCTCCAAAGATTCCACTGGCATTGTTAGTACCTACAGAGCTTCCTGCTTATCAAAATGGGGCTTCTCATTTTTCCTCTCTAGGAAGCATACAGCTTCCCCTCACCTGTTCCCCGGCTCTTACTTCCAGCCTCCAAGGGGCACAGATGGTGTGGTAACAGCAAAACCCCTGCACCATACCCATTAGCCTCTCATGCAAGCCGCTCTCCTGTTCTGCCTGGTCTCCCAGAGTACTGACTCTCTCCAGCATCCTGACTTAAGGTGTAACAGGGCCCCACATTTAACTGCTGCCAGACGCCGTACCTCTCACTCCTCACTCAACTGCAGCCCGATATGTGCGACCAGCACAAGGGGATACCTAAAGGGCACTTCACGGCCCACTCAGCAAAGTCCAGCAGCCCGAGGCCAGTCCCTCCAAATAGGCCCTTTACATGGGTAAAGGTTCCCCTTGGCCCCCTCACCAGTGTATCTGGACTGCCTTGCCACCCAAACTGCAGAGGCCCTGCCACAACCTGCTGTAGCCCTGATGACTCAGGCACATAAACAATGTACTACCAAGGCCTAACCCAGACCCCGGAGTCTACCTATTCTGCACCTGCTTCCTGATGGTCAACCATTCTCCCTACAGCCCTCCAGAGCCCAGGTCCCCAAACCATACAGCCGCAGGTGCCTCTCTTTGTGCTCTCCCATGGATGCTCCCTCGGGACTGGACGCGTCACTGCTATAGAAGCCGGCTGCCTAATGTGGGTGTGTGCCCACTGGTGTCTCTTCTCCACTCGAAGACCAACCAGCCCTGAAAACTTCCTGTTCCTCCCTTTTTTACTGCCCAAACAAACTGCTCTCTGCTGCTACCACATGACGTTGAGTGGAAACTGCACCCCAGAGCACTAAAAATCCCTAAACTCTGGGGACAAATAAGATGGAGGGGGGCCCTAAAGGGAGCATAAACCCCTCTTAAAAGAGAGGGCTTACACCTATTTTTCTCTTTTACTGTTTCACTCCATTCTTTCATCTTGATTTCTGTCTTAGCTTTCTCTATCTCCTTAAAACACAAACAAAAAATGTACATTTTTTGTCTATTTTCTTTTATGGTACTGTTTATGTGCCATATCATTCTCTTCTCTCACTACTGTTTTTGTTGCAAAGTACTAATGTTTGCATATATAGTACATTTGAAAAGCACAGTATCAAAAAGTGTCTGGTCTCTGGATATTTATTTCAGTTCAATAGCTGATGCACTAAATCACTCGCTCAGTCACACTGTCAGGCTTGTTCCCTCACTCAAGACAGTGGGCTAGATTCACAAAGGCTAGTTACTAGTTTGACACAAGCTGTGCCACCCAGCAACTTCTGTCAAATTCAGGTGCGGCATGAAGCATGCACCTAAATCAGGAAATTTTGTGACTTGCATCGAATTCTCTCGAAAATGATGCAAGCCGCAAACTGCACCATAAAAGGCAGAACAACCAGTGGCTTTAATAAAAGTTGCAACAAAAAAGATGGCAGTCTAGAAATGGCACAGGAAAGGGGGAAGGTCAACACAGGGCTGGGCAAGCAGACAGCTCAAGAAAAACTTTACCTCTGAGGAGACAGACATTCTCATTGATGAAGTTAGTGCCCAGGTTGACCTCCTATTATCCCAAGGTGGGGATGAGGACCTTGGGGGTCCGACGCAAATGAGCCTGGGTTGAGGTTGCCACCAAGGTTAACACCGTAGGCCCTATGAGACACTCCATCATGGAACTGCAGAAGCAGTACCATGATCATCAGGCGAAGCACCAAAGAGGTAAGGCCCATAACAGGCAGTGCACAGCAGCAACTGGTGGTGGCCCAAGTCAAGAGATCCTGTTGAGTAGCCATGTCTCAGAGATCTCAGTTAAGGAGAGGACCTGGCAGAGCATATAGCAGCACACCTGAGCAGCCATACCATCAAGGATGACAGTGACCTGTTTGGCTATGGAGCTCCACAGGTATGTAACGAGGCACAGTACCTGCAACTGGGGATGCCACAACATCATAAGTACAGTACAGTAGAGGCATACAGTAGGGCAAGTCCCTTGAGCTGTGCAAAGCACAGGATGACCTGGAGGGTTTGTTGTGCCAGTATTGGTGCACAACATGTGTGGCTACAATATAAGGCTGGTACTTCTGTAAAGGACAGCAGATGTGTCCCACATATAGCATGTGGGTCATGTATGTGTCCCACACAGCTGGTATGTATGTCCAGCACTCCGCATGAGCACAACAGTGACAAGGTCCGACCCCTGGTGTACACAGTGCTGGACCCTGGCAGGTGTGAGAGGAGAAGGCCACCACAGGAAAATGTTTGCCATGGCATCCAAGCATACAGGATGTCAGCAGAGACAGAATAGAGGCAGATGAGTATCCTTCATGGCATCTGTACTCAACGGTGGAATACATGCAGGCCATCAGTGTGAGCTTCATGCTTTGTGGCACACCTTACACAAGACAGTAGGGCTGGCAGACAGTGGGGAAAGGGCAAGCAGTACCTTGCCACAGCCTGCTCCCTGTCTAGGTGACTTGGGACCCTTTAGGGCAGTGACATCAGCACACACAAGATACAGGTACACAGTGACATGCCTGTATCAAGCAGCATCTAACAGTGGTGATGTTTCACTCCACAGAAACTACCTGGGAACAGGCAGACTCTGCAACACCTGGCCAAAGCAGTGTCACTGCATTGCCATGACCAGAAAGACAGGGATCAGCAGAACCAGACACTGGAAGGAACACAGACACCTCGGGCCCTTGGAAGTGGAGAATGGGATGGACCAGGAGTGCCCCATTCAGTTGGACATGGCAGACATGACAGAGACCCATATGAGACAGATGGTGCAATGCAGGGTGTGTCCCAGCATAGAGGGTTGGAGACAGACATAGCAGAACCCTTGCGGAGAACATTGCACTGGACCTCAGTCCCATAATATCAGAAGAGCAGAGGCCACACTACTGCAGGTTGCACAGGACCTACCTACTGAACCCCTGGTGGATGAGCATTTTGGACATTACTGTCAGAATGTCCTTGACACCCAGGAGGCACAAACAGCAGAGCTCACAGCACTCAGAGCCAGCATGGTTGTGCACTGCAGACACATGGCCGAGGCACTGGCAGAGATACCGCATGCCATGCAGCAGGGTAATGCAACAGTACAGCAAGGCATGTAGATACCATGGTGGTACTGAAAGGGCTGCAAGGATGCACTGAGCATCACACAGCTGCAGGGGAATGACTGATGGTGTTGCTGGAGAGAAGCATCATGATCCAACAGCAGCAGAGTGTTGCCCTAACAGCCAGTGTACAACACATTGTTGAGGCACCTTGGAACAGACAACATTGCCATGCAGTGGGGACACACCACCAAGCACAGACTGTCAGTGTGCCTAGGGAGACCAGTGCATCAGGCAGCCAGATATAGCCTGCACACACCAACACAGTGGCACATTCCCCAGGTATCTACAGCTCTGTTGCTCAGTGCTGTCTGTAGCACTGAGAACCAGGTCAACACCCCTGCAGAGGACACAGGGCCCAGTGGAACTGGTCATGCTGTGTACATCAGTCCCAGGGACAGTGTGTACAGTGTAGACAGACACGGTGACACCACCATGTACCACCCAGCTTGTCAGTAACAGGGCAGCACAGCACAGCACACAGCCACAACACTCCTGCACCGAATCAAAGGCTTTGGCCAGATCACTGAAATTAGCAGCCGTAATGTGCCTCATAGCCATCATGGAGAAGATGGAATCAGTGAGATTTAGCAGTGGAAGATAGTGGAATGGTGCTGGAGCCAATCTGAAAGGAGAACAGGAAACTGGAATATGAGAGATAGCCAAGGAGTCTGGAATGAACCAGTTTCTCTTGCAGTTTTGAGAGGAGGAAGATAGGATGGAGGTTGTCAGGGGAGGAGGTCACCACTATTTAGAAGTGCAAATAAATTTGTGGCAATTCAGGACTGTGAAACAACACAGAGGGAAAGCAAAGGTTGAGCAGGTGAGTAAAGTGAACTGCAATGGCAGAAGCTGAGAAATGGAGGAGCTTGAGGTCCAGGCTGTCAGGACTGGACTTGGATGGGTTGAGGAGGAGGGAAGCAGGGCTCATGGGTGGTGACAGGAGAAGTGGAAACAGAGGAGAGATAGGTAAGAGGAGGAACTAGGAACAGGAAGAAAAATTACTCACCTTAGTATATGTTGTTTCTTCTAATGGAGTCTTGTTATATTATGACAATTGCAGTTTGTCCCACCATTAGAACTGCTCCGGAGGTGAAAAGTTAACTTCCATGCCAGGCATGGAGCTTAGAGCGAACTCGGTTAGAAAGCTCTGTCTGGATAATTTCAAACTGAAACTGTCAGATCTTTATGAGCAAAACTCACTAAGGTCTGTGTGGAAGCTGTAACCTACACTAGCCAACTGGCTACTTAAATATTAACACATTTTCCTGGCCCTAACAAGACTCAAGTCAGGGGACCAGAAAAAATAAGATAAGATAAAATAAAACAAACACCCCAAAAGAAGAGTGGAAAACATAAAATGGGCATAAACAAGTGCCAACACTGGACTGCCCACCCCATACCCAGTAGAAGTTCTGAGAGGGGCAGGCTGGGAGGGTCATAATATGAAGACTCCATTAGAAGAAACAACATTACTAAGGTGAGTAATTTTTTCTTCAAACAACATGAAGTCTTGCTATATTATGACAATTGCAGACTACACAGCAGTACCTCCATGGAGGAGGGACAGAACCTACTTAGGGAATAGGCTCTGAAGCACGGCTGTGCCAAACCGAACATCCCTCCTGGCCTGGATATCCAGGGAGTAATGCTTGGTGAAAGTGTGTACCGTTTTCCAAGTAGCTGCTTGACATATCTCTAAGATAGGGATGTCTCTGGCAGCAGCTAGAGACGCAGCTGTACCTCTGGTAGAGTGAGCCCTCAGGCCTGAAGGGGAACCTTTCCCAGTTTTTGATAACAAAATTGGATACAAGAGACAATCCACCTGGCAATGGATCTCTTAGTGGCAGGTTTCCTTTCCCAACCTCACCATAAGTGAGAAAAAGTTGGAGGGATTCAAACCTGTGACCCTTAGTGCGCTCTATATAGTAACAAGGGCCCTCTTAACATCTAAGCTGTGCAACCTCCTCTCACCAGAGGAGGAATGGTCAGTGAAGAACACTGGAAGGGAAATAGATTGATTAAGGTGGAAATCTGAAACCACCTTAGGCAAAAACTTCCTGTTAGTCCTGAGGACTACCTTATCCCTGTGAAAGGAAATAAAGTCAGTCTCCACTGACAAAGCTTGTAACTCACTTATGCGCCTGGCAGAAGTGATGGCTACTAGAAAACAGTTTTCCAAGTCAAATACTTAAGCTCTGCAGAAGACAGAGGTTCAAAGGGTTGCATCAACTGAGCAATGCAAACATTAAGATCCCAGGCAGGGGCGGGTCCCTGAAAGGTGGATTAGTATGAAGTAATCCTTTGAAAACTTGGAAAATACAGGGTGAGTGGAAAGAGAAGGGCTTTCCTGCTGAAATAAAAGCAGAGACAGCTGCCAAATGCACTTTCAGGGTAGCTGGTCTCAGACCAAAGAATTAAGATGGACCATATAGTCCAAAACAATGGGCAAATCAGCAGATTCGGGAAATATGCTTCCCAGAACACCATATGGAAAACCTTTTCCATTTAGAGTTATAAGTAGCCCTAGTGGAAGGCTTCCTAGAAGCCTTCAGGATTCAGAACACCTTGAGAAGGTGTAGGTCAGCAAATTCTAACTCCTCAAGGCCAGGCCTTGAGGGATTGAGATTCGGATGCAAACTCTCCCTGGGCAAAGTTAACAGGTTGTGATTCCTGGGGAGACACGGGAAGATGGACTGCTAAGGACAGAAGGAGTGGGTACCAGGGCTGCCTGGCCCAGTCTGGAGCAATCAGAATCATCTTGCAGGTGGGATCTGATTTTGACTAGCACCTTGAATAGGAGAGGAAGGGGAAAGGCATATGAAACTTCCTTCCCAATCTAGGAGAAAGGCATCCAGGGGACTGAGCCCATCACTGGGGCCTGCAACAAAACAGTGGAAGTTGGTGACTGTCTGGGGCTGCAAAAGATCTATCTGAGGGTGCCCCATCTGGCAAAAACTATCCCAGTACTTGGGGATCCAGTGACCATTCGTGATGGCCTAGGAAATCCTGCAGAGCATCTGCCAGGACATTGTCCTTTCCTGGGAGGTGAACTGCTATGAGGGAAGTGTTCAGGAATAAGCCAGAGACCACAACTTCATTGCCTCGGTGCACAAGGCAAGACCGAGTGCCCCTTGTTTGTTGATGTACCACATTGTAGTGGTGTTGTCTGTTCTGACTTGTACCACTTTGTTCTGAACAGATGCAGAAAACACCTGAAGTGCTAGAAAAACAGCTCTGAGTTCCAACAGATTGATGTGAGCAGAGATTCCTGGGGGACCACACTTCCTGGGTGGAGAGGTCGCCCATGTGAGCTCCCCATCCCAGAAGGGACGCATCTGTAAGGGTCAAGGAGTGAGATAGAGGATGAAGGGACCCCTAGTCTCAGATTGCTCTGATCCTGCCACCACTGAAGGGCCTGGATCAGGGTTGAGTCACTGGGATCAACTTGGAAGGGATCTTTTCTTTGAGACCAAAAGGCTCTCAAATGGAACTGAATGTCCCTCATCTGAAATCTTGCTCCTTGCACTACAGCTGTGGAAGCAGCCATGTGTCCTAGGAGCTGTAGGAATGCCTTGCTGGTCGAGACCTGCAGAGTGAAGGAGAAGGCCAGGGCCACTGGGTCCTTACCCTTTCTAGGGCAGGAAGGCTCTGGCCTGCTTTGTGTCCAATTCTGCACCTATAAAGGTGAGTACCTGGACAGGTTCCAGAACTGACTTTGGAAGATTGAGAAGAAAGCCTAGAGAGGTGAGCAGCTGCTGGGTAACTTGCAGGTGTGATTTGACCTGGTCTGGAGACTGACCCACAATGAGCCAGTCGTCTAGGTAGGAAAGATGGCAATCTTTGCCTTCTTAAATGAGCAACTGCTACTGCCAGGCATTTTGTGAATACCCTTGGGGCAGAGGTAAGGCCGAAGGGCATTGCTCTGAACTGGTAATGGCCTGAGGCAGTTCAGAATCTGAGGTACTTTCGGTGGGAGCTTCTGATAAGAACATGGAAGTAGGCATCCTTGAGGTCCAGGGAAGCTAGCCAGTCCCCTGGCCTTAGAGAAGGTAAAATCATTGCCAGAGTCACCATTTTGAATTTTGGTTTCAAAAGGTGCTTGTTCAGATATCTTAGGTCCAAAATGGGCCGCCATTCTCCTGTCTTTTTTGGGGTAAGGAAGTACCTGGAGTACAGACCCTTGCCCTGGTGTAGGGGAGAAACCCTTTCTACAGCTCTGAGAGCCAGGAGGGTTGAGACTTCTGTTTCTAAGCAAAGGTCTCTAGAGGGTTTGCAGGTGGAAAAGATCTGATTCTCATCTTTGGAAATTTTTTGAAGCTGAGAACCAGACCCTGGCTTACTACTTCCAGGACCCACTTGTCTGATGTTAAAGACTCCCAGTCCTGAACAAAGTAAGCCAGCCTGCCCCCTACAGGTAATGGAGAACCGACCCTGGGCATCCCATCAGGGTGCCTGTTTGGCAGGGGCTTTAGGCTGAGGGGTGGGAGCAGGCCTGCTTGCACCCCGTCTGCCTCTCCCTCTGAAGAACCCCCTCTGAGCATAAGCAGAGGCCTGGGTTTAGTAAAAGGCCTACCTCTACCCCTGGGGTCTGCCTCTGAGGAGTGCTTGCCGCTCCTTGGCTTGTGCACTCCTATAAGTTGTTCTATATTCATCCATTTTCTTCATATAATTCTCTGTCTGCTCCCCAAACAGAGAATTTCCCTACCAGGAAAATCCATAGCCTTAGTCTGGGTATCCTGTGACAAACTAGTACACCTGAGCCAAGCCAATCTACGAAAGGCCACAGATGTAGCCATGACTCTAGAGGATACATCATTAGAATCCACAGCAGCATGGAATTGCACCTTAGATGCCTCAATACCATCAGCAGCCACCTGCTCCAGCTCCTTGGCAAGCTGGCCAGGGGCCTGTTTGCCAAAGCCATGACAGTATCCCATCTAGATTTTTGGTATCTTGCCACATAAGCCATGTAATTTGCTTGTCTGAGTCCCAAGGACGCTGCCATGTATTGTTTTTAGCCATGGCATCAATCTTCCTGGAGTCCTTGTCAGGAGGATGTGAAGCCAGGGAATATTAGCCTTATCACAGGCTGCAGCCTGAACTACCCAACATGACTGCATTGCTGTGAAAGAAATTCTGTATCAGGACCTGACAAAGTGTACCTCCTGTCCATCTTTTTGATCCACAGGAGGCACAGAATTAGGAGCTTTTAAAATTTTTATTGTTTGTTTCCTAAATGATTTATGTAAAGGGATAGACAATCTCCTAGACTCTGGGATATCCATCATTTCCACAAAATCAGGTTCCTCTTGCTCATCACAGCTTCCTCCAATGGGAGCTGGAGGTTTCAGCAACCTTTTATAAAACAAAAAGTGAGAAGGGACTCAGAAAGCATAGGGGAGATTCTAAAGGTCTGTCTGGGAGATGTCCGGTTCAATGGGCACATCCAGACTCTCAAAGTCACATTCCACTGTTCATAATCATCCTCCCCTCCTCTGGTTCATAAAACTCTTCTATATCATATTCTTGAACCGGTGGAACAACCGAACCGACCTTTTGCCAGATAGTGGCGGTTCGGACGGAACCGGAGAAAGTGACTGGACAATTTGTATAGCTTTTGCTATCTCTGCAGCAGTTGGAGAAGGAATTTTAGACTCCACCTGCTGATTTTCTAGTTTCTTTGCTGGAACTGGCTCCTCAGAGTCAGCTTACGTTTGCCGAGGAAGTCTCGCCCTGGTCAGAGGGCACTCCCTCCGTTCGGTTGGCACCGAACGGGCTGGCCATCGGGTCAGCGGACTTTTGGCCTCTCGTTCCTGAGCCTGCCAACTCTCTTATCCAGGGTGGCTGCAGGAAATTCTTACAAATCTGGCAGTCTGAATTGAGGTGGTCAACCCCAGACAATAAACACATGTGTGTGGGTCAGCCTTGGCAAAGGCTTCCCCACAGACACTACAGTGTTGAAACCCAGTGGGCCCGGTTTTTCTTTTGGGTTTCTCAGACATAATGCCAGCCTAACCAAAAACTTGCCCTTTTTACGGCAGTGCCAGGCAAGACACCTTATCGGTTCCCAACCGTGTCACGGGTCGTGGAAAAAACGTAATGAAATCTGTTTTTTTTAGAACCGATAAGAACCGGGAACCGCACTCTAAAAGCTTTTAAATGCTTGAAGATAAAGTTTTAAAACAACCTGATCGGTTCGAACCGAACCGATAAACATTTACAAGTTCCACACAGAAATAAACCTGTCTATTACTTACAATACCACAGACAGAGCTTGAACCGATCGGTTTATGGTTAAAATAATAATATCGTGGGTTGAATTTAACTGAGAAAATACTGTTTAAACCGAGAAATGAACTGAGCAGTAGGAGAAATCTCCGGAGCGACTGTTCAGTGAGGCGGAGTAAAGAATCTGACAGTTTCAGTTTGAAATTATCCAGACAGAGCTTCTCTAACCGAGCTCGCGCTCTAAGCTCCATGCCTGGCATGGAAGTTAACTCATTCACCTCCGGAGCAGTTCTAATGGTGGGACAAACTGCAATTGTCATAATATAGCAAGACTTCATGTTGTTTGAAGGGGTAGTTTTCTTCAGTTTGCACATAGTGTTGTTCTGTTGGTATCAGCGTGCTTAGGGCATTCCCGACAGGTTTCCAGTGGTTTTCCTATTTCTTCATAAGTACCCCTCCTTTTCCAAAAGATGCTGCATCTTCTGCTACTTTTGTTTCTTTGTTGGGATTGAACTGGGCTAGAGTAAATGGTGCCATGAGTTCTGCTCTGAGCTGTTAACCGCACTCTGTAACCAGGCCCCAAACCCACTCACTAGTCTGTGACAAAAGTTTATGAAATTAGCTATGAATGAAGTATTTCTTCCTATAATGAAAATGATTAACCTTTCATTATGGACATAAGAAGTACCTGAACTTTGAAAACAAGCAGTGGTTGTTCCAGTGTATAAAGGAGGTGGGGGGGTAATGCCACAGGTACAAGCAATTATAGACCAATCTCAGCTCTGTCCCCACTGTCCAAGGTACTGGAAAGAATACTTTACAATCAACTAATAAGTTATATTAAAAGTTTGATATCCTGACAGAAATACAACACAGTTTCAGGAAAAAGTGTAGCTCTACAAGTGCTCTGCTAGAGTACACAGATTTTCTGTGTGATGCTTTGGACAATGGGAACATGGCTGGGGCAGTATATATTGATTTATCAAAGGCATTCCACTTAGTGAACCTCAAAGTGAGCCTGTAAAAAAAAAACTGTCTAAATAATAGAAGGCAGAAGATAAAACTGGGCAGTATAAAAATAAATTGAGTGCTCCTTCAGCGCGCTGTGTTGGAGAACTGACTTGAGGGATTATTCCCTTTTTATGTTTGCTTGCACGCATGTGCAAGAAACATAGTGCCATCATCTGAGTTTTTGTAGGTGTAGAACCCAGTCTTCCAATTCAGTCAGTGTGTTTGCAGGCGCAGCCACAGTTCACCAATGAATGCTGCAACTGTCTATGACAGCAGTTAATGCAGTGCCGTACTAGTTGAAAGGGAGATCACTTCAGTGAGCAGTGATAAGATAGTGTTGATTAGCATATTGCCAGCAATCCTGTTTGTATACATCTCTGCTTAATCTTCCTGGAATATAAATTCAGTTTGAAGTAGAGCTTTTCCTAGGACTATCTTTCGCGGAGGCAAGTGACTAAAATGACATCCTTGGAATGTTTCAAAAAGATCTAATTGCCATCCTTGGAATGTTGAGTTGGAGTTCAGGGTAGAGCATATTGAAAAGCAGGAAAACAGGACCCCCAAAGAGACTGAAAAGTAGACGTCAGTTTCATCTGTTGGCATGCCTGCATCAGTACTGTAATAATATTCACAACCCTCTAGTGTCTCTGAATAAACGCCCCCACCCACACACACAGTATAGCTGGACAGAACGCCAATCCTCGTTGTCACCGCTCCCCTCAAGTTCTAGGTGCCACAGTGGGACCCACCCCAGCGTGGCATAAGTGAGAATGGCGGCGGGGTGCCCAATCTCCCGTCGGCTCGTACGCCCCCCAAAAACAGACTTCCAGTTGCTACGCTGGAGCCCAACCTAGCGTGGCACACATATGTATAGTAAACAGGGGTGCCCAATCCTCCGTTGGCTCACAGCCCCAAAAAAATCATCCAGCTACCATGCGGGCCCACCAAGCATGGCACAAATCCAAATGGTCTTCGAAAAGAAAACAACACCTGAAGAAAAAAGGTCCCTCATTGATTGTCTGCCCCCAAACTGCACCCACCCTCTGTGCATCCACCTACCACCGCCTCACCCCATACTTACCTCCGGAGGCAGGCGCAACAATCTTCGGTGGACCAGTAACACATCTGCACTGTTCAATGCCGACTGTGAACTGAATAAATGCTGGTAAGCTGTATAAGGGAATAAATAGGGTTATTTATCAATGTTGATGCATATCTCAGGCATTGTTTGGAATTTTGGCACCAAATTTTTAACATGGGGTTTTTGGGATCCCTTCTCATGAATTATGGCATTAATCGGCCCTGAAAGGTGATTTCACGGTCACTGCACTGAACCACCTTTTGGGACAAATTTATCAAATGACAGTGACACAATTCATGAGGTAGGCCCAAAAACCTATATTAAGCATTGTAGTGAAAAAAAAATGTATTCTGACGTCGTTACACAGTTCTATGCGCTCGTAAGTTCAAAATTTTTATATTTTATCAATTGATTTTCAACATTGCTATTTTACCACACCTCCTTATGAGCAGTAAAGCTGTCATTTTTCATATCTCACCCAAAATGTGTTTCCAGGCATGTAGCGCACAATGGAACAGTTGGTGTGCAAAATCAATGTTCAGGACAGATTAAGAAAATCACAGTGACACTGTTCATGAGCAGAGGTCTTAAAATGGCTATGTTAAAAAATTGGTGACAAAAGTCCATAAAATGACTGTGTTACGAGTGAGCATTGCACAGTTTACACGCACCCTACTGAGTTCATAAATTTATAATATTTTTCAGTCCAGATTTTCACCATGCCTTTTTCAACACTCTTATGAACAGTACAGCTGTCATTTTTCACACCATGGCCAAATGTTTTCACACTTCAATGCAGAGACTGCGTGAGTCGCTGTGGGAAATCAGTGTTCGAGACAGATTAAGAAAATCACAGTGACACTGTTCATGAGCAGAGGTCCCAAAATGCCTGTGTTGACAGTCTGCTGTTAAAAATCCCCAAACTAATTGGATTATGGGTGTGCATTGCACAGTTTCTATGCACACTCGTGACTTCATCAGTTTTTTTAATATTTTCACTGCAGATTTTCAACATTGCCATTTTTGACACCTTCCCATGAACAGTACAGCTAATATTTTCACATCCTATACAAAATGTGTTTCCCATCTGTGGTGCCAAATAGGTAGTCGCTGTGCAAAATCAGCTTCCATACAAACTAATATACCACTGTTCATAGGGTGGGGTCACAAAAAAATGTTGAAATTTGGAGTGAAAATACCAGCAATACCTGAGGTGTTAGGGTTTCGAACATAACACCCCACCCTGTAGAGAATGACAGGCATCAGGGGTGTGACTTGCAATTGTCACCTGTAATGCTCATACCATTCAACCCCCACCCACACACTGCAGCCAGTGAGAGGCATCGAGGTGTGCTTAGGACTCTTCAGCCCCAAAGTTTACCCCATTCTCCTATACAGCACTCATCTCACCATATTTCCTGACGGAATGGAGTGAACATAAGAGCCAAAGACCCCAAGGCACACCGTGACATTTGTCGGTGTCTGCACGGTAGGGTGTGGTGAAATGGCGTGGTCGTTATACTAGATGACCCAAAGACACCCCAATGCATACCACTATCTGCAGGTGGTGATAAGTTGACTTCAAGTTCAATACTACTACCATTCCTATTATGCAGCTCTGTATCTTACACTGCCAATGCCACAAGCAAAAATTCGCATTGACAAATGGTCAATAAAAAACAACTGTCTAAATGTACAATGTTTGGTGTTAATGGTGGGACAAATTTATAGCATAATGGTTTATATCATTTATGATGCTAGATAGTATGGGTGGGTCTGTATTTTTTTGTATTGTATATTTATACTGTATAATGCATATTATTATTGTACTATGTTATTGTGTAACTATAGTCACTTACCTAATGTATAAGGGCCTCCCTTTGGAAATGAGCTTTGCTCAGTGGCATATGTAACAACTATCCTAATCAGCAAACTGAATAAAATGTTATACTACTACTACTACATTTCAAAGGTTTGTTAGTATAAAAGGGTCCTAAAGGTCTATGGGACCATTACTTTTAGTCTTTTGCTTAGTGGACTTCCCTCTGTTTGCAGGATGGCAGAGTCATCCTTTATGCTAATGATGCAGTCCTGGAGCAAGGAGGTAACATTATTCCTGCTCTTGAAAAGCCACTCCAAGAGAAGCAATTAGAGTCCACAGATGGTTTATAGAAAAAAAATTAGCAATAATATTGAAACAACAAAGAAATCAATGATCTTTTGCAGTGCAAAAATTGGACATTGCAAACATTTGGACATTAAGACTGAATCAGGAGAGATTTTGGAGCAGGTGCAGTTTTAAATATCTTGGTGCCTTTCTGGATAGCACATTGTCTTGCCAAGAATGTAGGTTATATTGTTAGGAAAATAAATACAAGATTGGGATTGCTGTATAAAATAAAAGGAATTTTGATCAAGTATAGATGTAGATTGGTTGCCCAGAGTCTAATATTCTTGATTATTGACTGGCTCATATCTATGCTACAGCTGCAGGCACTGTACTATTCAGATTGAGAGGAATAGAGCATGTAGATTTGTTTGGAAGCTAAGAGGATCATCTACCATTGTATGCTTTATGATTGGGTTAGGTGGTTGCCTAAGTCTAGATACTGCATCAAATATTTTCTGGTGTCCATTATGGAACCTTACAAATAATCAGAGTACCAGGAGACTGAATATGATGTCAAAATGTCAAGTTTATGTAATACAGACTCCACAATGATCATGTACAAGTGCATGATACCTAGCTGTAGAACAAATGTGGGACAAAACTGTTTTGAGAAATTGAACAATCAGACATGGAATTCATACCCTTGAATGTGATAAACAATCAGTAATTAGGGTGTTTTAAAAAGTGGTTTAAAATGCATTTGAATGATCTTGCAACATGTAATTGTTTTCAATAACTAATATTGTCTCCGATTGATAATCTTATTGTACAATATGACAAATTATTAATTTTATTCTGTATATTATATAGTTGTAGTGTTTTGTGTTGTAAATTGTTGTATGGGTGAGTTACCTTTGAAAATAAGACCTTTTTGCATAAAGTTATTCCCAAACAATACAATCTAAAATCTAACAGTTCTAGAAATTTTAGCTTTTCTGCAAAGGTGGTACAATTTTCCAGTTGGTTGATCATTCCCAGGAAACCATGAACATCAGACATTTGATGGACTTGACACCCTTTACATGGCTGCCAATATCGGTGTGTCAGGCTGTTCACCTTTGTCTGAGATGATATGTTCCACTAACCAAACTTTGGTTTTCTTGACAATCAGTGTGAACCCTGTGCTCAGGACCTTTCAATTGCTGTAGACACTCTGGTCATGCCTGACAGTGCAACCAAAGATAAGGATGTCATCCACGTGTGGCACACAATCCAAGCCTTTCAGAACTCTGTGCTGAAAGCTCAGGGGAGAAAAGATGCAGAGGTTAGTCTTTGAAAGCAATAGTGTCAAAGGGTAATCAAGGAGGCCAATTTCTCTGATGCTTTTTGACAGATGTAGCTTCCAAATCCTGCAGTAGTAATAAGCCTGGTGAAGATTGACTTGTCTTAGCATTCCCAGCATCTGCTCCACTGAGCAAGGATGAATTCTACATCTTGCTGGCGGTTCCAGCTTGCTTAGGTCAACACAGATTCTTAAAGCACCATCCAGCTTCGAGACCACTACCATTCCAGCACATGAATCAGTGGGTTCTTCAATCTTGGTGATCACTCTCAGGTTCTCCATTTTGAAAAGTTCTTCCTTGACTTTGGACATCAGTGGTACTGGTATCCTTCTGGTTGCTGTGGGTGAGACTGGTATGGCTCTTGGCATAAGCTGAATGCAGTACTCTGCATTGAGTTCTTCTAGGCTATTTAATAATGTTGGGAACTCCTCACTGTGTCGGCTTTATTTCATACTGTCCAGTCTAGCAAGAGGATGAAGTTTCTCAATTGCTTATCTGCCTTGCAATGAGGTCTGACAGTTCTTTACAAAGTAGATGTCCACTTAACTTTCATTTCTTCTCTTGGTTACAGTGGAAGTGAACTCTCTGCACACATTGGTAGTGGTAATGCCAGTGCTCATGTGTGACAGACAAGTGGATGGGAGTCACACTGGAGTGGCAGTGTCAGCAGCATGCTCCTTAGCCCCTTCCCTATCATGTGTCTGTGCCAAACCATCACTAAATATCTCTTCTTCTCCTGCCTGAATTTGCAGCACCTGAACTGGAATAGCTAGGATGGACCAGATCTCTATTCTGCCTACTGACAAGCCACAGAGCCTGCACACACACACAACTTGCATAGCAAGGTACAAAGACTTTATTGCTGTTTAAATCACAGACTACGATACTCTCAGCCCTTACACATAACCCTTTCTCTCCCTCTCCCCAAGACAGCTAACTGCCCACACTTCCCACACATGACAACAATGGCAGGGCTTGAGGGGGTGGAGCCTGGCCCTGCTTAAAAACCAAGGGAGTCCAAGGGAGCAGTGAAGTGCAGGGAGAAAGTGGGTGGCGGTCGTGTCAGGAATCTCTGGACAGGGATCCAATGTGGGGCCCACCAACTCTGCCTGATTTTTAAGGCACATTTAGCTAATATAGCTGTTGAGCTACAGAGGGACTTTATAATTAACTCAAGAAACCTTAATCAACACTAGCTCAGAAAAGAGTTTGTGTCTACGTATTACCCATTTGTCTGACTTGAAACACTCATTTTTATGGCTGTGGGTGGAGCCTACATCCATTTTGCTATCTGTAGCTTGAAAATGGAGTTTTGTGGAACACTTGATTTGGACATTTCAATGCATCTTTCCATGCCAACTAAAATACAATATTTCCTTCTTTTTGTTAAGAATGTTGGAGACATAACTCTAAGCTGCTTATCAGATGCCACTAGGAAATGGAAACAGCTTGTTAAATATTTGTTAAATATTGGATGCCTATGAAACTGGAGATTTGCACATTTAAATACTAAGCATTTAAACAGCTTCTTGATACTAGCTTAACTTGAGAATGTATTATCTTTCAAGAAAGATTCATACCTGATAAATGTCACCCTTTCTCCAGCAAATCTATGATTTACACTGTTTTTCTAACCTCTACAGACATTATTTAATGAGCAGTCTCAGACATATGCCAGGTCTTCAGTGTACTGCTTAGACTAAATATGTAGCAATAAGAAGCAATTTTTTACTATATTTTTTGGAAAAATATATTGAGCTACAACAACACACATCTCTCTCTATATATATAGTATATTATATATATATATATATATATATATATATATATATATATATACACACACACACACACACCATCCTCATGGCCACAAGATTGTCAGGAGGCCTGGGTTCAAGTCCCAGCTGAGGCACTTATTCTTTCTCACCTCTGTTTGTATGTGTTCCATAAAATATGCACACCACACTCCTGTGTGATTGTTACAAGTAAATATCTGTGTTGCCATTGGGTTGTGCATTTGAGAAAGAGTACTGTGCTCAAGGACAGCCCAGGTTCCAGTTGTCTCAGTGGTGCAACTGGTTAGCTCAATCAAAACAGTATTCTGAACAGCCTGGGTTCAAGTCCCAGCTGAGGCATTTATTTTTTCTCACCTCCTTTTGTATGTGTTCCATAAAATATGCACACCACACTCCTGTGTGATTGTTTCAAATAAATATTTGTGTTGCCATTTGATTGTGTATTTGAGAAAGAGTAATGTATCAAGGGATGGCCCAGGTTCCACTTGTCTCAGTGACACAGCTGGTTAGCACCATCGAATGGTAGTCCGGCTAGCCATGCGTTCAAGTCCCAAGCTGAGGCACTTATTCTTTCTCACCTCTGTTTGTATGTGTCCCATAAAATATGCACACCATGCTCCTGTGTGATTGTTACAATAAAGAAACTGTTTATGTCAGTGACCACAGTGAAGTTCAGTTTAGAGTAGATTTCCTTTAAATATTTCTAATCCTATATTTTGTGTCCTGGATAGCTGAGGGAGATGCTACATCTCATTGCCATAAAGATCTTCATTTACACATTTCTGCACTGTATGTACTCACGCTGTCCCTGATTAGATGCAGTATCTTGTTTTTAGTGGTGTCATGATTTTCCCATTGTGATAATGTATTTCTTCAGAGTAGCTAAGTCCAGGGCCCCCATATTCAAAGCAGATGTGCAGCGCATCCCAGAAGAAATGGGAGATGTGCCGTAGCATGATATTCAAATGTGCAGGATGTACCTGCCACAACGGAATGGGTCAGCGTGCACACAAATAGTATGATGTGCAAGTCGAGGCTGTGTTCCCATGCATATGCTATGCTGCGGCATATTCAGTGGGAAATTTACCCCGCAGCTCAGAGCAGCGTGGCCACAGCTAGAGCATGAATAGCTGGCCTAAGCCACCGCCACCACCACCCACCCACAGGTAGGCTGCAGAAGTGCACCCAGGTGCACAGCAGCTGAGCTTCCTGGTGGGCTAAAGACACCCTTCAATCCCACTCCATCCTCCAAGATCTCCATAGTGTATGCCCCCTGCACCATATCCATAGCATAGAGGACTCCACCCACCCACTGCCTTGGTACATAGACAACCCTGCTCCCCCATACCCAACCTGTTGTGGAGACTGACACTGCCCTCCATGCTCTGCCACAGCCAGCTGCTGACTGCACTGGATCTGGGCAGGGCCTTCACTCCAGAATGACCCAAGTGGATATACCATACACTGGGGCACTACACAAGCTGTGAACCCACAGTTTATATAGCTGCGTGCATGTTCCTGGCAAACTATAAGAGGGGATTGACATACCTCCAGTGCATGCCTTGTTGATGCTGTATCTTCTTGCTGTCATACACTCTTCCCCATTCCCCAGTGTAACATGCCACCCTCCGGACTGCTGAGGTGTCCTGGGTCCCATGGGATGTGGTATCCTGCAGTGGCATTTGTAGTGTATGCTCCCGGATAGTGATAGTGCATTTGTGGTTTCCCAATTGTACAAATAAATGGGAGGTCAGCTGTAACATGCCTGTTCCGGGACCTGTGTGAATCAGTACAGCATCGGCTTTCACCCACACTGAGTCATGCAGTGGCACTGGGACTATGGATTCACATGCGAGTGCCTGAGGTGTATGGCAACTGGGCGTTATTGCCCGCTCACATCTTGTACCTATGTAGAAGACATTTCAGTGCCCTAATGCTAGTGCTTCACCACCCAAAAATAAGATGCCATTTCTTCTGAACTACTCAGGTTACAAATATAGCAATCAGGAGGCATATTCTAGGAAAGTACATTGTAAAAATGTATAAACTGAAAACCACATTGAAACTGCCTCTGCACAGATCTGCATTGTGCAAATTCATTAGAAATAATAGGTAAAAGAAGGGCGCTATTCCCAGCTGAGTGCATGGACAGCTGAACTCTACCCAACCCAGTGCCAACGCGATCTCGAGTGTCCCAGGCAGCCCAATCCTATTAGCTGCACCACGCGATCTCTTGGCTGCCGCCAAAGCTCCCTGCTGACAAGCGCTCTATGCCAAAGTGTGGGACTTTCATGGTATTATTACCTGTGGCAGTGATCTGAGGCAACTGTAACTGCTTTTAAAACTGCTTTTGGTACACTGATCGGTCTCTGGCTAAGTGTTGACTCCACCGTTGTCTCGCAGCACCGGCTGACAGTGGACCTAAAATCTATTAACTCAAGTGATAATTATAGCAGATAGAGTTTGCCTGTCACAGCTTAAGTAAATCCTATTGTCCTGCTGCAAACAGACATTAAAAGTGTAAACTGAATAGTATCTGTTAACAGACATCTAGAAGTTTAATTACTGATGCCAGTAATCTTCTCCTGCAATGAACTGTGCATGTAAACCTAGTCTTGCATCCAAGATTTATGTAAGATTCCTAAATTAGTGTAGGACAGCTAGCCTGCATAGTGAATTAATTCTCTTTGTATTTTCTTGCACCCGTATCCCCTCCTCACCAATCTCTGTCCTCTCTCTCATTACACCTCCTCCTATCACTCTCTCCTTTTGTCCACTAACCTATTTAAACTGTGTACTTTATTCTTTCCCTAGTCCTAACCGGAGGGTTCCTTGCTCCGAGCAAACTGGCCATTGCAGTCCCCGAGGAGTGAGTTGAGGTAATTTCGTGTGCTCCACTTGTGAAACTATTTGAAAAGCCATCTGCCTTTGTCTCTCCCATTTTGAATTTGGTGCGTTTCAAAAACCTCGTTGCTGTGGCCAAACACAGACTGAACTGAAGAGGGCTATTCCCAGCTGGTGCATGGACAGCTGAACTCTACCCAACCCAGTGCCAACGTGATTCCCGAGTGTTCCTAGGCAGCCCATTGCTAACGGGCAGCTGCACCATGATCTCTTGCCCCCAGCCCTCCCTGCCGACAGCGCTCCATCCCAAGCAGCTGCATGGCTGCTCCTCACCCGCCCCCACCACACCCATCCTTGTCCGGCTTTACTCTATGCTAGGGTGGTCTGCCCGCTACTACCTACATACTGTAGCTGCACGTGTGAGATTTTAACTATCTCACTTTCTCATTTGCAGCTTATACGTCCTTGCCACTAGAGGGCTTTAGAAACTTGACACTGTCATACTCCTGCATCTACCCACTTTAAGAAAGCTGGTTTAAAATCAGACATTTCTCACCACCCTGACTCTCAGTCAGCTGTGGTTCTCATCCTCCCATAAGCAACCCGGCTTCACTACTATGGCATCCTTCTTTATAAAACAGGCCAATAATCCCAGTGTAACTGCCCTACTAGTCCTTCCTATCTCACTACTTGCTCTGTTACTAGGCCCAGCCATCCACCCTCCTGTGAGGGCATCTCTCCTCACCCTACCTTCTCATCATATACACTCACTCAATCCAAATGGCCCTTGCATGACCTTTCCTCTTGAGCCATAGCAAAATCACTCTACCATGTGGCTTACACGCATGTAACCCCCTATCACCAACCACATCCTCACCCACATGGATATCTTATTGTAAACCAGGTATCTCCTCCTATCATCATTAATATTAGCAGGTGATGTAGAACTAAACCCTGGACCCACTGATAACATAGACCATCCACACAGCTTGAAGGACCTAAAGGGACTGCATATTGTACACCTGAATATTAGGAGTCTCCCCATAACTTAACAGAACTAGAGGCCTGGGCCATCAACACAATCCTGACATCCTATGTCTCTGAAAGCTGGCTAAACCCTCCACCCTGATCACTTGTGGAAGCTACTCCAACCTACAAAATACACCGACAGGACAGATTTACATCTAAACAGGAGAGGGGTGTTAATCTCTTCAGCTCACCTAGCCTACATCTTAATGCCACCTTTATCCTGTCACAGTGTAAAGCTATTCTAACACCCTACAATTAGGCTCTAAGAAATTGCATATAGTTTGTGCTTATAATCCCCTAAGGGTAGCACTGCTGGACTCAAGAACTGTTATCACAGGTGGACTTGGTCGCCAGTCGAAGTGAGGTCCTCATGGGACCTAAAATATCAACTGGAATGGCAAATCAAACCAGTCCTTTCACACTATGGTTCCTGGACATAACCTGCCAGCTAACCTCCTGACCCTACAGGGTTAGGTACCCTCCTCGTTCTAGTACCTTAATTGACTGGGCTCTCGTGAGGCCATCCTGATAACATAGTCTCTTCTGGTACTCACCTGACAATAACTGATCACTCACCAATATATTGCGTCTAGCCATCAGCAAGACCAACATCTCCACCCCGCCAAACCACAGTTACCTTCCACAAATGGCTAAGCTAAATCAGGCACATTTTCTGCTTGACCTCTATGACAGACTGGTCCCCTATCTCGCTGCCCCAGACTCTCAATCACCCTTGACTACTTCCTGGTTAGCTGTGGATGCCTACAGGACACCCACACCCCAGAGTACTCACCGCTTATATGGAACACAGAACTAGAGTGGCTCTAATAAAGTTCCTCCGCTCTCTCAACTAAGGGCTAGGGATAAAAGCTGGTTGCATTTTAAGGCCTCAGGACTCCAGCAGATTTCAATGCTTATAGGACCCAGAGAAATGTTTGTAAATGGAATATTAGACTATGAAAAAGCTCTTTCTGTAAGGATCTACCTCACAAATCTGCAGGTGACCTAAGAGTTCTGGTCTGTTATAAAAACTCTTCTGGTACCAACAAATTACCCATTGCAAATGACATGTGGATAAATAACATACATTGTAATAATCCTGAGACCATAGCCAATGCTCTAAACTGTCACTTCGGACCTATCCAGTTACTCAGCCCCTTCCCCACCCCACCCCGAGTCTCCTCCACAAATAGCTCCCTGGACATTCAACACTCCTCCCCCTCTCCACAGTTCCGTTTTCAGACCATCTCCACAAAAGAAGTCCTAAAACTGTTACTATCCATCTCCGAAAGCATCAGCCCGGTGCCGACGGGCTGAAATCTAAGCTCCTGAAAATTGCAGCTCTTATTGCCTCCCAACAACTAAAAATCTTTAATCTACTCCATATGTCATGACACTGTTCCTAATATCTGGAAGATAGGCAGAATAACCCCATCCTTAAGAAAGGGATCCTAAAGGAAATGTCAAATTATTCCACCTATTACCATTCTTTTCTGTCCTTTTCAAAATCATCGAAAACCAGTGGCAACCCAAACTTCAGACTATCTACAGAAGTATAACCTCCTGTCAATCTCCCAACATGGTTTCCATGAGAATACCACTACCACAACTACTACTAAACTTTAAAATGACATCTACGGTGCTATAGAAGCTAGCCTTCTGTGGAGCCATGATATTCATTGACCTCACAAAGCATTTGACCTGGTCAATCACCCTTCTCCTTCCCAAACTTTCTTCGCTTGTCTCTCTGTCGACATGGTTGACTGGTTCAGCAACTACTTAACCAACCAAATGCAGGCGGTAGTCTTTAACTCAGCCATATCTCATCTTTCCCCTGTGCAGATGGGAGTTCCTCAAGGCTTTGTACTAGGCCCGTTACTTTTCTCCATTTTTATAAATCACCTTCCTTCTGCAGTTCCTGACTGCTCATCCTTACTTTATGCGGATGATCTTGTCATCTACCGTAGTGGAAGAAATCTCATGGATATAACTCACTCCTTAAAGGAAGACTTCCGCTGTATTCAAACCAGCTTAAGTGATAACTATCTGGTACTTAACGAGAGCAAAACACACTCCATGCTTTTTGGCTCTCTTGCCAGACTTAAATCAGCTCGTAATTCCTTTCAAATTTCATGTGCAAATGGCTCCACTGTAGTAAGTACCAGCTCCTTCAAATATTTGGGCATCCTCCTTGATGAATCCCTGAACTTTGACCTTCATATCACTTCCACCTGTAAATCAATCAATGCAAAAATTGGAGGAGCCCATCGTACAAGTTATGCCCCTTACGCCATCCGCCAGGCTTGCTGGGGGCACAAGGATTTCTACTTCCAGCTCTGACTTATTGCTCAGAAGTCACATACCTAGGAGCCTAAAACCTCACCTCAGATGGGACACTACCTACAATAGCATCTGCCGCTATGCCCTCTAGGCGCCACGCTTGAAAACATCATCACGTCAGCTTTATGCTGACCCAAAATGGCCAGTCCTTCTGCCCACCGGCATCTAGCCTTTGGTTCTCTACTACACGGTATACATTGCTCAGGTCTACCTAGATCTCTCTCCTCACTTCTGTACTCCAAAACCTCCAACTATGGTCTCCAATCAAATGACGATACCCCTCTTTTCATCCCCAGATGCAAAACCTCTATGGCACACGTGCTTTCTCCTACCTGGCACCTAAGTAAGGAACGCTATCCCACAATCTATTCATAAGCCCCCACCCATGCCCACTTCAAGAAACTCCACCACCGACATCTACTGGCTTCTAACCCGTACAGCTTCCAGCCACCTAGCCCCACTCATCTCTCTACAGCTACCATTCTTGCCTTCCCTCTTACCCTCTCCCCCCTGTCTTCTACCTCATCCTTCCTCTCTTAAAACTCACATTCACTTGATGGCACTTACTATTACTTTGAACCTGTTAGTGCTAACGTTGTATATATGTTCTGGTAGCTGTACTATTCTATGCAACTGGCAATATTTGTTGAATGCTTTAAAACAATCTACTTGTCATACTGTTCAGTATTGCTTTTGTCCCATTGTCTGCCTCTCCCTTGTGCTGCACTCACTGTACTGCTCATGTATTTTCACTTAGATACCCCGGTCGCGCCTGAAAATAGCATCTCTATGTCTAGTGCACTCACCCGGTTACCAAAAGGCCAAATAAAGCATCCCAAAAGCTCTCTCCCACACATATTGGCTCTGACCAGAGTTTGTTTGCTTAAGGAGCACTAAAAAAATACCTTATTATTTGCCGTAACTAAGAGAATTTTTTAGAAGACAAAGAACAATACTCAATATTTTACTGGAATGATGATCCCATTTTCAGTATATTGTTTGTTTACTGATCTGTGGGATTTAACCAAAACTATTAATTTGAGAGTTTTAAAACTGGAAAGTGGTTGAAGACCAAATGATTAAGATAAAACAAACTGGCTCAGAGGTGCAGTAAAACAAAAAACCGACACAGTCTGGAAAATTATCTCACTCTACTCATTTCTCCAGAATATAAAAGACTGCTGACAATGGCCAAGATGGACCTCTTACCTACTAATTGATTGGAGAGTGTCCAGGCTTAAAACAAAGAAAAGAATACTTTGAATAACATCTGCCCATATAAGAACGGACATGTAGAAACTCTACAACATATTACACTTACTGCAATTGCCCTATCTATACAAAATGGAGGAGAAAGTATACAGAAATATATTATTATATACACATGTAGGGCCCCTCATGAAGGTGTGGAGTGGGTACGTGCCATGTAATGCTGGTGCGTAGCCCACTCTACACCTGCCCAAGCTCCCTGTGCTCCATTCCCCATTGCACCTATGCCTTACCTATGTACTGGATCCCTGGCACAGTGTGGACCTATATGTGGGGGGGCAGACCAGGGAAGGTGTAGGGGATATGGTGGCACTCCACAGGATGCATGACCATGCGGAATTGCCAGGCGCAGGTGTCGGCACCTCCACCACATTGGGGCAGCTGTAAATGCAGGGGGCCAGTTACACAGCCCTGTGAGAGCTACAGCTGTAGGCTGCAGTGGTGAGGTGGGGTCATGTGCACCCCAACCAAGGAAGCCCTGGCATGTGGAGCACACCAGGTGGCCTGTGGGTGGTCGATCGGGCACCCAACCCCTACACTACATGTGGCGCTTTATTCACCGGCATCCATCCTAGTGCCTACTGATGCAAGTGATCCACTGTGGGATCTGGGTCAGGCAGCTGATTGTCCACCTGCCCAGATCCGCAGCTCCACAGCTGACTTCCCCATAGGCCTGCACACCAGGAGGGTGGGGCCACATACGAGAGTCACACAGAGGCCACTATTTATGTATATGGCCCCCCACAGATCTCCCATGAGTGCATAGCTGCGCAGGGGTACATGAAGCACATATTACCCACCCTTTGTGCATAGGGACAATATTTAAAGATGCTCTATACATGTTGCCACACTTTGATGCAAGTCAAGCTCTACAGAAGTGGCACAATTCTATAAGGAGGTAATAAGACATAGGAAAAGCATTAGAAATACTTGAAAATGTACATTATATTTCATGAAAGGATTAGATTGCTGCTTGAAAGTCTCAAAACAACCGAGAAGGCAACCTTGAGAATTTCCTTAAATACATTATTAAACAGTAATATTTTTTCTTGTCTCAAATACTGAGGTAAATGCACTTTAATATAGGAAGCTCATTGTAACATCATTTGAAAAGTGTAATAATGAAAATCCGGGGCACTTCCTAAGTATAGATATGTTGGTTATTTAAAAATTGTAAACAAACAAATGATCTGCATTAGATAAGAAAGTATTACATACACCTGTAGATCTTAGACATGTTGGCCATTCAAATGTAATAAATAAAGCTGCCCTTAATAGGGTTTTAATGTATAGAAATCTATCAACTATGTGAAATAAAATATTGTTTTTAATTGTTTAATGACATTATCAGGTCGAACAAATAAACACTGAAACTGAAAACTGGAAAGTTTGCAAATTGATTTAAATACAAACCTTGTGTTTGCTTCATTGAAACATTTACATCCATATTGCATTTTTAAGTATAAATTACTTGCTTATAGAGATACTGTGCACCCTCTATTATCAGGCTGTCTATTATCCAGCATTTTCTCTATCTGCCAACTGTCAGCACTTTCTGGTATACAGGCGATATCTCTCACATGTTATTCTCCCTATGTTATTTACCACATCACTGACACTGAAGCAGTGCATTATGGTCCCTATTTTGTGGTTCTTGTAAATGTCTTGATTAGAAATATTTTAAAATGCACTGCTAAGGACTTTGCTACCTCTGAGGAAGGTTGTGAGGTTTTTAACTTCTTTTCTAAAGAGATTACTGAAGCAGACAGATGTGAAGAAAATGAAGAGTTCATATTAGAAGTGAGGGTTGAGTTTAACATGGTTTAACTGTCAGGGGAGCAGTGTAAATTGACTCGGACTCATGCAACTAAACCTCTATCCATTTTGACTAGTGCGGGTCTTATATGGTTGCCAATGAATTCTTTACTTTAGCATGCTCAAGACCCCATGCTTATCTCCCTCATTGTTTCAGATGGCCAGTTATAACCAAAAGCTCTTTAAGAGCTGCAGTTACCTGGCACCTGACAGTGCAAGGTGGGGACCCCACAAAACAGTCAGTGTAGAGTTTCACCCCCATTGTTAGGGTTTTGATCTGAGTGTCAAGCTGTGATCAGGTGTGGAATTCAAGTCACTCCTCAGTGTTGTGAGTTTGCCTCCATGTGTGTGTGTGTGGGTTAATGTGCCACAAATTAAGGTCAATGTCCCTCATTTTCCTACATTTTGAGTATCATTACCCATCTCAGTGACAAAGAGGTATATAGTGTCTGCCATGCAGGTGCTGGGTTTTATCCCAGCCTCCCCAAAGTGACTCCCTCTCCCTTCCCAATCTCACAGCTCTGTACTTTCCCTGGACATCACTACAGGCTGAGGAGAAAGGAGGACTTGGATGTGAAAATAATAAATTAATAATGACAAAGCCAAACAGATATCCATCACTGATTACTTTAAAGGTGATTGATGATAAATGCAAAATGAAATCAATTAGATTTTATTAGTCATACTGTGTTTTTTAACTATTTTTGTTACCAAACTGTACACAAATAAATTGAATAGTTAATGCCGAAATGTAGTCCGGTGTTGATTGTCCCATATTTTACCAATGCAGCATAACACATCTCTATTATCCTCAACCCTCTATTGTTCACCAAAACAGTGGTGCACAGAAGCTGGTGGATAACAGAGGGTGCACTATAATAAAAATGCATTTAAATTCATTAAAACAATTAATTAATTTAATAATCTTGTTCAAGAATATACTACACAGCACTCAACATTTTTGTTCTTGTACTGGCAAATAACATTTCTGTGGGAGACTCAAGTAAACATTTGTCATCGTTTAACTGTTGGGGGAACAGTGTAAATGAAACTTTCATGTCTGTGACATGATTGCTTGCTTCAAATAAAGGGAAAATTAAAATGCTATATATTGTAATTGAAGAATAAGTTTAGCAACCAATGGAAAATGTACCACCAGGCATCCAGTATGCTTGCAAGCCCCAAAACATGTACACAATTGAACTTTAACAGTAACAAATGCATGTGATTACTTCTATTGTCATTTAGTGGTGACATTGAATCTGGTGCGGGCCCCAAAATAGGAAATGCATTATCAATTATGACAAAGGTGTGCAGTCTAGCACACAATCTTGATCGTTTTAGGGTATGGTCAAAAAAGAAAATGTAGATCTCACAGGGTTAACTGAAAACTGGCTTCATTCCAAAATTGATCATTCAGAAATTCAGTTTCAGGGTTGCAATGTTATTGGGCACAGTATGGGGGGAAAAAAGAGGAGGTAGGTTTGCTTTACATTAAAAATGATTAAGGTCACTTTACAGTAGTGTTCCCTCATTGACAGAATTGGTTGTTTGATGATACACTGTACAGTATAGTCACTCCATAAGTTTAGCTGTTGGTGCGATTTGCTCCCCACCAAAGCAAAGACACAAATGTTTAATCAGTTGGCTAGTAATTTACAAAATCAGTCAATGACAACAAAATTAATTTTGTGGTGACTACAATACAGATGTGAATGGAATGAGAGGAAAAAACTGCAAGAGCAGTTTTGGTATACTGGGGTTGACTCTAATATTAAATCCACACGCAGTGCTAAAACTATGAAGGAAGGCACAATTTGTGGTTTCATTTGTGTTCCCATGAACATGGTTATCTTAGAGAGCTCAATTCTTCCATCAAATTTGAGTGACCACTATACGGTAAAATGCACTCTCCCATTTTGCCAAAGTCAGCTAAAGTCCAGCACTCTTGCTTTTGTATGACTTGACTCTACAGCTGTGTTTATTGTGAACCACACTGTTTTGGTGGTCGCTTGTTCCCAGATAGCTACCTACTTCTAAATATGAGATCCTCTCTGCATCCCCGTTTGAGAGTTCCAGGTCTAAGATTGCTCCCTCCTGAGTGGGACTCAACACTAGCTGTCTAAGGCATGCTCCTTGTAGGGCACTGATAATGACCCTGCTCTTGGATATGGCTGCAGTAAAGCTGCTCCAGTTAAAATCTGGCATATTCAGGTCCCCATCAACAATCTCTCCTTTTTCTGCCATTCTAAGGATTCCTTCTATTTCCTTGTCCGTTGCCTCCCCTGAGATGGGGGTCTGTAAACAACCCCTGGGCAGATTGTGGTGCCATTTCCTGTCTCAAGGGTGTCCAGATGCTCAGTCCTCTCAAACTCATTGCAGGTGTGTGCATGTGTGTGGTGTGTGGTGTGGGGTGTGGTTTAAGGCTGCATCCATCCCATGGTCCACATGGTGACATATGGGCTTCCCATTTGATGGAAGGGGCCCACTTGAGTTAATCAATACAGGAAACTGCTATTTAGGAGACATTGAGTGGGGGCCTCTTCAAAGATACAAATAGCACAGACTGTGGTTGTGGGAGGAGATCTCATTATAGTACTCCACTGGGCAAAATGGACTTGCAGGATGTAAGGTGACAGGAGGTGCAAGAGAGGTTCAGGAAGTGGGAAGAGTTTAGGTGAGGAATGGAGAATGGTAGCCTTCTAGGAGGTGCTTCTGGTCCCCAGGGCTAGTTCAACAAAAGGAGTAGAATAGAGAATTTAATGGATGGCTTAGAGGGTGGTGTAAAAGGAGGTACTGGCTCATTGGTTGCTTTGGAGGAACCAGATATAATAATGACCTGTAAGCACTGGATAGGTTTCATTGAGTAGGAAGGATACAAGGGTCCTAAAGGGCAAGCTGGGGAATTAGTAGCAAACAACCTCAAGTTAAATTGTTGGCGAGCAGGTGGCTGGCACCCTTAGTCACCACTAGTGGGGGAGGCTAACAGGGCCTCCCAATCAGGACAGCATGGGGAGAGTTAGATGAGAAGGGTGGAGGTGGAGACTGAGGGAGGAGGGTGCTGACACTGAAACCAGTGCGTATGGTCCTAACCAGTAGTTCTTGTAAATGTCTTGATTAGAAATATTTTAAAATACTGCTAGGACTTGCTACCTCGAGAGGTTGTGAGGTTTTTAACTACTTTCTAAAGGTACTGAAGCAGACAGATGTGAAGAAAATGAGAGTTCATAATAAGTGAGGTTGAGTTGAACATGGTTAACTATCAGGAGCAGTGTAAGTGACTAGGACTCATACAACTAAACCTCTATCCATTTGACTAGTCCTGGTCTTATATAGACACCAATAATTCTTACTTTAGCATGCTCAAGACCCCATGCTTATCTCCCTCATTGTTTCAGATGGATTATACCAAAAGCTGCTAAGAGCTGCAGTTACCTAACACCTGACAGTGCAAGTGGGGACCACAAAACAGTCAGTGTGAGTTTCACCCCAATGGTAGGGTTTGATCTGTGTCAAGCGGCGATCAGTGTGGAATTCAAAGTACTCACTTCCAGTGTTGTGAGTTTGCCTCCATGTATGTGTGTGGGTTAATGTACTTACATTAAGGTCAATATCCTCATTTCCTACATTTTGGTATCGTACCCATCTCAATGACAAAGATATATAGTGTCTGCCATACAGGTGTGAGTTTATCCCAGCCTCCCCAATGACTCCCTCTCCTTCCAATCTCACAGCTCTGTACTTTCCCTGGACATCACTACAGGCTGAGGAGAAAGGAGGACTTGGATGTGAAATAATAAATTAATAATGACAAAGCAGATATCATCACTGATTACTTTAAAGGTGATTGATGATAAATACAAAATAAATCAATTAGATTTTATTAGTCATACTGTGTTTTTATTTTGTTACAAACTACACAAATAATTGAATAGTTAAGGAAGTAGTCCAGTTGATTGTCCCATATTTACCAATGCAGCATAACACATCTATTATCCTCAACCCTATTGTTCACCAAACAGTGGTGCACAGAAGCTGGTGAATAACAAGGGTACACTATAATAAAATGCATTTAAATTCATTAAAACAATTAATTAATTTAACAATCTTGTTCAGAATATGCCACAGCCTCAACATTTTGTTCTTGTACTGGCAATAACATTTCTGTGGGAGACTCAAGTAACATTGTCATCGTTTAACTGTTAGAACAGTGTAAATGAAACTTTCTATCTGTGACATGATTGCTACTTCAAATAAGGGAAAATTAAAATACATATATTGTAATTGAAGAATAAGTTTGCAACCAATGGAAAATGTACCCAGCATCCAATGCTTGCAAACCCCCCAAAAACATGCACACAATTGAACTAACAGTAACAAATGCATGTGTGCTTCTATGTCATTTAAGTGACATTAAATCTGGTCACGGCCCCAAATAGAAATGCATTATCAATTATGACAAGGTGCAGTCTAGCACACAATCTTGACGATTTTGGTATGGTCAAAAGAAAATGTAGATCTCACAGTTAACTAATGGCTTCATTCCAAAATTGATCATTCCAGAAATTCAGTTTCAAGTTACAGTATTTGGGCACAGTATGGGGGAAAAAAGGAAGTGATTTGCTACATTAAAAATATTAAGTCACTTTACAGTAGTGTTCCTCATTGACAGAATTAGTTTGTTTGATGATACACTGTACAGTATAGTCCTCCATGGTTGCTGTTGGTCCGGTTGCTCCCCACCAAACAAAGACACAAATATTTAATCAGTTGGCTGATAATTTACACAAATCAGTCAAGCAACAAAATTAATTTTGAGTGACTATCAGATGTGAATGAATGAGAGAAAAACGCAAGACAGTTTTGACATACTAAGTTGACTCAAATAATAAATCCACACACTTGTAAAAAACTATGAAGAAGGCACAATTTGTGGTTTCATTGTGTTCCATGAACATGATTATCTGAAACTCAATTCTTCCATCAAATTTGGTAACCACTATACAGTAAATGCACTCTCCCATTTGCCAAAGTCAATAAAGTCCAGCACTCTTGCTTTTGCTTGTGACTTGACTCTGACTGTGTTTGTTGTGAACCACACTTTGTTTTGGTGAGTAAGCTTGTTCCCAGACCTTTACCTACTTCTAAATATGAGATCCTCTCCTGCATCCCGTTTGAGAGTTCAGGTCAAATTGCTCCCTCGGGTGGGACTCAGCACTAGCTGTCTAAGGCATGCTCCTTGTGAGGCTGATAATGACACTGCTCTTGGATATGGCTGCAGTAAAGCTGCTCAGTTAAAATCTGGCATATTCAGGTCCCATCAACAATCTCTCCTTTCACCATTCTAAGGATTCTATTTCCTTGTCGTGCACTCCCACAGGATGGGTCTATAAAAAACCCCTAGGCAGATTGTGGTGCATTTCCTGTCTCCAAGATTGTCCCAGATGCTCAGTCCTCTCAAACTCGTACAGGTGTGTGCATGTGTGTGTGGTGTGTGGTGTGGGGTGTGTGTGGTTTTGTAGGCTGCATCCATCTGTATGGTCCATGGTGACATATAGGCTTTCCATTGATGGAAGAGGCCCATGGAGTTAATCACGAAACTGCTATTTAGGAGACATTGGTGGGCCTCCTCTTTCAAGACACAAATAGCACAGACTGTGGGAGGAGATCTCATTATAGTACTCCATGGGCAATGATTGCAGGATGTAAGGTGACAGAGGTGAGAGAGGTTCAAAGTGGAAGGTTTCAAGGTGAGGAATGGAGAATGGTAGCCTTCACAGGAGGTGCTTCTGGTCCCAGGGCTAGTCAACAAGAGTAAAATAGAAATTTAATGGATGGCTTAGAGGTGGTGTGAAAGGAGGCAGTACTGGCTCATTGGTTGCTAGGAAGACAGATATAATAATGACCTGCAAGCACTGGATAGGTTGCATCTGATAGGAAGGATACAAAGGGTCTAAAGGGCAAGCTAGGAATGTGCAAACAACCTCAAGTTAAATTGTTGGGGGAGTCAGCAGGTGCACAGCACCTTAGTCACCAGTGGAGGCCAATGGCCTCCCAATCGAGACAGCATGGGGAGTTAGATGAGAGGGTGGGTAAGGATGACTGAGGGAGGGTGATGGGGAAGATCAGGATGAGGTCCCAAATCATGGTTGAAGTGTGTGCTGAATGCTAGAAGCCTGAAACAAGATGGCAGGTACGGTCACTGATGCAAAGAGAAGAGACATAGGCCACAAAAACAATGGCTAGGACCTTACAGTTCTGGGTATAAATAGAAGGGATAGGGAAGGGAAGAGGTAGCCCTGTATGTGAAGGAAGAGATAACTTGTACCAGACACGAAAAGGTGGCGATTAGACTAAAGCATTGTGGGTACAGGTACAATCCACTAGAACAAACTAAGGATGGGAATGGTCAAGGACCTTCCAGGAGAGGATGGATTGGGTAGTAGGTCTCACATCACAGAAATGGCCAGCAGAGAGAGAGAGAGGAGGGAGGAGGCCGTTATGGTGGGATGTTCTAATCTAACTGGTCAACTGGAAAATTCAAGCTACCTCCTTCCTTTCACACTGGAGAAAGTACAACTTGATGCATTTCAGGAGTGTCATGGACATTTGGGAAAGCTGTATTGACCTTCTGTCAACTGTGAGCATGTTTGGAAGGGAAAGTGGAAGTGCACACAAAATAGCCACCACAGTGTGGTTACCTGGACAGGCAGGTGGATAGTCAGGACCAGGTCATGGGTTTTGGACATTAGGGACTGTCTTGTGCAGGATGGACAAATTCTAATAGGACACTGCTGGGATCAATAGGAGATGGATGTAGAACTAAAATGGTCAATAATAAATGGAAAGAAGTTGATGGAATACAAGTGACTGTAAAAATCAAAAGTAATAAACTAAAGCCAAAAACCCAGCTAATTTGGCAAGAAGTACCAAAAAGCTGTAGGTGACAAGAGGTAGCCTTCCATAATATAAATGTGCTCAGAGTATGTGGATGGGTGGATTACTGTTCTAAATCCAAGAGAGGTGGTGGATCGGTTAGTGTGGCAAGGATAACAAGCATTTGTCAATACCGAATGCTGTCTCACTGGCATTGGCATGATAGTGCAGGAGTTACAGATGCATGATAGGAATGGCAGTAAAAGTACTGAACTGGAAGCACCACCCCCACCTGCAGAGACTGACAGGCATTGGGGTGTGCCTTTGGGTCATCAGCTATAATCCTCAGGCCATTTCTACCTCACCTACCCTAAGAACACTGACAAGTGTCATGGTGTGCCCCAGGGTCTTTGGGCATATACTTATGCCATTCCATAAGGAATTACACTGAGGTGGGTGCAGTATAGGAGAATGGGGTGAACTTTAGGGTAGAACAGTCCAAGGCAGACGTTGATGCCTGTCACCAAGCTGCAGGGTGGGGTGGAATGACAGAGCATTACAGTCAATGATCCCAAATAACACCCCTGATGCCTGTCAGTCTCAACTAGGGGTGGGGATAACAGTTGGAAACCTAACACTGTAGGCATTTTTGGTATTCCTCCACACCTCATGAAGGCGGCACCATCCTTTGTTAACTGAAGGTGGTTTTGCACAGCTAACCATTTGATGACACAGGGACAAGCCACAGGCAGGATGTGAAAAATGACAACTGTATCATTCATGAGGAAGTAAAAAAAATTGCAACATTGAAAATCTGGAGTGAAAATAGAAAAATTAGTGAAGTCATGAGCATGCATAGAAACTGTGCAACACACATCCGTAACCCAATTATTTTGGGGATTTTTTTAACCACATTTTCAACATAGGCATTTTGAGACCTCCCCTCATGAACAATGGCACTGTGATTTTGTTAATTTGTCCCAAAAGTTGATTTCCCACAGCGACCACACCATTGTGCACTACAGGTGCAAAAACGCATTTTGGGCAGGATGTGAAAAATGACAGCTGTACTGTCCATAAGGAGGTGTGAAAAAATGCCAGTGTTGACAATCTGGCATGAAAATATTGCAAAGTTGCAAGGGTGCGTGGAAACTGCACAACGCAAACCTGTAACACAATCATTTTATGGATGTTCATCACCAAATTTTCAACAGGCATTTAGGACATCTGCTCATGAACTGTGTCACTGTTTCCTCAAACTGTCCCAAAACTGATTTTGCACAGCGAGCAGCTATTAATAAGCTCGATGTGAAAACACATTGTAGCGAGATATAAAAGACAACTGTACTGTTCATAAGGAGGTGTGAAAAATGGCAATTTGAAAATCTGGGTGAAAATATAACAAATGCGAGAAGTTCGAGCATAGAGTGAAAACTATGCAATGCATGCTCGTGAAAACAGCAATTTTTTGGATTTTTTCCACCCAATTTGCAACATAGGCTTTTTGAGAGACCCCCCCCCCATGAACTGTGGTGCTGTCATTTTGTTAATCAGTCCTGAAAGGTTATTCTGCGCAGTGACTGCAAAATCACCTTTTGGGACCAAATAACACCATGACAGTGACTGAATACTTGAGGAGGGGTCCCCATGTTAAAAATTTGGTGCCAGAATTCCCAAAAATGACTGAGATATGAACCAAAGTTGAAAAAACCCTATTTATTGCATTATACAGCTTACGGCATTTCTTTAGTTTGTGGTTGACTTTGAAAAATGCGAGACAGGTTCCTGGTCCACGAAGATCATCGCGGACTCCAGAGGGTAAGTATGGGGTGAAGAGAGAGTTAATGGGGAGCGGGAACAAGGAGGGTGAAAAGGTGTGGGTTGGGGAGGGGCAGAAGACAATGAGGACTGCACTCTTCTTTTTACAGGTTAAAAACAACATTGCAGGAAGGTTTTTGGTTTACAGGGACATTTGACATGCAGGGTGGGCTCCCAGCATACCACCTGGAGAATGTTTTGTGGGGGATGCTGTAGCCTATGGGATGAAGACCACCCTATCAGAACATAATGAAGGGGAGACAAGAGCCAAGGGGATTGGGCACCCCTCAGCACACAACAAAAGTGGGGGGACATTATGCCGATGGGGGTGAGCTCCCCTTCAGTAAAAATAAACAGGAAAGGGGGACTAAAGCTGATGAGTTGGGGCCCCATCAGAAAAAAAAGACTTTTGTAGGGGCGGGCGCATGATGCTGAGGGGGATTTGGCACCCACTCGACATACATTTTAAATGGGAAGGGGGGCATTATGCTGATGGGGAGTGGGCTGCCTCCTTGGCAAATGAAGTGGGTCAGGGCACTCTGCAGGCAGTTTCAACAGGACAGGCACATCAGGAGGGTGTGTTACGGTGCTGCTGCATGATTGCAGTGGACCTTTTCTTAGATCTGGTCACCACTTGACCATGCCTGGTGTCACCACCTGCAGCTGCCTTATTGGGGAATGAGGATGCACCTTCTGATGTGTTCCTGCATTAACACTGACTGCACCTCCAAATCTGCTACTAATGCAATGTGTTGGCTGGTGCGTGTGAAACCAACATAAAGGAAGTGCAGCTAGCACAGGGGGCTAATAATAGGGTAGAAGACATTTCCAATATATAACAGTGAAAGGAACATCTAGAATGAAACAGATTAAAAAAGAGGTGATATGGCAGATGCGATTAAGAAAGCAGAAGTGCCGAATGCTTCTACTTAGTTTCACTAAAGAGGATAGACCAATTACCACAAGGAACAAGGGGCTGGGGACTGAAGAGGAAGTCACAAATAGCGTCATTCAAGCTCATGGAGTACTTAAGGGTCTGAGAGTCCTAAAAGGTTGGAGAAATCCCACGACAGATGGCATGCACAAGAGTCCTAAGGAATTGGCAGGCTCTGAGCTGATCCCACTGCAGATCTGTTTAACACCTCTCTGGAGTCAGGAATCATTCCTGGGATTGGAGAACTGCATGTGGTGTTTCTCCATAAAAGTGGGCTGAAGGACGAATCAGGAACACGGATGGTCAACCTGCCCTCAACAGTGGGAAGCTGAAAGAAGACCATCCTGAAAAAGAGATTGGTGAACTTTCTAGGAGAATAATGGGCTCCAGGACATGAGGCAGTATGCATAGGTTTATATACTGTGATGGTCCTGACACACTAGCGTAACTGACTATATTGACTGGGTCACCAGGACAATGGTCAAAGGCCAAGTGGTTGATGTTCTGAATCTGGACTTAAGCAAGGTCTAGACTCTGCATCTCACAGGAGACTGGTCAGGAAACTAGAGCCTGGGGTGAGGACCAAACTTTTGTTGGGTGGGCCAGAAGCTGGCTGGGACAAGCAAAAAGATGGTAGTGGGGTGGATTCTCAGAAACTAGGCCTGTGACCAAGCGGGGTCCCACAGGTTCTGTACTGATCCCGTGTTGTTTAACATATTAAGTAAGTAACATCACAGATGGGATCTGGGGTAAGATCTGCCACATATGAATAGCACCAAAGATGGCAAACAAGGAAGTACTGCTGGTGGGTGACTTCAGTCTGCCAGATGTACATTTAGACATCCCAATTGCAGCTTCAGCTGGGAGCAAGAATATCTGAACTCCCCTGCAGGGGGGCATTTCTCATGCAACTAATAAAGGAGTCCACTTATGAGGGGAGCATTACTGGACCTTGTACTCCCAATGTGGATAGTGTTGCAAATGTACACTTGGTAGCCACAGGGTCAGTGATCATTGTGCAGTGTGGTTCAATGTAAGTACTGCAGAAACAAAACACACAAAGATGGAGGTCCTGGATATCAGGAGCCAAGTTTTACAAAGATGGGGAATTCCTGAGATGCCTAGAATGGAGAGAACTTGAAGAGGAATGGAAAAACAGTGGGTGAATCTAAAAGGAGGGATAGGGAAGGCAGTGAGCAAAGCAGGAGGAAAAAGAGGCTGCACTATGGTTCTTAAAGAAAGGGTAGCAGGAAGGTAAGAGCAAAACATCCATCTAGGAGATATAAGAGACACAGAGTGAGGAGGAGAGAGAAAAGAGTATCAGGAGAAACAGAGGAAGGCAGAGAAGCAATCAAGGGTGCAAAGGTGCAGATGGAGGAGAAACTGGCTCAGGCACAGAAGGGGACAAGGACTTTTGCGGTTTGTGGCGAAAAGAGACCAGGAGAGGGATAAAGTAAAGGCAGGAGGAAGGAGGGATTGTGTGTGGAGGATCAGAAAAAAGCAGACATCTTGAACAAGTACTTTTCAGTCCAGTGTTCACAGAAAAGGGGAAGGTGGCGGACCCCAGGTAAGTCTGAACGCATTGAGGAGGAGGTAGACACTAGTCCATTTAGAGGAGAGGGATCTGGGGAACTCACAAATCTGAAAGTGGACAAGCAATGGGACCAGATGGGGTGCATCCTAGGATATTGAAGGAGCTCAGGGAGATGCTGAAAGCTGCACCTCTGATAGCCTATTCAACCCATACCTCTCAACCTCTTACCTCTCAATCAAGGGACAAGAGCTTACAAAATCAGGGGACAAACAGCCAAAATCAGGGACACATCTTAAAATTGGTAATATTCACTCAGAAATCTGGGAGAATAAAGAACTTAGTCTAAAGTATTTTCTGAAGAAAGAACAAGCCACTAACTTCAATGTTTAATATTATTTGTGATTACAATCCCCACTGTTCAGTCCACGATAACAACAATTTCACAAGGGACAGAAGAACATTTGAGGCAAAATCAGGATCTCCTGAGGTGGGGACAGTTACAAAGTATGGACTTAACCACTCACTGGAGACAGGAGTGGTTCCTGGAAGACTAAGGAGGGCAGATGGTCACTTCACAAAAGTGAGAAGCAAAGGGAGGCTGGCAACTATAGACCAGTCAGCCTGACTTTGTTATTTGAAAATATTGGAATCACTACTGAGGAGAGAGTTGTGGAATATCTGGAATCCAGTGGCCTTCAAGATCCAAGGCAGCATGGATTCACTGGGGAAAGATCATGTTAAAGAACATCTGATAGATTTATTTGATTGACCAGGGTGACCAGGGTGGATCAAGATCGAACAGTGGATGAGACACAGACTATCTAGATTTCAGTAAGGCATTCAACACTGTTCATATAGGAGACTTGTTAACAAGCTGGAAGCCTAGGAGTGGGTCCCTAAGGTGATACACTGGGTGAGAAATTGGTTGGGGCAGGAGACAGGGTGGTGATAAATAAGTTCACTCCTGAGGAAGGAAGGGTGACAAGTGGGGTTACACAGGATCAGATAGGGACCGGTCCTCTTCAATGTATCTTCATTAAGCGACACTGCAGAGGGGCTAGAAGGAAAGATATGCCTCTTTGCAATGACACTAAATTGCAATGAGGGTAGACCTGAAGTGGATGAATAGAGATCTAAGAAAGCTAGAGGTGGTCAGGGCCACATCACAAGCTCTGTGAGGAGGACTAAAGGACCTCAATATGTACACCCTGGAGGGAAGGAAGGGGTATTAAAGGCATTCAAATACCTCACAGGTATAAAGCTCAAGAGAGCATTTTCAGAAAAAAAGATGCTCAAGAACATGGGACTGAATATGAAGCTGGAGGAGAGACTCAGGAGATGTGATGAAATACTTCTTCACAGAAGGGTAGTGGATACCTGAGACAACCTCCCAACAGAGGTGGTGGGGTAAAAATGGTAACAGGCTTCAAGAATGCATGGGATAGGCATAAGGGACCCTTAGAGGTAGGAAAAGGGGGGGTCAAGCCAGAGATCAAGTAGGGTTTGCAGTGTTATAGTACATAGGAAAAATGAGCAGACCAGGTGGGCCAATTGGTCATTATCTGCCATCAATATCTATCTTTCAATGTTTCTGTGGCACAATGCTCTTTGGGAGGGTGGACACAGAGGAGGAAAGACAGGAACCAGGGAGAGACCTGGCTGGAGTTAGAGAAGTGGTCTGGCATTTGGCAAGTGGGGTTTAACATTAAAAGAGTGAATGTTATGCAACTGCGGAGCAAAAGCTACAGGACCAAATACTAGTTAGGTAATGTGCAGGTAGCAGATGGGCAAGAAAAAGACCTGATGAGATGTAACTATCACAAGTGACCTGAAACACCCATCACACACAGCAGGAAAGCTGCGGCCAAAGCAGAAATTAGATGCTGGGCTGCATAGCCAAAGAATTACCATCAGGAAGGCAGGTCATTCTGCCATAATACAGTTTCAGTAAAACCTCACCAAGGTACGGTGTGCAGAATCAGTGCCTTTATCTTAAGAAAGATACCAACTTGCTGGAAAACAGTCCAGAGAGCAACCAAGATGAGTCCAGGGCCAGCAAGAGCAGCACCTATGAGGAGAGGCACAGGGGCTCAACATGTACTCTGTTGAGGACAGAAGGTGAGGGGACATAATTGAGACCTACATTGTAAAGAACAAATAAGGTGATCACCAAGGGCCTCTTGACTACAAGTGGAAACTAAAGGCCACTGGGGTACTAAACTCAAGCTGGTGGGGAAGAGTAAGGAGGAGATAAGAATGTTACTGTTTTACTGAGAGAGAATGGTGGCTAAGTGGAATGAAGTTATAGAGGAGATGAGTATCTCTAAAAATGGTGGACAACTTCAAGAGATTGGGACAGGTTGAGAAGCTGCAGGGTAGGCGGGGAGGGATATTTGACAGGGTCAAGGGGATATGGGAGGGGCATTTCTCTCTGTAAAATAAGTGGGAACTGCACACGAGGCAAATAGATGAGATCCTAAGACCTTTATCTACTGGCGCATTCATATCCATATGTATGACAGTGAATCAGAGTGGGTGATCTGGCTCTCCCATCAAAGAACAGACATCAATCACAGAACTTCAGCCCAATAAGAGCAACATAAAAACTTCAGTAAGCCACCTCTTCATGAAACAAGGTCTTGCAAAGTCAGTTACTGAACAACACAGCAAATATCAACAGCTGGTGACAGCTGACTCTCTCTGGCTGGGCACTCCCACTTTTTCAGAGGGTGATGGAACATGGATTTTGAAAATGGAAGTTTTCCTCTTCATGATCAGCTACTATTACAAACTGGCCAGGTCTCCTAGTGTACTCGGTTTCTCATTGTGATATCACTGTCTACCTTCACATCCATGGAGGCTCTGGGGTTATGAAGTCAAGGTAGTTGTTGCATGGTGACTGGGTGGCAACCTGCCCACGAATCATGGCATGGACCTTTGTCACCAGTGGTGTGCTTCTTGATCCTCCCAACACAGCACCAAAAGGTACAGGTGCAGTTGTTCACCTGCAGGCTTGGGCAAAGCAGATGTTCCCTATAAGGAATACAGCCCAGACAAAATGAGAACCAATTGGATTATTGGAATAGGAAACATCTGCACAGCAGCTCACCTCCATTCCAAATAGTTAAAACATGGGCACAAAATCAGGAACATCCAACAGGCAGATCTCCTGAGGTGTCCCTTGATCTGGCTGTATGTGAGAAATAGTTTGCTGCGGGAATTTCTGCTTCTCTGAGGATTGGGTGGCAGCCTTGGGGTCAGCCAGAATAGTCTTTGGAGTTGGCTTGCAGCTAAGTTTGCTAAATGGTCCACTAAATAACCTCAAAATAAGATGCCAGGACATTCTCTTTATTGCTGCTCAGTTGACACCACTCTCAAAATTCCATGGGCCCCCCTCACAACTGTTTCTCTTGCAGGTGGACTGGCCACTTGAGTAATCTGTCTGATGTTGCCCTCAAAGGCTCCTGCTAGTCTGCAAGAAGTGCAAAGAATCCGATTTCACATTTAAGAACCAATGTGAGGATGTGCTGCCAACCAATTATTGGCTGATGGATTTTTTTTTTTTTAAGTTGGTAACTGGGAAAGGCACACTGAGCTTAGACTTCTTTCCAGGTGTGAAATGGGGAAGGGGTTGTAGGGACAGCAACGACAAATACAAGTCAAACTCAACATAACAATTACAGGGAAACTGGAGTACACTGATGCAGCAGTAAAATATACTCACATAACAGACATACATCATTGTATACTGTAGTGATCAATAATAATCATAATAAGGCAAATGTGCACAGTGTGTGTTGGGGTAGGGGTAAAGGGTGAAAGCCAGCAATTGAGGGAACTGAGCAGGGAGAAGATACAGGGTTAGGAAGGGGTGAGCAGGAACAGAAGGGTGGAAGAAATTGCCTTAGAGTGGAGTCTAAAGCAGGGAGAGAAGGGGAGAGGTGGAAGTGGAGGACAGATCTCAGAAGCAGGGAGGTGATGGAGATGACATCTATAAATCAAGTGAATCCATTAACATATCACAGGCCAGTGAAACATTTTAGTACACAGCTAGGTAGGATCAACAAACATTTGACAGTAAAGAGACTCAATACTACTGCCAAAAGTCTTGGCTTGGTGACCCTAATCTCCTTGTGAAACCACTCAAAAGCCCTTGTTAGGGATGGGCAGACCCCAAAGGTCCTGATACTTATTCTCAGGACCAGAATCCAGGCAATAGTCCTGATTAGTTCTGATTTAATCAGAACCTTTAAGAAAATATTATTAGCACATGAAAACAATCACAAATGCATGAAAAATGGAAAATAAAAGTATTTTACAACCTGAGTGTGTCAATCTGTCATTTTGACTTCATTCTGCATATATTCTTCTGCTCTGTCTCCATAGTGTTTCTTGCCTATACAGAATACAAGTATGCTCCTTTCACTTTTACTATCTGTTTGTGGGGTGATGGTTTCACTAATTAACGCCAACTGCCTCCCATCCCAGAATCAACTTTCCACACATATGATTGGCCAAATCCTAAATTCTTTATCCTTTCCTCTCTAATTATGCTACTGCCAGTCTACCACTATCACTGTCATAATACAGCCAGGGGATGACTGGATGCCCTCTAATTAAAATAAAAATACAGCAAATTGCATAGGCTGCCAGCACAGTGGTATAGCAGGTGCTACTCTCACAGTAGTCAAAATCTGCAAAAATGAGGGTGTAAGAACCACCTCACACAGAGGGTGCACACTATAAAATAAAGCAATTCAAAATGGACTGTAGACGCATAATTGTACGAGCTTTATGACAATTATATTAACAAATGTATTAATAAAGCAACAGTTTTCTTTACTTCTTTTCTATGCTCAGTTCCCTTTATCTATTCAGTAATGCACAGTCCCTAATAACTTTCCCAAGGTCCTTAGTACATTATCGTGCCAAGAAAGCTTCACATACTGTAGTAGGGTGCCTGGTATGAGCAACTCAATATATTGCACAAACTCCAAGATTCTTTGCACAGCCCAAAGTATTGCACACATAATTTCTAACAAATTACTGCATGTTTTCACAACTGACTAGTATTCACCACTAATATGAAACTCATTGTAGAGTATGCTTGACAGCTCAGCTGTAAATAGCCAGTAGCCAAACTTTTCAAACCGAGGTCAAGATGAATGGTCAGGGTTCTCTGAAGCATCTGTGTCCACTATCCAGCTACTGAGAGAGTTGAGATGGTCATGAAGGTGAAAGGTGCATGAAACTGCATTCAAGAGGCATCGAGAAACATTTACGTATAATTTCCATTGGTCTTAGTATTCTAAGCACATCACCTTGGCTGGCGCGAAGGCACATCTTTAAAAAAAAAAAAAAAAAATATTCTATTAACTCCTGAAGCAGATGTACTAGATTCATAGATGTATTCAAGTTCAGAAGGCAGATGCCCATATTTGAACTCGCCACCACTGATTCAGTAGTGGAAGGAGAATTTTCTGTCGCCCATGTAAGAATCAAGTCTTTTATTGAACTGTTCAACATTGTTACTTCTAATGATACAGTTTCTATAAGTAGTGAGTTCAAATCGAGGAACACTCTAGGTAAAAAATCTGGAATGCTTATTAGTTTTACATATGTAGTTTTGTTTTAAGTTGTGTGATCTAGTATGGTTTGTGTGTCAAATGCATTTCTAGACCAATGTGTCCAGCATATATTCATTTTGTAAGGCCTTGAAAGTATAAATCAAGTCTCCTCTTAATACTCTGTATTCCAATTATTATAATTGTAATGTTTTAGAAGTCTTGATCCATAGTCAAGATCAGACATATTGTCTATCCTTTTGGTGACTTCGATTGAACCCTTTCTGTCATATTTAGCTAACCAACTGAGGTTGGGGTGCAAAATGAAGCACAATAATCCAAATATGGTCGGACAAGGCTGGTCTACAATGACAAAATGACTGAGGGTTTCTACTTTCAATGTGTCTTAAAATGCTTCCCAAGATCATGTGACATATTGTTTAACAGTTTTGTTAGTGTGAGAGAGTTAAATTTTAAATTATCTAATATTATGACACCAAGATCCCTTTCTTCTGTAGTTACCATTAAGTTCACATTTTGTATTGAGTATAAAAACCCTGGATTATTGCTTCCTATGTGCATTACCTTGCACTTTGCACATTAAACTTTATTTTATTATTTACTGCCCAAGTGGATAATCTGTTCAAGTTTTCTTGAAGAATGTTTCCAGATGAAATGTCATTTACGATGCAATCTAATTTACAGTTGTTGGTGTATTTATTAATCTAGACTTCTTTGGATGTTTGCATACTAGAAATAAGTATATTGAAAAGAAGGGGTCTGAGAACAGAACCTTGTGGTACTCCACTGGAGACTGGACTCCAATCGGACTAATGCCCAAATATGACCACTTTTTGTTGTCTATTATGTAGCCATGAAGAAATCCATTTAATTCATTTGACATCCAAATTTATAATGAAGAGTTGATCAATCAAGATCTTGTGTGATACGGTGTCAAAGGCCTTTTCAAAATCTAGAAAAACTATGTCCACAGGGATACCTTTGTTAAGGGCATCGCTGACTGGTTCGAAGAAACTGAAGAGATTTGTCAGGCATGACCTGCCGGGGTAAATCCATGTTGGGAAATATCTATACAACCTGTATTTTTAACGTGATTAGAGATTTTAGTTTGTATTAGTCTTTAATTAAGTTTGCTTATGAGCGAAGTTAAGCTGATAGGCCTATAATTACATGTTAGTTGTCTATTACCACCCTTGAAAATCTGAGTTATATTTGCTTTTCTCCAAGATTGTAAAACATTTCCATAGTTTAGTGACATGTTAAATAAATAAGTAAGGGGACTGGTTAATTCTTTTGAAAGTTCCTTTATAAATTGGGGGTGAATACAATCAGATCTGGGAGATGTGTTACATTTCTTTTTTTTCTATAGTATCTTGTTCAGAAAAAAATAAGAAAACATCTGTTGCATTTGGTATTTCAAAATCTGTTGTATCATTTGGACTAAATATGTTTTCAAAATACTGATTAAGTTGGACAGCCATTTCTGTTTCACTGGTAATTAATTTATCATTAATCTTAAGGGGGCCAATTCCCTTGTGAGTTTGCTTAAGAACGCCAATATAATTATAACATGTTTTTTATTTTTGATATTGTTAGATGGATTTATTTCTAGCTTTTGTTTGACCATTTTTTTTTGCAAGAATCTTGAATTTTCTCCAGTCTGAGACTTTTTTAGTTTTGCTATATTTATTGTAAGCTCTGTGATTTCTATTTATATTACGTTTTATATCTTTAGTCCACCACATTGGAACTCTGTTTACTATTTTATTATATCCTGACTTCTCTCGGAACCCAGAAGTATTTATGCAATGATCTATTTTGACCTTTATTTTTGCCCATATATTCAAAGGTCTTGATGTTTCAAGTCATTTGACCAATTCAGGAAGTTAAATACTTTGTGTTACTAATATAATCAGCTTTGTAATACTTTTGAATTTTGTTATTCCTTTATTATAATTTACTTATTTTAAGATATTACATGTGATCATGTTATGATCACTGATGCCAAGAGAGTAATATAACAAGAGATGAAAGTAAGTCAGTGTTATTTGTAAAATAAGATCAAGAATGTTATTGTTCCTAGTCGGGTGAAATACCAATTGTTCCAGACCAAGTTTGAAAGTGGTTTCCCTAAATTGTCTCTCAAGGGGACCATTTGTCTCAAATGTTTCACAGTTTATATGTGAGGAATTAAAGTCACAGAGTAATATTAAGATTACCGTGTACTGCCTTGTTTTCAAGCTGATTAAAGAAAACTAGGGTGTCTGCCTGATTTAAACTGGGGGACCAATAGCACAATCCGATTCTTAAGGTTTCTGATCCTAGTTCAATTTTGGCCCATAATATTTCTGCATGATTGTCATAAAGATTTGTCTCATGGCAGTTAAATTTATTAGATATATAGAATGCCAACCCCCCTCCTCTGTTATTCTATTTTTTAGTAACTTTGTGAAACCAGAAATGTCTGTATTCCAGTCGTTATCTGAAAACCAAGTTTCTGTGATACAACAAATGTCAATTTCTTTACTGATAAGAACTTGTCTTAGTTCATCCAGTTTGTTTGTTAAGCTACGTGCATTGGTTAATAGGATTTTAATTTCCTTAAAGTTTTCCAGGGGAGTAAAATCTTCATTGAAAACATTGTTAATGACATCAGATACAATGTTAAGCTTATTCGGTCCTGGTTTAGTTTTATTTTCCTTAAATTTGTATTTTTCCTATGTTTTCTTTTATACTCCATATTATTCTGTTTATTCAAATAATTGTTTAATAAGAGTAAGGGTTTCAGTTTGAAAATAACCCCAACCCCCCATCATTTAGTTAAAATGTTCATCTATATAGTTATTTAACTGCAGTCTGAGAAGTAGAGACCCTGCTTTAGGTGAATGTAGCCCATCTTTACTGTACAAGTCAGTTTTACCAGTATATTCTTCCCAGTGGGTTATACAATTGATGTTTTGCTTCAGGCACCATTGTCTGAGCCAATTGTTTACCTCTTTCAAAATGCAGTTCTATTGGTATGTAGCTCTTAGGATGGAAAGTATTTCAGAAAAGGCAAAATTACAACCTATGTTTACAAGTTTGTTAGTGAAATTGACTATTTATTGCTTAATCTGTTTAGAGTGTTGATTAAAAGTATTATTAGCCTCTGCATGTATAATTACCAATTGTTTAGAATCATTAGGGCAAACTATGTGATTAATAATTTTTGTAATATCCGATATTTTGGCAACCCTGAAACATGACAGAGTTCTGTGAGCTTTATCTTTGTCACAGATTGCTCTATCAAGTCCTTTTATGATAGAATCCCCAAGAACAAATATTTCAGTATATCTTTGTTGAGCAACCTTGAATTCTGGATTTAGTTCAGTTTGCCCTGGAACATCAAGTATACTAACTAGATTTATTAATGGTATCTCAGTAATGTAATCATTTTGCTTTTTGCCCATATTTTGAGGCACAATATTTGTTACTGTACTGTAGCTGCATCTTGTGTTATTTCATCCTCTAAGACTCCAGTCAAACTCACTAGTTCCTCTTGGGTGATGTCTTGAATAAAGGGGTCAAATATATTTGAAATCTCTAGAATAAAGTGATTGCATTTTCTTCCCCCTCTTCTTTTGGAGATGTTTCAGGTGCTGTAACTGGTCTGTGACCTGGCCAGGGCACGCTGGATCTCTTGCGGTACAGAGGATTTCTGAAGAACTGTTCAGGTTCTGGAAATCACAGGGTCTGTGGCATAGTCAAAGCACACTGGATAACTTGCAGTACAGAGGATTTCTGAAAAGTTGTCTAGGTTCCAGAAATTGAGGGGTCCGTGGCCTGGTCAAGGTACGCTGGATCCCATGCGGTACAGAGGATTCATGAAAAATTGTTTAGGCTCCAGAAATCGAGGGGTCCATGGTCTGGTCATGGAATGCTGGATCCCTTGCAGTACAGAGGATTTCTGAAAAGCTGTTTAGGTTCCAAAAATCAAGGGGTCCATGGCCTGGCCAAGGCATGCAGGATCCCATGCAGTACAGAGGATTTCTGAAAAGCTGTTTAGGTTCCAGAACTTACGGGGTCCATGGCCAGGTCAAGGCACACTGGATCCATTGCTGTACAGCAGATTTCTGAAGAACTAATTAGGTTCCAGAAATCACGGGGTCCATGGCCAGGTGAAGGCATGCTGGATCCCTTGCAGTACAGAAGATTTCTGAAGAACTGTTTAGGTTCTAGATATCACGGGGTCCATGGCCTGGTCAAGGTACACTGCATCCCTTGCAGTACAGAAGATTTCTGAAGAACTCTTAAGCTTCCAGAATCCACAGGGTCCATGGCCTAGTCAAGGCACATTGGATCCCTTGCAGTATTGTGGATTTCTGAAGAACTGTTTGGGTTCCAGAAACCAAATGGTCCATGGCCTGGTCATGGCATGCTGGGTCCCCTGCAGTACAGAGGATTTTTGAAAAACTATTTAGGTTACAGAAATCATGGGGACCATGGCCTGGTCAAGGCATGCTCTATCCCTTGCAGTACAGTGGATTTCTGAAGAACTATTTAGGTGTCAGAAATCATGTGGTCAATGGCTTGGTCAAGGCATGCTGGATCCCTTGCAGTACAGTGGAATTCTGAAGAACTGCTTAGGTTCCAGAAATTGCGGGGTCCATGGCCTGGTCAAGGCACACTTGATCCCTTGCAGTACAGAGGATTTCTGAAGAACTGTTTAGGATCCAGAAATTGCAGGATCTGTGGCCTGGTCAAGGCATGCTGGATCCCTTGCAGCACAGAGGATTTTTGAAAAACTATTTAGGTTCCAGAAATCGTGGTGTCCGTGGCCTGATCAAGGCACCCTGGGATCCTCTAGCGTACAGAGAGATTACCTGAAAACTGTTTAGGTTCCAGAAGGCGGTCCATGGCCTGGTCAGGCACGCCTAAGACTTGCAATAAAGAGGATTTCTGAAGAACTGTTATGTTCCAGAAATCGAAGGGTCCATCGCCTGGTCAAGACATGCTGGATCCCTTGTAGTTCAGCGAATTTCTGAAGAACTATTAAGGTTCTAGAAACCATGGTGTCTGTGGCCTGGTGAACGCATGCTGGATCTCTTGAAGTATGGAGGATTTCGGAAGAAGTGTTTAGGTTCCAGAAACCGCGGGGTCCATGAGCTGGTGAAGGCACACTGGATCCCTTGCAGTACAGAGGATTTCTGAAGAAATGTTTAGGTTTCAGAAACCATGGTTATGAGGCCTGGTGAAGGCATGCTGGATCACTAGTAGTTCATCGAATTTCTAAAGAATTGTTCAGGTTCCAGTAACCGCACTGTCTGTGGCCTGGTTAACGCATGCTGGATCCCTTGAAGTATAGAGGATTTCAGAACTGTTTAGGTTCCAGTAACCGCTGGGTACGTGAGCTGGTGAAGGCACGCTGGATCCGTTGCAGTACAGAGGGTTTCTGAAGAACTGTTTACATTCCAAAAATTTTGGGGTCCTTGGCCTGGTCAAGGCACACTGGATCCCTTGCAGTACAGAGGATTTCTGAAGAACTGTTAAGGTTCCAGAAATCGAGGGGTCCATGGCCTGGTTAAAGCACACTTCATGCATTGCAGTACACAGGATTTCTGAAAAACTGTTTGGGTTCCAGAAATTGAGGAGTCCGTGTCCAGGTCATGGCATGCTGGATCCTTTGCAGTACTGAGGAGTTATGAAAAGCTGTTTAGGTTTAAGAAATCGAGGCGTCTATGGCCTGGTCAATACACGCTGGATCCCTTGCAGGACAGAGGATTTCTGAAGAACTGTTTGGGTTCCAAAAACCGCAGGGTCTGTGGCCTGGTGAAGGCACACTGGATACCCTGCAGTACAGAGGATTTCTGAAGAACTGTTTAGATTCCAGAAACCGACGGGGTCCATTGCCAGGTGAAGGCACACTGGATCCCTTGTAGTAGAGAGGATTTCTGAAGAACTGTTTAGGTTCCAGAAATCACAGGGTCAGTGATCTGGTCAAGGCACGCTGGATCCCTTGCAGTACAGAGGATTTCTGAAGAACTGTTCAGATTCCAGAAATTGAGGGGTCTGTAGCCTGGTCAAGGCACGCTGGAACTCTTGCAGTTCAGAAGATTTTTGAAGAACTGTTTAGGTTCCAGAAATTGCAGGATCTGTGGCCTGGTCAAGGCACGCTGGTTCCCTTGCAGTACAGAGGATTTCTGAAGAACTGTTTAGGTACTGAAATTGTGGCATCTGTGGGCTGGTTAAGGCATGCTGGATCCCTTGAAGTACAGAGGATTTCTGAAAAACTGTTTGGGTTCCAGAAATTGAGGGTTCCATGGCCTGGTCAAGGCACGCTGGATCCCTTACGGTATAGAGGATTCCTGAAAAACTGTTTCGGTTCCAGAAATCAAGGGGTCCGTGGCCTGGTGTAGGCATGCTGGATCCCTTGCAGTACAGAGGATTTCTGAAATACTGTTTAGGATCCAGAAATCGCGGGGTCCATCCCTGGTGAAGGCACACTGGATCTCTTGCAGTACAGCAGAGTTCTGAAGAACTGTTTAGCTTCCAAAAACCATGGTGTCCAAGGCCTGGTGAAGGCACACTGGATCCCTTGCAGTAAAGAGAATTTCTGAAGAACTGTTTAGCTTCCAAAAACCGTGAGGTCTGTGGCATGGTGAGTGCACGCTGGATGCCTTGCAGTACAGTGAATTTTGGAAGAACTCTTCAGATTCCAGAAACTGCAGTGTCCTTTTCCAGGAGAAGGCATACTGGATGCCTTGCAGTACAGAGGATTTTTGAAGAACTGTTTACCTTCCAGAAATCCTGTGGTCTGTGGCCTGGACAAGGCACGCTGGATCCCTTTCAGTTTAGAGGATTTCTGAAGAACTGTTCAGGTTCCAGAAATCACAGGGATCCATGTCCTGGTCAAGGCATGCTGAATTCCTTGCAGTACAGAGGATTCCTGAAAAACTGTCTAGGTTCCAGAAATCAAGGGATCCATGGCCTGGACAAGGGTTGCAGGATCCCTTGCAGTACAGTGGATTTCTGAAGAGCTGTTTAGGTTCCAGAAACTGCGGTGTCTGTGGCCTGGTGAAGGCACGCTGGATCCCTTGCAGTAAAGAGGATTTCTGAAGAACGGTTTAGGTTCCAAAAACCACAGGGTCAGTGGCCTGGTGAAGGCACACTGGATCCCTTGCAGTACACAGGATTTCTGAAGAACTGTTTAGGTTCCAGAAATCGCAGCATCTGTGGCCTGGTCAAGGCATGCTGCATCCCTTAAAGTACTGAGGATTTCTGAAGAGCCGTTAAAGTTCCAGAAATCATGGGGTCCATGGCCTGGTCAAGGAATGCTAGATCCCTTGCAGTACAGAGGATTTCTGAAAAACTGTTTAGGTTCCAGAAATTGAGAGATCTGTGGAATGGCCAATGCATGCTGGATCTCTTGAAGTACAGAGAGTTTCTGAAAAGCCATTAAGGTTCCAGAACTCATGGGGTCCATGGCCTGGTTAAGGCACAATGGATCCCTTGCGGTAGACAGCAGTTCTGAAAAGCTATTTAGGTTCCAGAAATCGAGGGGTCCATAGCCTGGTCAAGGCATGCTGGATCCCTTGTAGTATGGAGGATTCCTGAAAAACTGTTTAGGTTAAAGAAATTGAGGGGTCCGTGACCTGCTCATGGCACATTGCATCCCTTATGGTACAGAGCAATCCTGAAAAACTGCTGAGGTTGAAGAAATCGAGGGGTCTGGTCAAGGCACACTGTATCCCTTGCAGTAAAGAGGTTTACTGAGAAATTGTTTAGGTTCCAGAAATCTAGGGTTCCGTGAACTGGTCAAGGTACGCTGGATCCCTTGCAGTACAAAGGATTTCTGAAAAACTGTTTAGGTTCCAGAAATCGAGGAGTCCATGGCCTGTTCAAGGCACACTGGATCACTTGCGGTACAGAGGATTTCTGAAAAACTGTTTAGGTTCCAGAAATCGAGGGGTTCATGGCCTGGACAAGGCACCCTGGACCCCTTGCAGTACAGTGCATTTCTGAAAAACTGTTGCGGTTCAAGAAATCAAGGGGTACAAGGCCTGGTTAAGGCACGCTGGATCTCTAGCAGTTCAGTGGAGTTCTGAAGAACTGTTTAGCATCCAAAATCCGCTGTGTCCATGGTCAGATGAAGGAACACTGGATCCCTAGCAGTAAAGAGAATTTCTGAAGAAATGTTTAGCTTCCAAAAACTGTGGGGTCTGTGGCCTGGTGAAGGCACACTGGATCCCTTGCTGTCCAGAGGATTTCTGAAAAACAGTTTAGGTTCCAGAACTCGCGGGGTCCGTGGCCTGGTCAAGGCATGCTGGATACCCTGAAGTACAGAGGATTTCTGAAAAACTGTTTCAGTTCCAGAAATCAGGGGTCCGTGGCCTGGTCAAGTTACGCTGGATCCCTTACGGTATAGAGGATTTCTGAAAAACTGTTTAGGGTCCAGAAACCATGGTGTCTGTGGCCTGGTCAAGGCACGCTGGACCACAAGCAGTCAGAGGATTTCTGAAGAACTGTTTAGATTCCAGAAACTGTGGGGTCTGTGGCATGGTGAAGAAACACTGGTTGCTTTGCAGTACAGAGGATGTCTGAAGAACTGTTTAGGTTCCACAACCACAGGGTCCATGGCCTGGTCAAGGCATGCTGAATCCTTTGTAGTACTGTGGGTTTCTGAAGAACAGTTTAGGTTCCAGAAACTGGGAAGGGGGTCTGTGCCCTGGACAAGGCATGCTGGATCCCTGGCAGTACAGAGGATTTCTGAAAAACTGTTCAGGTTCCAGAAACCGTGATATCCGTGGCCTGGTCAAGGTACGCTGGACTCCATGCAGTACAGAGGATTTCTGAAGAACTGTTTAGGTTCCAGAAACTGTGGGGTCTGTGGCCTGGTGAAGGCGCACTGGTTGCCTTGCAGTACAGAGGATTTCTGAAGAACTGTTCAGGTTCCAGAAACCACGAGGTCCATGGCCTGGTCAAGGCATGCTGGATCCCTTGCAGTACTGTGGGTTTCTGAGGAACTGTTTAGGTTCTAGAAACCAGGGGTGGGGTTCCATGGCCAGGTCAAGGAATGCTGGATCCCTGGCAGTACAGAGGATTTCTGAAGAGCAGTTTAAGTAACAGAAAATGCGGGGTCCATGGCCTGGTCAAGGCACGCTGGATCCCTTGCAGTACAGAAAATTTCTGAAGAACTGTTTGGGTTCCAGAAACTGAGTGCTCTGTGGCCTGGTCAAGGCGCTGGATCCCTTGCAGTACAGAGAATTTCTGAAGAACTGTTTGGGTTCCAGAAACTGAGTGGACTGTGGCCTGGTCAAGGGACGCTGGATCCCTTGCTCTTCAGTGGATTTCTGAAGAACTGTTTAGCTTCCAGAAACCGCAGTGTCTGTGGCCTGGTGAAGTCAAGCTGGATCCGTTGCAGTAAAGAGGGTTCTGAAGAACTGTCTAGGTTACAAACACTGCAGGGTCTGTGGCCTGGTGAAGGCACACTGGATGCCTTGCAGTACATAATATTTCTGAAGAACTGTTTAGATTCCAGAAACCACGGGGTCCATTGCCAGGTGAAGGCACCTTGGATCCCTTGCAGTAGAGAGGATTTCTGAAAAACTATTTAGATTCCTGAAATTGGGGGATCCATGGCATGGTCAAGGCATGCTGGATCCCTTGCGGTACAGAGGATTCCTGAAAAACATTTTAGGTTCCAGAAATTGTGGGGGGTCGATGGACTGCTCAAGGCACGCTGGATCCCTTATGGAACAGAGAATTCCTGAAAAACTGCATAGGTTCCAGAAATCGAGGGGCTCATGGCCAGGTGAAAGAAAAAAATACTCACCTTAGTAATGTTTCTTCTAATGGAGTCTTGCTATATTATGACAATTGCAGTTTGTCCCACCATTAGAACTGCTCCGGAGGTGAGAGTGTTAACTTCCATGCCAGGCATGGAACTTAGAGCACAAGCTCAGTTAGAAAAGCTCTGTCTGGAATATTTCAAACTGAAACTGTCAGATCTTTATGAGCAAAACTCATTAAAGTTCTGTGTGGAAGCTGTAACCTACACTAGCCAACTGGCTACTTAAATATTAACACATTTTCCTGGTCCCAACACCAAGACTCAAGTCAGGGGACCAAAAAATAAGATAAGATAAGATAAAACACAACACCCAAACACCCCAAAAAAGGAGGGGTGGAAAACATAAAATGGGCATTAATAAGTGCCAACACTGGACTGCCCACCCCATACCCAAAGTAGAAGTTCTGAGAGGGGCAGGCTGGGGGGGAGGTCATAATATAGCAAGACTCCATTAGAAGAAACATTACTAAGGTGAGTAATTTTTTCTTCAAACAACATGAAGTCTTGCTATATTATGACAACTGCAGACTACACAGCAGTACCTCCATGGAGGAGGGACAGAACCTACTTAGGGAATAGGCTGTGAAGCACAGCTGTGTCAAACCGAGCATCCCTCCTGGCCTGGATATCCAGGGAGTAATGCTTGGTGAAAGTGTGTACTGTTTCCAAGTAGCTGCTTGACATATGTCTAAGATAGGGATGTCTCTGGCAGCAGCTAGAGATGCAGCTGTACCTCTGGTAGAGTGAGCCCTCAGGCCTGAAGGGGAACCCTTACCCAGTTTTTGATAGCAAAATTGGATACAAGAGACAATCCACCTGGCAATGGATCTCTTAGTGGCAGGTTTCCCTTTCTCAACCTCACCATAAGTGAGAAATAGTTGGAGGGACTCAAACCTGTGACCCTTGGTACACTCTATGTAGTAACTTAAAGCCCTCTTAACATCTAAGCTGTGCAACCTCCTCTCACCAGAGGAGGAATGGTCAGTGAAGAACACTGAAGAGAAATAGATTGATTGGTGGAAATCTGAAACCACCTTAGGCAAAAACTTCCTGTTAGTCCTGAGGACTACCTTATCCCTGTGAAAGAAAATAAAGTCAGTCTCCACTGACAAAGCTTGTAACTCACTTATGCGCCTGGTAGAAGTGATGGCTACTAGAAACACAGTTTTCCAAGTCAAGTACTTAAGCTCTGCCGAAGACAGAGGTTCAAAGGGGGGTTGCATCAGCTGAGCAATGCAAACATTAAGATCTCAGGCAGGGGCCCTGAATGGTGGATTAGTGTGAAGCAATCCCCTGAAAAACTTGGAAAATACAGGGTGAGCGGAAAGAGAAGAGGACTTCCCTGCTGAAATAAAAGCAAAGTCAGCTGCCAAATGCACTTTCAGGGTAGCTGGTCTCAGTCCCAAAGAATTAAGATGGACCATATAGTCCAAAACAGTGGGCAAATCAGCAGATTCCGGGGAAATATGCTTCCCAGAACACCATATGGAAAACCTTTTCCATTTGGAGTTATAAGTAGAACTAGTGGAAGGCTTCCTAGAAGCTTTCAAGATTTAGAGAACACCTTGAAAAAGGTGTAGGTCAGCAAACTCTAACTCCTCAAAAGTCAGGCCTTGAGGTTGAGGGATTTGAGATTCGGATACCAAACTCTCCCCTGGGCACAGGTTAACAGATTGTGGTTCCTGGGGAGACACAGGGGAAGATGGACTGCTAAGGACAGAAGGAGGGTACCAGGGCTGCCTGGCCCAGTCTGGAGCAATCGGAATCATCTTGCAGGGCTGAGATCTGATTTTGACTAGCACCTTGAACAGGAAAGGGAAGGGGGGAAAGGCATAGAGAAACTTCCTTTCCCAATCGAGGAGAAAGGCATCCAGGGGGACTGAGCCCAACACTGGGGGCCTGCAACAAAAAAGTGGAAGTTGATGACTGTCTGGGGCTGCAAAAAGATCTATCTGAGGGGTGCCCCATCTGGCAAAAACTATCCCCAGTACTCTGTGATCAGTGACCATTCGTGATGGCCCTGGGAAATCCTGCTGAGAGCATCTGCCAGGACATTGTCCTTGCCTGGGAGGTGAACTGCTATGAGGAAGTGTTCAGGGAATAAGCCAGAGACCACAACTTCACTGCCTCGGTGCACAAGCCGAGACCGAGTGCCCCCTTGTTGGTTGATGTACCACATTGTAGTGGTGTTGTCTGTTCTGACCTGTACCACTTTGTTCTGAACAGATGCAGAAAAAACCTGAAGTGCTAGAAAAACAGCTCTGAGTTCCAACAGATTGATGTGGAGCAGAGATTCCTGAGGGGACCACAATCCCTGGGTGGAGAGGTCACCCATGTGAGCTCCCCATCTCAAAAGGGACACATCTGTAGTAAGGGTCAAGGAGTGAGATAGAGGGATGAAGGGAACCCCTTGTCTCAGATTGCTCTGATCCTGCCACCACTGAAGGACCTGGATCAGGGTTCGAGTTACTGGGATCAACTTGGATAGGGGATCTCTTCTTCTAGACCAAAAGGCTCTCAAATGGAACTGAATGTCCCTCATCTGAAATCTTGCTCCTTGCACTACAGCTGCGGAAGCAGCCATGTGTCCTAGGAGCTGTAGGAAATGCCTTGCTGGTCGAGAGACCTGCAGAGTGAAGGAGGAGGCCAGGGCCACCAGGGTCCTTACCCTTTCTAGGGGAAGGAAGGCTCTGGCCTACTTTGTGTCCAGTTCTGCACCTATAAAGGTGAGTACCTGGACAGGTTCCAGCACTGACTTTGGAAGACTGAGAAGAAAGCCCAGAGAGATAAGCAGCTGCTGGGTAACTTGCAGGTGTGATTTGACCTGGTCTGGAGACTGACCCACAATGAGCCAGTCGTCTAGGTAGGGAAAGATGGCAATCTTTTGCCTTCTTAAATGAGCAACTGCTACTGCCAGGCATTTTGTGAATACCCTTGGGGCAGAGGTAAGGCCGAAGGGCATTGCTCTGAACTGGTAATGGCCTGAGGGCAGTTCGAATCTGAGGTACTTTCGGTGGGAGCTTCTGATAAGAACATGAAAGTAGGCATCCTTGAGGTCCAGGAAAACTAGCCAGTCCCCTGGCCTTAGGGAGGGTAAAATCATTCTCAGAGTCACCATTTTGAATTTTGGTTTTAAAAGGTGCTTGTTCAGATATCTTAGGTCCAGGATGGGCCACCATTCTCCTGTCTTTTTTGGGGTAAGGAAGTACCTGGAGTACAGACCCTTGCCCTGGTGTAGGGGAGAAACCCTTTCTACAGCTCTGAGAGCCAGGAGGGTTGAGACTTCTGTTTCCAAAGCAAAAGTCTCTAGAGGATTTGCAGGTGGAAAAAATCTGGTTCTCATCTTTGGAAATTTTTGGAAGCTGAGAACCAGACCCTGGCTTACTACTCCCAGGACCCACTTGTCTGATGTCAAAGACTCCCAGTCCTGGACGAAGTAAGCCAGCCTGCCCCCTACAGGTAATGGAGAACCGGCCCTGGGCATCCCATCAGGGTGCCTGTTTGGCAGGACTTTAGGCTGAGGGGTGGGAGCAGGCCTGCTTGTACCCCATCTGCCTCTCCCTCTGAAGAACCCCCTCTGAGCATAAGCTGAAGAGGAGGCTGGGTTTGGTAAAAAGGCCTGTGAAAAGGCCTGCCTCTACCCTTGGGGGGCTGCCTCTGAGGAGTGGCTTGCCGTTCCTTGGCTTGTGCACTCCTATAAGTGGTTCTATATTCATCCATTTTCTTCATATAATTCACTGTCTGCTCCCCAAACAGAGAATTTCCCACCACAGGAAAATCCATAGCCTTAGCCTGGGTATCCTGTGATAAACTAGTACACCTGAGCCAAGCCAATCTACGAAAAGCCACAGATGCAGCCATGACTCTAGAGGATACATCATTAGAATCCACTGCAGCATGGAATTGCACCTTAGATGCCTCAATACCATCAGCAGCCACCTGCTCCAGCTCCTTGGCAAGCTGGCCAGGGGCCTGTTTGGCTAAAGCCATGACAGTATCCCATCTAGATTTCTAGTATCTTGCAACATAAGCCATATAATTTGCTTGTCTGAGTCCCAAGGACGCTGCCATGTATTGTTTTTTAGCCATGGCATCAATCTTCCTGGAGTCCTTGTCAGGAGGATGTGAAGCCAGGGGAATATTAGCCTTATCACAGGCTACAGCCTGAACTACCCCAAAATGGCTGCAATGCTGTGAAAGAAATTCTGTATCAGGACCTGACAAAGTGTACCTCCTGTCCATCTTTTTATCCACAGGAGGCACAGAATTAGGAGCTTTTAAAATTTTTGTTTGTTTCCTAAATGATTTATGTAAAGGAATAGACAATCTCCTGGACTCTGGGATATCCATCATCTCTACAAAGTCAGGCTCCTCTTGCTCATCCACAGCTTCCTCCAAAGGAAGCTGGAGGGTTTCAGCAACTTTTTTATAAAACAGAAAATAAGGAGGGGATTCAGAAAGCCTAGGGGGAGATTCTCCTAAAGGTCTGTCTGGGGAGATGACCGGTTCGATGGGCACATCCAGACTTTCAAAGTCACATTCACACTGTTCATAATCATCCTCCCCCTCCTCTGGTTCATAAAAATCCTCTATATCATATTCTTGAACCGGCCGAACCGACCTTTTGCCAGATAGTAGCAGTTCGGACGGAACCAGGGAAAGTGACTGGACAATTTGGATTGCTTTGGCTATCTCTGCAGCAGTTGGAGAAGGAATTTTTGACTCCACACCTGCTGATTTACTAGTTTTCTTTACTGGAACTGGCTCTTCTGAGTCAGCTTTACGTTTGCCCGAGGAAGTCTCGCCCTGGTCAGAGGACACTCCCTCCGGTTCAGTTGGCACAGAACCGGGCTGGCCATCCGGGTCAGCGGAATTTTTGGCCTCGCGTTCCCTGAGCCTACCAACTCTCTTATCTAGGGTAGCTGCAGGGAAATTCTTGCAAATCTGGCAGTCTGCATTGAGGTGGTCAAACCCCAGACACTAAACACATGTGGTGTGTGGGTCAGCCTTGGCAAAGGCTTCCCCACAGACACCACAGTGTTGAAACCCAGTGGGCCCGGTTTTTCTTTTGGGTTTCTCAGACATAATGCCAGCCTAACCAAAAACTTGCCCTTTTTCCGGCAGTGCCAGGCAAGACACCCTTATCGGTTCCCAACCGTGTCACGGGTCGTGGAAATAACCGTTATGAAATACAGTTTTTTTAGAACCAATAAGAACCGGGAACCACACTCTAAAAAGCTTTCAAATGCTTCAGAATAAAGTTTTAAAACAACCTGATCGGTTCAAACCAAACCAATAAACATTTACAAGTTCCACACAGAAATAAACCTGTCTATTATTTACAATACCACAGACAGAGCTTGAACCGATCGGTTTGCGGTTAAAATAATAATAATCGCGGTTGAATTTAACCGAGAAATGAACCGAGCAGTAGGAGGAATCTCTGGAGCGACTGTTCAGTGAGGCAGAGTAAAGAATCTGACAGTTTCAGTTTGAAATATTCCAGACAGAGCTTTTCTAACCGTGCTCGTGCTCTAAGTTCCATGCCTGGCATGGAAGTTAACTCTTTCACCTCCGGAGCAGTTCTAATGGTGGGACAAACTGCAATTGTCATAATATAGCAAGACTTCAAGTTGTTTGAAGCACACTGGATGCCTTGTAGTACAGAGGATTTATGAAGAACTGTTCAGATTCCAGAGACCGTGAGGTCCTTGGCAAGGAAAAGGCATGCTGGATACCCTGAAGTACAGAGGATTTCTGAAGAACAGTTTAGGTTCCAGAAATTGAAGTGTCCGTGTCCTGGTCAAGGCACGCTGGATTCCGTACGGTACAGAGGATTCCTGAAAAACTGTTTCGGTTCCAGAAATCAGGGGTCCATGGCCAGGTCAAGGCACGCTGGAACCCAAGCAGTACAGAGGATTTCTGAGGAACTGTTTAGGTTCAAGAAACCATGGTGTCCATGTCCTGGTCAAGTTACGCCGGACCCCATGCAGTAAAGAGGATTTCTGAAGAACTGTTTAGGTTCCAGAAACTGTGGGTTCTGTGACCTGGTGAAGAAACACTGGTTGCCTTGCAGTACAGGGGATATCTGAAGAACTGTTTAGGTTCCAGAAACCACGGGGTCCATGGCCTGGTCAAGGCACACTGGATTCCTTGCAGTACAGAACTTTTCTGAAGAACTGTTTAAGTCCCTGAAACTGCGGGGTCCATGGCCTGGTCAAGGGATGCTGGATCCCTTGCAGTACTGTGGGTTTCTGAAGAACTGTTTAGGTTCCAGAAACTGGGGAAGGGGGTCCGTGGCCTGGTCAAGGCATGCTGGATCCCTGGGAGTGCAGAAGATTTCTGAAGAACTGTTTAGTTTCCAGAAAATGCAGGGTCCGTGGCCTGGTGAAGGAACGCTGGATCCCTTGCAGTACAGAGGATTGTTGAAAAACTGTTTGGGTTCCAAAAATCGAGGGTTCCTGGCCTTGTAGAAAAACGTTGGATCCCTTGCTGTACAAAGGGTTTCTGAAAACCTGTTTAGATTCCAGAAATCGAGGGGTCCATGGCCTGGACAGGGCATGCTGGACCCCTTGCAGTACAGCGCATTTCTGAAAAACTGTTTCGGTTCCAGAAATCGAAGGGTACAAGGCCTGGTTCAGTCATGCTGGATCCCTTGCAGTACAGTGGATTTCTTAAGAGTTGTAAGTTCCTGAAATGGTGGGGTCCATGGCCTGGTCATAGCACACTGAATCCCTTGGAGTTCAGCAGAGTTCTGAAGAACTCTTTAGCATCCAAAAACCACGGTGTAAATGGCCAGGAGAAGGAACGCTGGATCTCTTGCAGTACTGAGGATTTCTGAAGAACTGTTCAGATTCCAGAGACCACGGGGCGCATTGCAAGGTGAAGGCATGCTGGATGCCTTGCAGTACTGAGGATTTCTGAAGAATTGTTTAGCTTATAGAAATCGCGGGGTCTGTGGCTTGGACAAGGCATGCTGGATCCCTTGCAGTACAGAGGATTTCTGAAGAACTGTTTAGATTCCAGAAAGCACAGGGTCCATTGCCAGGTGAAGGCACCTTGGATCCCTTGCAGTAGAGAGGATTTCTGAAGAACTGTTTAGATTCCAGAAATCACAGCGTCCGTGGGCTAGTTAAGGCACGCTGGATCCCTTGAACTACAGAGGATTTTTGAAAAACTGTTTGGGTTCCAGAAACTGAGGGATCCATGGCAAGGTCAAGGCAAATTGAGGGGTCTGTGGCCTGGTCCAGGCACGCTGGATCCCTTATGGCAGAGAGGATTCCTGAAAAACTGTTTCAGTTCCTGAAATCGAGGGATCTGAGGCCTGGTGAAGGCACGCTGGATCCCTTGCGGTACAGAGGATTTCGGAAAAACTGTTTAGGTTCCAGAAACCTTGGTGTCCATGGCCTGGTCAAGGTACGCTGGACCCCATGCAGTACAGAGGAATTTTGAAGAACTGTTTAGGTTCCAGAAACTGTGGGGTCTGTGGTCTGGTGAAGGCACACTGGTTGCCTTGCAGTAAAGAGGATTTCTGAAGAACTATTTAGGTTCCAGAAACTGTGGGGTCTGTGGCCTGGCGAAGGCACACTGGTTGCCTTGCAGTACAGAGGATATCTGAAGAACTGTTTAGGTTCCAGAAATCGGGGGGGGGTCCATGGCCTGGTCAAGGCATGCTGGATCCCTGGCAGTACAGAGGATTTCTGAAGAACTGTTTGGGTTCCCAAAACTGAGTGGTCCATGGCATGGTCAAGGCAGGCTGGGTCCCTTGCACTTCAGCAGATTTCTGAAGAACTGTTTAGCTTCCAGAAACCACAGTGTCCATGGCCTGGTGAAAGCGAACTTGATCCCATGTAGTAAAGAGGATTTCTGAAGCATTGTTTAGGTTACAAAAACCGCAGGGTCTGTGGCCTGGTGAATGCACACTGGATGACTTGCAGTACAGAGGATTTCTGAAGTACTGTTTAGATTTGAGAAACCATGGGGTCCATTGCCAGGTGAAGGCTCCCTGGATCCCTTGCATAAGAGAGGATTTCTGAAATCGGGGGATCCATGCACTGGTCAAGGCACGCTAGATCCCTTGCAGTACAGAGGATTCCTGAAAAACAGTTTAAATTATGGAAATGGGGGGATCCATGGACTGCTCAAGGTACGCTGGATCCCACATGGTACAGAGAATTCCTGAAAAATTGCATAGGTTCCAGAAATCGAGGGGGTCCGTGGCTTGGTTAAGGCACACTGGATCCCTCTGCAGTACAGAGCATTTCAGAAAAACTGTTTAGGTTCCAGAAATCGAGGGGGTCCGTGGCTTGGTTAAGGCACACTGGATGCCTTTGCAGTACAGTGGATTTCTGTAGAAATGTTTAAGTTCCAGAAATCGCAGGGTCCGTGGCCTGTTCAAGGCATGCTGGATCCCTTGTACTACAGTGGATTTCTGAAGAACTGTTTAGCTTCCAGAAACTGCAGTGTCCATGGCCTGGTGAAGGCACCTTGGATCCCTTGCAGTAGAGAGGATTTCTGAAGAACTGTTTCAGTTCCAGAACCACGGGGTCCAAGGCCTGGTCAAGGCATGCTGGATCCCTTGCAGTACAGAGAATTTCTGAAGAGCTGTTCAGATTCCAGAAATTGAGGGGTCTGTAGCCTGGTCAAGGCATGCTGGATCCCTTGAAGTACAGAGGATTTCTGAAAAACTGGGTTCCAGAAATCAAGGGGTCCATGGCTTGGTCAAGGCACGCTGGATCCCTTGCAGTACAGAGGAATCCTGAGGAGCTGTTGAAGTTCCAGAAATCGCAGGGTTCGTGGCTTGGTCAAGGCACGCTGGACACCCTGAAGTACAGATGATTTCTGAAAAACTGTTTGGGTTCCAGAAATTGAGGGGTCTGTGGCTAGGTCAAGGCATGCTGAATCCCTTGCAGTACAGAGGATTCCTGAAAAACTGTTTTGGTTCCAGAAACCATGATATCCGTGGCCTGGTCAAGGTACGCTGGACTCCATGCAGTACAGAGAATTTCTGAAGAACTGTTTAGGTTCCAGAAACTGTGGGTTCTGTGGCCTGGTGAAGGCACACTGGTTGCCTTGCAGTACAGAGGATTTCTGAAGAACTGTTCAGGTTCCAGAAACCACAAGGTCCATGGCCTGGTCAAGGGACGCTGGATCCCTTGCTCTTCAGCGGATTTCTAAAGAACTGTTTAGCTTCCAGAAACCGCAGTGTCCATGGCCTGGTGAAGGCAAGCTAGATCTGTTGCAGTAAAGAGGTTTTCTGAAGAACTGTCTAGGTTACAAAAACTGCAGTTTCTGTGGCCTGGTGAAGGCTCACTGGATCCCTTGCAATAAAAAGGATTTCTGAGGAACTGCTTAGATTCCAGAAACCGTGTGGTCCATTGCCTGGTCAACGCACTCTGGATCCCTTGCAGTACAGAGGATTTCTGAAGAACTGTTTAGGTTCCGGAAACCACGGGGTCCATTGCCTGGTCAAGGCCCGCTGGATCCCTTGTGGTACTGTGGGTTTCTGATGAACTGTTTAGGTCCCAGAAACCTAGGAGTTGGTCCGTGGCCTGGTCAAGGCATGCTGGATCCCTGGCAGTACATAGGATTTCTGAAGAAATGTTTAGGTTCCAGAAAATGCGGGGTCTGTGGCCTTGTGAAGGCACACTGGATCCCTTGAAGTACAGCGGATTCCCGAAAAACTGTTTAGGTTCCAGAAATCGAGGAGTCCATGGCCTGGTCAACACACACTGGATCCCTTGCAGTACAGAGGATTTCTGAAAAACTGTTTAGGTTCCAGAAACCGTGGTGTCCTTGGCCTGGGCAAGGTACGCTGGACCCCATGCAGTACAGAGGATGTCTGATGAACTGTTTAAGTTCCAGAAACTGTGGGGTCTGTGGCCTGGTCAAGGCACGCTGGATCCTGCAGTTCAGAGGATTTTTGAAGAACTGTTTAGGTTCCGGAAATTGCAGGATCTGTGGCCTGGTCAAGAGACGCTGTACCCCTTGTAGTACAGAGGATTTCTGAAGAACTGTTTAGGTTCCAGAAATCGCGGCGTCCGTAGGCTGGATAAGGCACGCTGAATCCCTTGAACTGCAGAGGATTTTTGAAAAACTGCTTGGGTTCCTGAAATTGAGGGATCCATGGCATGGTCAAGGCACGATGGATCCCTTGCAATACAGAGGATTTCTGAAAAACTGTTTGGGTTCCAGAAATTAAGGGGTCTGTGGCCTGGTCAAGGCACGCTGGATCCCTTATGGCAGACAGGATTCCTGAAAAACTGTTTTGGTTCCAGAAATCAAGGGGTCCGAGGCCAGGTGAAGGCACGCTGGATCCATTGCAGTACAGAGGAATTCTGAAAAACTGTTTAGGTTTCAGAAACCGTGGTGTCCGTGGCCTGGTCAAGGTATGCTGGACCCAATGCAGTACAGAGGATTTCTGAAGAACTGTTTAGGTTCCAGAAACTGTGGGGTCTGTGGCCTGGTGAAGGCACACTGATTGCCTCGCAGTACAGAGGATTTCTGAAGAACTGTTTAGGTTCCAGAAACTGTGGGGTCTGTGGCCTGGTCAAGGCACACTGGATCCCTTGCAGTACAGATGATTTTTGAAGAACTGTTTGGGTTCCAAAAACTGAGTGGTCCATAGCCTGGTCAAAGCATGCTGGATCCCTTGCAGTAACTAGGTTTTCTGAAGAACTGTTTAGGTTCCAAAAAACCGCAGGGTCTGTGGCCTGGTGAAGGCACACTGGATGCCCTGCAGTACAGAGGATTTCTAAAGAACTGTTTAGATTCCAGAAACCGCGGGCTCCATTGTCAGGTAAAGGCACCCTGGATCCCTTGTAGTAGAGAGGATTTCTGAAGAACTGTTTAGGTTCCTGAACCTCAGGGTCTGTGGCCTGGTCAAGGCATGCTGGAACCCTTGCAGTACAGAGGATTTCTGAAGAACTGTTTAGGTTCCAGAAATCGTGGGGTCAGTGATCTGGTAAGGGCACGCTGGATCTTGTAGTACAGCAGATTTCTGAAGTAATGTCTAAGTTCCAGAAATCATAGGGTCCATGGCCTGGTCAAGGCATGCTGGATCCCTTGCAGTACTGTGGGTTTCTAAAGAACTGTTTAAGTTCCAGAAAGTGGGGGGGTGGCAGTCTGTGGCCTGCTCAAGGCACGCTGGACCCCATGCAGTACAGAGGATTTCTGAAGAACTGTTTAGCTTCCAGAAACTGTGAGGTCTATGGCCTGGTGAAGGCACACTGGGTGCCTTGCAGTACAGAGGTTTTCTGAAGAACTGTTTAGGTTCCAGAAACCGGGGGGGGTGGTCCATGGCCTGGTCAAGGCTTGCTGGATCCCTGGCAGTACTGAGGATTTCTGAAGAATTGTTTAGGATCCAGAAAATGCAGTTTCTGTGGCCTGGTCAAGGCACGCTGGATCCCTTGCAGTACAGATGATTTTTGAAGAATTGTTTGGGTTCCAGAAACCGAGTGGTCCATAGCCTGGTCAAAGCATGCTGGACCCCTTGTAATAAAGAGGTTTTCTGAAGAACTGTTTAGGTTCCAGAAATCGCGGGGTCAGAGCACGCTGGATCCCGTGCAATACAGAGGATTTCTGAAGAACTGTTTAGATTCCAGAAATTGAGGGGTCTGTAGCCTGGTCAAGGCACACTGGTTCTGTTGCAGTACAGAGGATTTCTGAAGAACTGTTTAGGTTCCAGAAATCGTGGCATCCGTCGGCTGGTAAAGGCATGCTGGATCCCTTGAAGTACAGAGGATTTCTGAAAAACTGTTTGGGTTCCAGAAATTGAGGGGTCCATGGTCAAGGCACGCTGGATCCCTTGTAGTACAGAGGTTTTCTGAAAAACTGTTGGGGTTCCAGAAATCGAGGGGTCCGTTGCCAGGTAAAGGCATGCTGGATCCCTTACGGTACAGAGGATTCCTGAAAAACTGTTTTGGTTCCAGAAATCAAGGGGTCCATGGCCTGGTGAGGGCACACTGATTGCCTTGCAGTACAGAGGATTTCTGAAGAACTGTTTAGGTTCCAGAAACTGTGGGGTCTGTGGCCTGGTGAAGGCACCACTGGGTGCCTTTCAGTACAGAGGATACCTGAAGAAATGTTTAGGTTCCAGAAACCATGGGATCCATGGCCTAATGAAGGCACACTTGATCCCTTGCAGTACAGAATGTTTCTGAAGAGTTGTTTAGGTTCCTGAAACCGCGGGGTCCATGGCCTGGTCAAGGCATGCTGGATCCCTTACGGTACAGAGAATTCCTGAAAAACTGCATAGGTTCCAGAAATCAAGGGGTCCATGGCGTGGTGAAAGCATGCTAGATCTCTTGCAGTACAGAGGATTTCTGAAAAAAATTTTAGGTTCCAGAAATCGAGGGGTCCATGGCCTGGTCAAGGCACGCTGAACTACTTTCAGTACAGTGCATTTCTAAAAAACTGTCATTTCCAGAAATCGAGAGGTACAAGGTCTGGTTAAGGCATGCTGGATCCCTTCCAGTACAGCAGATTTCTGAACAATTGTAAGTTACTGAAATGGCAGGGTCCATGGCCTGGGTCAAGGCACGCTGAATCCCTTGGAGTTCTGAAGAACTGTTTAGCATCCATAAACTGCAGTGTCCATGACCAGGTGAAGGAATGCTGGATCCCTTGCAGTAAAGAGAATTTCTGAAGAAATGTTTAGCTTCCAAAACCATGGGTTCTGTGGCCTGATGATGGCACACTGGATGCTTTGCAGTACAGAGGATTTCTGAAGATCTGTTCAGATTCCAGAACCATGAGGTCCATAACAAGGTGAAGGCATGCTGGATGCCTTGCAGTACAGAGGTTTCTGAAGAATGTTTAGCTTCCAGAAATCCGGGTCCTGTGGCCTGGACAAGGCATGCTGGATCCCTTGCAGTACAGAGATTTCTGAAGAACTGTTTATGTTCCAAAATTGCGGGGTCTGTTGCCTCGTCAAGGCACACTGGATCCCTTGCAGTACAGAAGATTTCTGAAGAACTGTTTAGGTTCCAGAAATCATGGGGACCATGGCCAGGTAAAGCATGCTTGATCGCTTGCAGTACAGAGGATTTCTAATGAACAGTTTAGGTTCCCAAACTCGCAGGGTCTGTTGCCTGGTCAAGGCACGCCGGATGCCTTGCAGTACAGAGGATCTCTGAAAAGCTGTTTAGATTCCTGAAATTGGATGATCCATGGCCTGGTCAAGGCACACTGGATCCCTTGCAGTACAGAGGATTCCTGAAAACCAGTTTAGGTTCAAGAAATTGTGGGGTTCGTGGCCTGGTTAAGGCATGTTGGATCCCTTGCGGTACAGAGCATTTCTGAAAAACTGTTTAAGTTCCAGAAATTGAGGGGTCCATGGCCTGCTCAAGGCACGCTGGATCCCTTGTAGTATGGAGGATTCCTGAAAAACTATTTAAGTTACATAAATTGAGGGATCTGTGGCCTGGTCAAGACACGCTGGATTACTTGCAGTATAGAGGATTCCTAAAAAAACTGTTCAGGTTCCAGAAATTGAGGGCCCGTTGTCTGTTTATGGCACATTGGATCCCTTATGGTGCAGAGCAATCCTGGAAAACTGTTTAGGTTGAAGAAATTGAGGGGTGCGCGGCCTAGTCAAGGCGCTGTATCCCTTGCAGTACAGAGGTTTTCTGAAAAACTGTTTAGGTTCCAGAAATCAAGGGTTCCGTGGATTGGTCAAGGCATGCTGGATCCCTTGCTGTACAGAGGTTTTCTGAAAAACTGTTAAGGTTCCAAAAATCGAGGGTTCCATGGACTGGTTAAAGCATGCTGGATCCCTTGCTGTACAGAGGATTTCTGAAAAAATGTTTAGGTTCCAGAAATCGAGGGGTCCATGGCCTGGACAAGGCACACTGGACCCCTTGCAGTACAGCGCATTTCTGAAAAACTGTTTTGGTTCCAGAAATCGAGGGTCCGGGGACTGGTCTGGATCCCTTGCAGTACAGTGGATTTCTGAAGAATTTTAAGTTCCTCATATGGCGGGGTCCATGGCCTGGTCATGGCACGCTGAATCCCTTGGAGTGCATCGGAGTTCTGAAGAACTGTTTAGCATCCAAAATCCATGGAGTCCATGGTCAGGTGAAGAATTGCTGGATCACTTGCAGTAAAGAGAATTTCTGAAGAAATGTTTTGCTTCCAAAAACTGTGGGGTCTGTGGCCTGGTGAAGGCACACCAGATGCCTTGCAGTACAGAGGATTTCTGAAGAACTGTTTAGCTTCCAGAAATGGCAGGGTCTATGGCCTGGACAAGGCATGCTGGATCCTTTGCAGTACAGAGGATTTCTGAAGAACTGTTTAGGTTCCAGAAATCACGGAGTCTGTGGCCTGGTAGAGGCACCCTGGGTCCCTTGCAGTACAGAGGATTTCTGAAAACCTATTTACGTTCCAGATATCGAGGGGTCCATGGCCTGGACAGGGCACGCTGTACCCCTGCAGTACAGCGCATTTCTGAAAAACTGTTTGAGTTCAAAAATCCGAGGGGTACAAGGCCTGGTTAAAACATAGCTGGATCCCTTGCAGTACAGTGGATTTCTGAAGAATTGTAAGTTCCTGAAATGGTAGGGATCCATGGCCTGGTCATAGCACGCCTGAATCCCTTGAGTTCAGCGGAGTTCTGAAGAACTCTGTAGCATCCAAAACCACGTAAAAGCCAGGTGAAGGAACGCAGGATGCCTTGCAGTACTGAGGATTTCTGAAGAACTGTTCAGATTCCAGAGACCGTGGGGCCGATTGCAAGGGGAAGGCATGCTGGATACCTTGCAGTACTGAGGATTTCTGAAGAATTGTTCAGCTTCCAGAAATTGCGGGGTCTGTGGCTTGGACAAGGCATGCTGGATCCCTTGCAGTAAAGAGGATTTCTGAAGAACTGTTTAGGTTCTAGGAATCACAGGGTCTGTGGCCAGGTAATGGCACACTGAATCCCTTGCAGTACAGAAGATTTCTGATGAACAGTTAAGGTTCCAGAACTCGCGGGGTCTGTGGCCTGGTCAAGGCATGCTGGATCCCTTGCACTACAGTGGATTTATGAAGAACTGTTTCGCTTCCAGAAACCACAGTGTCCGTGGCCTGGTGAAGGCACACTTTATCCCTTGCAGTAAAGAGGATTTCTGAGGAACTGTATAGATTTCAGAAACCATGGGGTCGATTGCCAGGTGAAGACACCCTGGATCCCTTGCAGTAGAGAGGAATTCTGAAGAACTGTTTCGGTTCCAGAACCACAGGGTCTGTGGCCTGGTCAAGGCATGCTGGAACCCATGCAATACAGAGTATTTCTGAAGAACTGTTTAGGTTCCAGAAATCATGGGGTCTGTGGCCTGCTGAAGGCACGCTTTATCCCTTGCAGTAAAGAGGATTTCTGAGGAATGGTTTAGATTCCTGAAACCATGAGGTCCATTGCCAGGTGAAGGCACCCTGGATCCCTTGCAGTAGAGAGAAATTCTGAAGAAATGTTTCAGTTCCTGAACCATGGGGTCCTTGGCCTGGTCAAGGCATGCTGGATCCCTAGCAATTCAGAGGATTTTTGAAGAACTGTTTACGTTCCAGAAATCACAGGATCAGTGGCCTGGTGAAGGCACTCTGGATCCTAGGCAGTTCAGAGGATTTCTGAATAACTGTTAAGGTTCCAGAAATCGTGGCATCCGTGGAGTGGTCAACGCATGCTGGATCCCTTGAAGTACAGAGGATTTCTGTAAAACTGGGTTCCAGAAATTGCGGGGTCCGTGGCCTCGTCAAGGCACACTGAATCCCTCGCGGTACAGGATTCCTGAAAAACTGTTTCGGTTCCAGAAATCAAGGGGTCTGTGGCCTGATGAAGGCACGCTGGATCCCTTGTGGTGCAGAGGATTTCTGAAAAACAGTTTAGCTTCCAGAAACCATGGTGTCCGTGGCCTGGTCCAGGTACGCTGGACCCCATGCAGTACAGAGGATTTCTGAAGAACTGTTTAGGTTCCAGAAACTGTGGGGTCTGTGGCCTGGTGAAGGCACACTAGTTGATTTGCAGTACAGAGGATTTCTGAAGAACTGTTTAGGTTCCAGACACCACGGGATCCATGGCCTGGTCAAGGGACACTGTATCAGTTGCAGTACAAAACATTTCTGAAGAACTGTTTAAGTTCCTGAAACTGTGTGGTCCATGGCCAGGTCAAGGCATGCTGGATCCCTTACAGTACTGTGGGTTTCTGAAGAACTGTTTAGGTTCCAGAAACCGGGGTGGGGATTCCAGTGGCCTGGTCAAGGTATGCTGGATCCCTGCAGTACAAAGGATTTCTGAAAAGCTGTTTAGGTAACAGAAAATGCAGGGTCCGTGGCTGGTCAAGGCACGCTGGATCCCTTGAAGTACAGAAATTTCTGAAGAACTGTTTGGGTTCCAGAAACTGAGTGGTCCGTGGCCAGGTTAAGGGACGCTGGGATCCTTTGCTCTTCAGCGGATTTCTGAAGAACTGTTTAGCTTCCAGAAACGCAATGTCCGTGGCCTGATGAAGGCAAGCTGGATCCGTTGCAATAAAGAGGTTTTCTGAAGAAATGTCTAGGTTACAAAAACCACAGGGTCTGAGGCCTGGTCAAGGCACGCTGGATCCCTTGCAGTTCAGAGGATTTTTGAAGAACTGTTTAGGTTCCAGAAATTGCAGGATCTGTGGCCTGGTCAAGAGACGCTGTACCCCTTGCAGTACAGAGGATTTCTGAAGAACTGTTTAGGTTCCAGAAATCACGGCATCCGTGGGCTGGTTAAGGCACGCTGGATCCCTTGAACTACAGAGGATTTTTGAAAAACTGTTGGTTTCCAGAAATTGAGGGATTCATGGCATGGTCAAGGCACACTGGATCCCTTGCAGTACTGTGGGTTTCTAAAAAACTGTTTAGGTTCCAGAAACCGTGGTGTCTGTGGCCTGGTCAAGGTATGCTGGACCCCATGCAGTACAGAGGATTTCTGAAGAACTAAGTTCCAGAAAATGCAGGGCCCATGGCCTGGTCAAGGCACACTGGGTGCCTTGCAGTACAGAGGTTTTCTGAAGAACTGTTTAGGTTCCGGAAACCACGGGGTCCTTGGCCTGGTCAAGGCACACTTTATCCCTTGCAGTACTGTGGGTTTCTGAAAAACTGTTTAGGATTCAGAAACCGGAGAATGGGTCCATGGCCTGGTCAAGACTTGCTGGATCTCTGGCAGTACTGAGGATTTCTGAAGAAATGTTTAGGTTCCAGAAAATGCAGTTTCTGTGGTCTGGTCAAGGCACACTGGATCCCTTGCAGTACAGATGATTTTTGAAATACTGTTTGGGTTCCAGAAACCAAGTGGTCCATGGCCTGGTCAAGGCACGCTGGATGCCTTGCACTTCAGCAGATTTGTGAAGAACTGTTTAGCTTCCAGAAACTGCAGTGTCCATGGTCTGGTGAAGGCAAGCTGTATCCCTTGCAGTAAAGAGGTTTTCTGAAGAACTGTTTAGGTGCCAAAAACCGCAGGGTCTGTGGCCTGGTGAAGGCACACTGGCTGCCCTGCAGTACAGAGGATTTCTGAAGATCTGTTTAGATTCCAGAAACCGCGGGGTACGTTGCCAGGTGAAGGCACCCTGGATCCTTTGTAGTAGAGAGGATTTCTGAAGAACTGTTTAGGTTCCAGAACCACAGGGTCTGTGGCCTGGACAAGGCATGCTGGAACCCTTGCAGTACAGAGAATTTCTGAAGAGCTGTTTAGGTTCCAGAAATCGCAGGGTCAGTGATCTGGTTAGGGCACGCTGGATCCCGTGCAGTACAGAGAATTTCTGAAGAACTGTTTAGGTTCCAGAAATTGTGGCATCTGTGGGCTGGTAAAGGCATGCTGGATCCCTTGAAGTACAGAGGATTTCTGAAAAACTGTTTGGGTTCCAGAAATTGAGGGGTCCATGGCATGGTCAAGGCACACTGAATCCCTTGCAGAGGAGACCATTATGGCTTTCCAAAGAGGTAGCAAAGAAAGTGAAAGCCAAAAAGATTGCATTCAGGCAATACAAAAAGACACAGGCAGAAGGGGATAGGGAGAAGTACCAGGAGAAGCAAAGGGAGGCAGAGAGGTCAGTAAGGGAAGCCAAAGCTCAGACAGAAGAGCACATTGCAAAATCAGTGGGTAGAGGGACAAAACCTTTTACAGGTACACAAGTGAAAAGGAAAGACAAAGGGAGGGATAGTGAGACTAAAGGGGAGGATGGGGGCCTGTGGAGGATGACAACAGTAAAGCTGACATATTGAACAGGTATTTCTGCTCAGTCTTTACTGAGGAAGAGGAGGGTAATGGGTCTGAAGGGAGTACAAGGGGTGAGAATGGTGCAGAAATGGACACAAGTCCCTTTACACGAGAAAGGGTCCTGAAGGAACTGGAAGTAATAAGAGTTGATAAAGCAATGGGGCCAGATGGGGTGCACCCCAGGGTCCTTAAAGAACTAAGAGAGGTGGTGGCTGAACCTCTGGCTATCCTGTTTAGCCAATCACTGGAAACAGGGGAGGTACCCAAAGCATACCTCTCAACCTCCCCTCATAAATCAGGGACAAGGCTTAAAAAAATCAACTAAGAAAGAACAAGTCTGTAACTTTTATGTTTGATATTATTTTGTACTTATAACCCCACTGTTTAGTCACAGAAACACAATTTTAGGAGGGCAGAGTAAAATTTTTAGACAAATCAAGTCCCTGAAAATCAGGGACAGTTGAGAGGTATGACCCAAAGACTGGAGGACAGCAGATGTAGTCCCCTTATACAAAAGTGGGAACAAAGAGGAAGCAGGGAACTACAGACCAGTCAGCCTCACCTCGGTAGTGGGGAAGATCATGGAAGCACTACTGAAGGAGAGATTGGTGGAATATCTGGTTGTCAATGGACTACAGGACCCAAGGCAGCATGGTTTCACCAGGGGGAGGTCATGTCAGACCAACCTCGCTGAATTTTTTGACTGGGTGACTAGGGAGGTGGATCAGGGAGGGAGGTGGATCAGGGGAGGGCAGTGGACATGGTCTATCTGGACTTCAGCAAGGCCTTTGACACTGTGCCACATAGAGACTATTACACAAACTGGGGAATATGGGTGTCGGCAGGACAGTAGTGTGGTGGGGTAGGTAACTGGCTGGGTGGCAGGACACAGAGGGTGGTGGTAAATGGCTGTCACTCCACAGAGGGAAGAGTGACCAGTGGGGTACCACAGGGATCAGTGCTGGGACCGTCCTATTCAATATCTTCATCAGTGACATTGCGCAGGACCTAGAAGGCAGAATTTCACTGTTCGCTGATGACACAGAGCTCTGTAACAGAGTAGACACACCAGAGGGTGTAGACAGAATGAGAAGTGACCTGCAGAAACTTGAAGAATGGTCAGGGGTTGGCAGTTGAAATTCAATGCAAGAAGTGCAAGATAATGCATATGGGGCACAAAACCCTGGCACAATATATCAGTTGGGGGTGAGGATATAGCATGCACCAAGCAGGAAAGGGATCTTGGGGTTATCATCTCTGATGACCTCAGGGTAGAAAACAGTGTGACAAGGCAGCAGGTAAAGCAAATAGGATGCTGGGATGTATAGGCAGGGGCATCACCAGCAGGAAAGGGAGATCATAATTCCGCTATACAAGACACTAGTGAGGCCCCACCTGGAGTACAGTGTACAGTTCTGGAGACCATACTCACGTATGACATAGACAGGGTAGAGAAGTTTCAGAGGAGGGCAACAAAGATGGTGCATGGATTGCATCACAAGTCCTATGAAGACAGTTTGAAGGAACTGAACATGTACTCCCTGTAGGAGAGGAGGGAGAGAGGGGATATGATAGAGACATACAAGTATCTTACAGGGAGGAACAGGGTGCAGGAAAACACTATTTTTAAGCGAAAAAGGTGTTCTAGGATTAGAGGACATGGGATGAAGTTGGAGGGAGGATGATTCAAAGGAAACATGAGAAAGAATTTCTTCACAGAACGGGTGTGGAAAAGTGGAACACCCTGCCAGAGAAAGTGGTGGGGGCTGAAACAATCACGGGATTTAAGAATGCATGGGATAGACATAAAGGAATTCTGGAGGTCAGGGGTAAGGGGCAACAGACTTCTAGGAAAACAAACAACTTACAAGCTCAAATGGGCAGACTGGGTGGGCCATAGGCCCTTATCTGCCGACACTGTCTAAGTATCTAGGTATCTATGTATCAGTACAGAGGTTTTCTGAAAAACTGTTTGGGTTCCAGAAATTGAGGGGTCCGTTGCCAGGTAAAGGCATGCTGGATCCCTTACGGTACAGAGGAATCCTGAAAAACTGTTTCAGTTCCAGAAATCAAGGGTCCGTGGCTCTGCGAAGGCATGCTGGATCTCTTGCAGTACAGAGGATTTCGGAAAAACTTTTTAGGTTCCAGAAATTGAGAGGTCGATGGCCTGGTCAAGGCACGCTGGACCACTTTCAGCACAGCGCATTTCTGAAAAACTGTTTCGTTTCCAGAAATCGATGGGTACAAGGCCTGGTTAAGGCATGCTGGATCCCTTCCAGTACAGCAGATTTCTGAAGAATTGTAATTTCCTGAAATGGCAGGGTCCATGGCCTGGTCAAGGCACGCTGAATCCCTTGGAATTCAGCGGAGTTCTGAAGAACTGTTTAGCATCCAAAAACTGCAGTGTCCATGGCTAGGTGAAGGAATGCTGGATCCCATGCAGTAAAGAGAATTTCTGAAGAAATGTTTAGCTTCAAAAACCATGGGTTCTGTGGCCTGATGATGGTACACTGGATGCCTTGCAGTACAGAGGATTTCTGAACATCAGTTCAGATTCCAGAACACATGAGGTTCATAGCAAGGTGAAGGCATGCTGGACGCCTTGCAGTACAGAGGATTTCTGAAGAATTGTTTAGCTTCCAGAATTCACGGGGTCTGTGGCCTGGACAAGGCATGCTGGATCCCTTGCAGTGCAGAGAATTTCTGAAGAACTGTTTAGGTTCCAAAAATTGCGGGGTCTGTAGCCTGGTCAAGGCACACTGGATCCCTTGCAGTACAGAAGATTTCTGAAGAACTGTTTAGGTTCCAGAACTTGCGGGGTCTGTGGCCTGGTCAAGGAATGCCGGATGACTTGCAGTACAGAGGATTCCTGAAAAGCTGTTTAGATTCCTGAAATTGGATGATCCATGGCCTGGTCAAGGCACGCTGGATCCCTTGCAGTACACAGGATTCCAGAAAAACAGTTTAGGGTCCAGAAATTGTGGGATCCATGAACTGCATAAAGGCATGCTGGATCCTAATGGTACAGAGAATTCTGAAAAACTGCATAGGTTCCAGAAATCGAGGGGTCCGTGGCCTGGTTAAGGCATGCTGGATCCCTTGCAGTACAGAGCATTTCTGAAAAACTGTTTAGGTTCCAGAAATCGACGGGTCTGTGGCCTGGTCAAGGGACGCTGGATCCCTAGCAGTACAGCGGATTTCTGAAAAACTGTATAGGTTCCAGAAATAGAGGGGTCTGTGGCCTGGTCAAGGCACGCTGGATCCGTTGTAGTATGGAGGATTCCTGAAAAACTATTTAAGTTACATAAATCGAGGGATCTGTGGCCTGGTCAAGACACGCTGGATCCCTTGCAGTACAGAAGATTCCTAAAAAAAATGTTTAGGTTCCAGAAATTGAGGGGTCTGTTGTCTGCTGATGGCACACTGGATCCCTTATGGTACAAACAATCCTGAAAACTGTTTGGTTGAAGAAATCGGGGTGTCATGACTAGTCAGGGCACTGTATCCCCTGCGAGTACCAGAGGTTTTCTGAAAAACTGTTTAGGTTCAGAAATCCAAGGGTTCCGTGGACTGGTCAAGGCATGCTGGATCCCTTGCTGTACAGAGGATTTCTGAAAAACTGTTTAGGTTCCAGAAATCAAGGGGCCCATGGCCTGGACAAGGTACACTGGACCCCTTGCAGTACAGCACATTTCTGAAAAACTGTTTTGGTTCCAGAAATCGAGGGTTCCATGGGCTGGTCAAGGCATGCTGGATCCTTGCAGTACAGTGGATTTCTGAAGAATTGTAAGTTCCTGAAATGGCGGAGTCCATGGCCTGGTCATGCAGCTGAATCCCTTGTATAAAGAATTTCTGAAGAAATGTTTAGCTTCCAAAAACTGTGGGGTCTGTGGCCTGGTGAAGGCACACTGGATGCCTTGCTGTACAGAGAATATCTGAAGAACTGTTTAGGTTCCAGAAATCACGGGGTCCATGGCCAGGTAAAGGCACGCTGGATCCCTTGCAGTACAAAGCATTTCTGAAAAGCTATTTAGATTCCTGAAATTGGGGGATCCATGGCATGGTCAAGGCATGCTGGATCCCTTGCAGTACAGAGGATTCCTAAAAAACATTTTAGGTTCCAGAAATTGTGGGGGGTCGATGGACTGCTCAAGACATGCTGGATCCCTTATGGTACAGAGAATTCCAGAAAAAGTGCATAGGTTCCAGAAATCGAGGGACCCATGGCCTGGTGAAGGCACACTGGAAGCCTTGTAGTACAGAGGATTTCTAAAGAACTTTTCAGATTCCAGAAATCACGGGTCCATGGTGAGGTAAGGCACACTGGATCCCTTGCAGTACAGAGGATTTCTGCTGAACAGTTTAGGTTCCAGAATTCACGGGGTCCGAGGCCTGATCAAGGCATGCTGAACACCCCTGAAGGACAGAGGATTTCTGAAAAACTGTCTGAGTTCCAGAAACTGAGGTGTCTGTGGCCTGGTCAAGGCATGCTGGATCCCTTACGGCACAGAGGATTCCTGAAAAACTGTTTCAGTCCCAGAAATCAGGGGTCTGTGGCCTGGTCAAGGCACACTGGATCCCTTGTGGTACAGAGGATTTCTGAAAAACTGTTTAGGGTCTAGAAACTGTGGTGTCTGTGGCCTGGTCAAGTTATGCTGGACCCCATGCAGTACAGAGGATTTCCAAAGAACTGTTTAGGTTCCAGGAACTGTGGGGTCTGTGGCCTGGTGAAGGCACACTGGTTGCCTTGCAGTACAGGGGATATCTGAAGAACTGTTTTGGTTCCAGAAGCCACAGGGTCCATGGCCTGGTCAAGGCATGCTGGATCCTTTATAGTACTGTGGGTTTCTGAAGAACTATTTCAGTTCCAGAAACTGGGGAGGGGGTCCATGGCCTAGTCAAGGCATGCTGGATCCCTGGTAGTACAGAGGATTTCTGAAGAACTGTTTAGGTTCCAGAAAATGCAGGGTCCATGGCCTGGTGAAGGCACGCTGGATCCCTTGCAGTACAGAGGATTTCTGAAAACCTGTTTATGTTCCAGAAATCGAGGGGTCCATGGCCTGGACAGGGCATGCTGGACCCCTTGCAGTACAGCACATTTCTGAAAAATTGTTTCGGTTCCAGAAATCGAGGGGTACAAGGCCTGGATAAGGCACGCTGTATCCCTTGCAGCACAATGGATTTCTGAAGACTTCAAAGTTCCTGAAATGGTGGGGTCCATGGCCTGGTCAAAGCACGCTGAATTCCTTGGAGTTCAGCGGAGTTCTGAAGAACTCTCTAGCATCCAAAAACCGCGGTGTAAAAGCCAGGTGAAGGAACGCAGGATGCCTTGCAGTACTGAGGATTTCTGAAGAACTGTTCAGATTCCAGAGACCGCGGGGCTGATAGCAAGGTAAAGACATGCTGGATACCTGCAGTACTGAGGATTTCGAAAATTGTTTAGCTTCCAGAAATTGGTGCGGGTCTGGACAAGGCATGCTGGATCCCTTGCAGTAAAGAGGATTTCTGAAGAACTGTTTAGGTTCCAGAAATCGTGGGGTCTGTGGCCTGGTCAAGGCACGCTGGATCTCTTGCAGTACAGAGGATATCTGAAGAACTGTTTAGGTTCCAGAAACCACGGGGTCCATGACCTGGTCAAGGCATGCTGGATCCCTTGCAGTACAGAGAATTTCTGAAGAACCGTTTGGGTTCCAGAAACTGAGTGGTCCGTGGCCTGGTCAAGGGACGCTGGATCCCTTGCTCTTCAGCGGATTTTTGAAGAGCTGTTTAGGTAACAGAAACCGGGAATTCCATGGCCTGGTCAAGGAATGCTGGATCCCTGGCAGTACAAAGGATTTTTGAAGAGCTGTTTAGGTAACAGAAAATGCGGGGGCCATGGCCTGGTCAAGGCATGCTGGATCCCTTGCAGTACAGAGAATTTCTGAAGAAATGTTTGGGTTCCAGAAAATTGGGGTCTGTGGCCTTGTGAAGGCACACTGGATCCCTTGCAGTACAGTGGATTCCTGAAAAACTGTTTAGGTTCCAGAAACCGTGGTGTCCTTGGCCTGGGCAAGGTACGCTGGACCCCATGCAGTACAATGGATGTCTGAAGAACTGTTTAGGTTCCAGGAACTGTGAGGTCTGTGGCCTGGTCAAGGCACACTGGATCCCGTGCAGTTCAGAGGATTTTTGAAGAACTGTTTAGGTTCCAGAAATTGCAGGATCTGTGGCCTGGTCAAGACTCGCTGTACCCCTTGCAGTACAGAGGATTTCTGAAGAACTGTTTAGGTTCCAGAAATCGCGGCGTCCGTGGGCTGGTTAAGGCATGCTGGATCCATTGAACTACAGAGGACTTCTGAAAAATTGTTTGGGTTCTGGGAAATTGAGGGATCCATGGCATGGTCAAGGCACGCTGGATCCCTTGCAGTACAGAGAATTTCTGAAAAACTGTTTGGGTTCCAGAAATTGAGGGTTCTGTGGCCCGGTCAAGGCACGCTGGATCCCTTACGGCAGAGAGGATTCCTGAAAAACTGTTTTGGTTCCAGAAATCAAGGGTCATGCCTGGACAGGCTACACTGGACCTCTTTCAGTACAGCACATTTCTGAAAAACTGTTTTGGTTCCAGAAATCGGGATCCATGGCTCGGTCAAGGCACCCCGGATCCTTTGCAGTACAGAGATTCCTGAAAACAGTTTAGTTTACAGAAATTGTGGGGGATCCATGGACTGCTCAAGGCACACTGGATCCCTTACGGTACAGAGAATTCCTGAAAAACTGCATAGGTTCCAGAAATCGAGGGGTCCGTGGCCTGGTTAAGGCACACTCGATCCCTTGTGGTACAGAGCATTTCTGAAAACCTGTTTAGGTTCTAGAAATCGAGGGGTCCGTGGCCTGGTCAAGGCATGCTGGATCCCTTGCACTACAGTGGATTTCTGAAGAACTGTTTTGCTTCCAGAAACCACAGTGTCCATGGCCTGGTGAGGCACACTTTATCCTTGCAGTAAAGAGGTTTCTGAGGAACAGTAGATTTTCAGAAACCGTGGGATTCGATTGACAGGTGAAGACACCCTGGATCCCTTGTAGTAGAGGAATTCTGAAGAACTGTTTCGGTTCCAGAACCACGGGGTCTGTGGCCTGGTCAAGGCATGCTGGTACCCATGCAATACAGAGTATTCCTGAAAAACTGTTTAGGTTCCAGAAATCGAGGAGTCCATGGCCTGGTCAAGGCACACTGGATACTTTGAGGTACAGGGGATTTCTGAAAACCTGTTTAGGTTCCAGAAACCATGGTGTCCTTGGCCTGGGCAAGGTACGCTGGACCCCATGCAGTACAGAGGATGTCTGAAGAACTGTTTAGGTTCCAGAAACTGTGAGGTCTGTGGCCTGGTCAAGGCATGCTGGATCCCTTGCAGTTCAGAGGATTTTTGAAGAACTGTTTAGGTTCCAGAAATCATGGCATCCGTGGGCTGGTTAAGGCACGCTGGATCCATTGAACTACAGAGGATTTTTGAAAAACTGTTTGGGTTCTGGGAAACTGAGGGATCCATGGCATGGTCAAAGCATGCTGGATCCCTTGCAGTACAGAGGATTTCTGAAAAACTGTTTGGGTTCCAGAAATTGAGGGTTCTGTGGCTCAGTCAAGGCACGCTGGATCCCTTATGGCAAAGAGGATTCTGAAAAACTGTTTTGGTTCCAAATCAAGGGGTCCTTTGCCTGGACGGACCACACTGGACCTCTTGCAGTGCACATTTCTGAAAACTGTTTCGGTTCCAGCAATCGGGGGATCCATGGCCTGGTCAAGGCACCCTGGATCCCTTGCAGTACAGATGATTCCTGAAAAACAGTTTAGGTTACAGAAATTGGGGGGGATCCATGGACTGCTCAAGGAACACTGGATCCCTTACGGTGCAGAGAATTCCTGAAAAACTACATAGGTTCCAGAAATCGAGGGGTCCGTGGCCTGGTCAAGGGACGCTGGATCCCTTGCAGAACAGCGGATTTCTGAAAAACTATTTAGCTTCCAGAAATCGCTGGCTTCTTGGCATGGTCAAGGCACACTGGATCTCTTGTAGTACAGTGGATTTCTAAAGAAATGATTAAGTTCCAGGAATTGCAGGGTACGTGGCCTGGTCAAGGCATGCTGGATCCCTTGCAATCACAGAGGATTTCTAAAGAACTGTTTATCTTCCAAAAACCGCAGTGTCCATGGCCTGGTGAAGGCACTCTGGATCCCTTGCAGTAAAGAGGATTTCTGAAGAACTATTTCGGTTCCAGAACCACAGGGCTGTGGCCTGGTCAGGGCATCCTGGAACCCATGCAGTACAGAGTTTCTGAAGAACTGTTTCAGTTCCAGAAACCACGGGTCCATGGTCTGGTTAAGGCACACTGGATCCCTTGCAGTACAGAGGATTTCTGAAGAACTGTTTAGGTTCTGGAAACCGCAGAGTCCATTGCCTGGTCAAGGCCCGCTGGATCCCTTGCAGAACTGTGGGTTTCTGATGAACTGTTTAGGTCCCAGAAACTGGGGGGGGGGGATCCGTGGCGTGGTCAAGACATGTTGGATCCCTGGCAGTACATAGGATTTCTGAAGAAATGTTTAGGTTCCAGAAAATGCGGGGTCCATGGCCTTGTGAAGGCACACTGGATCCCTTGCGGTACAGAGGATTTCTGAAAAACTGTTCAGGTTCCAGAAACCGTGGTGTTCTTATCCTGGGCAAGGTACACTGTACCCCATGCAGTACAGAAGGTGTCTGAAGAACAGTTTAGGTTCCAGAAACTTTGGGGTCTGTGGCCTGGTCGAGGCATGCTGGATCCCTTGCAGTTCAGAGGATTTTTGAAGAACTGTTGAGGTTCCAGAAATTGCAGGATCTGTGGCCTGGTCAAGACATGCTGTACCCCTTGCAGTACAGAGGATTTCTGTAGAACTGTTTAGGTTCCAGAAATTGCGGCATCCGTGGGCTGATTAAGGCATGCTGGATCCCTTGAACTACAGAGGATTTTTGAAAAACTGTTTAGGTGCCAGAAACTGTGAGGTCTGTGGCCTGGTGAAGTCACATTGATTGCCTTGCAGTACAGAGGATACCTGAAGAAATGTTTAGTTTCCAGAAACCACGGGATCCATGGCCTTGTTAAGGCACACTTGATCCCTTGCAGTACAGAATATTTCTGAAGAGCTGTTTAGGTTCCTGAAACCGCGGGGTCCATGGCCTCGTCAAGGCACTCTTGATCCCTTGCAGTACAGTGGGTTTCTGAAGAACTGTTTAGGTTCCGAAACCAGGGTGGGTCAAGGCCTGGTCAAGGCATGCTGGATCCCTGGCAGTACACAGGATTTCTGAAGAACTGTTTGGGTTCCAGAAATCAGGGGTTCCATGACCTGGTGAAGGCACACTGGATCCCTTGCTGTACAGAGGATTTCTGAAAAACTGTTTAGGTTCCAGAAATTGAGTGGTCCATGTCCTGGTCAAGGCACTCTGGACCACTTGCAGTACAGCACATTTCTGAAAAACTGTTTTGTTTCCAGAAATCAAAGGGTACAAGGCCTAGTAAAGGCATGCTGGATCCCATGAAGTACAGCGGTTTTCGGAAGAATTGTAAGTTCCTGTAATGGTGAGGTCCATGGCCTGGTCAAGGCACGCTGAATCCCTTGGAGTTCAGCAGAGTTATGAAGAACTGTTTAGCATCCAGAAACCGCAGTGTCCATGGCCAGCAGAAGGAGTGCTGGACCCCTTGCAGTAAAGAGAATTTCTGAAGAAATGTATAGCGTCCAAAAACTGTGGAGTCTGTGGCCTTGTGAAGACATACTGTATGCCTTGCAGTACAGAGGATTTCTGAAGAATTGTTTAGTTTCCAAAAATCGCGCAGGGTCTGTGACCTGGTCAAGGCACGCTGGATCCCTTGCAGTACAGAGAATTTCTGAAGAACTGTTTAGGTTCCAGAACTCATGGGGTCCGTGGGCAGGTAAAGCACGTTGGACTGCTTGTAGTACAGAGGATTTCTGATGAACAGTTTAATTTCAGAACTCATGGGGGTCTGTGGCCCGGTCAAGGCATGCCAGATCCCTTGCAATACAGAGGATTTCAGAAAAGCTGTTTAGATTCCTGAAATCGGGGGATCCATGGCCTGGTCAAGGCACCCTGGATCCCTGGGAGTGCAGAGGATTCCTGAAAAACAGTTTAGGTTACAGAAATTGTGGGGGATCCATGGACTGCTCAAGGCACACTGGAGCCCATACAGTACAGAGAATTCCTGAAAAACTGCACAGCTTCCAGATATTGAGGGGTCCATGGCCTGGTTAAGGCACACTGGATCCCTTGCAGTATAGAGCATTTCTGAAAAACTGTTTAGGTTCCAGAAATCGAGGGGTCTGTGGCCTGGTCAAGGGACGCTGGATCCCTTGCAGTACAGCGGATTTCTGAAAAACTATTTAGGTTCCAGATATCGCGGGCTCCATGGCATGGTCAAGGCACACTGGATCTCTTGTAGTACAGTGGATTTCTAAAGAAATGTTTAAGTTCCAGAAATTGCAGGGAATGTGGCCAGGTCAAGGCATGCTGGATCCCTTGCAATACAGCGGATTTCTGAAGAACTGTTTATCTTCCAGAAACCTCAGTGTCCATTGTCGGGTGAAGACACCCTGGATCCCTTGCAGTAGAGAGGATTTCTGAAGAACTGTTTCAGTTCCAGAACCACGGGGTCTGTGGCCTGGTCAAGGCATGCTGGAACCCTTGCAGTACAGAGGATTTCTGAAAAACTGTTTGGGTTCCAGAAATTGAGGGTTCTGTGGCCCGGTCAAGGCACGCTGGATCCCTTACGGCAGAGAGGATTCCTGAAAAACTGTTTTGGTTCCAGAAATCAAGGGGTCCATTGCCTGGACAGGCTACACTGGACCTCTTTCAGTACAGCACATTTCTGAAAAACTGTTTTGGTTCCAGAAATCGGGGGGATCCATGGCCTGGTCAAGGCACCCCGGATCCTTTGCAGTACAGAGGATTCCTGAAAAACAGTTTAGTTCACAGAAATTGTGGGGGATCCATGGACTGCTCAAGGCACACTGGATCCTTTACGGTACAGAGAATTCCTGAAAAACTGCATAGGTTCCAGAAATCGAGGGGTCCGTGGCCTGGTTAAGGCACACTCGATCCCTTGTGGTACAGAGCATTTCTGAAAACCTGTTTAGGTTCTAGAAATCGAGGGGTCCATGGCCTGGTCAAGGCATGCTGGATCCCTTGCACTACAGTGGATTTCTGAAGAACTGTTTTGCTTCCAGAAACCACAGTGTCCATGGCCTGGTGAAGGCACACTTTATCCCTTGCAATAAAGAGGATTTCTGAGGAACAGTATAGATTTCAGAAACCGTGGGGTCGATTGACAGGTGAAGACACCCTGGATCCCTTGTAGTAAAGAGGAATTCTGAAGAACTGTTTCGGTTCCAGAACCACGGGGTCTGTGGCCTGGTCAAGGCATGCTGGAACCCATGCAATACAGAGTATTCCTGAAAAACTGTTTAGGTTCCAGAAATCGAGGAGTCCATGGCCTGGTCAAGGCACACTGGATACCTTGAGGTACAGGGGATTTCTGAAAACCTGTTTAGGTTCCAGAAACCATGGTGTCCTTGGCCTGGGCAAGGTACGCTGGACCCATGCAGTACAGAGGATGTCTGAAGAACTGTTTGGGTTCCAGAAACTGTGAGGTCTGTGGCCTGGTCAAGGCATGCTGGATCCTTGCAGTTCAGAGGATTTTGAAGAACTGTTTGGGTTCCAGAAATCATGGCATCCGATGGGCTGGTTAAGGCACGCTGGATCCATTGAACTACAGAGGATTTTGAAACACTGTTTTGGTTCTCCGAAACTGGGGATCCATGGCATGGTCAAAGCATGCTGGATCCCTTCAGTACGAGAGGATTTCTGAAAAACTGTTTGGGTTCCAGAAATTGAGGGTTCTGTGGCTCAGTCAAGGCACGCTGGATCCCTTATGGCAAAGAGGATTCCTGAAAAACTGTTTTGGTTCCAGAAATCAAGGTGTCCTTTGCCTGGACAGGCCACACTGGACCTCTTGCAGTACAGCACATTTCTGAAAAACTGTTTCGGTTCCAGCAATCGGGGGATCCATGGCCTGGTCAAGGCACCCTGGATCCCTTGCAGTACAGATGATTCCTGAAAAACAGTTTAGGTTACAGAAATTGGGGGGATCCATGGACTGCTCAAGGCACACTGGAGCCCATACAGTACAGAGAATTCCTGAAAAACTGCACAGGTTCCAGATATTGAAGGGTCCATGGCCTGGTTAAGGCACACTGGATCCCTTGCAGTATAGAGCATTTCTGAAAAACTGTTTAGGTTCCAGAAATCGAGGGGTCTGTGGCCTGGTCAAGGGATGCTGGATCCCTTGCAGTACAGCGGATTTCTGAAAAACTATTTAGCTTCCAGATATCGCGGGCTCCATGGCATGGTCAAGGCACACTGGATCTCTTGTAGTACAGTGGATTTCTAAAGAAATGTTTAAGTTCCAGAAATTGCAGGGAATGTGGCCAGGTCAAGGCATGCTGGATCCCTTGCAATACAGCGGATTTCTGAAGAACTGTTTATCTTCCAGAAACCTCAGTGTCCATTGTCAGGTGAAGACACCCTGGATCCCTTGCAGTAGAGAGGATTTCTGAAGAACTGTTTCAGTTCCAGAACCACGGGGTCTGTGGCCTGGTCAAGGCATCCAGGAACCCAAGCAGTACAGAGGATTTCTGAAGAACTGTTTAAGTTCCTGAAACTGCGGGGTCCATGGCCTGGTCAAGGCATGCTGGATCCCTTGCAGTACAGAGGATTTCTGAAGAACTGTTTGGGTTCTAGAAATCGAGGGTTCCGTGGCCTGGTCAAGGCACGCTGGATCCCTTGCTGTACACAGGATTTTTGAAAAAGTGCTTAGGTTCCAGAAATCGAGGAGTCCATGGTCTGGTCAAGGCACACTGGATCACTTGTGGTACAGAGAAGTTCTGAAAAACAGTTTAGGTTCCACAAATCGAGGGGTCCATGGCCTGGACAGGCCACACTGGACCTCTTGCAGTACAGCACATTTCTGAAAAACTGATATAGTTCCAGAAATCGAGGGGTACAAGTCCTAATTTAGGCACACTGGATCCTCTTGCAGTACAGCAGATTTCTGAAGAATTGTAAGTTCCTGAAATGGTGGGGTCCATGGCCTGGTCATACCCGCTGAATCCTTGGAATTCAGCGGAGTTTTGAAGAACTCTTTAGCATCTGAAAACCGTGGTTTCCATGGCCAGGTGAAGGAACGCTGGATCCCTTGCAGTAAAGAGAATTTCTGAAGAAATGTTTAGCTTCCAGAAACGATGGGGTCTGTGGCCTGCTGAAGGCACACTGGATGCCTTGCAGTACAGAGGATTTCTGAAGAACTGCTCAGATTCCAGAGACCGCAGAGTCCATTGCAAGGTGAAGGCATGCTGGATGCTTTGCAGTACAGAGGATTTCTGAAGAGTTGCTTAGCTTCCAGAAATCACAGGGTCTGTGACCTGGACAAGGCACGATGGATCACTTGCAGTACAGAGGATTTCTGAAGAACTGCTTAGGTTCCAGAAATCGCGTGGTCCATGGCCTGGCCAAGGCACGCTGGATCCCATGCAGTACAGAGGATTTCTGATGAACAGTTTAGGTTCCTGAACTCGCGGGGTCTGTAGCCGGGTCAAGGCACGCCGGATCCCTTGCAGTAGAGAGGATTTATGAAAAGCTGTTTAGATTTCTGAAATCGAGGGATCCATGGCTTGGTCAAGGCACGCTGGATCCCTTTCAGTACAGAAGATTCCTGAAAAACAGTTTAGGTTCCAGAAATTGTGGTGGATCCATGGACTGCTCAAGGCATGCTGGATCCCTTATTGTACAGAGAATTCCTGAAAAACTGCATAGGTTCCAGAAATCGTGGGGTACGTGACCTGGTTAAGGCACACTGGATCCTTTGTGGTACAGAGCATTTCTAAAAAACTGTTTAGGTTCCAGAAATCGCGGGCTCCATGGCATGGTCAAGGCATGCTGGATCTCTTGTAGTACATCGGATTTCTAAAGAAATGTTTAAGTTCCAGAAATCGCAGGGTCTGGTCAAGGCATGCTGGATCCATTGCTCTACAGCGAATTTCTGAAGAACTGTTTAGCTTCCAGAAACCACAGTGTTCATGGCATGGTGAAGGCACACTATCCCTTGCAGTAAAGAGGATTTCTGAGGAACTGTTTAGATTCCAGAAACCGTGGGGTGCATTGCCAGGTGAAGGCACCCTGGATCCCTTGCAGTTGAGAGGAATTCTGAAGGACTGTTTCAGTTCCAGAACCACAGGGTCTGTGGCCCGGTCAAGGCATGCTGGAACCCATGCAGTACAGCAGATTTCTGAAGAACTGTTTAGATTCCAGAAATTTAGGGGTCTTTAGCCTGGTCAAGGCACACTGGATCCCTTGCAGTTCAGAGGATTTTTGAAGAATTGTTTACGTTCTAGAAATCACAGGATCTGTGGCTTGGACAAGGCATGCTGGATGCCTTGCAGTACAAATAATTTCTGAAGGACTGTTTAGGTTCCAGAAATCGTGGCATCGATGGGCTGGTCAGGCACGATGGATCCCTTGAAGTACAAAGGATTTCTGAAAAATGGTTTGGGGTCCAAAAATCAAGGGGTCCATGGCTTGGCCAAGGCACGATGGATCTCTTACGGTAGAGAGGATTCCTGAAAAATGGTTTCGGTTACAGAAATCAAGGGGTCTGTGGCCTGGTGATGGCACGCTGGATCCCTTGCAATTCAGAGGATTCCTGAAGAACTGTTGAAGTTCCAGAAATCATGGGGTCCGTGGCCTGGTCAAGGCACTCTGGATACCATGAAGTACAGAGGATTTTTGAAGAACTGTTTAGGCTCCAGAAATTGAGGCATCTGTGGGCTGGTCAAGGCATGCTGGATCTCTTGAAGTACAGAGGATTTCTGAAAAACTGTATAGATTCCAGAAACTGTGGTGTCCGTGGACTGGTCAAAGTATGCTGGACCCCATGCAGTATAGAGGATTTCTGAAGAACTGTTTAGGTTCCAGAAACTGTGGGGTCTGTGGCCTGGTGAAGGCACACTGGTTGCCTTGCAGTACAGAGGATTTCTGAAAAACTGTTTCGGTTCCAGAAATCAAGGGGTCTGTGGCCTGATGAAGGCACGCTGGATCCCTTGTGGTGCAGAGGATTTCTGAAAAACAGTTTAGGTTCCAGAAACCATGGTGTCCGTGGCCTGGTCCAGGTACGCTGGACCCCATGCAGTACAGAGGATTTCTGAAGAACTGTTTAGGTTCCAGAAACTGTGGGGTCTGTGGCCTGGTGAAGGCACACTAGTTGATTTGCAGTACAGAGGATTTCTGAAGAACTGTTTAGGTTCCAGACACCACGGGATCCATGGCCTGGTCAAGGTACACTTTATCAGTTGCAGTACAAAACATTTCTGAAGAACTGTTTAAGTTCCTGAAACTGTGTGGTCCATGGCCAGGTCAAGGCATGCTGGATCCCTTGCAGTACTGTGGGTTTCTGAAGAACTGTTTAGGTTCCAGAAACCGGGGGTGGGGGGGATTCTGTGGCCTGGTCAAGGTATGCTGGATCCCTGGCAGTACAAAGGATTTCTGAAAAGCTGTTTAGGTAACAGAAAATGCAGGGTCCGTGGCCTGGTCAAGGCACGCTGGATCCCTTGAAGTACAGAGAATTTCTGAAGAACTGTTTGGGTTCCAGAAACTGAGTGGTCCGTGGCCAGGTTAAGGGATGCTGGGATCCTTTGCTCTTCAGCGGATTTCTGAAGAACTGTTTAGCTTCCAGAAACGCAATGTCCGTGGCCTGATGAAGGCAAGCTGGATCCGTTGCAGTAAAGAGGTTTTCTGAAGAAATGTCTTGGTTACAAAAACCACAGGGTCTGAGGCCTGGTGAAGGCACACTGGATGCCTTGCAGTACAAAGGATTTTTGAAGAACTGTTTCAATTCCAGAACCACGGGGTCCATGGCCTGGTCAAGGCATGCTGGATCCCTTGCAGTACAGAGGATATCTGAAGAACTGTTTAGGTTCCAGAAACTGTGGGGTCTGTGGCCTGGTGAAGGCACACTGGTTGCCTTGCAGTACAGAGGATATCTGAAGAACTGTTTAGGTTCCAGAAACCATGATTCCACTGCCTGGTCAACACACTCTGGATCCCTTGCAGTACAGAGGATTTCTGAAGAACTGTTTAGGTTCCGGAAACGGCGGGGTCCATTGCCTGGTCAAGGCCCACTGGATCCCTTGCAGTACTGTGGGTTTCTGATGAACTGTTTAGATCCCAGAAACCAGGGGGTGGTCCATGGCCTGGTCAAGGCATGCTGGATCCCTGGCAGTACATAGGATTTCTGAAGAAATATTTGGGTTCCAGAAAATGCAGGGTCCGTGGCCTTGTGAAGGCACACTGGTTGCCTTGCAGCACAAAACATTTCTGAAGAACTGTTTAAGTTCCTGAAACCGCGAGGTCCATGGCCTGGTCAAGGCATGCTGGATCCCTTGCAGTACTGTGGGTTTCTGAAGAATGGTTTAGGTTCCAGAAACCAGGGGTGGGGTTCCGTGGCCAGGTCAAGGAATGCTGAATCCCTGGCAGTACAGAGGATTTCTGAAGAGTAGTTTAGGTAACAGAAAATGCGGGGTCCGTGGCCTGGTCAAGGCACACTGGATCCCTTGCTCTTCAGCGGATTTCTGAAGAACTGTTTAGAATCCAGAAACCGCAGTGTCCAAGGCCTTGTGAAGGCAAGCTGGATACGTTGCAGTAAAGAGGTTTTCTGAAGAACTGTCTAGGTTACAAAAACTGCAGGGTCTGTGGCCTGGTGAAGGCACACTGGATGCCTTGCAGTACAGAAGATTTCTGAAGAACTGTTTAGATTCCAGAAACCACGGGGTCTGTTGCCATGTGAAGGCTCCCTGGATCCCTTGCAGGAGTGAGGATTTCTGAAGAACTGTTTAGGTTCCGGAACCACAGGGTCCATGCCCTGGTGGTCAAGGCATACTGGAACCCTTGCAGTACAGAGGATTTCTGAAGAATTGTTTGGCTTCCAGAAACTGCAGTGTCTGTGGCCTGGTGAAGGCTCACTGGATCCCTTGCAGTAAAGAGGATTTCTGAGGAACTGCTTAGATTCCAGAAACCATGCGGTCCATTGCCTGGTCAACGCACTCTGGATCCCTTGCAGTACAGTGGGTTTCTGATTAACTGTTTAGGTCCCAGAAACCTGGGGGTTGGTCAATGGCCTGGTCAAGGCATGCAGGATCCCTGGCAGTACATAGGATTTCTGAAGAAAGGTTCCAGAAAATGCAGTGTCTGTGGCCTTGTGAAGGCACACTGGATCCCTTGAAGTACAGTGGATTCCTGAAAAACTGTTTAGGTTCCAGAAATTGAGGAGTCCATGGCCTGGTCAATGCATACTGGATCCCTTGCGGTACAGAGAATTTCTGAAAAACTGTTTAGGTTCCAGAAACTGTGGTGTCCTTGGCCAGGGCAAGGTACGCTGGACCCCATGCAGTCCAGAGGATTTCTGAAGAACTGTTTAGGTTCCAGAAACTGTGGGGTCTGTGGCCTGGTCAAGGCACGCTGGATCCCTTGCAGTTCAGAGGATTTTTGAAGAACTGTTTAGGTTCCAGAAATTGCAGGATCTGTGGCCTGGTCAAGAGGCAGCTGTACCCTTGCAGTACAGAGGATTTCTGAAGAACTGTTTAGGGTTCCAGAAATCACGGCATCTGTGGGCTGGATTAGGCCGCTGGATCCCTTGAACTACAGAGGATTTTTGAAAAACTGTTTGGTTTCCAGAAATTGAGGGATTCATGGCATGGTCAAGGCACACTGGATCCCTTGCAGTACAGAGGAATTCTGAAAAACTGTTTAGGTTCCAGAAACCGTGGTGTCTGTGGCCTGGTCAAGGTATGCTGGACCCCATGCAGTACAGAGAATTTCTGAAGAACTGTGTAGGTTCCAGAAACTGTGGGGTCTGTGGCCTGGTGAAGGCACACTGGTTGCCTTGCAGTACAGAGGATTTCTAAAGAACTGTTCAGGTTCCAGAAACCACAGGCTCCATGGCATTGTCAAGGCACACAGCATCTCTTGTAGTACAGCGGATTTCTGAAGAAATGTCTAAGTTCCAGAAACCACAGGGTCCGTGGCCTGGTCAAGGCATGCTCGATCCCTTGCAGTACTGTGGGTTTCTAAAGAACTGTTTAAGTTCCAGAAAGTGGGGGGTGGCAGTCCATGGCCTGGTCAAGGCTTGCTGGGTCACTGGCAGCACAGAGGATTTCTAAAGAACTAAGTTCCAGAAAATGCAGGGCCCATGGCCTGGTCAAGGCACACTGGGTGCCTTGCAGTACAGAGGTTTTCTGAAGAACTGTTTAGGTTCCAGAAACCACGGGGTCCTTGGCCTGGTCAAGGCACACTTTATCCCTTGCAGTACTGTGGGTTTCTGAAAATTGTTTAGGATTCAGAACCCGGAGAGCATGGCCTGGTCAAGACTTGCTGGATCTCTGGCAGTACTGAGGATTTCTGAAGAAATGTTTAGGTTCCAGAAAATGCAGTTTCTGTGGTCTGGTCAAGGCACACTGGATCCCTTGCAGTACAGATGATTTTGAAAGTACTGTATGGGTTCCAGAAACCAAGTGGTCCATGGCCTGGTCAAGGCACGCTGGATGCCTTGCACTTCAGCAGATTTCTGAAGAACTGTTTAGCTTCCAGAAACTGCAGTGTCCATGGTCTAGTGAAGGCAAGCTGTATCCTTGCAGTAAAGAGGTTTTCTGAAGAACTGTTTAGGTGCCAAAACACATGGGGTCTGTGGCCTGGTGAGCACACTGGCTGCCCTGCAGTACAGAGGATTTCTGAAGATCTGTTTAGATTCCAGAAACCGCGGGGTACATTGCCAGGTGAAGGCACCCTGGATCCTTTGTAGTAGAGAGGATTTCTGAAGAACTGTTTAGGTTCCAGAACCACAGGGTCTGTGGCCTGGACAAGGCATGCTGGAACCCTTGCAGTACAGAGAATTTCTGAAGAGCTGTTTAGGTTCCAGAAATCGCGGGGTCAGTGATCTGGTCAGGGCACGCTGGATCCTGTGCAGTACAGAGGATTTCTGAAGAACTGTTTAGGTTCCAGAAATTGTGGCATTTGTGGGCTGGTAAAGGCATGCTGGATCCCTTGAAGTACAGAGGATTTCTGAAAAGCTGTTTGGGGTCCATGGCATGGTCAAGGCACACTGAATCCCTTGCAGAGGAGACCATTATGGCTTTCCAAAGAGGTAGCAAAGAAAGTGAAAGCCAAAAAGATTGCATTCAGGCAATACAAAAAGACACAGGCAGAAGGGGATAGGGAGAAGTACCAGGAGAAGCAAAGGGAGGCAGAGAGGTCAGTAAGGGAAGCCAAAGCTCAGACAGAAGAGCACATTGCAAAATCAGTGGGTAGAGGGGACAAAACCTTTAACAGGTACACAAGTGAAAAAGGAAAGACAAAGGGAGGGATAGTGAGACTAAAGGGGGAGGATGGGGGCCTCGTGGAGGATGACAACAGTAAAGCTGACATATTGAACAGGTATTTCTGCTCAGTCTTTACTGAGGAAGAGGAGGGTAATGGGTCTGAAGGGAGTACAAGGGTGAGAATGGTGCAGAAATGGACACAAGTCCCTTTACACGAGAAAGGGTCCTGAAGGAACTGGAAGTAATAAGAGTTGATAAAGCAATGGGGCCAGATGGGGTGCACCTCAGGGTCCTTAAGAACTAAGAGAGGTGGTGGCTGAACCTCTGGCTATCCTGTTTAGCCAATCACTGGAAATAAGGAGGTACCCAAAGCATACCTCTAACCTCCCTCATAAATCAGGGACAAGGCTTAAAAATCAACTAAGAAAGAACAAGTCTGTAACTTTTATGTTTGATATTATTTTGTACTTATAACCCCACTGTTTAGTCACAGAAACACAATTTTAGGGAGGGCAGAGTAAAATTTTAGACAAATCAAGTCCCTGAAAATCAGGGACAGTTGAAGTATGACCCAAAGACTGGAGGACAGCAGATGCAGTCCCCTTATACAAAAGTGGGAACAAAGAGGAAGCAGGGAACTACAGACCAGTCAGCCTCACCTCGGTAGTGGGGAAGATCATGGAAGCACTACTGAAGGAGAGATTGGTGAATATCTGGTTGTCAATGGACTACAGGACCCAAGGCAGCATGGTTTCACCAGGGGGAGGTCATGTCAGACCAACCTCGCTGAATTTTTTGACTGGGTGACTAGGGAGGTGGATCAGGGGAGGGCAGTGGACATGGTCTATCTGGACTTCAGCAAGGCCTTTGACAGTGTGCCACATAGAAGACTATTACACAAACTGGGGAATATGGGTGTCGGCAGGACAGTAGTGTGGTGGGTAGGTAACTGGCTGTGTGGCAGGACACAGAGGGTGGTGGTAAATGGCTGTCACTCCAGAGAGGGAAGAGTGACCAGTGGGGTACCACAGGGATCAGTGCTGGGACCGGTCCTATTCAATATCTTCATCAGTGACATTGCGCAGGACCTAGAAGGCAGAATTTCACTGTTCGCTGATGACACAGAGCTCTGTAACAGAGTAGACACACCAGAGGGTGTAGACAGAATGAGAAGTGACCTGCAGAAACTTGAAGAATGGTCAGGGGGGTTGGCAGTTGAAATTCAATGCAAAGAAGTGCAAGATAATGCATATGGGGCACAAAAACCCTGGCACAATATATCAGTTGGGGGGTGAGGATATAGCATGCATCAAGCAGGAAAGGGATCTTGGGGTTATCATCTCTGATGACCTCAGGGTAGAGAAACAGTGTGACAAGGCAGCAGGTAAAGCAAATAGGATGCTGGGATGTATAGGCAGGGGCATCACCAGCAGGAAAAGGGGAGATCATAATTCCGCTATACAAGACACTAGTGAGGCCCCACCTGGAGTACAGTGTACAGTTCTGGAGACCATACCTACATAAGGACATAGACAGGGTAGAGAAGTTTCAGAGGAGGGCAACAAAGATGGTGCATGGATTGCATCACAAGTCCTATGGAGACAGGTTGAAGGAACTGAACATGTACTCCTGGAGGAGAGGAGGGAGAGAGGATATGATAGAGACATACAAGTATCTTACAGGGAGGAACAGGGTGCAGGAAAACACTATTTTAAGCGAAAAGATGTTCCAGGACTAGAGGGCATGGGATGAAGTTGGAGGGAGGATGATTCAAAGGAAACATGAGAAAGAATTTCTTCACAGAACGGGTGTGGAAAAGTGGAACACCCTGCCAGAGAAAGTGGTGGGGGCTGAAACAATCACGGGATTTAAGAATGCATGGGATAGACATAAAGGAATTCTGGAGGTCAGGGGTAAGGGGCAACAGACTTCTAGGAAAACAAACAACTTACAAGATCAAATGGGCAGACTGGGTGGGCCATGGGCCCTTATCTGCCGACACTGTCTAAGTATCTAGGTATCTATGTATCAGTACAGAGGATTTCTGAAAACCTTTTTAGGTTCCAGAAATTGAGAGGTCGATGGCCTGGTCAAGGCACGCTGGACCACTTTCAGCACAGCGCATTTCTGAAAAACTGTTTCGTTTCCAGAAATCGATGGGTACAAAAGCCTGGTTAAGGCATGCTGGATCCTTCAGTACAGCAGATTTCTGAAGAATTGTAATTTCCTGAAATGGCAGGGTCCATGGCCTAGTCAAGGCACGCTGAATCCCTTGGAATTCAGCGGAGTTCTGAAGAACTGTTTAGCATCCAAAAACTGCAGTGTCCATGGCCAGGTGAAGGAATGCTGGATCCCATGCAGTAAAGAGAATTTCTGAAGAAATGTTTAGCTTCCAAAAAACCATGGGTTCTGTGGCCTGATGATGGCACACTGGATGCCTTGCAGTACAGAGGATTTCTGAACATCAGTTCAGATTCCAGAGACCGCGGGGTCCATAGCAAGGTGAAGGCATGCTGGACGCCTTGCAGTACAGAGGATTTCTGAAGAATTGTTTAGCTTCTAGAATTCGTGGGGTCTGTGGCCTGGACAAGGCATGCTGGATCCCTTGCAGTGCAGAGAATTTCTGAAGAACTGTTTAGGTTCCAAAAATTGCGGGGTCTGTAGCCTGGTCAAGGCACACTGGATCCCTTGCAGTACAGAAGATTTCTGAAGAACTGTTTAGGTTCCAGAACTTGCGGGGTCTGTGGCCTGGTCAAGGAATGCCGGATGACTTGCAGTACAGAGGATTCCTGAAAAGCTATTTAGATTCCTGAAATTGGATTATCCATGGCCTGGTCAAGGCACGCTGGATCCCTTGCAGTACAGAGGATTCCTGAAAACCAGTTTAGGTTCCAGAAATTATGGGGGATCCATGAACTGCGCAAGGCATGCTGGATCCCTAACGGTACAGAGAATTCCTGAAAAACTGCATAGGTTCCAGAAATCAAGGGGTCCGTGGCCTGGTTAAGGCATGCTGGATCCCTTGCAGATCGGAGCATTTCTGAAAAACTGTTTAGGTTCCAGAAATCGACGGGTCCGTGGCCTGGTCAAGGGACGCTGGATCCCTAGCAGTACAGCGGATTTCTGAAAAACTGTTTAGGTTCCAGAAATAGAGGGGTCTGTGGCCTGGTCAAGGCACGCTGGATCCGTTGTAGTATGGAGGATTCCTGAAAAACTATTTAAGTTACATAAATCGAGGGATCTGTGGCCTGGTCAAGACATGCTGGATCCCTTGCAGTACAGAAGATTCCTAAAAAAAATGTTTAGGTTCCAGAAATTGAGGGGTCTGTTGTCTGCTGATGGCACACTGGATCCCTTATAGTACAGAGCAATCCTGAAAAACTGTTTAGGTTGAAGAAATCGAGGTGTCATGGCTAGTCAAGGCACTGTATCCCTTGCAGTACAGAGGTTTTCTGAAAAACTGTTTAGGTTCAGAAATCAAGGGTTCCGTGGACTGGTCAAGGCATGCTGGATCCCTTGCTGTACAGAGGATTTCTGAAAAACTGTTTAGATTCCAGAAATCGAGGGCCCATGGCCTGGACAAAGGTACACTGGACCCTTGCAGTACAGCACATTTCTGAAAAACTGTTTTGGTTCAGAAATCGAGGGTTCCATGGGCTGGTCAAGGCATGCTGGATCCCTTGCAGTACAGTGGATTCTGAAGAATTGTAAGTTCCTGAAATGGCGGGGTCCATGGCCTGCGTCATATGCGCCTGAATCCTTTGTAGTAAAGAGAATTTTGAAGAAATGTTTAGCTTCCAAAACTGTGGGTCTGTGGCTCGTGAAGGCACACTGGATGTCCTTGCTGTACAGAGAATATCTGAAGAACTGTTTAGGTTCCAGAAATCACGGGTCCATGGCCAGGTAAAGGCACGCTGGATCCCTTGCAGTACAAAGCATTTCTGAAAAGCTATTTAGATTCCTGAAATTGGGGGATCCATGGCATGGTCAAGGCATGCTGGATCCCTTGCAGTACAGAGGATTCCTAAAAAACATTTTAGGTTCCAGAAATTGTGGGGGGTCGATGGACTGCTCAAGACATGCTGGATCCCTTATGGTACAGAGAATTCCAGAAAAAGTGCATAGGTTCCAGAAATCGAGGGACCCATGGCCTGGTGAAGGCACACTGGAAGCCTTGTAGTACAGAGGATTTCTAAAGAACTTTTCAGATTCCAGAAATCACGGGGTCCATGGTGAGGTAAAGGCACACTGGATCCCTTGCAGTACAGAGGATTTCTGCTGAACAGTTTAGGTTCCAGAATTCACGGGGTCCGAGGCCTGATCAAGGCATGCTGAACACCCTGAAGGACAGAGGATTTCTGAAAAACTGTCTGAGTTCCAGAAACTGAGGTGTCTGTGGCCTGGTCAAGGCATGCTGGATCCCTTACGGTACAGAGGATTCCTGAAAAACTGTTTCAGTCCCAGAAATCAGGGGTCCGTGGCCTGGTCAAGGCACACTGGATCCCTTGTGGTACAGAGGATTTCTGAAAAACTGTTTAGGGTCTAGAAACTGTGGTGTCTGTGGCCTGGTCAAGTTATGCTGGACCCCATGCAGTACAGAGGATTTCCAAAGAACTGTTTAGGTTCCAGGAACTGTGGGGTCTGTGGCCTGGTGAAGGCACACTGGTTGCCTTGCAGTACAGGGGATATCTGAAGAACTGTTTTGGTTCCAGAAGCCACAGGGTCCATGGCCTGGTCAAGGCATGCTGGATCCTTTATAGTACTGTGGGTTTCTGAAGAACTATTTCAGTTCCAGAAACTGGGGAGGGGGTCCGTGGCCTAGTCAAGGCATGCTGGATCCCTGGTAGTACAGAGGATTTCTGAAGAACTGTTTAGGTTCCAGAAAATGCAGGGTCCATGGCCTGGTGAAGGCACGCTGGATCCCTTGCAGTACAGAGGATTTCTGAAAACCTGTTTATGTTCCAGAAATCGGGGGTCCATGGCCTGGACAGGGCATGCTGGACCCTGCAGTACAGCACATTTCTGAAAAATTGTTTCAGTTCCAGAAATCGAGGGTACAAGGCCTGATAAGGCACGCTGTATCCCTTTGCAGCACATGGATTTCTGAAGACTTCAAAGTTCCTGAAATGGTGGGGTCCATGGCTCCGGTCAAAGCACGCTGAATTCCTTGGAGTTCAGCAGAGTTCTGAAGAACTCTTTAGCATCCAAAAACCGCGGTGTAAAAGCCAGGTGAAGGAACGCAGGATGCCTTGCAGTACTGAGGATTTCTGAAGAACTGTTCAGATTCCAGAGACCGCGGGGCTGATAGCAAGGTAAAGACATGCTGGATACCTTGCAGTACTGAGGATTTCTGAAGAATTGTTTAGCTTCCAGAAATTGCGGGGTCTGTGGCTTGGACAAGGCATGCTGGATCCCTTGCAGTAAAGAGGATTTCTGAAGAACTGTTTAGGTTCCAGAAATCGTGCGGTCTGTGGCCTGGTCAAGGCACGCTGGATCTCTTGCAGTACAGAGGATATCTGAAGAACGGTTTAGGTTCCAGAAATCAAAGGGGCTGTGGCCAGATAAAGGCACACTGAATCCATTGCAGTACAGAGGATTTCTGAAGAACTGTTTCACTTCCAGAAACCAGTGTGTCCGTGGCCGGGTGAAGGCACACTTTATCCCTTGCAGTAAAGAGGATTTCTGAGGAACAGTATAGATTTCAGAAACCGTGGGGTCGTTTGCCAGGTGAAGGCACCCTGGATCCCTTGCAGTAGAGAGGAATTCTGAAGAAATGTTTCAGTTCTGGAACCATGGGGTCCTTGGCCTGTCAAGGCATGCTGGATCCCTTGCAATTCAGAGGATTTTTGAAGAACTGTTTACATTCCAGAAATCACAGGATCAGTGGCCTGGTCAAGGCACGCTGTATTCTTTGCAGTACAGAGGATTTCTGAATAACTGCTAAGGTTCCAGAAATTGTGGCATCCGTGGAGTGGTCAATGCATGCTGGATCCCTTGAAGTACAGAGGATTTCTGTACAACTGTTTGGGTTCCAGAAATCGAGGGGTCCATGGCTTGGTCAAGGCACACTGGATCCCTTGCAGTACAGAGGATTTCTGAAGAACTGTTGAAGTTCCAGAAATCGCGGGGTTTGTGGCCTCGTCAAGGCACGCTGAATCCCTTGCGGTGCAGAGGATTCCTGAAAAACTGTTTAGGTTCCAGAAACCATGCTGTCCGTGGCCTGGTCAAGGTATGCTGAACCCCATGCAGTACAGAGGATTTCTGAAGAACTGTTTAGGTTCCAGAAACTGTGGGGTCTGTGGCCTGGTGAAGGCACACTGGTTGCTTTGCAGTATAGAGGATTTCTGAAGAACTGTTTAGGTTCCAGAAATCACGGGGTCCATGACCTGGTCAAGGCATGCTGGATCCCTTGCAGTACAGAGAATTTCTGAAGAACTGTTTGGGTTCCAGAAACTGAGTGGTCCGTGGCCTGGTCAAGGGACGCTGGATCCCTTGCTCTTCAGTGGATTTCTGAAGAACTGTTTAACTTCCAGAAACCGCAGTGTCCATGGCCTGATGAAGGCAAGCTGGATCCGTTGCAGTAAAGAGGTTTTCTGAAGAACTGTCTAGGTTAGAAAAACCGCAGGGTCTGTGGCCTGGTGAAGGCACACTGGATGCCTTGCGGTACAAAGGATTTCTGAAGAACTGTTTAGATTCCAGAAATCACGGGGTCCATTGCCAGGTGAAGGCACCCTGGATTTCATGCAGTAGAGAGAATTTCTGAAGAACTGTTTAGGTTCTGGAACCACAGATTCCATGCCCTGGTCAAGGCCCGCTGGATACCTTGCAGTACTGTGGGTTTCTGATGAACTGTTTAGGTCCCAGAAACTGGGGGGTCTGTGGCCTGGTGAAGGCACACTGGTTGCTTTGCAGTATAGAGGATTTCTGAAGAACTGTTTAGGTTCCAGAAACCGGGGAATTCCATGGCCTGGTCAAGGAATGCTGGATCCCTGGCAGTACAAAGGATTTTTGAAGAGCTGTTTAGGTAACAGAAAATGCGGGGGCCATGGCCTGGTCAAGGCATGCTGGATCCCTTGCAGTACAGAGAATTTCTGAAGAATTGTTTGGGTTCCAGAAACTGAGTGGTCCGTGGCCTGGTCAAGGCATGCTGGATCCCTGGCAGTACATAGGATTTCTGAAGAAATGTTTGGGTTCCAGAAAATGCGGGGTCTGTGGCCTTGTGAAGGCACACTGGATCCCTTGCAGTACAGTGGATTCCTGAAAAACTGTTTAGGTTCCAGAAACCGTGGTGTCCTTGGCCTGGGCAAGGTACGCTGGACCCCATGCAGTACAATGGATGTCTGAAGAACTGTTTAAGTTCCAGGAACTGTGAGGTCTGTGGCCTGGTCAAGGCACACTGGATCCCGTGCAGTTCAGAGGATTTTTGAAGAACTGTTTAGGTTCCAGAAATTGCAGGATCTGTGGCCTGGTCAAGACTCGCTGTACCTCTTGCAGTACAGAGGATTTCTGAAGAACTGTTTAGGTTCCAGAAATCGTGGCGTCCGTGGGCTGGTTAAGGCATGCTGGATCCATTGAACTACAGAGGACTTTTGAAAAATTGTTTGGGTTCTGGGAAATTGAGGGATCCATGGCATGGTCAAGGCACGCTGGATCCCTTGCAGTACAGAGGATTTCTGAAAAACTGTTTGGGTTCCAGAAATTGAGGGTTCTGTGGCCTGGTCAAGGCACGCTGGATCCCTTACAGCAGAGAGGATTCCTGAAAAACTGTTTTGGTTCCAGAAATCAAGGGGTCCATTGCCTGGACAGGCTACACTGGACCTCTTTCAGTACAGCACATTTCGGAAAAACTGTTTTGGTTCCAGAAATCGGGGGATCCATGGCCTGGTCAAGGCACCCCGGATCCTTTGCAGTACAGAGGATTCCTGAAAAACAGTTTAGTTTACAGAAATTGTGGGGGATCCATGGACTGCTCAAGGCACACTGGATCCCTTACGGTACAGAGAATTCCTGAAAAACTGCATAGGTTCCAGAAATCGAGGGGTCCGTGGCCTGGTTAAGGCACACTCGATCCCTTGTGGTACAGAGCATTTCTGAAAACCTGTTTAGGTTCTAGAAATCGAGGGGTCCGTGGCCTGGTCAAGGCATGCTGGATCCCTTGCACTACAGTGGATTTCTGAAGAACTATTTTGCTTCCAGAAACCACAGTGTCCATGGCCTGGTAAAGGCACACTTTATCCCTTGCAGTAAAGAGGATTTCTGAAGAACAGTATAGATTTCAGAAACCATGGGGTCGATTGACAGGTGAAGACACCCTGGATCCCTTGTAGTAGAGAGGAATTCTGAAGAACTGTTTCGGTTCCAGAACCACGGGGTCTGTGGCCTGGTCAAGGCATGCTGGAACCCATGCAATACAGAGTATTCCTGAAAAACTGTTTAGGTTCCAGAAATCGAGGAGTCCATGGCCTGGTCAAGGCACACTGGATACCTTGAGGTACAGGGGATTTCTGAAAACCTGTTTAGGTTCCAGAAACCATGGTGTCCTTGGCCTGGGCAAGGTACGCTGGACCCCATGCAGTACAGAGGATGTCTGAAGAACTGTTTAGGTTCCAGAAACTGTGAGGTCTGTGGCCTGGTCAAGGCATGCTGGATCCTTGCAGTTCAGAGGATTTTGAAGAACTGTTTAGGTTCCAGAAATCATGGCATCCGTGGGCTGGTTAAGGCACACTGGATCCATTGAACCACAGAGGATTTTGAAAACTGTTTGGGTTCTGAGGAACTGAGGGATCCATGGCATGGTCAAAGCATGCTGGATCCCTTGCTAGTACAGATGATTTCTGAAAACTGTTTGGGTTCCAGAAATTGAGGGTTTCTAGGCTCAGTCAAGGCATGCTGGATCCCTTATGGCAAAGAGGATTCCTGAAAAACTGTTTTGGTTCCAGAAATCAAGGGGTCCTTTGCCTGGACAGGCCACACTGGACCTCTTGCAGTACAGCACATTTCTGAAAAACTGTTTCAGTTCCAGCAATCGGGGGATCCATGGCCTGGTCAAGGCACCCTGGATCCCTTGCAGTACAGAGGATTCCTGAAAAACAGTTTAGGTTACAGAAATTGGGGGGGATCCATGGACTGCTCAAGGAACACTGGATCCCTTATGGTACAGAGAATTCCTGAAAAACTACATAGGTTCCAGAAATCGAGGGGTCCATGGCCTGGTTAAGGCAGACTCGATCCCTTGTGGGACAGAGCATTTCTGAAAACCTGTTTAGGTTCCAGAAATCGAGGGGTCCGTGTCGGACAAGGGACGCTGGATCCTTGTCAGAACAGCGGATTTCTGAAAACTATTTAGCTTCCAGAAATCGCCTGTCTTGGCATGGTCAAGGCACACTGGATCTCTTGTAGTACAGTGGATTTCTAAAGAAATGTTTAAGTTCCAGGAATTGCAGGTGCGTGGCCTGGTCAAGGTATGCTGGATCCCTTGCAATCACAGAGGATTTCTAAAGAATGTTTATCTTCCAAAAACGAGTGTCCATGGCCTGGTGAAGGGACTCTGATCCCTTGCAGTAAAGAGGATTTCTGAAGAACTATTTCGGTTCCAGAACCACAGGGCTGTGGCCTGGTCAGGGCATCCTGGAACCCATGCAGTACAGAGGATTTCTGAAGAACTGCTCAGTTCCAGAAACCACGGGGTCCATGGTCTGGTTAAGGCACACTGGATCCCTTGTGCACAGAGGATTTCTGAAGAACTGTTTAGGTTCTGGAAACCGCAGAGTCCATTGCCTGGTCAAGGCATGCTGGATCCCTGGCAGTACATAGGATTTCTGAAGAAATGTTTAGGTTCCAGAAAATGCGGGGTCCATGGCCTTGTGAAGGCACACTGGATCCCTTACGGTACAGAGGATTTCTGAAAAACTGTTCAGGTTCCAGAAACTGTGGTGTTCTTATCCTGGGCAAGGTACACTGTACCCCATGCAGTACAGAAGGTGTCTGAAGAACTGTTGAGGTTCCAGAAACTTTGGGGTCTGTGGCCTGGTCGAGGCATGCTGGATCCCTTGCAGTTCAGAGGATTTTTGAAGAACTGTTTAGGTTCCAGAAATTGCAGGATCTGTGGCCTGGTCAAGACACGCTGTACCCCTTGCAGTACAGAGGATTTCTGTAGAACTGTTTAGGTTCCAGAAATTGCGGCATCCGTGGGCTGATGAAGGCATGCTGGATCCCTTGAGCTACAGAGGATTTTTGAAAAACTGTTTAGGTTCCAGAAACTGTGAGGTCTGTGGCCTGGTGAAGTCACACTGATTGCCTTGCAGTACAGAGGATACCTGAAGAAATGTTTAGGTTCCAGAAACCACGGGATCCATGGCCTTGTTAAGGCACACTTGATCCCTTGCAGTACAGAATATTTCTGAAGAGTTGTTTAGGTTCCTGAAACCGCGGGGTCCATGGCCTGGTCAAGGCACTCTTGATCCCTTGCAGTACAGTGGGTTTCTGAAGAACTGTTTAGGTTCCAGAAACCAGGGTGGGGTCCAAGGCCTGGTCAAGGCATGCTGAATCCCTGGCAGTACACAGGATTTCTGAAGAACTGTTTGGGTTCCAGAAATCAGGGGTTCCATGACCTGGTGAAGGCACACTGGATCCCTTGCTGTACAGAGGATTTCTGAAAAACTGCTTAGGTTCCAGAAATCGAAGAGTCCATTTCCTGGCCAAGGCACACTGGATCACTTGCGGTACCGAGGATTTCTGATAAACTGTTTAGGTTCCAGAAATTGAGTGGTCCATGTCCTGGTCAAGGCACTCTGGACCACTTGCAGTACAGCACATTTCTGAAAAACTGTTTTGTTTCCAGAAATCGAAGGGTACAAGGCCTAGTAAAGGCATGCTGGATCCCATGAAGTACAGCGGATTTCGGAAGAATTGTAAGTTCCTGCAATGGTGAGGTCCATGGCCTGGTCAAGGCACGCTGAATCCCTTGGAGTTCAGCAGAGTTATGAAGAGCTGTTTAGCATCCAGAAACCGCAGTGTCCATGGCCAGCAGAAGGAGTGCTGGACCCTTGCAGTAAAGAATTTCTGAAAATGTAGCGTCCAAAAACTGTGGAGTCTGTGGCCTTGTGAAGACATACTGTATGCCTTGCAGTACAGAGGATTTCTGAAGAATCGTTTAGTTTCCAAAAATCGCAGGGTCTGTGACCTGGTCAAGGCACGCTGGATCCCTTGCAGTACAGAGCATTTCTGAAGAACTGTTTAGGTTCCAGAACTCATGGGGTCCGTGGGCAGGTAAAGCACGTTGGACTGCTTGTAGTACAGAGGATTTCTGATGAACAGTTTAATTTCCAGAACTCGCGGGGTCTGTGGCCCGGTCAAGGCATGCCAGATCCCTTGCAGTACAGAGGATTTCAGAAAAGCTGTTTAGATTCCTGAAATCGGAGATCCATGGCCTGGTCAAGGCACCCTGGATCCCTTGGAGTGCAGAGGATTCCTGAAAAACAGTTTAGGTAACAGAAATTGTGGGGGATCCATGGACTGCTCAAGGCACACTGGAGCTCATACAGTACAGAGAATTCCTGAAAAACTGCACAGGTTCCAGATATTGAGGGGTCTGTGGCCTGGTCAAGGGACGCTGGATCCCTTGCAGTACGACGGATTTCTGAAAAACTATTTAGGTTCCAGATATCGCGGGCTCCATGGCATGGTCAAGGCACACTGGATCTCTTGTAGTACAGTGGATTTCTAAAGAAATGTTTAAGTTCCAGAAATTGCAGGGAATGTGGCCAGGTCAAGGCATGCTGGATCCCTTGCAATACAGCGGATTTCTGAAGAACTGTTTATCTTCCAGAAACCTCAGTGTCCATTGTCAGGTGAAGACACCCTGGATCCCTTGCAGTAGAGAGGATTTCTGAAGAACTGTTTCAGTTCTAGAACCACGGGGTCTGTGGCCTGGTCAAGGCATCCAGGAACCCAAGCAGTACAGAGGATTTCTGAAGAACTGTTTGGGTTCCAGAAATCGAGGGTTCCATGGCCTGGTCAAGGCACGCTGGATCCCTTGCTGTACATAGGATTTTTGAAAAAGTGTTTAGGTTCCAGAAATCGAGGAGTCCATGGTCTGGTCAAGGCACAATGGATCACTTATGGTACAGAGAAGTTCTGAAAAACAGTTTAGGTTCCAGAAATCGAGGGGTCCGTGGCCTGGACAGGCCACACTGGACCTCTTGCAGTACAGCAGATTTCTGAAAAACTGATATAGTTCCAGAAATCGAGGGGTACAAGTCCTAATTTAGCACACTGGATCCTCTTGCAGTACAGCAGATTTCTGAAGAATTGTAAGTTCCTGAAATGGTGGGGTCCATGGCCTGGTCATAGCACGCTGAATCCCTTGGAATTCAGCGGAGTTTTGAAGAACTCTTTAGCATCTGAAAACTGTGGTTTCCATGGCCAGGTGAAGGAACGCTGGATCCCTTGCAGTAAAGAGAATTTCTGAAGAAATGTTTAGCTTCCAGAAACGATGGGGTCTGTGGCCTGCTGAAGGCACACTGGATGCCTTGCAGTACAGAGGATTTCTGAAGAACTGCTCAGATTCCAGAGACCGCAGAGTCCATTGCAAGGTGAAGGCATGCTGGATGCTTGTAGTACATCGGATTTCTAAAGAAATGTTAAAGTTCCAGAAATCGCAGGGTCTGTGGCCTGGTCAAGGCATGCTGGATCCATTGCTCTACAGCGAATTTCTGAAGAACTGTTTAGCTTCCAGAAACCACAGTGTTCATGGCATGGTGAAGGCACACTATCTCTTGCAGTAAAGAGGATTTCTGAGAAACTGTTTAGATTCCAGAAACCGTGAGGTGCATTGCCAGGTGAAGGCACCCTGGATCCCTTGCAGTTGAGAGGAATTCTGAAGGACTGTTTCAGTTCCAGAACCACAGGTTCTGTGGCCCGGTCAAGGCATGCTGGAACCCATGCAGTACAGCGGATTTCTGAAGAACTGTTTAGGCTCCAGAAATCACTGGGACCATGGTCTGGTCAAGGCAGGCTGGATCCCTTGCAGTACAGAAGATTTCTGAAGAACTGTTTAGATTCCAGAAATTTAGGGGTCTTTAGCCTGGTCAAGGCACACTGGATCCCTTGCAGTTCAGAGGATTTTTGAAGAATTGTTTACGTTCTAGAAATCACAGGATCTGTGGCTTGGACAAGGCATGCTGGATGCCTTGCAGTACAAATAATTTCTGAAGGACTGTTTAGGTTCCAGAAATCATGGTATCGGTGGGCTGGTCAAGGCACGATGGATCCCTTGAAGTACAAAGGATTTCTGAAAAATGGTTTGGGGTCCAGAAATCAAGGGGTCCATGGCTTGGCCAAGGCACGATGGATCTCTTACGGTAGAGAGGATTCCTGAAAAATGGTTTCGGTTACAGAAATCAAGGGGTCTGTGGCCTGGTGAAGGCATGCTGGATCCCTTGCAATACAGAGGATTCCTGAAGAACTGTTGAAGTTCCAGAAATCACGGGGTCCGTGGCCTGGTCAAGGCACTCTGGATACCATGAAGTACAGAGGATTTTTGAAGAACTGTTTAGGCTCCAGAAATTGAGGCATCTGTGGGCTGGTCAAGGCATGCTGGATCTCTTGCGATACAGATGATTTCTGAAAAACTGTATAGATTCCAGAAACCGTGGAGTCCGTGGACTGGTCAAAGTATGCTGGACCCCATGCAGTACAGAGGATTTCTGAAGAACTGTTTAGGTTCCAGAAACTGTGGGGTCTGTGGCCTGGTGAAGGCACACTGGTTGCCTTGCAGTACAGAGGATTTCTGAAAAACTGTTTCGGTTCCAGAAATCAAGGGGTCTGTGGCCTGATGAAGGCACGCTGGATCCCTTGTGGTGCAGAGGATTTCTGAAAAACAGTTTAGGTTCCAGAAACCATGGTGTCCGTGGCCTGGTCCAGGTACGCTGGACCCCATGCAGTACAGAGGATTTCTGAAGAACTGTTTAGGTTCCAGAAACTGTGGGGTCTGTGGCCTGGTGAAGGCACACTAGATGATTTGCAGTACAGAGGATTTCTGAAGAACTGTTTAGGTTCCAGACACCACGGGATCCATGGCCTGGTCAAGGGACACTGTATCAGTTGCAGTACAAAACATTTCTGAAGAACTGTTTAAGTTCCTGAAACTGTGTGGTCCATGGCCAGGTCAAGGCATGCTGGATCCCTTGCAGTACTGTGGGTTTCTGAAGAACTGTTTAGGTTCCAGAAACCGGGGTGGGGATTCGTGGCCTGGTCAAGGTATGCTGGATCCCTGGCAGTACAAAGGATTTCTGAAAAGCTGTTTAGGTAACAGAAATATGCAGGGTCATTGGCCTGCGGTCAAGGCACGCTGGATCCCTTGAAGTCAGAGAATTTCTGAAGAACTGTTTGGGTTCCAGAAACTGAGTGGTCCGTGGCCAGGTTAAGGGACTGGGATCCTTTGCTCTTCAGCGATTTCTGAAGAACTGTTTAGCTTCCAGAAACGCAATGTCCGTGACCTGATGAAGGCAAGCTGGATCCGCTGCAGTAAAGAGGTTTTCTGAAGAAATGTCTAGTTACAAAACCACAGGGTTCTGAGGCCTGGTGAAGGCACACTGGATGCCTTGCAGTACAAAGGATTTTTGAAGAACTGTTTCAATTCCAGAACCACGGGGTCCATGGCCTGGTCAAGGCATGCTGGATCCCTTGCAGTACAGAGGATATCTGAAGAACTGTTTAGGTTCCAGAAACTGTGGGGTCTGTGGCCTGGTGAAGGCACACTGGTTGCCTTGCAGTACAGAGGATATCTGAAGAACTGTTTAGGTTCCAGAAACCATGATTCCACTGCCTGGTCAACGCACTCTGGATCCCTTGCAGTACAGAGGATTTCTGAAGAACTGTTTAGGTTCCGGAAACGGCGGGGTCCATTGCTTGGTCAAGGCCCACTGGATCCCTTGCAGTACTGTGGGTTTCTGATGAACTGTTTAGATCCCAGAAACCAGGGGGTGGTCCATGGCCTGGTCAAGGCATGCTGGATCCCTGGCAGTACATAGGATTTCTGAAGAAATATTTGGGTTCCAGAAAACGCAGGGTCCGTGGCCTTGTGAAGGCACACTGGATCCCTTGCAGTACAGTGGATTCCTGAAAAACTGTTTAGGTTCCAGAAATCGAGGAGTCCATGGCCTGGTCAAGGCACACTGGATCCCTTGCGGTAGAGGGGATTTCTGAAAAACTGTTTAGGTTCCAGAAACCGTGATGTCCTTGGCCTGGGCAAGGAATGCTGGACCCCATGCAGTACAGAGGATGTCTGAAGAACTGTTTAGGTTCCAGAAACTGTGAGGTCTGTGGCCTGGTCAAGGCACGCTGCATCCCTTGCAGTTCAGAGGATTTTTGAAAAACTGTTTAGGTTCCAGAAATTGCAGGAACTGTGGCCTGCTCAAGACATGCTGTACCTCTTGCAGTACAGAGGATTTTTGAAGAACTGTTTAGCTTCCAGAAACCACAGTGCCCATGGCCTGGTGTAGGCACCCTGGATCAGTTGCAATAGAGAGGATTTCTGAAGAACTGTTTCAGTTCCAGAACCACTGGGTCCAAGGCCTGGTCAAGGCATGCTGGATCCCTTGCAGTACAGAGGATTTCTGAAGAGCTGTTTAGACTCCAGAAATCAAGGGGTCTGTGGCCTGATGAAGACATGCTGGATCCCTTGCAGTACAGAGGATTTCTGAAAAACTGATTAGGTTCCAGAAACCATGAAGTCCGTGGCCTGGTCAAGGTACGCTGGACTCCATGCAGTACAGAGGATTTCTGAAGAACTGTTTAGGTTCCAGAAACTGTGGGGTCTGTGGCCTGGTGAAGGCACACTGGTTGCCTTGCAGTACAAAACATTTCTGAAGAACTGTTTAAGTTCCTGAAACCGCGAGGTCCATGGCCTGGTCAAGGCATGCTGGATCCCTTGCAGTACTGTGGGTTTCTGAAGAATGGTTTAGGTTCCAGAAACCAGGGGTGGGGTTCCGTGGCCAGGTCAAGGAATGCTGAATCCCTGGCAGTACAGAGGATTTCTGAAGAGTAGTTTAGGTAACAGAAAATGCGGGTCCGTGGCCTGGTCAAGGCACACTGGATCACTGCTCTTCAGCGGATTTCTGAAGAACTGTTTAGAATCCAGAAACCGCAGTGTCCAAGGCCTTGTGAAGGCAAGCTGGATACGTTGCAGTAAAGAGGTTTTCTGAAGAACTGTCTAGGTTACAAAACTGCAGGGTCTGTGGCCTGGTGAAGGCACACTGGATGCCTTGCAGTACAGAAGATTTCTGAAGAACTGTTTAGATTCCAGAAACCACGGGTCTGTTGCCATGTGAAGGCTCCTGGATCCCTTGCAGGAGTGAGGATTTCTGAAGAACTGTTTAGGTTCCGGAACCACAGGGTCCATGCCCTGGTGGTCAAGGCATACTGGAACCCTTGCAGTACAGAGGATTTCTGAAGAACTGTTTGGCTTCCAGAAACTGCAGTGTCTGTGGCCTGGTGAAGGCTCACTGGATCCCTTGCAGTAAAGAGGATTTCTGAGGAACTGCTTAGATTCCAGAAACCATGCGGTCCATTGCCTGGTCAACGCACTCTGGATCCCTTGCAGTACAGTGGGTTTCTGATTAACTGTTTAGGTCCCAGAAACCTGGGGGTTGGTCAATGGCCTAGTCAAGGCATGCAGGATCCCTGGCAGTACATAGGATTTCTGAAGAAAGGTTCCAGAAAATGCAGTGTCTGTGGCCTTGTGAAGGCACACTGGATCCCTTGAAGTACAGTGGATTCCTGAAAAACTGTTTAGGTTCCAGAAATTGAGGAGTCCATTGCCTGGTCAATGCATACTGGATCCCTTACGGTACAGAGAATTTCTGAAAAACTGTTTAGGTTCCAGAAACCGTGGTGTCCTTGGCCAGGGCAAGGTACGCTGGACCCCATGCAGTCCAGAGGATTTCTGAAGAACTGTTTAGGTTCCAGAAACTGTGGGGTCTGTGGCCTGGTCAAGGCAAGCTGGATCCCTTGCAGTTCAGAGGATTTTTGAAGAACTGTTTAGGTTCCAGAAATTGCAGGATCTGTGGCCTGGTCAAGAGACGCTGTACCCCTTGCAGTACAGAGGATTTCTGAAGAACTGTTTAGGTTCCAGAAATCACGGCATCCGTGGGCTGGTTAAGGCACGCTGGATCCCTTGAACTACAGAGGATTTTGGAAAAACTGTTTGGTTTCCAGAAATTGAGGGATTCATGGCATGGTCAAGGCACACTGGATCCCTTGCAGTACAGAGGAATTCTGAAAAACTGTTTAGGTTCCAGAAACCGTGGTGTCTGTGGCCTGGTCAAGGTATGCTGGACCCCATGCAGTACAGAGGATTTCTGAAGAACTGTTTAGGTTCCAGAAACTGTGGGGTCTGTGGCCTGGTGAAGGCACACTGGTTGCCTTGCAGTACAGAGGATTTCTAAAGAACTGTTCAGGTTCCAGAAACCACAGGCTCCATGGCATGGTCAAGGCACGCAGCATCTCTTGTAGTACAGCGGATTTCTGAAGAAATGTCTAAGTTCCAGAAACCACAGGGTCCGTGGCCTGGTCAAGGCATGCTGGATCCCTTGCAGTACTGTGGGTTTCTAAAGAACTGTTTAAGTTCCAGAAAGTGGGGGGTGGCAGTCCATGGCCTGGTCAAGGCTTGCTGGGTCACTGGCAGCACAGAGGATTTCTGAAGAACTGTCTAAGTTCCAGAAAATGCAGGGCCCATGGCCTGGTCAAGGCACACTGGGTGCCTTGCAGTACAGAGGTTTTCTGAAGAACTGTTTAGGTTCCAGAAACCACGGGGTCCTTGGCCTGGTCAAGGCACACTTTATCCCTTGCAGTACTGTGGGTTTCTGAAAAATTGTTTAGGATTCAGAAACCGGGGGGGGGGGCATGGCCTGGTCAAGACTTGCTGGATCTCTGGCAGTACTGAGGATTTCTGAAGAAATGTTTAGGTTCCAGAAAATGCAGTTTCTGTGGTCTGGTCAAGGCACACTGGATCCCTTGCAGTACAGATGATTTTTGAAGTACTGTTTGGGTTCCAGAAACCAAGTGGTCCATGGCCTGGTCAAGGCACGCTGGATGCCTTGCACTTCAGCAGATTTCTGAAGAACTGTTTAGCTTCCAGAAACTGCAGTGTCCATGGTCTGGTGAAGGCAAGCTGTATCCCTTGCAGTAAAGAGGTTTTCTGAAGAACTGTTTAGGTGCCAAAAACCGCAGGGTCTGTGGCCTGGTGAAGGCACACTGGCTGCCCTGCAGTACAGAGGATTTCTGAAGATCTGTTTAGATTCCAGAAATCGCGGGGTCAGTGATCTGGTAAGGGCACGCTGGATCCCGTGCAGTACAGAGGATTTCTGAAGAACTGTTTAGGTTCCAGAAATTGTGGCATCTGTGGGCTGGTAAAGGCATGCTGGATCCCTTGAAGTACAGAGGATTTGAAAACTGTTTGGGTTCCAGAAATTGAGGGGTCCATGGCATGGTCAAGGCACACTGAATCCCTTGCAGAGGGAGACCATTATGGCTTTCCAAAGAGGTAGCAAAGAAAGTGAAAGCCAAAAGATTGCATTCAGGCAATACAAAAGACACAGGCAGAAGGGGATAGGGAGAAGTACCAGGAGAAGCAAAGGAGGCAGAGAGGTCAGTAAGGGAAGCCAGCTCAGACAGAAGAGCACATTGCAAAATCAGTGGGTAGAGGGACAAAACCTTTACAGGTACACAAGTGAAAAGGAAAGACAAAGGAGGGACAGTGAGACTAAGGGGAGGATGGGGCCTCGTGGAGGATGACAACAGTAAAGCTGACATATTGAACAGGTATTTCTGCTCAGTCTTTACTGAGGAAGAGGAGGGTAATGGGTCTGAAGGAGTACAAGGGGTGAGAATGGTGCAGAAATGGACACAAGTCCCTTTACAAGAGAAAGGGTCCTGAAGGAACTGGAAGTAATAAGAGTTGATAAAGCAATGGGGCCAGATGGGGTGCACCCCAGGGTCCTTAAAGAACTAAGAGAGGTGGTGGCTGAACCTCTGGCTATCCTGTTTAGCCAATCACTGGAAACAGGGGAGGTACCCAAAGCATACCTCTTAACCTCCCCTAATAAATCAGGGACAAAACTTAAAAAAATCAACTAAAAAAGAACAAGTCTGTAACTTTTATGTTTGATATTATTTTGTACTTATAACCCCACTGTTTAGTCACAGAAACACAATTTTAGGAGGGCAGAGTAAAATTTTTAGACAAATCAAGTCCCTGAAAATCAGGGACAGTTGAGAGGTATGACCCAAAGACTGGAGGACAGCAGATGTAGTCCCTTATACAAAAGTGGGAACAAAGAGGAAGCAGGGAACTACAGACCAGTCAGCCTCACCTCGGTAGTGGGGAAGATCATGGAAGCACTACTGAAGGAGAGATTGGTGGAATATCTGGTTGTCAATGGACTACAGGACCCAAGGCAGCATGGTTTCACCAGGGAGTCATGTCAGACCAACCTCGCTGAATTTTTGACTGGGTGACTAGGGAGGTGGATCAGGGAGGCAGTGGACATGGTCTATCTGGACTTCAGCAAGGCCTTTGACACTGTGCCACATAGAGACTATTACACAAACTGGGGAATATGGGTGTCGGCAGGACAGTAGTGTGGTGGGTAGGTAACTGGCTGGGTGGCAGGACACAGAGGTGGTGGTAAATGGCTGTCACTCCACAGAGAGGAAGAGTGACCAGTGGGGTACCACAGGATCAGTGCTGTGGACCGGGTCCTATTCAATATCTTCATCAGTGACATTGCGCAGGACCTAGAAGGCAGAATTTCACTGTTCGCTGATGACACAGAGCTCTGTAACAGAGTAGACACACCAGAGGGTGTAGACAGAATGAGAAGTGACCTGCAGAAACTTGAAGAATGGTCAGGGGTTGGCAGTTGAAATTCAATGCAAAGAAGTGCAAGATAATGCATATGGGGCACAAAAACCCTGGCACAATATATCAGTTGGGGGTGAGGATATAGCATGCACCAAGCAGGAAAGGGATCTTGGGGTTATCATCTCTGATGACCTCAGGGTAGAGAAACAGTGTGACAAGGCAGCAGGTAAAGCAAATAGGATGCTGGGATGTATAGGCAGGGGCATCACCAGCAGGAAAAGGGAGATCATAATTCCGCTATACAAGACACTAGTGAGGCCCCACCTGGAGTACAGTGTACAGTTCTGGAGACCATACTCACGTAAGGACATAGACAGGGTAGAGAAGTTTCAGAGGAGGGCAACAAAGATGGTGCATGGATTGCATCACAAGTCCTATGAAGACAGGTTGAAGGAACTGAACATGTACTCCCTGGAGGAGAGGAGGAGAGAGGATAGATAGAGACATACAAGTATCTTACAGGAGGAACAGGGTGCAGGAAAACACTATTTTTAAGCGAAAAAGATGTTCAGGACTAGAGGGCATGGGATGAAGTTGGAGGAGGATGATTCAAAGGAAACATGAGAAAGAATTTCTTCACAGAACGGTGTGGAAAAGTGGAACACCCTGCCAGAGAAAGTGGTGGGGCTGAAACAATCACGGGATTTAAGAATGCATGGGATAGACATAAAGGAATTCTGGAGGTCAGGGTAAGGGCAACAGACTTCTAGGAAAACAAACAACTTACAAGCTCAAATGGGCAGACTGGGAGCTCATAGGATCTTATCTGCCGACACTATCTAAGTATCTAGGTATCTATGTATCAGTACAGAGGTTTTCTGAAAAACTGTTTGGGTTCCAGAAATTGAGGGATCCGTTGCCAGGTAAAGGCATGCTGGATCCCTTACGGTACAGAGGAATCCTGAAAAACTGTTTCAGTTCCAGAAATCAAGGGGTCCGTGGCCTGGTGAAGGCATGCTGGATCTCTAGCAGTACAGAGGATTTCTGAAAAACTTTTTAGGTTCCAGAAATTGAGAGGTCGATGGCCTGGTCAAGGCACGCTGGACCACTTTCAGCACAGCGCATTTCTGAAAAACTGTTTCGTTTCCAGAAATCGATGGGTACAAGGCCTGGTTAAGGCATGCTGGATCCCTTCCAGTACAGCAGATTTCTGAAGAATTGTAATTTCCTGAAATGGCAGGGTCCATGGCCTGGTCAAGGCACGCTGAATCCCTTGGAATTCAGCGGAGTTCTGAAGAACTGTTTAGCATCCAAAAACTGCAGTGTCCATGGCCAGGTGAAGGAATGCTGGATCCCATGCAGTAAAGAGAATTTCTGAAGAAATGTTTAGCTTCCAAAAACCATGGGTTCTGTGGCCTGATGATGGCACACTGGATGCCTTGCAGTACAGAGGATTTCTGAACATCAGTTCAGATTCCAGAGACCAAGGGTCCATAGCAAGGTGAAGGCATGCTGGGCGCCTTGCAGTACAGAGGATTTCTGAAGAATTGTTTAGCTTCCAGAATTCAAGGGTCTGTGGCCTGGACAAGGCATGCTGGATCCCTTGCAGTGCAGAGAATTTCTGAAGAACTGTTTAGGTTCCAAAAATTGCGGGGTCTGTAGCCTGGTCAAGGCACACTGGATCCCATGCAGTACAGAAGATTTCTGAAGAACTGTTTAGGTTCCAGAACTTACGGGGTCTGTGGCCTGGTCAAGGAATGCCGGATGACTTGCAGTACAGAGGATTCCTGAAAACCAGTTTAGGTTCCAGAAATTATGGGGGATCCATGAACTGCTCAAGGCACACTGGATCCTTAACGGTACAGAGAATTCCTGAAAAACTGCATAGGTTCTAGAAATCGAGGGGTCCGTGGCCTGGTTAAGGCATGCTGGATCCCTTGCAGTACAGAGCATTTCTGAAAAACTGTTTAGGTTCCAGAAATTGATGGGTCCGTGGTCTGGTCAAGGGACGCTGGATCCCTAGCAGTACAGCGGATTTCTGAAAAACTGTTTAGGTTCCAGAAATAGAGTGTCTGTGGCCTGGTCAAGGCACGCTAGATCCGTTGTAGTATGGAGGATTCCTGAAAAACTATTTAAGTTACATAAATCGAGGGATCTGTGGCCTGGTCAAGACACGCTGGATCCCTTGCAGTACAGAAGATTCCTAAAAAAAATGTTTAGGTTCCAGAATTTGAGGGGTCTGCTGTCTGCTGATGGCACACTGGATCCCTTATAGAACAGAGCAATCCTGAAAAACTGTTTAGGTTGAAGAAATCGAGGTGTCCACGGCCTAGTCAAGGCACTGTATCCCTTGCAGTACAGAGGTTTTCTGAAAAACTGTTTAGGTTCCAGAAATCAAGGGTTCCGTGGACTGGTCAAGGCATGCTGGATCCCTTGCTGTACAGAGGATTTCTGAAAAACTGTTTAGGTTCCAGAAATCGAGGGGCCCATGGCCTGGACAAGGTACACTGGACCCCTTGCAGTACAGCACATTTCTGAAAAACTGTTTTGGTTCCAGAAATCGAGGGTTCCATGGGCTGGTCAAGGCATGCTGGATCCCTTGCAGTACAGTGGATTTCTGAAGAATTGTAAGTTCCTGAAATGGCGGGGTCCATGGCCTCGTCATGGCATGCTGAATCCCTTGTAGTAAAGAGAATTTCTGAAGAAATGTTTAGCTTCCAAAAACTGTGGGGTATGTGGCCTGGTGAAGGCACACTGGATGCCTTGCTGTACAGAGAATATCTGAAGAACTGTTTAGGTTCCAGAAATCACGGGGTCCATGGCCAGGTAAAGGCACGTTGGATCCCTTGCAGTACAAAGCATTTCTGAAAAGCTATTTAGATTCCTGAAATTGGGGGATCCATGGCATGGTCAAGGCATGCTGGATCCCTTGCAGTACAGAGGATTCCTAAAAAACATTTTAGGTTCCAGAAATTGTGGGGGGTCGATGGACTGCTCAGGACATGCTGGATCCCTTATGGTACAGAGAATTCCAGAAAAAGTGCATAGGTTCCAGAAATCGAGGGACCCATGGCCTGGTGAAGGCACACTGGAAGCCTTGTAGTATAGAGGATTTCTAAAGAACTTTTCAGATTCCAGAAATCACGGGGTCCATGGTGAGGTAAAGGCACACTGGATCCCTTGCAGTACAGAGGATTTCTGCTGAACAGTTTAGGTTCCAGAATTCACGGGGTCCGTGGCCTGATCACGGCATGCTGAACACCCTGAAGGACAGAGGATTCCTGAAAAACTGTTTCAGTCCCAGAAATCAGGGGTCCGTGGCCTGGTCAAGGCACACTGGATCCCTTGTGGTACAGAGGATTTCTGAAAAACTGTTTAGGGTCTAGAAACTGTGGTGTCTGTGGCCTGGTCAAGTTATGCTGGACCCCATGCAGTACAGAGGATTTCCAAAGAACTGTTTAGGTTCCAGAAACTGTGGGGGTCTGTGGCCTGGTGAAGGCACACTGGTTGCCTTGCAGTACAGGGGATATCTGAAGAACTGTTTTGGTTCCAGAAGCCACAGGGTCCATGGCCTGGTCAAGGCATGCTGGATCCTTTATAGTACTGTGGGTTTCTGAAGAACTATTTAGGTTCCAGAAACTGGGGAGGGGGTCCATGGCCTAGTCAAGGCATGCTGGATCCCTGGTAGTACAGAGGATTTCTGAAAAACTGTTTAGGTTCCAGAAAATGCAGGGTCCATGGCCTGGTGAAGGCACACTGGATCCCTTGCAGTACAGAGGATTTCTGAAAACCTGTTTATGTTCCAGAAATCGAGGGGTCCATGGCCTGGACAGGGCATGCTGGACCCCTTTGCAGTACAGCACATTTCTGAAAAACTGTTTCGGTTCCAGAAATCGAGGGGTACAAGGCCTGGATAAGGCACGCTGTATCCCTTGCAGCACAATGGATTTCTGAAGACTTCAAAGTTCCTGAAATGGTGGGGTCCATGGCCTGGTCAAAGCACGCTGAATTCCTTGGAGTTCAGCAGAGTTCTGAAGAACTCTTTAGCATCCAAAACCTGTGTAAAAGCCAGGTGAAGGACATGGGATGCCTTGCAGTACTGAGGATTTCTGAAGAACTGTTCAGATTCCAGACACAGGGGCTGATAGCAAGGTAAAGACATGCTGGATACCTTGCAGTACTGAGGATTTCTGAAGAATTGTTTAGCTTCCAGAAATTGCGGGGTCTGTGGCTTGGATAAGGCATGCTGGATCCCTTGCAGTAAAGAGGATTTCTGAAGAACTGTTTAGGTTCCAGAAATCGTGGGGTCTGTGGCCTGGTCAAGGCACGCTGGATCTCTTGTCGTACAGAGGATATCTGAAGAACTGTTTAGGTTCCAGAAATCAAAGGGGCTGTGGCCAGATAAAGGCACACTGAATCCATTGCAGTACAGAGGATATCTAAAGAACTGTTTCACTTCCAGAAACCAGTGTGTCCGTGGCCGGGTGAAGGCACACTTTATCCCTTGCAGTAAAGAGGATTTCTGAGGAACAGTATAGATTTCAGAAACAGTGGGGTCGTTTGCCAGGTGAAGGCACCCTGGATCCCTTGCAGTAGAGAGGAATTCTGAAGAAATGTTTCAGTTCCTGAACCATGGGGTCCTTGGCCTGGTCAAGGCATGCTGGATCCCTTGCAAATCAGAGGATTTTTGAAGAACTGTTTACATTCCAGAAATCACAGGATCAGTGGCCTGGTCAAGGCACGCTGTATTCTTTGCAGTACAGAGGATTTCTGAATAACTGCTAAGGTTCCAGAAATTGTGGCATCCGTGGAGTGGTCAATGCATGCTGGATCCCTTGAAGTACAGAGGATTTCTGTACAACTGTTTGGGTTCCAGAAATCGAGGGGTCCATGGCTTGGTCAAGTTACGCCGGATCCCTTGCAGTACAGAGGATTTCTGAAGAACTGTTGAAGTTCCAGAAATCGCGGGGTTTGTGGCCTCATCAAGGCATGCTGAATCCCTTGCGGTGCAGAGGATTCCTGAAAAACTGTTTCGGTTCCAGAAATCAAGGGGTCTGTGGCCTCATGAAGGCACACTGGATCCCTTGCGGTGCAGAGGATTTGTGAAAAACTGTTTAGGTTCCAGAAACCATGCTGTCCGTGGCCTGGTCAAGGTATGCTAGACCCCATGCAGTACAGAGGATTTCTGAAGAACTGTTTAGGTTCCAGAAACTGTGGGGTCTGTGGCCTGGTGAAGGCACACTGGTTGCTTTGCAGTATAGAGGATTTCTGAAGAACTGTTTAGGTTCCAGAAACCACGGGGTCCATGACCTGGTCAAGGCATGCTGTATCCCTTGCAGTACAGAGAATTTCTGAAGAACTGTTTGGGTTCCAGAAACTGATAGGTCCGTGGCCTGGTCAAGGGACTGGATCCCTCTGCTCTTCAGCGGATTCTGAAGAACTTTTAACTTCCAGAAACCATGATGTCCATGGCCTGATGAAGGCAAGCAGGATCCGTTGCAGTAAAGAGGTTTTCTGAAGAACTGTCTAGGTTAGAAAAACCGCAGGGTCTGTGGCCTGGTGAAGGCACACTGGATGCCTTGCGGTACAAAGGATTTCTGAAGAACTGTTTAGATTCCAGAAATCACGGGGTCCAGTGCCAGGTGAAGGCACCCCTGGATTTCATGCAGTAGAGAGAATTTCTGAAGAACTGTTTAGGTTCTGGAACCACAGATTCCATGCCCTGGTCAAGGCCCGCTGGATCCCTTGCAGTACTGCGGGTTTCTGATGAACTGTTTAGGTCCCAGAAACTGGGGGGTCTGTGGCCTGGTGAAGGCACACTGGTTGCTTTGCAGTATAGAGGATTTCTGAAGAACTGTTTAGGTTCCAGAAACCACGGGGTCCATGGCCTGGTCAAGGCATGCTGTATCCCTTGCAGTACTGTGGGTTTCTGAAGAACTGTTTAGGTTCCAGAAACCGGGGGGGGGGGGATTCCATGGCCTGGTCAAGGAATGCTGGATCCCTGGCAGTACAAAGGATTTTTGAAGAGCTGTTTAAGTAACAGAAAACGCGGGGGCCATGGCCTGGTCAAGGCATGCTGGATCCCTTGCAGTACAGAGAATTTCTGAAGAATTGTCTGGGTTCCAGAAACTGAGTGGTCCGTGGCCTGGTCAAGGCATGCTGGATCCCTGGCAGTACATAGGATTTCTGAAGAAATGTTTGGGTTCCAGAAAATGCGGGGTCTGTGGCCTTGTGAAGGCACACTGGATCCCTTGCAGTACAGTGAATTCCTGAAAAACTGTTTAGGTTCCAGAAACCGTGGTGTCCTTGGCCTGGGCAAGATACGCTGGACCCCATGCAGTACAATGGATGTCTGAAGAACCGTTTAGGTTCCAGGAACTGTGAGGTCTGTGGCCTGGTCAAGGCACACTGGATCCCGTGCAGTTCAGAGGATTTTTGAAGAACTGTTTAGGTTCCAGAAATTGCAGGATCTGTGGCCTGGTCAAGACTCGCTGTACCCCTTGCAGTACAGAGGATTTCTGAAGAACTGATTAAGTTCCAGAAATCGCGGCGTCCATGGGCTGGTTAAGGCATGTTGGATCCCTTGCAGTACAGAGGACTTTTGAAAAATTGTTTGGGTTCTGGGAAATTGAGGGATCCATGGCATGGTCAAGGCACGCTGGATCCCTTGCAGTACAGAGAATTTCTGAAAAACTGTTTGGGTTCCAGAAATTGAGGGTTCTGTGGCCCGGTCAAGGCACGCTGGATCCCTTACGGCAGAGAGGATTCCTGAAAAACTGCTTTGGTTCCAGAAATCAAGGGGTCCATTGCCTGGACAGGCTACACTGGACCTCTTTCAGTACAGCACATTTCTGAAAAACTGTTTTGGTTCCAGAAATCGGGGGATCCATGGCCTGGTCAAGGCACCCCGGATTCTTTGCAGTACAGAGGATTCCTGAAAAACAGTTTAGTTTACAGAAATTGTGGGGGATCCATGGACTGCTCAAGGCACACTGGATCCCTTACGGTACAGAGAATTCCTGAAAAACTGCATAGGTTCCAGAAATCGAGGGGTCCGTGGCCTGGTTAAGGCACACTCGATCCCTTGTGGTACAGAGCATTTCTGAAAACCTGTTTAGGTTCTAGAAATCGAGGGGTCCGTGGCCTGGTCAAGGCATGCTGGATCCCTTGCACTACAGTGGATTTCTGAAAAACTGTTTTGCTTCCAGAAACCACAGTGTCCATGGCCTGGTGAAGGCACACTGGATCCCTTGCAGTAAAGAGGATTTCTGAGGAACAGTATAGATTTCAGAAACCGTGGGGTCGATTGACAGGTGAAGACACCCTGGATCCCTTGTAGTAGAGGAATTCTGAAGAACTGTTTCGGTTCCAGAACCACGGGGTCTGTGGCCTGGTCAAGGCATGCTGGAACCCATGCAATACAGAGTATTCCTGAAAAACTGTTTAGGTTCCAGAAATCGAGGAGTCCATGGCCTGGTCAAGGCACACTGGATACTTTGAGGTACAGGGGATTTCTGAAAACCTGTTTAGGTTCCAGAAACCATGGTGTCCTTGGCCTGGGCAAGTGCACGCTGGACCCCATGCAGTACAGAGGATGTCTGAAGAACTGTTTAGGTTCCAGAAACTGTGAGGTCTGTGGCCTGGTCAAGGCATGCTGGATCCCTTGCAGTTCAGAGGATTTTTGAAGAACTGTTTAGGTTCCAGAAATCATGGGATCCGTGGGGCTGGTTAAGGCACGCTGGATCCATTGAACTACAGAGGATTTTGAAAACTGTTTGGGTTCTAGGAAACTGAGGGATCCATGGCATGGTCAAGCATGCTGGATCCCTTGCAGTACAGAGGATTTCTGAAAACTGTTTGGGTTCCAGAAATTGAGGGTTCTGTGGCTCAGTCAAGGCACACTGGATCCCTTATGGCAAAGAGGATTCCTGAAAACTGTTTGGTTCCAGAAATCAAGGGTCCTTTGCCTGGACAGGCCACACTGGACCTCTTGCAGTACAGCACATTTCTGAAAAACTGTTTGGTTCCAGCAATCGGGGATCCATGGCCTGGTCAAGGCACCCTGGATCCCTTGCAGTACAGATGATTCCTGAAAAACAGTTTAGGTTACAGAAATTGAAGGGGGGATCCATGGACTGCTCAAGGAACACTGGATCCCTTACGGTACAGAGAATTCCTGAAAAACTACATAGGTTCCAGAAATCGAGGGGTCCATGGCCTGGTTAAGGCAGACTCGATCCCTTGTGGGACAGAGCATTTCTGAAAACCTGTTTAGGTTCCAGAAATCGAGGGGTCCGTGGCCTGGTCAAGGAATGCTAGATCCCTTGCAGAACAGCGGATTTCTGAAAAAATATTTAGCTTTCAGAAATCGGTGGCTTCTTGGCATGGTCAAGGCACACTGGATCTCTTGTAGTACAGTGGATTTCTAAAGAAATGTTTAAGTTCCAGGAATTGCAGGGTACGTGGCCTGGTCAAGGCATGCTGGATCCCTTGCAATCACAGAGGATTTCTAAAGAACTGTTTATCTTCCAAAAACCGCAGTGTCCATGGCCTGGTGAAGGCACTCTGGATCCCTTGCAGTAAAGAGGATTTCTGAAGAACTATTTCGGTTCCAGAACCACGGGCTGTGGCCTGGTCAGGGCATCCTGGAACCCATGCAGTACAGAGGATTTCTGAAGAACTGTTTCAGTTCCAGAAACCACGGGGTCCATGGTCTGGTTAAGGCACACTGGATCCCTTGCAGTACAGAGGATTTCTGAAGAACTGTTTAGGTTCTGGAAACCGCAGAGTCCATTGCCTGGTCAAGGCCCGCTGGATCCCTTGCAGAACTGTGGGTTTCTGATGAACTGTTTAGGTCCCAGAAACTGGGGGCCGTGGCCTGGTCAAGGCATGCTGGATCCCTGGCAGTACATAGGATTTCTGAAAAAATGTTTAGGTTCCAGAAAATCGGGTCCATGGCCTTGTGAAGGCACACTGGATCCTTTAGGTACAGAGGTTCTGAAAACTGTTCAGGTTCCAGAAACCGTGGTGTTCTTATCCTGGGCAAGGTACACTGTACCCCATGCAGTACAGAAGGTGTCTGAAGAACTGTTTAGGTTCCAGAAACTTTGGGGTCTGTGGCCTGGTCGAGGCATGCTGGATCCCTTGCAGTTCAGAAGATTTTTGAAGAACTGTTTAGGTTCCAGAAATTGCAGGATCTTGGCCTGGTCAAGACACGCTATACCCCTTGCAGTACAGAGGATTTCTGTAGAACTGTTTAGGTTCCAGAAATTGCGGCATCCGTGGGCTGATTAAGGCATGCTGGATCCCTTGAACTACAGAGGATTTTGGAAAAACTGTTTAGGTTCCAGAAACTGTGAGGTCTGTGGCCTGGTGAAGTCACACTGATTGCCTTGCAGTACAGAGGATATCTGAAGAAATGTTTAGGTTCCAGAAACCACAGGATCCATGGCCTTGTTAAGGCACACTTGATCCCTTGCAGTACAGAATAGTTCTGAAGAGTTGTTTAGGTTCCTGAAACCGCGGGGTCCATGGCCTGGTCAAGGCACTCTTGATCCCTTGCAGTACAGTGGGTTTCTGAAGAACTGTTTAGGTTCCAGAAACCAGGGGTGGGGTCCAAGGCCTGGTCAAGGCATGCTGAATCCCTGGCAGTACACAGGATTTCTGAAGAACTGTTTGGGTTCCAGAAATCAGGGGTTCCATGACCTGGTGAAGGCACACTGGATCCCTTGCTGTACAGAGGATTTCTGAAAAACTGCTTAGGTTCCAGAAATCGAAGAGTCCATTTCCTGGTCAAGGCACACTGGATCACTTGCGGTACCGAGGATTTCTGATAAACTGTTTAGGTTCCAGAAACTGAGTGGTCCATGTCCTGGTCAAGGCACTCTGGACCACTTGCAGTACAGCACATTTCTGAAAAACTGTTTTGTTTCCAGAAATCAAAGGGTACAAAGGCCTAGTAAAGGCATGCTGGATCCCATAGTACAGCGGATTTCGGAAGAATTGTAAGTTCCTGTAATGGTGAGGTCCATGGCCTGGTCAAGGCACGCTGAATCCCTTGGAGTTCAGCAGAGTTATGAAGAGCTGTTTAGCATCCAGAAACCGCAGTGTCCATGGCCAGCAGAAGGAGTGCTGGACCCCTTGCAGTAAAGAGAATTTCTGAAGAAATGTATAGCGTCCAAAAACTGTGGAGTCTGTGGCCTTGTGAAGACATACTGTATGCCTTGCAGTACAGAGGATTTCTGAAGAATTGTTTAGTTTCCAAAAATCGCAGGGTCTGTGACCTGGTCAAGGCACGCTGGATCCCTTGCAGTACAGAGCATTTCTGAAGAACTGTTTAGGTTCCAGAACTCATGGGGTCCGTGGGCAGGTAAAGCACGTTGGACTGCTTGTAGTACAGAGGATTTCTGATGAACAGTTTAATTTCCAGAACTCGCGGGGTCTGTGGCCCGGTCAAGGCATGCCAGATCCCTTGCAGTACAGAGGATTTCAGAAAAGCTGTTTAGATTCCTGAAATCGGGGGATCCATGGCCTGGTCAAGGCACCCTGGATCCTTTGGAGTGCAGAGGATTCCTGAAAAACAGTTTAGGTTACAGAAATTGTGGGGGATCCATGGACTGCTCAAGGCACACTGGAGCCCATACAGTACAGAGAATTCCTGAAAAACTGCACAGGTTCCAGATATTGAGGGGTCCATGGCCTGGTTAAGGCACACTGGATCCCTTGCAGTATAGAGCATTTCTGAAAAACTGTTTAGGTTCCAGAAATCGAGGGATCTGTGGCCTGGTCAAGGGACGCTGGATCCCTTACAGTACAGTGGATTTCTGAAAAACTATTTAGGTTCCAGATATCGCGGGCTCCATGGCATGGTCAAGGCACACTGGATCTCTTGTAGTACAGTGGATTTCTAAAGAAATGTTAAGTTCCAGAAATTGCAGGAATGTGGCCGGGTCAAGTGATGCTGGATCCCTGGTACACAGCGATTTCTGAAGAACTGTTTATCTTCCAGAAACCTCAGTGTCCATTGTCAGGTGAAGACACCCTGGACCCCTTGCAGTAGAGAGGATTTCTGAAGAACTGTTTCAGTTCCAGAACCACGGGGTCTGTGGCCTGGTCAAGGCATCCAGGAACCCAAGCAGTACAGAGGATTTCTGAAGAACTGTTTAAGTTCCTGAAACTGCGGGGTCCATGGCCTGGTCAAGGCATGCTGGATCCCTTGCAGTACAGAGGATTTCTGAAGAACTGTTTGGGTTCCAGAAATCGAGGGTTCCGTGGCCTGGTCAAGGCACGCTGGATCCCTTGCTGTACACAGGATTTTGGAAAAAGTGTTTAGGTTCCAGAAATCGAGGAGTCCATGGTCTGGTCAAGGCACACTGGATCACTTGTGGTACAGAGAAGTTCTGAAAACAGTTTAGGTTCCAGAAATCGAGGTCCATGGCCTGGACAGGCCACACTGGACCTCTTCAGTGCAAGCACATTTCTGAAAAAGCTGATATAGTTCAAGAATCGGGGGTACAAGTCTAATTTAGGCACACTGGTTCCTCTTGCAGTACAGCAGATTTCTGAAGAATTGTAAGTTCCTGAAATGGTGGGGTCCATGGCCTGAATCATAGCACGCTGAATCCTTTGGAATTCAGCGGAGTTTGAAGAACTCTTTAGCATCCAAAACCGTGGTTTCATGGCCAGGTATGGAACGCCGGATCCCTTGCAGTAAAGAGAATTCTGAAGAAATGTTTAGCTCCAGAACGATGGGGTTCTGTGGCCTGCTGAAGGCACACTGATGCCTTGCAGTACAGAGGATTTCTTGAAGAACTGCTCAGATTCCAGAGACCGCAGAGTCCATTGCAAGGTGAAGGCATGCTGGATGCTTTGCAGTACAGAGGATTTCTGAAGAATTGCTTAGCTTCCAGAAATCACAGGGTCTGTGACCTGGACAAGGCACGCTGGATCACTTGCAGTACAGAGGATTTCTGAAGAACTGCTTAGGTTCCAGAAATCGTGTGGTCCATGGCCTGGCCAAGGCACGCCGGATCCCTTGCAGTAGAGAGGATTTATGAAAAGCTGTTTAGATTTCTGAAATCGAGGGATCCATGGCTTGGTCAAGGCACGCTGGATCCCTTTTCAGTACAGAAGATTCCTGAAAAACAGTTTAGGTTCCAGAAATTGTGGTGGATCCATGGACTGCTCAAGGCATGCTGGATCCCTTATTGTACAGAGAATTCCTGAAAAACTGCATAGGTTCCAGAAATCATGGGGTACGTGACCTGGTTAAGGCACACTGGATCCTTTGTGGTACAGAGCATTTCTAAAAAACTGTTTAGGTTCCAGAAATCGCGGGCTCCATGGCATGGTCAAGGCATGCTGGATCTCTTGTAGTACATCGGATTTCTAAAGAAATGTTTAAGTTCCAGAAATCGCAGGGTCTGTGGCCTGGTCAAGGCATGCTGGATCCATTGCTCTACAGCGAATTTCTGAAGAACTGTTTAGCTTCCAGAAACCACAGTGTTCATGGCATGGTGAAGGCACACTATCCCTTGCAGTAAAGAGGATTTCTGAGGAACCGTTTAGATTCCAGAAACCGTGGGGTGCATTGCCAGGTGAAGGCACCCTGGATCCCTTGCAGTTGAGAGGAATTCTGAAGGACTGTTTCAGTTCCAGAACCACAGGGTCTGTGGCCCGGTCAAGGCATGCTGGAACCCATGCAGTACAGCCAATTTCTGAAGAACTGTTTAGGCTCCAAAAATCACTGGGACCATGGTCTAGTCAAGGCAGGCTGGATCCCTTGCAGTACAGAAGATTTCTGAAGAACTGTTTAGATTCCAGAAATTTAGGGGTCTTTAGCCTGGTCAAGGCACACTGGATCCCTTGCAGTTCAGAGGATTTTGAAGAATTGTATCGTCTAGAAATCACAGGATCTGTGGCTTGGACAAGGCATGCTGGATGCCTTGCAGTACAAATAATTTCTGAAGGGACTGTTTAGGTTCCAGAAATCGTGGCATCGGTGGGCTGGTCAAGGCACGATGGATCCCTTGAGTACAAAGGATTTCTGAAAAATGGTTTGGGGTCCAGAATCAAGGGGTCCATGGTTTGCACAAGGCACGATGGATCCTTACTTAGAGAGGATTCCTGAAAATCGGTTTCGGTTACAGAAATCAAGGGGTCTGTGGCCTGGTGAAGGCACGCTGGATCCCTTGCAATACAGAGGATTCCTGAAGAACTGTTGATGTTCCAGAAATCACGGGGTCCGTGGCCTGGTCAAGGCACTCTGGATACCATGAAGTACAGAGGATTTTTGAAGAACTGTTTAGGCTCCAGAAATTGAGGCATCTGTGGGCTGGTCAAGGCATGCTGGATCCCTTGAAGTACAGAGGATTTCTGAAAAACTGTTTTGGTTCCAGAAATCAAGGGGTCAATGGCCTGGTGAAGGCATGCTGGATCCCTTGCGATACAGATGATTTCTGAAAAACTGTATAGATTTCAGAAACTGTGGTGTCCGTGGACTGGTCAAAGTATGCTGGACCCCATGCAGTACAGAGGATTTCTGAAGAACTGTTTAGGTTCCAGAAACTGTGGGGTCTGTGGCCTGGTGAAGGCACACTGGTTGCCTTGCAGTACAGAGGATTTCTGAAGAACTGTTTCAGTTCCAGAACCACAGGGTCCATGGCCTGGTCAAGGCATGCTGGAACCCACGCAGTACAGAGGATTTCTAAAGTACTGTTAAGGCTCCAGAAATCACTGGATCCATGCTCTGGTCAAGGGACGCTGGATCCCTTGCAGTACAGAGGATTTCTGAAGAACTGTTTAGATTCCAGAAATTTAGGGGTTGGTAGCCTGGTCAAGGCACACTGGATCCCTTGCAGTACAGAGGATTTTTGAAGAATTGTTAACGTTCTAGAAATCACATGATCTGTGGCTTGGTCAAGGCATGCTGGATCCCTTGCAGTACTGTGGGTTTCTGAAGAACTGTTTAGGTTCCAAAAAGGGGGGTGTCCATGGCCTGGTCAAATAATGCTGGATCCCTGGCAGTAAAGAAGATTTCTGAGAAACGGTTTAAATTCCAGAAACCTTGGGGTCCATTGCCAGGTGAAGGCACCCTGGATCCCTTGCAGTAGAGAGGAATTCTGAAGAACTGTTTCAGTTCCAGAACCACGGGGTCCATGGCCTGGTCAAGACATGCTGGAACCCATGCAGTACAGAGGATTTCTTAAGAACTGCTTAGGTTCCAGAAATCACAGGGTCCATGGTCTGGTCAAGGCACGCTGGATCCCTTGCAGTACAGAGGATTTCTGAAAAAATCTTTAGATTCCAGAAATCGAGGGGTCCATGGCCTGGACAGGGTGTGCTGGACCCCATGCAGAACAGCACATTTCTGAAAAACTGTTTCAGTTCCAGAAATCGAGGGGTACAAGGCCTGGTTAAGGCACGCTGGATCCCTTGTAGTACAACGAATTTCTGAAGAATTGTACGTTCCTGAGTTGGCAGGGTCCATGGCCTGGTCATAGCAGGCTGAATCCCTTGGAGTTCAGTGGAGTTCTGAAGAACTCTTTAGCATCCAAAAACTGCGGTGTTCATGGCCAGGTGAAGGAACGCTGGATCCCTTGCAGTAAAGAGAATTTCTGAAGAAATGTTTAGCTTCCAAAAACCATGGGGTCTGTGACCTGGTGAAGGCATACTGGATGCCTTGCAGTACAGAGGATTTCTGAAGAATTGTTTAGCTTCCAGAAATCACAGGGTCAGTGGCCTGGACAAGGCATGCTGGATCCCTTGCAGTACAGAGGATTTCTGAAGAACTGTTTAGGTTCCAGGAATCGCGGGGTCTGTGGCCAGGTCAAGGCACGCTGGATCCCTTGCAGTACAGAGGATTTCTGAAGAACTGTTTAGGTTCCAGAACTCGCGGGGTCTGTGGCCTGGTCAAGGCATGCCAGATCCCTTGCAGTACAGAGGATATCAGAAAAGCTGTTTTGATTCCTGAAATCGGGGGATCCATGGCCTGGTCAAGGCACGCTGGATCCCATGCAGTACAGAGGATTCCTGAAAATCAGTTTAGTTTCCCGAAATTGTAGGGATCCATGGACTACTCAAGGCACGTTGGATCCCTTATGGTACAGAGAATTCCTGAAAAACCACATAGGCTCCAGAAATCGTGGGGTCCGAGGCCTGGTTAAAGCACACTGGATCCCTTGCAGTACAGAGCATTTCTGAAAAACTGTTTCGGTTCCAGAAATCAAGGGGTCCGTGGACTGGTCAAGGCACGCTGGATCCCTTGCAGTAACAGAGGATTTCTGAAGAACCGTTTAGGTTCCAGAAACTGTGGGGTCTGTGGCCTGGTGAAGGCACACTGGTTGCCTTGCAGTACAGAGGATTTCTGAAGAACTGTTTAGGTTCCAGAAACTGTGGGGTCTGTGGCCTGGTGAAGGCACACTGGTTGCCTTGCAGTACAGAGGATTTCTGAAGAATTGTTTAGGTTCCAGAAACCACGGGGTCCTTGGCCTGTTCAAGGCACATTGTATCCCCTGCAGTACAGAACATTTCTGAAGAATTGTTTAAGTTCCTGAAACCGCTCGGCCTATGGCCTGGTAAATGCATGCTGGATCCCTTGCAGTAATGTGGGTTTCTGAAGAACTGTTTAGGTTCCAGAAACCCGGGGGGGGGGAGACCATGGCCTGGTCAAGGAATGCTGGATCCCTGGCAGTAAGAAAAAATTACTCACCTTAGTAATGTTGTTTCTTCTAATGCAGTCTTGCTATATTATGATAATTGCAGTTTGTCCCACCATTAGAACTGCTCCGGAGGTGAAAGAGTTAACTTCCATGCCAGGCATGGAACTTGGAGCGCGAGCTCGGTTAGAAAAGCTCTGTCTGGATCATTTCAAACTGAAACAGTCAGATCTTTACGAGCAAAAACTCACTAAGGTTCTGTGTGGAAGCTGTAGCCTACACTAGCCAACTGGCTACTTAAATATTAACACATTTTCCTGGTCCCAACACCAAGACTCAAGTCAGGGGACCAGAAAATAAGATAAGATCAAATAAAACACAACACCCAAACACCCCAAAAAGAAGGGGTGGAAAACATAAAATGGGCATCAACCAGTGCCAACACTGGACTGCCCACCCCATACCCAATGTGGAAGTTCTGAGAGGGCAGGCTAGGGGAGGTCAATATAGCAAGACTCATTAGAAGAAACATTACTAAGGTGAGTAATTTTTTTTCAAACAACATGAAGTCTTGCTATATTATGACAATTGCAGACTACACAGCAGTACCTCCATGGAGGAAGGTCAGAACCTACTTAGGAATAGGCTCTGAAGCACGGCTGTGCCAAACTGAGCATCCCTCCTGGCCTGGATATCCAGGGAGTAATGCTTGGTGAAAGTGTGTACTGTTTTCCAAGTAGCTGCTTGACATATCTCTAAGATAAGGATGTCTCTGGCAGCAGCTAGAGACGCAGCTGTACCTCTGGTAGAGTGAGCCCTCAGGCCTGAAGGGGGAACCTTACCCAGTTTTTCATAGCAAAATTGGATACAAGAGACAATCCACCTGGCAATGGATCTCTTAGTGGCAGGTTCCTTTCCCAACCTCACCATAAGTGAGAATAGTTGGAGGACTCAAACCTGTGACCCTTGGTACGCTCTATGTAGTAACTTAGGGCCCTCTTAACATCTAAGCTGTGCAACCTCCTCTCACCAGAGGAGGAATGGTCAGTGAAGAACACTGGAAGAGAAATAGATTGATTAAGGTGTAAAGCTGAAACCACCTTAGGCAAAAACTTCCTGTTGGTCCTGAGGACTACTTTATCCCTGTGAAAGGAAATAAAGTCAGTCTCCACTGAGAAAGCTTGTAACTCACTTATGCGCCTGGCAGAAGTGATGGCTACTAGAAACAGTTTTCCAAGTCAAGTACTTAAGCTCTGCTGAAGACAGAGGTTCAAAGGGGGCTTGCATCAGCTGAGCAATGCAAACATTAAGATCCCAGGCAGGGGCAGGGTCCCTGAATGGTGGATTAGTATGAAGCAATCCCTTGAAAAACTTGGAAAATACAGGGTGAGCGGAAAGAGAAGAGGGCTTCTCTGCTGAAATAAAAGCAGAGACAGCTGCCAAATGCACTTTCAGGGTAGCTGGTCTCAGTCTCAAAGAATTAAGATGGACCATATAGTCCAAAACAGTGGGCAAATCAACAGATTCCGGGAAATATGCTCCCAGAACACCATATGGAAAACCTTTTCCATTTAGAGTTATAAGTAGCCCTAGTGGAAGGCTTCCTAGAAGCTTAAGATTTCGAGAACACCTTGAGAAAGGTGTAGATCAGCAAATTCTAACTCAAGAGCCAGGCCTTGAGGTTGAGGGATTTGAGATTCGGATACCAAACTCTCCCATGGGCACAAGTTAACAGGTTGTGGTTCCTGGGGAGACACAGGGGAAGATGGACTGCTAAGGACAGAAGGAGTGGGTACCAGGGCTGCCTGGCGCAATCAGAATCATCTTGCAGGGCTGAGATCTGATTTTGACTAGCACCTTGAACAGGAGAGGAAGGGGGAAAGGCATATAGAAACTTCCTTTCCCAATCGAGGAGAAAGGCATCCAGGGGGACTGAGCCCAACACTGGGGGCCTGCAACAAAACAGTGGAAGTTGATGATTGTCTGGGGCTGCAAAAAGATCTATCTGAGGGGTGCCCCATCTGGCAAAAACTATCCCCAGTACTTGGGGATCCAGTGACCATTCGTGATGGCCCTGGGAAATCCTGCTGAGAGCATCTGCCAGGACATTGTCCTTGCCTGGGAGGTGAACTGCTATGAGGGAAGTGTTCAGGGAATAAGCCAGAGACCACAACTTCATTGCTTCGGTGCACAAGGCCGAAGACAGAGTGCCCCATGATTGTTGATGTACCACATTGTAGTGGTGTTGTCTGTTCTGACCTGTACCACTTTGTTCTGAACAGATGCAGAAAAAACCTGAAGTGCTAGAAAAACAGCTCTGAGTTCCAATAGATTGATGTGGAGCAGAGATTCCTGAGGGGACCACAATCCCTGGGTGGAGAGGTCACCCATGTGAGCTCCCCATCCCAAAAGGGACACATCTGTAGTAAGGGTCAAGGAGTGAGATAGCGGGATGAAGGAACCCTTGTCTCAGATTGCTCTGATCCTGCCACCACTGAAGGGCCTGGATCAGGGTTCGAGTCACTGGGATCAACTTGGATAGGGGATCTTTTCTTTGAGACCAAAAGGCTCTCAAATGGAACTGAATGTCCCTCATCTGAAATCTTGATCCTTGCACTACAGCTGTGGAAGCAGCCATGTGTCCTAGGAGCTGTAGGAAATGCCTTGCTGGTCGAGAGACCTGCAGAGTGAAGGAGGCCAGGCCACCAGGGTCCTTACCCTTTCTAGAGAAGGAAGACTCTGGCTGCTTTGTGTCCAGTTCTGCACCTATAAAGGTGAGTACCTGGACAGGTTCCAGAACTGACTTTGAAGATTGAGAAGAAAGCCCAGAGAGTTAGCAGCTGCTGGGTAACTTGCAGGTGTGATCTGACCTGGTCTGGAGACTGACCCACAATGAGCCAGTCGTCTAGGTAGGGAAAGATGGCAATCTTTTGCCTTCTTAAATGAGCAACTGCTACTGCCAGGCATTTTGTGAATACCCTTGGGACAGAGATAAGGCCGAAGGGCATTGCTCTGAACTGGTAATGGCCTGAGGGCAGTTCGAATCTGAGGTACTTTCGGTGGGAGCTTCTGATAAGAACATGGAAGTAGGCATTCTTGAGGTCCAGGGAAGCTAGCCAGTCCCCTGGCCTTAGGGAGGGTAAAATCATTCCCAGAGTCACCATTTTGAATTTCGGTTTTAAAAGGTGCTTGTTCAGATATCTTAGGTCCAGGATGGGCCGCCATTCTCCTGTCTTTTTTGGGGTAAGGAAGTACCTGGAGTACAGACCCTTGCCCTGGTGTAGGGGAGAAACCCTTTCTACAGCTCTGAGAGCCAGGAGGGTTGAGACTTCTGTTTCCAAAGCAAAAGTCTCTAGAGGATTTGCAGGTGGAAAAGATCTGATTCTCATCTTTGGAAATTTTATGAAGCTGAGAACCAGACCCTGGCTCACTACTTCCAGAACCCACTTGTCTGATGTTAAAGACTCCCAGTCCTGGACAAAGTAAGCCAGCCTGCCCCCTACAGGTAATGGAGAACCGGCTATGGGCATCTCATCAGGGTGCCTGTTTGGCAGGGGCTTTAGGCTGAGGGGTGGGAGCAGGCCTGCTTGCATCCCATCTTCCTCTCCCTCTGAAGAACCCCCTCTGAGCATAAGCCGAAGAGAAGGCCTGGGTTTGGTAAAAAGGCCTGTGAAAAGGCCTGCCTCTACCCCTGGGGGGCTGCCTCTGAGGAGTGGCTTGCCATTCCTTGGCTTGTGCACTCCTATAAGTGGTTCTATATTCATCCATTTTGTTCATATAATTCTCTGTCTGCTCCCCAGAGAATTTCCCACCACAGGAAAATCCATAACCTTAGCCTGGGTATCCTGTGACAAACTAGTACAACTGAGCCAAGCCAATCTACGAAAAGCCACAGATGTAGCCATGACTCTAGAGAATACATCATTAGAATCCATTGCAGCATGGAATTGCACCTCAGATGCCTCAATACCATCAGCAGCCACCTGCTCCAGCTCCTTAGCAAGCAGGCCAGGGGCCTGTTTGGCCAAAGCCAAGACAGTATCCCATCTAGATTTCTGGTATCTTGCCACATGAGCCATATAATTTGCTTGTCTGAGTCCCAAACACGCTGCCATGTATTGTTTTTTAGCCATGGCATCAATCTTCCTGGAGTCCTTGTCAGGAAGATGTGAAGCCAGGGGAATATTAGCCTTTACAGGCTGCAGCCTGAACTACCCAACATGGCTGCATTGCTGTGAAAGAAATTCTGTATCAGGACCTGACAAAGTGTCTCCTGTACATCTTTTTATCCACAGGAGGCACAGAATTAGAGCTTTAAAATTTTTATTGTTTGTTTCTAAATGATTTAGTAAAGGAATAGACAATCTCCTGGATTCTGGGATATCCATCATCTCCACAAAGTCAGGTTCCTCTTGCTCATCCACAGCTCTTCCAATAGAAGCTGGAGGGTTTCACAACTTTTTATAAAACAGAAAATGAGAAGGGACTCAGAAAGCCTGGGGAGATTCTCCTAAAGGTCTGTCTGGGAGATGTCCGGTTCAATGGGCACATCCAGACTTTCAAAGTCACATTCACACTGTTCATAATCATTCTCCCCCTCCTCTGGTTCATAAAACTCCTCTATATCATATTCTTGAACCTGGAACCGGCCGAACTGACTTTTTGCCAGATAGTGGCAGTTCGGACGGAACCGGAGAAAGTGACTGGACAATTTGGATTGCTTTGGCTATCTCTGCAGCAGTTGGGAGAAGGAATTTTTGACTCCACACCTGCTGATTTTCTAGTTCTCTTTGCTGGAACTGGCTCCTCTGGAGTCAGCTTCCGCTTGCCGAGGAAGTCTCACCCTGGTCAGAGGCACTCCCTCCAGTTCGGTTGGCACCGAACCGGCTGGCCATCTGGGTCAGCGGACTTTTGGCCTCTCATTCCCTGAGCCTACCAACTCTCTTATCTAGGTAGCTGCAGGAAATTCTTGCAAATCTGGCAGTCTGCATTGAGGTGGTCAAACCTCAGACAATAAACACATGTGGTGTGTGGGTCCCAGCCTTGGCAAAGGCTTCCGAGACACTACAGTGCTGAAACCAGTGGGCCCAGTTTTTCTTTGGGTTTCTCAGACATAATGCCAGCCCTAACCAAAAACTTGCCCTTTTTCTGGCAGTGCCAAGGCAAAGACACCTTATCGGTTCCCAGCATATCGCAGGTAAGTGGGAAAAACCGTAATGAAATCATCATTTTTAGAACCGATAAGAACCGGAACCGCACTCTAAAAAGCTTTTAAATTCTTCAGAATAAAGTTTGAAAACAACCTGATCGGTTCAAACCGAACCGATAAACATTTACAAGTTCCACACAGAAATAAACCTGTCTATTACTTACAATACCACAGACAGAGCTTGAACCGATTGGTTTGCGGTTAAAATAATAATAATCTCAGTTGAATTTAACCAAGAAAATCTCTTTAAACCGAGAAATGAACCGAGCAGCAGGAGGAATCTCCGGAGTGACTGTTCAGTGAGGCGAAGTAAAGAATCTGACAGTTTCAGTTTGAAACGATCCAGACAGAGCTTTTCTAACCGAGCTAGCGCTCCAAGTTCCATGCCTGGCATGGAAGTTAACACTTTCACCTCCGGAGCAGTTCTAATGGTGTGACAAACTGCAACTGTCATAATATAACAAGACTTCATGTTGTTTGAAAGAAGATTTCTGAGGAAACGGTTTAGATTCCAGAAACTGTGGGGTCCATTGCCAGGTGAAGGCACCCTGGATCCCTTGCAGTAGAGAGGAATTCTGAAGAACTGTTTCATTTCCAGAACCACGGAGTCCGTGGACTGGTCAAGTCATGCTGGAACCCATGCAGTACAGAGGATTTCTCAAGAACTGTTTAGGTTTCAGAAATCACAGGGTCCATGGTCTGGCCAAGACACGCTGGATCCCTTGCAGTACAGAGGACTTCTGAAGGAATCTTTAGATTCCAGAAACTGAGGGGTCTGTAGCCTGGTCAAGGCATGCTGGATCCCTTGCAGTTCAGAGGATTTTTTGAAGAACTGTTTACGTTCCAGAAATCACAAGATTTGTGGCCTGGTCAAGGCACACTGGATCCCTTGTAGTACAGAGGATTTCTGAAGAACTGTTTAGGTTCCAGAAATTGCTGGATCCCTTGCAGTAAAGAGGATTTCTGAAAAACTGTTTGGGTTCCAGAAATCGGGGGTCCATGGCCTGGTCAAGGCACGCTGGATATCCTGAAGTACAGATGATTTCTGAAAAACTGTTTGGGTTCCAGAAATTGAGGGGTCCGTGGCCTGGTCAAGGCACGCTGAATCCCTTATGGTACAGAGGATTCCTGAAAAACTGTTTCAGTTCTAGAACTCAAGGAGTCCATGGCCCGATGAAGGCACATTGGATCCCTTGCGGTATAGAGGATTTCTGAAAAACTGGTTAGGTTCCAGAAACCGTAGTGTCTGTGGCCTTGTCAAGGTACGCTGGACCCTATCTGCTGACACTGTCTATGTATCTATGTAATGCAGTACAGAGGATTTCTGAAGAACTGTTTAGGTTCCAGAAACTGTGGGATCTGTGGTCTGGTGAAGGCACGCTGGATCCCTTGCAGTAAACAGGATTTCTGAGGAACTGTTTAAATTCAAGAAACATTGGGTTCCATTGTCTGGTCAAGGCCCGCTGGATCCCTTGCAGTACTGTGGGTTTCTGAAGAACTGTTTAGGTTTCAGAAACTGGGGGGTGGATCCGTGGCCTAGTTAAGGCACGCTGGATTCCTGGCAGTACAGAGGATTTCGAAAGAATTGTTTAGGTTCCAGAAAATGCGGGGTCCGTGGCCTGGTGAAGACACACTGGATCCCTAGCAGTACAGAGGATTTCTGAAGAACTGTTTGGGTTCCAGAAATTGAGGGTTCCGTGGTCTGGTCAAGGCACGCTGGATTCCTTGCTGTACAGAGGATATCTGAAAAACTGTTTAGGTTCCGGAAATCAAGGAGTCCATTGCCAGGTCAAGGCACACTAGATCACTTGCGGTACAGAGGATTTAGAAAAAACTGTTTAGGTTCCAGAAATCGAGGGGGCCAAGGCCTGGACAGGGTACGCTGGACCCCATGCAGAACAGCACATTCCTGAAAAACTGTTTCGGTTCCAGAAATTGAGGGATACAAGGCCTGGTTAAGGCATGCTGGATCCCTTGTAGTACAGCAAATTTCTAAAGAATTGTAAGTTCTTGAGATGGTGGGGTCCATGCCTGGTCATAGCACGCTGAATCCCTTGGAGTTCAGTGGAGTTCTGAAGAACTCTTTAGCATCCAAAAACTGCGATGTCCATGGCCAGGTGAAGGAACGCTGGATCCCTTGCAGTAAAGAGAATTTCTGAAGGAATGTTTAGCTTCCAAAAACCATGGGGTCTGTGGCCTGGTGAAGGCACACTGGATGCCTTGCAGTACAGAGGATTTCTGAAGAACTGTTTAGGTTCCAGAAATCGTGGCATCCATGGGCTGGTCAAGGCATGCTGGATCCCTTGCAGTAAAGAGGATTTCTGAAAAACTGTTTGGGTTCCAGATATAGAGGGGTCCATGGCTTGGTCAAGGCATGTTGGATCTCTTGCAGTACAGAGGATTCCTGAAGAACTGTTGAAGTTCCAGAAATCCGGGGTCCATGGCCTGGTCAAGGCGTGCTGGATGCCCAGATGTACAGATGATTTCTGAAAAACTGTTTGGGTTCCAGAAATTGAGGGTCCGTGGCTGGTCAGAGCCACGCTAGATCACTATGGTACAGAGGATTCAAAAAAACTGTTTGATGTTCTAGAAATCGAGGAGTCCATGGCCCGATGAAGGCACACTGGATCCCTTACGGTATAGAGGATTTCTGAAAAACTGTTTAGGTTCCAGAAACCGTGGTGTCTGTGGCCTCGTCAAGGTACGCTGGACCCAATGCAGTACAGAGGATTTCTGAAGAACTGTTTAGGTTCCAGAAACTGTGGGATCTGTGGCCTGGTGAAGGCAAAATGGATCCCTTGCAGTACAGAGGATTTCTGAAGAACTGTTCAGATTCCAGAGACCGCGGGGTATATTGCAAGGTGAAGGCACGCAGGATGCCTTGCAGTACAGAGGATTTCTGAAGAATTGTTTAGCTTTCAGAAATCACAGGGTCTGTGGCCTGGTCAAGGCACGCTGGATCCCTTGAAGTACAGAGGATTTTTTAGAACTGTTTAGGTTCCAGAAATCACAGGGTCCGTGGCCAGGTAAAGGCACACTGGTTCCATTGCAGTACAGAGGAATTCTGATAAACAGTTTAGGTTCCAGAACTCACGGGGTCTGTGGCCTGGTCAAGGCACACTGGTTCCCTTGCAGTACAGAGGATATCAGAAAAGCTGTTTTGATTCCTGAAATCGGGGGATCCATGGCCTGGTCAAGGCACGCTGGATCCCTTGCAGTACAGAGGATTCCTGAAAAACAGTTTAGGTTCCAGAAATTGTGAGGATCCATGGACTGCTCAAGGCATGCTGGATCCCTTACGGTACAGAGAACTCCTGAAAAACTGCATAGGTTCCAGAAATCATGGGGTCCGTGGCCTGGTTAAAGCACACTGGAGCCCTTGCGGTACAGAGCATTTCTGAAGAAATGTTTAAGTTTCAGAAATCGCAGGGTCCGTAGCTAAGCCAAGGCATGCTGGATTCTTTGCACTACAGTGGATTTCTGAAGAACTGTTAAGCTTCCAGAATCCCCAGTGTCCGTGGCCTGGTGAAAGCATGCTGGATCCCTTGCAGTAAAGAAGATTTCTGAGGAACGGTTTAGATTCCAGAAACCATGGGGTCCATTGCCAGGTGAAGGCACCCTGGATCCTTTGCAGTAGAGAGGAATTCTGAAGAACTGTTTCGGTTCCAGAACCACGGGGTCCGTGGCCTGGTCAAGGCATGCTGGAACCCATGCAGTTCAGAGGATTTCTGAAGAACTGTTCAGGTTCCAGAAATTGAGGGGGTCTGCAGCCTGGTCAAGGCATGCTGGATCCCTTGCAGTTCAGAGGATTTTTGAAGAACTGTTTATATTCCAGAAATCACAGGATCTGTGGCCTGATCAAGGCATGCTGGATCCCTTGCAGTACAGAGGATTTCTGAAGAACTGGTTAGGTTCCAGAAATTGCAGCATCCATGGGCTGGTCAAGGCACGCTGGATCCCTTGCAGTACAGAGGATTTCTGAAAAACTGTTTGGGTTCCAGAAATCGAGGGGTCCATGGCTTGGTCAAGGCATGCTGGATCTCTTGCAGTACAGAGGATTCCTGAACAACTGTTGAAGTTCCAGAAATCGCGGGGTCCATGGCCTGGTCAAGGCATGCTGGATACCCTGAAGTACAGATGATTTTTGAAAAAACTGCTTGGGTTCCAGAAATTGAGTGGTCTGTGGCTTGGTCAAGGCACGCTGAATCCCTTACAATAAAGAGGATTCCTGAAAAACTGTTTCGGTTGCAGAAATCAAGGGGTCCGTGGCCTGATGAAGGCATGCTGGATTACTTGCGGTACAGAGGACTTCTGAAAAACTGTTTAGGTTCCAGAAACGGCCTGGTCAAGGTACACTGGACCCCATGCAGTTCAGAGGATTTATGACGAACTGTTTAGGTTCCAGAAACCATGGGGTCCTTGGGCTGGTCAAAGCACACTGTATCCCTTGCAGTTCAAAACATTTCTAAAGAACTGTTTAAGTTCCAGAAACCGCGGGGTCCATGGCCTGGTCAAGGCATGCTAAATCTCTGTAGTACTGTGGGTTTTGAAAACTGTTTAGGTTCCAGAAACCGGGGTGGTCTGGTAAAGGAATGCTGGATCCTGGCAGTACAGAGAATTTCTGAAGAACTGTTTCGTTCCAGAAAATGCAGGGTCCATGGCCAGGTGAAGGCACGCTGGATCCCTTGCAGTAAAGAGGTTTTCTGAAGAACCGTTTAGGTTCCAAAAACCGCAGGGTCTCTGGCCTGGTGAAGGCACACTGCATGCCTTGCTGTGCAGAGGATTTCTGAAGAACTGTTAAGATTCCAGAAACCATGGGGTCCACTGCCAGGTGAAGGCTCCCTGGATCCCTTGCAGCAGAGAACATTTCTGAAGAACTGTTAAGGTTCCAGAAATTGAGGGGTCTGCAGCCTGGTCAAGGCATGCCGGATCCCTGGCTGTACAGAGGATTTCTTAAAAGCTGTTTAGATTCCTGAAATCGGGGGATCCATGCCCTGGTAAGGGCACGCTGGATCCCTTGCAGTACAGAGGATTCCTGGAAAACAGTTTAGGTTCTAGAAATTGTGGGGGATCCTTAGACTGGTCAAGGCATGCTGGATCCCTTACAGTACAGAGAATTCCTGAAAAACTGCATAGGTTCCAGAAATCGAAGGTTTCATGGCCTGGTTTAGGCATAATGGATCCCTTGTGGTACAGAGCATTTCTGAAAAACTGTTCAGGTTCCAGAAATCGAGGGGTCCATGGCCAGGTCAAGGCACACTGGTTCCCTTGCAGTACAGAGGATTTCCGAAAAACTGTTAAGGATCCAGAAATCGTGGGCTCCATGGCCTGGTCAAGGTACGCAGGACCCCATGCAGTACAGAGGATTTCTGAAGAACTGTTTAGGTTCCAGAAACTGTGGGTTCCGTGGCCTGGTGAAGGCAAACTGTTTGCCTTGCTGTACAGATGATATCTGAAGAAATGTTTCGGTTCCTGAAATCACGGGGTCCATGGCCTGGTCAAGGCACACTGGATCCCTTTCCATACAGAATATTTCTGAAGAACTTTTTAAGTTCCTATAACCAAGGAGTCCATGGCCTGGTCAAGGCTTGCTGGATCCCCTGCAGTACTGTGGGTTTCTGAAGAACTGTTTAAGTTCCAGGAACTGGGGGGGGGTGTCCTTTGCCTGTTGAAGGCATGCTGGATCCTTGCAGTACAGCGATTTCTGGAAAACTGTTTAGGTTTGAGAAATCACGGGCTCCATTGCCTGGTCAAGTGCACGCTGGACCCCATGCAGTACAGAGGATTTCTGAAGAACTTTAGGTTCCAGAAACTGTGGGGTCTGTGGCTTGGTGAAAGCACACTGGTTACCTTGCAGTACAGAGGATATCTGAAGAAATGTTTAGGTGCCAGAAACCACGGGGTCCATGGCCTGGTCAAGGCACACTGGAACCCTTGCAGTACAGAATATTTCTGAAGAACTGTTTAAGTTCCTGAAATGGCGGGGTCCATGGCCAGGTCAAGGCATGCTGGATCCCTTGCAGTACTTTGGGTTTCTGAAGAACTGTTTAGGTTACAGAAATTGGGGTTGGGGGTCCTTTGCCTGTCCAAGGCATACTGGATCCCTGGCTGTACAGAGGATTTCTAAAGAATTGTTTGGGTTCCAGAAAATGTGGGCTCCATGGCCTGGTGAAGGCACACTGGATCCCTTGAAGTACAGAGAATTTTTGAAGAACTTTTTATATTCCAGAAATCAAGGGGTCAGTAGCCTGGTCAAGGTACGCTGGATCCCTTGCAGTTCAGAGGATTTTTGAAGAATTGTTTAGGCTCCAGAAATTGCAGGATCTGTGGCCTGATCCAGGCACGCTGGATCCCTTGCAGAAGACAGAATTTCTGAAGAACTGTTTAGGTACCAGAAATCGCTGAGTCAGTGTGCTGGTTAAGGCATGCTGGATCCCTTGCAGTACAGAGGATTTCTGAAAAACTGTTTAGATTTCTGAAATCTGGGGATCCATGGCCTTGTAAGGGCATGCTGGATCCCTTGTAGTACAGAGGATTCCTGAAAAACAGTTCAGGTTTCAGAAATTGTGGGGGATCCATGGACTGCTCGAAGCATGCTGGATCCCTTACGGTACAGAGAATTCCTAAAAAACTACATAGGTTCCAGAAATTGAGGATTTTGTGGCCTGTTTAAGGCACGCTGGATCCCTTGCAGTACAGTGGATTTCTGAAAAACTGTTGAGGTTCCAGAAATCGTGGGCTCCATGGCCTGGTTAAAGTACACTGGACCCCATGCAGTACAGAGGATTTCTGAAGAACTGTTTAGGTTCCAGAAACTGTGGGGTCTGTGGCTTGCTGAAGGCACACTGGTTGCCATGCAGTACAGAGGATATCTGAAGAAATGTTTAGGTTCCAGAAACCACGGGGTCCATGGCCTGGTCAAGGCACACTGGATCCCTTGCAGTACAGAGGATTTCTGAAGAACTGTTTAGGTTCCAGAAAATGTGGGGTCCGCAGCCTGGTGAAGGCACACTGGATCCCTTGCAGTACAGAGGATTTCTGAAGAACTGTTTCGGTTCCAGAAATTGCAGGATCTGTGGCCTGGTCAAGGCACGCTGGATCCCTTGCAGGACAGAGAATTTCTGAAGAACTGTTTAGGTTCCAGAAATTGCAGCATCCGTGTGCTGGTTAAGGCACACTGGATCCCATGCAGTACAGAGGATTTTTGAAGAACTATTTAGATTCCAGAAACTGAAGGGTCTGTAGCCTGGTCAAGGCACACTGGATCCCTTGTAGTTCAGATGATTTTTGAAGAACTGTTTAAGTTCCAGAAATTGCAGGATCTGTGACCTGGTCAAGGCATGCTGGATCCTTTGCAGTACAGAGAATTTCTGAAGAACTGTTTAGGTTCCAGAAATGGTGGGGTCCGTGATCTGGTCAGAGCACCCTGGATCCCTTGCAGTACAGAGGATTTTTGAAGAACTGTTTAGATTCCAGAAATCAAGGGGTCTGTAGCCTGGTCAAGGCACGCTGGATCCCTTGCCGTTCAGAGGATTTTTGAAGAACTGTTTAGGTTCCAGAAATTGCAGGATCTGTGGCCTGGTCAAGGCACGCTAGATCCCTTGCAGTAGAGAGAATTTCTGAAGAACTGTTTAGGTTCCAGAAATCATGGTATCCGTGTGCTGGTTATGTCTCACTGGATCCCTTGCAGTACAGAGGATTTGTGATGAACAGTTTAGGTTCCAGAACTCACGGGGTCTGTGGCCTGGTCAAGGCACACCGGATCCCATGCAGTACAGAGGATTTCTGAAAAACTGTTTAGATTCCTGAAATCGGGGAATCCATGGCCTGGTAAGGGCTTGCTGCATCCCTTGCAGTACAGAGGATTCCTGAAAAACAGTTTAAGTTCCAGAAATTGTGGGGGATCCACGGACTGCTCAAGGCATGCTGGATGCCATATGGTACAGAGAATTCTTAAAAAAATGCTTAGGTTCCAGAAATTGAAGGATCCATGACCTGGGTAAGGCACTCTGGATCCCTTGCAGTACAATGGATTTCTGAAGAACTGCTTAGGTTCCAGAAACTGTAGGGTCTGTGGCTTGGTAAAGGCACACTGGTTGCCTTGCAGTACAGAGGATATCTGAAGAAATGTCAAGGTTCCAGAAACCACGGGGTCCATGACCTGGTCAAGGCACTCTGGGATCCCTTGCAGTACTGAATATTTCTGAAGAACTTTTTAAGTTCCTGAAACTGCGGGGTTCATGGCCTGGTCAAGGCATGCTAGATCCCTTGCAGTACTGTGGGTCTCTTAAGAACTGTTTAGGTTCCAGAAATTGGGGGGAGGGGGCATTTGGCTGTACAGAGGATTTCTGAAGAACTGTTTAAGTTCCAGAAATCGCGGCATCCGTGTGCAGGTTAAGGCAAGCTGGATCCCTTGCAGTACAGAGGATTTCTGAAAAGCTGTTTAGATTCCTGAAATTGTGGGGGATCCATCGACTGCTCAAGGCATACTGGATCCCTTAAAGTACAGAGAATTCCTGAAAAATAGTTTAGGTTCCAGAAATTGTGGGGGGATCCATGGCCTGGTAAGGGGAAGCTGGATCCTTTGCTGCACAGAGGATTCCTGAAAAACAGTTTAGGTTCCAGAAATTGTGGGGGATCCATGGACTGCTCCAGGCATGCTGGATCCATTACGGAACAGAGAATTCTGGAAAAACTGCATTGGTTCCAGAAATTAAGGGGTTCATGCCCTGGTAACGGCACGCTGGATCCCTTGCACTAAAGAGGATTTCTGAGGAACTGTTTAGATTCCAGAAACCATGGGGTACATTGCCAGGTGAAGGCACCCTGGATCCCTTGCAGTAGAGGGGAATTCTGAAGAACTGTTTTGGTTCCAGAACCACGGGGTCCGTGGCCTGGTCAATGCATGCTGGAACCCATGCAGTACAGAGGATTTCTGAAGAACCCTTTAGGATCCAGAAATTACGGGGTCCATGGTCTGGACAAGGCACGCTGGATCCCTTGCAGTACAGAAGATTTCTGAAGAAATCTTTAGATTCCAGAAAATGTGTGGGGTCTGTAGCCTGGTCAAGGCATGCTGGATCCCTTGCAGTACAGAGGATTTCTGAAAAACAGTTTGGGTTCCGGAAATCGAGGGGTCCATGGCTTGGTCAAGGTATGCTGGATCTGTTGCAGTACAGAGGATTCCTGAAGAACTGTTTGGGTTCCAGAAATTTAAGGGTCTGTGGCCTGGTCAAGGTAAGCTGAATCCCTGACGGTACAGAGGATTCCTGAAAAACTGCTTCAGTTCCAGAAATCAAGGGGTCCGAGGCCTGTTGAAGGCATGCTGGATCCCTTTCGGTACAGAGGATTTCTGAAAAACTGCTTAGGTTCCAGAAACCGTTGTCTCTATGGCCTGGTCAAGGTACGCTGGACCCCATGCAGTACAGATGATTTCTGAAGAAGTGTTTAGGTTCCAGAAACTGTGGGGTCTGTGACCTGGTGAAGGCACACTGGTTGCCTTGTTGTACAGAGGATTTCTGAAGAACTGCTTAGGTTCTAGAAACCATGGGGTCCTTGGGCTGGTCAAGGCACACTGTATCCCCTGCAGTACAAAACATTTCTGAAGAACTGTATAAGTTCCTGAAACCGCGGGGTCAATGGCCTGGTCATGGCATGCTGGATCCCTTGCAGTACAGAAGATTTCTGAAGAACTGTTTGAGTTCCAGAAACCGAGTGGTCCGTGGCCTGGTCAAGGCACGCTGGATGCTTTGCACTTCAGAGGATTTCTGAAGAAGTGTTTAGATTCCAGAAACCGCGTAGTCCGTTGCCAGGTGAAGTCACCCTGGATCCCTTGCAGTAGAGATGATTTCTGAAAAACTGTTTAGGTTCCAGAAGCACAGGGTCCGAGGCATGCTGGAACTGTTTAGATTCCAGGAGCAGTGGGTTCCATTGCCTGGTCAAGGCATTCTGGATCCCTTGCAGTACAGAGGATTTCTGAAGAACTGTTTAGGTTCCGGAAACCTCGGGGTCCATTGACTGGTCAAGGCCCGATGGATCCCTGGCAGTTCTGTGGGTTTCTGAAGAAGTGTTTAGGTTCCAGAAACTGGGGGGAATCAAGGCATGTTGGATCCCTGGCAGTAGAGAGGATTTATGAAGAACTGTTTAGGTTGCAGAAATCACAGGGTCCGTGGCCAGGTAAAGGCACACTGGATCCCTTGCAGTACAGAGGCTTTCTGAAAAACTGTTTTGGTTCCAGAAATTGAAGGGTACAAGGCCTGGTTAAGGCACGCTGTATCCCTTGCAGTACAGTGAATTTCTGAAGAATTGTAAGTTCCTGAGATGGCGGGGTCCATGGCCTGGTCCTAGCATGCTGAATCACTTGGAGTTCAGTGGAGTTCTGAAGAACTCTTTAGCATCCAAAGGTGCGATGTCCATGGCCAGGTGAAGGAATGCTGGATCCCTTGCAGTAAAGAGAATTTCTAAAGAAAAGTTTAGCTTCCAAAAACCATGAGGTCTGTGGCCTGGTGAAGGCACACCAGATGCCTTGCAGTACAGAGGATTTCTGAAGAACTGTTCAGATTCCAGAGACCGCTGGGTCCAGTGCAAGGTGAAGGCACGCTGGATGCCTTGCAGTACAGAGGATTTCTGAAGAATTGCTTAGCTTCCAGAAATCGAAGGGTCTGTGGCCTGGAGAAGACATGCTAGATGCCTTGCAGTAAAGAGGATTCCTGAAGATCTGTTGTAGTTCCAGAAATCGCTAGGTCCATGCCTTGGTAAAGGCACGCTGGATCCCTTGCGGTACAGACGATTTCTGAGGAACTGTTTATGTTCCTGAAACTGTGGGGTCCATGGCCTGGTGAAGGCACGCTGGATCCTTTGAAGTACACAAGATTTCTGAAAAACTGTTTTGGTTCCCGAAATCGAGAAGTACATGGCCTGGTCAATGCACGATGGATCCCTAGTACAGAGATTTCTGAAAGCTACTATGCCCAGAAATCAGTGAGGTCCATGGCCTGGTCAAGGCACACTGGATCCCTTGCAGTACAGCGGATTTCTGAAAACTGTTTAGGTTCCAGAAACCACAGGGTGAGTGGCCTGGTCAAAGAACACTGGATCCCTTGCAGTAGAGTGGATTTCTGAAGAACTGTTTAGGTTCCAGAAATGGCAGGGTCTGTAGTCTGGTGAAGGCACGCTGGATCCCTTACAGGACAGAGGATTTCGGTAGAGCTGTTTAGGCTCCCAGAAACCATGGGTTCCATGGCCTGGTGAAAGCACACTGGATCCCTTGCAGCACAGAGGATTTCTGAAGAACTATTTAGGTTCCTGAAATGGTGGGGCCAGTGGCCTGGTCAAGGCACACTGGATCCATTGCAGTACAGAAGATTTCAGAAGAACTGGTTAGGTTTCAGAAACTGCGGGGTCCTTGCCCTGGTGAAGGCATGGTGGATCGCTTGCAGTACAGAGGATTTCTGAAGAACTGTTTAGGTTCCAGAAATGGCAGGGTCTGTGGCCAGGTGAATGCACGCTGGATCCCTTGCAATACAGAGGATTTCTGAAGAATTGTTTAGGTTCCAGAAACAGCAGTGTCTATGGCCTGGTGAAGGCACGCTAGATCCACTGCAGTACAGATGATTTCTGAAGAACTGTTTTGGTTCCAGAAACGTCGAGGTCTGTGACCTGGTCAAGGCATGCTGGATCCCTTGCAGTATAGAGGATTTGTGAAGAACTGTTTAGGTTCCAAAAAAATGGCGGGGTCTGTGGCCTGGTCAAGGCACGTTGGATCCCTTGCAGTACAGAGGATTTCTGAAGAACTGGTTAGCAGCCAGAAACTGCGGGGTCCATGGCCAGGTGAAGGCATTCTGGATCCCTTGCAGTACGGAGCATTTCTGAAGAACTGTTTAGGTTTCAGAAATGGCAGGGTCTGTGGCCTGGTCAAGGCATGCTGGATGCGTTGCAGTACAGAGGATTTATGAAGAACTGTTTAGGTTCCAGAAACGGCACAGTCTGTGGCCTGGTGAAGGCAAGCTGGATCCCCGTGCAGTACAGATGATATCTGAAGAACTGCTTAGGTTCCAGAAATCACTAGGTCTATGCCCTGGTAAAGGCACGCTGGAACCCTTGTGGTTCAGAGGATTTCTGAAGAAATGTTTACATTCCAGAAACCATGGGGTCCATGGCCTGGTGAAGGCACTCTGGAGCCTTTGCAGTACAGAAGATTTCAGAAAAACTGTTTTGGTTCGAGAAATCGAGGGGTACAAGGCCTGGTCAAGGAACGCTGGATCTATAGTGGTACAGCAGATTTCTGAAAAGCTGTTAAGGTTCCAGAAATAGCAAGTTCCATGGCCTGGTCAATGCACGCTGGATCCCTTGCGGTACAGAGGATTTCTGAAAAGCTGTTTACGATCCAGAAATCGAGAGGTCCATGGCCTGGTCAAGGCTCGCTGGATCCCTGGCGGTACATAGGATTTCTGAAAAGCTGTTTAAGTTCCAGAAATCGCGAGATCCATAGCCTGGTCAAGGCACACTGGATCCCGTGGAGTAGAGCAGATTTCCGAAGAACTGTTTCTGTTCCAGAAATGGCGGGGTCTGTAGCCTGGTCAAGGAACACTGGATCTCTTGCAGCACAGAGGATTCCTGAAGATTTGGTTAGGTTCCAGAAACTGCGGGGTCAATGGCCTGGTGAAGGCATGATGGATCCCTTGCAGTTCTGAGGATTTCTGTAGAACTGTTTAGGTTCCGGAAAAGGCAGGGTCTGTGGCCTGGTGAGTGCACACTGGATCCCTTGCAGTACAGAGGATTTCTGAAGAATTGGTTAGGATCCAGAAACTGCTGGGTCCATGGCCTGGTGAAGGCTTGCTGGATCCCTTGCAGTACAGAGCATTTCGGAAGAACTGTTTAGGTTCCATAAATGGCAGGGTCTGCGGTCTGGTGAAGGTCTGCTGGATCCCTTGCAGTACAGAGGATTTCTGAAAAACTGGTTAGGTTCCAGAAACGGCGTGGTGAAGGCATGCTGGATCCCTTGCAGTACAGAAGATTTCTGAAGAACTGTTCAGATTCCAGAAACGGCAGAGTCTGTGGCCTGCTGAAGGCACACTGGATCCCTTACAGTACAGAAGATTTCTGAAGAACTTTTTAGACTCCAGAAACCTCGGGGTCCATGGCCTGGTGAAGGCACGCTGGATCCCTTGCAGCACAGAGGATTTCTGTAGAACTGTTTAGGTTCCGGAAATGGCAGGGTCTGTGGCCTGGTGAGCGCACACTGGATCCCTTGCAATACAGAGGATTTCTGAAGAATTGTTTAGGTTCCAGAAACGGCGCAGTCTGTGACCTGGTGAAGGCACACAGAATCCCTTGCAAACAGATGATTTCTGAAGAACTGTTTAGGTTCCAGAAACCACGAGGTCAATGGCCTGGTGAATGCATGCTGGATCCCTTGCAGTACAGAGGATTTCTGAAGAACTGTTTAGGTTCCAGAAATGGCAGGGTCTGTGGCCTGGTGAAGGCACGCTGGATCCACTGCAGTACAGAGGAATTCTGAAGAACTGTTTAGCTTTCAGAAATGGCGGGGTCTGTGGCCTGGTCAAGGCACACTGGATCCCTTGCAGTACAGAAGATGTTTACGTTCCAGAAGCCGCAGGGTTCGTGCCTGGTGAAGGAATGCTGGATCCCTTGCAGTACAGAGGATTTCTGAAGAACTGTTAAGGTTCCAGAAATCCCGTGGTCCGTGGCCTTGTGAAGGAATGCTGGAATCCGTGCGGTTCACAGCATATCTGTGAAGATGTTTAGGTTCCAGATATTGAGGGGTCAGCGGCCAGGTCAAGGGACACTGGATCCCTAGCAGTACAGAGGATTTCTGGAAAACTGTTTAGGTGCCAGAAACCAAAGGGCCCGTGGTCTGGTCCAGACACACTGGATCCCTTGCAGTACAATGGATTTCTGAAGAACTGTTTAGGTTCCAGAAACCATGGGGTCCATGTCCTGGTGAAGGCATACTGGATCCCTTGCAGTACAGTGGATTTCTGAAGAACTGGCTAGGTTCCAGAAATCACGGGGTCCATGGACTGGACAAGGCATGGTGGATACCTGGCAGTACAGCGGATTTCTGAATAACTGTTTAGGTTCCAGAAATGGCAGGGTCTGTGGCCTGGTCAAGGAACACTGTATCCCTTGCAGTACAGTGGATTTCTGAAGAACTGGTTAGGTTCCAGAAATCACGGGGTCCGTGGACTGGTCAAGGCATGCTGGATAACTTGCAGTACAGATGATTTCTGAAGAACTGTTTAGGTTCCAGAAACCACGAGGTCAATGGCCTGGTGAATGCACGCTGGATCCCTTGCAGTACAGAGGATTTCTGAAGAACTGTTTAGGTTCCAGAAATGGTGGGGTCTGAGGCCTGGTCAAGGAATGCTGGATCCCTTGCAGTACAGAGGATTTCCGAAGAACTGGTTAGGTTCCAGAAATGGTGGGGTCTGACACCTGATCAAGGCACGCTGGATCCCTTGCAGTACAGAGGATTTCTGGAAAACTGTTTAGGTTCCAGAAATCGAGGGGTCCATGGTCTGGTCAAGGCACGGTGGATCCTTAGAGGTACAGCAGATTCCTGAAAAGCTGTTACGGTTCCAGAAATTGCGCGGTCTGTGGCCTGATCAAGGCACGCTGGAACCCTTGCGATACAGAGGATTTCTAAAAAGCTGTTTAGGTTCCAGAAATCACGAGGTCTGTGGCCTGGTCAAGGCACGCTGGATCCCCTGCAGTACAGCGCATTTCTGAATAACTGTTTAGGTACCAGAAACCACAGGGTGGTGGCCTGGTCAAGGCACACTGGATCCCTTGCAGTACAGCAATTTCTGAAGAACTGGTTGGGTTCCAGAAACTCGTGGTCCAAGGCCTGGTGAAGGCATGCTGGATCTCTTGCAGTAGACAGGATTTCTGAAGAACTGTTTAGGTTCCAGAAACAGCAGGGTCTGTGGCCTGGTGAAGGCACGCTGGATCCCTTGCAGCACAGAGGGATTTCCGAAGAACTGTCTTGGTTCCAGAAATGGTGGGGTCTGTGGCCTGGTCAAGGCACACTGGATCCCTTGCACTACAGAGGATTTCTAAAGAACTGGTTAGGTTCCAGAAATGGCAGGGTCTGGGGCCTGGTGAAGGCATGCTGGATGCGTTGCAGTACAGCAGATTTCGAAGGAACTGTTCAGGTTCCAGAAACCACGAGGTCCCTGGCCTGGTCAAGGCACACAGGATACCTTCTAGTACAGATTTCTGAAGAACTGTATGCGTTCCAGAAGCCGCGGGGTCCGTGGCCTGGTGAAGGCATGCTTGATCCCTTGTAGTACAGAGGATTTCTGAAGATCTGTTTAGGTTCCAGAAATCCCATGGTTCATGGCCTTGTGAAGGCATGCTGGAACCCCAGCGGTAGAGAGGATATCTGTAAAGCAGTTTAGGTTCCAGAAATCGAGGGGTCCGTGCCCTATTCAAGGCACGCTGGATCCCGTGTGGTACAGAGGATTTCTGGAAAACTGTTTAGGTTCCAGAAACCACAAGACCCATGGTCTGGTCGAGGCACACTGGATCCCTTGCAGTACAGCAGATTTCTGAAGAACTGTTTAGGTTGCAGAAAACGGGGTACGTGGCCTGGTGAAGGCATGCTGGATCCCTTGCAGTGTAAAGCATTTCTGAAGAACTGTTTAGGTTCCAGAAATGGCAGGGTCTGTGGCCTGGTGAAGGCACGCTGGATCTATTGCAGTACAGAGGAATTCTGAAGAACTGTTAAGGTTCCAGAAATCCCGTGGTCCATGGCCTTGTGAAGGAATGCTGGAATCCGTGCGGTTGAGAGCATATCTGTAAAGCTGTTTAGGTTCCAGATATTGAGGGGTCAGCGGACAGGTCAAGGCACGCTGGATCCTATGTGGTACAGAGGATTTCTGAAAAACTGTTTAGGTTCTGGAAATTGAAGGATCCATGGCCTGGTCAAGGGACACTGGATCCCAAGCAGTACAGAGGATTTCTGGAAAACTGTTTAGGTGCCAGAAACCAAAAGGCCCGTGGTCTGGTCCAGGCACACTGGATCCCTTGCAGTACAATGGATTTCTGAAGAACTGTTTAGGTTCCAGAAACCATGGGGTCCGTGTCCTGGTGAAGGCATACTGGATCCCTTGCAGTACAGTGGATTTCTGAAGAACTGGCTAGGTTCCAGAAATGGTGGGGTCTGACGCCTGATCAATGCACGCTGGATCCCTTGCAGTACAGATGATTTCTGAAGAACTGTTTGGGTTCCAGACACCACGGGATCCATGGCCTGGTGAAGGGACGCGGGATCCCTTGCAGCTCAGAGGATTTCTGAAGAATTGTTTAGGTTCCACAAATGGCAGGGTCTGTGGCCTGGTGAACGCACGATGGATCCATTACAGTATAGAGGATTTCTGAAGAACTGTTTTGGTTTGAAACGGTGAGGTTTGAGGCCTGGTGAAGGCACGCTGGATCTCTAGAGGTACAGCCAATTTCTGTAAAGTTGTTTAGGTTCCAGAAATGGGGGGGTCTGTCACCTGGACAAGGCACGCTGCATCCCTTGCAATACAGAGGATTTCTGAAGAACTGGTTAGGTTCCAGAAACTGCTGGGTCCGTGTCCCTGTCAAGGCATGCTGGATCCCTTCCAGTACAGAGGATTTCTGGAAAACTGTTTAGGTTCCAGAAATCGAGGGGTCCATGGTCTGGTCAAGGCACGGTGGATCCTTAGAGGTACAGCAGATTCCTGAAAAGCTGTTACGGTTCCAGAAATTGCGCGGTCTGTGGCCTGATCAAGGCACGCTGGAACCCTTGTGATACAGAGGATTTCTAAAAAGCTGTTTAGGTTCCAGAAATCACGAGGTCTGTGGCCTGGTCAAGGCACGCTGGATCCCCTGCAGTACAGCGCATTTCTGAATAACTGTTTAGGTACCAGAAACCACAGGGTGAGTGGCCTGGTCAAGGCACACTGGATCCCTTGCAGTACAGCACATTTCTGAAGAACTGGTTAGGTTCCAGAAACTGCGTGGTCCAAGGCCTGGTGAAGGCATGCTGGATCTCTTGCAGTAGACAGGATTTCTGAAGAACTGTTTAGGTTCCAGAAACAGCAGGGTCTGTGGCCTGGTGAAGGCACGCTGGATCCCTTGCAGCACAGAGGATTTCCGAAGAACTGTCTTGGTTCCAGAAATGGTGGGGTCTGTGGCCTGGTCAAGGCACACTGGATCCCTTGCACTACAGAGGATTTCTAAAGAACTGGTTAGGTTCCAGAAATGGCAGGGTCTGGGGCCTGGTGAAGGCATGCTGGATGCGTTGCAGTACAGCAGATTTCGAAGGAACTGTTCAGGTTCCAGAAACCACGAGGTCCCTGGCCTGGTCAAGGCACACAGGATACCTTCTAGTACAGATTTCTGAAGAACTGTATGCGTTCCAGAAGCCGCGGGGTCCGTGGCCTGGTGAAGGCATGCTTGATCCCTTGTAGTACAGAGGATTTCTGAAGATCTGTTTAGGTTCCAGAAATCCCATGGTTCATGGCTCAGGAAGGCATGCTGGAACCCCAGCGTAGAGAGGATATCTGTAAAGCAGTTTAGGTTCCAGAATCGAGGGTCCGTGCCCTATTCAAGGCACGCTGGATCCCGTGTGGTACAGAGGATTTCTGGAAAACTGTTTAGGTTCCAGAAACCACAAGACCCATGGTCTGGTCGAGGCACACTGGATCCCTTGCAGTACAGCAGATTTCTGAAGAACTGTTTAGGTTGCAGAAAACGTGGGGTACGTGGCCTGGTGAAGGCATGCTGGATCCCTTGCAGTGTAAAGCATTTCTGAAGAACTGTTTAGGTTCCAGAAATGGCAGGGTCTGTGGCCTGGTGAAGGCACGCTGGATCTATTGCAGTACAGAGGAATTCTGAAGAACTGTTAAGGTTCCAGAAATCCCGTGGTCCATGGCCTTGTGAAGGAATGCTGGAATCCGTGCGGTTGAGAGCATATCTGTAAAGCTGTTTAGGTTCCAGATATTGAGGGGTCAGCGGACAGGTCAAGGCACGCTGGATCCTATGTGGTACAGAGGATTTCTGAAAAACTGTTTAGGTTCTGGAAATTGAAGGATCCATGGCCTGGTCAAGGGACACTGGATCCCAAGCAGTACAGAGGATTTCTGGAAAACTGTTTAGGTGCCAGAAACCAAAAGGCCCGTGGTCTGGTCCAGGCACACTGGATCCCTTGCAGTACAATGGATTTCTGAAGAACTGTTTAGGTTCCAGAAACCATGGGGTCCGTGTCCTGGTGAAGGCATACTGGATCCCTTGCAGTACAGTGGATTTCTGAAGAACTGGCTAGGTTCCAGAAATGGTGGGGTCTGACGCCTGATCAATGCACGCTGGATCCCTTGCAGTACAGATGATTTCTGAAGAACTGTTTGGGTTCCAGACACCACGGGATCCATGGCCTGGTGAAGGGACGCGGGATCCCTTGCAGCTCAGAGGATTTCTGAAGAATTGTTTAGGTTCCACAAATGGCAGGGTCTGTGGCCTGGTGAACGCACGATGGATCCATTACAGTATAGAGGATTTCTGAAGAACTGTTTTGGTTTGAAACGGTGAGGTTTGAGGCCTGGTGAAGGCACGCTGGATCTCTAGAGGTACAGCCAATTTCTGTAAAGTTGTTTAGGTTCCAGAAATGGGGGGGTCTGTCACCTGGACAAGGCACGCTGCATCCCTTGCAATACAGAGGATTTCTGAAGAACTGGTTAGGTTCCAGAAACTGCTGGGTCCGTGTCCCTGTCAAGGCATGCTGGATCCCTTCCAGTACAGAGGATTTCTGAAGAACTGCTTAGGATCCAGAATTGGCAGGGTCTATGGCCTGGTGAATGCACACTGGATCCCTTGCAGTACACAGGATTTCTGAAGAACAGTTTAGGTTCCAGAAATGGCAGGGTCTGTGGCCCGGTGAAGGTACGCTGGATCCCTTGCCGTACAGATGATTTCTGAAGAACTGTTTAGGTTGCAGAAACAGCGAGGTCAATTCCCTGGTAAAGGCACGCTGCATCCCTTGCAGTACAGAGGATTTCAAAGGAACTGTTTAGGTTCCAGAAACCTCGAGGTCCACAGCCTGGTCAAGGTACACTGGAACCCTAGCAGTACAGAAGATTTCTGAAAAACTGTTTACGTGTCAGAAACCGCGGGGTCTGTGGCATGGTGAAGGCATGCTGGAACCCGTGTGGTATAGCGGATTTCTGAAAAGCTGTTTAGGTTTCAGAAAATGAGGGGTCCATGGCCTGGTCAAGGAACGCTGCATCCCTTGAGGAACAGAGGATTTCTGGAAAACTGTTTAGGTTCCAGGTATCGAGGGGCGCTTGGCCTGGTCATGATATGCTGGATGCACTGCAGTAGAAAAGATTGCTGAAAAACTGTTTAGGTTCCACAAATCAAGAGCTCCATGGTCTGGTCAAGGCACGCTGGAACCTTAGTGGTACAGACGATTTCTGAAAAGCTGTTTAGGTTCCAGAAATTGCGTGGTCCGAGGCCTGGTCAAGGCACGCTGGATCCCTTGCCATACAGATGGTTTCTGAAGAACTGTTTAGGTTCCAGAAACCGCGAGATCAATGCCCTGGTAAAGGCATGCTGGTTACCTTGCAGCACAAAGGATTTCAGAGGAACTGTGTAGATTCCAGTACCCTCGAGGTCAGTGGCCTGGTCACAGTACACTGGATCCCTTGCAGTACAGCGGATTTCTGAAGAATTGTTTAGGTTCCAGAAATGGCACGGTCTGTAGCCTGGGCAAGGCACGCTGGATCCATTGAAGTACAGAGGATTTCTGAAGAACTGGTTAGCTTCGAGAAACTGCAGGGTCCATGGCCAGGTGAAGGCATGATGGATCCCTTGCAATACAGAGGATTTCTGAAGAACTGCTTAGGTTACGGAAATGGCAGGGTCTGTGGCCTGGTGAAGGCACGCTGTATCCCTTGAAGCACAGAGGATTTCTGAAAAACTGGTTAGGTTCCAGAAACCTTGAGGTCCATGGCCTAGTGAAGGCATGCAGCATCGCATGCAGTACAGCAGATTTCTGAAGAACTGTTTAGGTTCCAGAAACCGCGCGGTCTGTGGCCTGGTGAAGGCACGCTGGATCCCTTGCAGTACAGATGATTTCTGAAGAACTGTTTAGGTTCCAGAAATGGTGGGGTCTGAGGCCTGGTCAAGGCACGCTGGATCTCTAGCAGTAGAGAGGATTTCTGAAGAACTGGTTAGGTTCCAGAAATGGTGGGGTCTGAGGACTGGTCAAGGCACGCAGGATCCCTTGCAGAAGAGGATTTCTGAAGAACTGGTTAGGTTCCAGAAACTGCGGGGTCTGTGGCCTGGTGAAAGCACTCTGGATCCCTTGCAGTACAAAGCATTTCTAAAGAACTGTTTAGGTTCCAGAAATGGCAGGGTCTGTGGCCTGTTGAAGGCACACTGGATCCCTTGCAGTACATAGGATTTCTGGAAAACTGTTTAGGTTCCAGAAATCGAGGGGTCCATGGTCTGGTCAAGACACGCTGGATCCTAAGTGGTACAGCCAATTTCTGAAAAGATGTTAAGGTTCCAGAAATTGCGTGGTACGTGGCCTGATCAAAGCACGCTGGATCCCTTGTGATACAGAGGATTTCTGAAAAGCTGTTTAGGTTCCAACGAGGTCCTTGGCCTGGTCAAGGCATGCTGGATCCCTTGCAGTACAGCAGATTTCTGAAGAACTGGTTAGGTTCCAGAAACTGCATGGTCCAAGACCAGGTGAAGGCATGCTGGATCTCTTGCAGTACAAAGGATTTCTGAAAAACTGTTTAGGTTCCAGAAACCGCTAGATCAATGTCCTGGTAAAGGCATGCTGGTTCCCTTGCAGCACAAAGCATTTCCGAGGAACTGTGTAGATTCCAGAACCCTCAAGGTCAGTGGCCTGGCCAAGGCATGCTGGATCCACTGCAGTACAGAGGATTTCTGAAGAACTGGTTAGCTTCGAGAAACTGTGGGGTCCATGGCCTGGTGAAGGCATGCTGGATCCCTTGCAGTACAGACAATTTCTGAAGAACTGTTTAGGTTCCAGAAATGGCAGGGTCTGAGGCCTAGTGAATGCACGCTGGATCCCTTGCAGTACAGAGGATTTCTGAAGAACTCTTTAGGTTTCAGAAACCACGAGGTCCTTGCCCTGGTAAAGGCATGCTGGAGTCCTTGCAGTACAGAGGATATCAGAGGAACTGTTTAGGTTCCAGAAACCTCAAAGTCCATTGCCTAGTCAAGGTACACTGGATCCCATGCAGTACAGAAGATTTCTGAAGAACTGTTTACGTTCCAGAAACCCCAGGGTCCATGGCCTGGTGAAGGCACACTGGATCCTTTGCAGTACAGAGGATTTCTGAAGAACTATTTAGGTTCAGGAAATCCCGTGATCCGTGGCCTTGTTAAGGCATGCTGGAACCCGTGTGGTACAGCGGATTTCTGAAAAGCTGTTTAGGTTCCACAAATTGCAAGGTCTGTGGCCTGGTGAACACACGCTGGATCCATTACAATACAGAGTATTTCTTAAGAACTGTTTAGGTTCCAGAAACAGCGAGGTCTGAGCCTGGTGAAGGCACGCTGGATCCCTTGCAGTACAGATGATTTCTGAAGAACTGTTTAGGCTCCAAAACCGCGAGGTCCAAGCCCTGGTAAAGGCACGCTGCATCCCTTGCAGCACAGAGGATTTCAGAGGAAATGTTTAGGTTCCAGAAACCTCGAGGTCCATGGCCTGGTCAAGGCACACTGGATCCCTTGCAGTACAGAAGATTTCTGAAGAACTATTTATGTTCCAGAAGCAGCGGGGTCCATGGCCTGGTGAAGGCATGATGGACCCCTTGCACTGCAGAGCATTTCTGACGAACTGTTTAGGTTTCAGAAATGGTAGGGTCTGTGGCCTGGTTGAAGGCATGCTGGATCCCATGCAGTACAGAGGATTTCTGAAGAACTGCTTAGGTTCCAGAATTGGCAGGGTCTGAGTCATGGTGAAGGAACGCTAGATCCCTTGCAGTACAGAGAATTTCTGAAGAACAGTTTAGGTTCCTGAAAAGGCAGGGTCTGTAACCTGGTGAAGGAACGCTGGATCCCTTGCAGTACAGATGATTTCTGAAGAACTGTTTAGGTTGCAGAAACAGCGAGGTCAATTCCCTGGTAAAGGCACGCTGCATCCCTTGCAGTACAGAGGATGTCAAAGGAACTGTTTAGGTTCCAGAAACCTCGAGGTCCATGGCCTGGTCAAGGTACACTGAAACCCTAGCAGTACAAAAGATTTCTGAAAAACTGTTTACGTGTCAGAAACCGCAGGGTCCGTGGCATGGTGAAGGCATGCTGGAACCCATGTGGTATAGCGGATTTCTGAAAAGCTCTTTAGGTTTCAGAAATTGAGGGGTCCATGGCCTGGTCAAGGAATGCTGCATCCCTGGAGGAACAGAGGATTTCTGGAAAACTGTTTAGGTTCCAGGTATCGAGGGGCGCTTGGCCTGGTCATGATATGCTGGATGCACTACAGTAGAAAAGATTGCTGAAAAACTGCTTAGGTTCCACAAATCGAGGGCTCCATGGTCTGGTCAAGGCATGCTGGATCCTTAGTGGTACAGACGATTTCTGAAAAGCTGTTTAGGTTCCAGAAATTGCGCGGTCCGAGGCCTGGTCAAGGCACACTGGACCCCTTGCAGTACAGAAGATTTCTGAAGAACTGTTAAAGTTCCAGAAATCCCGTAGTCCGTGGCCTTGTGAAGGAATGCTGGAATCCGAGCGGTAGAGAGGATACCTGTAAAGCAGTTTAGATTCCAGATATTGAGGGGTCAGTGGCCAGGTCAAGGCACGCTGGATCCTGTGCGGTACAGAGTATTTCTGAAAAACTGTTTAGGTTCCAGAAATTGAAGGGTCTGTGGCCTGGTCAAGGGACACTGGGTCCCTAGCAGTACAGAGGATTGCTGGAAAACTGTTTAGGTGCCAGAAACCAAAGGGCCTATGGTCTGGTTGAGGCACACTGGATCCCTTGCAGGACAGTGGATTTCTGAAGAACTGTTTAGGAACCAGAAACCATAGGGTCTGTGTGCTGGTGAAGGCACGCTGGATCCCTTGCAGTACAGTGGATTTCTGAAGAACTGGCTACGTTCCAGAAATCACGGGGGCCGTGGACTGGCCAAGGCCTGCTGGATACCTTGCAGTACAGAGGATTTCTGAAGAACTGTTTGGGTTCCAGAAACCGTGGGGTGCAGCTCCTGGTGAAGGCACGCTGGATCCCTTGCAGTACAGAGGATTTCTGAATAACTGTTTAGGTTCCAGAAATGGTGGGGTCTGAGGCCTGGTCAAGGCACGCTGGATCTCTTTCAGTACAGAGGATTTCTGAATAACTGATTAGGTTCCAGAAATGGCAGGGTCTGTTGCCTGGTGAACGCACCCTGGATCCATTACAGTACAGATGATTTCTGAAGAACTGTTTAGGTTACAGAAATGGTGAGGTCTGAAGCCTGGCGAAGGCACGCTGGATCCCTAGTGGTACGGCCGATTTCTGTAAAGCTGCTTAGGTTTCAGAAATGGCGGGGTCTGTAGCCAGGTCAAGGCACGCTGGATCCCCTGCAGTACAGAGAACTTCTGAACTGGTTAGGTTCCAGAAACTGCTGGATCACTTGCAGTACAGAGGATTTCTGAGGAACTGCTTAAGTTCTAGAATTGGCAGGGTCTGTGGCCTGGTGAATGCATGCTGAATGCCTTGCAGTACAGAGAATTTCTGAAGAACAGTTTAGGTTCCAGAAATGGCAGGGTCTGTGGCCTGGTGAAAGCACGCTGGATCTCTTGCAGTACAAAACATTTCTGAAGAACTGTTTAGGTTCCAGAAATGGCAGGGTCTGTGGCCTGTTGAAGGCACGCTGGATCCCTTGCAGTACAGAGGATTTCTGGAAAACTGTTTAGGTTCCAGAAACTGTGAGGCCAGTGGCCTGGTGAAGGCATGCTGGATCCCTTGCAGTACAGAGGATTTCTGAAGAACTGTTTAGGTTCCAGAAATGGTGGGGTCTGAGGCCTGGTCAAGGCACGCTGGATCCCTTGCAGTACAGAGGATTTCTGAAGAACTGGTTAGGTTCCAGAAATGGTGGGGTCTGAGGCCTGGTCAAGGCATGTTGGATCCCTTGCAGTACAGAGGATTTCTGAAGAACTGGTTAGGTTCCAGAAATGGCAGGGTCTGTGGCCTAGTGAACGCTTGCTGAATCCCTTACAGTACAGAGGATTTCTGAAGATCTGTTGAGATTCCAGAAATGGCGAGGTCAGATGCCTGGTGAAGGCATGCTGGATCCCTTGAAGAACAGATGATTTCTGAAGAACTGTTTAGGATCCAAAACTGCGAGGTCCATGCCCTGGTAAATGCACTCTGGGTCCCTTGCAGCACAGAGGATTTCAGAGGAACTGTTCAGGTTCCTGAAACCTCAAGATCCATGGCCTGGTCAAGGCACACGGAATCCCTTGCAGTACAGAAGATTTCTGAAGAACTGTTTATGTTCCAGAAGCCACGGGGTCCGTGGCCTGGTGAAGGCACGCTGGATCCCTTGCAGTACAGAGGATTACTGAAGAACTGTTTAGGTTCCAGAAATCCCGTGGCTCGCGGCCTTGTGAAGGCATGCAGGAATCCATGCGGAAGAGAGGATATCTGTTAAGCTGTTTAGGTTCCAGAAACTGAAGGGTCCGTGGCCTGGTCAAGGGACGCCGGATCCCTAGCAGTACAGAGGATTTCTGAAGAACTGTTTATGTTCCAGAAGCCACTGGGCCCGTGGTCTGGTCGAAGCATACTGGATTCCTTGCAGAACAGTGGATTTCTGAAGAACTGTTTAGGTTCCAGAAACCGTGGGGGCCGTGTCCTGGTGAAGGAACCCTGGATCTCTTCCAGTACCGAGGAATTCTGAATTGTTTAGGTTCCAGAAATGGCAGGGTCTGTGGCCTGGTCAAGGCATGCTGGATACCTTGCAGTACAGATGATTTCTGAAGAACTGTTTAGGGTACAGACACCGCGGGATCCATTGCAGTACAGAGGATTTCTGAAGAACTATTCAGGTTCCACAAATGGCAGGGTCTGTGGCCTCGTGAACGCACGCTGGATCCATTACAGTACAGAGGATTTCTGAAGAACTGTTTTGGCTCCAGAAACTGCGAGATCAATGTCCTGGTAAAGGCATGCTGGTTCCCATGCAGTACGAAGGATTTCAGAGGAACTGCCAATTTCTTTAAAGCTGTTTAAGTTCCAGAAAAGGTGGGCTCTGTGACCTGTTCAAGGCACGCTGGATCCCTTGCAATACAGAGGATTTCTGAAGAACTGCTTAGGATCTAGAATTGGCAGGGTCTGTGGCCTAGTGAATGCACGCTGGATCCCTTGCAGTACAGAGGATTTCTGGAAAACTGTTTAGGTTCCAGAAACCACAGAGTGAGAGGCCTAGTCAAGGCACACTGGATCCCTTGAAGAACAGAGGATTTCGCAAGAACTGTTTAGGTTCCAGAAATGGCAGGTTCTGTGGCCTGGTGAACGCACGCTGGATCCCTTGCAGTACAGAGGATTTCTGGAAAACTGTTTAGGTTCCAGAAATCGAGGGGGTCCATGGTCTGGTCAAGGCACGCTGGATCCTTAGTGGTATAGCTGATTTCTGAAGAGCTGTTTAGGTTCCAGAAATTGCGCGGTCTGTGGACTGATCAAGGCACGCTGGATCCGTTGCAATAGAGGATTTCTAAAATGCTGTTTAGATTCCAGAAATCACAAGGTCCGTGGCCTAGTCAAGGCACACTGGATCCCTTGCAGTACAGCGGATTTCTGAATAAATGTTTAGGTTCCAGAAACCACAGGGTGAGTGGCCTGGCCAAGGCACACTGGATCCCTTTCAGTACAGCGGATTTCTGAAGAACTAGTTAGGTTCCAGAAACTGCAGGGTCCACAGCCAGGTGAAGGCATGATGGATCCCTTGCAGTACAGCGTATTTATGAAAAATTGTTTAGGTTCCAGAAATGGCGGGGTCTGTAGCCTGGTCAAGGCACGCTGGATCCATTGCAATACAGAGGATTTCTGAAGAACTGATTAGCTTCGAGAAACTGCGGGGTCCATGGTCAGGTGAAGGCATGATGGATCCCTTGCAGTACAGAGGATTTCTGAAGAACTACTTAGGTTACGGAAATGGAAGCGTCTGTGGCCAGGTGAATGCACGCTGGATCCCTTGCAGTACAGAGGATTACTGAAGAACTGGTTAGGTTCAAGAAACTGTTTGGTCCAAGGCTTGGTGAAGGCATGCTGCATCTCTTGCAGTAGAGAAGATTTCTGAAGAACTGTTTAGGTTCCAGAAATGGCAGGGTCTGTGGCCTGGTGAAGGCATGCTGGATCCCTTATGTACAGAGAATTTTTGAAGAACTGTTTAGGCTCCAGGAACCACAAGGTCCATGGCCTGGTGAAGGCACGCTGTATCCCTTGCAGCACAGAGGATTTCTGAAGAACTGTTTAGATTCCAGAAATGGAGGGGTCTGTGGCCTGGTCAAGGCATGCTGGATTCGCTGCAGTACAGAGGATTTCTGAAAAACTGGTTAGGTTCCAGAAACCTTGAGGTCCATCGCCTGGTGAAGGCATGCTGGATCCCATGCAGTATGGAAGATTTCTGAAGAACTGTTTAGGTTCCAGAAACCTCGAGGTCTGTGGCCTGGTGAAGGCACGCTGGATCCCTTGCAGTACAGAGGATTTCTAAAGAAGTGTTTAGGTTCCAGAAATGGTGGGGTGTGAGGCCGGGTCAAGGCACGCTGGATCCCTTGCAGTACAGAGGATTTCTGAAGAACTGGTTAGGTTTCAGAAATGGTGGGATCTGAGGCCTGGTCAAGGCATGCTGTAACCATTGCAGTACAGAGGATTTCTGAAAAGCTGTTTAGGTTCTATAAATCAAGAGGTCCGTGGCCTGGTCAAGGCACGCTGGATCCCTTGCAGTACAGCGTATTTCTGAAGAACTGTTTAGGTTCCAGAAACAGGAGGTTCTGTGGCCTGGTAAAGGCACGCTGGATCCCTTGCCATACAGATGATTTCTGAAGAACTGTTTAGGTTCCAGAAACGGCAAGATCAATGCCCTGGTAAAGGCATGCTGGTTACCTTGCAGCACAAAGGATTTCAGAGGAACTGTGTAGATTCCAGTACCCTCGAGGTCAGTGGCCTGGTCACAGCACACTGGATCCCTTGCAGTACAGCAGATTTCTGAAGAACTGTTTAGGTTCCAGAAATGGCGGGGTCTGTAGCCTGGGCAAGGCACGCTGGATCCACTGAAGTACAGAGGATTTCTGAAGAACTGGTTAGCTTCGAGAAACTGCAGGGTCCATGGCCAGGTGAAGGCATGATGGATCCCTTGCAATACAGAGGATTTCTGAAGAACTGCTTAGGTTACGGAAATGGCAGGGTCTGTGGCCTGGTGAAGGCATGCTGAATCCCTTATGTAAAGAGGATTTCTGAAGAACTGTTTAGGCTCCAGGAACCACGATGTCCATGGCCTGGTGAAGGCACGCTGAATCCCTTGCAGCACAGAGGATTTCTGAAAAACTGGTTAGATTCCAGAAACCTTGAGGTCCATGGCCTAGTGAAGGCATGCAGTACAGCAGATTTCTGAAGAACTGTTTAGGTTCCAGAAACTGTGCGGTCTGTGGCCTGGTGAAGGCACGCTGGATCCCTTGCAGTACAGATGATTTCTGAAGAACTGTTTAGGTTCCAGAAATGGCAGGGTCTGTGGCCTGTGGAAGAAACACTGGATCCCTTGCAGTACATAGGATTTCTGGAGAACTGTTTAGGTTCCAGAAATGGTGGGGTCTGAGGACTGGTCAAGGCACGCTGGATCCTTTGCAGAACAGAGGATTTCTGAAGAACTGGTTAGGTTCCAGAAACTGCGGGGTTTGTGGCCTGGTGAAAGCACGCTGGATCCCTTGCAGTACAAAGCACTTCTAAAGAACTGTTTAGGTTCCAGAAATGGCAGGGTCTGTGGCCTGTGGAAGGCACACTGGATCCCTTGCAGTACACAGGATTTCTGGAGAACTGTTTAGGTTCCAGAAATGGTGGGGTCTGAGGCCTGGTCAAGGCACACTGGATCCCTTGCAGTACATAGGATTTCTGGAAAACTGTTTAGGTTCCAGAAATCGAGGGGTCCATGGTCTGGTCAAGACACGCTGGATCCTTAGTGGTACAGCCAATTTCTGAAAAGCTGTTTAGGTTCCAGAAATCACCAGGTCCTTGGCCTGGTCAAGGCACGCTGGATCCCTTGCAGTACAGCGAATTTCTGAATAACTGTTTAGGTTCCAGAAACCACAGGGTGAGTGGCCTGGTCAAGGCACACTGGATCCCTTGCAGTACAGCAGATTTCTGAAGAACTGGTTAGGTTCCAGAAACTGCGTGGTCCAAGACCTGGTGAAGTCATGCTGGATCTCTTGCAGTACAGAGGATTTCCGAAGAACTGTTTAGGTTCCAGAAACCGTGAGATCAAAGCCCTGGTAAAGGCATGCTGGTTCCCTTGCAGCACAAAGGATTTCCAAGGAACTGTGTAGATTCCAGAACCCTCAAGGTCAGTGGCCTGGCCAAGGCACGCTGGATCCATTGCAGTACAGAGGATTTATGAAGAACTGGTTAGCTTCGAGAAACTGCGGGGTCCATGGCCACGTGAAGGCATGCTGGATCCCTTGCAGTATAAAGCATTTCTGAAAAACTGTTCAGGTTCCAGAAATGACAGGGTCTGTGGCCTGGTGAAGGCACGCTGGATCCCTTGCAGTACGGAGGATTTCTGAATATCTGGTTAGGTTCCAGAAACGGAGGGATCCATGGCCTGGTGAAGGCATGCTGGATCCCTTGTAGTACAGACAATTTCTGAAGAACTGTTTAGGTTCCAGAAATGGCAGGGTCTGCGGCCTAGTGAATGCATGCTGGATCCCTTGCAGTACAGAGGATTTCTGAAGAACTCTTTAGGTTTCAGAAACCACGAGGTCCTTGCCCTGGTAAAGGCATGCTGGAGTCCTTGCAGTACAGAGGATATCAGAGCAATTGTTTAGGTTCCAGAAACCTCAAAGACCATTGCCTAGTCAAGGTACACTGGATCCCATGCAGTACAGAAGATTTCTGAAGAACTGTTTACGTTCCAGAAACCCTGGGGTCCATGGCCTGGTGAAGGCACACTGGATTCTTTACAGTACAGAGGATTTCTGAAGAACTATTTAGGTTCAGGAAATCCCGTGATCCGTGGCCTTGTTAAGGCATGCTGGAACCCGTGTGGTACAGCGGATTTCTGAAAAGCTGTTTAGGTTCCACAAATTGCAAGGTCTGTGGCCTGGTGAACACACGCTGGATCCATTACAATACAGAGTATTTCTTAAGAACTGTTTAGGTTCCAGAAACAGCGAGATCTGAGCCTGGTGAAGGCACGCTGGATCCCTTGTAGTACAGATGATTTCTGAAGAACTGTTCAGGCTCCAAAACCGCGAGGTCCAAGAACTGGTAAAGGCACGCTGCATCCCTTGCAGCACAGAGCTTTTCAGAGGAAATGTTTAGGTTCCAGAAACCTCGAGGTCCATGGCCTGGTCAAGGCACACTGGATCCCTTGCAGTACAGCGGATTTCTGAAGAACTGTTTAGGTTCCAGAAATGGCGGGGTCTGTAGCGTGGGCAAGGCACACTGGATCCATTGAAGTACAGAGGATTTCTGAAGAACTGGTTAGCTTCGAGAAACTGCAGGGTCCATGGCCAGGTGAAGGCATGATGGATCCCTTGCAATACAGAGAATTTCTGAAGAACTGCTTAGGTTACGGAAATGGCAGGGTCTGTGGCCTGGTGAAGGCATGCTGAATCCCTTATGTAAAGAGGATTTCTTAAGAACTGTTTAGGTTGCAGAAACAGCGAGGTCAATTCCCTGGTAAAGGCACGCTGCATCCCTTGCAGTACAGAGGATTTCAAAGGAACTGTTTAGGTTCCAGAAACCTCGAGGTCCATGGCCTGGTCAAGGTACACTGGAACCCTAGCAGTACAGAAGATTTCTGAAAAGCTGTTTAGGTTTCAGAAATTGAGGGGTCCATGGCCTGGTCAAGGCATGCTGGAACCCTTGAGGAACAGAGGATTTCTGGAAAACTGTTTAGGTTCCAGGTATCAAGGGGAACTTGGCCTGGTCATGATATGCTGGATGCACTACAGTAGAAAAGATTGCTGAAAAACTGTTTAGGTTCCACAAATTGAGGGCTCCATGGTCTGGTCAAGGCACGCTGGATCCTTAGTGGTACAGACGATTTCTGAAAAGCTGTTTAGGTTCCAGAAATTGCGTGGTCCGAGGCCTGGTCAAGGCATGCTGGATCCCTTGCGCTACAGAGGATTTCTGAAAAGCTGTTTAGGTTCTATAAATCAAGAGGTCCGTGGCCTGGTCAAGGCACGCTGGATCCCTTGCAGTACAGCGTATTTCTGAAGAACTGTTTAGGTTCCAGAAACAGGAGGGTCTGTGGCCTGGTAAAGGCACGCTAGATCCCTTGCCGTACAGATGATTTCTGAAGAACTGTTTAGGTTCCAGAAACCGCGAGATCAATGCCCTGGTAAAGGCATGCTGGTTACCTTGCAGCACAAAGGATTTCAGAGGAACTGTGTAGATTCCAGTACCCTCGAGGTCAGTGGCCTGGTCACAGTACACTGGATCCCTTGCAGTACAGCGTATTTCTGAAGAATTGTTTAGGTTCCAGAAATGGCGGGGTCTGTAGCCTGGGCAAGGCACGCTGGGTCCATTGAAGTACAGAGGATTTCTGAAGAACTGGTTAGCTTCGAGAAACTGCAGGGTCCATGGCCAGGTGAAGGCATGATGGATCCCTTGCAATACAGAGGATTTCTGAAGAACTGCTTAGGTTACGGAAATGGCAGGTTCTGTGGCCTGGTGAAGGCATGCTGAATCCCTTATGTAAAGAGGATATCTGAAGAACTGTTTAGGCTCCAGGAACCACGATGTCCATGGCCTGGTGAAGGCACGCTGTATCCCTTGCAGCACAGAGGATTTCTGAAACACTGGTTAAGTTCCAGAAACCTTGAGGTCCATGGCCTAGTGAAGGCATGCAGCATTGCATACAGTACAGCAGATTTCTGAAGAACTGTTTAGGTTCCAGAAACTACGCGGTCTGTGGCCTGGTGAAGGCATGCTGGATCCCTTGCAGTACAGAGGATTTCTGGAAAATTGTTTAGGTTCCAGAAATTGAGGGGTCCATGGTCTGGTCAAGACACGCTGGATCCTTAGTGGTACAGCCAATTTCTGAAAAGCGGTTTAGGTTCCAGAAATTGAGGGGTCCATGGCCTGGTCAAGGAACGCTGGATCCCTTGAGGAACAGAGGATATCTGGAAAACTGTTTAAGTTCCAGATATCGAATGGGACTTGGCCTGGTCAAGACATGCTGGATGCCTTGCACTAGAGAGGATTTCTGAAAAACTGTTAGGTTCGAGAAATCGAGGGGTCCATGACCTGGTCAAGGGACGCTGGATCCCTACTGGAACAGCCAATTTCTGAAAAGCTGTTTAGGTTCCAGAAATCATGAGGTCCGTGACCAGGTCAAGGCACGCTGGATCACTTGCAGTGCAGAGGATTTCTGAAGAACTCTTTAGGTTCCAGAAACAGCAGGGTCTACGGCCTGGTGAAGGCAAGCTGGAACCCTAGCAGTACAGTTGATTTCTGAAGAACTCTTTAGGCACCAAAACCGCGAGGTCCATGCCCTGGAAAAGGCATGCTGGATCCCCTTGCAGCACAGAGGATTTCAAAGGAACTGTTTAGGTTCCAGAAACCTCGAGGTTCATGTCCTGGTCAAGGCACACTGGACCCCTTGCAGTACAGAAGATTTCTGAAGAACTGTTAAAGTTCCAGAAATCCCGTGGTCCGTGGCCTTGTGAAGGAATGCTGGAATCCGAGTGTTAGAGAGGATATCTGCAAAGCTGTTTAGATTCCAGATATTGAGGGGTCAGTGGCCAGGTCAAGGCACGCTGGATCCTGTGCGGTACAGAGTATTTCTGAAAAACTGTTTAGGTTCCAGAAATTGAAGGGTCCGTGGCCTGGTCAAGGGACACTGGGTCCCTAGCAGTACAGAGGATTTCTGGAAAACTGTTTAGGTGCCAGAAACCAAAGGGCCAATGGTCTGGTTGAGGCACACTGGATCCCTTTGCAGGACAGTGGACTTCTGAAGAACTGTTTAGGAACCAGAAACCATAGGGTCTGTGTCCTGGTGAAGGCACGCTGGATCCCTTGCAGTACAGTGGATTTCTGAAGAACTGGCTACGTTCCAGAAATCACGGGGGCCGTGGACTGGCCAAGGCCTGCTGGATACTTTGCAGTACAGAGGATTTCTGAAGAACTGTTTGGGTTCCAGAAACCGTGGGGTGCATCTCCTGGTGAAGGCACGCTGGATCCCTTGCAGTACAGAGTATTACTGAATAACTGTTTAGGTTCCAGAAATGGGTCTGAGGCCTGGTCAAGGCCGCTGGATCTCTTGCAGTACAGAGGTTTCTGAATAACTGTTTAGGTTCCAGAAATGGCAGGGTCTGTTGCCTGGTGAACGCACCCTGGATCCATTACACTACAGATGATTTCTGAAGAACTGTTTAGGTTACAGAAATAGTGAGGTCTGAGGCCTGGTGAAGGCACGCTGGATCCCTAGTGGTACAGCTGATTTCTGTAAAGCTGCTTAGGTTCCAGAAATGGCGGGGTCTGTAGCCAGGTCAAGGCACGCTGGATCCCCTGCAGTACAGAGAACTTCTGAACTGGTTAGGTTCCAGAAACTGCTGGATCACTTGCAGTACAGAGGATTTTTGAGGAACTGCTTAAGTTCCAGAATTGGCAGGGTCTGTGGCCTGGTGAATGCATGCTGAATGCCTTGCAGTACAGAGGATTTCTGAAGAACAGTTTAGGTTCCAGAAATGGCAGGGTCTGTGGCCTGGTGAAAGCACGCTGGATCTCTTGCAGTACAAAGCATTTCTGAAGAACTGTTTAGGTTCCAGAAATGGCAGGGTCCGTGGCCTGTTGAAGGCACGCTGGATCCCTTGCAGTACAGAGGATTTCTGGAAAACTGTTTAGGTTCCAGAAACTGCGAGGTCAATGGCCTGGTGAAGGCACGCTGGATCCATTGCATTACAGAGGATTTCTGACGAACTATTCAGGTTCCACAAATGGCAGGGTCTGTGGCCCCGTGAACGCACGCTGGATCCATTACAGTACAGAGGATTTTTGAAGAACTGTTTTGGTTCCAGAAACTGCGAGATCAATGCCCTGGTAAAGGCATGCTGGTTCCCTTGCAGTACGAAGGATTTCAGAGGAACTGCCAATTTCTTTAAAGCTGTTTAGGTTCCAGAAAAGGTGGGCTCTGTGACCTGTTCAAGGCACGCTGGATCCCTTGCAATACAGAGGATTTCTGAAGAACTGCTTAGGATCTAGAATTGGCAGGGTCTGTGGCCTGGTGGATGCACGCTGGATCCCTTGCAGTACAGAGGATTTCTGGAAAACTGTTTAGGTTCCAGAAACCACAGAGTGAGAGGCCTAGTCAAGGCACACTGGATCCCTTGCAGTACGGCGGATTTCTGAATAAATGTTTAGGTTCCAGAAACCACAGGGTGAGTGGCCTGGCCAAGGCACACTGGATCCCTTGCAGTACAGCGGATTTCTGAAGAACTAGTTAGGTTCCAGAAACTGCGGGGTCCACAGCCAGGTAAAGGCATGATGGATCCCTTGCAGTACAGCGTATTTCTGAAGAACTGTTTAGGTTCCAGAAATGGCGGGGTCTGTAGCCTGGTCAAGGCACACTGGATCCATTGCAGTACAGAGGATTTCTGAAGAACTGCTTCGGTTGCGGAAATAGAAGTGTCTGTGGCCAGGTGAATGCATGCTGGATCCCTTGCAGTACAGAGGATTACTGAAGAACTGGTTAGGTTCAAGAAACTGTCTGGTCCAAGGCTTGGTGAAGGCATGCTGGATCTCTTGCAGTAGAGAGGATTTCTGAAGAACTGTTTAGGTTCCAGAAATGGCAGGGTCTGTGGCCTGGTGAAGGCACGCTGGATCCCTTATGTACAGAGGAGTTCTGAAGAACTGTTTAGGCTCCAGAAACCACGAGGTCCATGGCATGGTGAAGGCACGCAGTATCCCTTGCAGCACAGAGGATTTCTGAAGAACTGTTTAGATTCCAGAAATGGAGGGGTCTGTGGCCTGGTCAAGGCACGCTGGATTCGCTGCAGTACAGAGGATTTCTGAAAAACTGGTTAGGTTCCAGAAACCTTGAGGTCCATCGCCTGGTGAAGGCATGCTGGATCCCATGCAGTATGGAAGATTTCTGAAGAACTGTTTAGGTTCCAGAAACTGTGCGGTCTGTGGCCTGGTGAAGGCACGCTGGATCCTTTGCAGTACAGATGATTTCTGAACAACTGTTTAGGTTCCAGAAACCGCGAGGTCAATGACCTGGTGAAGGCACGCTGGATCCCTTGCAGTACAGAGGATTTCTAAAGAAGTGTTTAGGTTCCAGAAATGGTGGGGTGTGAGGCCTGGTCAAGGCACGCTGGATCCCTTGCAGTACAGAGGATTTCTGAAGAACTGGTTAGGTTTTAGAAATGGTGGGATCTGAGGCCTGGTCAAGGCATGCTGTAACCATTGCAGTACAGAGGATTTCTGAAGAACAGGTTAGGTTCCAGAAACTGAGGGGTCCGGGGCCTGGTGAAAGCACGCTGGATCCCTTGCAGTACACAGCATTTCTGAGAACTGTTTAGGTTCCAGAAATGGCAGGGTCTGTGGCCTGTTGAAGGCACGCTGGATCCCTGGCAGTACAGAGGATTTCTGGAAAACTGTTTAGGTTCCAGAAATCGTGGGGTCCATGGTCTGGTCAAGTCACGCTGAATCCCTTTCGGTACAGCCGATTTCTGAATAACTGTTTAGGTTCCAGAAACCACAGGGTGAGTGGCCTGGTCAAGGCACACTGGATCCCTTGCAGTACAGCAGATTTCTGAAGAACTGGTTAGGTTCCAGAAACTGCGTGGTCCAAGACCTGCTGATGGCATGCTGGATCTCAGGCAGTAGACAGGATTTCCGAAGAACTGTCTAGGTTCCAGAAATGGTGGGGTCTGTGGCCTGGTCAAGGCACGCTGGATCCCTTGCAGTACAGACGATTTCTGAAGAACTGGTTAGGTTACAGTAATGGCAGGGTCTGGGGCCTGGTGAAGGCATGCTGGATGCACTGCAGTACAGCGGATTTCAGAGGAACTGTTCAGGTTCCAGAAACCACAAAGGTTCCTGGCCTGGTCAAGGCACACTGGATACCTTGCAGTACAGATTTGTGAAGAACTGTATACGTTCCAGAAGCCGCGGTGTCCGTGGCCTGGTGAAGGCATGCTGGAACCCGTGCAGAGAGCGGATATCTGTAAAGCAGTTTTGGTTCCAGAAATTGAGGGGTCCATGCCCTGGTGAAGGCATGCTGGATCCCTTGCAGTACAGACAATTTCTGAAGAACTGTTTCGGTTCCAGAAATGGCAGAGTCTGAGGCCTAGTGAATGCACGCTGGATCTCTTGCAGTACAGAGGATTCCCTGAAGAACTCTTTAGGTTCCAACAACAGCAGGGTCTGTGAGCTGGTGAAGGCACACTGGATCCCATGCAGCACAGAGTATTTCAGAGGAAATGTTTAGGTTCCAGAAACCTCGAGGTCCATGGCCTGGTCAAGGCACACTGGATCCCTTGCAGCACAGAAGATTTCTGAAGAACTATTTATGTTCCAGAAGCAGCGGGGTCCATGGCCTGGTGAAGCCATGATGGATCCTTTGCACTACAGAGCATTTCTGACGAACTGTTTAGGTCACAGAAATGGTAGGGTCTGTGGCCTGGTTTCACGTGGCATCCCTTGCAGTACACAGGATTTCTGAAGAACTGGTTAGGTTCCAGAAACTGCTGGGTCCGTGGCCTGGTCAAGGCATGCTGGATCCCTTGCAGTACAGAGGATTTCTGAAGAACTGCTTAGGTTCCAGAATTGGCAGGGTCTGTGTCCTGGTGAAGGCACGCTAGATGCCTTGCAGAACAGAGGATTTCTGAAGAACAGTTTAGGTTCCAGAAATGGCAGTGTCTGTGGCCAGGAGAAGGCACGCTGGATCCCTTGCAGTACAGATGATTTCTGAAGAATTGTTTAGGTTCCAGAAACCGCGAGGTCAATTCCCTGGTAAAGGCACGCTGGATCCCCTTGCAGAACAGAAGATTTCTGAAGAACTGGTAGGTTACGGAAATGGAAGGGTCTGTGGCCTGGTGAAGGCACGCTGGATCCCTTGCAGTACAGAGGATTTCTGAAGAACTGCTGAGGTTCCAGAATTGGCAGGGTCTGTGGCCTGTTGCATGCATGCTGGATCCCTTGCAGTACAGAGGATTTCTGAAGAACAGTTTAGGGTCCAGAAACGGCAGTGTCTGTGGCATGGTGAAGGCAGGCTGGATCCCTTGCAGTACAGATGATTTCTGAAGAACTCTTTAGGTTCCAGAAACCGCAAGGTCAATGTCCTGGTAAAGGAACACTGGATCTCTTACACTACAGAGGATTTCTGAAGAACAGTTTAGGTTCCAGAAATGGCAGGGTCTGCGGCTTAGTCAAAGCACGCTGGTTCCCTTGCAGTACAGAGTATTTCTGAAGAACTGTTTAGGTTCCAGAAATGGCGGGGTCTGTAGCCTGGCCAAGGCACGCTGGATCCATTCCAGTACAGGAGGATTTCTGAATAACTGGTTAGCTTTGAGAAACTGCGGGGTCCATGACCAGGTGAAGGCATGAAGGATTCCTTGCAGTACAGAGTATTTCTGAAGAGCTGGTAGGTTACAGAAATGGAATGGTCTGTGGCCTAGTGAACGCATGCTGGATCCCTTGCAGTACAGCAGATTTCTGAATAACTGCTTAGGTTCCAGAAACTGCGTGGTCCAAGCCCTGGTGAAGGCAAGAGGGATCTCTTGCAGTAGACAGGATTTCTGAAGAACTGTTTAGGTTCCAGAAATGGCAGGGTCTGTGGCCTAGTGAAGACACGCTGGATCCCTTACACTACAGAGGACTTCTGAAGAACTGTCTGGTTTCCAGAAATGGTGGGCTCTGTGGCCTGGTCAAGGCACGCTGGATCCCTTGCAGTACAGAGGATTTCTGAAGAACTGCTGAGGTTCCAGAATTGGCAGGATCTGTGGCCTGTTGAATGCAAGCTGGATCCCTTGCAGTACAGAGAATTTCTGAAGAACAGTTTAGGGTCCAGAAACGGCAGTGTCTGTGGCCTGGTGAAGGCAGGCTGGATCCCTTGCAGTACAGATGATTTCTGAAGAACTCTTTAGGTTCCAGAAACCGCGAGGTCAATGTCCTGGTAAAGGAACACTGGATCTTTTACACTACAGAGGATTTCTGAAGAACTGTTTAGGTTCCAGAAATGGCAGGGTCTGTGGCCTGGTGAAGGCATGCTGGATCCCTTATGTACAGAGGATTTCTGAAGAACTGGTTAGGTTTCAGAAATGGTGGGATCTGAGGCCTGGTCAAGGCATGCTGTAACCATTGCAGTACAGAGGATTTCTGAAGAACTGGTTGGGTTCCAGAAACTGAGGGGTCCATGGCCAGGTGAAGTCATGATGGATCCCTTGCAGTATAGAGGATTTCTGAAGAACTGCTTAGGTTACGGAAATGGAAGCGTCTGTGGCCAGGTGAATGCACGCTGGATCCCTTGCAGTACGGAGGATTACTGAAGAACTGGTTAGGTTCAAGAAACTGTCTGGTCCAAGGCTTGGTGAAGGCATGCTGGATCTCTTGCAGTAGAGAGGATTTCTGAAGAACTGTTTAGGTTCCAGAAATGGCAGGGTCTGTGGCCTGGTGAAGGCATGCTGGATCCCTTATGTACAGAGGATTTATGAAGAACTGTTTAGGTTCCAGAAATCGTGGGGTCCATGGTCTGGTCAAGTCACGCTGAATCCCTTGCAGTACAGCCGATTTCTGAATAACTGTTTAGGTTCCAGAAACCACAGGGTGAGTGGCCTGGTCAAGGCACACTGGATCCCTTGCACTACAGATGAGTTCTGAAGAACTGGTTAGGTTAGAAAAACTGCTGGGTCTATGGCCTGGTCAAGGCATGCTGGATCCCTTGCAGTACAGAGGATTTCTGAAGAACAGTTTAGGGTCCAGAAACGGCAGTGTCTGTGGCATGGTGAAGGCAGGCTGGATCCCTTGCAGAACAGATGATTTCTGAAGAACTCTTTAGGTTCCAGAAACCGAAAGGTCAATGCCCTGGTAAAGGCACACTGGATCCCTTGCACTACAGATGATTTCTGAAGAACTGGTTAGGTTAGAAAAAGTGCTGGGTCCATGGCCTGGTCAAGGCATGCTGGATCCCTTGCAGTACAGAGGATTTCTGAAGAACTGCTGAGGTTCCAGAATTGGCAGGGTCTGTGGCCTGTTGAATGCATGCTGGATCCCTTACAGTACAGAGGATTTCTGAAGAACAGTTTAGGTTCCAGAAATGGCAGGGTCTTCGGCTTAGTCAAAGCACGCTGGTTCCCTTGTAGTACAGTGGATTTCTGAAGAACGGTTTAGGTTCCAGAAAAGGCGGGGTCTGTAGCCTGGCCAAGGCACGCTGGATCCATTGCAGTACAGAGGATTTCTGAAGAACAGGTTAGCTTTGAGAAACTGCGGGGTCCATGGCCAGGTGAAGGCATGAAGGATCCCTTGCAGTACAGAGTATTTCTGAAGAGCTGGTAGGTTACAGAAATGGAAGGGTCTGTGGCCTAGTGAATGCACGCTGGATCCCTTGCAGTACAGCGAATTTCTGAATAACTGCTTAGGTTCCAGAAACTGCATGGTCCAAGCCCTGGTGAAGGCATGCTGGATACCTTGCAGTACAGATTTCTGAATAACTGTATACGTTCCAGAAGCCGCGGGGCCCGTTGCCTGGTGAAGGCATGCTGGATCCCTTGCAGTACAGAGGATTTCTGAAGATCTGTTTAGGTTCCAGAAATCCCGTGGTCCGTGGCCTTGTGAAGGCATGCTAGAACCCAAGCGGTAGAGAGGCTATCTGTAAAGCAGTTTAGGTTCCAGAAATTGAGGGGTCCATGCCCTGGTCAAGGCATGCTGGATCCCATGCGGTACAGAGGATTTCTGGAAAACTGTTTAGGTTCCAGAAACCATGGGGTCTGTGGCCTGGTCAAGGCACACTGGATCCCTTGCAGTACAGCGGATTTCTGAAGAACTGTTTAGGTTCCAGAAACTGTGGGGTCCATGGCCTGGTGAAGGCATGTTGGATCCCTTGCAGTACAGACAATTTCTGAAGAACTGTTTAGGTTCCATTAATGGCAGGGTCTGTAGCCTGGTGAAGGCACACTGGATCCCTTGCAGTACAGAGGATTTCTGAAGAACTCTTTAGGTTCCAGTAGCAGAAGGGTCTGTGAGCTGGTGAAGGCAAGCTGGATCCCTTGCAGTACAGAGGATGTCAGAGGAACGGTTTAGGTTCCAGAAACCTCGAGTTCCATTGCCTAGTCAAGGTACACTGGATCCCATGCAGTACAGAAGATTTCTGAAGAACTGTTTACGTTCCAGAAACCCCGGGGTCCGTGGCCTCGTGAAGGCACACTGGATCCTTTGCAGTACAGATGATTTCTGAAAAACTGGTTAGGTTCCAGAAACCTCAAGGTCCATGGCCTGGTGAAGACATGCTGGATCCCATGCAGTGCAGAAGATGTCTGAAGAACTATTTAGGTTCAGGAAATCCCATGATCCGTGGCCTTGTTAAGGCATGCTGGAACCGGTGTGGTACAGCGGATTTCTGAAAATCTGTTTAGGTTCCACAAATTGCAAGGTCTGTGGCCTGGTGAACACACGCAGGATCCATTACAGTACAGAGGATTTCTTAAGACCTGTTTAGGATCCAGAAACAGCGAGGTCTGAGCCTGGTGAAGGCATGCTGGATCCCTTGCAGTACAGATGATTTCTGAAGAACTGTTTAGGCTCCAAAGCCACGAAGTCCATGCCCAGGTAAACGCAAGCTGGATCCCTTGCAGCACAGAGGATTTCAAAGGAACTGTTTAGGTTCCAGAAACCTCGAGGTCTGTGGCCTGGTCAAGGTACACTGGATCCCTAGCAGTACAGAAGATTTCTGAAAAACTGTTTACGTGTCAGAAACCGCAGGGTCTGTGGCATGGTGAAGGTATGCTGGAACCCGTGTGGTACAGCGGATTTCTGAAAAGCTGTTTTGGTTTCAGAAATTGGGTCCATGGCCTGGTCAAGGAACGCTGGATCCCTTGAGGAACAGAGGATATCTGGAAAACTGTTTAGGTTCCAGATATCGAAGGGGGCTTGGCCTGGTCAAGACATGCTGGATGCCGTGCACAAGAGAGGTTTTCTGAAAAACTGTTTAGGTTCGAGAAATCGAGGGGTCCATGACCTGGTCAAGGGATGCTGGATCCCTACTGGTACAGCCAATTTCGGAAAAGCTGTTTAGGTTCCCGAATTTGTGTGATCCGTGGCCTGCTCAAGGCACGCTGGATCCCTTGCGGTACAGAGGATTTCTGAAAAGCTGTTTAGGTTCCAGAAATCACGAGGTCCGTGGCTTGGTCAAGGCACACTGGATACCTTGCAGAACAGAGGATTTTTGAAGAACTGTTTAGGTTCCAGAAACAGCAGGGTCCATGCCCTGGTAAAGGCATGCTGGATCCCTTGCAACACAGAGGATTTCAAAGGAACTGTTTAGGTTCCAGAAACCTCGAGGTCCATGGCCTGGTCAAGGCACACTGGATCCCTTGCAGTACAGACGATTTCTGAAGAACTGTTTAAGTTCCAGAAACCCCATGAAGTCCAGTGACCTGGTGAAGGAACACGGGAATCAAATGCGGTAGAGAATATCTGTAAAGCTGTTTAGGTTCCAGATATTGAGGGGTCAGTGGCCAGGTCAAGGCACGCTGGAAACTGTGCGGTACAGAGGATTTCGGAAAAACTGTTTAGGTTCCAGAAATTGAAGGGTCCGTGGCCTGGTCAAAGGACACTGGATCCGTAGCAGTACAGAGGATTTCTGGAAAACTGTTTAGGTGCCAGAAACCAAAGAGTTCGTGGTCTGATCAAGGCACACTGGAATCCTTGCAGTACAGTAGGATTTCTGAAGAACTGTGTAGGTTCCAGAAACCATGGGGTCCGTGTCCTGGTGAAGGCACGCTGGATCCCTTGCAGAACCGCAGATTTCTGAAGAACTGGCTAGGTTCCAGAAATCACGGGGTCCGTGGACTGGTCAAGGCATGCTGGATACCTTGCAGTACAGCAGATTTCTGAAGAACTGTTTGGGCTCCAGAAGCCGTGGGGTACATCTCCTGGTGAAGGCACGCTGGATCCCTTGCAGTACAGAGGATTTCTGAATAACTGTTTAGGTTACAGAAATGGTGGGGTCTGAGGCCTGGTCAAGGCACGCAGCATCTCTTGCAGTACAGAGGATTTCTGAAGAACTGGTTAGGTACCAGAAACTGCGGGGTCCAAGGCCTGGTGAAAGCATACTGGATCCCTTGCAGTAGAGAGTATTTCTGTGGAACTGTTTAGGTTCCAGAAATGGCGGGGTCTGTGGCCTGGTCAAGGCACGCTGGATCCCTTGCAATACAGAGGATTTCTGAAAAAATGGTTAGGTTCAAGAAACTGCGGGGGTCCATGGCCTGGTGAAGGCATGCTGGATCCGTTGCAGTACAGAAAATTTCTGAAGAAATGTTTAGGTTCCAGAAATGGCAGGGTCTGTTGCCTGGTGAACGCACCCTGAATCCATTACACTACAGATGATGTCTGAAGAACTGTTCAGGTTACAGAAATGGTGAGGTCTGAGGCCTAGTGAAGGCACGCTGGATACCTAGTGGTACAGCTGATTTCTGTAAAGCTGTTTAGGTTCCAGAAATGGCGGGGTCCGTAGCCTGGACAAGGCACGCTGGATCCCCTGCAGTACAGAGGATTTCTGAAGAACTGCTTAGGTTCCAGAATTGGCAGGGTCTGTGGCCTGGAGAATGCACGCTGAATGCCTTGCAGTACAGAGGATTTCTGAAGAACAGTTTAGGTTCCAGAAATGGCAGGGTCTGAGGCCTGGTGAAGGCACGCTGGATATCTTGCAGTACAGATTAATTCTGAAGAACTGTTTAGGTTCCAAAAACCGCGAGGTCCAAGCCCTGGTAAAGGCACGCTGGATCCCTTGAAGTACAGAGGATTTCAGAGGAACTGATTAGGTTCCAGAAACCTCGAGGTCCATGGCCTGGTCAAGGTACACTGGATCCCTTGCAGTACAGAGGATTTCTGAAGAACAGTTTAGGTTATGGAAATGGAAGGGTCAGTGGCCTGGTCACGGTACACTGACTCCTTTGCAGTACAGCGGACTTCTGAAGACCTGTTTAGGTTCCAGAAATGGCGGGGTCTGTAGCCTGGTCAAGGCACGCTGGATCCATTGCAGTACAGAGGATTTCTGAAGAACTGTTTAGGCTCCAGGAACCACGAGGTCCATGGCCTGGTGAAGACATGCTGTATCCCTTGCAGCTCAGAGGATTTTTGAAGAACTGTTTAGGTTCCAGAAATGGTGGGGTCTGAGGCCTGGTCAAGGCATGCTCGATCCCTTGCAGTATAGAGGATTTCTGAAGAACTGGTTAGGTTCCAGAAACTGCGGGGTCCGTGGCCTCGTGAAAGCACGCTGGATCCCTTGCAGTACAAAGCATTTCTGAAGAACTGTTTAGGTTCCAGAAATGGCTGGATCCCTTGCAGTACAGAGGAATTCTGGAAAACTGTTTAGGTTCCAGAAACTGCGAGGTCAATGGCCTGGTGAAGGCACACTGGATCCCTAGCAGTACAGGGGATTTCTGAAGAACTGTTTAGGTTCCAGAAATGGTGGGGTCTGAGAACTGATCAAGGCATGCTGGATCCTTTGCAATACAGAGGATTTCTGAAAAGCTGTTTAGGTTCCAGAAATCACGAGGTCCGTGGACTGATCAAGGCATGCTGGATCCCTTGCAGTACAGCGGATTTCTGAAGAACTGTTTGGGTTCCAGAAACTGTGGGGTGCATCTCCTGCTGAAGGCACGCTGGATCTCTTGCAGTAAAGAGGATTTCTGAAGAACTGGTTAGGTTCCAGAAATTGCAGGGTCCGAGGCCTGGTGAAAGCATACTGGATCCCTTGCAGAAGAGAGTATTCCTGTGGAACTGGTTAGATTCCAGAAATGGCAGGGTCTGGGGCCTGGTGAAGGCATGCTGGATGACTTGCAGTACAGCGGATTTCAGAGGAACTGTTCAGGTTAGAGATACCACAAGGTCCCTGGCCTGGTCAAGGCACACTGGATCCCGTGCGGTACAGAGGACTTCTGGAAAACTGTTTAGGTTCCAGAAACCACAAGGCCCGTGGTCTGGTCGAGGCACACTGGATTCCTTGCAGTACAGCGGATTTCTGAAGAACTGTTTAGGTTCCAGAAACCATGGGGTCTGCGGCCTGGTCAAGGCACACTGGATCCCTTGCAGTACAGAGGATTTCTGAAGAACTGTTTAGCTTTCAGAAATGGCGGGGTCTGTGGCCTGGTCAAGGCATGCTGGATCCCTTGCAGTACAGAGGATTTCTGAATAACTGGTTAGGTTCCAGAAACTGCGGGGTCCATGGTCTGGTCAAGGCACGCTGGATCCTTAGTGGTACAGCTGATTTCTGAAAAGCTGTTAAGGTTCCAGAAATGCGCGGTCCATGGCCTGATCAAGGCACGCTGGATCCCTTGCAAGTACAGTGGATTTTTGAATAACTGGTTAGGTTCCAGAAACAGCATGGGCCAAGCCCTGGTGAAGGCATGCTGGATCTCTTGCAGTAGACAGGATTTCTGAAGAACTGTTTAGGTTCCAGAAACGGCAGGGTCTGTGGCCTGGTGAAGGCACGCTGGATCCCTTACAGTACAGAGGATTTTTGAAGAACTACTTAGGCTCCAGGAACCACGAGGTCCATGGCCTGGTGAAGGCACACTGTATCCCTTGCAGCACAGAGGATTTCCAAAGAACTGTCTAGGTTCCAGAAATGGTGGGGTCTGTGACCTGGTGAATGCACACTGGATCCCTTGCAGTACAGAGGATTTCTGAAGAACAGTTTAGGTTCCAGAAACGGCAGGGTCTGTGGCCCGGTGAAGGCATGCTGGATCCCTTGCCGTACAGATGATTTCTGAAGAACTGTTTAGGTTCCAGAAACCGCGAGATCAATGCCCTGGTAAAGGCATGCTGGTTCCCTTGCAGTACAAAGGATTTCAGAGGAACTGTGTAGATTCCAGAAACCTCAAGGTCAGTGGCCTGGTCAAGGTACACTGGATCCCTTGCAGTACAGAAGATTTCTGAAGAACTGTTTACGTGTCAGAAACCGCGGGATTCATGGCCTGGTGAAGGCATGCTGGCCCCCGTGTGGTACAGTGGATTTCTGAAAAGCTGTTTAGGTTCCAGAAATAGAGGGGTCCGTGGAATGGTCAAGGAACGCTGTATCCCTTGAGGAACACAGGATTTCTGGAAAACTGTTTAGGTTACAGATATCGAGGGGCACTTGGCCTGGTCATGATATGCTGGATGCACTGCAGTAGAAAAGATTTCAGAAAAACTGTTCAGCTTCCAGAAACTGAGGCTCTCGGTCTGGTCAAGGCACACTGGAACCAAAGCGTACAGACAACTTCTGAAAAGCTGTTTGGGTTCAGAAATTGCACAGTCCGTGGCCTGGTCAAGGCATGCTGGATCCCTTGCAGTACAGCTGATTTTGAATAACTGTTTAGGTTCCAGAAACCACAGGGTGAGTGGCCTGGTCAAGGCACACTGGATCCCTTGCAGAACAGCAGATTTCTGAAGAACTGCTTAGCTTCCAGAACTGGTGGGGTCTGTAGCCTGGTCAAGGCACGCTGGATCCATTGCGGTACAGAGGATCTCTGAAGAACTGGTTAGGTTCCAGAAACTGCGGGGGTCCATGGCCAGGTGAAGGCATGATGGATCCCTTGCAGTACAGAGCAGTTCTGAAGAACTGTTCAGGTTACGGAAATGGAAGGGTCTGTGGCCTGATGAATGCACGCTGGATCCCTTGCAGTACAGAGGATTTCTGAAGAACTGGTAAGGTTCCAGAAACTGCGTGGTCCATGGCCTGGTGAAGGCACGCCGGATCCCTTGCAGTACAAAGCATTTCTGAAGAACTGTTTAGGTTCCAGAAATAGATGGGTCCATGGTCTGGTCAAGGCACACTGGATCCTTAGTGGTACAGCCGATTTCTGAAAAGCTGTTCAGGTTCCAGAAACTGCGCGGTCCATGGCCTGATCAAGGCACGCTGGATCCGTTGCGATACAAAGGATTTCTGAAAAGCTGTTTAGGTTCCAGAAATCACAAGGTCCATGGCCTGGTCAAAGCACGCTGGATCCCTTGCAGTACAGCGGATATCTGAATAAATGTTTAGGTTCCAGAAACCACAGGGTGAGTGGTCTGGTCAAGGCACACTGAATCCGTTGCAGTATAGCGGATTTCTGAAAAACTGGTTAGGTTCCAGAAACTGCGGTGTCCATGGCCAGGTGAAGGCATGATGGATCCCTTGCAGTACAGCGAATTTCGGAAGAACTGTTTAGGTTCCAGAAACCGTGGGGGGGTGTCCTGGTGAAGGCACACTGGATCCCTTGCAGAACCGAGGATTTCTGAATAACTGTTTAGGTTCCAGAAATGACAGGGTCTGGGGCCTGGTGAAGGCATGCTGGATACCTTGCAGTACAGCAGATTTCAGAGGAACTGTCCAGGTTCCAGAAACCACAAGGTTCCTGTCCAGGTCAAGGCACACTGGATAACTTGCAGTACAGATTTGTGAAGAACTGTATACGTTCCAGAAGCCGTGGTGTCTGTGGCCTGGTGAAGGCACGCTGGATCCCTTGCAGTACAGAGGATTTCTGAAGATCTGTTTAGGTTCCAGACATCCCGTGGTCCGTGGCCTTGTGAAGGCATGCTGGAACCCGTGCGGTAGAGAGGATATCTGTAAAGCAGTTTAGGTTCCGGAAACTGAGGGGTCCATGCCCTAGTCAAGGCACGCTGGATCCCGTGTGGTACAGAGGATTTCTGGAAAACTGTTTAGGTTCCAGAAACCACAAGGCCTGTGGTCTGGTCAGGGCACACTGGTTCCCTTGCAGTACAGCGGATTTCTGAAGAACTGTTTAGGTTCCAGAAATGGTGGGGACTGTGGCCTGGTCAAGGCACGCTGGATCCTTGAGTACAGAAGATTTCTGAAGAACTGGTTAGGTTCCAGAAACTGCAAGGGTCCATGGCCTGGTGAGCATGCTGGATCCAGTGAAGTTCAGATGATTTCTGAAGAATTGTTTAGGTTCCAGAACTGGCACGGTCTGTGGACTGGTGAATGCATGCTGGATCCTTGCAGTACAGAGGATTTCTGAAGAACTGTTTCAATTCCAGAAATGGCAGGGTCTGTGGCCTGGTGAAGACATGCTGGATCCCTTGCAGAACAGATGATTTCTGAGGAACTGTTTAGGTTCCAGAAATGGTGGGGTCTGAGGCCTGGTCAAGGCACGCTGGATCTCTTGCAGTACAGAGGATTTCTGAAGAACTGGTTAGGTTCCGGAAACCTCGGGGTCCGTGGCCTGGTGAAAGCACGCTGGATCCCTTGCAGTATAAAGAATTTCTGAAGAACTGTTTAGGTTCCAGAAATGGCAGGGTCTGTGGCCTGGTGAAGTCACGCTGGATCCCTTACAGTATAGATGATTTCTGGAAAACTGTTTAGGTTCCAGAAATCGAGGGGTCCATGGTCTGGTCAAGGCACACTGGATCCTTAGTGGTACAGCCGATTTCTGAAAAGCTGTTAAGGTTCCAGAAATTGCGCGGTCCGTGGCCTGATCAAGGCACGCTGGATCTCTTGCAGTACAGCAGATTTCTGAAGAACTGGTTAGGTTCCAGAAACTGCATGGGCCAAGCCCTGGTGAAGGCATGCTGGATCTCGTACAGTAGACAGGATTTCTGAAAAACTGTTTAGGTTCCAGAAACAGCAGGGTCTGTGGCCTGGTGAAGGCACGCTGGATCCCTTCAGTATAGAGGATTTCTGAAGAACTGGTTGGGTTCCAGAAACTGCTGGATCACTTGCAGTACAGAGAGTTTCTGAAGAACTGCTTAGGTTCCAGAATTGGCAGGGTCTGTGGCCTGGTGAATGCATGCTGAATGCCTTGGGTACAGAGGATTTCTGAAGAACAGTTTAGGTTCCAGAAATGGCAGGGGTCTGTGGCCTGGTGAAGGCACACTGGATCCCTTGCAATACAGATGAATTCTGAAGAACTGTTTAGGTTCCAGAAACCACGAGGTCCAAGCCCTGGTAAAGGCAAGCTAGATCCCTTGAAGTACAGAGATTTCAGAGGAACTGATTAGGTTCCAGAAACCTCGAGGTCCATGGCCCGGTCAAGGTAGACTGGATCTCTTGCAGTACAGATTTCTGAAGAACTGTTTACATGTCAGAAACCGCGGGGTCCGTGGCCTGGTGAAGGAATGCTGGAACCCGTGTGGTACAGCGGATTTCTGAAAATCTGTTAAGACTCCAGAAATTGAGGGTCCATGGCCTGGTCAAGGCACGTTGGATCCCTTGAGGAATACAGGATTTCTGGAACACTGTTTAGGTTCCAGATATCGAGGGGCGCTTGGCCTGGTCAAGACATGCTGGATGCCTTGTAGTACAGAAGATTTCGGAAAAACTGTTTAGGTTCCAGAAATCGAGGGGTCAATGGCCTGGTCAAGGCACCCTGGATCCCTAGTGGTACAGTCGATTTCTGAAAAGCTGTTTAGGTTCCAGAAATTGCGTGGTCCGTGGAGTGGTCAAGGCACACCGGATCCCTTGCGGTACAGAGGATTTCTGAATAACTGTTTAGGTTACAGAAACCACAGGGTGAGTGGCCTGGTCAAGGCACACTGGATCCCTTGCAGTACAGAGGATTTCTTTAGAACTGGTTAGGTTCCAGAAACGGCGGGGTCCATGGCCAGGTGAAGGCATGATGGATCCCTTGCAATTTAGCGGACTACTGAAGAACTGTTTAGGTTACATAAATGGTGGAGTCTGTGGCCTGGACAAGGCACACTGGATCCCTTGCAGTACAGAGGATTTCTGAAGAACTGGTCAGGTTCCAGAAACTGTGGGGTCCTTGGCCTGGTGAAGGCATGCTGAATCCCTTGCAGTACAGATGATTGCTGAAGAACTGTTTAGGTACAGAAACCACAGGGTGAGTGGCCTGGTCAAGGCACACTGGATTCCTTGCAGTACAGAGGATTTCTGAAGATCCGTTGAGATTCCAGAAACGGCGAGGTCAGATGCCTAGTGAAGGCACGATGGATCCCTTGCAGTACAGGATTTCGGAAAAACTGTTTAGGCTCCAAAACTGCGAGTTCCATGCCCTGCTAAATGCACGCTGGATCCCTTGCAGCACAGAGGATTTCAAAGGAACTGTTCAGGTTCCAGAAACCTCGAGGTCCATGGCCTGGTCAAGGCACATGGGATCCCTTGCAGTACAGATTTCTGAAGAACTGTTTATATTCCAGAAGCCACGGGGTCCGTGGCCTGGTAAAACACGCTGGATCCCTTGCAGTAAAGAGGATTACTGAAGAACTGTTTAGTTATGCAAATCCGTGGTCCGTGGCCAGGTGAGAGGCATGCTGGAATCCATGCGGAAGAGAGGATATCTGTTAAGCTGTATGGGTTCCAGAAATTGAGGGTCCAGGGCCTAGTCAAGGCATGATGGATCCCGTGCTGTAGCAGAGGATGTCTGAAGAACTGGTTAGGTTCCAGAAATCACGGGGTCCGCGGTCTGGTCAAGGCATGCTGGATACCTTGCAGTACAGATGATTTCTGAAGAACTGTTTAGGTTCCAGACACCGCGGGATCCATGGCCTGGTGAAGGCATGCTGGTTCCCTTGCAGTACAAAGGATTTCAGAGGAACTGTGTAGATTCCAGAAACCTCGAGGTCAGTGGCCTGGTCAAGGTACACTGGATCCCTTGCAGTACAGAAGATTTCTGAAGAACAGTTTACATGTCAGAAACCGTGGGATTCTATGGCCTGGTGAAGGTACGCTGGACCCCGTGGTACAGTGGATTTCTGAAAAGCTGTTTAGGTTCCAGAAATAGAGGGGTCCGTGGCCTGGTCAAGGAACGCTGTATCCCTTGAGGAACACAGGATTTCTGGAAAACTGTTTAGGTTACAGATATCGAGGGGTGCTTGGCCCGGTCATGATATGCTGGATGCACTGCAGTAGAAAAGATTTCTGAAAAACTGTTTAGCTTCCAGAAATCGAGAGCTCCATGGTCTGGTCATGGCATGCTGGAACCATAGCGGTACAGATGATTTCTGAAAAGCTGTTTAGGTTCCAGAAATTGCACGGTCCATGGCCTGGTCAAGGCATGCTGGATCCCTTGCGGTACAGAGGATTTCTGAAAAGCTGTTTAGGTTCCATAAATCATGATGTCCATGGCCTGGTCAAGGCACGCTGGATCCCTTAGAGTACAGGGTATTACTGAATAACTGTTTAGGTTCCAGAAATGACAGGGTGAGTGGCCTGGTCAAGGCACACTGGATCCCTTGCACAACAGCGGTTTCTGAAGAACTGTTTAGCTTCCAGATGTGGTGGGGTCTGTAGCCTGGTCAAGGCACGCTGGATCCATTGGTACAGAGGATCTCCGAAGAACTGGTTAGGTTCCAGAAACTGTGGGGCTCCATGACCAGGTGAAGGCATGATGGATCCCTTGCAGTACAGAGGATTTCTGAATAACTGTTTAGGTTACAGAAACCACAGGGTGAGTGGCCTGGTCAAGGCACACTGGATCCCTTGCAGTACAGAGGATTTCTTTAGAACTGGTTAGGTTCCAGAAACGGCGGGGTCCATGGCCAGGTGAAGGCATGATGGATCCCTTGCAATTTAGCGGACTACTGAAGAACTGTTTAGGTTACATAAATGGTGGAGTCTGTGGCCTGGACAAGGCACACTGGATCCCTTGCAGTACAGAGGATTTCTGAAGAACTGGTCAGGTTCCAGAAACTGTGGGGTCCTTGGCCTGGTGAAGGCATGCTGAATCCCTTGCAGTACAGATGATTGCTGAAGAACTGTTTAGGTACAAGAAACCACAGGGTGAGTGGCCTGGTCAAGGCACACTGGATTCCTTGCAGTACAGAGGTTTCTGAAGATCCGTTGAGATTCCAGAAGCGAGCGAGGTCAGATGCCTGATGAAGCACGATGGATCCCTTGCAGTACAGGATTTCCGAAAACTGTTTAGGCTCCAAAACCAAGAGTTCCATGCCCTGCTAAATGCACGCTGGATCCCTTGCGCACAGAGGATTTCAAAGGAACTGTTCAGGTTCCAGAAACCTCGAGTCCATGGCCTGGTTGAGCACATGGGATCCCTTGCAGTACAGATTTCTGAAGAACTGTTTATATTCCAAGCCACGGGTCCGTGGCCTGGTAAAAGCACGCTGGATCCCTTGCAGTACAGAGGATTACTGAAGAACTGTTTAGGTTATGCAAATCCGTGGTCCGTGGCCAGGTGAAGGCATGCTGGAATCCATGGAAGAGAGGATATCTGTTAAGCTGTATGGGTTCCAGAAATTGAGGGGTCCAGGGCCTAGTCAAGGCATGCTGGATCCCGTGCTGTACAGAGGATGTCTGAAGAACTGGTTAGGTTCCAGAAATCACGGGGTCCGCGGTCTGGTCAAGGCATGCTGGATACCTTGCAGTACAGATGATTTCTGAAGAACTGTTTAGGTTCCAGACACCGCGGGATCCATGGCCTGGTGAAGGCACATGGGATCCCTTGCAGTACAGAGGATTTCTGAAGAACTGTTTAGGTTCCATAAATGGCAGGGTCTGTGGCCTGGTGAACGCACGCTGGATCCATTACAGTACAGAGTATTTCTGAAGAACTGTTTTGGTATGAAATGGTGAGGTTTGAGGCCTGGTGAAGGCACGCTGGATCTCTAGTGGTACAGACAATTTCTGTAAAGCTGTTTAGGTTCCAGAAATGGTGAGGTCTGTGACCTGGTCAAGGCACGCTGGATTCCTTGCAATACAGAGGATTTCGAAGAACTGGTCAGGTTCCAGAAACTGCTGGGTCCATGGAATGGTCAAGGCATGCTGGATCCCTTGCAGAACAGAGGATTTCGAAGAACTGCTTAGATCCAGAATTGGCAGGGTCTGTGGCCTGGTGAATGCACGCTGGATCCCTTGCAGTACAGAGGATTTCTGAAGAACAGTTTAGGTTCCAGAAATGGCAGGGTCTGTGGCCTGGTGAAGGCACGCGATCCTTGCCGTGACAGATGATTTCTGAAGAACTGTTTAGGTTTCAGAAACCGCAAGATCAATGCTCTGGTAAAGGCATGCTGGTTCCCTTGCAGTACAAAGGATTTCAGAGGAACTGTGTAGATTCCAGAAACCTCGAGGTCAGTGGCCTGGTCAAGGTACACTGGATCCCTTGCAGTACAGAAGATTTCTGAAGAACAGTTTACATGTCAGAAACCGTGGGATTCATGGCCTGGTGAAGGCATGCTGGACCCCGTGTGGTACAGTGGATTTCTGAAAAGCTGTTTAGGTTCCAGAAATAGAGGGGTCCGTGGCCTGGTCAAGGAACGCTGTATTCCTTGAGGAACACAGGATTTCTGGAAAACTGTTTAGGTTACAGATATCGAGGGGTGCTTGGCCCGGTCATGATATGCTGGATGCACTGCAGTAGAAAAGATTTCTGAAAAACTGTTTAGCTTCCAGAAATCGAGAGCTCCATGGTCTGGTCATGGCATGCTGGAACCATAGCGTACAGATGATTTCTGAAAGCTGTTTAAGTTCCAGAAATTGCACGGTCCATGGCCTGGTCAAGGCATGCTGGATCCCTTGCGGTACAGAGGATTTCTGAAAAGCTGTTTAGGTTCCATAAATCATGATGTCCATGGCCTGGTCAAGGCACGCTGGATCCCTTAGAGTACAGGGTATTACTGAATAACTGTTTAGGTTCCAGAAATGACAGGGTCCGTGGCCTGGTAAAGGCACGCTGGATCCCTTGCAGTACAGAGGATTACTGAAGAACTGTTTAGGTTATGCAAATCCCGTGGTCCGTGGCCAGGTGAAGGCATGCTGGAATCCATGCGGAGAAGGATATCTGTTAAGCTGTATGGGTTCCAGAAATTGAGGGGTCCAGGGCCTCAGTCAAGGCATGCTGGATCCCGTGCTGTACAGAGGATGTCTGAAGAACTGGTTAGGTTCCAGAAATCACGGGTCCGCTGGTCTGGTCAAGGCATGCTGGATACCTTGCAGTACAGATGATTTCTGAAGAACTGTTTAGGTTCCAGACACCGTGGGATCCATGGCCTGGTGAAGGCACATGGGATCCCTTGCAGTACAGAGGATTTCTGAAGAACTGTTTAGGTTCCATAAATGGCAGGGTCTGTGGCCTGGTGAACGCACGCTGGATCCATTACAGTACAGAGTATTTCTGAAGAACTGTTTTGGTATGAAATGGTGAGGTTTGAGGCCTGGTGAAGGCACGCTGGATCTCTAGTGGTACAGACAATTTCTGTAAAGCTGTTTAGGTTCCAGAAATGGTGGGGTCTGTGACCTGGTCAAGGCACGCGGATTCTTTGCAATACAGAGGATTTCTGAAGAACTGGTCAGGTTCCAGAAACTGCTGGGTCCATGGAATGGTCAAGGCATGCTGGATCCCTTGCAGAACAGAGGATTTCTGAAGAACTGCTTAGGATCCAGAATTGGCAGGGTCTGTGGCCTGGTGAATGCACGCTGGATCCCTTGCAGTACAGAGGATTTCTGAAGAACAGTTTAGGTTCCAGAAATGGCAGGGTCTGTGGCCTGGTGAAGGCACGCTGGATCCCTTGCCGTACAGATGATTTCTGAAGAACTGTTTAGGTTTCAGAAACCGCAAGATCAATGCTCTGGTAAAGGCATGCTGGTTCCCTTGCAGTACAAAGGATTTCAGAGGAACTGTGTAGATTCCAGAAACCTCGAGGTCAGTGGCCTGGTCAAGGTACACTGGATCCCTTGCAGTACAGAAGATTTCTGAAGAACAGTTTACATGTCAGAAACCGTGGGATTCATGGCCTGGTGAAGGCATGCTGGACCCCGTGGTACAGTGGATTTCTGAAAAGCCGTTTAGGTTCCAGAACTAGAGGGTCCGTGGTCTTTGTCAAGGAACGCTTCATCCCTTGAGGAACACAGGACTTGAAAACTGTTTAGGTTACAGATATCGAGGGTGCTTGGTCCGTCATGATATGCTGGATGCACTGCAGTAGAAAAGATTTCTTGAAAAACTGTTTAGCTTCCAGAAATCGAGAGCTCCATGGTCTGGTCATGGCATGCTGGAACCATAGCGGTACAGATGATTTGAAAAGCTGTTTAGGGTCCAGAAATTGCACGGTCCATGGCCTGGTCAAGGCATGCTGGATCCCTTGCGGTACAGAGGATTTCTGAAAAGCTGTTTAGGTTCCATAAATCATGATGTCCATGGCCTGGTCAAGGCACGCTGGATCCCTTAGAGTACAGGGTATTACTGAATAACTGTTTAGGTTCCAGAAATGACAGGGTGAGTGGCCTGGTCAAGGCACACTGGATCCCTTGCACAACAGCGGATTTCTGAAGAACTGTTTAGCTTCCAGATGTGGTGGGGTCTGTAGCCTGGTCAAGGCACGCTGGATCCATTGCGGTACAGAGGATCTCCGAAGAACTGGTTAGGTTCCAGAAACTGTGGGGCTCCATGGCCAGGTGAAGGCATGATGGATCCCTTGCAGTACAGAGGAGTTCTGAAGAACTGTTCAGGTTATGGAAATTGAAGGGTCTGTGGCCTGGTGAATGCACGCTGGATCTCTTGCAGTACAGAGGATTTCTGAAGAACTGGTAAGGTTTCAGAAACTCGTGGTCCAAGGCCTGGTGAAGGCATGCTGGATCCCTTGCAGTAGAAAGCATTTCTGAAGAACTGTTTAGGTTCCAGAAATGGCAGGTTCTGTGGACTGTTGAAGGCACGCTGGATCCCTTGCAGTACAAAGCATTTCTGGAAAACTGTTTAGGTTACAGAAATCGAGGGGTCCATGGTCTGGTCAAGGCACGCTTAGATCCTTAGTGGTACAGCTGATTTCTGAAAAGCTGTGCAGGTTCCAGAAACTGCGCGGTTCCGGCCTGATCAAGGCACGCTGGATCTGTTGCAATACAGAGGATTGCTGAAAAGCTGTTCAGGTTCCAGAAATCACATGGTGAGTGGCTCGGTCAAAGCACGCTGGATCCCTTGCAGTACAGTGGATATCTGAATAAATGTTTGGTTCCAGAAAACACAGGGTGAGTGATCTGGTCAAGGACACTGGATCCATTGCAGTACAGCGGATTTCTGAAGAACTGGTTAGGTTCCAGAAACTGCGGGGTCAATGACCAGGTGAAGGCATGATGGAACCCTTGCAGTACAGTGAATTTCTGAAGAACTGTTCAGGTTCCAGAAACCACAAGGTTCCTGTCCAGGTCAAGGCACACTGGATACCTTGCAGTACAGATTTGTGAAGAACTGTATACGTTCCAGAAGCCGCGGTGTCTGTGGCCTGGTGAAGTCACGCTGGATCCCTTGCAGAACCGAGGATTTCTGAAGATCTGTTTAGGTTTCCGAAATCCCATCGTCCGTGGCCTTGTGAAGGCATGCTGGAACCCGTGCGGTAGAGAGGATATCTGTAAAGCAGTTTAGGATCCGGAAACTGAGGGGTACGTGCCCTGGTCAAGGCATGCTGGATCCTGGCAGGCAGAGGATTTCTGGAAAACTGTTTAGGGTCCAGAAACCACAAGGCCCGTGGTCTGGTTGGGGCACACTAGATCCCTTGCAGTACAGCGGATTTCTGAAGAACTGTTTAGGTTCCAGAAACCACAAGGCCCGTGGTCTGGTTGGGGCACACTAGATCCCTTGCAGTACAGCGGATTTCTGAAGAACTGTTTAGGTTCCAGAAATGGTGGGGACTGTGGCCTGGTCAAGGCACGCTGGATCCCTTGCAGTACAGAGGATTTCTGAAGAACTGGTTAGGTTCCAGAAACTGCAGGGTCCTTGGCCTGGTGAAGGCATGCTGGATCCATTGAAGTTCAGACGATTTCTGAAGAACTGTTTAGGTTCCAGAACTGGCAGGGTCTGTGGACTGGTGAATGCACGCTGGATTTCTGAAGAACTGTTTCGATTCCAGAAATGGCAGGGTCTGTGGCCTGGTGAAGGCATGCTGGATCCCTTGCAGAACAGATGATTTCGAAGAACTGTTTACTGCTCCAGAAACTGCTGGTCCATGGCCTGGTGAAGGCACACTGGATCCCTTGCAGTGCAGAGCATTTCTGAAGAACTGTTTAACTTCTAGAAATGGTAGGGTCTGGGCCTGGTGAATGCACGCTGGATCCCTGCAGTACAGAGGATTTCTGAAGATCTGTTCAGGTTCCAGAAACAACGAGGTCTGAAGCCAGGTGAAGGCACGCTGGATCCCTTGCAGGACAGATGATTTCTGAAGAACTGTTTAGGCTCCAAAACCGCGAGGTCCATGCCCTGGCAAAGGCATGCTGGATCCCATCAGGCACAAAGGATTTCAGAGGAACTGTTCAGGTTCCAGACACCTCGAGGTCCATGACCTGGTCAAGGTACACTGAATCCCTTGCAGTAAAGAAGATTTCTGAAGAATTATATGTTCCAGAAGTCAGGGTCCATGGCCTGGTGAAGGCAAGCTGGATCCATTGCAGTACAGGGATTTCTGAACAGCTTAGGTTCCAGGAAACCGATGGTCCGTGGCCTTTGCAAGCATGCCGAACCCGTATGTAGAGAAGATATCTGAAAAGCTGTTTAGGTTCCAGAAATTGAGGGGTCCGTGGCCTGGTCAAGGCACGCTGGATTCCCAGCGGTACAGAGCATTTCTGAAAAACTGTTTAGGTTCCAGAAACTGCTGGGTCCTTGGCCTGGTTAAGGCTTGCAGGATCCCTTGCAGTACAGACGATTTCTGAAGAACAGCTTAGGTTCCAGAATTGGCAGGGTCTGTGGCCTGGTGAATGCACGCTGGATCCCTTGCAGTACAGAGGATTTCTGAAGAACAGTTTAGGTTCCAGAAATGGCAGGGTCTGTGGCCTGGTGAAGGCACGCTGGATCCCTTGCACTACAGATGATTTCTGAAGAACTATTTAGGTTCCAGAAACCGTGAGGTCAATGCCCTGGAAAAGGCACGCTGGATCCCTTGGGTACAGAGGATTTCAGATTAACTGTTTAGGCAGCAGAAACCTCGAGGTATGTGGCCTGGTCAAGGTACACTGGATCCCTTGCAGTACAGATGATTTCTGAAGAACTGTTCAGGTTCCATAAACGGTGAGGTCTGAGGCCTGGTGAAGGCACGATGGATCCCTAGTGGTACAGCCAATTTCTGTAAAGCTGTTTAGGTTCCAGAAATAGCGGGGTCTGTGACCTGGTCAAGGCACGCTGGATCCATTGCAGTACAGAGGATTTCTGAAGAACTGGTTAGGTTCCAGAAACTGCTGGGTCCGTGGCCTGGTCAAGGCATGCTGGATCCCTTGCAGTACAGAGGATTTCTGAAGAACTGTTTAGGTTCCAGAATTGGCAGGGTCTGTGGCCTGGTGAATGCACGATGGATCCCTTGCAGCACAGAGGATTTCTGAAGAACAGTTTAGGTTCCAGAAACAGCAGGCTGGATCCCTTACAGTACAGATGATTTCTGAAGAATTGGTTAGGTTCCAGAAACCGCGAGGTCAATGCCCCGGTAAAGCCACGCTGGATCCCTTGCAGTACAGAGAATTTCAGATTAACTGTTTAGGTTCCAGAAACCGTGAGGTCCATGCACTGGTAAAGACACACTGATCCCTTGCAGTACAGAGGATTTGAAGAACTGTTTACATACCAGAAACCGTGGGGTCCGTGGCCTCGGAAGGCATGCTGCATCCTTTGCAGTACAGAAGATTTCTGAAAACTGTTTAGGTTCCCGAAATCAAGGGATCCACGGCCTGGTCAAGGCATGCTAGATCCCTAGTGCTACAGCTGATTTCTGTAAAGGTGTTGAGGTTCCAGAAATTGCGAGGTTCGTGGCTTGGTCAAGGCACGCTGGATCCCTTGCAGTACAGAGTATTTCTGAAAAGCTGTTTAGTTTCTAGAAATCGCGGGGTCCATGACCTAGTCAAGGCACGATGGATCCCTTGCGGTACAGAGGATTTCTGAAAAGCTGTTTAGGTTCTAGAAATCGCGATGTCCATGGACTGGTCAAGGCACGCTGGATCCCTTTCAGTACAGCGGATTTCTGAAGAACTGTTAAGGTTCCAGAAATAGCGGGGTCTGTAGCCTGGTGAAGGCATGCTGGATCCATTGCAGTACAGGGGATTACGGAAGAACTGTTTAGGTTCCAGAAATTGCGAGGTCTATGGCCTGGTCAAGGCATGCTGGATCCCTTGCAGTACAGTGGATTTCTGAATAACTGTTTAGGTTCCAGAAATCACAGGGTGAGTGGCCTGGTCAAGGCATACTGGATCCCTTGCAGTATAGCAGATTTCTGAAGAACTGTTAAGGTTCCACAAATAGCGATGTCTGTAGCCTGGTGAAGGCATGCTAGATCTCTTGCAGTACAGAGGATTTCTGAAGACGGTAGGTTCCAGAAACTGCGGGTCCATGGCCTGTAGAAGGCATGCTGGATCCCTTGCGTACAGAGCATTTCTGAAGAACTGTTTATGTTCCAGAAACGGTAGGCGGGTCCGTGCCTGGTGAAGACACGCTGCATCCTTTGCAGTACAGAAGATTTCAGAAAAACCTTTTAGGTTCCAGAAATCAAAAGGTCCATGGCCTGGTCAAGGCATGCTGGATCCCAAGTGGTACAGCCGATTCCAGTAAAGCAGTTTAGGTTCCAGAAATCGCGAGGTCCATGGCCTAGTCAAGGCATGATGGATCCCTTGCGGTAAAGAGGATTTCTGGAAAGCTGTTTAGGTTCCAGAAATCACGATGTCCATGGCCTGGTCAAGCGACTGGATCCCTTGTACAGCGGATTTCGAAGAACTGTTAAGGTTTCAGAAATAGCGGGCCTGCAGCCTGCTCAAGGCATGCTGGATCCCTTGCAGTACAAAGGATTTCTGAAAAACTGGTTAGGTTCAAGAAACCACGGGGTCCATAGCCTGGTGAAGGCAGGCAGGATCCCCTTGCACAGAGGATTTCTGAAGAACAGTTTAGGTTCCAGAATCGGCACGGTCCGTGATCTGGTGAAGGCACGCTGGATCCCCTGCAGTACAGATGATTTCTGAAGAACTGGTTAGGTTCCAGAAACTGCAGGGTCTGTGGGCTGGTGGAGGCATGCTGGATCCCTTGTAGTACAGAGGATTTCTGAAGAACAATTTAGGTTCAAGAAACTGCGGGGTCTGTGGCCTGGTGAAAGCATGCTGGATCCCTTGCAGTACTGAGGATTTCTGATGAACTGTTTAGGTACAAGAAATGGCAGGGTCTGTGGCCTGGTGAATGCACGCCGGATCCCGTGCAGAACAGAGCATTTCTGAAGAACTGTTTAGGCTCCAGAAATGGCAGGGTCTGTGGCCTGGCGAAGACATGCTGGATCCCTAGTAGTACAGATGATTTCTGAAGAACTTTTTAGGTTCCAGAAGTGGCAGCATCTGTGGCCTGGTCAATGCAGGCTGGACCCCTTGCAGTACAGAGGATTTCTGAAGAACAATTTGGGTTCCACAGAAGTGGCAGGGTCTCTGGCCTGGTGAAGAGCACACTGGATCTCTTGCAGTACAGATGATTTCTAGAAGAACTGTTAGGTTCCAGGAACTGCAAGATCAATGCCCGTAGAAAGCCACGCTGGATCCCTTGCAGTACAGAGGGTTTCAGATGAACTGTTTAGGTTCCAGAAACCACGAGGTCCATGGCCTGGTCAAGGTACCCTGGATCCCTGCAGTACACATTTCTGAAGAACTGTTTACATGTCAGAAACCGTGGGGTCCGTGGCCTGGTGAAGGCATGCTGGAACCGAGTGGTACAGTGGATTTCTGAAAGCTATTTAGGTTCCAGAAATTGTGGGATGTGAAGCCCGGAAAGGCATGCTGGATCACTTGAGGAACAGAGTACTTTTGGAAACTGTTTAGGTTACAGAAATGGTGAGGTCCGTGGCCTTGTAAAGGCACGCTGGATACCTTACAGTACAGCGGATTTCTGAATAACTGATTAGGTTCTAGAAACCACAGGGTGAGTGGCCTGGTCAAGGCACATTGAATCCCTTGCAATACAGCGGATTTCTGAAGAACTGTTTAGGTTACAGAAATGGCGGGGTCTGAGCCTGGTCAAGCCATGCTGGAACCCTTGCAGTACAGAGTATGCCTGAAGAACTGGTTAGGTTCCACAAACTGTGGAGTCCGTGGTCGGTGAAGGCATGCTGGATCCCTTGCAGCATACAGCATTTTGAAGAACTGTTTCGGTTCCAGAAATGACGGGTCTGTGGCCTGGTCAAGGCACTTGGATTCCTTGCAGTACAGATTTCTGGAAGAACTGTTTAGATTCCAGAAACCGCGAGGTCCATGCCCTCATAAAACACGCTGGATCCCTTGCGGTACAGTGGATTTCTGGAAAACTGTTTAGGTTCCAGAAACTGCGAGGTCAATGGCCTGGTGAAGGCATGCTGGATCCCTTGCAGTACAGAGGATTTCTGAAGAACTGTTTAGGTTCCAGAAATGGTGGGGTCTGAGGCCTGGTCAAGGCCACGCTGGATCCTAAGCGGTACAGTGGTTTCTGAAAGAACTGTTTACGTTCCAGAAACTGCGAGGTCCGTGGCCTGGTGAAGGCACGCTGCATCCTTTGCACTCAGATTTCTGAAAACCGTTTTAGGTTCCAGAAATCAAGGGGTCCATGCCCTGGTCAAGGCATGCTGGATCCCTAGTGGTACAGCCGATTTCTGTAAAGATGTTTAGGTTCCATAAATTGCGAGGTCTGTGGCTTGGTCAAGGCATGCTGGATCCCTTGCGGTACAGAGTATTTCTGAAAAGCTGTTTAGGTTCCAGAAATCGCGAGGTCCATGGCCTAGTCAAGGCATGATGGATCCCTTGAAGTACAGAGGATTTCTGAAAAGCTGTTTAGGTTCCAGAAATCGCGACGTCCCATGGCCTGGTCAAGGCACGCAGGATGCATTGCAGTACAGCAGATTTCTAAAGAACTGTTTAGGTTCCAGAAATGGCAGGGTCTGTGGCCTTGTAAAGGCGCACTGGAACCCTTGCAGGACAGAGGATTTCTGAAGAACTGTTTAGGTTCCAGAATCGGCAGGGTCTATGATCAGGTGAAGGCACGCTGGATCCCTAGCAGTAGAGATGATTTCTGAAGAACTGTTTAGGTTCTAGAAAAGGCAGTGTCTGTGGCCTGGTGAATGCATGCTGGATACCTTCCAGTACAGAGGATTTCTGAAGAACTGTTTAGGTTCGAGAAACTGCGGGTTCATGGCCTGGTGAAGGCATGCAGGATACTATGCAGGACACAGCATTTCAGAAGAACTGTTTAGGTTCCAGAAATGGTAGGGTCTGTGTCCTGGTGAAGGCAAGCTGGATTCCTTGCAGTACAGATGATTTCTGAAGAACTGTTTAGGTTCCAGAAACCGCGAGGTCCATGCCTGGTAAAGACACACTGGATCCTTAGCAGTACAGAGGATTACTCAAGAACTGTTTACGTTCCAGAAACCGTGGGGTCCGTGGGCTCGGTGAAGGCACGCTGCATCCTTTGCAGTACTGAAGATTTCAGAAAAACTATTTAGGTTCCAGAAATCAAGGGTCCATGGCCTGGTCAAGGCACGCTGGATCCCTTATGGTACAGAGGATTTCTGTAAAGCTGTTTAGGTTCCAGAAATTGCGAGATTTGTGGCCTGGTCAAGGCACACTGGATCCCTTGAGGTACAGAGGATTTCAGAGAAGCTGATTAGGTTCCAGAAATCGTGAGGTCCATGGCCTGGTCAAGGCATACCGGATCCGTTGCAGTACAGCAGATTTCTAAAGAACTGTTAAGGTTCCAGAAATAGCGATGTCTGCAGCCTGGTCAAGGCATGCTAGATCTTGCAGTACAGAGGAATTCTGAAGACCTGGTAAGGTTCCAGAAACTGCGGGGTCCATGGCCTGGTGAAGGCATGCTGGATCCCGTAGAGTACAGAGCATTTCTGAAGAACTGTTTAGGTTCCAGAAACAGTAGGGTCTGTGGCCTGGTGAAGGCACGCTGGATCCCCTGCGGTACAAATGATTTCTGAAGAACTGTTTACGTCCCAGAAACCGTGGGGTCATTGTCCTGGTGAAGACACGCTGCATCCTTTGCAGTACATAAGATTTCAGAAAAACCTTTTAGGTTCCAGAAATCAAGGGGTCCATGGCCTGGGCAAGGCATGCTGGATCCCTAGTGGTACAGCCAATTTCAGTAAAGCTGTTTAGATTCCATAAATTGTGAGGTCCATGGCTTGGTCAAGGCACGCTGGATCCCTTGAGGTACAGAGGATTTCAGAGAAGCTGTTTAGGTTACAGAAATCTTGAGGTCCATGGTCTGGTCAAGGCACGCTGGATCCCTTGTGCTACAGAGGATTTCTGAAAAGCTGTTTAGGTTCCAGAAATGGCAAGGTCTGTGGCCTCGTGAATGCACGCCAGATCCCTTGCAGAACAGAGGATTTCTGAACAAATGTTTTAGGTTCCACAAACCACAGGGTGAGTGGCCAGTCAAGGCATAGTAGATACCTTGCAGTACAGCAGATTTCTGAAGAACTGCTAAGATTCCAGAAATAGCGATGTCTGTAGCCTAGTCAAGGCATGCTAGATCTCTTGCAGTACAGAGGATTTCTGAAGACCTGGTTAGGTTCCAGAAACTGCGGGGTCCTTGGCCTGGAGAAGGCATTCTGGATCCCTAGCAGCACAGAGCATTTCGGAAGAACTGTTTAGGTTCCAGAAACGGTAGGGTCTGTGACCTGGTGAAGGCACGCTGGATTTCTTGCAGCACAGATGATTTCTGAACTGTTTAGGATCCAGAAATCAAGGGATCCAAGGCCTGGTCAAGGCATGCTGGATCCCAAGTGGTACAGCTGATTTCTGTAAAGCTGTTTAGGTTCCAGATACCGCGAGGTCCATGCCCTGGAAAAGGCACGCAGGATCCCATGTGGAAAAGAGGATTTCTGAATATCCGTTTACATTTCAGAAACACGTGAGGTCCGTGGCCTGGTGATGGCACGTTGGATCCTTTGCGTACAGAAGATTTCAAAAATCTTTAGGATCCAGAAATCGAGGGTCCATGTCCTAGTCAAGGCACGCTGGATCCCTAGTGGTACAGCCGATTCCTGAAAAGCTGTTTAGGTTGCAGAATTATGAAGAAGTGGCCTGGTGAAGGCACGCTGGATCCCTAGAGGTACAGAGGATTTCTGAAAAGCTGCTTAGGTTCCAGAAATCGTGAGGTCCAGGGCCTGGTGAAGGCACACTGGATCCCTGCAGTACAGCCGGATTTCTGAATAACTGTTTACGCTCCAGAAACCACAAGGTGAGGCGCCAGCAAAGGCACACTGGATCCCTGCTGTACAGAGGTTTTCAAAAACAACTGTTTAGGTTCCAGAAATGGCAGGGTCTGTAGCCTGGTCAAGGCACACTGGATCCCTTGCAAACAGAGGAATTCAGAAGAACTGTTTAGGTTCCAGAAACTGTGGGTCCATGGTCTGGTGAAGGCATGCTGGATCCCTTGCAGTACAGAGCATTTCTGAAGAACTGTTTAGGTTCCAGAAATGGCAGGGTCTGTGGCCTGGTGAAGGTGCAGCTGGATTCCTTGCAGTACAGGATTCGAAGAACTGTTAGGTTCCAGAAATGGTCCATGGTCTGGTGAAGGCATGCTGGATCCCTTGCAGTACAGAGCATTTCTGAAGAACTGTTTAGGTTCCAGAAATGGCAGGGTCTGTGGCCTGGCCAAGGCATGCTGGATCCTATGCAGTACAGAGGATTTCTGAAGAAATGTTTAGGTTCCAGAAACGGCAAGGTCTGTGGCCTGGTGACGGCACGCTGGATCTCTTGCAGTACAGATGATTTTTGAAGAACTGTTTAGGTTCCAGAAACCTCAAGGTCCATTGCCTGGTCAAAGTACACTGTATCCCATGTAGAACAGAAGATTTCTGAAGAACAGTTGACATTCCAGAAACTGCGGGGTCCGTGGCCTGGGGGTGAAGGGATGATGGATCCTTTGCAGTACAGAGCATTTCTGAAAAGCTGTTTAGGTTCCAGAAATCATGAGGTCCACAGCCCTAGTCAAAGTAACGATGGATCCATTTGTACAGAGGATTTCTGAAAAGCTGCTTAGGTTCCAGAAATCGTGAGGTCCATGGCCAGGTCAAGGCACACTGGATCCCCTTCAGTACAGCGGATTTCTGAAGAACTGTTAAGATTCTAGAAATATCGGGGTCTGTAGCCTGGTCAAGGCATGCTGGATCCCTTCCAGTGCAGAGGATTTCTGAAGAACTGGTAAGGTTCAAGAAACTGCGGGGTCCATGGACTGGTGAAGGCATGCTGGATCCCTAGCAGTACAGAGGATTACTGAAGAACTGTTTAGGTTCCAGAATCGGCAGGGTCTGTGATCTGGTGAAGGCACGCTGGATCCCTTGCAGTACAGATGATTTCTGAAGAACTGTTTAGGTTCCAGAAACTGCGGGTCTGTCGCCTGGTGAAGGCATTCTGGATCCCTTGCAGGACAGAGCATTTCAGAAGAACTGTTTAGGTTCCAGAAACGGTATGGTCTGTGGCCTGGTGAAGTCACGCTGGATTCCCTGCAGTACAGATGATTTCTGAAGAACTGATTAGGTTCCAGAAACTGTGGGGCCTGTGGCCTGGTAAAGGGATGCTTGATCCCTTGCAATATCGGGGATTCCTGAAGAACTGTTTAGGTTCCAGAAATGGCAGTGTCTGTGGCCTGGTGAATGCATGCTGGATACTTTCCAGTACAGAGGATTTCTGAAGAACTGTTTAGGTTCCAGAAATGGCACGGTCTGTGACCATATGAAGAGACGCTGGATCCCTTGCAGTGCAGAGGATTTCTGAAGAACTGGTTAGGTTCAAGAAACTGCGGGGTCCATGGTCTGGTGAAGGCATGCTGGATACTTTGCAATACAGAGGATTACTGACAGAGTTTAGTTTCCAGAAATGGCAGGTCTGTGGCCTAGTGAATGCAAGCTGGATCCTTCCGCTACAGAGGATTTCAGAAGAATTGTTTAGGTTCCAGAATTGGCAGGGTCTGTGATCAGGTGAAGGCACGCAGGATACCTTGCAGTACAGATGATTTCTGAAGAACTGGTTAGGTTCCAGAAATGGCAGGGTCTGTGGCCTGGTGGAGGCATGCTGGATCCCTTGCAGTACAGAGGATTTCTGAAGAACTGATTAGGTTCCAGAAACTGAGGGGTCTGTGGCCTGGTGAAGGGATGCTGGATCCCTTAGAGCACAGAGCATTTCTGAAGAACTGATTTAGGTTCCAGAAAGCAGTAGGGGTCTGTGGCCTGGTGAAGCCCCGCTGGATTTCTTGGAACAGATGATTTCTGAAGAACTGTAAGCTTCTAGAAACCACGAGGTCCATGTCCTGGTAAAGACATGCTGGATCCCTTAGTCGGAACAGACGATTTCTGAAGAACAGTTTACGCCCCAGAACCAAGCGGGTCATTGGCCTGGTGAAGACACGTTGCATGCTTTGCAGTATAGAAGACTTCAGAAAACTTTTGGTTTCAGAAATCAAGGGTACATGGCCTGGTCAAGGCATGCTGGATCCCTAGTGGTACAGCCGATATCAGTAAAGCTGTTTAGATTCCATAAATTGTGAGGTCCATGGCTTGGTCAAGGCACGCTGCATCCCTTGCGGTACACAGTATTTCTGAAAAGCGGTTAAGGTTCCACAAATCACGTATGTCAATGGCCTGGTCAAAGCACGCTGGATCCATTACAGTACAGCGGATTTCTGAAGAACTGTTAGGTTCCAGAAATACCGCCTCTGTAGCCTCGTCAAGGCATGCTGGATCCTTGCAGTACAGAGGATTTCCGAAGAACTGGTTAGGTTCAAGAAACTGCGTGGGTCCATAGCCTGGTGAAGTAATGCTGGATCCACTGCAGTACAGAGGATTACTGAAGAATTGTTTAGGTTCCAGAAACGGAGGGTCTGTGGCCTTGTAAAGGCACGCTGGATCCTTTGCAGTACAGAGATTTCTGAAGGACTGTTTAGGTTTCAGAAACTGCAGGTCTGTGACCTGGTGGAAGCATGCTGGATACCTTGCAGTACAGAGGATTTCTGAAGAACAGTTTAGGTTCAAGAAACTGCGGGGTCTGTGGCCTGGAGAAGGCATGCTGGATCCCTTGCAGTACTGAGGATTTCTAATGAACTGTTTAGGTTCCAGAAATGGCAGGGTCTGTGGCCTGGTGAATGCATGCCGGATCCCTTGCAGAACAGAGCACTTCTGAAGAACTGTTTAGGTTCCAGAAAAGGCAGGGTCTGAGCCCTGGCGAAGACACGCTGGATCCCAAGCAGTACAGAGGATTTCTGAAAACTGTTTAGGTTCCACAAACCACAGGGTGAGTGGCCCTAGTCAAGCACGATGGATCCATTGCAGTACAGAGGATTTCTGAAATGCTGCTTAGGTTCCAGAAATTGTGAGGTCCATGGCCAGGTCAAGGCACGCTGGGTCCCTTGCAGTACAGCGGGTATCTGAAGAACTGTTAAGATTCCAGAAATAGCGGGGTCTGTAGCCTGGTCAAGGCATGCTGGATCCCTTCAGGTGCAGAGCATTTCTGAAGAACTGGTTAGGTTCAAGAAACTGCAGGGTCCATGGCCTGTAGAAGGAATGCTGGATCCCTTGCAGTACAGAGGATTACTGAAGAACTGTTTAGGTTCCAGAAATGACAGGGTATGTGGCCCAGTGAAGGCACGCTGTATCCCTTCCAGTACAGAGGATTTGGGAAGAACAACTTAGCTTCCAGAAACGGCAGAGTCTGTGGCCTTGTAAAGGCACACTGGATCCCTTGCAGTACAGAGGATTTCTGAAGAACTGTTTAGGTTCCAGAATCGGCAGGGTCTGTGATCTGGTGAAGGCACGCTGGACCCCTTGCAGTACAGATGATTTCTGAAGAACTGTTTAGGTTCCAGAAACTGCGGGTCCGTGGCCTGGTGAAGGCATGCTGGATTCCTTGCAGTACAGATGATTTCTGAAGAACTGTTTAGGTTCCAGAAACTGCGAGGTCCATGCCCTGGTAAAGACACACTGGATCCCTTGCGGTACAGAGGATTTCTCAAGAACTGTTTACGTTCCAGAAACTGCGGGGTCCGTGGCCTGGTGAAGGCACGCTGCATCCGTTGCAGAACAGATTTCTGAAAAACTGTTTAGCTTCCAGAAGTCAAGGGGTCCATGGCCTGGTCAAGGCATGCTGGATCCCTAGTGGTACAGCAGATTTCTGTAATGCTGTTTAGGTTCCATAAATTGCAAGGTCCGTGGCCTGCTCAAGGCACATTGGATCCCTTGCAGTACAGCGGATATCTGAAGAAATGTTAAGGTTCCAGAAATAGCGGGGTCTGCAGTCTGGTTAAGGAATGCTGGATCCTTAGCAGCACAGAGGATTTCGAAGAACTGGTTAGGTTCAAGAAACTGCGGGATCCATAGCCTGGTGAAGGTGTGCTGGATCCCTTGCAGTACAGAGGATTCCTGAAGAACTGTTTAGGTTCCAGAAATGGTAGGGTCTGTGGCCTTATAAAGGCATGCTGGATCCCATGCAGTAAAGAGGATTTCTGAAGAACTGTTTAGGTCCCAGAAACCGCAGGGTCTGTGGCCTGGTGGAGGCATGCAGGATCCCTTGCAGTACAGAGGATTTCTGAAGAACAGTTTAGGTTCAAGAAACTGCGGGGTCTGTGGCCTGGAGAAGGCATGCTGGACCCTTGCAGTAATGAGGATTTCTGATGAACTGTTTAGGTTCCAGAAATGGCAGGGTCTGTGGCCTGGTGAATGCACGCCGGATGCCTTGCAGAACAGACCATTTCTGAAAAACTATTTAGGTTCCAGAAATGGCAGCGCCTGTGGCCTGGTGAATGCATGCTCAATCCCTTGCAGAACAGAGGATTTCTGAACAACTGTTTAGGATCCACAAACAACAGGGTGAGTGGCCAGTCAAGGCATATTGGATCCCTTGCAGTACAGCAGATTTCTGAAGAACTGCTAAGGTTCCAGAAATAGCGATGTCTGTTGCCTGGTCAAGGCAAGATAGATCTCTTGCAGTACAGAGGATTTCTGAAGACCTGGTTTGGTTCCAGAAACTGCGGGGTCCTTGGCATGGTGAAGGCATGCTGGATCCCCAGCAGCACAGAGCATTTCTGAAGAACTGTTTAGGTTCCAGAAATGGTAGGGTCTGTGGCCTGGTGAAGGCACGCTGGAGTCCTTGCAGCACAGATGATTTCTGAAGAACTGTTTATGATCCAGAAATCAAGGGATCCAAGGCCTGGTCAAGGCATGCTGGATCCCAAGTGGTACAGCCGATTTCTGTAAAGCTGTTTAGGTTCCAGAAATAGCGAGGTCCATGGCCTGGTCAACACACGCTGGATCACTTGCAGCACAGCGGATTTCTGAAGAACTGTTAGTATTCCAGAAATAGCGGGGTCTGTAGCCTGGTCAAGGCATGCTGGATCCCATGCAGTACAGAGGATTACTGAAGAACTGTTAAGGTTCCAGAAACGGCCTTGTAAAGGCACACTGGATCCTTTGCAGAACAGAGGATTTCTGAAGAACCGATTAGGTTCCAGAAACTGTGGGGTCTGTGCCCTAGTGAAAGCACGCTGGATCCCTTGCGGTACAGAGGATTACTGAAAACCTGCTTAGGTTCCAGAAATCGCGAGGTCCATGGCCTGGCTAAGGCACACTGGATCCCTTGCAGTACAGCGGATTTCTGAATAACTGTTTAGGTTCCAGAAACCACAAGGTGAGAGGCCTAGCCAAGGCACACTGGATCCCTAGCAGTACAGAGTATTTCAAAACCACTGTTTAGGTTCCAAAAATGGCGGGGTCTGTAGCCTGGTCAAGGCACGCTGGATCCCTTGCAGTACAGAGGATTTCTGAAGAACTGTTTAGGTCCTGGAAATGGCAGGGTCTGTGGCCTGGTGAATGCAGGCTAGATCCCTTGCAGTACAGATGATTTCTGAAGAACTGTTTAGGTTCCAGAAACTGCAGGTCCATGGTCTGGTGAAGGCGTACTGGATCCCTTTTAGAACAGAAGATTTCTGAAGAACAGTTGATGTTCCAGAAACCACGGGGTCCGTGGCCTGGTGAAGGTATGCTGGATCCTTTGCAGTACAGAGCATTTCTGAAAAGCTGTTTAGGTTTCAGAAATCACGAGGTCCATGGCCTAGTCAAAGCATGATAGATCCAGTGAGGTACAGAGGATTTCTGAAAAGCTGTTTAGGTTCCAGAAATTGCGAGGTCCATGGCCAGGTCAAGGCATGCTGGATCCCTTTCAGTACAGTGGATATCTGAGGAACTGTTAAGATTCCAGAAATAGCGGGGTCTGTAGCCTGGTCAAGGCATGCTGGATCCCTTCCAGTGCAGAGGATTTCTGAAGTACTGGTTAGATTCAAGAAACTGCAGGGTCCATGGCCTGGAGAAGGCATGCTGGATCCCTTGCAGTACAGAGCACTTGGAAGAACTTTTAGGTTCAGGAAATGGCAGGTTCTGTGGCCTGGGTGAATGCACGGATCCCTTGCAGAACAGAGCACTTCTGAAGAACTTTTAGGTTCCAGAAATAGCAGGATCTGTGGCCTGGTGAATGCTCGCTGAATCCCTTGCAGAACAGAGGATTTCAACAACTGTTTAGGTTCCAGAAACCACAGGGTGAGTGGCCAGTCAAGGCATACTGGATCCTTGCAGTGCAGCAGATTTTGAAGAACTGCAAAGGTTTCAGAAATAGCGATGTCTATAGCCTGGTCAAGGCATGCTAGATCTCTTGCAGTACAGAGGATTTCTGAAGACCTGGTTATGTTCCAGAAACTGCGGGGTCCTTGGCCTGGTGAAGGTATGCTGGATCCCTAGCAGCACAGAGCATTTCTGAAGAACTGTTTAGGTTCCAGAAACGGTGGGGTCTGTGGCCTGGTGAAGGCACGCTGGATTCCTTGCAGCACAGATGATTTCTGAAGAACTGTTTAGGATCCAGAAATCAAGGGATCCAAGGCCTGGTCAAGGCATGCTGGATCCCAAGTGGTACAGCCGATTTCTGTAAAGCTGTTTAGGTTCCAGAAATCACGAGGTCCATGGCCTGGTCAAGGCACGCTGGATCACTTGCAGCACAGCGGATTTCTGAAGAACTGCTAGTATTCCAGAAATGAAGCGGGTCTGTAGCCTGGTCAAGGCATGCTGGATCCAAGCAGTGCAGAGGATTACTGAAGAACTGTTAGGTTCCAGAAGCGGGATGGTCTGTGGCCTTGTAAAGGCACGCTGGATCCTTTGCAATACAGAGGATTTCTGAAGAACTGGTTAGGTTCCAGAAACTGCAGGGTCTGTGGCATGGTGAAGGCACGCTGGATCCCTTGCAGTACAGATGATTTCTGAAGAACTGGTTGGTTCCAGAAACTGCAGGGTCTGTGGCATGGTGGAGGCATGCTGGATCACTGCAGTACAGAAGATTTCAGAAGAACTGTTTAGGTTCAAAAATGGCAGGGTCTGTGTGAGCTGGTGGAGCAGCGGGATCCCTTGCAGTACAAAGGATTTCTGAAGAACTGGTTAGCTTCCAGAAATGGCAGGGTCTGAGGCCTGGCGAGACGCGCTGGATCCTAACAGTACAGATGATTTCTGAAGAACTTTTAGGTTCCAGAAATGGCAGCGTCTGTAGCCTGGTGAATGCATGCGAATCCTTGCAGAACAGAGGATTTCTGAACAACTGTTTAGGTTCCACAAACAACAGGGTGAGTGGCCAGTCAAGGCATACTGGATCCCCACAGTACAGCAGATTTCTGAAGAACTGCTAAGGTTCCAGAAATAAGCGATATCTGTAGCCTGATCAAGGAAAGCTAGATCTACTGTAGTACAGAGGATTTCCGAAGACCTGGTTATGTTCCAGAAACTGCGGGGTCCTTGGCCTGGTGAAGGCATGCTGGATCCCTAGCAGCACAGAGCATTCCTGAACTGTTTAGGTTCAGAAGCAGTGAGGTCTGTGGCCTGGTGAATGCACACTGGATCCCATGCAGTACAGTGCATTTCTGAACAACTGTTTAGGTTCCAGAAATGGCAGGGACTGTGAGCTGGTGAAGGGACGCTGGATCCCTTGCAGTACAGATGATTTCTGAAGAACTGGTTAGGTTGCAGAAACTGCGGGGTCTGTGGCCTGGTGAAGGCACGCTGGATCCCTTGCGGTACAGAGGATTTCTGAAAAGCTGTTCAGGTTCCAGAAATCGTGAGGTCCATGGCCTGGTTAAGGCACAATGGATCCCTTGCAGTACAGTGGATTTCTGAATAACTGTTTATGTTCCAGAAACCATAAGGTGAGAGGCCTAGCCAAGGCACACTGGATCCCTTGCAGTACAAAGGATTTCAAAACAACTGTTTAGGTTCCAGAAATGGCGGGGTCTGTAGCCTGGTCAAGGCACGCTGGATCCCTTGCGGTACAGAGGATTTCTGAAGAACTGTTTAGGTCCCGGAAATGGCAGGGTCTGAGGGCCCAAGTGAATGCACCTGGATCCTTGCAGTACCGATGATTTCTGAAGAACTGTTTAGGTTCCAGAAACTTCTTGGTCCATGGTCTGGAAGCGAGAGAGCACGCTGGATCCGCGAGTACAGAGCATTTCTGAAGAACTGTCTAGGGCCAGAAATGGCAGGTCTGTGGCGTGGTGACACGCAGCTGGATCTCTTAGCAGAACAGATGATTTCTGAAGAACTGTTTAGGTTCCAGAAACCTCAAGGTCCATGGCCTGGTCAAGGTACACCTGGATCCCATATAGAACAGAAAATTTCTGAAGAACAGTTGACGTTCCAGAAACCGCAGGGTCCGTGGCCTGGTGAAGGCATGCTGGATCCCTTGTAGTACAGAGGATTACTGAAGAACTGTTTAGGTTCCAGAAATGGCAGGGTCTGTGGCCCAGTGAAGGCACGCTGGATCCCTTCCAGTACAGAGGATTTCGGAAGAACTGTTTAGGTTCCAGAAACGGCAGAGTCTGTGGCCTGGTGAAGGCACACTGGATCCCTTGCAGTACAGATGATTTCTGAAGAACTGGTTAGGTTCCAGAATCGGCAGGGTCTGTGGCCTGGTGGAGGCATGCTGGATCCCTTGCAGTACAGAGGATTTCTGAAGAACAGTTTAGGTTCCAGAAATGGCAGGGTCTATGGTCTGGTGAATGCACACTGAATCCATTGCACTACAGAGGATTTCTGAACAACTGTTTAGGTTCCAGAAATGGCTGGGTCTGTTAGCTGGTGATGGCACTTAGGACCCTAGGCTGTACAGAGGATTTCTGAAGAACTGTTTAGGTTCCAGAAATGGCAAGGTCTGTGGGACCGTATGAAGGCACATTGGACCCCTTGCAGTACAGATGATTTCTGAAGAACTGTTTACGTTCCAGAAACCTCGGGGTCCGTGGCCTGGTGAAGGCACTCTACATCCGCTGCAGAACAGATTTGTGAAAAACTGTTTAGCTTCCAGAAATCAAGGGGTCCATGGCCTGGTAAAGGCATGCTGGATCCCTAGTGGAGCAGCCGATTTCTGTAATGCTGTTTAGGTTCCATAAATTGCAAGGTCCGTGGCCTGGTCAAGGTACGCTGGATCCCTTGTGGTACAGAGCATTTCTGAAAATCTGTTTAGGTTCCAGAAATCTTGAGGTCCATGGTCTAGTCAAGGCACGATGGATCCCTTGAGGTACAGAGGATTTCTGAAAAGCTGTTTAGGCTCCAGAAATCGTGACGTCCATGGCCTGGTCAAGGCACGCTGAATCCCTTGCAGTACAGCAGATTTCTGAAGAACTGTTAAGGTTCCAGAAATAGCTGGGTCTGTAGCCTGGTCAAGGCATGCTGGATCCCTTGCAGTACAGAGGATTACTGAAGAACTGTTTAGGTTCCAGAAATGGAAGGGTCTGTGGCCTGGTGGAGGCAGGCTGGATCCCTTGCAGTACAGAGGATATCTGAAGAACAGTTTAGGTTCAAGAAACTGCGGGGTCTGTGGCCTGGTGAAGGCATGCAGGACCCCTTGCAGTAATGAGGATTTCTGAAGAACTTGTTTAGGTTCCAGAAATGGCAGGGTCTGTGGTCTGGTGAATGCACGATAGATCCGCTGCACTAGAGAGGATTTCTGAAGAACTGTTTAGGTTCCAGAAATGGAAGGGTCTGTGGCCATGTAAAGGCACGCTGGATCCCTTGCAGTACAGAGGATTTCTGAAGAACTGTTTAGGTTACAGAAATGGCAGGGTCTGTGAGCTGGTGAAGGCACGCAGTATCCCTTGCAGTACAGATGATTTCTTAAGAACTGTTTAGGTTCCAGAAATGGAAGGGTCTCTGGCCTGGTGAATGCACGCTGAATCCCTTGCAGAACAGAAGATTTCTGAGCAACTCTTTAGGTTCCAGAAACCACAGGCTGAGTGGCCAGTCAAGGCATACTGGATCCCTTGCAGTACAGCAGATTTCTGAAGAACTGCTAAAGTTCCAGAAATAGGTATGTCTGTAGCCTGGTCAAGGCATGCTAGATCTCTTGCAGTACAGATGATTTCTGAAGACTTGGTTAGGTCCCAGAAACTGCAGGATCCTTGTCCTGGTGAGGGCATGCTGGACCACTAGCAGCACAGAGCATTTCTGAAGAACTGTTTAGGTTCCAGAAACGGTAAGGTCTGTGGCATAATGAAGGCACGCTGGATTCCTTGCAGTACAGATGATTTCTGAAGAACTGTTTAGGATCCAGAAATCAAGGGATCCATGGCCTGGTCAAGGCATGCTGGATCCCATGTGGTACAGCCGATTTCAGTAAAGCTGTTTAGGTTCCAGAAATCGTGAGGTCCATGGCCTGGTAAAGGCACACTGGATCCCCTCGCAGTACAGAGATTTCTGAAGAATCAATAGGTTAACAAACTACAGGGTCAGTGGCCTGGTGGAGGCATGCTGGATACCTTGCAGTACAGAGGATTTCTGAAGTACTGTTTAGGTTCCAGAAATTGCAGGGTCTGTGGTCTGGTGAATGCACGCTAGATCCCCTGCAGTAGAGAGAATATCTGAAGAACTGTTTAGGTTCCAGAAAAGGAAGGGTCTCTGGCCTGGAGAATGCACACTGGATCCCTTGCAGTACAGAGGATTTCTGAAGAACTGTTTAGGTTCCACAATCTGCAGGGTCTGGGATCTGGTGAAGGCACGCAGGATCCCTTGCAGTACAGATGATTTCTGAAGAACTGCTTAGGTTCCAGAAAAGGCAGGGTCTGTGGCCTAGTGAATGCACGCAAGATCCCTTCAAGTACAAAGGATTTTGGAAGAACTGTTTAGGTTCCAGACACCGCGAGGTCCATGCCCTGGTAAAGGAACGCTGGATACCTAGTGGTACAGCCAATTCCTGAAAAGCTGTTTAGGTTCCAGAAATCGCCAGGTCAAGTGGCCAGGTCAAGGCACGCTGGATCCCTTGCAGCATACCTGATTTTCTAGAACTATTAAGACTCCAGAATCAGCAGGGTCTGTGGATCTGGTGGTGCATGCAGGACCCTTGCAGACAGATTATTTCTGAAGAACTGGTTAGGTTCCAGAAACTGTGGGGTCTGTGGCCTGGTGAAGGGATGCTGGATTCCTTGCAGTACGGATGATTTCTGAAGAACTGTTTAGGTTCCAGAAACTGCGGGTCCGTGGCCTGGTAAAGGCATGCTGGATCCCTTGCAGGACAGAGCATTTCAGAACTGTTTAGGTTCCAGAAATGGTAGGGTCTGTGGCCTGGTGAAGGCATGCTGGATTCCTTGCAGTACGGATGATTTCTGAAGAACTGATTAGGTTCCAGAAACCGCGAGGTCCATGCCCTGGTAAAGACACACTGGATCTTTGCGGTACAAAGTATTTCTCAAGAAGTGTTTACGTTCCAGAAACCGCGGGGTCCGTGTCCTGGTGAAGGCACGCTGCATCCTTTGCAGTACATAAGATTTCTGAAAAACTGTTTAGCTTCCAGAAATCAAGGGGTCCTTGGCCTGGTCAAGGCATGCTGGATCGCTAGTGGTACAGCCAATTTCTGAAATGCTGTTTAGGTTCCATAAATTACAAGATCCGCGGCCTGGTCAAGGCACGCTGGATCCAATGCAGTACAGAGCATTTCTGAATAGCTGTTTAGGTTCCAGAAATCGTGAGGTCTATGGCCTAGTCAAGGCACGATGGATTTCATGCGGTACAGAGGATTTCTGAAAAGATGTTTAGGCTCCAGAAATCATGAGGTCCATGGCCTGGTGAAGGCACGCTGGATCCCTTGCAGTACAGAGGATTACTGAAGAACTGTTTAGGTTCCAGAAATGGCAGGGTCTGTGATCTGGTGAAGGCAAGCTGGATCCCTTGCAGTACAGAGGGATTTCTGAAGAACTGGATAGGTTCCAGAAACTGCGGGGTCTGTGGCCTGGTGGAGGCATGCTGGATCCCTTGCAGTACAGAGGATTTCAGAAGAACAGTTCAGGTTCAAGAAACTGCGGGGTCTGTGGCCTGGTGAAGGCATGCAGGACCCCTTGCAGTAATGAAGATTTCTGAAGAACAGTCTACGTTACAGAAACCGCAGGGTCCGTGTCCTGGTGAAGGCACGCTGCATCCTTTGCAGTACATAAGATTTCTGAAAAACTGTTTAGCTTCCAGAAATCAAGGGGTCCTTGGCCTGGTCAAGGCATGCTGGATCGCTAGTGGTACAGCCAATTTCTGTAATGCTGTTTAGGTTCCATAAATTACAAGATCCGCGGCCTGGTCAAGGCACGCTGGATCCAATGCAGTACAGAGCATTTCTGAATAGCTGTTTAGGTTCCAGAAATCGTGAGGTCTATGGCCTAGTCAAGGCACGATGGATTTCATGCGGTACAGAGGATTTCTGAAAAGATGTTTAGGCTCCAGAAATCATGAGGTCCATGGCCTGGTGAAGACACTCTGGATCCCTTGCAGTACAGAGGATTACTGAACAACTGTTTAGGTTCCAGAAATGGCAGGGTCTGTGATCTGGTGAAGGCAAGCTGGATCCCTTGCAGTACAGAGGGATTTCTGAAGAACTGGATAGGTTCCAGAAACTGCGGGGTCTGTGGCCTGGTGGAGGCATGCTGGATCCTTGCAGTACAGAGGATTTCAGAAGAACAGTTCAGGTTCAGGAAACTCGCGGGTCTGTGGCCTGTGAAGGCATGCAGGACCCCTTGCAGTAATGAAGATTTCTGAAGAACTGTCACGCTCCAGAAACCGCAGGTTCTGTCCTGGTGAAGGCACGCTGCATCCTTTGCAGTACATAAGATTTCTGAAAACTGTTTAGCTTCCAGAAATCATGGGTCCTTGGCCTGGTCAAGGCATGCTGGATCGCTAGTGGTACAGCCAATTTCTGTAATGCTGTTTAGGTTCCATAAATTACAAGATCCGCGCCTGGTCAAGGCACGCTGGATCCAATGCAGTCAGAGCATTTCTGAAAGCTGTTTAGGTTCCAGAAATCGAAGGTCTATGGCCTAGTCAAGGCACGATGGATTTCATGCGGTACAGAGGATTTCTGAAAAGATGTTTAGGCTCCAGAAATCATGAGGTCCATGGCCTGGTGAAGGCACGCTGGATCCCTTGCAGTACAGAGGATTACTGAAGAACTGTTTAGGTTCCAGAAATGGCAGGGTCTGTGATCTGGTGAAGGCAAGCTGGATCCCTTGCAGTACAGAGGGATTTCTGAAGAACTGGATAGGTTCCAGAAACTGCGGGGTCTGTGGCCTGGTGGAGGCATGCTGGATCCCTTGCAGTACAGAGGATTTCAGAAGAACAGTTCAGGTTCAAGAAACCTGGGTCTGTGGCCTGGTGAAGGCATGCAGGACCCCTTGCAGTAATGAAGATTTCTGAAGAACTGTCTACGTTCCAGAAACCGCAGGGTCCATGGCGTGGTGATGGCACGCTGGATCCTTTGCAGTACAGAACATTTCTGAAAAACTGTTTAGGATCCAGAAATCGAGAGGTCAATGTCCTGGTCAAGGCACGCTGGATCCCTTGCGGTAAAGAGGATTTCTGAAAAGCTGTTTAGGTTCCAGAAATCGCCAGGTCCGTGGCCAGGTCAAGGCACGCTGGATCCCTTGCAGTACATCGGATTTCTAAAGAACTGATTAGGTTCCAGAATCGGCAGGGTCTGTGATCTGGTGAAGGCACGCTGGATCCCTTGCAGTACAGGTGATTTCTGAAGAACTGGTTAGGTTCCAGAAAAGGAAGGGTCTGAGGCCATGTAAAGCAGCTGGATCCCTTGCAGTACAGAGGATTTCTGAAGAACTGTTTACGCTCCAGAATCTGCAGGGTCTGGATCTGGTGAAGGCACGCTGGATCCCTTGCAGTACAGATGATTTCGAAGAACTGTTTAGGTTCCAGAAATGCCAGGGTCTGTGACCGATGAAGGCACATTGGACCCCTGGTACAGATGATTTCTGAAGAACTGTTTAGGTTCCAGAAACTGCGGGTCCGTGGTCAGGTGAAGGCATGCTGGATTCCTTGCAGTACAGGATTTCTGAAGTACTGTTCAGGTTCAGGAAATTGCAGGGTCTGTGGTCTGGTGAATGCACGCAAGATCCCCTGCAGTAGAGAGGGTTTCTGAAGAACTGTTTAGGTTCCAGAAATGGAAGGGTCTCTGGCCTGGAGAATGCACACTGGATCCCTTGCAGTACAGAGGATTTCTGAAGAACTGCTTAGGTTCCAGAAAAGGCAGGGTCTGTGGCCTAGTGAATGCACGCAGGATCCCTTCAAGTACAGAGGATTTCGGAAGAACTGTTTAGGTTCCAGACACCGCGAGGTCCATGCCCTGGTAAAGGCACGCTGGATCCCTTGCGGAAAAGAGGATTTCTGAAGAACTGTTTAGGTTCCAGAAACGGCTGAAGGTCTGTGGCGTGGTGACGTCACGCTGGATCTCTTGCAGTACAGATGATTTCTGAAGAACTGTTTAGGTTCCAGAAACCTCAAGGTCCATGGCCTGGTCAAGGTACACTGGATCCCTTGTAGAACAGAAGATTTCTGAAGAACAGTTGACGTTCCAGAAACCCCGGGGTCCGTGGCCTGGTGAAGGCATGCTGGATCCTTTGCAGTACAGAGCATTTCTGAAAAGCTGTTTAGGTTCCAGAAATCACAAGGTCCAGGGCCTAGTCACAGCACGGTGGATCCATTGCAGTAGAGGATTTCTGAAAAGCTGCTTAGGTTCCAGAAATTGCGAGGTCCATGGCCAGGTCAAGGCACACTGGATCCCTTGCAGTACAGCGGATATCTGAAGAACAGTTAAGATTGCAGAAATAGCTGGGTCTGTAGGCCAGTGAAGGCATGCTGGATCCCTTCCAGTGCAGAGGATTTCTGAAGAACTGGTTAGGTTCAGGAAACTGCGGGGTCCATGGCCTGGAGAAGGCATGCTGGCTCCCTTGCAGTACAGAGGATTACTGAAGAACTGTTTAGGTTCCAGACACCGCGAGGTCCATGCCCTGGTAAAGGCACGCTGGATCCCTTGCGGAAAAGAGGATTTCTGAAGAACTGTTTACGTTCCAGAAACCGCAGGCTCCGTGGCATGCAGGATGGCACGCTGGATCCCTTTGCAACACAGAACGCTTCTGAAAAACTGTTAGGATCCAGAAATGGAGGGTCAATGTCCTGGTCAAGGCACGCTGGATACCTAGTGGTACAGCCGATTCCTGAAAAAGCTATTTAGGTTCCAGAAATTGCGAGGTCCATGGCCTGGTGAAGGCACGCTGGATCCCTTGCGGTACAGAGGATTTCTGAAGAACTGTTTAGGTTCCAGAAACGGCAAGGTCTGTGGCGTGGTGACAGCACGCTGGATCTCTTGCAGTACACATGATTTCTGAAGAACTGTTTAGGTTCCAGAAACCTCAAGGTCCATGGCCTGGTCAAGGTACACTGGATCCCTTGTAGAACAGAAGATTTCTGAAGAACAGTTGACGTTCCAGAAACCGTGGGGTCCGTGGCCTGGTGAAGGCATGCTGGATCCTTTACAGTACAGAGCATTTCTGAAAAGCTGTTTAGGTTCCAGAAATCACAAGCTCCAGGGCCTAGTCAAAGCACGATGGATCCATTGCGGTACAGAGGATTCTATAAAGCTGCTTAGGTTCCAGAAATTACGAGGTCCATCTATAATATCCTCTATTAATATGTTTGCAATTTTTCCATTACTAATCTCTCTTTCATTTTATGTTTATTTAAATTTGACAAAATGAAGAAATCCCCTCCACCACCTTCTAACTTTCTCCGTATTATAACATTGACTTTCTTCCTGATATACCTTATTTAACATATTTGAAACATATAGTCTAAAACCTTCAAAGGAAGGTTTTTTTTGGTATAACACCCATTGAACCCTGGTATGCCATAGGCAAAACCGTAAGGTGGCCAAAAAAACTCTCAGTGTATCTTTCTCTAAATTCCTTAAAGAAGTAGGGAAAATACCAATAACTAAAAGGTCATAATCTATGTTGGCTAACCATGTAAGATTCCATTTCTGGGCCAAATAACCCCATAACTGTGAGGAAAAGGAACAATGAAAGAAGAAATGTTCCATCGACTCTTCCATATTAACACATTCTGGATAAGGACAAATTCTATCTTCGATTGCCTTGTGTTTTGCGGTTCCTCTGACATTAAGTTTCCCATACATAGTTAACCACGTATTCTCCCACATATAGGGAGGCAGTCTTTGGTTATTTAACTGTTCCAATACATTATTTATATTTTCCTTCGGACAATTTTTAAAAGATGGCTCAATCAAAACGTATTGTGTCATGATTTCTCTGTATAAACCGTTTGCTGTGTATCTTATAATCATATCTTGTGTGATATGCCATCTAAATAGTTTTTGAGCTATTGGTTTAAAATAATCAGGTGCCCGTAATCTTGCTGCCCATTTTGGAGGTAATGATTTCCACATATTTAGATATGCCTTCAACAGGTTCCTGAAAAGTATACTGTCTAGATCTAACGAGCCCTGCAAACATTTCTTCAAAGAAAAGGTACAGAATAACGAAAAACAGAAAACTACCGGGTCTATCATCCCCAGGCCCCCTTGTTTTCTACTCTGGTATGTACATCCTCTCTTAATTGGATTTAGTTGACTACCCCATAACATTTGGAAACATATACTATATAATCTGGTTTCCAGCTGTATGGGTAATGGGTAAAGAACTGCAATATACTGTAGTCGAGGTAAAACAAATTGTTTAATAATCTGGATTCTTTTTAATTTAGTAAATTTAAACCCTTTCCAAATGTTCACTTTTTGAGACAATGCATTTAAAACTCTTGACCAACCTCTATTGGGCAATTCTGAGTTTGAAATTCTACCCCTAAAATAATTAAAGGCCTATGTGAAAAGTCTACTAAATTATAGGAAAATGAGTCCTGCAGGTAATCCACCAACAAAAGCCCTTTAAATTTTAACGATTTAGTCTGGCATTAGATATTTCAGCATATTCTGTAAAACTGTGATAAATTTCGAAAATCTAAATGGTTTGAAAAAATAAACAAATATCGTCTGCAAAGCCTGAATTAGTCCTGAGGTCGGAACCCTGGTACTCTTATTCCTATCCATAATGGTGGAAGACATATTGCTCTTTATTAGGGGGTCTAGGGAAAAGTTATAAAGAAGCGGACTTAAAGGGCATCCCTGCCTCACTCCACATTTCATAATAAATCCTTCTCCCAAAGAGCCTTTCAATACTGGGCATACTTTTGCATTCTTGTATAGTCCCCTTAACAGATTTATAATACCCTGTGGAATCCCAAACCACTTCAGTGTAAGGAATAAAAATTCATGATTTACCCTGTCAAATGCCTTTTCAAGGTCTACTGAAACAATAACCCCTGAAGAACTCCCATCCCCAACCTGCTCAATTATATCCCTGATAAATCCTAATATAGTATGAATTATTCTATTCGGTATCCCACTGTGTTGCACAGGTAAAATAAATCCTCTACCGCCCCTTTCAATCTATTGCTAATAATAGAAGCCAAAATTTTGTAATCTGTATTTAACAGAGTTAGTGGTCTCCAGTTTTTAAAGTCTCCCCTATCTCCAGATTTAAAAATATAAACCTGCCGACCTTCCATGAAGGAATTTAGACTCACTCCTAACTTTAGAAAAAAATTAAATATTATCCAGAGGCAATCTGTTAAATCTGAAGAGAATACTTTATAAAACTCATTGGGTAGTCCATCCAATCCGAGACACATTCAGCTTAAGTGATGTAATGACTCCCAAAATTTCACTTCAGAAATAGGCATCAAGAACTTTTAAATCCTTCTGTTTCCAAGTTTGATTTATACTGGGTCCCAAAACTGCAAAATTAGTGAAGATGAAGAAACGCTTTGTGACTCTAGACCTCGAAATGATTTTAATAATCGTCCCTAGTGCACTAACTGAGGAAACTGTAGAATGCCCTTGTATTAAAAATCTAGGTTCACCTTTTCCTTAACTGTTTTGCACAATTCAAAGGATCTCCAAAACCGATTTCTTTAAATGATTTTGAACCAATGCTTGCAAAGTTTTGCTCTATCATACTGTGTGTTTTTCATTAAACTTTTAATCTTCGCTATCTGCTCTGCATAATTATTTCTAGTGGTGTTAGCACATGTAAGGAGATGAAAGAGCTGACTTCTAAGTCTGAGATATTCTAAAAATCAGTATTTTCTCCTTGCCCCAAAATGTTTAAACCATTTAATACAATCTTGCTTAGTCTCCTGCCACCATCTCCCAGGATCCTGGTACAAAAGGCTACTGATAACCTAGCTTGCAAAATACTATGGATAACTTCCTGAACAACCTTCTTTAAGGCATGATGTATTTAATTTCCAAATAGAGTTAAGCCGACTAAACCCTTGATGTGTCCCTACCTTAACTAGTAACAAAGCATGATCTGAAAATTCTATGGGAATAACCTGTGGACTATGAAACTGTACTCCTTAGATATAAAAGATAATCTATCTCAAAGCTTTTTCCTTTAGTAAAAAAGTACCTATTCCATTTTTTTTTGAGCTATCCATACAACTAATCAGAGCTGCAGTTTTAACAATCTTCTGGAGACAGTACAGTCACATAATTTCTTTCCATTTCCTAAACCACCTGTCCTCTGGCCTTACTTAAATTACAATTAAAATCCTCCCCAAAAATCGGTAATGTTGTTACCAAGTAAGGACGACATCCGAAAAACACTCCACCCTTTCCGCCTTTGATTGTGGACTGTAAATATTAATTAACCTAATCTTTTACCATACCATAATCCATCAAGCACTAACACTCTCCCGGACAGACTTCTATTAACTTAGTAACTGGAAATTAAATGAGTTGAAGAGAATACCTATTCCGTCCGCCCTGTCCTCCCCAAATGACCAAACGATGGTCCCAGGGCCAATCTTTAGAGAAAACATTAAAATGTAAATTAGAGAACATCCATGTCTCTTGCAGGAAGCAGATAGAAATATGTAAGTCAGCAATTATTTGAAACACTGCTCATCTCTTAATTGTCTTTAATAAACTATGGGTGTTAAAAGTAGCCCAAGTGATCTCCATTCAGTAACCCAATCTAGCTTGCCTAAGTATTCTAATGTCATTTTTTCCTCCTTTTCTTCTTCTTACCCTTGTAATCGTCCTTATGTGCCTTTTCTCCCTCCTGAATTGATAATTGGGAATCTGTATCCCCCATGTCCATTTCCGAGTCTCCCCATGCTAGTTCTTCAAAAGGATTCTTGGATTCTAAACCCTCCATCTCCACTGGTACCACATTCTTTACTACTCTACCTGACCTACGTAATAATGGAGGGGGTTTAGGTGGATCAAGCTTACCCTGAATCTTACCACACTTCTCATCTACAGAATCAAGATAGCAAACTGGTTGTAGTAGCTCAAGCCCCTCTTTGCTAGATTCTCCCTGCTGCCCTAATTGCCCTCCAGCCATAATATTTCCCGTCAAAGGTTCCTTTTTTTTCAGCGGAAAAATCTCCTCCCGCTCAACTGTTATTTCGTGGAGAGACTCTCCTGCTTCTTGTGCATGTTGTACCAAAAGATCTGACATACCACTAGCATGTGTATTTTGTACAGCCCAGGGACAGTCCTTAAAAGCATGTTTTTCTCTTCACACAAATCACACTTTAACACATTTGTACAAGAAAGGATACTATGACCTACCTCCCCACAGTTGTCACATTTTGGCTGGTCACAAACGCTAGATAAATGAGTTGTAGACCCACATCTATAGCAGGCCCTGGGCTGCCGCTATAGAAATAAACCCCTGTCCCTCCCTAACATAAAGGAGTTTGGAATATGGTTTATACTAGTTGCTGATTGTTTAAGTTTGACTTTAAATTTCCATGCTCCAGTCCAAAATAATTCAGAATCCAAAATGGGTTCGGCTCATCAAGACTCACATTTCTGTGAAAGCCAAAACTAATGTCTTCCACCTGAACACCCTCATTTCTAAACATCACTGTTACAAACTTTATCAGGGGTTTAGACAGAGGAATCACAAAAAGGCGTCCACAAAGGTGAAAATTTCACTTGATTATATCTTTCCCAAAAGGTCAAGTAATGCTGGTGAACGAAAACTAATATCAAAATTATCCTCACCTGAAATGTTAATAAATGTATAGACATCCCTAGGTGAAAATTTCAAAGAATCTTTAATTAAAGTTTTACCCACATAAAATCTATTGGGTCTATCTTTTAATCCACCCTTGTAGCAATCCTCACCGCATTCCTTCTAGGGCTGCTTCCTTTTACTCTGTGAAAAAGGCTAGATAAAAGGGGTTTGTCTTGTTTTCCACATTAATGTTTGACTGACCTAAATCATTTAATTCAGTATTTTCTTCCTTTCTTAGAGGAACATTATTCTCTCTGCCTGTTACTGCCCTAGGGTCATCTTTTTCAACTACCGGAGCTGATACAGTTTCCTGGGAAGATGCATGTAACCCCTCCTTCCCTTGGCTTCCACACAGGAGCAACCGACCGCCATCCCCAGGAATTTTCCCAAGAAGAATCAGGAGTCCATACCCCTTTGTCTTTCTGCTTCCATCCAGCTGCCTTTAATGCTGATTGAGGAGACCAGGAGCTATCATGATCCCTACTCCCTTCAAACAACCAGCTCCTTGTTTTTATTAAACAGAGACTCAAGATTTGTTTTCCCAATTTTAGAACTAGAAGGGAACATAAATTCAGTCACTGCAGATTGATTATCAGTCTCAACTTGATATAATACATTGTCCTTTTCAGTCTCATTGATAACTGTGGTATTAAGGACAAAACCAGAATCCTTCATTACTTGTAATGGAGCAAAGTTCTGAACTGAATTCGGGTTACTCACACATCCCAAGTTGTTTGCACTTAACCTGAACCCTCTCGCCTCCATTTCCCTGTTCGTTGAGGCCACTACTGCAGATTTCTTCCTCTCCATTGCTTTTCTTCCTCCTCCGACCTCCATAGCGGTTTTTCAGCTCATAGTGACATAAATCGCCCTCGCCAGTCTCGCGAGAGACGGTACCACACTGTCGCCAATTTGTTTCTCCATTTCCGCGTTGCCGGCTTTCCTAGCCAGATTTAAAGGCATCCAGTCCATTTCTACTGCAGTTGGAATCGGCAAGTCCTCTGCATCAGCAATAAGAAAGGTATCTTGCCTGTTTCTTTCACTCGGAACGTCCTCTGTAGATAAACTGTCCGCAAACTGCTTCACTTCATCATTCTGAACGTCCTCTACCAAATTCTCCTCCTCCAACACCGCGCTAACCAGCGCTCTCTCCGTCTTCCCAAGCTCTAACTGAGCCATGCTGCTCTCAGTCAGAGCTCCTCTACGCCCATACTCCCCCTCTGGCCACTGGGACAGCAGCACAGAGTAGGGGAATTTCCCCGGTGTCCTGGCCAAATTTCCCTCATTCACTAAAAATACCACCAACAGCTTAATCTGGTTCAAGGTCAGTTGGCATTCATCTGTATCCCCTCCCCGTTGGTGCCTGAAAATAGGCAGGATTTGTCTAGTGCACTTACCCGGTCAAGAAAAGCTAAATAAATAAATAAATAAATTATTCAGCCACAAAGGTGACTTTGCAGTAATTTCGCGGAATCACCTTTCGGGACCGAGTAATGAATTACCAAAACGACATTGCCAGTGTTCAAGAGGTGGTCTATCAAAAAGCATATGTTGCAAATTTTGTGAAAAGAATACATAAAATTACTGTGTTACAAGCGTGCGTTGCGCATTTGCTACGCACGCTGGTAACTTCTAGAATTTGCAGTATTTTCAGGACACATTTGAAACACTGCCAGTGTTCAACACCTCCTTGTCAATAGTACAGCTGTCATTTTTCACATCCTTGCCAAAATGTGTTTCCGAGCTTCTGGCGCAGAATTCAGCCATCACGGTAGGAGATCAGTGTTTGGGACACATTAGGATTGAGTGAGTAAGACAGGGAGGAGTGACCAAGCTCACGGAACTTGGTTGGGACTGCTGTATTTCTTTGTGGTCAGGAAAAGGCACCGATGCAGGGCGAGAGCACAGTATAAGGCACCTACAGTGCCCAGAGACACAAAAGACCGAGTGAGGGAGGGAGGGGAGTGACTGAGCTCAATGGAGGTCATTTGGGACTGCTGCGGATTTCTTTGTGAGCAGACAAATGTGCCAACACATGCAGGCGTCCAGTACAAAATGGCAGCAAGCAGCAGCGGAACAAAATATTTTTTGGCATTCCTTGTGCTCGTTACTGTATCGGGACTACTGCCATGATGTTATGATCAGATAATATCACGGGTACAGTCCCACACTGACCAATCACAGACTAATTTTCTCTCTTGTCATACTATTATTATTTTTTTTTTTTTGACGATTTTTTCTGGGCTGGGCTTCATGATGCTTCTGCCCTTGTCACGGTGCCCCAGGGACCTCCACCACCACCTATGGCTGCCGAGATCCCCAGTCACCCCCGGCTTGCCCCCCCAGAGGGCGGGGCCATGGCCACCTACACCTGCACTCATGGGCCTAATATCTGGTCGGGGATCCGCAGTGGCGTGATGTTCCGAGATCCTCCAGGGAGGGGGGTCATATGTAGGTTGCCCTCACCTCAAGTTTATTCCTCCTTTTTACGGAGGCAGGGACGTGCAATGATGCATGGCATCTGTCCCCGCCTACCAGACCTAGCTCCGTCGGTCGCCTAGGGTCCTCTAGCCTCCACTAGGAGCCCTCAGTGTGCTGAACGCATCCCACGCCCTTCCCTGGGAGAAGGAGAGCTGTCCTTAGGATGCTCTATCCTCCTCCCCCCGAGTGGTCCTCCGATGACCCAGGTCCGTTCCCAAACCCGGGTCGCCAGTGTCACAAGCGGAAATACCACTGCTGCGGAAATACCACTGCTGCGCCAATGGGCCAGCTATGCCGTACTATTATATGACTTTCATTACAATGATATATAAGAAAGTACAGATATAATTGATACATCCACAATCTGGCTGAGAAATGTATTTTAAGCTCTGACTGTATCTGGAAACAGACATATATATCTCTATATAATCAGCTAATAAGCACCAGTGAAAAGCAAGACAGATCAAGAGATTAGAAAACTTCAAACTTTGACAATAATGTCCACACAATACTTTGCAATGACTACTAAGAAATGGCCATTTGGCACAGGGAAGAAACAGTAACAAAACATGTGTCCATTAACAGTAGAAAAGAGTATGTGAAATTCTAACAACATGCTTTAAAAAGATACACAGCACACCTTGATACCTCCTGAAAAAATGTCAGAGCACTCTTGAAACAGTGATGTTGACAGGAGTGTGGTGTGTTTGTCAAACCCGTGTGTTGTGTGCCTTGTTAAAGCATACAGTTCCACAACTGAAGGAACGTTTTCATATGGGAAAAAAAAGTATATGTTCTACTTCTTCCTTCTTTTGGCACATTGGCTGATTATGGTCATTGGACAGTACCATGTGGTCAATATAAACATACCACCAACCCTGTGTTCAGCTATGTGTTGTCATCACCAGACATCTGATTGCAGTAATTCTGCTGTTCTCAATGGAAACTTCAAAAACAATGAATGTGATTCAAGCAAAGTAATAACGTTGCATTTCATAGAAGATCACATCTTACCTCCAAAACTTACATTCATGCCTCATGAAACCCTTTGTATGTCTCTGATGGAAATCGAGCACGTAACGCCAACACCACACAGGAGGGTAGCACTTTCCGGTTCCGAGGACCATGTCTCTGCCATACCCAATACACAAAGTGATGGTACGCCATGTACCGAAGTAACCTGTGGACAAGAAGCAGAAAGGAGTTTCAAAACAATAACAGTAACACACCTGTATACAGTAAGCAAATGCTGTGACTGTCATTATACATTAAGTGCACACTACAGATGAATTGTTGTAATACTGCCATCTGCAAGTGTGACGCAGTTAGTCTGCATACAACATGCCTGGCCCATGAACAAATAAGTTCAGTGATTATGTAGAAAACCAGTGTAATAGCTGTATTACACATACAATACAATAAGTACAAGAAAAGAAATCAATGCCCCTAAATGGAATGTTCAGAGATAGGAATGGAACGATCGTTTTTATGTTGGCGCGCTTGCGCAGCCAACATCTTGGGATAGTGCAGCTTTGTAGGTGTGGTCGCTGTTCAGCGAATGCAGACCAGGAACAAGTAGGTGTGTCCCGCATTCCACAATCAGCCTGCATGCCGTCGACACACCATGCATACATAATGTGGTGAGCAACTGTAAGAAAAGGCCCGCGCAATCAGGGCAAAGTTCATCCGACGTAGCGTCCTTTTCATGCCATGCTCGCCATGTAGTATATACATGGCGGCACACTGGCCTCCGAACTGCCAACTTCGGGGTACAATCCACCGTCAGCTACAGACACCTCCACAAACAGTTACATGGCACGCTGAGAGCCGACCCATTCGCGTAAAATCCAGTGGAAAAAAAAAGGTCGCAATCTTTTTTTTTTCCTTTCTTGAACCGTAAAGGAAAACAGTCACTCATAGTCTCCGTGGCCCATCCCGCACCCACCCACTGTGCAGCCTGCCTTCCCACACCACCCTCACCCCTTACTTACCTCTGAGTCCGGGCGCGACGATGTTCGTGGCCCGAACATGTCTGAACTCTTCAAAGCCGACTACCTAATTGAAGAAATGGCGGTAAGCTGTATAATGGCATAAATAGGTTTTCTTTCAAATTAGGTACATATCGCAGGCATGTTTTGCATTTTGAGACCAGATTTTCAACATAACGGTTATTAGGGCCCTACTCAGCAATTCAGTCATTGTCATGATTAAGTGTCCTGAAAGGTGATTTCGCATTCACTGCGCGGAATCACCTTCGGGACCGTGTAACAAAATGACAGTACCACTGTTAATGAGGGGCTATCAAAACACTATGTTGAAACACAGCTCTGTGATGTCTGTCTGTATCTCACAACACCATAAGGAAAGCAGTGCAAGGATAGCTGCCAGATATGGATTCATTAGTACAGTTCTGGCTTTGTGATGCATGCATATACCTGTTTATGTTCTGAAATACCACATAGTTGCATATCCATCCTTTGCTCTGTGTCACCATAGTCATGTTGTGCAGAAAGTATGCACAAAACACAAACACCATGTGAATAACAACTTTTGTGAACTAACACAGCATACATAGAGTGTGCATAATCATGAATGACACCATGTGATACAACCATAGGACAACTGTGTAATACGCACGTTTGGCCAAAGATGGTAATATAACAAGGTAATGACACACTGTCAACATTTGTTGCAATGGTATTATGAAAAAATACGATTCATACTCATTTTTGGACTTGTTGTTCCCACAGGACCATCCATCTCAATGTATCGTATCAGATAAGCAAGACTGAAGGACATCCTCATTTAGACAGCGCGAAGAAAATCCTGGTAATTCAGTCACACATTGAAGATCATCACACATCTCAAACTTCTCAGAGACAATAGAGTAGGACCAGCAGCATCAATTCTCTATAATTGTTTGCATTCTGTCACATTTGCTGCATCTGCACCTGAAACATATGCAATGGACATATTTGGCTATTACTAAAAATACAAAAGTCAACATACACAAACTATGGCATATAAAGCAGTTATCACTCATTTTTCATCAGTCTGCGAAATGGCTTAGCATACATACATCCAAAAGCAATGTAACTGGATAGAATATAACTTAGTGGTCATTCCAGAAAATGATACAATGACAGGATGCCCTGAATGCATCATTTACCGGAATGCCAAAAAGCAGTAATTGTACTCAAAATCAGATTGCAGTATTCATTGCCTCCACTGCAACATACTACATATTGCTTACAACTGTGTTGACTGCTATAGCATGACACAAAGAAGTCACAACATCACAAAAAAAGAAGTACATTACTATTTAAATAAGTAGCCTCTTTGTTCTCGAAAATTGTTTATGACGCTGTAACCCTGACCACCCTATGCCGTCGTCACTCCACTGTTAGCAATAAATGCACGCCTCAGGATACGGCCAATCTCACTCCACTTGGAGGGGAACCATCCAAATAAACTGCATTATAGTGTATAGTGGTACGTTGTTGTTCACTGAAATCTAGTGCTCTGAAAATGTTGTTGTCCTGCACTACTGATGTCTGCAGGACAACAGAATGAAAAAGACGTTTCATTCTGCTGCAGTGCGGACGTCATACATGGTGCTCTCAAGCAGCAATCTGACAGTTACTGTTATTTAACAAAAAAGATGTAGTATTTTTTTTTTGGAGTCAATGACGTTACAGTATACACTATACAGAAGACTGCATGAATACCAGTTAACAACATGGCTGTCCTTTCATCTCTTTGGTACTATGATGACTGATTACCTCCAGCTGCACTCTAGAGGTAATCTGTCATGATAGTACCAACTCGGTGAAAGAATAGCCCTGTTGTTAACTTGTACTCATGCACTATCCTATATGTCACCCCTGATATCAGAATGACGAGAAAGGAACTAAACTGATGAAACCACTGTTATATATGTAATGGTGGATTACATGACAGCACATGCAGAGGAACTGGAGGGAACTTCAAGAAAACCCAGCAGTGAATGTGAGGCCACTGACAGTGGGAAGAATGTAAGCCTATCAGCGGAGATCATGTATTTCGCTTTGTATGCCCAGTGGTGCAGCGTGCAATTCCAACACCACATTGCACGCCCACAGACACCAACTACCAACCCACATACTCAGCCAGGGCATGCAACTTTGCAAGAATACACACTGCACCCTATATCACCACATTAGAAGAGAGCAGTCATCCAGACTTCAGTCTTCTTCCTTTGTCAAACTCAGGTTAAAATTACATATCAGAAACACTGTCACCAATGTAACACACGGTGTGCCAACCAGTAATTAAGCACGACCGGGATCACACCATAGCAACCATCGTGAATACAGAAATGGACAGGCAGGTGATGACTAAGGCATCTTCATAGTTGAGAAATGTAAAAAAAATATGAAGCTACCAAAACACAGTGAAATGTACATAACTGAGAAGTGGCAACATAAACAAAATATGGGTGACATGATTACAAGCTGAATTATTCACACCAGTAATGAAGGATGACACTGAGTACCATGATATCATGTGTGTGGGACAGCCATATAGCCATACAGACACCAGCTACAACAATTTCTGACATATTACATCACTGGACATAAGTGTGCAACACTCTGTGGCTACTGTCATACATGTACAGCAATATACTTTAACCAGTCATAGAAAGCAGCATAGAATAGAGTGTTGAGGCTGTGAGGTGCAGATCTGGAGATCTGTGTTTCAATCCCACAGCCCCTTGGTGCATACTATGTCATCATATGTCTCATTTACAAACAATACTTAGCTTACTGTGCCAATGTGCACTTTCCTCTAAGTATCACTTGATCACACACAAAATAACATCAGTGCATAACAGTGTTACTATTCATCTCTTGTAATACAACACAACTATGAACACTGCATGTACAACAACACGATGATGGATACTGCTTATAACACATAAGGCAATACACATAAGCCCTAACCCATCATACTTCTAACGTTACTGCATACTGTATATGAACACAGTTAGAGCCCTCTAAATGCAGTTCTGAAACACATTCACTGCTACAGGTGACAAACTTCGTAAAGATAACATTGCATGGTTGCAGATGGCAGTATAACACGAAATTGCAGGGTTGCAGATGGCATTTGAAAATGATAAAGTGGTAAAACAATGTGCAGGGCATAAAACATATGATTTCCTCAAGTGGCATACACTAATACTTGTGTGGAAGGCAAATAACTATCCTGGACACTATCTTACACCCACTTTGACTGTGCGAGTGGAAATGGGGGGCATATCAGGCTGAATGCATGAAATGTATAATGTACCGTATAAAAAATAAATTATCATTATTTGTGAGGACACATATTTACCATTCTGAAACATCCATATATCCTTCTCCGTTGCTGTCATCTGCAGAGCTGTCAGGCTGATTGTTGCCAGAAGCTGACAACGCAGAGGCAAGTGGCTTGAATAAATAAGGCTCAATGCTCACGGCTGTAACGACAGCACAAGACAGAGCTGACATTTCACTCTCATCATCAGAGGACATCGTTATAATTTAATACCGCCACAATAATAGTTGGTGCTGTGTTTACAGTTTCATGGGAATGATGGCAGTCAGCTTCTCACTGGAGCTCCGTCTGCATGTCCCCACCTAATGATGTCATTACGCATGATGTCTGCTGCCAAAACGGAGCTCTGTGGATAAAAATAGATTGAGCGTCGAGAGCGTGATACTCGGTTATAATATTTTATTCTATACTGAAAACACACTGAAATGGTGCAAATGGAGCACACAGCACAGACATTTGCCAGGTAAGGAAGCAGCATATATAATTTTGTCACAGAAATCATGCATCTGTTGCACATGATCTTTAAGCAAGACCTAGGCTGCCCTGCATAAAATAATCAACCCCTTATCTTTCCCAAGGAAAACAATTTAGGCAAGTGAGCTGGACCAGAGTCCGAAGAAAACCGCTTAACCCGAACTTTCCATCCCCCATCCCAAATCTGTTCACTATCTAAAGTTGGGGTGGGTTTATTTAAAACCTCACATCTCTGTCAGAGCCAAAATAAAATGTCCTCAACATTGACTCCTTCGTTTTTAAACATAACAGTGATAGTCTTAACAGCAGGTTTCGATAAAGGGAGAACGTGGAAGGGGGCCCAAAGGGGGAAAGCTTTAAATTTAGCATACTGGACCCAAAAACGATCCAAATGGGAAACATGTTTAAAGCTTACATCAAAATTGGAATTCCTTAAACTAATCAGGGCAAATATTTCCGATGGGAAAAAATGCATCGACCCTTTAAGCAAATTTTTAGCAACATACAGCCTGTCAGGGGGAGTATCCAACCCTCCTTTATATAAAAAATGGACAGCATTGCGTCTAGAAGCAGGCTCACCTTTATGCGACTGGAACAAATCCGTGAGCTTAAAACCCACTGAGATACCAGGTTTGGGAGCCCCACCCTGCCGAGCCTTAGGGTCCTGACCTGAACAGCCTGGTGTAGCGGGGGTTGAGCCTCTTGGTTCCTCGGAAGCTGGAGAAACCAAGCTCGAGGTGGGACACCGCGAAGCAGAGGCATGCACCCCAACACCAGAAACAGGAACCTCAGAAACCACAATATCCCCAACACAGCAATATCCCCCCCCAACAGTTTTATTAACAGACACAGAGTCCAAAGCACAAGAAGCAGATAAATTACCCTGGGGCAAGTTGGAGCTCAGAGGGACAGAAGACACAGCATCCACCGATTTACCAGTGTTTTTCAGCATCCTAATATAGGAAGGATCTTGTGAGTCTGGAGACCAGGACCCACCACCTGATTGTTCCCAACCAGCCTCCCGTAGTACCTGATCAGGAGACCAAGAAGTGTCCAAAGGTAAAATCACTGGTTTTGAAGTGCTTGACCCCTCAGCTCCAGAAGCAGAAGGAACTCCAGGCAGTTTGCTCCATCCAGGTCTCTGGACTCAGGAGGTGAAAGGAAACGTCTGTCCAGCAAAGGACACTTCTGAACACGGTAAAGGAGAAACAGGGGCACCATCAATAGGCGCAGGAGAAACAGTGTGCAGGGGCTTGAGGCACACGGATACAGAACCCGTCGAACTGCCAGCCCGAGAATCAGGGAAATGGTCCGTAGGAAGTGTAGGAACGACCGTATTCTGTGAAACACACCTTTCCTCTGGTCCAGCCGCCAAAGCCATCCGACTAGAAACAGAAGACACTATCGCAGAGGATCCAGCAACATCCGAAAAACCAGCAATTTTACGGTCGAGTAAGTCCATTTGCAGTAGTAACTGAGAACGTGCAGCGATCAGCCCTGATTTATCTGAAGGCAAAGAAGGCACGATTTCACAAGCAGAATAAGCCATAGCAGCAGCACCATCAGAGGTAAGAATACTGAGGTCAACAACCTCAGCCACATCACAAGCAGCAACAACAGCCTCTGGATCAGACAGTACAGGAGAGGAGGCCAGCTCCCCTGTATTAGATGCATTATCTCCTTCAGCATTCTAGGCCGACTGACCATAGCAACGCTAGTGGCCAAGCGTCCCCCTGCTGGCAGCAATGCAGCAGCAGAGTAGGGGAATTTTTTATTGAGAAAATCATAACATCAAGCAAATAGCCGTAAAAAAAACAAAAACTAAATAACAAGAACATAAGAAGTCATATACAATCAGTATATCATAAAACCAGAAACAAAATAAGCAAGTAGAAAAACAGTATACATGACATGCAAGGAATTTATACAAGGTGAAAGTAACAATCCTAACTTAAGAACAAAAAATCAAAATGAACCCAGAGAGAATGAAACCTTGAGGGAGTAAACTGTTTATATTCAGATTCCTTAATAGATATTAGTGCAGTTTCAATATAAGATATAATATCCGCAGGTATTGTCGGAATTTGTTGCAATACATATTGCATCTGGTTTGGCCATAAATAATACTTACAAAAGCAAACAAGACCCTGAGTGTGTAGATGAAATATGTGCCATGGAGCAGTGAAAGCACCCAAAATAAATACTTGATATGTAATCCTGCTCAGGAAGGGCCATTTCCACTTGTTTGCCAATGTTTTCCAGAACAAACGGGCATCTGCACAAGTAAAAAAAATGATCCATGGATTCTTCTAATTAGAATACAAAAGGGTTTAGGACAAAACCGCTCCTGTGAGGATTTGTGTTTTAGATTACCCTGAACTTGTAGTTTCCATGGCAACACATCAGGAAACATCCCACATGTGTGGTGGAATCTGTTTATCTTTAAGAATGTTTAAAGCATTAGACATACCAGTTGAGAACAATGTGGGAAAAGCACACGGCTTAAAAGCCATCAGAAAAGCCACATATATTTGTTTCCTGGTCAAGGATAGTAAAGAAGGTTTACTAACCTTCCAAGCTCTCAGGGTACGGAAACTATGACGTAAGAAGGAACCCCAGAAACACGAGAAAGGTGAGGGGGGAGGTCAGTCCAAGCAGTCATGATAGGAGTCACAGCACTACACACCCATGAATCACAAACAGAAAAGGAATATCTAAAACTTTGGAAAAGGTGGAAGAGAAAAAAGGATAGGAAAAAAGCAATAGGGTGTATCATATCCAGACCACCCTGGTGGACAGGTAAATAAGTCACAGCCCGTTTAATGGGATTAAGATGGCTACCCCAAATCATCTGAAAAAATGTGCTATAAATCCTAGTTTCTAAGTTCTTAGGAGAGGCATAAATATGGCTAAGTAATAAAAAATAGGAGTAAAATTTCTTCACCACCAGAACCTCTTCTTTTTCCCCAGTTTCCAAGTCTTCCAAATCTGACTTTAGACTCACCAAGTGTGAGAGGGTGTTTCCCAATTATAACCAGCTCCATCCGGAACATTAAACAGGAGTCCCAGAATTCTTTTGGGAGTAGTACAAAACCTAATACCATTCCGCCTTGAAATAATGGCAGAGCCAGGGTCCAAGAAATACATACACTTTTTGTAAATTTATACTACCCTCGAAAGAAAGAGAAAGATTGAAATATTTGAGTGCAGTATCACCCTGAGGTTAGTTCTGATGTAAGCAATACCACATCATTCATGACACACAGAAATTTTAACAGGCAATACATCAGGAGAACAAGCGAGACCAATAATACTAGAGTCCCATTTAATTTGACGAATGATGGGATCTAAGGCAAAGGCGTACAATAAGGGACTAAATGGGCAGCCTTGACGGAGTCCTACCACCTGTAAAAGGGTGTTACCCGTGAATCCATTTATTATTGGAATGAAATATGCCAAGGAAAGCATGTGTGAGAGCCATTGTAAAACAAGTTGTGGAATACCATAGAGTGTCAAAATCTGAAGTAGATACTTGTGATATACAGAATTGAAGGCTTTAGTCTGGTCCAGAGAGAAAACAAAACCTGACAACCCTTTACTATTCCGAGCTTCAAAAATCTCCCATAAAGAAAAGAGGTTTGATTGTATAGAACGGTCTCATAGTACAGGATTGAGCCGGATCAATGAGATCAGGAGTAATCTTCCTAAGGCGAGAACAAAGTACGTTAGATAACATTTTATAATTGTGTTGAGGAGAGGAAGGGGTTTCCAATTAGCAATGGAGTGAACATCCCCTATTTTAAAGAGGAATTTCAAAAAAGATATACCAAATTCGGGGTTTATCTCTAAAGAATTCAATATAAAAGCGTAGACTTGGGTTAGAATTTCTAACAAATGTTCCTGAAATGTTTTATAAAACTCATGTGTGAGACCATCAGGTCCAGGGGCTACCTTCGGTTTTAGATGTGATATAGCACAAACAACTTCCTCTCTTGAAATTGGACTCATACGGTCTGGTATTTGATGTGTAGAGATCTGGGGGTCCGAGCCAAAAAACAGAGGATAAATCAGGGTGGAGTGGAACAGTACAAAAGCATGTTGTAAATGTGAATGCATAACAGAAAAACATTTCCGGATTGTGTACATAACATTACCATGCTCATCCATTAAGCCATGCATGACAGTAGAGGAAAGTCTGCTCCTTAAAGGCTAAAAATGGGTTTAGCAGAAGGGACGGGGAGTACGACACGCATAAAAAATCTAGGGTTCGAGCATTATCATATTGAAAGAAAACATGAGACGTTTAATCTTAGAGATTTGAGATGAATAATCAACAGGAGAAGAGACAGAGAGGGACATCAATTTATATAACTGATTGCTGTAGGTTAAGTATATGAAGGTATTTGTCCCGGCCTTCTTCTTCCTAGGTGTTGAAAAGAAAAGACGGATTTCTGCTTCAATCTTTCCACCAATCCCAAATGGAATCATAAAAACAGAGAACGGAAATACGGGCCTGAAAAATAGTGTGGACTTGAGACTGAACGAAAAAGGAAAAAAATAAAGTATTATTCAATTTCCATTGGGGGTAGATTGAAACAGGGGACAAAGAAGTATAATCAATGAAAAAAGTACCTATCAAAAGGCAGTGATCTGAAATTTCAGTATGGCGTAGAACAAACTGTTTAGGAACACAATGTTTGGAGACAAATATATAGTCAATCCTAGTGTGGAACACTGACCTGTGGTATGTGTATCCTGCATCAGAATGTAAAAAACTATATGCATCCTGCAAACCTGCATCCTTAATCAAGGAGGACAAGGCCGAGGAATCGTACATACACTTTTTCTTCTGAAGCTGTTCTAAAGCCAACATCTAGAGAACAGTTAAAATCCCCCCCCCCCGATGATATGTTTACGAGTACATAAAAACCGCTTGATTAAATCAAATAAAGCAATACGGGCTGCTTTAGTTTGTGGACCATAAATTACAATTACACGTAAAAAAATATCAAAAATAGAGCAGTCCATAATAAGTACCCTTCCAGGAAAAATATCTATGATGCAAGATACAGAGAATTGTGGTGAGAAAAACAGTATAGCCACACCATCAGCAGTGTCAGTCCCAAAAGTCCAGTAGGATGGGCCTTTATACCACCCACGTCTAAGTTATTGTACCTCAAATAAGGTAGAGACATGGGTTTCTTGTAACAACAGAATGTCTAAAAGAAGTGAGGCAGCAAAATGAGTGAAAACCATCTGCCTCTTATAGCTTTTCAAGCTACTAACATTTAAGGATGCAAGTCGGAGGGTAGCCAGGCCAAAAAAGTCAGTCAACCACTACCGTCCGTAACAGCGATATTTTTCCTTTTTTTACTCCCCTTCTTAGATTTCATGAGTTTCTTTCTGGAAACATCCGGAGGTTTAGATGTAGGAGGATCAATGTCAGATAATAAAGCAGATACGTCAGAGTCACCATCAGTATCATCTTTTTCACCTTTCAGACAGTCAAAAGCATTGGAAAAGGGAATATCAGAAACTTTCAGATTTTTATGGGCAGCAGCCCTAGTAACCCGCCTGCCAGGTTGGAAACCTTCTGAACTGTAGAATCGGAGTAGCAGGAGGAAAAGGATGTAGCAGGAGGGGGAGGGTCTACCATCATCTCAGAAGTAGAGGTTGCTTAAATCAGGTGCAGAGTTACTCACTGGCAGGGAAATAGGAGGATCTATCATAAGAGGCATGGGGGGGCATTGTGGGTTTGGGAACAGGTCCCAGAGAACTTAGACGGTCTTGAATCTTATCCTGAGCTTTTTGAACTAATACCTCCGAATTCCAGCCCTCTTTATGATTTTTACTAGCCTAGGGACACTGGTGATAAGCATGTCCCAATTCATTACACAAATTACATTGAAAGATATTTTCACAAGAAACACTAGGGTGTCCATACCCCCCACATAAACTGCATTTCAACAAGTTGCAGGTACTTCTTAATGTGTGGTGGCTCCCACATTTGTAGCAGGCCCGAGGTTGTCCACTATAAAACAGACCTCTCTATCCTTACCTAAAAAAAACTGTTAGGTAAGTGCACCACATCCGAGTTTACTTGAAAAAGCTTAACCCTAAACCTCCAACCCCCCTGTCCACAACCCTTCATCATCCAAAACAGCTTCGGGGGGGGGACAGAACATTACATCGGTTTTGTAGCCAGTGATAAATATCGCTTATGCTAACACCCTCATTTCAGAACATGATAGTGACTGTACGTACAGTTGGTTTAGTAAGGGGAATTACCAAAAAAGGAGTCCAGAGAGGAGAATTTTTTACAGAAGTGTAAGCATGCCAAAACCTGTCCAAGCTAGCTGAGGTCTTGAAACTGACATCAAAAGTCTTCTGCCCGTAGATGTGGATCAGAGCACAGATATCTGAGGCCTGAAAGTGTAGCGCCTTTCAGGAGCGTCTGAGCCACATAATAGCAGTCAGAGAAATCTCAGATAGTCCACCCCGATAACGGAGATGGATGGCATTCCCACGGGTGCTTGCTCAAGCTTTTTTTAATAAATTGGAAAGTACAGGCCTCCTGTTAGCAGAGGGGGTTGCTCCAAATGCGGAGGTACAGTGTCAACCAGCATATGTGAGGCACCTTCCCCAGCTGTATCCAGTGAACTATAGGAAGTAGGAACAGAATTCACCGGGAGGGAAGGAGGACCAGAAGTACTATGGGGAGCAGCAGGAAAAATGATCGTAGGAAGTAATATCGAGGATTCCTCTGGGTCCTGGGAAAAACAATAAGGTAACTCAGAACCTGAGATGTAGGTGGAGAATCAGCAGAACAAGCAGGGCCCAGAGTCCATAATATCCCCCATGAAACCTTAGAAACATCTTTAGACAATGAAACAGTACTGTCTTTCTGAATTAACAAGTTCTTACTAGGAGGTATCTCGGTGGAGCTCATACTTGGTGCAGGCCTTTTTGGAGAATATAAAACTCCATGTCTGTCCTCGTCCCATGAGGGATCCGGTATCCAAGTGCCCGAAGGGGATTTTGTCCAACCTGCCCCTTGTAATGCCTTTGGGGCAGTCCAGGTGGGGTCTGAAATGTCCGTTGAAGCCAGCAAGCCAAACTGAGAATGGAGCAAGGCAGTAGTAGAAATGGGAGGCTGAGCAGAGGTAGTCCGAGAAGATTCCGCCAAAGGATCCAAATTCACAATTTCCGTAGCCCCAGCATGCGACTCGGCAGTCGCAGTGACTCTCTGTGTGTTAGACCCGGAAGAACCTGGGGGAAGCAACGGTGCAGCACACAGTGCCACCGCAGATTTGCGTTCTGACTGAACAACTGAGTCGGTGCAGAAACATCCCGTACATGCAAACTCTCCAGAGACGCAGAAAAAGCAGACGGTATGATGGTAGGTGAAGACTCCAAAGTTCCAGGCAAAGATAAATGCATTGCTGTGGTAGAAACAGGCTGAGAATCTGAAGAATTGTCCAGGAGCAACAGAGGAGCACAGGATGAAAGGTCTGTACTGCAGCAGGGTGTCTCAGAGACTGAGAGGTCCATCCTCATGACCAGAGCGTCCCCCTACCGCAAAGAGTAGGGGAAAGTTTTATTGAGACAGAAAATTGTGAAACACATACCAGTACTGCACAAAATCTACAAACAGAGAGAGAAAAAAGGAATACAAAGGTAATACAGTATATAACAATTTGCAAACAGAAAAGAAAGGCATTACAAAGATATAATGAAGGAATAACCATCAAGTCACAGCAAAATCTGAGTCAGTTATCCAAGGAAGTGTAATCCATAAAGCAAGCAGGTGTGACTTGAGTGCATGTTTTGTTCAAGTTCATAGATGGTTTTCAAATCTTTCACTATTTTCTGTTCTAATTCCAAATATGTAGTCTTTCTGTTGTGAGAGCAAACTTACATCTAGCCATCCAAATGTTCCATTTAATTACAATGAAGACACGATTTAAAGTATCTGCATGCCAGGAGGACCACTGAGGGAAAAACACCACACATAAGCATCTGAAAAGTTACAGACTGAAAAATTGGGTAGCCCACTGTCGTGCAAAAAGGCCCACCAATTCCAATAAATGTACATTCAAAAACAAATGGGAGATTGTCTCCAATGCATCTGTGCATATATGGCCTAGAATACACTCTATCTGGAAGCTGTTTATGTTTGTGGTTGGCTTTAACATTTATCCGTTTATGGCAAGATAGCCAATGAAAATCCCACATATGTGCAGGTATTCTTTTACGCCGCAACAAAGCTAAAAGAGAGGAAAGATGCTGGACCGGACATTTCTCAAAAGGGGATTGTGTCAAACAAATAGAGGGGAGAAGAGTCTTATATAGGGTCTTATGCGGATGGGCAATAAGTATCTGAGGCGATACTTTCCATTGTTTCAAGTGTAAAAACATATGTTTCACATACAATGGCGTGCCTTCTGTATGTCAGACACGTAAGGAGTTGTGTTCCACTGGTGGAACCAAACTCCACAGGAATCATAAAACCTATTTCCCACCTCTCTGAGAGTTGATCAGAAGAGGTCTCAGATTAGCCATAAAAAAATGCTAGAAAAAACAGCAGAGGATTTATCATACCAACACCTCCTCCATAGCAGACAAATAAGTAACATTTCTCTTGATCGGGTTCAGCCTGCTCCCCATAACGCCTTGAAAGAAGAGGCTGGAAACCGTTGTTTCCAGTTGTTTTGGAATAGGAAAAACATAACTTAAATATAGAAACAATGGAATCTGAAAGGGTTTTATCAAATAAACTCTTTTTCTTCCCAATCGTCCCTCTATTCCAAGAGGCGACTTTCAGTTTACCCTGTTGCATTTATGATCCCAGTTAAAAAATCAGAATCTTTGGTCCCAAAATAAACCCCTAAGTACAAATAGGGCTCTCTACTAGAGGCTGGCCAATATAGGACATCGGGGCCACGATCGATCCTAACCTGATGCCCACACTTTTGTCAAAGTTCAGACGGGCCCCTAATAAGTTCCAAACACAGTACATACTTGTAGGAGGTCGTTACTGAGGACGTATCAGCTACTAGGAAATATATATCATCTGCTATATGCTAGCTGTAAACGGAGTGCGGAAGCGGGCAGGAGATGGTATGAATCTGAGGGTGAAATATTCAGGCGTCAAGCAGGACATCTAAAAACAGGACATATAGGGAGGACTTACAGGATAGCCTTTGGCGGACTCCTCTTTTAACAGGAATCATAGGTCCTACTCACCCATTTTACCATAGGGACCACCGGCGTCTTTGTAGAATTTTTGTAGCCATCAGATCATGTCTTTCGGTATATGCAGAAAACGAATGCCGTCCACAAAAAATTGTGGTTAACCGAATCAAATGCAGCCTTCTGATCTACTGAAACAATGATACCAGAGGTCAGGCCCACAAATCCATGGGAAAACAGATCTCGAGGAGAATCAGTGATCTGAGATTCGCCTGGTAGGTATAGAACAAGACTGGGTAGGTGTAATACCTGCTACAATGCCAGTCAGACGTTATGGAGTATCTTCATAAGGATCTTAAATCAGTATTTAACATGCAAAGAGGCCAGTTCTCACCGTGAGGTGAATGTCTCCTTTCTGTTTGTAGATATACAGCAAAGTACCCTTCAGAAAATCTAAGGGGAATGTCCTCGCTATGCAACAGGGCATTAAATACTGAGGTCAATTCAGTGGCCAAGTGAACATTTAACACTTTATACAAATCAGCTGTGAGACCATCCGGGCCAGGGGTTTTCTGCAAGGGCAGTGAGGAAATCACTGAAGACAGCTCTTGCACCATCACGGTAGCACATGCCACAGCCACAGCCACATTCTGTTCCGACGGGAGTGGGATCTCAAGATCCGTGAACAGGGTGGCAATGTCAGTCATAGTAGCTGGAAGGGGGGAGAACAAGGTGGTCGTGGTGATCTGTCACAATCTGCAGAATTTCAGAACGTGTAGAGCACAACCACTCACAGAGTTCTCGCTAGGCTCAGCATTGATTTGGGAAACAAGACTGAATTAGACTCAAAGGCAAGCAACACGCCCTCGTGGTCCAGATATGTGGGAATTTATGTTGATGGTACAATTGTTGATTGTTTGACTGAAAACAAAGCATGTCCCTCCCGTATTGCTTGTATTTGAAGAGATAGGTCCTGACCAGTCATATGTGTTTCTAGACAGCAGCCACTGTAGATGAGTTCTCTTTTGTAAATAAGCCAAATAATCCTCCCACTTTTGTCGACTGTAACTTTTCAGATATATAATCAGGTGTATGTTTCTGTGATCCAACCACCAATGTATCGATCGTTATAGCAACAAAGCACAGATTTATGAGCAGATATAAAGGACAATAAATCTTTGAAACATCATGTGTCCTGCAATAGGGTAGTGTTAAATTTCCAAAATCCTGGCCCTTGCTAAAGGGCGGCAACTGAGCCTACACCGACTGAGAGTAGTTTAGATCAGAGAAGCCACTGCCTGTGCCTGGAGCAGAACTTTGCATTGGCAATGTGACGAGAAAAAGACAAAATCAATCCTTGTTGCCAACGTGCTTTTTAAATGTGGGTATGTTTGGTCGCGGAAGAGAGGTGTTCCAGTCAAGTGCGCCATCCAAATTAATTTATCCAATTCATGGAGTCACAAAATTTTTGGTGGTGGCAAACAAACTTTGTCTTGAAGACTCAGGCCACAGTTAAATCGCCAGAAAATCACTTAGTGGCGTGTGTAAATAGGGGTCGATCAAGGAAAATAAGGCTATCGCGAGTCGACTTAACTTGTGGGGCATAAATGTTAATGGCTCGGTATGGCAGTTACCTAAAACAAAATCTAAAATGGACCCTACCAGGAACTAAATCAAACAGTTTAAGTAATCGAAAGTCTGGAATATTAATTAGAATGCCAAGATTCCGAACAGGGGTCCGGCCTCTAGACCAAAACGATGGGCCCAAAAGCCAGTCTTGTTTAGCTTGTCTAATCTCCTGCAATCGTATGGAGTCTAGTATCCTGCAAACAAAAAGATACCTAATGGCAAAGTCTTAGAAGGAAAACACTAATTTATGTTTCTCATGTTTCATACTGTTTAGATTAATGGTATGGCAAACGGCGCGCCATGTCATAAAAATAAGGTAGTCAAGAACATCACTATTTCTCTTCCTGCTAAATTCTTTCCTTTCAGTTTAACCCCTAGCCTTCCACGCTTTTTTGTGAGAGGCGCGTGCCCAGCTGGAGCTCTGAATCTGTAGAGCCACTGGAGAAGACGCGATGGAGGATGGTCAGACTCCCCCACGGTGATCGTAGATGGCTGAAGCACCTCGAAGGTATTAGACAGGGTTATGGGCTGAGTTATCAATGTCTTTGTAGGAGGTGGTGAAGTACGAGGTCCAGCCCTCAGGGACCTCCCTACGCATGACAGTAAAAGGTTCACAGGGGGTGTGTATAGTACTAGACCTGAGTTTGAGGCAAGTCTGATGTGAGCTGACAGGGCATTTGTCGGTTGGGGTTCCACCTTAATGGTGTTCTCACAATATCGGTTCTTGGGAGCAATGACCGGGTAGGGCTAGGCACAGGGTCTGCAAAGCTGGGATCACCGCCGCTGCAGGGGGTGCGCCACTGTGGTATGAAGCAGTGCTTTTGTGCCTGTGTAATCACAAAGCGCTGATCAACGCCACCATCATTATTCGCCTGAGCGTGAGGCAGACCAGTGGCAAGTTTGAAAAGAATGTCCTAGCTCTTCACAAAGGTTACATCTGCTAATATTCCAGCAATGGATCCAACGTGACCTAACTCACCACAATTATTACATTTTTATCTTGTCACATACATTACTCAGGTATGAGGGATCCCTACATCTGTAACAGGCTTTGGGCTGACCGGAGTGAGGACTCTCATTGACCTAAGAAAAGGAATTAGGTAAATGGACAGGGCCAGAGTCATTGGTATGTAACAGAACCTTAAACTCCACCCTCCCGTCCAAATATTTTCCATGTCCAGGATAGCTTCAGGTTGGCCCTGTCCCTCTAGAGCAGTTTCAACCAGTACAAATATCAGACACATCCACGCTTTCTTTCAAACATCACTGTAATGGTTCTAAAGATGGTTTCCAGAGGGGGACGGGCCTGAAAGGAAGTCCATAAAGCAGTATTCTCAAGGCGTGGTACTCTAGCCCAAAGCTGTCTAGGCTACTAGATGTCTGGAAACTCACATCTAATGTGTGATTCACCCATACATGGATCAGAGTGTAATCTTATGGGCAAAAATTTCAATGAGTCCTTCAACAGAGTTCTAGCCACATACACCGCGGTCAGGAGGGTCTGGAAGTCCACCTTTATAAACAAGTCTCACAGCATTATGTCTTTTCGCAGTAAGGACAGGGTGATGAAATAAAGAGGAGAAGGAACAGACTGTCCCACCTGTAGCAGAAGGAGTCTTATCCTTATTAACAGAATCCAAGACAGTTACTGCTTTACCATCAGATGGGGGGCATACTTCCGAAGTGGGCTTTTGCACAAGGGACAAAACAGGATCTTGAGTGAGTTGTAGTTCCATCGGCATGCTCAAGGGGTCAGAAGAACACTGTGAAGCCAGTTTCCCCTGTTGCACTTCCAGGAAGTCCTCAGGACTGGGGGACCGAATAGGGGACGGACCGGAGATCCAATGCCCAAGCCCAGGTTCCTGAATCCACCCAGCACCACGCAATGCGGATTCTACTGACCAGGTAGACTCTACATCATTACCAGCAATGTGTGCAGGGGTTTTCAAAAAAGGTCTGCCATCTGGGGGTGGCTCAGGGAGCGTATCATGTGTTCCAGCAGAGCAGTTCGTCGGCACCTGCAAAGCAGGCCTTGTGTCAGGACCAGTAACTAACAGTATCGAACTCTCCAATGCAGGTGACAGCACAGGGGGCATTCCTGATAGCCCTGTGAGTCCCTCAGAGAGATCAGAGGAGCCATCACTGGTCTGTAGCGGCACCTGCATACTACAGTAGATCATCTTGTATTAGTTGGAGAGCATGTAGCGCGAATGGTAGACCGACTCAGCCAAGCTCTCCAAGTCATAGTCCTGCATTTCATACTCATCAATGTGTCTTCCACCACTGGAATAGCAAGAGAGGTAATATTGTCCATTGCCGTGAGGGTAGGGAGGAGGTATAGTTTCCACAATAGATACATTCCTGGAGGTACTTTCAGACGAAACAGTCGCTTCCTTAATCATAACATTGTCAGTCGAGGTCTCCAAACATCCAGAGACAGGAGCTGAGATCAAGTCTCCTGCCTCCCCAGCTACCTCTGCAGCAAGCACAGGAGGTTCCGCCATCTTGGACAGAGTATTCCCCCCTGTCGAGTAGGGGTACTTTATTAGGCAAGAAACACAACATCACACAAAAAAGGAAAGAAAAACAGAACAATTGAAATGTTACAAATACAGATCTGATAGTGTCAAAGAAAACAAACAAAAAAAATCAACAAAAAGAAAAATCTTTCCATAAATAGTTAACATAGGATGTGGAATATTTTTTACCATCCTGACAACGAACAGTTTGTAAATCAGTAACAACAGCAGAGAATAACATCAAAATCTGTATGAAATTGTTGCAACACAAAAGAACAACGAGCTTGCCATAAATAATATTGCAAGAGCGCAAAAAAAAACATTCAATGTGCTTCTATGATATCTGTCCCAATCTCTAAGATAATCACCTAATACCAGAGTACAGTAAGAGATTGACCGTAAGTGAGGCATATGCCAGCTTCTAGCCGCAAAGTCCCAAAACTTCTGACTATGAGGACATTCAATAAAGAAATGAGACTGGCTTTCCTCAATATTAATACAATCTTGTCTTAAACAATATCTTTCAGTTATTGGTTTATACTTTAGATTTCCTCGAACTCCTAACCTACCATGAGCAGATATCCATATAATGTCCCAAACTTTAAACAAAATTCTTTTGTCAGTTAATTTACTGAGTACATACTTCATATTAGATGGGGAGCAAGATGGAAAAAGTAATATTACTTTCTGCACATCATACACAATGTATTCATAAAAGGACTTCCTGTGTAAAGACTGTAATTTATGTAAAGGAATCTTCCATTGATGGAATTTCTTCAAAGTCGAGATGCCATATTGTGGTATATCATCTGATAATAATATTTTAGGGGAAGAAGGACCATTTAAAAAATATTTATGCCATATAGATTTGATCCAGAATTGCCAAGGAAGAGACGGCACTCAGCAAATGAATGAAAAAGGAAGAAAAAGAAAGACAGCATGAAAAAAATTATAGGATTAATCATATGTAATCCCCCTCTGTTAGTCGGAGATAATGTGATACTCTCTTCACAGGGTTCAATCTATTGCCCCATAACATCTGAAAAAATACTATAAATTCTAGTTTCCAACTAAAGTAGAGGTGGAAAAGGTGACTTAAATAAAGAAAAATAGGCAAAACAAATTTTTAATGATCAAAACTTTCTTTTCCCAAATTTCCAGTGTTTCCACTGATTAACTTTAGTTTCACCCACTGCTAACTGCTTTTCCCAATTATAGAACTCCATATTAGTTATCCCAAACCAGACACCCAGTATTTTCTGAGGCCCAGTGACAAGGGGAACATCAAAACAATGTGATAAGTCCGGAACTAACTGACCCAATTGCATCACAAAACTTTTTGTAATATTAAGAGAGGCACCAGAGTATCTGCCAAAGAAAAGAAAAAACTCTAAGGCTCTCCGCAAAGAGAACGAGTCAGCTAAAAGAAGGGTCACGTCATCTGCAAAAGCAGTAACTTTAACCATTTCCAGACCCGCAGAAGGAGCAATACCTGAAATGGAGGTGTCACCAATAATGCTTCTAATTACTGGATCCAAAATAAAAGTGTATAATAAGGGGCTTAAGAGGCATCCCTGCCGAACACCTCGGAAATCATAATTTTCCCCTAATAGTCCATTCACTATTGAACTGAAACTGCGGATGCATACAACTGTGAGATCCATTGTACAAAAGTATCAGGAATTCCATATGAAGAAAGAACAAAGTACAAATAAGGATGATTAATTGTATCAAACGCTTGGATTGATCCAAAGCTGCTATGGAGTTCAGAGGAAAAAAAATTAGGTTGACAAGCAAAAGATCTCTAAGTAGAAAGAGGTTGTGCTGTATCTTCCTATTTTGATCGCATACATGTTTGTGCAGGTGAATCAAAAGCCTAGCTAATTTCTCTAACCTATTATTCAAGATTTTAGATAAAATCTTATAATCACTGTTTAGCAAACAAATTGGTCTCCAATTTGAGAGTAGTTTTTTATCCCCTTTTTTATAAATGAAGGTCATCAAGGATATCGAAAAGTCTTGACAGGAGATCCCTGATGATAGGTAACAAATACAATGGGAAGAAAAAAACCCATATATTCTATACACTTTTTATAGAACTCATTAGGTATCCCATCCATACCAGGGGAGGATCCGAGCTTTAATTGTTTAATTACTTCAATTACCTCAGAAGAGGTGATAGGTAATCGTAAGGACTGAACCAAATCACGAGGCAGTTGAGGAAGAGAAGAAAAAACCATGCTTGAGAGAGAATCTGTATGTAACACTTGAGGGGATGAAAATAATTCTGAATGTAATGCTGCACTACCTGTAGCATACCACCCATCAGTGGTAATTAGTTCATCATTTGCATTAAGCAAACCAGTCATGAGAGTATCTCTTAAGTGTGTTTTACATGCATGGAAAGGTCACAGCCATTGGGAATTTTTACAGGTAAGCTGTAAATTCCAAATCCAAAGATTTGGCTCTATTGTATTGGTAAGTTTTCATTTGTTGCTTAATATTCTTTATTTGGGAAGAAAGCGAACATGGTCGCGTAGAGGGAGGGACATGAGCCTATATATAGTTTCCGGAGTAGAAATATTTCCTATATTCATCCTGTACTTTGCTTTTACCCTAGGACTGAAATAAATGTTTAACTTCAATCTTAAATTGCCTCCACCATTCATATGGGGAGGAAAATAGGCCAAAGTGGAGGATTTTGCAGCTAAGAAAAATTTAGTTTTGAAAATGAACCGGTCTGAGAGAAAGGAAGTATTTAATCTCCAGTGTGATATACAAGAATATAATCTAGGAGGAAGATGTCGTAGAGATAAAGTACAAAATAAAATATGATGATCAGAGAATTCCACTGAACTACAACACAAGACACAACCTGAATATAGTGTGAAGTAAAAACATATATCTATCCTAGTGGCAAGGGTGTGCCTATGATAAGTGTTCCCACCTGTAGGGTGTAAGCTACGAAGACATCCAGAAGCCCAGCATCTGTTACCACCTCAATAATGCATGTGAATCACAATAAACCTTTTCCCTTGTATTTACGGAACTGGATATCAAGAGAACAGTTAAAATCCCCTTCCCAAACTAAATGTCTCCTGGTAAATAAAAAGGGTTTAATTTCTGTAAATAAAGTAATACGGCCTGTTTTAGTCTGTGGGCCTTAAACATTAAGAAAGCGTAAAAAATAGTCACCCCATGCACAGTCTAATATAAGAGCTCTGCCCGGTAATAAATCTGTCACCTTCATAATTTTAAAAGAAGAGTTACCAAACAATATAGCCACTCCATCTGCGATTTCAGTACTAAAAGACCAAAAAGAAGGGCCACAAGTCCATAGTCTTTTTAATCTTTGTTCCTCAGAAATAGAAGATACCCTTGTCTCTTGTAAAAAAATGATATCTAATTTCAAAGATGTGAGATATGAAAATATGGATATCTGCCTATGAAACGTCTTTAAACTGCATACATTTAAGGAAGCAAACTTTAAAGCGGCCATGAAAATACTTAAGAGCTATGCTTTGACTTACTTCTTCCTTTTTTTTCCTCCTTTTTCCCTTCCTCCCTATCTTTAGCAAGTTCTGTAGATTTGCTGTCTTCATCGCCTGTCACAATTTCAGAGAGATGAGAGGTCTCAGACTCCATATCTGAGTCTCTAACCTCATCCTGAAGGGGGGAAAAGATATTTTCAGTCACAACCGGACTGATCTGGGACTGTTTCAAGGAGGCTCTGGTAAACCTCCTGCTTTTAACAATTTCAAAAGGGGGTGGCATACTGGAGACCTGACTCTGACTCTCTCCTGATTGAGGGGGAACCAGAAGTACAGTATCCTGAGGTTCATTAGCCACAGTTTGCACAGATTTAGCAGCATCTGGGAATGAGGGGGGTGGGACAGGGTCTTGCCTTGGGGAGGGGAGGGGTTAACTCTTTCACCTGGAGTTTGCAATTTAGCCTGGGCTTTTCAAGCAAACCGCCTTGGTCTAGACCTTCAGAGCAATTATGCCTCGCCCACGGACACTGATGGAGGGATGGCCCTTCTCCTCACAAAGGTTACATTGAAAATATTGGTACACCGTCAACAGAATGCCCAAACCCCCATAAAGGACACTTCATCATATCACAGACACTACTAATGTGTGTTCTATCCCACATTTATAACATGCTTTAGGCTGCCCAGATAAAACATACCCTCTGTCTTTTCCTCAAGAAAAACTATTCGCAGATGAACAACCTCAGAATTGACTTGTGACAATTTCACTTTAAATTTCCACCCCCTGTCCAAATGCCTCTATATCTAGAAGAGCTTCAGGTGGCCTCAACACCTCATTTGGATTGCAGCCATCGATAGATATCACTAACATTCACCCCCTCGTTTCGGAACATAATTGTGACAAACCTAATTAATGGCCTAGTTAAAGGGATAGCAAAAAAAGGCAGCCACACTGGGTGATTTTTTTGATTGGCATATTTGTCCCAGAATTTGTCCATAAGAGCAGTAGTTTGAAAGCTGACGTCAAAGGAATCCTCCCCAGAAACATGAATGAGGGCATAAATATCCTTAGCACAAAACCCCATTTTAGATTTTAAAAGTTGTTTGAAAACATAGTACCTATCAGGGTGTTCTTTCAAACCACCTCTATATTTTAGACACAGCGCTATGACGAGGGGTTGTTCCAACTTCGATTTGAATAAGTCCGACATTGTAGGTTTGGAAGTGGCTTGATAAGGGGTAGTAGGACCTGTAGAGATCCAGTTGAAAGAGTATCAGGGGCACAGTGGAAAGTTCAGGCCCAAGACCACCTCTCCCTCCCTCAAGTAGATGGCTGAGGGGAACGTTGTTGCATAGGTTCAGGAGTCTTCCTACCTGAGAGCGAGTCCAATCCAGGTCAGTGAACCCAAACTCCCGATCTCATTTCTCTCCATCCCGCCTCCAGAAGCGCCATTTCTTCAGACCAATCTGTGGTACCATCATGACTTCCTCCTTCCTGTAGCCCGAATTGTTGCTGCACTAAAAGCGACGTGCGCGGTCCGATGCTATTTGTGGTCCTCCTGGAAACCGTGTCTCGAGAAAACAGTTCCTGTGCTTGATTTAGCGGCGTATGAAGATCTCCTATGGCTGTATCTCCGTCGCTGGGCAGAGCAAGACCAGGCAAAGGCTCCGGAATCAAGGCACCACAGTAAGTGAAGCAAGCTTACTTTCTTCCAAATCTGGTAGCTGGGTGAATTAGCGACCGCTGAAGATGAACTCCAGCAACGTTATTATGTGGCACAGTGAGAGCAATGGAACTCTCCTCCTGTAATCTTCCACCTCCTCCTCCATCCCGACCTCAGGAACGTCTGCCGTGTCGGGCGCTGACGTCAGCGAGAGTCCCCACCAGCCACTGACCAGCAGCCAGTAGGGGAATTTCCCCGGTGTCCTGGCCAAATTTCCATAATCTAATATTGGTAAGAATAGGGCAAAAAACAATAATTTCTGAATCTTTAGACTAAAGAGAGCTCTAACCCTATAAAAGAAACCCAGAAGTCTCTTTAGTCTCATTGACATAGACGTTATTTGCATTTCAAAGGTCAGATTTTTATTTAGTATAACTCCTAAGTATTTATAGGAGTTTACTCTTTCTATGTTAATTGCTGACTAAGTTCTATTATAGTTGAATTTTTAAGATCTTTTTTACCGAATAACATTTACTGTGTTTTTTTCTCATTCAATAACAATCTCAAGTTGACAAGTTCACCTTAAAGTGATAGTCCTAAATCTTTAGGTCTTACTGTCAGCAGGCTACCCTGCATCTCCTGAGGTCAGAACTAACACCAGGTTGGCAAACCCAGAGTGTAGGTGGTGGTTGAGCTGCCCTCTGCACCTAACGTATTATTTCTCCCACCTAGCATACTATTCGGTTCAAAGTGGATGCCAAAATTAGCAGGCACATTACACTAGGAGTTATCCCTTTACAGTTGTCCTAACCCTTGTGCTTGCATTACATCCCAGATACCCTTCCACAGCAACTACCAACACCAGCAGCCACCAAGAATACCTCTTACGGTGCAGCAAACCAGCTCAATGGGAGACCCACAGTACTCCACCTTCTCCTACGCACCCAGTGCTACCGCACATATATATGGGCCTCTGCTCTAAGGATGAGCCCTATTTCAGCCTTAAGTCTATTCCCCGGCCTTCACCTAGCACTAGGCCTACCTGCCAAATACACCTCCAGGAATCCACTGAGGCCTCATGCAAAACTCTTCTACACGAAGTTAAGCAGAAAATGTATCCTAATCCTACTGCTGATCTTAGGAAACATCCACTCTAACCCCGGACCACTGCCTACTAACCCATAGGCCACAGCTACTAAGAGGCAATTAAAGACTGGCTTTGAACATCTGTAGTCTCTTAGCTAAGCTTGAAGCTTGGGTGGAACGTACCCGGCCAGATGTCATTGCTCTAACAGAGACCTTGCTCTCCCCGCGTAATGAGGACTCAGTACTCTCCCTTCCTGGCTACAACATGCACAGCTGGACTGCACTGGTAAAGGTGGGGGCAGCTGCATAATCTACACTCACAGCTACCTGCAATGCCACAAAGTTCCACTGGCTCTGGCCAGCAGGACTGCAAATGCTTAACATTAAAAATCATACTTGGCAAAGGAGTAAGTGTCTAAATAGGTCACTACACACCCTCTTGGGCACCAGAAAGCAGGGCTTGAAGCCTTTGCTAATTACTACTCCCAAGTTAACAAGAAAAGGAGACCATCATCCTGGGGGATTTTAACTCCAGCTGGCTTGCCAGCTCCAGTGCCACACATAGGGATCTGGTCTCTGGACTTTACCTAATGCAGATGGTCTCAAGCAGCACTAGAACTAACTATTGCACAGGTACAAGCACCCTGATTGACTGGGTCATAACAACATACCCAGAAAGACTATCTAATGTCAAGGTTCTCCATGACACCATGAGTGATCATTTGCTGGTCCAATGTGAGTGGTTGGCCAAACAGGCCAGGGTCCCCCCCAGATTGGTGAGGAATAGGGTTATAAAAAACATGCCATGGCTCACTTCAAGAGCTACCTCACAGGCACAGACTAGAGCTTCATTGACAAATGCCCTCTTGTTGATACAGCACTCCAGCTATTCATCTCCCACTTCAGCACAGCTGTGGACAAGTTCACTCCTTATTGCAAGAAAGTGATTAAGAGAGGTAAATGTGGATTGGGTCACCCCTCAACTGCTCGGTATGATGCGGCAGCGAAAGACGCTCTGGTACCATGCCAGGGAGATGGGGGAAACTACAGATATACAAAGATACAAAGCGGCCATAACAGGTGTACATGGGAAATCCAGCAGGCCAAGGCCACATACTACAAAAAACAGCAGGCTCAATGCTGGGTGATGGGAAGAAGTTTTGGGCTTCGATAAAGAACCTCCTAGGGTCAGGTGACAGGTCCCCTCTCCATGCTTCAGCATAATAGTGAGATAATACTAGATGATGATACCACGTCCACAACATTCTCAGATTATAGCTCAGTCCCCCCCCCGACCGGCTATGTAACCCACTGGAGTACCAGCTACCTCCTTTCCTAATTTCAGACCTGATGCCAGTACAAGCCCTAACTTCTACTTCAAACATGTAACTGCTCAGGAAACAAAAAAATACCTAACTAGAGTGCTGGACAAAACCAGGATGAGCAGCGATGGTGTCAATATGAAACTGGTAGCCATTGCTCTACCTGAGGTCGTCATATCAATAACAAAGCTGTTTAATCTGTCTCTCCACTTGTCCACTTTCCCTTCTACCTGGAAATCTGCTCTTGTAACCCCAGTGCTAAAAGGAGGTGATAAGGCAACTGTGTCTAATTACAGACATATCTCCATACTGTCCCCACTTTCCAAAGCACTAGAGAGAATTATAATTGACCAACTCATGGACCATCTGCACAAATACAACCTCCTCTGCCCACAGCAACATGGCTTCCACAAGATGCATAACACAAATACTGCTTTAGTTGATTTCACAGGCTACGTGCATGAAGCACTTGACCAAGGCCAGCTAGTTGGAGCTATCTATATAGACCTTAACAAGGCTTTCGACCTTATGGATCCCCAGCTGCTGTTAAATTGGTTAGGTTGCTTAGGGCTGTCCTCAGGCACAGTCGAGTGGTTTGCTAGCTACCTAACTGGATGCTGTCAGAGAGTAAAAATTAATGGAGTGGTCTACCAGCTTGTGAAGTCACCATATGGGTCCCCCAGGGCTCTATACTAGACCTGCTGTTGTTCAGCCTCTTTGTGAACAGTCTCCCAGAGGCATGCCCTTCGGCTAGGATCCTGCTCTATGCAGATGACACAGTAGTCTTTCTGCGAGATTCATGCCAAGAGACTCTCACCAGGCACCTGCAGCACAATTTTGACATGCTGCAGGACTGGTTTAAGGACAGCCTATTGGTGCTCAACAGCAAAATAACAAAGACAATGCTCTTTGCTGGGAGTCTGAAGAGAAGAACTACTGCACCCTTCCTCATAAATGACAGCTCTCACTCCACCCTCGAGCAAGTGTCCTCCTTCTGGTACCTGGGGATCACTATCATTGAGTCCCTTGACTTCGACAAACATATTCCTACATTACCACTGCCACCCCTCTACAGGCTTCAGTCCTGCCTCACTTCAGAGGCTAGGTATCAGGCCTTCAGAGGTACAATCCTAGGGTATGGAATTGTGGTCTATGGTGCAGCCTTCAACAGCGGCCTACACAGAGTCCACACCACCCTATACAAAGCCTGCAGACTTGTCTTAGATGCTGATCGCCTTACACACACTTGTGATCTGTATATTAAAACAAAATGTCTTCCTCTCAAGGACCGGATCCGACTCACTCCTGCCTCCTGGAGATAAAAGTCCTGCTAGGACTTCACCACCTCCTTTACAGGCTTTATTCTGCCCAGCCCTTTTAAACACGTATTGGAGTTAGCATAAAACACGCATACATTAGAAGTGTTACAAAACACGCGCCATTAAGTGTTACAAACACGCTCTACGAGAAGTGTTACAAAACACGCGCTTGCAGTGCCATTCAGAAGAACTGCCCTAGGGAGTTGTGCCTTTACAGTCAGGACACCCACCTGGCTAAACGAGCTCCCTCAAGCCATCACAAGTCTCACCAGCATTAGTCACCTCAAATCTGAACTTCAGAATTCCATCGCACCACCTACACACTGCTAGTGCTCTACCTAACCCCCAGGGCATTACCTGTGTACCCTACTAGACTATATCCACACATACTCTGCCAAATTGGCCTCCCCGCTCACTTACCTAATGCCCACCACACATTCACTGAGATGTTTCTACCTTGGCATCCTCTTGCCTACAACAAGGCTTCCTAGCTGCTATTTGCATAACTTGTGAATACCTAACTGAACTGTCAGCACCTTATTTATACTGCTGGTGTTTTGTTTCTTATGTACTCTGTGTCAAGACTTTACTTTACAATTTGCCTCTGTCTTTAACACTCAATTTCTTGTATTTTATCAGTTTGCTAATGTGTTACTAATATGTTTATGACAATGCCCGTTAGGTGCATTTGCTATTCCCAACTCATATAATTGTTCCCTTCCTTTGATTGACGAGGACCCTCTGTAAATGAGCTCTTAGCTCAAAGATGAGTAATTCTGATTCTTTAATATATAAATAAAAATAAATAAATAAATAAATAAATATATACAAAACTGCAGCCCTTTCCTCATTACTGAGGTCGCAGTACTGTGTACATAATTCTCCTTCCTCAGTTGTTCTAACCCTTCTTTACACAATTTTTTGAATACTGAGACTGCTGGTGGTTGTGGTGGACAAAAGGTACTATATTTAAATCTGTTAATAGACAATTTGTCCCCTGTTTGGCTCATACCCGCACCATCCACTGTGAGGCAGTTATCTTGCTGATTGGTGTCATTCCTAGAAATATCCCCATTGCTATCTGCATTTAATGCATCTAATACATCCTGTGTTGGGATCAATTTCCCACTCACGGTTTACCCATGCCACAGCAACAGTCAACATGGAGACATCCATCGGGAGGGTTGTGCCCCCGAACTCCCTCTTGTGGGGGGCTCCACCCCCACCCCTTCAGTCTCTAGGATTCTAACTCCGAGTCAGAGTTGGACCAGGCGAGGCAAACACCCTGTGAGGCAGTCCCGATCACTAAACAGACCACCGCAGCGACAGGTGGATTTTTAATTTAGTTTAGTTTATTGTTCTAGGAATTACTACCGTTGAGCCAGAGGCTCTTTTACAAAGGTTCCACGTCAATTACGTACAGTACAAAAGGTTACATAGATAACACAACAATTTGTGTTGTGTCAAGAGCAAGAAAACATATACAAATACATATCAAATCACTTGTGCAAAAGGACATGAGATATCAATAATCACATTATTCTTACAAGAAAGAGGTCATGCCAGATTAGGAGAAACAAATAGGAAAAAGTCCAGAACAGAGAGAGGTTAAGTGAAAGGTGTGGGAGCAGACAATAGCAGGAGAAAAGGTTTCCAAACATGTCTTTGTCAAATAACGGAACAGGGTGGGTAGTGAGAAAATAGGAGGTTTAATCAGGCAGTCACGGGAGCTGGAGGTGGCAAGGTGAGAGAAAAGCCTTGATTTGAAAATACCTAGAGAGGTGGAGGCAGTAATAGAGTGCTGAGGGCATTTAGCCAGCTGGGGGCAAGATAGGCAAATGATCTTTGTCCCTGGGAAGTCCGGCATCGGGGGACTTGGAGAGGCTGGTGTTCTGATCTTCTGGTAAAACGGGTGCTATATCTCGGGCATAACAGGTCTTGGATACAGGGTGGAGTGAAGCCCAGAGTGGATTTTTTCGCCATCAGGCAGGTAAGGTACTTTATCCGGTTTGAGAGTTGCAACCAACCTGAGTCAGCATAGAGTTCACATGTGTGGGTACGTCGATGTGCACCAGTGAGTAGCCGACAGACCTTATTTAGGGATGTTGTAATGCGACTAAGTGCTGTAGTAGTGGCAGATCCATATATAACTAAGCCATAGTCAATGACTGAGATGGTAGAAGATTGGATGGCAATCCTCAGTGCAGAATGGGTAAGAAGCTGTCAGTTCCGATACAGAATCCCAATTCGCTGATTAATAGTTTTTGCTGTACTGTCAATGTGAGTTGCAAAGGTTAGGCCTTGATCAAAGTTGATTCCAAGATATTTGAAAATTGGCACTTGTTCAAGGGTATTTCCTAGGTATGTATTAATGGTGAGTGGGACTTGCCGTTTCTTGTTTTGCGGGTTAGAGAAGAGCATAGATTTCATTTTTTTGTGGTTTAGAACCAGCTTATGTTCAAGGAACCACATCTCAACTTTGGAAAAAGCATGCTGAAGGTTGAGGCATAAGAGGTTCGGATCTTTATGAGTGGCAAGAATCACGGCATCATCGGCATAGAGGATTAATTGTTCAGGGCAGAATTTGGGGAGGGAGTTTAGGAAAAGGCTGAAAAGGAGGAGGCCCAGGATGGATCCCTGGGGAACTCCAGAGCGAGCCGGTTTTGAGTCTGAGAGAACTCCAGCTACTTTTACAGATTGAGAGCGCTGAGCAAGGTAATTTTTTACCCAGTCACCAGGACCCTACGAGAGCCCTAGGGATAGAAGTTGTTTGATAAGTAGGCCATGGTGAACTGTATCAAATGCCTCGGTTAAGTCAATGTAGACTGCTCCAGTTAGGTTTCCTTTGTCCATAGCATTGTGGATTGCTCCTGAGAATTCAAGTAGGGCAGTCGATGTGCTATGCCCTTTCCTAAATCCATGCTGCTGAGTGCATAGGATGTTGTGCTTTCCAGGTAGTCTGAAAGTTGGTCCGCCACCAAGCGCTCAAGGGCCTTGAGAGAGGTGGTATGATATCGGCGATAGTTACCAGGCAGTGACTTATCACCACTTTTGTGCACCGGAGTGACAACTGCAGCCTTCCATTTCCTAGGGAATTGGCTGTAGCAGAGGAGAGATTGAAAATTTTGTGAGGGGAGCAGTACTTCCTCCAGAGTGAGGGACAGAAGTTTAAGGTCAATAGTGTCGCTGCTTGCTCGGACTTAGAAATGGCCTTCTTTACATATTTATAGACTTCATGTGCCTTTACTAGTTTGAAACGGAAGGGTGGTTTGGTTGGAGAGGCAGTAGTAGAAGTAGAAATTGAGGGTCAACATCAGTAAAGAAATCAGATGAGAGGACACCACTAAGGTCCGTGAAGGTATCATTTAGGTGTTTGTAATGATCTCTGGGTCTAATGTAGTGGTTTCATCCACATTCATTATTGTAGGAGAGGATTTGACTGCTGACCCATGATATTCTTTATGTTGTCCCAGAAGGATTTCCTTCACCCCAGGAGTTGGAGAGGGCATTCTTGAAGTAGGAGTCTTCATCAAGCGGATCTGTTTAGTACAGTGGTTGCAGCCTGTTTATACTTTTGAATGTCTGACAGTGTGCCAGTAGCTCTTGCAGTGGCCCAGAGGTGATCCCTACTTTTGAGTTATGCCAATAGCTTTGCTGTGAGCCAGGGATTTGTGAGTGCTTTGATTTTGTGCTTTTTTTTACTGGTGCATAGGTGTCATGGGTAGTGTTGAAAGTAGTAATAAAGTAATCAAGGGCTAGGTCAACATCTTGAGTTTTGTAAATCAAGGACCAGTCTATCTGCCTAAGACAGGTCTTGAGATGAGTATGGTTGCCATAAGGTAGGACTCAGCTATAGATGGTTTTTGGAGGCAGCTTACTAAACTTATTTATCCAGGTACATATTATTGGAGAGTGATCACTGAGCGAGTCAGGGAGAACACTTACATTGGTTATACAGGTAGGGTGGCTGTAAGGATCCAGTCAATGAGGGTGCTGGTCCCTGATTTGTAGTTTTTCCTGGTAGGGGAGTTTACCACTTGTGTTAAATTTGCTGCTAGGATGGCATCTTTGTTTGACCCTGCATCAGGAGCAAGCCAATTTATATTAAAGTCCCCAAGGAGAAGGAGTTTGATGTCAGAAGGTTGTGTACTTACAAACTCGAGGACAGCCTGTAGGCCGGAATCAGGATCTTTTGGTGGGATATAGACAGCAGCAATCGTGAGGACTTTGTTTTGAGCATCAAGTAGTATCTTGATAGGGAAGAGTTGCACTGAGGTTTCTGTGGTGGGATAAGAACCAGGGAGACAGGTGAGGTAGTCCTTTATGTAGCTTGCACATCCACCACCCCTTTTTGAGGTCCTATCCAGCCTGAATATCTTGTAGCCTTGTATAGAGATGGCATGATCCGGAGTATTAGGTGTCAGCCAAGTTTCGATGATGGCAAGGATATCCGGGTTGTGTTGGCTGGCAAAGATTTGAAGGGATTTGAAGGCCAGTTTTGGGAGAAGACTGCAGAAGTTTAAGGTAGCAATTTTGAGCCCCCCCCCCTCCATTTTGGCAGGCTTTGTTGTACTGTAGGAGGCAGGGCCAGGATTTGAGTGGGCACTTCCTGATATCAAGAGTAGGAGTTTAAGAGACAGTTGCTGTACTTTGTAGTCAATTGAATTACACTTCTGAGGCTTATGCGGCTTGGACCAGTGCAGGCGTCTAGGGACCCAGAGCAAGGAGATTGTTAGTAATAGAAGATGATATGCCCATTTATCCTTGTTGTAGCTTGTCAGTTGCACCCAGTCGCTTGCAGATAGGTACCTGGTGGTACCTATTTTGCCCGATTCCTGTCACTGTGGTGGTCTTCGTGATCTGGGAGTCACTGTGGCAATGGTATACCCTCACTCACACTGTCCTGGCTATTATTGGCTGATGCAAGATCAATATTACTAGTCAACCCCACATTGCTGCAGTAGCAGCTAAGCCTAAGTACCCAGCACAAACTATGTATATCAACAGTAGTTCAAAAAAATCAATCTCAACAATGGGCACAAATGACAAGCCTTTGTTTAGAGTCTGTATCACTTTCTCTGAAAGTTCATAGTTGGAAAGATTAATAATGTTCTCTACCTTCCCCTCTACTCTGGTTGGTAGCACTTCTTCCTCCTGTGGCCTGCTTGGTTGCCTCCTCTTCCTGTGTCACCTTCTCCTTTACCTCCATGGTACCTGTATTTCCTCTTCCCTCTCCTCTGTGGTTCTTCCTCCGACAAGTTCTGTTCTAAAAATACATCCGAATGTTCAGAGTCACTAGTGAGACTTGTTTCAGAAGCACTGGTGAATGTTGCAGAGTTGGCAGCGGGGGTGTCCTGCGGGTGTATGTCTGGTATTTTTCAGAATAGGTCGGGTGCTGAACCTGACTTTATTCTTCTTTGTCTTGTTCTGTGTACCCTTCTTGTTATCCTTTAGCCAACTAAAAATGTTACCAAGTCTGTAGTCGGTCTCATCCCTTAATAACTTTTTTTCTTTACGGCACAGATTTTTTTTGTCTTATTGCTCAATATATGCTTTCAATACTTCTTTAAATTTATTGAAGTTTGGATCCGTTGCAAAGGCATTCAGGTGTTTTTCTTTTTCCCACAGTTCGTTATGTTTCCTGCCAGTGTTTAGTAGCGTTCTTAATTATGAGTTGCATCCACTTAATAGATTCCTCATGAGCAATCTCACACCAGGGCCCCATAAAGTAAATTTCCTCCAGTCCAAAAGTGGGATCCTTAGTGACCCTCAAGCCTCTCGGTGCCATGTTCACCCTGATATACTCTTCTATTGTTTTTATAAAACAGTGTTGTCTCCTTGATTTGAGTGCAGCCTTTTCAAATTGAAAGACCGCATTTTGAATCAGTACCTTTTTGTTGCGTACCCTCCGGTGCAGTCCTCTGCCAGCATGTCTGGCACTACAGCTCCAAACGGGTCTCCGTGGTTTAAACCAGAGAATATGCTGCTAGTAAAAGTGGCTGGTTCACCTCCATGAACTTTCTGTACCTGTGCTGTGCTGGTGCCTTCTACTGCCACATTCATGCTTCCCGCGGCCTCCTTCGGTTGGTTTTCAGACACAGCACTCACTCCTCCACAAAAACATGGCCACTGGGTTCCTTGTGGCATCACTCAAAATACACGTCAGGTAAGTAAAAAGAGACACTCAAACAGGGAGGGAGCTCTATGTGACACCAGATTGCAATGCAGCAGTAGAAAATCACGAAACTCACTCCAGCATCAGCTTTAGTAAATAACTGCTTTCCACACAAAAAATATGCTTCAAGCTATAGCAGTTTACTTAAGGAGCGAAAACATAACAGTGTACCTCTCACAGTAGGTGAAACACAAACTGACATTTCAACCCAGTGGTCTTTGTCAAAGTGTGCTCCCCCTGTGGGTTCATGATATTTATAGATGTAGGCATCTAATTGATTCAGATCCATTTTAAAGTGACAGTGCTCTATCCAGTATAAAAAGCTCATTTAAGAGTGTTCATAATATATATATAGAGTATATATATATATATATATATATGCCCAAAATCAAACACAATGAAGGTGCACATAGCTACATCTACCTAAAAACAGACTGTTATGGTGTGGGAAGGGGACAAGACAGAACTTAGGGAATTCTTAGACTACCTGCACGATAGCTGATTGCAACCCACACCTTCACTTCACATGCCATACAGCAACCACAAGAATATTTGAACCCCTTATTAAAGACAAAATAAATGAAGATAATGAATCAACCAACATGGGGACATTACACAACATGGATTCACGGCAGGCCGCTCATGTCTCACTAACTTAATCTGTTTTTATGATACATTTAGTAAACTCTTTAGACAAGGGCATACCAGCAGATGTCACATTGTTAGACTTTTCCAGAACATTTGACACCATCCCACACTGGGCCATACCCCATAAACTAAGGTCATTAAACATAGACCCGTATTTAATAAATTGGAACTGCAACTAGCTGTTTGGTACGATGCAAAGGGTGTCCATTAATGATTTTCCATCTGAAAAGGGTATGGTAACCAGTGGAGTGCCACAGGGCTCTGTTTTGAGCCCTGTGCTGTTCCAGTCATTTATAGCCGACCTCGGGGGCAATCTCCAAAACAAATTGATTAAATATGCGGATTATACTAAGTTAGGCGGACCCTGTGAAACAGCAGAACATTAACTCTATTCAACATGACTTAAACCTAATAACCCACTAGGCATATGAGTGGGGAATGACTTTCAACACTGACAAGTGCTGTGCCCTGCACCTAGGGAAAAAACAATAAACATGTATAGTACACACTCAGTAATGCTTTACTTAAACACTCAACCAATGATAGAGATGTAGGTGTGTTTACAGACAGCAATATGGACTTTGGCACACAACATACTAATGCCATCTCTAAAGCAAATAGAGTGGCAGGTTCAATACATAGAAACATAAAAGGTAGGAGGGCTAAGGTAATACTACCCCTGTACAGCTCTACTGTTAGACCACAGCTAGAACACTGTAGTCAGCTATGGAACCCACACAAAAAGGGTGATATTGCAAGGATAGAAAGAGTACAGCTTGGCATGAAAAGAATAGTTTCTAATGTTAAAAACCTTACATATAAAGAAAGAATCGACAAATTAGGTCTGTATTCCTTGGAGGACAGGAGAATATGAGGGGACGTATTGCTGTACTATGACATTATTAAAAATAACTCTCTAAGAGAGGAATTGGGTATCCGATTTAAAAACCACAGCTCAAATACCAGGGGACATTCACTACAAGTCCAGGGTAACAGTTTCAGAACAAATAAAAGGAAGTTCTTATTTACTGAGAGACTGAGTGGTAAACATATGGAACGGTTTACCTGACAGTCTGGTCCTCAGTAATAACAGAGAGGCCTTTAAAAGAGGTATTGATAAATTAATGCTAGATGGCAGGAAACTGAACTAATACCTAACCACATAGGAGCATGAATGGGCACATGCCTCTTTCGTTCCTTATCGATAGTGACAAGACGGACGGGGGTATAGTTAACACCAGCTTGTACAGGAAGCTCATGGACAGGAGTAGTATATTACTGGTCAGCAGCTGTCATCCCAAACATATCATCAAAAATATCCCTAGGAGTCGGTTTCTCAGAGTAAAAAGAAACTAGCGAGCAAGGAGTTTATGACACAGAGGAAAAAGAACTCACGAGGAGATTCAGAGAGGGGGAATATTCTGGTCATGGGGTAGGAAAAAGCAAAACAAGAGACTGACAAAGTAGACAGGAGGTTGTTATTACAAAAGCATGAAAATAAACCAACTGAAAATACTGACCGCATAAACTTTGACAGCACTTACAATGTGATATCTTGGAAGGTGAGGGACATCATTTATCATAATTGGCATGTGCTCAGCGCAGATCCAAGACTGGTGAAAACAGCTAAAAACCCCCCAAGGATGTCATACAGTAGGGTACATAACCTCAGAGACCAGCAAACCTATTCAACCACAAAAAAACTGGTTTCCACCACTTCCTAAGTGTTGTAGATGCTGTGGGAGGTGCAAATATTGCCCCTATATTACTTCTGGCAGTTCAATAGTAAACCCATACAGTGCAGAAGCGGTGGAAATCAAGCAGTTTATCAACTGTGACACCATGTGGGTGGTGTACTGTGCTCAGCACAAGTGCGGTGCCTATTATGTGGGACGCACAAAAAGGAAACTTAAGGAAAGGGTGGGAAAGCATGTGAGGGCTACTGAGAATGGCAGCCAAGAATAAGTGTGGGCTACACACACGAGGAATACACAACATGCATATGGGCAGGAACTGAAGTTCATTGGAATTAAACAGGTGAGACTGGGCCCCAGAGGTGGTAATAGAGAACTAGCCTTAAGCAGAAGGGGGAAGTATTGGATTTACAGATTGGGGGGTTGTACAATAGAAAAGGGTCTTAACGTCCAGATAGAATAAGAACCATTTCTGATCAAATAAAATAGTACTGAGTGTATTTTGAAAAAGTCATAATATGTTATACATCATCTCTTTTCCATTTTTAATTCTATTTTCATCTTTTTCAGGTTTTCCTTTCTGGAGAGCATTGTGAGCAAGTCACACACTTCCCAAGCTTAAGGGAGAGTAGACTGCAGAAACGCCTGCATACCAAGAGAAATGCCTGGATAGAAATTTAAACAGATACGCGGTCCCTCCTGGTTCCTTTCCTTCTCTTCCCTTTCCTCCCCCTCCCCCCCACCCCAGGTTTCCCTGACAGCATGCCTGGTGGATAGTATCCATCAGGACCTTTTATGTTGGCTTGCACGCATGTGCAAACAACATATTGGGGTAGTGGCAATTTCAGAGGTATGTCAGTGTTGTGGCAAATGCAGGGCACATTTTAGTAGGCGTTTCCCTCATTCTCCAATTAGCCAGCATGCTAGTGCTGACACAAGTATTATGCAAAGTGCCACCAACTCGAAAGAAATGTGCCGCTGCAATCAGAGAAAAGCTCGTCATGTAGTGGCACAGATGACATGCCTCCATACGTACCTTTCCTGGTGAAACATTTCAATAAACATGGTGGCGGCACAAATCTCGAAAACAGGCCGACATCGGGGTGCAATCCCCACGTCGGCATGTCTGCCACCACCCCCACATTGTGTGTCACACTGGGAGCCCACCCTAGTGTGCCTCTGTTCACAGAAAGCCGACCATATCAGCATCTTCCTCCCCTCACCCTACTCCCATTGTGTGGCCAACATCACCCCCGAAAGTCATTGGGCACACTGGGAGCCCACCCCAGTGTGTCCATTTATTTTATTTCACCTGTAAAGAAAGAAAACCATCCCACGGCACAGTGTCCATTTTTTTTGTACTTGAAAAAAAAAACGGTCCATTGTCCATGGCGCCCCCCCCAACCTGCACCCACCCTCTGTGCACCCCACCTCCCCACCCCCCACCCTATACTTACCTCCGGAGGTTTGGTGCTGCGATTTTTGGTGGAGCGGGACCATATCTGAACTCTTTAAAGCTGAACTGCAAAATGCTGGTATGCTGTATAATGGCATAAATGGGAAGGGGTTAAACTTAGGTGGATATTGCAGCCATTGTTTTGAATTTTGCCTCCAAATTTTCAACATGGGGTTCTTAGAACCCCACTTCATAAACACATGCACTCTCATCTCGTTATTGGGACCTGAAAGGTCATTTCGCGGTCACTGCGTTGAATCACTTTTGGGGACCAATTAATGAAATGACAGTGCTACTGTTCATGAGGTGGGGTCCCAGAAAGCCTATTTTGAAAATTTTGTGGAAAATTTCCAAAATGTTGCTTTGTTATGAGCGTGCATTGCGCAGTTTCCACACACGCTCATAACTTTGACAATTTTTAATATTTTCACTCCAGATTTTCAACTCTGCCATTTTTTCCCACCTCCTTATGAATGTACAGCTGTCATTTTTCACATCCTGCCTGAAATGTGTTATCGCACATGTGGCGCACAATGGCGTGGTTGCTGTGGGAAATCGATGTTCGGGACACAGCAACAAAATCACAGTGACACTGTTCATGAGTGGAGGTCCCAAAATGCCTATGTTGAAAATCTGGTTAAAAACGTCCCCTGAATAATTGTGTCACTGGCGTTCATTGCGCAGTTTCACCACACGCTTGTGACTTCACCAATTTCTCATATTTTCACTCCAGATTTTCCATATTGCCATTTTTTTATACCTCCTCATGAACAGTATAGCTGTCATTTTTCACATCCTGCCCGAAATGTGTTTTTGCACCTGTTGCACCAAATGACGCAGTCGCTGCACAAAATCATTGCTCAGCTAATGACCTGATAGTGCCATTGTTCATGAGATAGGGTCACAAAAAGCCCATGTTGAAAATTTGGAATGAAAATACCAAGAAACGCCTGGAGCGTTAGGGTTTTCAACCATAACGCCCCACCCTGTAGAGACTGACAGGCATCAGGGGTGTGACTTGGGATTGTCGAATGTAATGCTCACACCATTCCACCCCCCTCCCTGCAGTCAGTATCAAGCATTGAGGTGTGCCATGGACTGTTTGGCCCCAACGTTCACCCCATTCTCCTATACTGCACCCATCTCAGCATATTTCCTTATGGAATGAGGTGAGCCGTGAAGTCAAGACCCCAAGGCACACGCCATACAGTTGTCAGCGTCTGCAGGGTAGGGTGAGGTGAAATGGTGTGAGCGTTATGGCCGATGACCCAAGGGCACACTCCAATGCCTGTCAGTCTCTGCAGGGTGGGGTGGGTTGACGTCAGTTCAGTACTTCACTGCCATTCCTATTATGCATCTCTAACTCCTGAACTACCAATGCAAATGCCAGCAAGACAACATTCGGCATAGACACATGCTTGTTCTGTATTAATGTAATAACAGAGAATTACTGTGTAATATAAGATTTTTTGTTTGTAGCAGCCTCACAAGGTAGTCCTGTTAGGGATTCTAATTGCATTAGCCTTTAAGCCAAACTACTGTGGAAACGCATATTAAAGAATGTTCCTGAGACTGCTATAATAAGTCTGTTTTTAGGTAGATTTAGCTATGTGCACCCTCACTGTGTTTGATTTGGGGCATTTGTATATATGTATATTATGAGCACTCTTAAATGAGCTTTTTTATACTGGATAGAGCACTGTCACCAAAGACCACTGGGTTGAAACGTCAGTCCATTTTTCATCTCCTGTGAGAGGTACACTGTTATGTTTTCGCTCCTTAAGTAAACTGATATAGCGTAAAGCATATTTCTTGTGTGGATAGTAGTTATTTACTAAAGGTGATGCTGGGAGAGTTCCGTGATTTTCCACTGCTGCATTGCAATTTGGTATCCCTCCCTGTTTAAGTGGCTCTTTTTACTTACCTGACTGTTTACAAAGTGCTTGGCTGTGGTGGTCGCTCACCTGAGAAGGCAAGATGTAGTCATAGTCCCTTATATAGAAGGCTGGCTAGTCTTTGGGAAAACAAAAGAAGAGACAACATACTCCATCAAGCTGGTAAGGAATGTTTCAGAAAAGCTGAGCTTCCTGATAAATCTGCAGAAGTCCCAGACAGAACATGTTTAGGTTCTGCACTTTATTGGAGCAGAGCTGGGTACCCTGCAGGGAAGACCATTCCTTCCATCCACGAGACAGGGTAACAAACCTGATTGCCATTGAAGAATAATTTCATCCCAGATCAGGCAAGGCCTGCAAGGGATTTTCTGCAACTCGTAGGGCACTTGGCTTCAGTCACAGCTGTAGTGCCATGAGTGCACCTCCAGATTGAGGACATTCAGAACCACCTGAGAGGATACTGGTCCCAAAGATCAGATTCCTTGACATACCCAGTGACAGCCACAAAAAATGTGGTGCAAGCACTGCATTGGTGGAAGGAAGAATGCAGCCTCAGAGAGGGTGTACTCTTCCTCCAGCAATCACCCACCAAGATTCTTAAGGGAAAAACTACAGCATCATATCATCTAAATTTTGCTTGTTTTCATGTCAACAGACAACTCTCTTCCTGTATCTGTTAAGGATATATATGATTGCTTTATTTTCGCTGTTCATACTAGTCCCTGTAACTATCCTGAGCATCTCCATTTTATGGCTGTTGAAATTTCACTGTCCCTTAGAGCTTCATTAGTACATGAGAACATGATGTGAAATCATCCTTTGGACTCTACAGTATGCCTGTCTGATTAATCAGATTTCAACAAAACTAGTCACAGCAAGGTATGAAATATAGAGTTGTATGATCGCTCTAGACACAACAAGGGTATTTTTCACTCGAGAGGTTTACATGGTAACTGGAGACCTCGAGAGCATAGCTCGAGAGGTCTTGTTACCATGGAAACCTCGAGAGTTGAAAAATACCTTTGTTGTGTATGAGCGATCATACACAGTCGTTTATAGTGTATGGTCCCTCATACTAAAACTGCACTTACTTTTTTTCACTTTTAAGTGCAGTTTTCTCTTCATCTGTCCCATTTCACCATCATGACGGTTCCTGGCACATCACCGGTCTCCCGATCGCGCATGCACACCCATCTTCTAGGTGTTATGCTGCACTAGCTACATAGCTAGTGCAGCACAACAGCTATGATGACGTAGCTAGTGCAGCATGACAACGCTGTTGGGAGCATGGATTTCCATGCTGAACAGCATTCTACCATACACTATACCACATTTACCTTCAGTTAGCCTTGCAAGCCATCTGAGGTGTAATACAAAGGTTTCTCCGTGACATTGCTTTCAATTTGTGTGTTTCCAAAGGTTTTTTTTCAGTGTTCTTGTACTTTCAGTATAGAGATACACAGTTTAAATGGTTGATTTGACATCATGTTCTCATGTGCTAATGCTGCTCTCATGGACAATGAGATTTCAACAACCATAAAATGGAAACCCCCAGGATAGTTACAGGGGACTAGTATGAACAGTGAAAACAAAGTAAAGTACACACATGTGTACCCATCAGCTACTGGAAAAGAGTTGTCTGTTGACAAAGAAACATATAAAATTAACAAGATATGAGAGTGTAGTTTTCCTTTAAACAGATGCTTCACTACTAGGCTGGGGTGCTCATCTGGGGGACATCACGGTAAGTTGCATTTGGAATGTATAAAAGTCACAGGAGCGAATAAATCTCCTTGAGCTCAGGGCAGTGCCCCAACAATGCAGTTCTTTTCCTCCCAGTTGCAGGGTCAGACAGTCCAGACACAGACAAACACCAAAAACATGAATTAAACAAGGGGTGAAAAAGTTCCTCAAAGCTGTACACAGAAGCAATGAGGATCTGGGATTTAGCTTACTCTCTGGATGCCAGAATTTCATAAGTACATCTGCCAGGCAAGGACAACATATCGGCAGACTCCCTAAGCAGAATCAGTCAGGGAAACCACAAATGGGCTTTGCACCAGCAAGTGTTGGCTTCAGTTTTCAGAAGATGGTGTAATCCAGAGATAGATTTTCAGAGGATGAGGTACTCCAGAGATAAATCTGTTCACCTTATGGGACAACAATGATCTCCCAAAGTATTATTGCAAACCCTAGTCAGGGGCACAGTCCCAGAGGATATCTTAGCCTTGACAAGGCCAGGGAGGTTTCTATTTGCCTTCTTCCCTTTTCCTCTCATACTGAGCATACTCATAAAGCAATGATCCCGATAGTCCCAGACTAGGCCAGGCAGGCATTGTACCCATTACTGCTGACCCTATCTTGCAAAGCTTCCATCATCCTGCCACTGAGATGCAACGTACTAACTCTGTCGCAGGGCAAGAATACCTTTCCAGACCTCAGAACATTACACCTGAGGGCATGATTCTTGAGGAGGTACAGGATTTTTTTTTTATTTTGATCTGTCACCAGAGGTGTTAAAAGTACTAAGGTTTCCAGGAAACCAGCTAAAAGAAAAGTGTATGCCTCAGAGTGGAAAAGATCCTCTTACTGGTGTGTTTCCAGAAAGATAATCCCACTGCAAGCTGGGCTATCAACAGCACTGGACTACATGGTGCACTTACAGTCCCAAGGCCTGAAACATTTAGCTTTAAAAGTGTACCTGGCAGCTGTCTCACCCTACACATCAGTAGGCAAGGATAAATCACTGGCTTCACAACATGTTTTTAAACATTTTTTCTAAGGTCTCACCTTCATCCCCCTGTGAGGGGAGCCAATCTCCCCCAGACCCTGTATATTTGTCTTGCACAGCTGATGGAATCTCCCTTTGAGCCTGTGGTTACAGCAGATTTAAAATATGTCACCAGGAAAACAGTTTTTTTTTCTAGTTAACATGACATCTGCCAGGAGGGTAAGCAAACTGCAAGCCCAGAGGTCAACCTTAACCTTTCTTTTTGCACTAGCCAGCAGGACAAGTTGATTCAAAATTGCACTAGCCCACAGCTGGTTGCACTAGCCCTTAATTATAATGGTAAATTTTGATCACTTATGCAGGAAACAATGCAGGCAAATCCAAGAAATACTCTGATTATTGCACATGTATCCTACTCCCACATTGCTTCCAGCTCCCCAGCAGAAAAAAAAAAGACTGCAACGCCATCACAGACAATGTCCCCCCCACCGTAGCCTCCTCTCTTCCTCTTTCTGCCCCCTACACCAAACAGAAGATATCACAACAGCAAATGTTCAATCAAGCAGCCCTAGCTCTGTGCACACAATAGCTGACATCATCATGCACCTCACCAGGCTGTCATCAACACCCACAGGGCAATGAACAGAGTCAGGCAGAGAAAGACACTCTCAGACCCCACCCTATAGTCAACTGGAGACCTGCACTTTTGAAAGCTTTTTGACAGTCTTAAGTAAGCCAGGAGCGCATCTAAGATTTCTTTGGGGTGGGGGCTAGACAAAGCTAAGGGGCTTGGGAAATAGAAAACTATGACATTTTTATTTGTAATATCATGGATTTTGATATGCTCTGCCCCAACAAAAACAGATTTTTCTTTAATATTGTCCTTCCATCAGTCCTGGGGAAAAAGTACACAGGCATAACACTATACTATTTCTATTTCTGTAACAGATGATTGATGCACCCCAGGAATGCCATTTCAAGGTTTCAAATTATGTATTTTATCAAGGTTTCTTTTTGTACCATACATGATCCAAAGCTTTGTTTTTAGGCTGAAAGGACATACTGAGTGTGGGATAAGGGTGGACTTGTATGAGTGATGATGGCTGGCATGATCCATTTAGAAGAGCTGGGGACCCCCTACACATGCCAGTAAAGGCAGCTTTGGCTCTATGGATGGTCACTTCAGAATCTGGTCTGCAGTGGTGTCCAGGGAAAGAACAGAGTTAAGAAATTTGGAGGGGAGAGGGAAGTTATGGTGAGGCTGGTATAAAAACCACCACCTGCAGGCCGATCCTGTATACCTCTTTGCATTTTGTCACTGAAATGTTGGATAGAAACACTCAAAATGTAGAGAAATGAGGGGCACTGGTCTTAATAATATTGGACAAATTGTTAGACATAGACATATTCAAAAAAGCTGGAACCTAGTGACTTAATAGCACTCTACCCTTGATCACACCCCGAACAGTTTCTGAAAGTCTGAACAGTGGAGTGATAATGACTCACATTGAGTCTTTTGTGGGATCCCTCTCCTGAACTGCCAGATAATTGCAGCTCTTAATGAGTTATTAATCACACCTGGCCATCTGGAACATTGAGAGAGATTAGCATGAGGACTAGAGAATGCTAAAGTAGAAACTTTTTTAACTTCATTAACAGCCATGAAAATCTGTACTAGTCAAGACGGGTAAGTAGAGAGTTAGCTGCACTAGCCCTGCTCAATTTGCACTAGTGTTTGGGCTAGTAAAATAATGTTAAGATCGACCCCTGTGCAAGCCCTTTGCACAGATCAGGCTTCCTAATATTTCACAGTGACAGGATAGTCCTTAGGACAAAATAAGAAATTGCTACCTAGAGTGGTTTCAGAATGTCACCTTAATCAGTCAGTAACCCAACCTATGCTATTTCCTGATCACTTCAGCACAGATGAGCAATAGCTCCACTACCTTGATGTAAAAAGGGCACTGGGCTGCTATATGGACCAGACATGGGATGTCAGGTCTGAGAGCACACAGCTCTTTGTCCCTTATGGAGAGGTTGGCATGGGTAAACGAGCTCCCTGGAAGACTATTTCTCACTGGATAGTCTCCTTATACAGTTCAGCTATGGGAAAGCTGTTAGGCAACCTCCCAGAGGCCTAAGGACACACTCCACAAGGAACATCTCTGCCTCTGTGACAGCTATAAGGGGCACCACCCTCCAAGAGGTTTGCAAAGCAGCTACCTGGAAAACAGTACAAACATCACAAAGCACTACTGCCTGCATATACAGGTCAGAAGGGATGCCAGTTTTGGAACTGCTGTCTTGCAGAACCTTTTTCTTACCCAGGTTCTAGATCTGACCTCGCAAGGTTCTGCTGTTGAGTCTGCACTTTTGCATTAGGCATCATTGATAGATTCCAGTTGTTAGAAGAAAAAATTATTCACTGTAGTAGTGCTGTTTCTTCTATGGGATCCATCAGTTTTTTTCCTACTTCCCATAATTCTTCTGAGAGTGTAATACAACAGAAAACTATAAACACACAGAGGTCCAAAATTATAGTCCTTCCTCCCCCCCCAACTTTGTTAGATTGTTCACTGGTTCATGATAAAGCACTAAGAAGTCCTTCCAGATAGGCGTCATACCCAGTGTGGCAAGATAAGGCTATATCTTATTGTTTTGGTCATGTTTTATATAATTTTATGTATATAATGCATCAGAGACACTCATAGTGGCCAGTGTAAGTGCAAGAGATCATATAAGTACATGGCCCCTGTAGAATGAACTGAGTTTCTTGTTACTGGGCAGGAAAACTGTTTACTACTAGCCAGGGCTAGAGTTAATTAAATGATTTAAAAGGAGACAAAATACATAATTAAGCAGAGCTGGCATGCAGGCAGGACCATTTGTGTCTGAATGGACCACAGCATCCCCAGGAGACAGAATGTCTGGCTTCCTATTGTATCTGCAAGGCTGCAGGGACTTAAGCTTGTTACCAACTAAATGGGCTACCATTTAAATAAATGACTGTACTGAGTGCAATTTAGCTACAGCTATCTCCCAGCAGGGAGGCTGGAATGTTCCCCCAGGATTCTGGGTTCAACTGGTTGACCTCTGAGTTTGTTTTTTTTAATATATTCAGAGCCTCATATCTGTGATATTGTAATAAAATACTAAAGTCTGATTGGTTGGGTAACCATAGAAACAGAATGCTAGCCAGTTGCAGGGCCAGCCACTGTCCATTGGATCTGTCCTTTTGAAACCCTTTAAAGCCAGGATGCAGCGAGGGATCCAAGCCTTTTAGCTTTTGCCTCTTTGCATGAAGCCATTTGCCATTGTTGCATTTGGGACCCTACCTGTCTTGATCAGAGACAATTTCTGCTGTATCACTGACAGCCAAGACTGCAGTTACCACACTTCTAAGGACACTTTGCACTTTCAAACTTCAACAACTAAGGACTCAAGGTAGAACTTTAATCTCTGAGTTTTACGGTGTAGGATTTTATATATACTTTCCTTTTTATTTTCAATATCCTGTAACCAATGTCTACAATTATTTGTCTTTATGTTATTTACTGTTTTCTTATTAATCTAATTAGTAAAGCCTTTGGCTTATTTTAAAATAATTCTGCCTATGTCTGTTGTGCGGGTTGCCTTGATAAGGGTTGTTCAAATGATACTACTCCTGTGTGACTGTTCAAGGCCAAACACTACCAAGTGAAGTACCATTAGTGGTTATGCCAATTGCACAGCGACACCATTACCGTAAATGACAGTGCAGCAACACAGCTACAGGTCACTGTACTGTCACGGTGGGACATCAGCACTGCTTTCTCAGGGTCTTGCACCCCCCCCCGAATCAACTCAGAGTTGATTATATTTTGTACGGGGGCAGGGGGAAGAGACCCCAATTTGGGGGGGTTCAGGGGGCAAAGCCCCTCAAAGAAAACAAAGTGTTCATAGACAGATATATGCCGACCGCAATTGCGGTCAACATAAGTCTGTTGCTGTAATGTCAATCGACAAAATAGTTGTCGAACCAATGTCATGCAGCCCCATTAGGGACTTCATGATGAAAGGAGGGGAGGAAATACGAAGGGTCTCAAGAGGAGCCTGTGGGGGGGGGTTTGAACTGAGCTGTGCATTTCTGGGGAAAGACACATAAAACGGTGTATAGGGCCCCCCAAAGCCTATACGCACCTGTGGCTTTCTGGTTTGTAGTACAGTAGCTGAAAGGGTTCTACCCCAGGAAAACAGACTCGAGACTGTATTTGTATCCCCTTGCATGAAGAGAGGGTGCCCTGGGATTCTCTGGTGTACATTCAGTTGTGAAACAGCAAGTGTACTAAATGAACAGAGAAAGGGTATCCCTGACCCTCCATCGGCAGAGGAATTTTGCTGTGACACAGAGAGAAATCCCGCCCCACAGGAGTGAGCTGGTGATACCCTGTTCCACTCCAGATGTTAAGATACTGTCCATGTTCTGTTTCTCGTTGGACCTTGATGTGAAGAAGAGAAGTGACAGTTGAGAGGTGCTTATATTGAAGGTGTAAAGGACTCTGGGAGGTGCACAGCGAGATGGGGATTGCAGGTATGTGACTGTTAGGGCACCTGGCCAGTTTCAGATTGCTATATGGTTGTTTTTCAGTCACTATGGTGCAGCTCCACTAAGTCACAAAACAAAAACATTCCTTTTCAGGATGCAGAGTTGCAGTCACACTACAAAGTTGCCCCACATTGCAACAAAATCACTTTTACTGTCCCCCCACCCAAACTGACAATGCTTGGTCTTGCTGACTGCAGCCATCGGATAGAAAGAAGGCACGAAGACCCTGAAGGTTGCAGCCCTCCCTTCTGGATCTATTAGCCAGATAACCGAGGTCCTACTCACCCCACATGCCTGGCCATGCCAAGCCTGTCACCAGTACCACTCCTGGTCACTGTGGCAACTGACCAGAACTGTGCCTCACATCCTGAAAGGTATCTTGCTCTCTTGGGCCCACAACCCCCCTTCCCAGCCAGCAAACCATCTTAGGTTGCCCCGAGGGGTTCTGCTCCCTGCACCTCTCCACCCTGCTCTCCAGTTGTCCATGTGTTCATGGATAAGCAATGTTGTTGGGGGCATGGCTAGCCAGAGAACATGGTGGAAGTGTTTTAGCCAGCTCCTGGTAGCACATCATTGAAAACATTTCTGTAGACCTCCTAAACCTGACAAATCTTACTAAAAACAAGTTGGGGAGGTATCGGAGACCCATGGCTGCAAATAAATCTAAAAATAAACAGGCCAAGCTTAAATTTCTGACTTCTAAATCATCGAGAGAGATGACTTCTGAACCTGAGGCCTGCAACAGCTCACCCCGAACCGCGCAGTACAAATCACCTTCTGCCGCTAACATGTCGGAACTGGAACACTCCATGGCGGGGGTGCCTGCCACACTCACCCAAATGCAGCACGAAAGGAAGGCAGACTTCATAAACGTAACTTCTCAACTTACCCATCTGCAGTCGGTGGTGACTGGACCCTTTGAAACCTCTGTCAACTACACAACACAAATTTATGAATTGGAGTATTGTGTAAGTGAACTTGAAGATTCTCTCCAAGCGGTCTCAGGAGAATGGAACGAACTTAGGAAAGCAATGGAGGAACTTGCAGCCAAAGATGACAACCAGGATAATAGGTCAAGGCGTTCCAACCTCCGAATTGTGGGCTTGCTGGAGGGCACTGAAGGCAGCAACCCAAAGGAAGGCTTTCATAAGTGGCTAATAGAACATCTGGGCCGACCAGAAAAAGCAGTGGGGTTGAAAATAGAATGAGTACAGAGTAGGTCCCCCACCCAAACCAGGAGACAAACCCAGACATTGCCTCATAAAGTATATATGCTATGTGGATAAAGAGCAGAGCCTCCATAAGGCTAAGGCGAAAGACCCTATTTCATTTAACAACACCAAGGTCTTTGTCTTTCGAGATTTTAGCAGGGAGTTACAATGTCAATGGCAAAAATTTAACACAGTCAAATCTAGGCTTTATAAACTGGGCAGATCATAGAAACATAGACTTTGACGGCAGATAAGGACCGCTAGGCCCATCTAGTCTGCCCATTTCCCTACCTACAGGATAGGCCGCAGATCCTAGTTAACCAACAGCCTATTTCTTCCTACCCCCCACAAGAATTGCCTTATGTCTGTCCCATGCATTCTTGAATTCTCCCACAGTTTTAGACCCCACAACCTCCTCAGGAGGCTGTTCCATGCATCCACTACCCTCTCTGTGAAATAATACTTCCCTCCATTGCCCTCCTTCTATCTTTTAAATTGTGTCCCCTTGTTCTTGCAAGTCTCTTTTTCTGAAAAATGTACCCTCTTGGACTTTGTTGATTCCACTGAGGTACATAAAAGTTTCTATCATGTCCCCACTCTCCTTCTTTCCTCAAGGGTATCATATTAAGCTCCTTTAGTGGCTCCTCATGGCTTCTTGCAGACCCTGCACCATTTAGTTGCCCTCCTCTGGACTGCCTCTATCCTGTCTATGTCCTTCTGGAGATGGGGTCTCCAGAACTGGGCACAGTACTCCAGATGGGGTCTCACCAACTGTCTGTACAGAGGGATAACAACTTCCTGTTTTCTGCTGCTGATGCCTCTCCCTATACATCCCAGTATACCCCCAGCCCTCCCTACTGCCTTCTCACATTGCTTGCTAACCTTAAGGTCATCTGATATGATTACTCTCAGGTCCCTTTCCTTTTTTGTTGTTGTTACTACCTCCCCACCCATTGTGTATTCTTCCCCTGGGTTCTTGTTTCCCATTGCATTATTTTGCACTTCTTTGCATTGAATCCTAGCTGCCATACGTCCTGACCATTCCTCCAATCTTGCCAAGTCCCTTTTCATCCTTTCCATGCCTCCTTGTGTATCAACCCTGTTGCAGATTTTTGTGTCATCTGAAAAAGGCATACTTTTCCTTCCAGTCCCTCTGCAATGTCACTGATGAAGACATTAAAAGGACTGGACCCAATACTGAACCCTATGTACCCCACTAGTAACCCCTTCTTCAGAATGGACTCCATTTACAATTACCTTCTGTGTCCTGTTGTCCAGCCAATGTTTTACCCAGGCTACCACCCTGGGTCCCACTCCCAGGCTGGTTAATTTGACTATTAATCTTTTGTGTGGGACTGTGTCAAATGCCTTGCTAAAGTCTAGGTAGGCCATGTCCACAGCCCCTCCCTGGTCTACTACTTTGGTCACCCAGTCAAAGAAATCTATTAGATTCGTCTGACATGACCTTCCCGCTGTGAACCCATGCTGCCTTGGGTCCTGTGCTCCACTGGCCTCTAGGTACTCAACTGTTCTTTCCTTCAGAAGTGACTCCATCACTTTCCCTACCACAGAGGTCAGACTGATGGGTCTGTAGTTTCCTGCCTCTGTCTTGGATCCACTTTTGTGAAGGGGAATCACATCCGCCTTCCTCCAGTCCTCGGGTACCACACCATCCTCCCATGATTTATTAAAAAGAGTAGCCAGTGGTTGCACTAGTTTCTCCCTTAATTCTTTTAGAATTCTGGGGTGAATTCCATCAGGACCCATTGCTTTGTCCACCTTCAGTTTTAGGAGTTCTTGCAGAACCCTTTCTTCTGTGAAAGGACTGGGATCGACCCCCCTATCAAGAGTGCTTCTGTTAATTGGATTAGGTACTTCCCCCTCCTATTTTGTGAATGCTGAGCAGAAATATTCGTTCAGTAGTCCTGCTTTTTCACTGTCTCTCTCTGCCCACCCACTGTTCATTCTATTCAGCCTCACTATCCCTCCCTTTGTCTTTCTATGCTCGCTGATGTACCTATAAAAGGTTTTATCCCCCTTCTTAACTGAGTTGGCTATCTTTTCCTCAGTTTGGGCCTTTGCTATTCTGACTTCCCTCCCTGCTTCCTTCTACCTTAACTGGTACAGCTCTCTGTCCTGCTCCTTCTGTGTTTCCTTATACTTCCGGAATGCTATTTTTTTCTTCCTGATTTTCACAGCCACCTCTTTTGAGAACCATAGTGGCTTTTTCTTTTGTTTTGATTTGTTCATTTGCTTCACACAAAGGCTTGTCGCCTCTGTGATGGCAGTTTAGATAATTCCCCATTGTTGCTCCACACCTCCTTCTAGCCTGTTTGCTAGTGCTTTTCTGAGGTACTCTCCCATCTTGCCAAAGTCAGCCCCCTAAAGTCCAGTACCCTCACTTTTGTATGGCTTGACTCTGTAGCTGAGTTTAATGTGAACCACACTGTTTGATGGTCACTTGTCCCCAGATGGCAACCCACTTCTAGATCTGAGATTCTCTCACTGCCCCCGTTTGAGAGTACGAGGTCTAAGATTGCTCCTCACGAGTGGGTTCCAAACTAGCTGTCTAATGCCTGCCACCTGTAGGGCATCAAGAATGGCCCTGCTCTTGGATGTGGCTGCAGCAAATGTGCTCCAGTTAACATCTGGCATATTCAGGTCTCCCATCAACAGTATCTCCCCTTTCTCTGCCATTCTAAGAATGCTTTCTATCATATCCTTGTCCATTCCCTCCCCCTGATGTGGGGGTCTATACACAACCCCTGTGCAGACTGTGGAGCCCTTACCAGTCTCCAAGGTGACCCACAGTTCCTCCTCTCCTCACTGTTTACTCTTTTGTTCAGTTCCTTTTATCCCTTCCTTTACATAGAGAGCTACTCCTCCCCCTCTTCTCCCCTGCCTGTCTCTCCTGTAGGTTATGTACCCTGGTATGTTAACATCCCAGTCATGGTTCTCTGTGTACCATGTTTCTGTGACTGCTACGATATCCAGGCATCCCTCTTCCATTAAGGCCATCAGCTCAGGGAGCTTGTTGCCCAGACTACGGGCATTGGTACTCATTACCCTCCATTTCCTGATGGCCTTACTCCCTTTTGCCCCATCCCTGTCCTTCTTGCCTTTGTCACTTTCTCCATTTACCCCTGCCCTTCTCCCTATCGACACCTCTATGTTGGTGTTTGCCGCACTTACTACCGTGATTATTTGGGGGGGGGGCGCTAGGATTTTCCTGCTCCTTTCCAGTGCCTCCCCTTGGCTAGTTTAAAAGCTTGCCAATGAAGCATTTATTTTTATTTATTTTTTTTTAATTTTATTTAAACAGCAGTTTGGAAAACCTTTGAGCCATAGGCTCATTTACAAAGGTACCTTGTCACAGTAAGACAAACCAAAATACACAGTATAGCAGTACAACACATAGGTATAACAGTAAATTAAGACATAGATACAAACAAGCTGGTACAGGTAGGATGGATGCAAACAATACCAGAGTTATGTTGTCCTTAGCAGCTTAGTAATAAGCTTTGTCATAAGTATTGAGTACGGCTTTGACTAGCGGCAGTTACAGCATCGGGTGTTAATAAGGTGGTTACGTAAGGAAGTTTTGAAGCACGATATAGTTGGAGCTTCGGAGATGGAGGGGGGCAGTGTGTTGAACCAGGAGGGGGCCCTAAAGCTGAAGGCTCTTTGGCCGTGAGAGGTCCTAGCTCTAGGGATAACAAGAGAGGTTTTCCCAGAGGTCCGAGTATGAACTAGTGGGACAGAGCGGCGGATGGTGGTGGTCAATCCTGGTGGGGAAAGCCCAAGGAGGGTCTTTTTTGTAAGGGTACAGGTAAGATATTTGAGGTGCTCATCGAGATCAAGTACCAGTGCTTTAGCATACAGTAGACAGGTGTGTGTCATCCTAGGTGCTCCAGTAATTAACCTGCAGGCCTTATTCAGAGTAGTGCGAATTTTATGGAGTGCGGTCTGATCAGCAGCACCATACACCGGCAGTCCATAGTCCACTAGGGACAGGATAGAGGAGGTGACTACGAGTCGAAGAGCCTCCGGGGGGAGGCAGTGTTTATACCGATGTAAGATGCCCAATCGGATATTAGTGGCAGTAGCTAGGGCAGCGATGTGTCCATGGAAGGAGAGGGAGGGGTCAAAATGGATCCCTAGGTATTTATAGGAGCAAACTTGTTCGAGTGGGAATGAGGACCCAGAGTGAATGAGGAGTTTGAAGTTGCAGGACTTGTTTTGGGGATGAGAGAAGAATATGGTTTTTGTTTTTTTAAGATTTATCACCAATCTATGTTCCTTGAACCAGCCTATCACCTAGGATCCTGGTTCCCCTCCCGGACAGATGCAGCCCATCATGCCAGTACAGGCTTGCATCACTCCAGGTGGACCCCCAGTTCCCAATGAAGTCAAATCCCTGAGCTCTACACCAGTTTTTCAACCACTGATTGAATCCCATGGTGCAGAACACCCTAGCCTCTCCTATGCTACTGCTGCAGCACTTCTCTGTTATCAGTCATAGGGGATTCTGGGATATGTAGTTATAGAAAATGTCCTTTTGTAAGGCAGCAGAATCAGTCTGATACAACATTTTTATTTATTTATTGAAATGTTTCACCAGAAAAGGCGCACTGAGAAAAAAATGATGCTCGTCTCACAGTGCAACCGGGTGGGGTGGGAGTGATTTACAGAGGACTGCAACTGAGTTCGGTGATGCATGGAATTAAATTACACATTAGAACGTGCAGTAGGAGTAACATACTATACTGCTGTAAACAGTAATTAAAAAAATAAACATTTTTGCAGACAAATGCAAATTGGGATCATCCGACACTTGGGTGTGGGGCTCTTATAGTGCTGACTGTTCCTTTTAAAGCATGAGTTGAAAACCATTAGAACAGGAGCTAGACTGATCCCAATGCAAAATAAAAGGCTGGGCAGAATTGAAAACTGCAACAATTATCACATCCCCACTCAGAAATGAACACTGATGTCACCTAAGTATTGACTTCTAATGAACATTTTTCACCTCTGCCGTACTGGGCATTGCTTGAGAAAACTGCTGTATGTTTTCATTTCAGTAGATTCTGAAATGTTAGCATGGCCAATCTGGTGATAAACTCAGTACAAATATTTGACAACGGCTAGATTATTTCATACCCCAGTATGCATGTTTTGCTGTTTTGTGTTATTTATATAAGTAATAATAATAAGCCACTCCTGGGTGTGCTGTCATTATCTGGTATCAACAAATCTTTGGTAACTGAAGGCACTAACTTCCTAATTACTTACAGAGCACTAGATTGCAGTGATACCTGTTGATCAACACACTCTGAAGTGATTTATAAAGCAACTAAGTGCATCAATACCTGATCGTTACAGTGCTCTAAAACATCTAATGTACTTTGTCACATCAAAGCACAAAAGTGGCACACACTCTAGTAAACAGGGAAACAAATATTTACGTAAGTACTTGAATGTGCAAAAGATAAAGATGCTGAATGTAGTCCCATGGATGAAAGGCACCCCTACAGTATGGATCACCTTCTAGTTGAGGCTTTGTCGTGCCTGTCTGCTATCATCTGTTTTATACGACTACAGTTAGTAGGTAATACCCTATATAAATATCTGCTTTCAATAACTGCCAGAAGGAGCAAGCAGGTAGCGGGAAAAGTGCAGACTTCAAAAAGCATTGATGACATCACATCACATGTGATCACATAGATACAATTTAAAGTTTGCATTTGACCCCACTAACTGCTTACTCTTTTGGAAATTATTGAGAGCAGATACTTGTATGGGGTATCTACCTTCTATTGCAGTTATATAAAACTGGTGATCAACAGGGATTGGCCCCTGCTCTCCCCAGTCTCCCACCTCGCCCCAGGGACTGACTTCCTCCAGATGATCCCCCTGGCTTGCCTCCCAGGGCAGGACCATCTTACAGATGTGAGCCCCCCACGGCACCAGAACAAGGTTACTGGCAAGAGTCTCCTGCTGACATTGCCTTCCTGGCTTGCCCCTCAGGGCGGGCTGGGGAGTCGGGTCATACTCGATGGATGACTGGACTCGCTGGCCGTTGGAGTGCCGTGGTGGTGAACAGGGCCAGAGAAGCGGGACATCATCAATAGCGGCTGCAGTTTTTGAACAAAGGATCTGAGGGGAAGGGTTGCATGCAATGATGTGAATGTACCAAAGTGCCAACTGTCATGCCCCCCCTCCCGTCTAGGCATCGGTAGGTGCCGATCCCCAGCCTCTGCCCTGGGGTGAGTCAGACATTGAGTACTCATCAACCCCCCCCCCAGAGGAGGAGAGGTCTGATCTGAGGGACGTTCAGTCCTTCTCTCTCCACCCCAGCTGACCCTCTGACTCTTGGGTCTGTTCCCGAAGCCGGAATGTTGGCATCGCAAGTGGAAATCTTACTGCTGCACTGCCAGGCTGGCCTTACATGCAAGTATTTAAATACAACCTTTCTCTTCTTATTTTATTTTTTAACGAACTCCAAACCAAAACAGGGAGGAAGCTCCCTTATCTCAGTGGGGGTTCCTCTGTGAAACTTTATTTTTTTTTAAACAGCCCCCCCAAGGAAGGGAAGGGATCATAATTTTCCCCCAAGGGGCTAGCTGCATGAACCTTTTCTACTAGCCTGCTCATGTCTTTGGAGCGTCATTTTCAAACGCTACTTTTTGCTGCGTAAGTGGACATTGGGTAAAATCGGAGCCAGGAGTCAGCTAGCAGGAGCCTTGTTAGTTGACACCTGGCTCTGATTATACTTAATGTCCACTTAAACAGCAAAAAACAGTGTTTGTTTGAAAGTGGCACCCCATAGACTTCAGTGGAGCGTGCCCCTGCACTTTCCCTATACAGACATCATAAAGCATCGAAGCGTGGGGGCAGAGCAGGCTAGCAGAAAGGGGTTATGTGGCTAGCCCCTTCGGGCGAATTATAGTCCCTTCATCATGAGGGAGGGAGGGCTGTACAAAACAAAATTAACAAAGTGCCACAGAGGAACTCCCATTGACATAAGGGAGCTTCCTTTTGTTTGTCTGATTGAGAAAGGTTCACTTTAAATTGGTTTCTTCACCAGTGTTCATCATTTTGTGCTTTGGTGTGTTGGGTTGCTCATGGTGCAAGTTGTTTTTCCCTTTTCTTGACCAGGAAAGGAGGGCTAGGAAATACTCCCTGTTTTTAGCCTTATCCGGGGGGGGGGGGGATAAAGTGCAAACTGACAAACTGACTGATATGCAGCCGTTAAGCCGTTAGTGTTAGTGAATGGGGTAAATTTAGCCAGGACACTGGGAAAATTCCCGTACTGTTTTTGAGATGTGCCGTGGGATCTTGAACAACCACCAGAATAGGCAGCTGGGACTTCAACATCATGTCTGAAAGATGGCACTGGTTAACAGCACAGTGTCCCCCAAGCACCAAAATGGGGCATTGGTATGGTTACTTTTAACCAAGGAGGGGGTGTCCCCTACCCCACTGAGCTATGAACACCACTTTGTCCAGCACTTGGTGTTCATGGGAGGTCTTCCATCCTTCTACTGATCAGACCTAACGCTGCTTAGCTTCTGAGATCTGAAGAGATCAGGATTCAAGGTGTAATGTTGCAGGAGAATGATTTATTTTGTCCGGAGGTAAAAGCTTCTTATTTTAAAACACAAACATTCAATTTGTTCACTTCTGGTCAACTGCAAGATCAGTGACATGGAAAAATACCAGATACAGACAGTGAACCATTAGACTACACTTAAGCTTGTCTTTCTTTATTTTTTAAATTCCTTTCTCTGCACGCATTATGTCCCCTCCAGCTGCCCCTCTCACATGCTTACATGCTTAGCTATCTCCAGTCCAGATCCTCAGCTGCTCCCCTGGCAGTCAGCAGCTTTGCCCTGGCACTGTGAGGCATTCTTCTTTTTGGTGGTGACCCATATGACTGGCCATACAATGACAGCCACCAGGGAAACAGCCTAAGTAAGAGTAAAGCCGACAAGCATTTGACATCACTGTCATGCATCACAGAGTGGGCTTTTTATCCCCTGTAGACCCCTACCACCAGTGAATTATATGTGGGTGCCTGGACACACTACTGACCTGTAGGCATGGGGTTGGCAGATATCATGTTATTCATGACATCCATGCTACCACTACTATGTGCTGTTTTTTGTTTTCCTTTGTTATCTTTATCCTCCTTCAGTGGGTCTCCTGATGTCTGCCACCGTACTGGACTCGGTGGTCATTTGGGGACTTATGGTGCCATGCATGCCCTGACTGAACCCCAAAGCCAGCCCAGAGGCTTCATCCTTGGGTGGCCGCATTTTTTCCTGTTTCTCCACATCGATTCTACTGCCTGAGACCCTGAAAGCGGTAGCGCATGCGCATGGAGGTGCACATGCGCACCACAACTCCAGTACCAGCCTCTTCCACCCACCCACGACCTAATGCTGGCACTCCTTGGAGCGACGCAGGGGGCGACCAAGCTCCAAGGAGACCAAGTAGTCCCTCCTGAGGCGGAGGGCCACCAGTCACTCGCATCCCCCCCCTTTGCAGGCCTCTGACGACCTAGGCTCGTTCCCGAATCTGGGTCGCCGGTGTGGCGCGAAGTGTGGTGTCCAGTTCCTCAACCCTCTGTGCCACCGGGCCAGCCCCACTACTACTTATCTGCCAACACTGTCTATGTATCTATGTATCTATGTACTGTCTTAGAAAGAGATACTGTATTTCAGTGGGCACTCCAGCACGCTTTCTGAAATCAGTGGCTGATGCCTCCACATTGCATCCCTGACTCGACCAACCTGAACCAGGAAGTCAGGATCAAGATTCATTCTCAGGTCTTTGCACATGGCAGTACAGTGTGCTACCAGTCAGGGGACCAGGCACACAATTTCTTTTTCTTTTCAGTTATTTTGTGATATGGAGTACTGAAACTTTACATATTTATCAGTCCATTGTACCTCAGTGTAGAAATTTAAAGTGTTTGAATATTTATAAGTTTACCATCTGTATTTGATTGCCCTGTAAGAATTTGAGGATTCTAAGTTTTGCTTTTTGGATGAGCACTTTCAAACTCAAGATATAAAGCTACTAAAGCAGTTCATAGAGGAGAAAGCTTAGCACAGACTGCATAGTTTAGGCTCATGACAAATGCAGACTAAAGCAAACTGCATCTTCAGTTCTCCAAAGTAAACTCTCTTCCACTTTTGCAACAGAATTTTCAGCAGTATTTGTTTTCTTAAGCTGTTGCAGGGGTCATTATGGCAATCAGCACAGCAGTGTTTGGAGTTTATTTTAAAATCGCCAGCACAGATCAGAATAACTCCTCATTTACTGGCATAAGCCTCTCCACAGTGCACAGTCCAGTCCTCCAAACTGCAGCGAACCATCTGGCCTGGTTGGCCCTTGCTAGAATTAGCATCTTTATAGCAGGTGAGTAAAGCTACTGGTGTATTTAGGTGCCTTTGCAGGATTAGGTACCCTCAGCATTATTTGTTGTCATTGCAGACTTTCTTCAGTTTTCTGACAGCAGTTAGCCATTCTGTGGCAGAAGTATAATTTGTTTTGTTCAGCTGGTATTTTATTATGCAGGTATACAAACTCTCTTGTACTTGAGTTTTCAAGTGATCTGTCCTGCAGCATGTACACAGAATACTTTATTCCCACTTATGAAATGTAGAGGGTCCCTTCTGACCTTTAGATATCGTGCAACATAGTATGTTACACAACTCTGCTTATGTTTTATACAGTTTTTGTGTGTCTTGCCTCCTATTGTGTATTACTGGAGCATTTGCATTAAAAATAATTTTTTTCTGGCCCCTCGGGACACAAGTGACCCAAGTTCAGGAATGAGTTCTAGTCATTTTAAGGTCCAGCATTGGGGGAGGAAGATTGAGCATCTCGGAGTGTGCTCTCCTTTTGGTTTTTGTTGGTATTTTTCCTCTCCCCGCCGTCCCTTCCTCCTTCCATCCACCCAGCCCCATCCCCTGACCTTCAGTCACCTACCTTAACTCCCACAGGTTACCCTCTGTGGCAGGGTGGTGGGGAACACCCAACTTGACCCACCAGGACTGGATACAGTGTCGGGAGGTGCCTTCTTGGGGGCGGCACCTGCTGTGGACGGTCATCATGCCACTCGACCTGGACCGCTGTTTCTGCTTTTCTGCAGAGGGTAGCATGCAAACTGACAATGGCCAAGCCATGTGCATATCCATATGTAGCACTCTGGTCAGCTGCTCCGCTTCCATGCCCCATACAGGATCTGGGATGCTTACACCTAGCCTCCACTAAGTGTCAGGCAGGTGCCAGTCTCTGTTCACCACCCTCCTCAGAAGGGGAGAGCTGTCCTCCAGACATTCGATCCTCTCCCACCCCAGCCGACCCTCTGTGACCTGCTTGAACCGCGAACACGGGTCGTCAACATGGTAGGAGATACGGCATCGCTGCCTCAGCCCTCCATGCCACTGGGTCCATCCCGAGTATGCTCGGGAGGGAATTCCACTGCTGCAGCTTCTGTACAGCCATCTGGGTGATCACATGAGGTAGTGTAGTAGGCAGCATGTGTTTGAGGGGTGACAATGGACAGTGTCTGTGTGCTTCCCATTGCACCCCCTTAATGCTGGCATACCTGAGTTGGCATGACAAGAAAAACTCAAAACAGTCATCCTCTGTGCAGTATTGTCTCAGCACACTTGGGCCCTGACTCCAGCTACTGTGGGCCCTAACTCCAGCTACTGACTGCCTCAGGAACCTCAGGAACACTTGCCTCCATAACCTGCAGGGAGCGTGAGGTTGGAGCTAGCGGGGGTTGGGGTTGTGGTGGTAAATTCATCTGGTTGAAATCCTGAGTGAAAGCACTGGGGGTACATGGCGTGGGGCTGGGCCTGAGTGGGCGAGGGGAGCCAGAGCAAGGAAAAGAATAAATGAATAAAAAAAAAAAAAAAAAAGGATTTTTGTCATTTAGAGTTCAGAGTTCAGCTACTTGCATGGTTTATTTCCCACATGATCACAATCCTCTGCTTCTGACAACAGTCTGTTACTACAGTATGCTGTTACAAGCAGGGTATTATGACCCCTGGTGGTGACTTTAAGTAGCTGGAGTATATTACTTCCAAGGGACAGATGTCCTCAGTAAAGAAGCCATGCTGGAAAGACATGCATAAAAATTGTCAAATACAAGCTGAATTGTGTCGTAAAATGCTGTTTTTCAGAGTTGTTCCTGATGTGACACCTGCTTTTTAAAGATCACAAGAAACATTAAAATCCATTTTTTTCACTGTTGATGTGCTTTTGGGAAACATTCTTTATTAAATACAATATTGAAGTGTGCCTCTGTGTACTGTGGTGTTGTCACTGATGTCTTTCTCGAAGGTTTGAAAGCCATAACATTCCATGTAAAATTTTGTGATATCCTTTTAATAACAGCAACATTTTTCTTACAGGTGCAAGTTGGCACACTGACACCACTGACTTGCGTCACTATGTGTGTGTATAGATATAGATAGAAAGAAAGAAATAACCTCTGTGCAAATGCACTTAAACAGGGATCACCCTGGAAGGGCACTGTAAATGAAAACAAGTTTTAACGAAACAACCAGATTACGCATATCCCACTAAGCAAAGCATCTTGGGAAGAAGATGAAAATCATCATGAAATAACTAATGCTGGCTGAGATAATAAACAGGACAGAATGGTGCCAAAATGGTGCTTTCATGGTGATTTGCATATACTTTGTATGAGACTTTGCATTAACATAGAAACATAGACTTTGACGTCAGATAAGGACCGCTAGGCCCATCTAGTCTGCCCATTTCCCTACCTACAGGATAGGCCGCAGATCCTAGTTAACCAACAGCCTATATCTTCCTGCCCCCCACAAGAATTGCCTTATGTCTGTCCCATGCATTCTTGAATTCTCCCACAATTTTAGACCTATAACTTCCTCAGGAAGGCTGTTCCATGCATCCACTACCCTCTCTGTGACATAATACTTCCTCACATTGCCCCTGAACCGCCCCTCCTTCTATCTTTAAATTGTGTCCCTTGTTCTTGCAAGTCTCTTTTTCTGAAAAATGCTACCTCTTGGACTTTGTTGATTCCACTGAGGTACTTAAAGTTTCTATCATGTCCTCTCCTTCTTTCCTCAAGGGTATACATATTAAGCTCCTTTAGTCGCCCTCATACGGCTTCTCTTGCAGACCCTGCGCCATTTTAGTTGTCCTCCTCTGACTGCCTCTATCCTGTCTATGTCTTGTGGAGATGGGGTCTCCAGAACTGGACACAGTATTCCAGATGGGGTCTAACCAACTGTCTGTACAGAGGGATAACAACTTCCTGTTTTCTGCTGCTGATGCCTCTCCTTATACATCCCAGTATACCCCGCCCTCCTACTGCCTTCTCACATTGCTTGCTAACCTTAAGGTCATCTGATATGATTACCCCAGGTCCTTTCCTGTTTTGTTGTTGTTATACCTCCCCACCCACTGTGTATTCTTCCCCTGGGTTCTTGTTTCCCAGGTGCATTATTTTGCACTTTTGCATTGAATCTAGCTGCCATCACGTCTGACCATTCCTCCAACCTTGCCAAGTCCCTTTTCATCCTTTCCACGCCTCCTTGTGTATCAACCCTGTTGCAGATCTTTGTGTCATCTGCAAAAAGGCATACTTTTCCTTCCAGTCCCTCTGCAATGTCAATGATGAAGACATTAAAAAGGACTGGACCCAATACTGAACCCTGCGGTACCCCACTAGTAACCGCCCTTTCTTCAGAGTGGACTCCATTTACAATTACCTTCTGTGTCCTGTTGTCCAGCCAATGTTTTACTCAGGCTACCACCTGGGACCCACTCCCAGGCTGGTTAATTTACTAATAATCTTTTGTGTGGGACTGTGTCAAATGCTTTGCTAAAGTCTAGGTAGGCCATGTCCACAGCCCCTCCCTGGCCTACTACTTTGGTCACCCAGTCAAAGAAATCTATTAGATTCGTCTGACATGACCTTCCCGCTGTGAACCCATGCTGCCTTGGGTCCTGTGCTCCACTGACCTCTAGGTACTCAACTATTCTTTCCTTCAGAAGTGACTCCATCACTTTACCTACCACAGAGGTCAGACTGACAGGTCTGTAGTTTCCTGCCTCTGTCTTGGTCCCACTTTTGTGAAGGGGAATCACATCCGTCTTCCTCCTAGTCCTCGGGTACCTCACCATCCTCCCATGATTTATTAAAAAGAGTAGCCAGTGGTTTCACTAGTTCCTTCCTTAATTCTTTTAGAATTCTGGGGTGAATTCCATCAGGACCCATTGCTTTGTCCACCTTCAGTTTTAGGAGTTCTTGCAGAACCCTTTCTTCTGTGAAAGGACTGGGATCGACCCCCTATCAAGAGTGCTTCTGTTAACTGGATTAGGCACTTCCCCTCCTCTTTGTGAATACTGAGCAGAAATATTCGTTCAATATTCCTGCTTTTTCACTGTCCCTCTGCCCACCCACTGTTCATTCTATTCAGCCTCACTATCCCTCCTTTGTCTTTTCAGCCACTGATGTACCTATAAAAGGTTTTATCTCCCCTTCTTAACTGAGTTGGCTATCTTTTCCTCAGTTTGGGCCTTTGCTATTCTGACTTCCTCCCTGCTTCTTTCTGCCTTAACTGGTACAGCTCTCTGTCCTGCTCCTTCTGTGTTTCCTTATACTTCTGGAATGCTATCTTTTCTTCCTGACTTTCACAGCCACCTCTCTTGAGAAGCATAGTGGCTTTTCTTTCATTTTGATTTATTTGCTTCACACAAAGGCTTGTTGCCTCTGTGATGGCAGTTTGATAATTCCCATTGTTGCTCCCCACCTCCTTCTAGCCTGTTTCTAGTGCTTTCTGAGGCACTCTCCCATCTTGCCAAAGTCAGCCCTCCTAAAGTCCAGTACCCTCACTTTTGTATGGCTTAACTCTGTAGCTGAGTTTAACGTGAACCACACTGTTTGATGGTCACTTGTCCCAGATGGCAACCCACTTCTGGATCTGAGATCCTCTCACTGCCCCGTTTGAGATACGAGGTCTAAGATTGCTCCCTCATGAGTGGGTTCGAAACTAGCTTGTCTAATGCCTGCCACCTGTGGGCGTCAAGAATGGCCCTGCTCTTGGATGTGGCTCAGCAAATGTGTTCCAGTTAACATCTGGCATATTCAGGTCTCCCATCAACAGTATCTCCCTTTCTCTGCCATTCTAAGAATGCCTTCCATCATATCCTTGTCCATTCCTTCCCCTGACATGGGGTCTGTACACAACCCCTGTGCGGATTGTGGTGCCCTTCCAGTCTCCAAGGTGACCCACAGTGCCTCCTCTCCTCCCTGTTTACTCTTTTGTTCAGTTGCTTTTATCCCTTCCTTTACATAGAGAGCTACTCCTCCCCCTCTTCTCCCCACCTGTCTCTCCTGTAGGTTATGTACCCTGGTATATTAACATCCCAGTCATGGTTTTCTGTGTACCATGTTTCTGTGACTGCTATGATATCCAAGCATCCCTCTTCCATTAAGGCCACCAGCTCAGGGAGCTTGTTGCCCAGACTACAGACATTGGTACTCATTACCCTGCATTTCCTGATGGCCTTACCCCCTTTTGCCCCATCCCTGTCCTTCTTACCTTTATCACTTTCTCCATTTACCCCTGCCCTTCTCCCTATCGACACCTCCATGTTGGTGTTTGCCACACTTACTACTGTGATTGTTTGGGGGAGGCTAGGATTTTCCTGCTCCTTTCCAGTGCCTCCCCCCTTGGCTAGTTTAAAAGCTTGCCAATGAAGCATTTAAACCTATCACCTAGGATCCTGGTTCCCCTCCCGGACAGATGCAGCCCATCATGCCAGTATAGGCTTGCATCACTCCAGGTGGACCCCCAGTCCCCAATGAAGCCAAATCCCTGAGCTCCACACCAGTTTTTCAACCACTGATTGAATCCCATGGTACGGAACACCCTAGCCTCTCCTATGCCATAGATGGGTAGCACCTCCGAGAAGGTTACCGCAGTGCTACTTGACTAAGGCCCCTCCCCAATTCCACAAACTCTTCCTGCACTTCTCTAATCCCTTTCTTAGCCAGGTTATTTGTCCCTAGGTGGACAATGACATCCAGCTCCCTTCCCTGTGCAACTGCTCCGGCAATCCTGAGGATTCGATCCCTGTCCCTCCAAGCCATGGTGCCAGGCAGGCACCTTACCTCCCTCTCCCCTTCCTTTCCCAGTTCTACCTTCTAACAATGGAGCCCCCCACCAGGAGTTGTTTCTTTCCCTGCAGGGTCCCCTGCCACCCTCCTGTGGGTCTCCTTTGTGGAGGTTCCCAGCATCTTCCTTGGTCTCCACTGTAGGTGCCTCCATAGAGGAACCACACTTTGCCAGAATGGCATAGGAATTGTGGAGAGGTACAACTGGAGGGATGTGCCTCTGTTCCACCACCCTTACCCTCCCTGAGCCCATTGTGGTCCAACCACTCCTCTTTCTTGGCAACCTCTGAGGCAATGGCAGTGGCACTGGTGGTCCCTGGATGGAAGAGGAGGTACTACAAATCCTGGCCAACTCAGCCTGGAGATGAGCAACCTCCTCCCTCAGCCCAGAGAGGTGCCTGCACATGGGACAACACCGCATCCTCCAGAACATCTCCCGGAAGACTGCTGCTCCACAGCCACTGCACTGCACCACTCCAATCATGTCTTATTTCTGGCCCCTTAACTTTTGCAATCCTTACTCTTTCCTCTGTTTTTTTTTCTCTCTCTCCTTACTTTCTGCCTGTGCACCCTTTAAGCTCCTGATTGTCCTGTTCTGAGACAAGAATATCCTATATTTCTCAGTAGACCACTTACTTGTTCAGAGGCAGACCTTCAGCAGCTAGAGGGGGCCGGAGAGCTACTCTTGCCCTTCTAGGATGGTGGGTCCTTGGTGGTTCTGTGATCACTCACTTCCTGCATTAGTGATGTATGTATAATTCAGTATTTCTTTAAAACCTGACTTTATTGTCAGTGTCCTTCCAGGGTAATCTCTGCTTTAGTGCTTTTGCACTGAGGTTCATAGTCCAGGAAGGGCAGAAGTGTATGAAGCCCAATAGTCATTGTTACCTCTTGACTACTTTTGTTACATTATTGGAGACCAAGTTTGGTACGTTATGTCTCCACAAACTTGTTCACTCGTGCCCATGTTCAGTTCAAGCAGAACCGCTCCGTATTTGCAGGAAGGTTTTTTGTTCAAGGAAAGTGTCCTCGAGATAGATGATTTTGATTGGGCAGGCCAGGGATTTATGTTTGTCCTAAAAACCATGACCTTTGATTTTATGCTACTTAGGATGTGCTGGTCTTTTGAGAACCAATGTTTACTTGATTTGTTAAAAATGTATTTTTACACAGGCATGATCCATTAGAAAATAAAATCCTTATTTACAAAGAATGCCCTGTGCAACACAAACATACAAACATTATTCATAGCAACCATATACATAGAAACATAGACTTTGACAGCAGATAAGGACCGCTTGGCCCATCTAGTCTGCCCATTTCCCTACCTAAAGGATAGGCTGCAGATCCTAGTTAACCAACAGCCTATTTCTTCCTACCCTTACACAAGAATTGCCTTATGTCTGTCCCATGCATTCTTGAATTCTCCCACAGATTTAGACCCCACAGCCTCCTCCTGTTCCATGCATCCACTACCCATCTGTGAAATAATACTTCCTCACATTGCCCCTGAACTGCCCCCCTCTATCTTTAAATTGTGTTCCCTTATTCAAACAACATGAAGTCTTGCTGTATTCTGACATATGCAGTGATGTCCAACCTTTGAACTGCCCCGGAAAGGAAAGAGTTAACTTTCCATGCAAGGCATGGAACACTGAGCTCGAGCTTGGTTGAGACTCTGTCTGTTGTTGTTTGAACTGTTTGAACTCAAACCGCCAGATTCTTTACTCTGCCTCACTGAACAGTCGCTCCGGGGATTTCTCCTTTGCTCGGTTCAATTTAGTTGGTTAAAGTGTCATTTTCCTCTGTTTCAACCAAATTTAATGCGTTTAACCTGTCGGTTCAGTCTCTGTCTGAGGTATTGTGAGTACTAGACAGGTTTATTATTGTTTCTTCTGTGTGGAACTTGAAAACGTTGGATCGGTTCGGTTTGAACCGATCAGGTTTGTTCAAAAAAGCTTGTTCTACTTTTAGAGTGTGGTAACCGGTCCTTATCGGTTCTAAAAAAACAGATTTCATTACGTTTTTTTCCACGACCCATAACACGGTCAGGAACCGATAAGGGTGTCTTGTCTGGCGGATTGCCGAAAAAAGGGTAAGTTTGGTTAGGACTGGCCATGTCTGAGAAACCCAAGAGAAAAACTGGGCCCACTGGGTTTCAACACTGTAGTGTGTGTGGGGAAGCCTTTGCTAAGGCTGACCCCCACACCACCTGTGTTTATTGTCTGGGGTTTGACCACCTCAATTCAGACTGCCAGATTTGCAAAAATTTTCCCTCAGCTACCCTGGAAAAGAGAGTTGGTAGGCTCAGGTAAAGGGAGGCCAAAAAGTCCGCTGACCCAGATGGCCAGCCCGGTTCAGTTCCAACCGAACCAGAAGGAGTGCCCTCTGACCAGGCTTAAACTTCTTGGTAAGGAGAACCAACTCTGAGGAGTCGGTTCTGGTTAAAAGAAAAGAAGAGATAAATCAGCCAGTTTGGATCCACAAGTTCTTCTCCAACCGCTGATGAAATAGCTAATCACATCTGGTCCACCGAACCGGCACCATTGGTTAGGGCTCAGTTCGTCGGTTCTCCGGTTCCAGATTATAATTTAGAGGATTTTATGAACCGGAGGAGGAGGAAGGAGAGTAAGAGGATAATGATGGTGATTATGAAAGTCTGATGTGCCCATTGACTTGACATCTCCCCAGACAGACCTTCAGGGATTTCAAACAACATGAAGTCTTGCTATATTATGACATATGCAGTGAGTCCCAACCTTCGAACTGCTCCGAGGTGAAAGAGTTAACTTTCCATGCCAGGCATGGAACTTTGAGCTCGGGCTCGGTTGAAAACTCTGTCTGTTGTTGTTCAAACTCAAACTGTCAGATTCTTTACTCCGCCTCACTGAACAGTCGCTCCGGAGATTTCTCCTTTTGTTCGGTTCATTTTGTCGGTTAAAGTATTAATTTTTTGGGTTTTTAACTGAATTTAAACCACAACTGGTCAGTTCAAGCTCTGCCTGTGGTATTTGTAAGTACTAGATAGGTATTACATTTACTTTCTGTGTGGAACTTGTAAACGGTTTATCAGTTCGGTTTGAACCGATCACGCTGTTTTAAAATCATTAATCTGTCTTTTAGTGTGCGGTTCCCGGTTCTAAAAAAAAACGGATTTCATTACGTCTTTTTCCATGACCCGTGACACGGTTGGGAACCGATAAGAGAGTCTTGCTTGGCAGATTGCCATAAATGGGCAAGTTTGGTTAGGACTGGCACTATGTCTGATAACCCCACCCAAAAACCGGGCCCACTGGGTTTCAACACTGCAGTGTCTGTGGGGAAGTCTTTGCAAGGCTAACCCCACACCACCTATGTTTATTGTCTGGGGTTTGACCACCTCAATGCAGACTGCCAGATTTGTAAAAATTTCCTGCAGCTACCCTGGAAAGAGAATTGGTAGGCTCAGGAAAGGAGGCCAAAAATCCGCTGAACTGATGGCCAGCCCGTTCAGTTGAAACGAACCGGGAGGAAGTGCCCTCTGACCAGGGCGTAGACTTCCTTAAAAGGAGAACCAACTCGAGGAGTCGGTTCCAGCAAAAGGACTAGGAAATCAGCTGGTGTGGAGCCAAAACTTCCTCTCCAACCGCTGAAGAAATAGCCAAAGCGATTAAAATTGTCCAGTCGCTTTCCCGAACCGACCGAACCGCACCATCAGGTAAGCGAACGTCTCGGCCGGTTCACCAGTTCAAGAGTATGAGTTAGAGGAATTTTATGAACTGGATGAGGGAGAAGAGGAGTATGAGGATGAATGTGGATTTGAAAGTCTGATGTGCCCACTGAACCAGACATCTCCCCAGACAGACCTCTCAGGAGGTCTCCCCTAGGCTTTCTGAGTCCCTTCTCATTTTATGTTTTATAAAAAGTGGCTGAAACCCTCCAGCTCCTATGGAGGAAGCTGTGGATGATCAAGAGGAGCCTGACTATGTAGAAATTATGGATATCCTAGAGTCTAGAGACTGTCTATTCCTTTGCATAAATCTTTTGGAAACGGACAGTAAAATTCTAAAACTCCTCACACTATACCTCCTGTGGATAAGAGAATGGACAAGAGGTACATTGTCAGGCTCTGATATGGAGTTCCTTACACAACAATGCAGCCATGTTAGTAGTGCAGGCTGCAGCCTGTGACAAGGCAAATATTCCCTTGGCTTCACACCCCTGATAAGGACTCCAGGAGGATTGATGCCATGGCAAAGAAACAGTACATGGCAGCATCCTTGGGACTCAGACAGGCAAATTATATGGCTTATGTTGCTAGATACCAGAAATCCAGATGGGACACTGTTATGGCTCTAGCAAAGCAGGTCCCTGGCCAGCTTGCCAAGGAGCTGGAGCAGGTGACTGCTGATGGTATCGAGGCATTTAAGGTGCAATTTCATGCTGCAGTGGACTCTAATGATGTGTCATCAAGAGTCATGGCTACATCTGTGGCTCTTCGCAGGATGGCTTGGCTCAGATGTACTAGCCTGTCTCAGGATACCCAGACTAAGGCCATGGATTTTCCTGTTGTGGGTAACTCTCTGTTTGGGGAGCAGATAGAGAATTACATGAAGAAAATGGATGAGTATAGGACCACTTATAGGAGTGCACAGGCCAAGGAAAGGCAAGCCACTCCTCAAAGGCAGCCTTCCAGGGGCAGGGGCAGGCCTTTTCATAGGCCTTTTTACCAAGCCCAGGCCTCCTCTTCAGCTTATGTACAGAGGGGGTTCTTTAGAGGGAGAGGCAGATGGGTGAGCAGGCCTGCTTCCACCCTCAGCCTAAAGCCCTGCCAAGCAGGCACCCTGATGGGGTGGCAGGGTCGATTCTCCACTACCTGTAGCAGGCTGGCACTTTTGTCCAGGACTGGAAGTCTCTAACATCCGACAAGTGGGTCCTGGAAGTAGTAAGCCAGGGACTGGTTCTCAGCTTCAAAAAATTTCCAAAGATGAGAACCAGATCCTTTCCACCTGCAAGTCCATCAGAGGCTCTGGCCCTAGAGGCAGAAGTCTCTACCCTCCTGGCTCTCAGAGCCGTGGAAAGGGTTCCACCCCTACACCAGGGCAAAGGGTTGTACTCCAGGTACTTCCTTACCCCAAAAAAGACAGGAGAATGGCGGCCCATCCTGGACCTCAGATACCTAAACAAGCACCTTTTAAAACCAAAATTCAAAATGGTGACTCTGGGAATTATTTTACCCTCTCTAAGGCCAGGGGACTGGCTAGCATCCCTGGACCTCAAGGGTGCCTCCTTCCATATTCTCATCAGAAGCTCCCATAGAAAGTACCTCAGGTTCGAACTGCCCTCAGGCCATTATCAGTTCAGAGCAATCCCCTTCGGCCTCACCTCTGCCTCAAGGGTATTCACAAAATGCCTGGCAGTAGCAGTTGCCCAGCTAAGATGGCAAAAAATTGCCATCTTTCCTTACCTGGAAGACTGGCTCATAATAGGCCAGTCTCCAGACCAAGTCAAATTACATCTTCAGGTAACTCAGCAACTGCTTACCTCTCTAGGTTTCCTTCTCAATCTTCCAAAGTCAGTTCTAGAGCCTGTCCAGCTTCTCACCTTCATAGGTGCAGAACTGAACACAGAGGAAGCCAGAGCCTTCCTTCCTTTGGAAAGGACAAGGACCCTAGTCTCTCTGGCCTCCTCATTCACCCTGCAGGTCTCTTGACCAGCAAGGCACTTTCTACAGCATTAGTGCAGTGAGCAAGATTTCAGATGAGGGACATCCAGTTCCATTTGAGAGCCTTTTGGTCTCAAAGGAGAGACCCTCTAACCAAATTGATCCCAGTGACTTGAACCCTGATCCAAGCCCTACAGTGGTGGCAGGACCAGAGCAATCTGAGACAGGGGTTTTTTGCCCCTCAGTCTCATTTCTTAATTCTTACTACAGATGCATCCCTCTTGGGGTTGGGAGCTCACATGGGCGAACTCACTACCCAGGGATTGTGGTCCCTTCAGGAATCTCTGCTTCACATCAATCTGTTGGAACTCAGAGCTTTTTTTCTAGCACTTCAAGCTTTTTCCAAGTCTATTCAGAACAAAGTTATTCAGGTCAGAACAAACAACACCACCACAAAGTGGTACATCATCAAGGCAACCCTGTTCACAGCCTTGTGCACTGAAGCAATGAAGTTGTGGTCTCTGGCTTATTCACTGACACCTCCCTATGGCAGTTCCCTCCCAGGCAGGACAATATCCTGGCAGATGCTCTCAGCAGGATTTCCAGGGCCATCACGTAATGGTCACTGGATCCTCTGGTATTGGAGTAGTATTTGCAGATGGGGCACCCCACAGATAGATCTTTTGCAGTCAAAGACAATCACCAACTTCCTCTTTTGCTGCAGGCCCCAGTGTTGGGCTCAGTCCCTCTGGCCGCCTTCCTTCTCAGTTGGGAAGGGAAGTTTCTCTATGCCTCCCTCCTCTCCTGTTCAAGTTGCTAGTCAGAATCAGATCTCAACCCTGCAAGATGTTCCTGATTGCTCCAGATTGGGCCAGACAGCCTTGGTACCCACTCCTTCTGTCCTTAGCAGTCCACCTTCCCCTGTGTCTTCCCAGGAATCACAACCTGTTAACCTGTGCTCAGGGGAGAGTTTGGAACACGAACCTCAAATCTCTCAATCTCAAGGCCTGGCTTTGAAGTGTTAGAGTTTGCTGACCCACACCTTTCCCAAGGTGTATTAGATATCCTGAAGATATTTCTACGGCTCTTCCACCAGGGCTACATATCATTCCAAATGGAAGAGATTTCCACATGGTGCTCTGGAAAGCATATTTCCAGAATCTGCTGACTTACCCACAGTCCTGGATTATATGGTCCATTTAAATACTTTGAGCTGAGACCAGCACCTAAAGTGCACCTGGCAGCCGTGTCTGCTTTCTTATCAGCAGGTAAGCCTCTTCTCTTTCAGCTCATCCTGTATTCTTCAATTTTTTCAAAGGGTTGCTTCACACCAACCCTCTGTTCAGGGACCCTGCCACTGCCTGGGATCTTAATATTTGCATTGCCCAGCTTGTGCAACCCCCTTTTGAGCCTTTTTCTTTAGCAAAGCTAAAGTACTTGACTTGGAAAACTGTTTTCTTGGTAGCCATCACTTCTGCCAGATGCATTAGTGAATTACAAGCATTGTCAGTGGAGCCTGGTTTTATCTCCTTTCATAGAGATAAGGTGGTCCTCAGGACTAACAAGAAGTTCTTGCCTAAGGTGGTTTCAGACTTCCATCTTAATCAATCTGTGTCTCTCCCTGTGTATTTCACTGACCATTCCTCCTTTGGCGAGAGGAGACTTCACAGTTTAGATGTCAAAAGAGCCCTTAGTTACTACATAGAACGTACTGAGGTCACAGGTTTGACTCCCTCCAACTGTTCCTCACTTATGGTGAGGTTAGTAAGGGGAAACCTGCCACTAAAAGATCCATTGCCAGGTGGATTGTCTCTTGTATCCAATTTTGCTATGAAAAACTGGGTTAGGTTCCTCCCTCAGGCCTGAGGGCTCACTCTATCAGAGGTACAGCTGCGTCTCTGGCTGCTGCCAGGGACATCCCTATCCTAGAGATATGTCAAGCAGTTACCTGGAAAACAATTCACGCTTTTACCAAGCATTACTCCCCGGACATCCAGGCTAGGAGTGATGCTTGGTCTGTGCACAGCTGTGCTTCAGAGCCTATCTCCTAAGTAGGTTCTGTCCCTCCTCCATGGAGGTGCTGCTGTAGTCTCAGATATGTCATAATATAGCAAGATTTCATGTTGTTTGAAGAAAAATTACTCACCTTAGTAATGTTGTTTCTTCTAATGGAGTCTTGCTATATTATGACCTCCTCCCCCCCGCCTGCCCCTCTCAGAACCTTTGATTTTGGGATGTGGGTGGTCAGTGCAGTGTTGGCACTTAGTACATGCCCACCTTTTTGTTTCACCCATCCTTTTTGTGCTGAATTGGTGTTGTGTTTTTCATTTTTTGGGTCTCCTGACATGAGTCTTTGTTTTGGGACCAAAAAATGTGTTCTTATATTTAGTAGCCAGTTGGCTAGTGTAGGTTTACAGCTTCCACATAGGACCTTAGTGAGTTTAGCTCATAAAGATCTGACAGTTTGAGTTTGAAGAACAACAGACAGAATTTTCAACCGAGCTCAAGCTCTAAGTTCCTTGCCTGGCATGGAAAGTTAACTCTTTCACCTCCGGAGCAGTTTGAAGGTTAGGACTCACTGCATATGTCATAATATAGCAAGACTCCATTAGAAGAAACAACATTACTAAGGTGAATAATTTTTTCTTCTCCTCCTAGGCTTTCTGAGTCCCCTTCCAATTTTATGTTTTACAAAAAAGTGGCTGAAACTCTTCAGCTTCCTATGGAAGAAGCACTAGAGGCATGTTGGGTAGTGTAGGCAGCTGCCTGTGATAAGGCAAATATACCCTTGGCTTCACACCCCCTAGATAAGGACTCCAGGAGGACTGATGCCATGGCAAAGAAACAGTACATGGCAGCATCTTTGGGACTCAGGCAGGCTAATTATATGGCCTATACAGCTAGATACCAGAAGTCTAGATGGGACACTGTAATGGCTCTGGCTAAACAGGTCCCTGGCAGCTTGCCAAGGAGCTGGAGCAGGTGGCTGCAGATGGTACTGAGGCATCCAAGGTGCAATTTCATGCTGCAGTAGACCTAATGATGTTTCATCTAGAGTCATGGCTACATCTGTGGCCCTTCGGAGGATGGCTTGGCTCAGATGTACTAGCCTGTCTCAGGATACCCAGACTAAGGCCATGGATTTTCCTGTTAGGTAATTTCGTTTGGGGAGCAAACAGAAACTACATGAAGAAAATGGATGAACACAGGACCACCTATAGGAGTGCTCAGGCCAAGGAAAGGCAAGCCACTCCCCCAGAGGCAGCATTCCAGGGGCAGGGCAGGTCTTTTCATAGGCCTTCTACCAAGCCCAGGCCTCCCTTCCGCCTTTCCAAGAGGGGGTCTTCAGAGGGAGAGGCAGACAGGGTACAAGCAGGCCTGCTACCACCGTCCAGCCTAAAGTCACTGCCAAACAGGCACCCTTGATGGGTTGCATGCAATCATTTCCACCACCTGTAGGGGCAGGCTGGCTCACTTAGTCTAGGACTTGATGTCTTTAACATCAGACAAATGGGTCCTGGAAGTAGTGAGCCAGGGACTGGTTCTCAGCTTCAAAAATTCCAAGATGAGAACCAGATCCTTTCTACCTGCAGATCCTTCCAGAGGCACTTGTCTCTAGAGGCAGAGGTCTCTTCCTCTTGGCTCTGAGAGCCACAGAAAGGGTTCCACCCCACACAAGGGAAAAGGATTGTACCCAGGTACTTTCTAACCCCAAAAAGACAGGAGAATGGACGTGCCCATCCTGGATCTCCGATATTTAAACAAGCACCTTTTAAAGCCAAAGTTCAAAATGGTGACTCTGGGAATAATTCTACTCTCTAAGGCCAGGAAACTGGCTAGTTTCTGGACCCAAGGATGCCTATTTCACATTCTCATCAGAAGCTCCCACCGAAAGTACTTCAGGTTCGAGTTGCCCTGAGGACACAATCAATTCAGAGCAATGCTCTTTGGCCTAACTTCAGCTCCAAGGGTGTTCACAAAATGCCTGGCAGTAGTGGCTGCTTTCCTAAGGAGAAAAAAGATCTCCATCTTTACATACCTGGACAACTGGCTCATAGTAGGTCAGTCTCCAGACCAAGTCAAGTCACATCTACAGATAACTCAGCAACTGCTCACTTCTCTAGGATTCTTTCTTAATCTTTTAGAATCAGTTCTAGAGCCTGTGCAGCTCCTCACCTTCATAGGGGCAGAGTTGATACATTAAAGGCAAGAGCCTTTCCTCTGCACAGGCAAAGACTCTCACACTGGCTCTCTTCATTCACCCTCCAGGTGTCTCGACCAGCAAGGGATTTTCTGCAGCTTCTGGGCCACATGGCTGCCTCTACAGCAGTGGTCCAAGGAGCAAGATTTCAGACGAGGGACATTCAGTTCCACTTGAGAGCCTTCTGGTCTCAGAGGAAGGATCCTCTGACCAAACTAATCCCAGTGACTCGAACCCTGATCGAGGCTTTGCAATGGTGGCAGGATCAGGACAACCTAAGGCAAGGAGTTCCCTTTGTCACTCAATCTCGTTCTCTAATTTTTACCACAGATGCCTCCTCTTGGGCTGGGGAGCTCTACTTGTGGGACCTGACCACCCAAGGGTTGTGGTCACCTCAAGAATCTCTGCTTCACATCAATCTCTAGAACCTAGAGCAGTGTTTCTAGCACTTCAAGTTTTTCCAAGTCTGTTCAGAACAAAGTAGTTCAGATCAGGACAGACTAATACCACCACAGTGTGGTACATCAACAGCAGTAGGCACTTTGCCCACGGCCTGTGGCACAGAGGCAATGAAGTTGTGGTCTCTGCCATTTCCTGAATATCTCTCTCATAGCAGTGCTCCTCCCAGGGAAGGACAATGTCCTGGCAGATGCTCTCAGCAGGATATCTCAGGGCCATCATGAATGGTCTCTAGATCCCCTGATTTTGAAGGTGATCTTCTCCAGATGGGGCACTCCACAGATAGATCTTTTTGCAGCCCCAGACAATCACCAACTTCCTCTTTTTTGCTGCAGGCCCCCAGTGTTGGGCTCAGTCCCCCTGGATGCCCTAGTTTTCAATTGGGAAGGGAAGTTCCTATATGCTTTCCCCTTCCCTCTCCTGTTCAAGGTATTAGTCAAAATCAGGTCTCAACCCTGCAAAGTGATTCTGTTTGCTCCAGACTGGGCTAGGCAGCCCTGGTACTCTCTCTTGCTGTCCTTAGCAGTCCACCTTCCCCTGTCTCTTCCCAGGAATTACAACCTGTTAACATGTTCTCAGGGGAAGGTCTGGTATCCGAATCTCAAATCTCTCAATCTCAAGGCCTGGCTCTTGAGGAGTTAGAATTTCGTGGATTTGCATCTCTCTCTCAAGGTGTTCTGGATATTTCGAAGGCTTCTCAAAAGCCTTCCACCAGAAAGACTTACACTCAAAATGGAAAAGGTTTACTATTTGGTGCTCTGGGAAGTGCATTTCTCCAGAGTCTGCTGGGTTGCCTGCAGTCCTTGACTATATGGTTCATCTCAATAGCTTGGGACTCAGACCAGCTACACTTAGAGTGCATCTGGCAGCTGTCTCTGCCTTCTTGTCAGCAGGCAAGCACTCTTCCCTTTCAGCTCATCCTGTATTCTGTAAGTTCAAGGGATTTCTGCATACCAATCCTCCCTTCAGGGACCCGGACCCTGCCCCTGCTTGGGACCTTAATGTTTGCATTGCTCATCTTATGCAACCCCCTTTTGAGCCTTTGTCCTCAGCAGAGCTTAAGTACTTGACTTGGAAAACTGTGTTCTTGGTAGCCATTACTTCTGCCAGATGCATAAGTGAGTTACAGGCCCTGTCATTGGAGCCTGATTTTATCTCTTTCATAGAGATAAGGTGGCCTCATGACTAGAGGAAGTTTTTGCCTAAGGTGGTTTCAGATTTCCACCTTAACCAGTCTATGTCTCTTCCTGTTTTCTTCACTGACCATTGCTCCTCTGGGGAGAGGAGGCTGCACAGCTTGGATGTGAAAAGGGCCCTTAGTTACTACATAGAGCACACCAAGTGTCACAGGTTTGACTCCCTCTAACTGTTCCTCACTTATGGTGAGGTTGATAAGGGAAAACTTGCCACTAAGAGATCTATTGCCAGGTGGATTGTCTCTTGCATACAATTCTGCTATGAAAAATTAGATAGGGCTCCCACCTCAGGCCTGAGGGCTCACTCTACCAGAGGTACAGTTTTCCTGGCTGCTGCCAGGATATTCCTATCTTAGAGATTTGTCAAGCAGCCACCTGGAAAACAGTACATACTTACTCGCATTACTCTCTGATATCCAGGCTAGGAGTGATGCTCAGGTTTACAGCAGCAGTGCTTCAGAGCCTATTCCCGAGTTGGTTCTGTCCCTCCTCCATGGAGGTACTGCTTGGTAGTCTGCATATGTCAGAATACAGCAAGACTTCATGTTGTTTGAAGAAAAAATTACTCACCTTAGTAATGTTGTTTGTTCTAATGGAGTCTTGCTGTATTCTGACCTCCTGCCCCCCTGCCTCCCATCTCAGAACCTGGGTTTTGGGATGTGGGTGGGCAGCAACAGTGTTGGCACTCTGGAGGTACCCCCTTTTTCTCACCCTCTTAATTAGGGTGTGTGTGTTGTGTTTTGTTTTATTTTTTGGGTTTCCTTATTTGAGTCTTTGCCTTGGAACCAAAAAATATTTTTATTATATTTAGTAGCCAGTTGGCTAGTGTAAGTTTACAGTTTCTACACAGGACACCCAGTGAGTATAGCTCGTAAAGATCTGGCGGTTTGAGTTCAACAAACAACAGACAGTCTCTCAACCGAGCTCGAGCTCAGCGTTCCATGCCTTGCATGGAAAGTTAACTCTTTCCTCTCCGGGGCAGTTCAAAGGTTGGACATCACTGCATATGTCAGAATACTCTAAGACTCTATTAGAAGAAACAACATTACTAAGGTGAGTAATTTTTTCTTCTTGCACATCTTTTTTTCTGAAAGATGCTACCCTCTTGGACTTTGTTGCTTCCACTGAGGTACTTAAAAGTTTCTATCATGTCCCCCCTCTTCCTTCTTTCCTCAAGGGTATATATGTTAAAAATGCAAATTAAATATTTGTTAAAAAGCACATCACTGCACACCGAAAACACTGAACAAAGTGATTAGTATAATATATGTAGTAGTTACATGCATTCGAAAGGGACTTTCAGTGCCGATTGGAACTCTTTAACATAATTATTTCCTTAATTCTGGCTCAGCCTTATTCCAGGACATTGCCACGCTTAGTCTTGCGTGTAACCTCCCCAAACCTGTTGTAAATATGGGAAGCATCAAATCTAGTGCATTAGTTCTTAAATTGTATTTTCTTTCTCTTGTTGATTCAAATGTTGGCAAATCCCGTAGTGGTTACATTAGACTTAATCAATTTAAAACTCCAGGTTAGCCAATTGTATATGTAACCCCTCACCCCTGCTTTTTTAGCAAAACAACAGGTGGCATGCTGTTGAAGCTGACAGCAGTACCTGGTGGGGACTGGGTCTGGGAGGGATGAGGTTACTCTGCACATGGGGACCTATGTTTGGCTACTCTGCACAGGGGCACCCAAGTAAATCAGAACACAGGAAACAATAACTGTAATGTCCAGAACCAGGAATGGGATTCTTCAGTGTGGCTTTTATTCACATCCAAACTGAACAAACAAAGCATAGACAGACCCCCATGGGGCTACATTTCCTGGTAATGCAGATTAGAGACAATAGAACACTTTATCGCTATTTTCAGCCCTCAGGGCTCTAAACCCACCAGGCACACAGCCCAGACTTGCATGAGCTTTAGGTACATAGCCCGACTTGTAGCACTCACTATGAGTTTTCCTACTGGCCTGGCTCCCGCTGGCCACTTGATCCACAGAGTCCATTTGAGGAATGAACCAATTATCCACTTGTGGCTCCCTTAAACACACCAGAGTCTTTGACTCCTAGAGAGGATTTTCCTTACAATCTCACATCTGGGTACTTCCCCCATCACTGGCCAAGTGCCTGAGGTAAAGTAGAAATCCACAGAAGAAATCCGTAGAGGTGGACCTGGTCACTAAAGATGGTATTGATTTTAGTTGTTTGCCTACAAATAAATGCTAGTTTTATAGTTCTGTAAATGCCAGTGTTCCCAACGGTATTTCATCTGCTTCATCACGAAGCCTTACTTAAATCAGGCAGTATGAATCAAACAAAAATCAATGGAATACGCATTGTACAGGTGAGGTAGCAATGGTTTGTATATGTTGGTGAGAGTCAGTCAGTGGTATAGCAGATGCTACATGAATGCAACTTATCTAGCACCAATAGTAATTGTCTATGAACATTTCCTAGGGTGTAAATAGTGAGTTGAAGGCAAACTAGTTTGCATGGAGATGTAGCCTAAAAGTTATGCCAGCTTGACAGATGCCAAACTGGAAGTAGGCTCTTAATATGTTTTGGTTTGAAGCAGCCAGTCAAGAAATAAGAGCAATAAATAAAAGGAGAACTTAGGCTCAAAATAAATGGCATATTTCAATACTTCACCATGTATTTAGTGCTCACTGTAAAGGCTATACTCAGCAGTTTTATTTCTCCCAAATTGTTTAAGCTGGAGAGAGACACTAAGCTGAAAGCTTGGTTACAGGTGCAACATGGTGGCACAGTGAAGTTAAGTGACATGCTCCGGGTCAGACACTATGCAAGTGGGGGCTGTGGGATTCAAACCCAGGTCTCCAGATTTGCAGCTCATGGTCTTCAACCACAACGCTAGTGCTGCCTTCTTTCTATTGATTATTCTCTACATTGTCGAAGCAAACAATCTGGAAACTTGAAATGTTCAGTAGAAGTGAAGTGTGCCAGTACCATTTCACAGTAAGACCATACTGGGACCACAGCACACCCCACTGGCAACTGTTGTGCTGGCTAACCATTCTGGTTTGACTGTAGGTGTTAGGTCCTTTTAATTGACATTTATGCTGGTGCTAACATGATGGGGTACACTTTGAGTGTCTTCTCTGTGATTCCCTGCTCCTGGCATAGCTAGTTGCAGCCATCCCTCTTCCAGAGGCACCATTCCAATCCATGGCATGTAATTCCCATCAGTGGCCTTCTCCTCAAATTCAGGTGGAACCTCTGTACCCCAAATCTACAATCAGTGTTACATAACAAGAAGTTCGGTGTGCAAAGGACCTGCCACACAGTCTCTTGTGCACTATATCCAATGACAGTACCGGGACGTCAGTGGGATTTGGGTACTGACCAGTGTTAGTTGGGTCCTGAGTCTACACGGTGTCCACAATGCACCCCCAATGGCTGGATGAAGAGTCCATTGCCAATGTGTCCATGGAATAAGTGCCTCCTCCTCTCATGCATTCTCTGCTTCATCTCTAAGGATGCGGTGATGAAGATGGAGCACATGCAAAGACTGGTTTGTTACCCCCAACAAGATCATGGCTAGGTGGGGTACATATAGCATTTATGAGCATGTATTTGCTATGGTGATAATGCATTTTATTTTTAAACCGATTAATGAGACTCTGGCTAACCAGTGAATGCATAATTCTGTATTATTTGAAATCAACATGCTATATCTTAAACTCAATACAACACATAATGTGTTTGTCCCCTACTATGATACCTATCAAAGCTCAGTACATCGTTAGCAACCAATTTCATGCTTGGCCAACAATGTATAGATGCAACTTTTTCTAGCAAGGAAATTTCAGATTACCAATGCGACTAAAAATCTAATTAGTTAAAAGCGGCATGTCACAAAACATCATGACAGGAACTGCGTGATGACATACCACTGTACTGTCCATATTCTCTTTCCCACGGTCATCCTTTTTCCTTGCCACAGGCATGTGGTGAGGAGTGCTCAGCTGCAGTCAAAGCAAAACACACTGGAAACATCTCTGTGTTGCAAGAAGATCATCATTGCATCATGTTACATAACGGTGAGGGGAAATAATATCGCTAAAAAGGAGATGTGGGTTATACTGTCCCCAGTCACAGATGCTACCATCATTGGACCTCGCCAGATGTACCTCTACCTGTACCTGTCCCATCCCCAAAACGGAGATGGTGCATTATACTATACACAGTCACAGATGTACCACCAGCATTGACTGGCAGATGTACCTCCCCTGTACCTGTACCATTCTCTTAAAACCAGCCAATGTAACCACCTGTACATAGCTGCATGGGCTGTTCATTACATGGCTGTACCACCTTTTGACTGAAACAACTCATCCGCCTCCTCTGAGCCTGCACCATCCAGCGCTTACACCCATTCCTTTGCACCCACTCTTGAGTGTAATTTATCCATCTTTAAATGCTCACCCAAACTACACATAATACGTGTTGTGGCTCTAACCTACCATTTGTATAGGGTAGGATGACTCAACCTTCTGTAGGCAACTCTCCGGCAATGCATCCCAGCATCCTATTTGCTCCTCACTGTAGCTCATCCTCAAGTCTCTGTGTTGTACATTTTAACAGCTACCACTACCCCTAGGTCCCTTTCACACACCCTGACTTGAGGTTTGGTCCACCAGCAGGTTCTCTGGCAGTGCAAATGTGTGCCTTTCCCTTGCTGAGTATCTGGTAACCTCTCTGTAATTGTCTCCTTATGAGCTGAACCTGTCTCAGCATCCATATCCAGCCATATGCTGTACAAACGATCTTTTGGGATCCTCCCATCTCTTCAAGTCTACTCCCCACACAAAAGTCTGTTACTAGCATCCTCTTGAACTCCACCACCACCGCCCCAGGTCATGGAAGCACCAGACAGAGGTGTGATCACCGCCAACGGATCCCTCACTTCAAGTGGTCACAATCTGAGCACTGTCTGCCAGGACAACATCCAGTTTCAATACCCCAGTTGGCTCACCCACCTGTTGGGTCAAGAATGCATGGGAAAACAGCCACCATCCTCTTGCTCCATGTCCACTGGTGACTACATCATCTCCAAGTCTGTTTCTACCATGTTGAGAGACCCCATTACCACTACACTTTCTTTCTCAAACTATAGTGTCCCTTGAGATTTGACACCAAAATGCTCTTCCCACAACAGTCCATATGCCACTGATTTCATAACAACATATCATTCTCCTTGTAGTCTAGTGGCAACACCTCCTGCCGCATTTCTCTGATCACAGTGATTATAGGTAAATAACATCCTGGTGGTCCAGTGGTACACCATGCCCATTTGACCCTCGATTACTGTATTGCTGCAGTTTACCATCCATGGTAGTCTAGCGGTACCCACTGCCTAAACATGCCGTTGCTGCGAATGCCACTGAACAGTATTGGTTGAAATGAATGTTGTACAGTGACCACCATCACAGCAACCAGCCCAACCAGCACTCTAAATTTGTTAAAACACCCGCATACCGATTGACAGTATGACAGTACAGTACGTATGAACTGTGCATATTGTGAAATATGGACTTGTAGAGCACACTGTACCTGTCAACCAAAACATAGATAAAGGTCATCATTCACGACACCATTATGATGCAGTGCTCACTGGTCGGTGAGAGGTTCCACGCGGCCTTCCTCTGCGAATATATGCTGTGTAGTGTTGGTGTATTTTGCGGCCTGTTCTGTTGAGTGGTGCATAACGACATGCAATGGCACCAGTGCACATTGTGTACATTATGGCTACATCTGCGTCCATATCGAATACCTGTGAATATCGTCTGAAGTTACTGTTGTGCTGGCACATTACAGCTGTACGTGTCTGTGGGATACAATGGTGCACTTAATATGTGCCCTGCACCTATGTGTTATATTGAGCAGTGATGCACCATGCCATCTCCCTTGAATATTGCCCTGCCTTGCTACAGGTACCACTGCCTGCTGTACTCCACTGTGCATTGCATGCATTCTGAACATTGGGGCTATTGAGTATTTTGCTCACTGCCTTTCATATGGAGTGTCATGCTGCAGGTGATAAAGGTCATGTAGGGAGAGAGGGTATAGAGGTGAAACAGTGATCTCACCAAGCAATTGAACCGTTCCAAAAGGGCAACCTCACTACCTGTGCGAACACGCTTGTCAATGGACATAAGTAGTTGCTTCTGTGCCGCTTGCCACTCAGTACTTCATCTGCCATGTAGTAGAACAAAAATGTAATGTGCAGTATAAGAAGGATCAGATATGGAAATCAGTAATATCACTACAAATATCAGCTATTTGTACCTGTTCGCTCCTGTCTCTGAATATTGATAGTGGATGGGATTCATATTAGAAGTATGAAATGGTGAAGGCATTGTCTTCGGTCCCGAAGAACTTCCGTAAATTCTGTAGTATAACTGCATTTGAAAGTCTAATTCAACATAGAGTCCTCAGTGTGAAGTGAGTACAAACTGTATTTTCTATATTTTAAGTTCCTTATTGAAAGTGTTTGTTGTCTACACGTCTCACACTGGTATGGACCCAAACTTGCATGGGTACATCTTTGAAATTGATACAGACACCCCATTCTGTAGTCGCCCAGTGTGTCAACACCCAAATGCAAGTAGTGGGGATTATGTTAGCAGAGCATCTCCATGGACCAGGAAAGAAAATGTAGTTGAAACAGGAAAAGAAGTGCATTAGTGCACTATTACATGTCGATAAGTACTGATGGTAATGTCCATTCCATACATGCACAAAACAAAATATTACTGAAAATTCACTGATGATTATGTAATGTTATGATGCTAACTTTTATGACTTGTCCACAGCCCAGTGACCCCATGTGTTTTAGTTGTAGGTTTATCCATATTGCATGCCTGAACTGACTGGGTGTATTATGACATACGAGCATGCAACTACAAAACAATTTGTGTATGTTGTACACGTAAATTTTTGCAGTTGTACATTTGTATGAAGTCATCAAATGACCTGGCATCTGACACGCGAGAGAGTTCATATAACGCCTGGACAGGCACGCTGATGCTCAGATATGTATATTTGGGGATTTGTGTGCTGTCAGCATGACTTTCCCACTGTGCAGTTCACAGTGATGAAAACAGTCAGACATGGGTCAAAAGAGGCAGAGACAGTAGCTATTTGAGCTAATGGAGTAAAACATAAGGGGAGGTTGGCTAGCCTACAGTGCAGAATGATTATGGAACATTGAAATGACAGATGCCAAGCGACAGATCAATTGTGAGCAGCTCATTTGTGTTTGTTTTCAATGCATGCCCATGGGCAGCAACAGATGCGGAGTTATTTCATTTGTGAGACCCGCTAGGTATTAGAGAGAAATATTGAACTGCAGTACAGTATTAGCTAACACACACACGATTCCTTATGTTCAGTACAGTGACACAGCTACACATCGGAAGTGGCAACAAATGAAATACAACCGAAAGTGTGGCTGAGTTGTTTCTATACCACTTGCAACACACGTGGTGAATCAGATAATCTGCACCCTGATCTTCAAACTCGTCTCACTGCAGTCCTGACTGAGTGGCCATTTCGCCTAGCACTGCCATACTAAATTAGCTAATCCACTGTGTGTTCGGGAGAGCGGGGTGGGAGAGGGTGTGAACCGGACTGCAGTGTATTATTCTAATCTTCATAACAGAAAGACGTGTCATCATGGCATGCTTGGTAACTCAGTCATTTTTTACATGTCTTTTGCCAGACGATGATCCACAGTCACCAAGTGAAACAGAGACGACGGCAGTCTCAAAGACATAATGGAATGCTGAACTAGCTCACTGCCCCCACCCCACGTGCAAATACAATCTTCAGCACATTGGACTTAGTGTTTGCAGCAAACAAATAGTGAAACTTGCGTTTTTTAATCATCTGTAGTCTTTATATTAAAATTCATTACTTTTTTGTGTGCCATATAGGACAAAATAGAAATATTACACACAGTGGTAACCGAATGAGACAAATTTGCAGTAGAAGGATGGTAATAACAATAACAACGCGCAGTAGTTTTGAGGCCCACATGCTTTGCAACCGCTTTGTCGTCGAATGTGCTGTAATTGCAAACACAGCAGAGAAGTATTTGTTTGGGAATCGTTGCCAACACTGACAATTACCAGAGTAGAAACCGCCAATATGATGAAAACTTGCAGCAAGGGAGATATGCTGGTTGAAATTGTTTGAGCTCGGCAGGAGTATGACACTAATAGAATAACAGTTTGTATCTATGCATCCGGGTCGAATGGTACTACCGCACCGAGCAAATGGGTGAAACTGAGGAGAGTACTAGGAGGCAGTTTGCAACAAGGTGAATTTCAAGTTCCCTGTGACGCCACTGTGGAGGGATTGTGGATAACCCTTCTTATATGGTAATAACAAAAGGTTGAAGGCCACCAGAGACAATAAAATGAAAAAGGCAAAGAGGAAAAAATAACTTCAGTGAAAAGCAGTAAAGTAGTGCCAGACCAAGAGAATGACATAAGAAAAATACTTCCACCTTATAATGTTGTTTCTTCTAATGGAGTCTTGTATTATGACATTGTAGTTTGTCCCACCATTAGAACTGCCCGAGGTAAATTAGTTAACTCCCCCTCAAGAATGGAGTTTTATAGCACTCGCGTAGAGAAGCCTGTCTGATAATTTCAAACCTAAACTGTCAGATCTTTACGAGCAAAACTCACTAAGGTTCTGTGGAAGCTGAACCCACTCAATCAACTGCTACCAAATATTACTATATATACGGTCCCGTCACAAAGACTCAAGTCAGAACCAAAAATAATAAAGTAAGATCAAATAAAACACTACACCCCAAAACCCCAAGAGGGGTGAAAACATGCTGGCATAACTGTGCCCATATCTGGACTGCCCACCCCATGCCCAAGAAGTTCTGAGAGGCAGGTTGGGAGAATAATATATTTAAGACTCATTAGAAGAAACAACATTACCAAGGTGAGTAATTTTTCTTCAAACAACATGAAGTCTGCTACATTATGACAATTACAGAATATATACAGTACTCCTTTGAGGAGGGACAGAACCTACTTTGGGAATAGGCTCTGAAGCACGGGTGTAAATCTAGCATCCCTCCTGGCCTGGTTATCCATGAGCATGCTTGGTGAAAGTGCTTTCTGGTAGCTGCTTGACATATCTCTAAAATAGGATGTCCTGGCAGCAGCTATAGACGAGCTGTCCTCTAGAGTGAGCCAGTTTGAAGGGGAACTCTTTCCAGTTTTTGATAACAAATTGATACAAGAGACAATCCACCTGACAAATGGATCTCTTAGTGGCAGGTTTCATTTTTCCAACCTCACCATAAGTGAGAAAAAGTTGGAGGATTCAACCCAAGGACCCTTGGTACGCCTTTATATAACTTAGGGCCCTCTAACATCTGTTGCAGCCTCCTCACCAGAGGAGGAATGGCTGAAGAACACTGAAGGGAGATAGATTGTTAGGATGGAATCTGAACCACTTAGTAAAACTTCCTGTTAGTCCAAGGACTACTTTATCCTGTGGAAGGAAATGTCAGTCTCCACTGACAAAGCTTGTAACTCACTTATGCGCCTTTCGAAGTGATGGCTATTAGAAAACAGTTTTCCAAGTCAATACTAGCCTGCAGAAGACAGAGGTTCAAAGGGGGTGTATCAACTGAGCAACAAAAAAGATTTCGCAGCAGGGCCGGGCCCTGAAAGGTGATTAGTATGAAGTAATCCTTAAAAACTTAGAAAATACAGGGTGAGTGGAAAGGGAGAGGCTTTCTGTTGAAATAAAAGCAGAGACTGCCAAATGTACCAGGGTAGCTGGTCTCGGCCCAAAGAATTAAGATGGACCATATAGTCCAAAACAATGATAATCATCAGATACCGGGGAAGTATGTTTCGAGCACCAGATGGAAAACTTTTCCATTTAGAATTATAATTAGTTCTAGTGGAAGGCTTCTCGTAGTTTCAGATGTTGAGAACCTTGAGAAAGGTGTAGGTCAGCAATTTAACTCTCAAGAGCCAGGCCTTGAGGTTGAGGGATTTGAGACTGGATACCAAACTCCCCGGGCACAAGATATTCAGATTGTGGCTCCTGGGGAGGTACAGGGAAGGACTCAAGTACAGAAGGAGTGGTACCAGGGCTCTGGCCAATCTGGAGCAATCAGAACATCCTGTGTGGCTGGGATCTGATTTGACCAGCACCCTGAATAGAGAGGAAGTGGCAAAAGGTTCTTCCCAATCTAGGAGAAAGGCATCCAGGGGACTGAGCCCATCACTGGGGCCTGCAACAAACAGTGGAAGTTGTACTGTCTGGGGCTGTTAAAAGGTTCATCTGAGGGTGTCCATCTGGCAAAAACTATCCTAGTAGTTTGGGATCCAGTGACATCTGTGATGGCCTTGGGAATCCTCTGAGAGTACCTGCCAGACATGTCCTTCCTGGGGTGAACTATGAGGAAGTGTTTAGGAAGCCAGAGACCACAACTTATTGCTTTGGTGCACAAGGCTGAAGACCCAGTGCCCCTGTTTGTTGATGTACCACATTGTGTGTGTCTGTTCTACCTGTACCACTTGTTCTGAATGATGAGAAAATACTGAAGTGTGAAAGACAGCCTGAGTTCCTGCAAATGATGTGGAGCGAGATTCCTGAGGGACCATACCCCTGGTGGAGAGGTTTTATGTGAGCTCCCCATCCAGAAGGGATGATCTATAGTGAGGGTGTCAAGGAATGAGATAGGGATGAAGGGACCCCTGATCTTGAATTGCCTGATCCCATCACTAGGGCCTGGACGGTTCGAGTCACTGGGATCAACTTGGAAAGGGATCTCTTTGAGACCAAAAGGCTTCAAGTGAAACTGAATGTCCTCATCTGAAATCTTGCTCCTGCACTACAGCTGTGGAGGCAGCCATGTGTCCTAGAAGCTGTAATAAGTGCCTTGCTGGCCGAGAGACCTGGGTGAGTGAAGGAGGAGGCCGGGGCCACTCAGGTTCCTACCCTCTCTCTCTGGGTAAAGGCCTGGCCTGCTTTTGTCCACTCTGCACCTATGAAGGTGAGTACCTGAACAGGTTCCAGAACTGATTCTGGAAGATTGAGTATAGCCCAGAGAGGTGAGTAGCTGGGTAGCCAGGTGGATTAGACTGTTCCGGACTGGCCTACAATGAGCTAGCTGCCTAGATAGGGAAAGACAACTTTGCCTCTTAATGGCAACTGCTACTGCCAGACATTTTGTGAATGCCCTTGGGGCAGAGGTGAGGCTGAAAGGTATTGCTCTGAACTGGTAATGACCTGAGGGTGTTTGGTCTGAGGTACTTTCGGGAGCTGCTGATTAGAACATGGAAATAGGCATCCTTGAGGTCCAGGGAAGCTAGGTCTCTGGCCTTAGAGAAGGTAAACTATTGCTAGAGTCACCATTTTGAACTTTGGTTTCAAAAGGTGCTTGTTCAGATATCTTAGGTCTAAAATGCCTATCTCCTGTCTTTGTTGGAGCAATATACCTGGAGCACAGACCCTTGCCCTGGTGTAGGGAGTGAAACCCTTTCTGCAGCTCTGAGTGCTAGAGGGTTGAGACTTCTGGATTCTAAAAGGTAAAGGTCTCTAGAGGGTTTGTAGGTGGAAAATCTGGCTCTATCTTGAAATGTTTGAAGCTGAGAATGAGACTTGTTACTACTCTTGATCCATTTGTCTGAGTAGAGACCTCTGAACGTGGCCAGCCTGCCCCTACAGTAGTGGAGAATCGCCCTGGGCACCGCATCAGGTGCCTGTTTGCAGGACTGGGCTGAGGGTGGTAGCAGACCTACTTCAGCCCGCCTGCCTCTGCTCTGAAGAACTCTCTGAGCATACAGAAGAAGCCTGGGTTTGGTAAAAGGCCTGTAAAGGGTCATTTCACCCTTGGGGTCTGCTTCTGGAGGAGAGGCTTGCCGCCCTTGGCTTGTGTGATTTATGTTGTTCTGTATTCATCCATCTTCTTCGGAATTCTGTCTGTTCAAACAGAGAAGTCCCCATCACAGGAAAACTATAGCCTTAGTTGGTATCCTTGACAAATTAGTGCACCTGGCTAAGCACCCACGAAAGGCCACAGGATGTAGCCAAGGACTCTAGAGGATACATCATTAGAATCCACAGCAGCATGGAATTGCACCTCGATGCCTCAATACCATCAGCAGCCACCTGCTCCAGCTCCCTTGGCAAGCTGGCCAGGGCCTGTTTTGGCCAAGCCATGACAGTCCCATCTAGATTTTTGTGTTCCTAATGCTTGCCAGTAATTTGCTTGTTGAGTCCCAAGGATGCTGCCATGTATTGTTTTTGCCATGGCATCAATCTCCTGGAGCCTTGTCAGAGGATGTGAAGTCAGGGTTGTTAGTTGTGGCAGGCTGGCCTGAACCACCCCAACATGACTGTATTGCTGTGAAAGAAAGTCTGATCAGGCTTGGATGTGTGTACCCTGTCCATCTTTTGTCCAAGGAGGCACAGAATAGGCTGAATCTTTTGTTTGCTTCCTAAGATTTATGTAAGGGATGGATAATCTCCTGTGACCTGGATATCCATCATTTTATAAAATCAGGTTCCTCTTGCTCATCCACAGCTTCCTCTAATGGGAGCTGAGGTTTCAGCAACCTTTTTCAACAAAAATGAGAAGGACTCAGAAAGCATAGGGGGATTCTAATGGTTGGCCTGTGAGATGTCCGTCAGTGGTACATCCAGATCTGTGTCACATTCACATCGTTCATAATCCTCCCTCCTCTGTTCATAAAATCACTGTCATATTTTGAACTGGTGAACTGGCCAATCGACCTTTTGCAGACAGAGGCAGTTGACGAACCGAGAAAGTGACTGTACAATTTGTAAGCTTGTTATTTCGCAGTTGGAGAAGGAATTGACTTATGTCTGTTGATTTTTTATTTTTTGTTGAACTGGCCTCAGAGTCGGCTTTATGTTTGTTCGAGAAGTCTCGCCTTGGTCAGAGGGAGCATTCTCCGTTCAGTTGGCACCGAACCGGCTGGGCTTCTGGGTCAGCGGACTTTGGCCTCTCCTGAGCCTTGCCCACTTTATCCAGGGTGGCTGCACGGAAATTTTACAAATGTGTCTGAATTGAGGTGGTCAAACCACAGACACAACACATGGTGTGTGGGTCGGCCTTGGCAAAGGCTTCCCCACAGACTGCACAGTGTTGAAACCAGGGCCCGGTTTTTCTTTTGTCTCAGACATGATGCCAGCTAACCAAGAAACTTTCCTTTAACGGCAGTGAGTAAGATACTTTATCGTTCCCAACCGTGTCATGGGTCGTGGAAAAATGTAATGTAACTGCTTTTTTTTAGAACTGATAAGAACTGGAACCGGACTTGAAAAGATTAAAATGCTAATTTTAAAGTTTTAACAACCTGATCGGTTTGAACTTAACCATAAATATTTACAAGTTCCACATAGAATAAACCTGTCTATTACTTATGAAGTACTGACAGAGTTTGAACGATCGTTTGTGGTTAAATAATAATACTGCGTGTTGAATTTAATCGAGAAAAATACTGTTTAAAACCAGAATGAACCGGCAGAAGGAGAAACTTCTGAGCACGTTCGGTGAGTAGAGAATCTGACAGTTTGGGTTTTAAATTATCCAGACAGAGTTTCTATAGAGCCTGGTTTTAAACTCCATTCTTAGAATGGTAGTTAACTCTTTCACCTCCGAGTGTTCTAATGGGACAAACTGCTATTTTCATAAAAAGACTCATGTTTGAATAAGAAATGAAATACCCTTTTGCTGTTTTTGGTGTACTACTCCTTTAAGATGGACTACTAGTGTACAAATATCCATTCTATTGAACAATGTTATATGTCTGACATTAGAACTGCCCAGAACCTTAACCATCAGAAGTAATACTATCATCCTACGGTCCTCTGTGGAGGGGATTGGTCTTTGTGCCTTGACTGCCAAGTGCCTGAATGCAGGAGGTCGGGATGATTACTAACTATGCACCCCAAGTCACTTTCTGTTGCAGAATAGCAGGTGGGTGGGATTACTAATCTATTCTTTTGATTACCGCCTGGGGCAGCCATATTTTCCCAATCAGTGCCCAGTACTGAAGACAGCCCAGAGGATACGAACATGCAAATGTGTTAGCAGACACAGACCACCTGGTTTATTTAAATTGTTCGAGTGTTCAGCTAGCACCCCTAGTTTGCAGCTGCCCAACCTCCCTTTGTCATCTCACTGCCACCCCCACCTCCCACCTTCACCTCCCTTGTTCCCGTCCTGCCCCTTTATATCCTTCACAGTTTTACATGATGCTGCCTACGTTGTAGAGTGCCCCATTTTGCATACCTCCATGAAATAATGTTCCTTCCTTATCCCTAAACTTCTCTATTCTAGCCCATGCCCCTGGTTCTCTCTCCTAGCTAAAGACACGATCTGTCTATCCTTATTGGATTCTACATGCTTCATGTCTGTATCACGCCTCTGTCCTTTTCCATCCTCCATGGTGTACATTCAGTCTCCCAGCCTGCTCTTAGTTTCTCCCCACCATTCCATGTCTTGCCTCGCTGCCCTCCTACACACCCTCTGTAGCCTGATAACAGGTTTCTGGTGGCTTCCAAACTGTACATGTACCCAAGTGGGCATTACCATCAACCTGTAAAGGAGCAAAATCATCATCTCTCTCTCCACCTGATGATACTTCACTATGCACCCCAGAATTTGATCACTTTTGTAGCTGCTCTCCTGCACTGAGCAGTATTGTTCATGGTCCCAATCATTACCCCAAGATCCTTCCTTTCAGATCCCAGCTTAACGCCCCAGACAGTATTCCTTCCTTGGGTCTTCACCCTGAAGTACATTATATTACACTTTGCACTGAACCCCAGCTGCCACCTCTGAAAAACTCCTCAGCTTGGTTAGGTCCTGCAGCTGCTTCCATCCTCCCTTCCATCCACTACTGCTCTATTTTATGGTCTTAACAGATTTACCTTGCTCACCAGTGTTAGCAATGTCGAAGTGAAGAGCCTAAATAATACTGTCCCATGGAGCCCTGTCACACCCACTTGTCCTCGGCTTCAGAGTTGAGAGCCCTCGACCACCATCTATTGCAGCTCATTGAGCCAGCTTTTAATCCTACACCAGTTAGCTTCCCACACCCATTTGGGGCAATTAATGGAAGGTGCTTTAGTCCAGTAAAGGATACCATTGTATGACCCTTATTCAGCTCACCGTCACCGAGTTATAATATTGTATCAGGATGGTTTGAAAGGACTTCTTGAAATTAACCCATGCTGCTCACTCTCCTGGTGGCCATTGTCCTCCAGGTAACACACCAGTCTTCTTTAGTATTTAGATATTGCATAGCTTTGTTCTGGAGCCACATTTGACTATACTAATGAATAACAGCTGAGCTAAAAAACTCAGCAACCCATGAACACTTTTGAGCCTTTGTCTGGGCATTCGCCCGGCTCCTGCACATTTTCCCACCTGTGGGCTGGCAGTCACTCCAGGTTTCCATGTGCTCTTCTGTTTTTCATTGGGGTACTGGTTCTTTAAATGTTTCTTAATCTTTTTCCTACTGCTTAGGGGCTTGTCCCTTAATTTCCCTCGCCCCTTACCCCATCCCGGTGCCTGTGAAATGTAGAAATCAAGATTGGCACTCTGCCCACTCACCACCGCGTCCCGCGACACCTCCACTGCTGAGAGGGTCGGGAGAATGTCCGGTCCATGCCCACCCGGCTTCCTTGATTGTGGTCCTGGTGGTGGAACTGAGGTCCCAGGGCAGTATCCACCCATTCAATTTCTGATGCATCGTTTGGTCTGATTGTATTTGTGCCCTCCTGCACTGATGTTTTTTTTTTGTTTGTTAAATTATAATCATTCTGTCATCAGCACCTGGTTGCTGTGCTGCCATCTGCCCATTAGAAAGACTGAGGTGTTGGGAGGTTCTCAGAGGAAGGGTTGTAGATGGGTCCTTCGTGCAGAGGAAATGGAGGTCATCGCTGGGTCTTGAACTTTGGGGTCCTTCCTGACTTCAAACAGATGCTCATCTCCACTCTTACCACACCACTACCAAAAGACTGAGACATTTCTTCTTTATTAAGGTGTCCTTTGAATATCTGGGGTGATATTCAGAGGCACAGGCAGGAGCAAGCCTGAGCGTAGTTCAACTGATGCACTATATTAATTTGAGGTTTTGAAAAATGAGTCACAACTATCACCTTAGTCATTACTTGCCCATTTCCTATATCTAGATACTTACATAAGCCACTTGCCATAGTTTGGCCTCTGCCCCTCACACACTCTACAGCACCTGACAATGCCACCTTCCTGGCAGTTCCACCCCACCCCCCCCATCCTTACCTACCCCCCACCTATCCTCTCTTCTCATTTTTCTTACCTCCCCCTTGCTCTGCCCATTTTTCTACCACCTCTATTGTCCTTCCTTTCCACTTTACTCTCCCTGTCTGTTCAAAATTAATTTGATATTCTTTACCCTTATTTGTGTAACAATATTGTCTATTGTCATATGATACCTATATGTCTTGACGTGGTACCTTTGTAAAAACCCTTGGACTCAAAGGTAATGTAATCACTTGCAGTCACCCACCCAAGCAAACTCCACACCAAAAAAATATTAACCAGGTATTTGGCCAAGATGCTTCAAACAGCAGCGATCCAATAACTATCAATGCTTATGCATCTCCCAGGTGGCCTATCCCAAGAGATCTTGGGGCCAGCAGGCTCAGTTCAGTGGAGCAGCCAGACCAAACTTGCCCTCAACAGAACTGCTGACAGGGAGCTACCCTGATTTAGTACTCATGACTCCTGTAGAAGGATCCCTCTCACACCACTTGGAGGACACAGGCCTGTGATCCAAACACTTCTCCACACATTTATATGTAGGATAGAGGGGTACCATACCAGGCAGCTGCTTTAAACTCCCGAACATTTTCACTGCACTAACCGGGTAATGCAATGCAGCTTCACTTTTGCTGACAGACCGAGTGCGGTTGAAGCAGATTCTCCAGTCCTCTACAGGGTGCGTCTGGTAGGTAGCTGTCACATATACAGCCTCCTCTGCCTGTATGCCACAGCGGATCTTGTCCAGCTCCTTCTGGCAATACTGTCACCCAACTTCTTGGCCTTCCACATGCGTTTCCCACGCGAAGACTCTACAGTGCTGGAGCCCAGAGCTCATTCTCGCCTCACAGCCACAACGACTCAGCTCCCTCAGCCGTTAAGCAGGGGCTCCTCATTCAGGCATGACACAACACTTTTGGAGGGCTCCTGCTGCCAATCCTCTCTACGTCCTTCTATTGGTACAAAAAAGGAGCCACCTTCTGGACTTCAGTTCCCAGATCATGGCCCATACCTCCCACTGGCAGCCGGCTCCCAAAAGAGTCTCAGCCCTAGTTGGCTGCACAATGCTCCAATTTAAGTGCCCCTGGATCCTCATTGGACCCCATAGACAGTCCGGGTCCAAAATGCAGGGGCAAAATGCATAAAGTCCCCGCTGCAAGGGAAAACAGGTTAGACAAACTACATTCCTTAATACTCTGTCAACATATAATACATAAATACCATAGCCCAATAGGGGCCCGCTTTGTCTACTTAGCAATGGCAAAAATAGAGCACTTACCCCGTGGCTCAGGCGGGACTCGAGCAAGAGAACCCACAGTCCCCTCCCTTCTTAGTAAACTGACTAGGTCAGCAAGCTGGCAGCTCTTAAAGAGACCACTAGAGGCATTCTAGTAAACCCCCATTTATAAGGGGGTTACACTTAGGAAAATGAGAATATGCACCAAGCAGCAGCCATTGTATAATTTTTGAATCTCATTCTCACCATGCTGTCTCAGAAGTGGTAGAACATGTTGAAATGCATTGCCTGTAAACAAAGGAGATAAGTGAGGCACCACTATTCAGTGCATCTTTACATTGCACAGATAGCTTTAGGTAATTTTATTTAGGTAATGTTATTCACAAACTCGTGTGGGAATTCTTCATGTTCTTGTGCCCCCCCACCACCAAAAAAAAATGTATACAGTAATACAAATTCTCCACACAACAAATTACAGTGATCTGGTGCAACCACCCTCCACCACCTCACCAACACTTACTACAACAGAACCCTGGGAGGTGCAGCTGCATATCATCCTCTTCTCACCACCACCATAAGCTGACGTTGACTGTCAGTGGTGGGAATGTACACCCCATTAACCATATAGTGAACTGCAGCTACACACGCAGCGCAGGTCACCAAACAGAGGTGTTGGTGATAGGGCCAATGTGTCAAGGTGATAGCATGGGGTTTCATGGAAGATGGTGGGTACATTGTGCAAGATAGCAGGTGGTTCAGATCAAAGTAGACCACTGAGCATGTGCTTTGGGTGGGTATATATAGGCGCATGAACTGGCAGCCTCAGGACGTGAGGGCGGTGATCTCAAAAAGTAAAAGTTGGCATCGTGGAAAGGGAACATGGATTTATAATAAACATCTGTATCACAAACATCAGCATGGAGCAGAACACTACAGTGTGGTTGGAGACACTGGACATTGAGGAGAGTGACTACATATCAGTATTAGTAAGCACTAAATCAGGGCACTGAAATGTGGGATTTATTACATCAAGGAAACAATTAAGACTCTGAGGAGGGAGATAGCATACATACAAAAATTATTAAGTGCTGCATTAGGGAACATGACACAGGAGTGCATTACAGAAAGTATAAATGGGCAGTGTTACAAGGCAATATTACAACAAATGTGTCTCATCATCAGTGCACTTGTAGACACCTAAAGCTCATGGGGTGTTAACTGACACACTGATAACTAATAAATACAATGTGTGAAAAGTGCAGCGAGCTACAGTACAACAGAAATGATAAATAAAAGCTATACATAATAGGTTTCTTTGTGCATTACATCATTGTAATTACCAATTTTCTAGCCATTCTGAGGTAGGTGCAGGAGATCAGGAAGCTTGTAGGCAGGATGACACTAGCTGTCATGCACAAGGAGAATGAGACAGAAATGGGGAAGAAAATGTAAAAGGACTGAAGGAGGAAGAAGTAGGATCGACTTCTGACAGTGGCTACACCTCCCCACCTGCTCTAGACATTGTTAGAAGTGCAGACAGAGCCAAGGAGGTTCTTATCAAACCAAAGCGGGGTCTCACACAGCAGAGAGAATGCCAAAGTTATATTTGGATTTCTTACAAAAATACAAGGAGGAAAAACAAACAAATGCTTGTGTCTTGATGGATGAAATATGGAGCACCACAGAGCCTAAATTCAGAATGGTGAGTGAGATTACAGATTCTTGGAAAAATCTGACAGCACAGCTTGAAGTAGCTGATTTCCAGTAATTTGCAACCAGAAGATTATGGCAGTTGGTGCCTTTAAATTTTATTTTTTCTTGCTCTAAGCCCCTTATTAGTTCCTGCAGGGTCCCTTTTGCCTCTCTGCCACTCCCCACTGGCACCTAGAATTTTCAACAGTGCCATAGCCGGAATATCACAGTAAATATACATGAGTGAGATTGGAGGTGTGGGCATCACTGAGCACAGGTGTAATTCTGTTTGCTACACAGGTGTGGAAGGGGAAGCACTAACAAAGGTACAGCTGCACTCAGATTGGATAATTGGGCATAGCAGTGCAATCCAACCTTGGTCCTCATGCAAATCCACAATGGGTATGCAAATGGTCCTTAGTACCTTGCATGCCCAAATATGAACTCGTTTGTGTGGGTCTTTTGAAGATGTCAAGTGCATTTGAGTGCAAGCCATTGTGGCACCCTATTGCAGAGTACAATCAGGGAAAACACTAAGTAGTGCCAGTTAGCTATTCGATTGAATCAACAAGGTCTTCGAACATTTGCTAGGTGGTGAGCAAAATTAGGTGCTCTGTTTTGTGCATATAGAAAGGGAAAGAGCAACTTTTTTAACCGTACACTAAGCCAAAGCGTGTTTCCAGGTGACACCGGGGAATGCAATTAAAGACTTGCTCAGGGTATGCAAGTGGGTGCTGATGGGGGATTCAAAGCCAGGTTTGCAGCTCAGTGCCCTAACACTAAACTGCCTCCTGAGACTAAAGTCACAACAAGGCACAAAACTTTGCACTGCACTTTACCTTTCCCCAGCCATCCAATTTTGTTATTCACAGTCGGATAATGCACCTTGCTGTCCAGCTGTGAGTAGCGGCTTGGTTGAGCCAGCCTAATCCAGTGGCCCAGCACTAACCACTCTCCAATGCAGCCTGGGCCTGACAGGAAAGCATCAGGCAATGGATAATGCAGTTGCACTACTTGGCAATTTACAGAAGCATCCATGCAAATGAGCCCATCAGGCATGCATGGTGCTTAGAAGCCATCAGCATGCCTATTATGGGCTCATTAGAATGGACTGCAGAGCTGGGCTGCCTCCACATTGCCCAGACTGGGCAGCTACCTAGCTGCTAGTGGCTTTCCTCATTCCACCAACCCCATTGGCACATGCCCTACTATACTGTGGGCCACCCATGGCTGACACCCATCCTGTTATGACATAACAGTGTCCCTGGTACTCTGAGTGTCCCTCCCCATGCAACACCAAGCTTGGTGAGTAATCGAAAGGTTCATGGTAGTGTAGTGGTCCCTACCCACCCAACTCCCAGCCCATACTCTGTGTATGCATTCCTGGTAGTCTATGTACTTGTGGACAACCTTTTAAGAAAAGGAGTTACTCGAGACCAGAGGGCACAGAATGAAACCAGATAGGGTGATTCAGAGGAAACATAGAAGTACTACCTCACAGAAAGAGTGATGGCTGACCAATTAACCTACTCTATTATACCACAGACCCTACCTAGTCACGACTTATTTCCTCCTGGTAGTGTATTCTACCACCAAGCCCGATTGCTTGTTATGTAGGTGAAATATTCCCTGGTAGTCAGCACCCACCCGGCCCTGATAGCTCATCATGTATAGTAAATATTCCTTAGTGATATCTTCCCCCCCAAGCCTCGATCACCTATCATATCTATTAAATATTCCCTGGTAGTAAATCCCCCCCCGCCCATGCCCGGATCACCCGTCATGTCTTTTAAATAATCCCTGTTAGTAAATCTCCCTCCAGCCTGGACTGCCAGTCATGTTTATAACATATTCCCTGGTAGTCAATTCCACACACACCCAAGCCTCGATCCTACATTTCAGTGACTCTGGACTTCAGCTGTTGATCATTCTTTTGGCTTTTGACTTAACCACCAGGTACCTATCTGCAAGTGACTGGGTGCAACTGACAAGTTATAAAAAGGATAAATGGGCATATCATCCTCTATCACTAACAACCTCCTTGCTCTGGGACCCTAGACGCTTGCACTGGTCCAAGCTGCATAAGCCTCAGAAGTGTAATTCTATTGACTACGAAGTATGCCAACTGCTCTTAAACTCCTACTCCTCCTCCTCCTTTTGATATCAGGAAGTGTCCACTCAAATCCTGGCCCTGTCTCCTACAGTACAACAAAGCCTGCCAAAATGGAGGGGGGGCTCAAAATTGCTACATTAAACATCTGCAGTCTCCTCCCAAAACTGGCCTCCCTTCAAATCTTTGCCAGCCAACACAACCCGGATATCCTTGCCATCGTCGAAACTTGGCTGACACCTAATACTCCGGATCATGCCATCTCTATACAAGGCTACAAGACATTCAGGCTGGATAGGACCTTGACAGAAACCTCAGTGCAACTCCTCCCTATCAAGTTACTACTTGGTGCCCAAAACAAAGTCCTCATCATTGCTGCTGTCTATATCCCACCAAAAGATCCTGATTCCGGCCTACAGGCTGTCCTCAAGTTCGTAAGTACACAACCTCCTGACATCGAACTCCTTCTCCTTGGGGACTTTAATATCAATTGGCTTGCTTCTGATGCAGGGTCAAACAAAGATGCTATCCTACCAGCAAATTTAACACAAGTGGTAAACTCCCCTACCAGGAAAAACTACAAATCAGGGACCAGCACCCTCATTGACTGGATCATACCAGTCACCTACCTGTATAACCAATGCAAGTGTTCTCCTGGCTAAGCTCAGTGATCACTCTCAATAATATGTACCTGGACAAATAAGTTTAAGTAGCTGCCTCCAAAAACCATCTACAGAAGAGTCCTACCTTATGCAACCTCATCTCAAGACCTGTCTTAGGCAGATAGACTGGTCCTTGATTTACAAAACTCAAGATGTGGACCCTAGCTCTTGATTACTTTATTACTACTTTCAACACTGCCTGTGACACCTATGCACCAGTAAAAGCGCAAAATCAAAGCACTCACAAATCCCTGGCTCCGGCGAAGCTATTGGCCACAACTCAAAGTAAGGATCACCTCTGGGCCACTGCAAGAGCTACTGGCACTCTGTCGGACATCCAGAAATATAAACAGGCTGCAACCACTGTACTAAACAGATCCGTTTGATGAAGAGCTCCTACTTCAAGAATGCCCTCTCCAACTCCTGGGGTGAAGGGAAATCCTTCTGGGACAACATAAAGAATATCATGGGACAGCAGTCCAAATCCTCTCCTACTATAATGAATGTGGATGGAATCACTACATTAGACCCAGAGATCATAGCAAACACCCTAAATGATACCTTCACGGACCTTAGTGGTGTCCTCTCTTCTGATTTCTTCACTGATGCTGACCTTCCGATTTCTACTTCTACTTCTACTACTGCCTCTCAACCAAACCACACTTCATTTCAAACTAGTAAAGGCACGTAGAGTCTATAAATATGTAAAGGTATTCTAAGTCCCGAACAGCTTGGCAGCGCTATTGACCTTAAACTTCTGTCCTCACTCTGGAGGAAGTACTGCTCCCCTCACAAAATTTTCAATCTTTCCCTCTGCTACAGCCAATTCCCTAGGAAATGGAAGGCTGCAGTTGTCACTCCGGTGCACAAAAGTGGTGATAAGTCACTGCCTGGTAACTATCGCCCGATATCAATACTACCACCTCTCTCTAAGGCCCTTGAATGCTTGGTGGCGGACCAGCTTTCAGACTGCCTGGAAAAGCACAACATCCTGTGCACTCAGCAGCATGGATTTAGGAAAGGACACAGCACATCGACTGCCCCTTGAATTCTCAGGGCAATCCACAATGCCATGGACAAAGGAAACCTAACTGGAGCAGTACATTGACTAACCAAGGCATTTGATACAGTACACCATGGCATACTTATCAAACAACTACTATTCCTAGGGCTCTACATGAGGTCCTGGTGACTAGGTAAAATTACCTTGCTCAAGCGCTCTCAATCTGTAAAGTAGCTGAGTTCTCTCAGACCCAAAACTGGTTCGCTCAGGAGTTCCCCAGGGATCCATCCTGGGCCCCCTCCTTTTCAGCCTTTTCCTAAACTCCCTCACCAAATCCTGCCCTGAACAAATAATCCTCTATGCTGATGATGCCGTGATTCTTGCCACTCATAAAGATCTGAACCTCTTACGCCTCAACCTTCAGCATGCTTTTTCCAAAGTTGAGATGTGGTTCCTTGAACATAAGCTGGTTCTAAACCACAGAAAAACTAAATCCATGCTCTTCTCTAACCCATAAAACAGAAAGCAGCAAGTCACTCACCATTAATACATACCTAGAAATACCCTTGAACAAGTGCCAATTTTCAAATATCTTGGAATCAACTTTCATCAAGGCCTAACCTTTGCAACTCACATTGATAGTACAGCAAAAACTATTAATCAATGAATTGGGATTCTAATACCGGAACCAACAGCTCCTTACCCATTCTGCACTGATGCCATCAATCCTCTATCATCTCAGTCATTGACTATGGCTTAGTTATATATGGATCTGCCACTACTACAGCATGAGTCGCATTACAACATCCTAAATAAGGCCTGTCGGCTGCTCACTGGTGCACATCGGCGGACCCACATGTGAACTCTATGCTGACTCAGGTTGGTTGCAACTCTCAAACGGATAAAAGTACCTTACCTGCCTGATGGTGAAAAAAATCCACTCTGGGCCTCACTCCACCTTGTATCAAGACCTGTTATGCCCGGCGCTAGCACCTGTTTTACCAGAAGATCAGAACACCAGCCTCTCCAAGTCCCCGATGCGGACTTCTCAGGGACAAAGATCATTTGCCTATCGTGCCTCCAGCTGGCTAAATGCCCTCAGCACTCATATTACTGCCTCCACCTCTCTAGGTATTTTCAAATCAAGGCTGTTCTCTCACCTACCACCTCCAGCTCCTGACTGCCCTGATTAAACCTCCTATTTTCTCACTACCCACCCCTGTTCCGTTATTTGACAAAGACATGTTGGGAAACCTTTTCTCCTGCTATTGTCTACTCCCACACCTTTCCTTACCCTCTCTGTTCTGGTCTTTTCCCTATTTGTTTCTCCTAATCTGGCATGACCTCTTTCTTGTAATAGTAATGTGATTATTGATATCTCATGTCCTTTTGCACAAATGATTTGATATGTGTTTGTATATGTTTTCTTGCTCTTGACACAGCACAAATTGTTGTGTTATCTATGTAACCTTTTTTGTACTGTACCTAATTGACGTGGAACCTTTGTAAAAGAGCCTCTGGCTCAAAGGTAGTAATTCCTAGAACAATAAACTAAACTAAACTAAACTATATTATGTGACAATCCCATATACCTGGTTGTCTAGTGGACCCCACCACCTATACTACCCAACCACCCTGCCCCCCTCCATCCCATAAAGGAGCCAGGGACTGGCACCGCCCACTGCTCATCACCATGGCCAGTCACTGACTAAGCTCTGAATAAGCATGTATTGTATACGGTACCCACTGCTCATCACCATGGCCAGTCACTGACTAAGCTCTGAATAAGCATGTATTGTATACGGTACCACTGCTCATCACCATGGCCTGTCACTGACTAAGCTCTGAATAAGCATGTATTGTATACGGTACCCACTGCTCATCACCATGGCCAGTCACTGACTAAGCTCTGAATAAGCATGTATACGGTGCCCACTGCTCATCACCATGGCCAGTCACTGACTAAGCTCTGAATAAGCATGTATTGTATACGGTACCCACTGCTCATCACCATGGCCAGTCACTGACTAAGCTCTGAATAAGCAGGTATTGTATACGGTACGCACTCAGTGAGTGACAGCAGCTGCCATTCACTGAGTGTGTACTCTGTGCAGCACACACCCATTTAGAGCTTAGTTAGCAGCTGGCCATGTTGGTGAGCAGTGGGCTGTGCCAGCCACTGGCTCCATTATGGAATGGGGGAGTGGGGTGATTGGGCATTGTGGGTACCAGAGCCATTTGCTGTTGTTACACAAATATTTTAAAAATGCCACTGAATGAATGAACCGATATACATTTCAAAGCCCCTATTCATTTCAATGGTGATTTTCCTGGTCATTGATGCTGGGGTAGTGAAAATCCTGTTGGGCCGGTGGAATTTTCTAGTTTCTAGCCCTGCCAGCTAGTGGCTGAAAAAGTTATTCTTGACCTCTGTGATGGTCTAAGAAATCCCTAGCACTGCAGAGCGTGGTGGCCAGTTGTGGGGAGGGGACTGTCCCATATTTCTCTGGATCCATTCACATATCGTGACTGTGTAGTACAGTATGGTCTGCACGCCCATTGGCCCATGCTGTGGACCAATGGGTGTACAGCTGTACTGTACACTGTAAGTCGGTGGGCAATTGGCCGGTTGGCAGGTGGGGAGCTGCCGCTGACCGGGAGGGAAGCGGGGTGGCGGGGCTCAGTGGGTGGGAGGGGGGTACAGCTAGACCACCAGGAATAATTTATAATGTTATTTATTATACTTATGTCCGTGATCGAGCTGAAAGCTGTCCACTGGACCACCAGGGATATTGGATGTGTTTACAGTTATACGTATGCCCATGATCGGGCATTGGGGCACTTTGCCGTGATGTGCAGGGGCGTCAGTCCCCGACGGCTGCAGCCTGGCAGGGCATCAGGCGCAAGTCGCCGGGGGTCGGTGCACCTGCATGCAAATGGGGCCATAATGACATGTTAATGGCCACAGTTGTGCCTTGCAAGCATTATGGCCCATTTGCATATCCACCACTGAATATCACGGTTCTTGCACCTTGCACACCAGCACTTGCGCATCCCCCTGCACTTGTCTTGCCACTTGCGCTGGTGCAGTACCACTGTGCAATGCGGGAGGCCACGTTGCCGTATTCAATGGTGCTGAGCCATGGCGCACTCCCTGGTGCATCCCAGTTGTGCTGCGCTCAGGCTTGCTCCCCTGCCTGGCGCACTCTGAATATCCCACGCCAGATATTCAAAGGACACTTTTGTAATAAAAGAAAAATGTCTCCAGTCTTTTGGTAGTGGTGTAGTAAGAGTGATGAGATGAGCATCTGTTTGAAGCCCAGGAAGGACCCCAAGTTCAAGACCCCAGCGATGACCTCACATTGCCTGTAGCACAGAAGAACCCATCTACAACCCTTCCCTCTGCCAGCAGACCTCCCAGCACCTCACTCTTTCTAATGGGCAGATGGCAGCACAAACAACCAGGTGCTGATGACAGAATTGATTATAATTTTAACAAACAACAAAAAAAAAAAACCATCAGTGCGGGAGGAGCACAAATACAATCAGACCAAACAGGTGCATCAGAAAATTGGTCTGGGTGGATACTGCACCCTGGGACCTCAGTTCCACAACCCAGCAGCCACAATCAAAAAAAGGAAGCCGGGTGGAAGCGTGGCTCCCCGGACATTCTGCCGACCCTCTTCAGCAGTGGAGGTATCGCAGGCCATGGTGGTGAGTGGGCAGAGTGCCCAATCTTGATTTCTACACATTTCACAGGCACCGGGATGGGGTAAGGGAGCGAAGGGGAAATTAAAGGGACAAGGCCCCTAAGCAGTAGGAAAAAAGATTAAGGGAAACATTTAAAGAACCAGTGCCCCAGTGAGAAACAGAAGAGCACAGTGGGCTCCCTGGGTGAGCTGCCAGCCCTGAGGGTGAGGAAAATGTGCAGGAAGCGGGCCGAATGCCCAGAGAAAAAGGCCTCCAAAAGTGTTCATGGGTTGCTGAGTTTTTTTTTCTCAGCTTTAGCTTGTTATTCATTGTTATAGTCAAATGTGGCTCCAGAACAAAGGCTATGCAATATCCTAAATACTTAAGGAAAGATTGGTGTCGTACCTGGAGGACAATGGCCACCAGGAAGTGAGGCAGCATGGGTTAATTTCAGGGAAGTCCTTTCAAACCATCCTGATACAATATTATGAGGGGGTGTTGTCCAGGCAGAGAGAGAGATGATTTTGCTCCTTTACAGGTTGATGGTAATGCCACACTTGGAGTACTCTGTGCAGTTTTGGAGGCCATACCTGAAACCTGTTATCAGGCTACCAGAGGAGGTGTGTAGGAGGGCAGCGAAGACAATATGTGGAATGGTGGGGAGAGACTATGAGAGCAGGCTGGGAGACCTGAATATGTACACCATGGAGGATGGAAAGGACAGGGAGACGTGATAGAGACATTCAAGTATGTAAGAATCAATAAGGATGGGGCAGATGGTGTCTTTAAGCTAAGGGGAGAGACACCAGGGAACATGGGCTAAGAATGGGGGGGAGGAATTTAGGGCGTAAATGAGGGAACATTATTTCATGGAGAGGGTAGTAGCAAAATGGAACGCACTACCAGAATGGGTGGTATGTAAAACTGTGAAGGATATAAAAGGGCAAGGGACAGGGAACAGGGGAGAGTGAAGGTGGGGGAGGTGGGGGGTGGCAGTGAGATGACAAAGGGGAAGGTTGGGGCAGCTGCAAACTAGGGGTGCTAGCTGCACACTCGAGCAGATTTAAATAGACCAGGTGGTCTGTGTCTGCTAGCACATTTGTATGTTCGTATCCTCTGGAAGCATGTCTTTCAGTACTGGAGCATTGATTGGGGAAAATATGGCTGCCCCAGGCAGAGGTAGTAATCAAAGAAATAAGATTAGTAATCCCCCACCCCACCTGCTATTCTGTAACAGGAAAGTGGCTTGGGGTGCATAGTTGGTAATCATCCCCGGTCCTCCTGCCATTCAGTACCTTGGCAATTAGGAGGGCATAAGACTGCAATCCCCAATACCACAGAGGACAGGTAGGATGATAGTGTTCCTTCTGATGGTTAAGGGTTCTGGAGGCAGTTCTAATATTGATCAGACATGTCCAACATTGTTCAGATAGAATGAATGTTGTGTATTCTGGTAGTCCATCTTAAACAGCAAAGGGTACTTTATTTACTTATTTTATGTCATTCTCTTTGGTCCTGGCACTACTTTACCTGCTTTTCACTGAAGTTATTTTTTTCCTCTTTGTGCCTGTTCATTTTATTGCCTCTGGGTGACGCCATCTAGCCTTTTTTTTATTGCACCTGTGCTCAGAAGGTTATCCCACAATCCCTCCGACAGTGACGTCACCGGGACCACTTGAAATTCACCTTATTTGCAAACTGGCTCCTAGTACTCTCCTCAGTTTCACCCATTTGCTGCGGTGCAGGTAAGTGCCATTCTGACCCAGATGCATAGATACCGGCTTATTTATTCTCATTAGTGTCATACTCCTGCCGAGCTCAAAGCAATTTCCAACTTAGTATATCTCCCTTGCTGCAAAGTTTTCATCTCATATTGTGGCGGTTTCTACTCTGGTAATTGTTTAGTGTTGGCAATGATTCCCAAACGAATACTTCTCTGCTGTGTTTGTAATTACAGCACCATTCCCAGCGATCAAGCGAAAGTTGCAAAGCATGTGTGTGTACAAAGGAAACTATTTCTTGTTGTTATTCTTACACTGCCATCCTTGTACTGCTTCATTTTGTCTCATTCCGGTTACCTACCGTGTGTAATGTTTTCTATTTTGTCTCTATGGCACTACACAAAAGTAATGTGCAATTTTAATATAAAGACTTCAGAATGGATTAAAACATTCAAGTTTCCCTATTTGTTTGCTGCAAACACTAAGTCCAATGCGCTGAAGATTGTGTTGCCACGTGGGGTGGGGGGCAGTGAAGCTAGTTCAGCATTCCCATTATGTCCTTGAGACTGCCGTCATCTCTTTGTTCACTTGGGTGACTGTGGATCATCGTCTGGCAAAAAGAACATTCTTAACAAAATGAAACTGAGTTACCAATGTGCATGCCATGTTGGCACGTCTTTCTGTTATGAAGGTGTATAATGTTCACACTGCAGTCTGATTCACAGCCCTCTCCCCAACCCCGCCTCTCCCGACACATGCACAGTATGATTAGCTAATTTTGTGTGGCAGTGCTGAAGCGAGATGAGCCACTCAGCCAGGACTGCAGTGAGACCGAGTTTGAGATCAGGGTGCAGATTATCTGATTCGCACACCACGATGTGTTGCGCCAAGTGGTATAGAAACAACTCAGCCACACTTTCCGGTTGTATTTCATTTGTTTGCCACTTCCGATGTGTAGCTGTGTCACTGTACTGAACATAAGGAATACGTGTGGTGTGTTGGCTATTAGTGTACTGCAGTTCCAATATTTTCTCTCTAATACCTGGCGGGTCTCACAAATGAAATGACTCCCGTGTCCTGTTGCATGCCCATGGGCATGTGCATTGAGCAAAGCACAAATGTGACTGCTCACAATTGATGCTGGCATCGCTTTTGGCGTCTGTCATTTCAATGTTCCCATAATCATTTCTGCACTGTAGGCTAGCCCAACCTTCCCCCCCCCTTTATGTTTTACTCCGTTCAGCTCAAATAGCTTCCACTGTCTACTGTGTGTGCTTTTTGACCCATGTCCTGACTGTTTTTCATCACTGTGACACTGCACAGTGGGAAAGTCATGCTGACAGGCACACCACAAATCCCCAAATGTCACATATCTGAGCATCTGACAAGTGCCCCTTGTCTGGCGTTGTATGAACTCTCTGCGTGTCAGATGCCAGGTCACATTTGATGACTTCATGCAAATGTACAACTGTAGAATTTGCAGTGTGCAACATGCACATATTGGTTTTGTGGTCGCATGCTCATTATGTCATGATGCATCAACCCAGTCAGTTCAGGCATGCAATATGGATAAGCAGCACAACCGAAACACATGGGGTCCACTGGGCTGTGGACAGGTCATAAATTAGTAGCATCTCGTAGACATTACCGCAATCGTCAGTGAATTTTCAGTAATGTTTTTGTTTGTGCATGTATGGAGATGGACATTATCGATCAGTACTTGTCGACATGTAATGGTGCACTGCTAATGCACTTCTTTTCCTGTGTTTCAGCTACATTTTCTTTCCTGGTCCACGGTGCTGCTTGCTCTAGCATAATGCCCCACTGCTTTGCATTTGGGTGCTCGACACACACTGGACGACTACCGCGTGGGGTGTCTATGTATCAGTTTCCAAAAGATAGTACCCATGCAGAGGTTTGGGTCAGATGGTGTAGGACCGATGTAGGCAACATCAAACACTTTGTCAATAAGGAACTTAAGGAAAATCATAGAAAATACAGTTTGTGCTCACTTCACTTTGAGGACTCTATGTTCGAATTAGACTTTCAAATGCAGTTATTACTACCAGAATTCCAACCACGGAAGTTCTTACGACGACTGAAGACTGATGCCCTTCCCACCATTTTCCATACTTCTAATGTGAATCCGCGTATCAGGACGATCAATCACATTCAGAGACAGGAACGGAAACGGGTACAAATAACTGATGTTTGTAGTGATATTACTGATTTCCATATCTGATCCTTCTTATACTGCACATTACACACGTTTTGTTCTACTACATGGCAGATGAAGTACTGAGTGTCAGCAAGGCGAAGAAGCGACTGCTTATTTCCGTTGAATAAGCAGTGTTCAGCACAGGTATGTGAGGTTGCCCTTTTGGAACTGTGGTTCAATTGCTTGGTGAGATCACTGTTTTACCTCTATACCCTATCTCCCCACGTAACCTTTATCCTGCACTACTGCAGCATGACACTCTATGAAAAGGCAGTGAGCAAAAATACTCAATGGCCCCAATGTTCAGAATGCGCATGCCAATGGCACGAGTGGAGGTGCAGCACAACCGTGGTGCACTGTAGCAAGGCAGGGCAATATTCAAGGGAGATGTGGCATGGTGCATCACTGCTCAATATATAACACATAAGGTGCAGGGCGCATATTAAGTGCACCATTTGTATCCCACAGACATGTACAGCTGTAAATGTGCCAGCACAACAGTAACTTCACCGGGTGATATTCACAGATAGTCAGATATGGACATGCAGATGTGGCCATAATGTATGCAATGTGCACATGGTGCCATCTGCATGTCATTATGGCACCACTCAGCAGGACAGGCCGGCAAAATGCACCTGGCACCCTGCACAGCATATGTTGCCACCAGAGGAAGGCACGTGGAACCCTCTCACACTGACCAGTGAGCACTGCACCATAATGGTAATACGTGAATGAATGACCTTTATCTACATATTTTTGGTTGACAGGTAAAGTGTGCTCTGCAAGTCCATATTTCCACAATGTGCTTACAGTTCATACTGTGCACTGTACTTTGTAATGTTGTCAATCAATATGCGGGGTGTTTGCACCTAACAGCAAATTTGGGGGTGCTGGTTGGGCCGGTGGCCTGTGATGGTGGTCCGCTGTACAACATTCATTTCCTAATACTGTTCAGTGGCGTTCATGGCAAGGGGCATGTTTGGGCGGTGGGGGGAACTGCTAGACTACCATGTATGGTAAACTGCTTTATTACAGTGATTGTAGGGTCACGATGGGTATGGTGGTATCACTGGACCACCAGGGATGTTATATTACTTCTAATCACTGTGATCAGAGGTACGGCAGGGAGATGTTGCCACTAGACTACAAGGGAGAATGATATGTTGTTGTAAGAAATCAGTGGCATATGGAGTGTTGTGGGGAAGAGCATTTGGTGTCAAATCTCAAGGGACACTATAGTTTGAGAAAGAGAAGTGTAGTGGTAATGGGGTCTCTCAACATGGTAGAAACAGACTTGGAGATGATGTAGTCACCAGTGGACATGGAGCAGAGGATGGTGGCTGTTTTCCAGCATGCATTCTTGACCCAGCAGGTGGGTGAGCCAACTAGGGTAGCCCAGACACTGGATGGTGTCCTGGCAGACAGTGCTCAGATTGTGCCACTTGAGGTGAGGGATCCGTTGGCGGGGGAGTGATCACACCTCTGTCTGGTGCTTCCATGACCTGGGGCGGTGGAGTTCAAAGAAGGATGCTAGTAACAGACTTTTGTGTGGGGGAGTAGACTTCGGGGAGATGGGAAGGGTCCATAGAGATCGTTTCTGCAGCATATGGCTGGATATGGATGCTGAGAGCAGGTTTCAGCTCATAAGGAGGGGGAATACAGAAGGTTCCCAGATACTGCACAAGGAAAAGGCACACGTTTGGTACTGCCAGAGAACCCTGCTGGTGGACCAACCTCAAGTCAGGGTGTGTGAGAGGGACCTGGGGGTAGTGGTAACTGTTAAAATGTACAACACAGAGACTTCATGGATGGGCTATGGTAAGGGCAAGTAGGATGCTGGGATGCATTGCCGGGGGGATTGCCTACAGAAAGGCTGAAGTCATCCTACCCCTGTACAAATGGTAGGTTAGGCCACAGCACGCGTATTGTGTGTAGTTTGGGCGAGCACATTTAAAGATGGATCATTACACTCCGAGAGTGGGTGCAGAGGAACGGGTGTAAGTTGGGTGGTGCAGGCTCAGAGGGAGGCGGATGAGTTGTTTCAGTCAAAAGGTGGTGCAGCTATGTAATGCACAGCCCATGCAGCTGTTACAGGTGGATACATTGGCTGGTTTTAAGAGGAGATGGTACAGGTACAGGGGGAGGGTACATCTGACCCAGTCCAATGCTGGTGATACATCTGTGACTGTGTACAATATAATGCACCATCTCCGTTTTTGGGTCTGGGACAGGTACAGGGGTAGGTACATCTGACCAGGTCCAATGACGGTGGCACATCTGTGACTGGGGACAGTATAACCCACCATCTCATTTTTGTGATATTGTTTTCCCCTCACCATTATGTAACATGATGCAATGATGATCTTCTTGCAACACAGAGATGTTTCCAGTGTGTTTTGCTTTGACCGCAGCTGAGTACTCCCCACCGCGTGCCTGTGGCATAGAAAAAGGATGACCGTGGGAAAGAGAATATGGACAGTACAGTGGTATGTCATCACGCAGTTCCTATCATGATGTTTTTTGTGATATGCTGCTTATAACTAATTAATTTGATTTTTAGTCGCATTGGTAATCTGAAATTTCCTTGCTAGAAAAAGTTGCATCTATACATTGATAGCCAAGCATGAGATTAGTTGCTAACAGTGTGATGAAGCTTAGATAGGTATTATAGTCGGGGACAAACACATTATGTGTTTGTATTGAGTTTAAGATATATGCATGTTGATTTAAAATAATACAGAATTATGCATTCACTGGTTAGCAGCCAGAGTCTCATTAGTCGGTTTAAAAATAAAATGCATTATCTACATAGCAAATACATGCTCATAAATGCTATGTATGTGCACTCCACCTAGCCATGATCTTGTTGAGGGGTAACAAACCAGTCTTTGCATGTGCTCCATCTTCATCACTGCATCCTTGGAGATGAAGCAGAGAATGCATGAGAGGGAGGAGGGCACTTACTCCATGGACACATTGGCAATGGACTCTTCATCCAGCCATCGGGAGTGCATTGTGGACACCGTGTAGACTCAGGACCCAGCTAACACTGGTCCAGTACCCAAATCCCCACTGACCGTCCCGGTACTGTCATTGGATATAGTGCACAAGAGACTGTGTGGCAGGTCCTTGCACAGCCGGAACTTCTTGTTATGTGACCTGGTTGTAGATTTGGGGTGCAGAGGTTCCACCTGAATTTGAGGAGAAGGCCACTGATGGGGTACATGCCATGGATTGGAATGGTGCCTCTGGAAGAGGGATGGATGCAACTAGCTATGCCAGGAACGGGGGAATCACAGAATGAAGACACTCAAAAGTGTACCCCATCATGTTAGGCACAACGCAAATGTCAATTAAAGGACCTAACACCTACAGTCAACCAGAATGGTTAGCCAGCACAACAGCTGCCAGTGGGAGTGTGCTGTGGTCCCAATGGTCTTACTGTGAAATGATACTATCTCGCTTCGCTTGTACTGAACATTTCAAGTTTCAGATTGTTTGCTTCGACAATGTATAGAATAATCAATAGAAAGAAGGAGGCAGTATAGCATTGTGGTTGAAGACCATGAGCTGCAAATCTGGAGGCCTGGGTTTGAATCCCACAGCCCCCACTTGCATAGTGTCTGACCCACAGCATGTCACTTAACTTCACTGTGCCACCATGTTGTACCTGTAACCAAGCTTTCAGCTTAGTGTCTCTCTCCAGCTTAAACAATTTGGGAGAAATAAAACTGCTGAGTATAGCCTTTACAGGTAGCACTAAATACATGGTGAAGTATTGAAATATGGCATTTATTTTGAGCCTAAGTTCTCCTTTTATTTATTGCTCTTATTTCTTGACCAGCTACTTCAAAACCAAAAACATGTTAAAGGCTGCATCTCCATGCAACACTGGTTGCCTTCAACTCACTATTTTACACCTAGGAAATGTTCATAGACAGTAATATTGGTGCTAGATAGGTGCGTTCGTGTAAGCATCTGCTATACCACTGACTGTGACTGTCACCAACGTATGCAAACCATTGCTACCTAACCTGTACAGTGGGTATTCATCCAATGATTTTTTGTTTGACTCATATCCTGCCTGATTTCCGCGGGCTTCGTGATGGAAGCAGATGAAACACCTTTGGGAACACTGGCATTTACAGAACTATAAAACTAGCATTTATTTGTAGGCAAACAAATAAAATCAATACCTGAACCTAACACTTTTCATGTCTGTTTATTGTAGACGTAGGACACTATGATTGACGATAGTAACAGCATGACTGGTAGCTACATGAACACAATGACTGTGCCATGCAGGTTCTTTGACACTGGCACACAGACGAGTGAACATATAAAGAGGCCAATACTTGTCAGCATCAGTACACAGACTGACACAACAAGTGTTGCATTTGCCATCACTCAAACAGAGATGACTATCTATGAGGCTACAACTCAGTTTCCTGAGGAAATTATTCCACCAGAGCAAGCGCTTTGTGACCATAAATACTCACGCAAACCACCACTGCCAACAATTATTGATGGGGACAGTGATGATGAAGATTGTTATCAATTTATCTCTACTCCAGGCTCTACAACCAGTCTGTACCAGCATGAGCCGCTTATGTTACAAGATGAAGAGAGCAGCCAACTGGACAGTTGGTACAACAGTGACTTCAATTGCACCTGTCCTTCTGCCTATGTAGTGGAAGACTCAGGTGACTTCTATATCCCGTCATCAGAAGAGTCTGAAAGTGATGTCAGCTTTGCTGATCACGACACAGAGGAAAACACTGTTAGCCAGCCAAAATATCCAGTGTTCGAGAGTTGCCTCGATTACTTGTTCCACATGTTAATATGCACCCAATGCCAAGCTGTGGCAGATGATATTGATAAGACAAATCTTATTGGCACAATGTTGACAGTCAAGATAACCTGCATCAATGGTCACCACATTATCACTTGGCAGTCAAAACCACTGGTAGGTAGAATGCCAGCAGGCAGCTTGTTAGCATTGGCTGCCATTTTGTTCAACAGCAATTTATATGCACGGATATCCCAGTTTTGTGAATATCTAGGCATGGCTTTTATTTGTTCCACTACTTTTTTTTGAATCTCAAAAACAGTTCTTATTCCCTGTCATCCAGGACTACTGGAACAAGCAACAGCAAACACTACTGACCGATTTATCCACACGCCCAGCGCGTCTTGTGGGCGACGGTTGCTGTGACAGTCCAGGCTTCTCTGCCAAGTATTGCAGTTACACAATGCTTGATATGAACACCAATAAAATAGTTGCTTTTTGTTTGGAGCAAGTGATCCCTGGAATCAGCTCTGTGTCATTAGAAAAAAAGGCATTTGAGCAGTGTGTTCAAAATTTACAAGCATCCAGTGTTGAAATATCAGTAATTGCCACTGACCGCCATCGTGGCATTGGATGCTTACTACGTCAAAGGTACCCAAACATACAGCATCAATTTGATTTGTGGCACCTGTCTAAGGGAATATCAAAAAAGATTTCTGCTGCTGCAAAGAAATGTGGGTGTGCAGTGAGATGATAGGAGGGGCCCTCCACTATCCTCTCCCTGTCATTCATAAGGAAGAGAGTACTCCTTAGCGGCAATCCACCATATAAGTAAAAGTGATATGGTTGTACACATTACACATGGTGAAGGGTATAGCTTTGATAGCACTAGTCCGTCCGTGTCTTCCTTTCTTTTCTTTCTTTCGTTTCCTTGCTTTCTTCTTACTCTTATTGACAGGTCTCTACTCGAGGGATCTGCCTGTTTCTAATGTTACTTGAAATAAATTGGTCTGGACATTTATTACGTGTGGAGAGGTCATGAGAGGAATAGGTGAAGTGGCGGAATTAATAAATTAGTATTAAGTGGATATCTTACCACACTTAACCAGATAGATAAAAAAAATACTAAAGTTATAGTTCCAAACATGTTATGAGTATCTCTTCAATGTAAGAATGTTGATCTGTACTATCTGTAATGTCTGTATATTAAGACTTAATAAAAAACTGTTATTTCAAAAAAAAGAAATGTGGGTGTGACATTCTGATGGAATGGTGCCACAGCATTTCAAATCAGCTGTGGTGGGCATCTGAAAACTGTCAAGGCGATGCCATACTATTGCAGGAGAAGTGACTTTCAGTATTGCACCATGTCACAAATATTCACAGTTGGTCATGGGCAGAAAAGTTCCATGCATGTAGCCATCCTGTGCCACTCGAAGACAATGTGTGTCGCAAATGGATGGTGGATGGCGATGAAGCACACAATGAGCTCTACAAGATTGTTCGCAACCGAATATTTCTTAATGACTTAGAGCATGCCACCCAGTTCTGCCATGCACTGAAATCTTGAGATATTCCACGCCTTGCTGTGCAAGTACTGCCCAAAATTCGAAAGTTTTAGCTATGCTGGCATGAAGGCCAGAATAATGCTGACAATTCTTGACCACAATCACAATGTGAACCGCCAGCATGCAGTTGTTCATCATCCAACCAATACTTCTGATGAGCTGGGTGCCAAACGATTCAACATTGTGCACCCGAAAAGCAAAAAGGAGTGGGTGGCAAAGCCTTTGTTTGAGGCAAAATCACATGAATACATCCATGACATGTTGATTCAGGTGTTGATGTTTAAAAAGAATCTCATTTATCTGTCACAAATGACAGTGCCAGAAATTCCAAGCAATATAGCTCCCAAGCCTTGCCCACCAAAGCATGAAGTGGTTTTTATTTATTTATTTTATTTTATTTAAACAGCAGTTTGGAAAACCTTTGAGCCATAGGCTCATTTACAAAGGTACCTTGTCACAGTAAGACAAACCAAAATACACAGTATAGCAGTACAACACATAAGTATAAATGTATGGTTGCGCAAATGGTGAGTTGTTTCCGGTAGATGATAACATCGTGCATTCTTCACTTGCCTGTGTATGAGCGCAAAGACCAACAAGTACAAAGCTGATATATGGACTTTGCATCTAATGCTGTGTTTTGGTGCCAACCTGATAAGCAATGACACTGCCATTCAACAGTGTATGCCACATGCACATGGTTACTTTTTGGTTGTTAGATGGACTTCCGATTCACAGACTGTGCAATATCTAAGACACACATAGACTGTTGCTGGTTAATTATATGTTACTCGCAATAGAATTGTTTTATTTCAGCACCACTGACTTGTTACATGCATTCAGTGTCTAGCCGGTCATTGACACTGTACGTGTAGAAATTGTACAGAGCTTGTGACATATTCAGGTTCCATTTTTGAAACCTTAAAGGAGTAGTCCACCAAAAACTTGCAATAAAGATATGTTGTGCAGAGTGTTTTAATTTTAATGTGAAATTCTACTGTTTCCTTCCCTCTGACTGCTTTTAGGAGTTTGTCCTAAATGAGCCGTCCAGCTTTATGCTACTTTTATGATCCTGGTGGATCTTCTTCTCGGACAGCTTGATTGTATTCCTTGTTCCCACAGTGCATCTTGTCTCATGTGGCAGTGATGTAGCAGAGACCCAACATTCAGCACACACATGCCAAACAAACTTAATATCTGGGAAGCTTTACAGGCTGTGCAAAAAATACCAGCAGCAACATTCTTTAGTACATTAAGACGTTTACAATGAGGATAGTCACTAAGCTAATGTCTATAGATTTTAAATTATGTCTCTACTGTTGTGAACTGATTGTAAATCCATGCTTTCCTGCAGGATTTATGGTCTCTGCTACATCACTGTCACATGAAACAATGTGCATTGTAGGACAAAGGAATACAATTAAGCTGTCTCATGTGGAGATCTCCAGAGGTCGTAAAGCTACCGTAAAGCTAGCAGGCTAATTTAGGTAAAACTCTTAATAGCAGACAGAGAGAAGGGCACACAAGAACTTAACATACAAATAAAAAAAAATCTGCACTACTGATTGTTTTAGGTGGACTACTCCTTTAAAAAGTAGACTCATTCAAAGATCTATTTTCCACTAGTTCTGTATATCCCCCTCTTCTAGTTTGTTACTGTGTCTAGCTGAATCATAAACAAGGTGCTCTGCTCCTGAAGAGTTCATTATTTGCCATATGGTACTGAACATAGTGCATGCCTTGATAGAACACTACTGGTGTAATCGCAGGTACTCAAAATGCAGCAGACTGTGAGGTAATAACCAGCGAGTAAGTGTGGGCTCAAGTAACATGAACTCTATGTAAACACTCGGGGACAACAGTATAGGCAGGTATACTCCAAGCACTCCATGGTGTGCAGTTTTATTTGGGGGGGGGGGTAGCAAATAGGCTCTGAACTGCTTCCTTTTTTCAATGAAAACTAACAAAGAAAATACTCAACCTTTCTGTAATTTTATTCATGGGATTCCAAACTAGACAGATTGGTCACTAATACTCTCTTTGCATCCCAAGGTCAATACAACTTTACAGGCTCTGGGCTGGTATGTCGGTGTCTTAGGGAACAATGCATGGCATTTGTATTTACCCATGCATGGCAACAACCACTGTCATGAGATACAAAAGTTGTACTTACTGTGCCAAATGAGGCAACAAACACGGTCCTGGTGTACATTTGTATATTGTCTGGCTGCACCCCGGGGAGGGGGAGCAGTGAGTCCACTTGGTGTGCAGATCTGAAATCCCTGGCTATACCCCTGCTCAGGGGAGTCAGCGCATATACCCATACATGTTGCAATGTTATGTACATGTGTGTGACACAGTTAAAATGAAAATGAATTATGGTTACATGTTACATACATTTCAAGAAATCAAAACTGTTTTCCATGCTACATCTGTTGCAATGCAACTGCTGCCATGGGCATTTGACATATCTTCAAACTGAACACACAATGTCCAGTTACACCTTTTGAAAATACATAACACTATGCTTAACAGCCAGATGTCTATATACACAGACAATGTTTAAGTGGTACCTTTTTTGCATCACTGATAATGATATGAGAGAGCATATGTAGTGACTACTGTTTAAATAAAGCTGAACTGTTTACCAAATGTAATCTTCTGTGTTTGTTCATCATCTGACATTGGCGCTCCAGCAACTACTCACTACAGTGCCTTAGCTGGCAATTAGAAAGTACAGCAAGAGAGAGAGTGAGTGAGTGCTGGATGAGTTTATGTATGGGGGCGCACATGTTTTGGTGACGGTGTGTGTGTGTGTGTGTGTGTGTGTGTGTGTGTGTGTGTGTGTGGACAGTGAAGGTCATAGAGTGTGTCGTAGACTGTGTGACTGTGCGGACGCGTGCAGTGGATCAGCGCAAGTATGTAGTGCAGAGATATGGGGGACAGGGTGCAAGATAGAGATTAGTAGTTTGTGATTGGGGCCCCTACTATTCAATATATTTGTAGGGGACATTGCGGAGGGCCTTGAGGGAGGTAGGAGTTTGTTTGTGGACGATATCAAGATCGACAATAAGGTGGACACACAGGGAGGGGTAAAACAAATGCAGAGAGAGATGTAGGGAGCCTTGAGGCGTGGTCCAAGAGGTGGCAGCTTGCATTCAATACAGAAAAAATTAAAATCATGCATCTTGGCTACAGAAGACAGAGGGCAGGGTACTGTATGGGTGGGCAGAGATTGAGGGGGTGATGGAACAAGAAAGGGACCTAGGCATCACTAAATTGGGGGATGGGAAGGTGGAAAGGCAGTGCGGGAGGGCAGTGGCTGGGGGAGTGGAATGCTGGGATACATCGGAAGGGGAATCATCAGCAGAAATAGGGAGGGGATAATACCCTTGTACACCCATTGTGTTAGACCGCATTTGGAGTACGGAGTCCAGTTCTGGAGGCCATACCTCAGGAAGGATGTGAGGAAGCTAGAACGTGTTCAGAGGAGAGCGACAAAGATGGTAAATAAGTTAAGCCCTCTATCCGATGAAGAAAGTTTGAGAGATCTGAAAATGTACAACCTGGAACAGAGGAGGGAGAGGGGGCACATGATCTAGACCTTCAAGTACCTTAATGGTATAAATGGGGTGGCAGTGGTAGTATCGTCCAGATGAAGGGAAATCAGAGGACAAGGGGGCATGGCCTCCATGTGGAGGGGTGCAAAAGTGGAACAGACTCCCAGAGGCACTCGGAGGGAGAAGAAACAGTGGAGGGATTCAACAGGGCATGGGACAACCACAGGAGAGTGTTAAGGTGGGGGGGGCACAGGTCCAAGCAGATAGCTGGACAAATGGGCAGACTTGCTGGGCCTTGTTTTGGTCCTTTTCTGCCATCACACTTCTATGAATCTATGAATCAAAAATATGTTTATTGCTAGACACATGTATCACATACGAAAAAAAACTACTCACAGTATATATAGTGACCGAAACAAGAGCAGTCAAATAACAAACAATAAGAGGCATCTTGCGTTTTTATTGTTTAGGAAGGGCCACAAAATGATTACATCACGTGTCATTATCTAACCTTAACACCACAACAGAGCTTGTGTGCATGGAAGGCAACTGCTCAAATTCAAAGAGGCCTTATTGACCATAGTATTAAAATAACACAGAATACACAGTTAGATACAGACTTCGTGTCACAGGGCCTACAGTGGTCCAGTAAAAGTGTAGTCATTTTGCAAAGTAAACAGAACAAAGCAGTGTCTAATAATGACAAGAAAGAAGTAAATCCACCTAACAACCTAGAGCCATAATCCGCTCATGGCTAAATGCATTGCCACCGTTTTGGCACACTGCCATGCATGCACAGTATGCATTTTATCCAGAATGTCGAATTATCCCACCAGCAGGTGTGTTTTGGTCATAATTGATATAGCAAAATGGCCAATGCTTGTGCCTGTAGTCAGTACAGTCACTGTTGTCCACGTGCAGGATCCCATGCAGGATAGATCCACCAGCCCTGAAATGGCATGAAGCCAATGTACTCTTCAGCCTCTGTTGGGAACTTTTCTCGGCAGGCTGGAAGGATAATTCTATTACCATAGCAAGCCTCCTTCCTTCATAGATCCAGATTACGTAGGCCCTGTATGCTAGCCAGTGGTACAGCCTGCAGTACAAACAAAGGGGTGCATTATTACACATGTCTGCTTAGTAATGATCATGCAACTTCTGTCCACCCCTTCCTAGCCTCATGGCGCATGGGGCTAGCGCCACAAAGATTGGTGCAAAGTGCCTCTTCCTACACAAGATGCATATGTCCATAGCACTGCCCCCCCCCAGTGGTAAGGGCAGTGCAGAGTAGCAGACCTAGCTTGGCATCCGACTGGGTGCCCCTTCCTCAACTATCATATCATGCATATAACCAGCAGTTGTGGAGAAAAATCAATGAAAATATAGAGATCCATCTAGCGAATGTTGATCATAAAAAACAACAATGCAAAATACAGGTTTTCTTATCGCTTTATATTTTGGAGCAGTTAAATATGGATTCCTTTGTGGAATGCATATCATTTTGGTTCTGTGAGATAACGGCATACACAGAATAGCAAGCACCGTTATGTCACAGTGAAAATCGCAGAAACACTCCTGGTGATGCCGATGTACTCCTCTTTGCACGGCTACAGGGTCAGCAAGGACAGACACCAACCGGGTGGACTTTGCCCATGCAACACCCCAATGAATGATTCTGAACTCCAGGGGGGTGCATGTGGTGGGGTTGGAGGGGAAAAATATATATATATATTTTGTGGAGGGCACAACAAAAGGGACCTGTGTACAGCCCAGAATATGGTGCCCTATGCAGCCAAGCCATGTGCCCACCCACCACAACTTGGCAGCTGGGTACGGCACAATCACTCACAAAGCATGCTGCTGCCTCACCATCACATGCATAGACATATATCGCCAGCATCTCACTCGTCCAGCAGGTCACCGTCGTTCAGTGGTAGTACCCACGAAAGGCACTGCAATGTAATCACCATTTTTGCGGGCACACAATCATGGTCGCCAAACTCATGGGATACTCACCATGTCAGAGAATTACAGCTTGATAAAAAAGTGGCACTTAGCAGATATGTCATATCCCTGACACCGTATTGTGCAGTCTGTTTGGATCAGACATAATGGATGATAGTAAGCAGTGTATAGAAATAGATGGCAATGCATCAAGTTGATATATACCTGTTGGTCCACTGCACATTCCTTCTTCTTCCCCCTCGAAAGTTGGATAGCTGATAATGTAGTAATCTGAGAGTGTCATCGAGCAGTATCATGTGTTGAAAGTTTTGGTAGAGATCAATGCAAGGAATTTTAAATTCACGACCTGCCCTCATCAATCTGACTGCTCTTGGTGACTCACGGCAACAGTAGCATTCATGTCAGGTTGACATTATAACATAGTTGTCGCAATTGCACCAGTCCAGATTTGCAAGGTGAGGACTTGGCAATGGCAATATGTCATTGTCACTGTCACTTTGGCTGTCTTCTGCACTGCTGCTGTTGTCAGGTATTTGAGGGATTTCATCTCCATCTTGGTATGCTGGCTCAAAGCTGTATGGAACAATGTGACGGTCCCCTTCTGCCATTGTAAACAGGAGTTCTGTGATGAAATTCAAGAATATGACAAGATCAGAATGGAACATTAACTGGTGTTAACATGTTAAGTGCCCTGTAAATGTGTTCATTAAATGGCCAGCTATCATATGTCACAATTACTGCTGGTCCGACGTGGTGATCGTGAGATGGATATAGGACATGTGCCAATTATATGAATGACACATGGATATTTTGCAAGCAGTGAGAAAACAATGTCTGATGGATGGCATGGTGACACTGACAGTTGAGGCAGTGGATTGCACCTCTCCAGCAACTTCTAGTCACAGACTGACTTGGGAAGCCAGGGAGCGGAAGGGGAGGGAGAGAATGGAGCATCCAGTGGACTGCTCGCCTCTTCCTGGATGGTATCAAGGGTTTGTTCATTGTCCGCCGAAACTTCCGGAGAGGCTATTGAATGCACCCTTTACAGTTATGCATATCTGAGCCTCACTCAAACACCTCCACTGTTGCAACAGCCACCAGATCTGCAGGCAGGGCATTCCAAGGCTCAAATGCCATCTCATGTAAACAGTTCTGGCTTGGAGGGACAGGAAGCGCATCCTCAGGATCACGAGAACAGCTGCAAGGGGTTCCGAGCTGGACGTAATTGTCCACCTAGGGACAAATGATTTGGCTCATCATGAGATTAGAGCAGTGCAGGAGGACATTGCAGAGTTGGGGAGGGACCTAAGACAAGTAGCACACACAGTATCCTTCTCAGAGGTGCTGCCTGTCAAAAGCATGGGGGAGGCGAGGGTAATTGGCACCATGCAGTTTAATGAATGGTTGAAAAATGGTGTGGAGCACAGGGGTTTGGCTTCATTGGGGACTGGGGTTCCACCTGGAGGGACACCAGCCTATACTGGCAGGATGGTCTGCATCTGTCCAAGAAGGGAACAAGTCTTTTGAGCAATCGGTTTAAATGGTTCATTGGCAAGCTTTTAAACTAGTCAAAGGGGGAGGCACTGACAAGCAGCAGGAAAATCCCAGCCTCTCCCTACAAAACAGGGTACTAAATGAGAAAAAGACAGAGGTAGAACGGTCAGTGGGGTATGCTGCACTGGAAGGTAAAGCCATCAAAAAATGGAGAGCAATGAGTACTAATGCCCGTAATCTGGGTAACAAGCTTCCTGAATTAGTGGCCTTGATGGAGGAAGAACATCTGGATATCGTGGCAGTCACAGAAACATGGTACACACAAAACCATGACTGGGACATAAACATACCAGGATACACTGTGTACAGGAGGGACAGGGAGGGTAAAGAGGAGGAGGAGTAGTTCTTTACATAAGGGAAGGAATAAAGACAGAACAAGGTACACAGGAGAGAAGAAGCACTGTGGGTAAATTTGGAGACAGGCAATGGCACCAATACGCACAGGGTTGTATACAGACCCCTTCTCAGGGAGAAATGGACAGGAAAATGATAGAAAGTATACTTAGAATGGCAGAAAAGGGAGATATTGCTGATGGGTGATCTGAATATGCCAGATGTTAACTGGAGTGCAGTTGCAGCTGCCACTTGAAGAGTGCAGTTATTCTAGATGCCCTACAGGGGCATGCCTTAGACAACTAGTACTGGAGCCACTCCAGAGGGAGCAATATTAGACTTGATTCTCTCAAATGGAGATGGTGAGAGGATTACAGATGTAGAAGTGGGTAGCCATCTGGGAACTAGCGACCATCGAACAGTATGGTTCACAATAAACACAGCAATAGAGTCAAGCCATACAAAGACAAAAGTACTGGACTTTAGGAGGGCTGACTTTGCCAAAATGGTGAGTGCCTAAGGGAACGCACTAGCAAATGGGCAGGAAGGAGGGTGGAAGAACAATGGGGAATAATAAAACTGCCATCACAGAGGTAACGAGCCTTGTGTGAAACAAATAAACAAAACAAGATGATGTAAGAAACCACTATGGTTCTCAAAGGAAGTGGCAGGAAGGTTCAAGAGAAAAGAAAGCATTCAGGAAGTACAAGGAACTCAGAAGAGCAGGACAGAGAACTGTATCAGTTAAAGCAAAGGAGGCTGGAAGGCAGTCAGAACAGCAAAGGCCCAAACCGAGAGAAAAGATAGCCAACTCAGTTAGAGGATAAAACCTTTTATAGGTACATCAGGGAGCGAAGGAAGACCAAGGGAGGGATAGTGAGGCTTAATAAAGGGAGGAGGGTGGCAGAGGGAGACTGTGAAAGGCAGAGATACTAAACAAATATTTTTGCTCAGTATTTACAAAGGAAGAGGAGGTACATAAAACAAACAGTAGTAACACTCTGGATACAGAAGTTGATACGGCCCATTTACAGAACAAAGGGTTCTGAAAGAACTCTTAAAACTGAAGGTGAACAAATCAATGGGGCCTGATGAGTTCATCCCAGAATTCTAAAAAGAACTAAGGGTAGAACTAGTGACACCACTGACTACCCTTTTAACAAATCATGGGAGGATGGGGTGGTACCCGAGGACTGGAGAGAGCAGATGTGATTCCCTTCACAAAGTGGGAGCAAGGCAGAAGCAGAAACTATAGACCTGTTAGTTTAACCTCAGTGATAGGAAAATGATGGAATCACTTCTAAAGGAAAGAATTGTCAGTATCTAGAGGCCAGAGGGCTGGGACCCTAGGCAGCATGGATTCACAGTGGGAAGGTCATGCCAGACGAATCTGATAGATTTCTTTGGGTGACCAAAGTAGTAGATCAGGGAGGGGCTATGGACATAGCCTACCTAGACTTTAGCAAGGCATTTGACACAGTCCCACATAAAAGATTAATATACAAGTTAGCCAGCCTGGAGTGGGTCCCAAGATGACATCCTGGGTAAAATTGGCTGGAGAATAGGACACAGAGATAATAGTAAATGGAGTCCACTCAGAAGAAAGGAGGGTTACTAGTGGGGTATCGCTGGGGTTCAGTATTAGGACCGGTCCTCTTCAATGCCTTTATAAGTGACATTACAGAAGGACTGGAAGGAAAAGTATGTCTCTTTGCAGATGACACTAAGATCTGTAACAGAGTTGATGCACAGGGTGGGGTAGAAAGGATGAGAAGGGACTTGGCAAGGGTTAGAGGAATGGTCAGTGGCAGCTTAGCTTCAATGCTAAGAAGTGCAGGTAATGCACCTGGGAAACAAAAACCAGGGGAAGAGTACACAATGGGGGGTGAGATACTAACAACAACAAAAATGTAAAGGGACCTGGGGTAGTCATATCAGATGACCTAAAGATGGGCAAGCAATGGAGAGGGCAGCAAGGAGAGCTGGGGGATACTGGGATGCATAGGGAGGCATCACCAGTAGAAAACAGGAGATTATTATCCTCTGTACAGACGGCTGGTGAGACCCCATCTGGAGTACTGTGTGCATTTCTGGAGACCCAGTCTCCACAAGGACATAGACAGGATGGAAGCTGTCCAGAGGAGGGCAACTAAAATGATGCAGGGTCTGCACCAGAAGACATATGAAGAGAGACTTAAGAAGCTTAATATATATAGCCTCGAGGAAAGAAGGGAGAGGGGGGACATGACAGAAACTTTCAAGTACCTCAAGGGAATCAACAAAGTCCAAGAGAGTAGCATCTTTCAAAAAAAGAGGTGTGCAAGAACAAAGAGGGCACAATTTGAAGATAGAGGCAGGGTGGCTCAGAGGTAATTTAAGGAAGTATTTTTTCACAGAGAGGGTTGTGGATGCATGGAACGGCCTTCCAGAGGAGGTTGTGGAGTCAAAATCAGTGGTGGAATTCAAGCATGCATGGGATAGTCATAAGGCAGTTCTGGGGGTGGGGGTAGGAAGAAGTAGGCTGCTGGTTAACTAGGATCTGCAGCTTATCCAGTAGGTAGGGAAATGGGCAGACTGGGTGGGCCAAGCGGTCCTTATCTGCCATCAAATTCTATGTTTCTATGAGTCCGGGGCCAACTTAGTATAAATCAGACTGCCTGAATGGACTGACTTGCAATCAGATGTGTGAGGACAAATAGCTAGGTGATTGAGGCATTTAATTAGTTAATGGGGGGCCATGGAAACGAACTCTAATATTAGGACAAAGTAATATCAAGGTCAGCAGAGGACAACACACTATATTTTTTCAATGCTAAGAGCAACACACACACACACATGCACATGCACACACACGCACACACACATGCACACACGAAGTGTTCATTACAAACCACCTTGATGCACTGTGCCAAACCTGGAAATCACATCATATTGTGATATCTGACAACAGCAACATCCTTTTCCGCCAACAAGGCTGTGAACTGCAGAGACTGCCTGAATAGCCATGGTATGGCCAAATAAATGATTTGAAAACAGCATGCCATAAGCACCGTAACATAAACGAGGTCTAACTGTGACTCAAAGATGTGGCGTGCGCTGGGGGGGGGCATGTCCAGGGAAATATAGCCACTAAATGGGTGACCCACTGGTATGCACTGCACAGCAATGCAAATTAGTGCTGAAATTCGGGCAACTGCCCTCCATGCACACAAGACTACCAGTGAAAGGGGGAGGCACCATACAACTGAGGACCTCCAATGACAGGAGCAGTGGAGCACAGTAGGACAGGGAACAGTGCCAAGGCTAGCTTTCCCACTGGTTGTAAACTGCTCTAGTAATAATCGCAGCTCCCAGAATAAGTATTGGAGCTGTCGGCAGGTTCTGAGCCATCTGCAGCCGTGCAGAATGGACACAATATGGCAATGCATGTTGCTGGTAATGTTTACACTTTTCATTTGTGCTGGTGGTAGAGTTTGTTCCAGCAAATACGACAATTGTCCTAAGATGTTGCACAGAACAGCACAACACTGTCAGCCAGTGAATATTACTTTTACGCAGACTAACTGTGCCTCAAAGACATAGCGGGCGTGCCGGGGGGGGGCACCAGCCGTGGAGAAATACAGCCTCTAGGTGGGTTACTCACTGGTAGGCACTGCGCAGGGTGCATAGGATAATTGAATGGGGTAACTGCCCTCCACGCACACAAGGGGGGGCACACCATACGACTGGGGACCTCCAACAATGGGAGCAGGGGAGCACAATGGGACAAGGAACAGTGCCAACGCAGGTTTTGCCAATGGCCAAAAACTACATCAGTAGTAATCAAGGCAGAACTATGGCTCCCATAGCACACCCTACAACAGGGGAACCACCAACAACAGGAGCAGGGGAGGACAGTAGGACAGCGAACCATGCCAACGCTGGCTTTGCCACTGGCCATAAACTGCATTAGTAATAATCGCGGCTCCCAGAATAAGTGTCTGAGCTAGTTGGTAGGTTCAGAACCATGTGCAGTCATGTGCCAAAAGAAAAGTAGCAGAATTTGCAGAGAAGCACATAACACAGAAGAATGAGATAATGCAAAAGATTGCATGGATTCACGTTCCAGTAGATGTAGGGTAGAAAGACATTGGCACTCGGTCTATGGCTGAAAACGGAAAACGACATACTGTCTTTGAGGAGGCAAGGATGCAGTTGCTGGTCGAGGGAAGAGACCGTTTGTGGCAGCAGTCAGCAGACAGAGTGGGACTGGATATGGTCGTATGCAATGATCGGCCATTGAAAAAAAAAATGTGGATTGCCGGGAATAAAAATTAGCCAGTTAATTTGCGATGTACAACAAACGATCAATGAGGGGAGGACTTCACCCAGCCAATACAGAGCACGACTCACTGAAAGCTTCCCGGTGTAACCCTGACAACAGAAGGGGGTGTAGGGCTGCAATTGGAGGAAAGGGACGGTCGCGCTGACGTCATATTCAGGCGTGGGATTGTTCATACATGAGCAATGAGAGCCGAGGACGAGATGCAGATGGCGATCCACAGAATTGGGCTTGGGCCTACACAATGGACATGAGGAGAAGGTAAGATACATATTTGGTCCCAGTGGGGTTGGAAGGTTGTCAGTCGATTGTACAGTGTTTATTGAGACTTTAGGAAGGCAAGAAAGTGTCGAGGAGGGTGTACTACTCCTTTAAGGCCATCCTTTTGAGACTTGTGAAGCTTTGTGAATGACAAGGTACAGTACACATTGCAAGTTCATTGGTTGGCAAGATCCACCAATGGACTTCCAGGTGTACAGTAACTGTCACTCATAGACAGCTCTGTCAGTGGGCGGCTGTGGCAGCATGCAGGTGGGTTGAGCTGCCACGGATGTTAGAACTATGCCATGATGGGGGAGCGGGATGGGGCGGAGGGGCCTGAGTGGGTGTGGGTGTCTACTGGACCACCAGGTTGACTTAGGGGATTACGGCCAATGAGTGATCAGATGGAGCCAGTGGGGGGGGGGGGCAGTTATTATTCCTTTACCCCAGCAGTGTGCGGCATACAATCGGGGTGGCGGGCAGGGATGTGGGTTCATATATCTTTTAGTTACTGTTACAATGTGGGGCATACAGCCGGGGTAGTGGGCAGTGAGAGGAGCACTGTACTACCAGGGTGGGAAGGCTGCTGTCTGCAGTATGGCGGACTGCCAGGGGGTGGACACCTACTTAATCTACTTGTTGTAGGGTTATTTTGAGGAGTTGCAACTCCGGACTTGCTGTAGGGATACACCTCCAATGTGGGTTGTGATTGGGGCTTTGCACCACATGTATGGGCACTCCCCCTGCACAGCTCCTCCAGACACATCGTATTAACATTAAGGGTAGTGTGTGGTGCACATTGGTCACCTGCCTGAATCGCGCTAGTGCTCAAGTTGGGGTTCTGCTGGCACAGCGTAGATGAACTAGGAGCATCCCTGTTGTGAATCTTGCCCCTAGAGTGCACCCTATTCCTGGATGAGTCCCTTATCAAGTACATACGAACATATGAAATTTGCCAGCAGATAAAGGCCTAGAGGTCTATCAAGTCTGCTCGAATGTGCAGCTAGCACCCCTTATTCTGCAGCTGCCCTCCCTTCCACCCTTCCCCTTCATTAACCCTCCCCCTTGTCCTGTCCCATCCTCGTTTGAAGCAGTCCACTGCTCTACTGCATACCACTTCTACAGGTAATGCATTCCACCCAGCCATCACCCTTTCTGTAAAAAAATGTCTCCTCATCTCCCTCCTGAACCTTCCTCGCTCCAGTCTCGTATCATGGCCCCTGGTGGCCCTCCCCTTCCTTACTTTGAACAGCCCCTCTGTACCCATCTTGTTTATTCCTTTCATGTATTTAAAGGTTTCAATCATGTCACCCCTTTCTCTCCTCTCCTCCAGTGAGTACATGTTCAACTCCTTCAACCTCCTCTCATATGATAAGTCCCCAACCCCTTGATCATCTTTGTTGCTGTCTGCAAGCCCCTCCAGTAACCAATGTCCCTTTTCAGGATACACGGATGCCAGTACTGCACGCAGCACTCAGGTGTCGGTCTAACTAATGACCTATACAGTGGCAGAATTACCTCCTCCCTCCTTGAGGATATACCCCTTGCAATACAACCCAGCATTTTGTTGGCCTTTGCAGCTGCCTTCCTACATTGTGCCGAGTTGTTCATTGACCCTGTAATGAGCACACCTAGATCCTTCTCCTCCTCTGTCTGGGCTAGCTGCACTCCCCCAGCTGGTAACTCCTCCTTGGGTTCTTCATCCCAAAATGTAGCACCTTGTACTTTTTGGCATTAAACCCCAGTTGCCAGGTGTTTGATCAGGTTTCAAGCTTTACCAGATCATCCTGCATCCCCTGCCATCCCCCAGGTCATCCACTAGCACGCCATCCTCGGTATCATCAGCAAACAGACTGATCTTGCTCTTGATGTCCCATGATATGTCTGCAATGAATATCCCAAACAACACTGGTCCCAACACCGAGCCCTATGGGACACCACTCGTCACTGCCCTTGGGTGTGAGAGCTCCCCACCCACCACCACCCTCTGCTGCCTTCCCTGCAGCCAGTTTCCTACCCATCTCACCAGCTTTGCACCCGCCCCTGTGCCTACTAACTTCCTTCCCAGCCTTCCATGTGGCACCGAGTCGAATGCCTTACTGAAGTCCAGATACAGGACATCCACTGCATGGCCCCTGTCCATTTGCCTAGTTACCCAGTCATAGACCTCAACCAGGTTGGTTTGGCAGGATCTGCCACATATGAAGCCATCTTATCTGCTGTCCTGTAGTCCTTTGGCCTCTAGGAGGGCCACCAGCCTCTCCTTCAGGATAGTCTCCATTAGCTTACCCACGATAGATGTGAGGCTCACTGGTCTGTAGTTTGCCAGTTCATTCTTGGGCCACTCTTGTGGAGGGCACCACATGAGCCATCCTCCAGTCCTAAGGTACACACACCCCGAATGTAGTGAGGACATTAAATAAGTCTGCCAAGGTCCTGCAAGAACCTCTGCCAACTCCTTCCAGTACCCTGGGGTGGATTACATCTGGGCCTGGTGCCTTGTCCACCCTCAGTGCCTTCAAACCCTCTCGAACTCTGCCCTCCATGATTTCCCCATCTGTCACCCTCCCCTGCTTCTGCCATTTCTCCCACATGGGTGTCACCCCACTCTTCTCTTTAGTAAATACAGGCAGAAGTACTCATTTAGTGCTTCCAGCATTATACCCTGCTTCCACCCAACCCCCCTCCTTCCTAATCCTTACTATGTGGTCCTTACAGCTCCTTTTCTCCCTGATGTACTTAAAGAAGTCCTTCTCCCCCTTCTTAATGCCTTGTGCCAGCCTGAGTTCCGTAGATGCTTTAGCTCCCCTCACTGCCCTTGTCACCGCCTTCAATTCTGTCAAGTACTCCTCTCTGTCATCCCCCCTCCCCATTTTCTTGTACTTCCTAAAGGCAGCTTTTTTCCTTCTTACCTTTTCCATGACCTCCTTGCTCAGCCAGCTTGGTTTCTTAGCCCTAGCCTTCTTGCTCTGGGCTTTGCAGCAGGTTTTGGTTGCCTCCACTATCCCCAGCTTTATGAGCTCCCACGTCTGGTTAGTATCCATACTAGATTGAATTCTTGCCAGGTAACCTTTTACCACTTCCCCCATCCTCCCAAAGTTGACCCTCCTGAAGTCCAGCACTCTTGTGCCAGATTCCACTCCTTCCTTGCCCATATCCAATGTGAGCCATACTGAGTGGTGGTCACTCCCTGACAGCGGTTCCTCCACTGTAAATTCTCTCACAAAGTCCCCATTTGCCAGCACAAGGTCATGGGTATTCATTAACCTGGTTGGTTCACTGACCATTTGCAGCAGGAAGCTGTCCTGGGAGGCATCCAGCAGTACCTGCTCCCTTCTGTTCCCAGTTGTTGGGATGCTCCAGTCCAGTCCTGGCATGTTGAAGTCCCCCACAATCACCACACTACCTTTCTTGCAGGTCCTCCTGATCTGTCCCGCTAGTTCCCTGTCTAACTCCTCCGTCTGAGATGGTGGCCTCTACACCACTCCCATTCTAAGAATCCTATTCTTGGAATCCTGGATTGACACCCAAAGTGACCCCGTACTACCCTCCTCCTCTTCCTCCCTTACACACTTCAGTCCTTCCTTTACATATAGTGCCACCCTCTCCTTTCCCAATCACCCTGTCCTTATGAAATAACCTGTACCCTGGTACAGACAGGTCCCAGTCATTATATTGGGTGGCCCATGTTTCCGTGATGGCTGCAATGTCCACCTCTCCCTCTGCCATGAGAACCTGTAACTCTGCAGTTTTCCTCCCAAGGCTCCTAGCATTATGGTAACCTCCTTCACCCTTCCCCCCCCCATCCTGCCCTCCTTTCCTAGCATCACCAATAGTACTTGCCATTTGTCCTTTGTCACTGTTATGGGGGGAAAGCTCATATGATTTCCCAACCTGTGGTCTCTGCATATCTCTTACCCAACTGCCACCCCCCCAGTTTAAATTCCCAACTTCATCTATATACTCTTCCATCCTCTGTTTCAACACTTTCTTTCCCTCCTCATTCAAGTGTAGTCTGTCCTTGGAATAGAGCCTACTGCCATCCAGGTCCCTCCCACCCCCAGCAGCCCATACCCTTTAGCACAACACAGGTTCTTAGCCATCCATTAAATTCCTCTATTCTCAGCTTTCTTGTTGTGCTTGCCTTTGGCACCGAGTATGTCAGAAAAAGTTACTGATATTCCTGCCCCCTCACATAATTGTGCAAGTTCCTCAAACCTCCTCTGGACTACATCTACTGTCTTGTCAGCCAAGTTGTATGTCCCAAGATGTATAATTAAATGAGGCTTGTCCCTACCCCTTCTAGCATATTTCAGAACAGACTGTCCCACCCTTTCCGCTGTCATTCCTGGCATGGCCTCCACCCAAATGTGACTATGCCTCTCCCCCTTGCTACCTCACCTAACTCCTCTTAGTATTGAGTCCCCCAGCACTAAGATTCCACCCCTCTTACTCCCTGCTTGCTTCCATTCATCTCCCTCTCTCATTTCCAGCTCCTCATTTTCCTCCTGCACATTATTTCCCCTTTTACCCCTGTTGCAGTTCTCCCAGCAGAACTTCCCCCCGCTCCAGGTTGGTCCAGGCATTTATCAATTACTCCTCTAATTTCATCATTTCCCTCCTCCACTTTCTTCCTCTTTAGCAGTGCACAGCTGTTTTCTGAAGACCCTTCACATATGCCTGCTCCCTCTCTCTTCATAGTAACCTGTTCTCTCATTTCCACTCCATGACTTTTGCCACTTCTTTGCCTCCCCTCACAAGTCCCTATGTCCTCCTTCCATTTGTCTTTTGTCTCCTGACCTAGTTTCCCCGGTAATCGTTCTTCCTGGCCTGGGCCCCTTTGTCTCTGCTTCCCTTCTTCTGACCCTCTCCTCACCACTGTTGGCTTAAATCGCCCTCCCTCATTTCCCCTTCTTCCTCCCTCCAGTATTGGGCTAAACTCACCCCCAATCTGTCTTGCCTATCTTAGTTCCTCCTGCAGACCCTCAATCTCCTTTCTAAGTTTTTCTAAGTGGTTGCACACTAAACATCCTCCCACACTTCAGGCAATATTTAGAAAGATTGGTGCACCGCAGTTGTTGCAGCCTACCACCCTGCCCATTGCTGTTGTTGCCCACCAGCGACCCCCCCTTCCAGATGCAAGATACCAAACACTCCCCAAGTCTCCCCTCTATCAGTGCAAAACATTTTTAGTTCCCTTACCTCCTTTGTTGCACACATTTAGATATATTGAGCAACTGCTTTTTACATTCCTACCCTTCCTATCCACACTCAAAAAGAGACTTTAAGTAGCCATTGGCATTGCACAGCCTTCTTCAAACTCCTACTCCTCCTTTCCCCAATGCAATATCAATGCGAAGAAGTAATAATGAAAGCTCCTAGATTTGCATTTACTTCCCTTCCACTGAGAAAGCAGTCACCTCTTCACTTGCTGCTGTCCCTTTCCTGGATGTCTGCTTCTGCTAATATGCTTCCTTCCTCTTCTGGCTTCATCAAACGGTAACTACAGTCACAAGTAGTTAGTGACTGCAAAATATTCTAAGTTAAAATCTCAAGTAATTAAAAACTAAGACATTTTTTACATTTCAAGTAAAACAACTGAGAAATTTTCTAAGTCATATAAAGAACTAACTCTCAAGCAGAATTATGTTTAAGTAGAACATTTCAGTTAATTCCTAGCGACAGTATTTTTCAGTCTCATCTCTCAACTAATGAATAAGTAAACAAAAACAATTCCCAACTAATTGCTAGATGGCAAAAGTGAAACATTAGTTGATAAATGCTCCTCAACCCATGGTCAAGCTTAATGCTGAACCTTTTAGTTAGCTATCAATTAATGAAAAGGTAATCACTAGTTATTTCTAACTTATTATTTTGTATGGGGGGTGTACAAGAAGGGTATCGACAGCAGAAGGAAGAAGGTATTACTACCTCTCTACAGATCACTGGTGAGGCTCCACCTGGTGCACTGTGCCAGTTCTGGAAAGGGAACGACAGGCTGGAACTAGTGCAACAAAGAGTGACCAAAAGGATTCAGGGCCCAGCAGTGCAGAGCTTAAGAAGAGCAGCTAAAGGCACTGAACACGCGCTCGCTGAAGGCCAGGCAAGAGAGTGGAGACACCACACACACCCTCAAATTCCTGAAAGGAAAGTATTTTGCATAAGTGGCAGATTAAGAACACAGGGGCGCGAGAGGAAACTGATTGGGGGGATACTCAAGAAGGAAGTGAGAACGTTTTATTTCACAGAAAGGGTGGTGGAGCAGTGGAATGATCTGCCATTTGAAGTGGTTGACGCCAAAACTATCAATGGTTTCAAATGTGGTTTGGACAGAGTAAAGGACTTAGTGGTTGCTCAGGATGGTAGCAGTAGGGGCGGAAGCATGGGGTGGACAGTGTTGGTTAGAACCCTGTATGTACAATTCGTTCCAGGTTAGTTAGGGTTTATAGGCAGACTGGATAGACCAGTGTTCTTCCGATGTCACTGCCTAGGTTTCTTTGTTTCTGTATGCAATGAGGATATTTCATTATGCCCCTACTCGCATGCAATGTTCTGTTTTTTTTTCCTGTCACATACATGATTTCTGCAAGATAAAAACACTGCTTAGCCTGTGTTCTGCAGCCAGTGCTACCCAATGACCGCTGCTAATAAGCTGACCTGGGTACAGGTACAGTGAATTAAGTATTTTACTTTTAATTTTTTGTCCTCTTACCCAACAGGTTATAGGACTTTAGACTATGTAGATATACATGTAGTTTGAGTAATGATTAGTTTTGTTTTTGTTTTTGCTTATGCACAGCTAGGGCTGACATGTTTATAATAAGTTTAAGATTCACAACTTTTGTACCATTTATCATACTGCACTTGTCATTTAGTAAAGTAACATGTATTTACTTTTCTGTAAAATCAAATCTAAAATTAAAAAACAAAAAAGGGAAAAGTATAGTGTTAATTATGTAGGTTCAATCATGGGCCATCTACTTTTTTCAGTGTTTGACAATCACTTTTCAAATCACCAGAAACAAACACAATCCCAACTGTACATGGATTATGCTGTACTGCACCACAATGGCAGCTCCCCAACTAAGATGCAGAAACAACTTCAATCAAATTTTAACATGCATACATTTGTATGTAACCCCCTTGTTACCCGGGGTTACTAGAATCCCAGTAAGACCTAGTGGTAGGCAGGGAAGGCAGCTTCTGAAACTCCAGTTAAATGGGGTTCACACTGTCTCACTCTGTTCTCAGTCTCAGCTGAGACTAAGGGATGACATCTCCCAATAGAACAATTGCAGCTGCATGAGCCACATTGGAATCTGCAGCAAAGGGAGTTGGTTAGAACGTTGGAAGGATTTTGAAGTCAGTCTTCAGTTAGTCTTCAGTGAGTGTGTGTGAAGTTGGGAGCTTGCTGAGAAAGCAGCTCAGTAAAGACTCTAGGAGCCTCAGCCCTGACAGAGGGCTACTTTTACTATAATAGGGTGTGTGTCTTAAAGAGGGACACAGAAGATAATTGAAGTGGTGGAGACCGCTGTTTTCGGGTCTCAGGGCCCCCTCCCTTCAGTGGGGGGCAGGAAAGGGTTCCCTGCTGATTCCTGGGGCAACCCCCCTAGTTCTGCTTGTGAAGGAAAAGCTGCCTATGTGTTCCAGTGTTTATTTGGGAGAACCAGAAGATTTGTGAGTCGCCTGTGGGGCATCTGCAATGTGAGGGTGAGTGTCTGCTCTTGCTAAAAGGGCCTATGTTTTTCACCCTGGGACTTGTGTGACAATGTGGGGATTGAACTGTTAAAATATTGGGCAGCCTAGAGTAATGGGCTAAGCAAAGTAAAAGTAGGTTCAAGTCCAGAGCTTGTTGGGATGCTAGTGATATGTAGAGGAGATGTGACAGATGTCTACCCAGAATCTACATTTGAAAGTTCAGTAAAGGAATTGTTCAGTTTCCAGAGAAATGGCCGGGTATGGGCTGTGGAAGCTGGAGGTGGGTGGCCCACCATCTTTAGTGACCAGGTCCACCTCTACTGATTTCTTCTGTGGATTTCTACTTTGCCTCAGGCACCTGGCCAGTGATGGGGGAAGTACCCAGACGTGAGATTGTAAGGAAAATCCTCTCTAGGAGTCGTAGACTCTAGTGTGGTTTGGGGAGCCACAAGTGGATAATTGGTTCATTCCTCAAATGGACTGCGGATCAAGTGGCGCGGGGGAGCCAGGTCAGTGGGGAAAACCCAAGTAGTGTACAAGTCGGGCTGTGTACCCAAAGCTGCGTGCAAGTCCGGGCTGTGTGCCTGGTGGGTTTAGAGCCCAAGGGCTGAAAATAGCGATAAAGTGTTTTATTGTCTCTAATCTGCATTACCAGGAAATGTAGCCCCGTGGGGGTCCGTCTATGCTTTGTTTGTTCAGTTTGGATGTGAATAAAAGCTACACTGAAGAATCCCATTCCTGGTTCTGGACATTACAGTTATTGTTTCCTGTGTTCTGATTTACTTGGGTGTCCCTGTGCAGAGTAGCCAAACCTAGGTCCCCCTGTGCAGAGTAACCTCATCCTCCCCGAACCCAGTCCCCACCAGGTACTGCTGTCAGCTTCAACAGCATGCCACCTGTCGTTTTGCTAAAAAGGAAGGGGTGAGGGGTTACATATACAATTGGCTAACCTGGAGTTTTAAATTGATTAAGTCTAATGTAACCACTATGGGATTTGCCAACATTTGAATCAACAAGAGAAAGAAAATACAATTTAAGAACTAATGCACTAGATTTGATGCTTCCCCATATTTACAACAGGTTTGGGGAGGTTACACTGCAAGTTAGCGTGGCAATGTCCTGGAATAAGGCTAAGCCAGAATTAAGGGAAATAATTATGTTAAAGAGTTCCAATCGGCACTGAGAAAGTCCCTTTCGAATGCATGTAACTGCTACACATAATATTATACTAATCACTTTGTTCAGTGTTTCAGTGTGCATTGATGTGCTTTTTAACAAATATTTAATTTTGCATTTTAACATGTATACCCTTTAGGAAAGAAGGGAGAGGGGGACATGATAGAAACTTTTAAGTACCTCAGTGGAATCAACAAAGTCCAAGAGGGTAGCATCTTTCAGAAAAAGAGACGTGCAAGAAGAAAAAAATTACTCACCTTAGTAATGTTGTTTCTTCTAATAGAGTCTTAGTGTATTCTGACATACGCAGTGATGTCCAACCTTTGAACTGCCCCAGAGAGGAAAGAGTTAACTTTCCATGCAAGGCATGGAGCGCTGAGCTCGAGCTCGGTTGACAGACTGTCTGTTGTTGTTTGAACTCAAACCGCCAGATCATTACGAGCTATACTCACTGGGTGTCTTGTGTAGAAACTGTAAACTTACACTAGCCAACTGGCTACTAAATATAATAAAAATATTTTTTGGTTCCAGTGCAAAGACTCAAGTAAGGAAACTCCAAAAATAAAGCAAAACACAACACACACACACAAATTAAGAGGGTGAGAAAAAGGGGGTACCTCCAGAGTGCCAATACTGTTGCTGCCCACCCACATCCCAAAACCCAGGTTCTGAGAGGGGAGGCAGGGGGCAGGAGGTCAGAATACAGCAAGACTCCATTAGAACAAACAACATTACTAAGGTGAGTAATTCTTTCTTCAAACAACATGAAGTCTTGCTGTATTCTGACATATGCCGACTACCAAGCAGTACCTCCATGAAGGAGGGACAGAACCAGCTTCGGGAATAGGCTCTGAAACATTGCTGTGCCAAACCGAGCATCACTCCTAGCCTGGATATCCAGAGAGTAATGTGTGGTAAAAGTATGTACTTTTTTTCAGGTGGCTGCTTGACAAATCTCTAAGATAGGAATATCCCTGGCAGCAGCCAGGGAAGCAGCTGTACCTCTAGTAGAGTGAGCCCTCAGGCCTGAGGATGGGACGCTATCTAATTTTTCATAGCAAAATTGTATGCAAGAGACAATCCATCTGGCAATAGATCTCTTAGTGGCAAGTTTTCCCTTATCAACCTCACCATAAGTGAGGAACAGTTAGAGGGAGTCAAACCTGTGACCCTTGGTGTGCTCTATGTAGTAACTAAGGGCCATTTTCACATCCAAGCTGTGCAGCCTCCTCTCCCCAGAGGAGCAATGGTCAGTGAAGAAAACAGGAAGAGATATAGACTGGTTAAGGTGGAAATCTGAAACCACCTTAGGCAAAAACTTCCTATTAGTCCTGAGGCCCACCTTATCTCTATGGAAAGAAATAAAATCAGGCTCCAATGACAGGGCCTGTAACTCACTTATGCGTCTGGCAGAAGTAATGGCTACCAAGAACACAGTTTTCCAAGTCAAGTACTTAAGCTCTGCTGAGGACAAAGGCTCAAAAGGGGGTTGCATAAGATGAGCAATGCAAACATTAAGGTCCCAAGCAGGGGCAGGGTCCCTGAAGGGAGGATTGGTATGCAGCAATCCCTTGAACTTACAGAATACAGGATGAACTGAAAGGGAAGAGTGCTTGCCTGCTGACAAGAAGGCAGAGACAGCAGCCAGATGCACTCTAAGTGTAGCTGGTCTGAGTCCCAAGCTATTGAGATGAACCATACAGTCAAGGACTGCAGGCAACCCAGCAGACTCTGGAGAAATATGCTTCCGAGAGCACCAAATATTTCCATTTTGAGTTGTAAGTCTTTCTGGTGGAAGGCTTTTGGGAAGCCTTTAAAATATCCAGAACACCTTGAGAGAGATGCAAATCCACAAATTCTAACTCCTCAAGAGCCAGGCCTTGAGATTGAGAGATTTGAGATTCGGATACCAGACCTTCCCCTGAGAACATGTTAACAGATTGTAATTCCTGGGAAGAGACAGGGGAAGGTGGACTGCTAAGGACAGCAAGAGAGGGTACCAGGGCTGTCTGGCCCAGCCTGGAGCAAACAGAATCACTTTGCAGGGTTGAGACCTGATTTTGACTAGTACCTTGAACAGGAGAGGGAAGGGGGAAAGCATATAGGAACTTCCCTTCCCAATTGAAAACTAGGGCATCCGGGGGACTGCAGCAAAAAAGAAGAAGTTGGTGATTGTCTGGGGCTGCAAAAAGATCTATCTGTGGGGTGCCCCATCTGGAGAAGATCACCTTCAAAATCAGGGGATCTAGCGACCATTCGTGATGGCCCTGAGATATCCTGCTGAGAGTATCTGCCAGGACATTGTCCTTCCTTGGGAGGAGCACTGCTATGAGAGAGGTATTCAGGGAATAGGTCAGAGACCACAACTTCATTGCCTCTGTGCACAAGGCTGTAGACCGAGTGCCCCTTTGCTTGTTGATGTACCACATTGTGGTGGTATTGTCTGTCCTGATCTGAACTACTTTGTTCTGAACAGACTTGGAAAAAGCTTGAAGTGCTAGAAACACTGCTCTGAGTTCTAAGAGATTGATGTGAAGCAGAGATTCTTGAGGTGACCACAACCCTTGGATGGTCAGGTGCCTCAAGTGGGCTCCCCAGCCCAAGAGGGAGGCATCTGTGGTAAGGATTAGAGAATGAGATTGAGTGACAAAGGGAACTCCTTGCCTTAGGTTGTCCTGATCCTGCCACCATTGCAAAGCCTCGATCAGGGTTCGAGTCACTGGGATTAGTTTGGTCAGAGGATCCTTTCTCTGAGACCAGAAGGCTCTCAAGTGGAACTGAATGTCCCTCATCTGAAATCTTGCTCGTTGGACCACTGCTGTAGAGGCAGCCATGTGGCCCAGAAGCTGCAGAAAATCCCTTGCTGGTCGAGACACCTGGAGGGTGAATGAAGAGGCCAGTGTAACGAGGGTCTTTGCCTTGTGCAGAGGAAGGAAGGCTCTTGCCTTTAATGTATCCAACTCTGCCCCTATGAAGGTGAGGAGCTGCACAGGCTCTAGAACTGATTCTGAAAGATTAAGAAGGAATCCTAGAGAAGTGAGCAGTTGCTGAGTTATCTGTAGGTGTGACTTGACTTGGTCTGGAGACTGACCTACTATGAGCCAGTTGTCCAGGTATGGAAAGATGGAGATCTTTTTTCTCCTTAGGAAAGCAGCCACTACTGCCAGGCATTTTGTGAACACCCTTGGAGCTGAAGCTAGGCCAAAGGGCATTGCTCTGAATTGATTGTGGCCTCAGGGCAACTCGAACCTGAAGTACTTTCGGTGGGAGCTTCTGATGAGAATGTGGAAATAGGCATCCTTGAGGTCCAGGGAAACTAGCCAGTTTCCTGGCCTTAGAGACGGTAGAATTATTCCCAGAGTCACCATTTTGAACTTTGGCTTTAAAAGGTGCTTGTTTAAATATCGGAGATCCCTATCAAAAGTTGGCAGCGCCCAAATGGTTGGGGGGACTCAGGCTTCCACATTTTGCCCTATATTTTTGGGCAGCTCACGCCAGCAAGTATCTGAGGTGGGTGAAGGGCAGAGATGTTTCAGGACAGCACTCCTATACGCCGCTTTGGCTACAAATTGAGCTAGCCCTGACTCGGAAATTTGGTTTGAGGCCTGAGCCTTGCTTCTGCCACGAAATTGTTGCCCTCCAGTTGCGTAACTCCCCAATTGGGATCTCTGTGAGAGCCCACGCACAGCTTTCTTGTTTTTTGAAATACGATCACTTTAATGACTGGGTGCAACCAATTTGGGGTAACCCACGCTTTGTAATAGGTAATGAAACACTTCTTCAGTCCTGGCTGCCCTTACCTGAGGAGTGCCGTGTGAAAGACCTTCTCTCGCCCGATGGGGAGATACTCTCCTCTGTTGAGATTTTGAATAAATTTGGGTTGCCTACTATGACAATTTTTAAGATATACCAGATTAGGCACCTTTTGGTTGCCCAGCTGGGTAGTGGGACAATCCAGAGTCCTAGGTTGGAGTTTTATGATTCGCTAGGGCCGTTGGTGGGTCTATCACACGCAATTTCCAAAATATACTCAGTGTTATTTGAATGGGCATACTCCTCAAGTCCAGCTCAGGGGTTGTATTGGGCTTCTGTCTTTCCTGACTTGGCGCTTAATTGGAAGGCTTTGTGGATGAACTGTCATAAGTTCTTTTTGCAGGATCGATTAAGGTTGATGCAGTTCAAAATTCTTCACAATATTCATTATTCCCCACAAAAATTAAGTAGGTTGAAGATTGCTACGAGTTCTAAGTGTTTTAGGTGTCAAGCCGGGGTTGGGGATTTGATGCACATTTTTTGGCAGTGTCCAAAGGTAACCCCATTGTGGACGGAGATTATAGGGAGGGTGAACCCGTTATTGGGACTGGGGGATCTCTTTACTCCGGAAATATGTTTGTTGGGCGATGTCTCTGGTATCCCTGTCAAGAGCAGGAGGTTCCAGATAGTCCCGATTGCTGCCACACTCAAGAGAATTGTTCTCAGGCACTGGAAGGATTCTGTCGTGCTAAGTTACACTGAGTGGCTGGAGGAATTATTAGCTTGTCTGAGGGTTGAGAGGATGACAGCCATCCTCCAGAATAAGCTTTCTAGGTTTGACAGGATTTGGGGTTCCTTTTACGCCCTTTTTCTCTTTAGGAGAGTATGGATTTGTTATGGTTTGATGGTATGCTATCTCTCTGAACTTGTGCTGGGAGGGTTGGGGGGACTGGGTGGGAGGGTTGGGGTATGTTACAGGGTCTGCTTTAATTGGTGTATGTACGTATATATGTATGTATTATTTTATGTCTGTATCTGGAATTACTGGATCATATCCCTGTAACGAAAACTAAATAAAGAGTTAATTGAAAAAAAAAAAAAAATTTGAAAAAAATAAATAAATAAATATCGGAGATCCAGGATGGGCCGCCATTCTCCTGTCTTTTTTGGGGTAAGCAAGTACCTGGAGTACAACCCTTTGCCCTGGTGTAGGGGTGGAACCCTTTCCACGGCTCTAAGAGCCAGGAGGGTAGAGACTTCTGCCTCTAGGGCCAGAAGCTCTGATGGACTTGCAGGTGGAAAGGATCTGGTTCTCATCTTTGGAAATTTTTTGAAGCTGAGAACCAGTCCCTGGCTTACTACTTCCGGGACCCACTTGTCGGATGTTAGAGACTTCCAGTCCTGGACAAAGTAAGCCAGCCTGCCCCCTACAGGTAGTGGAGAATCGACCCTGGTCACCCCATCAGGGTGCCTGCTTGGCAGGGGCTTTAGGCTGAGGGGTGGAAGCAGGCCTGCTTGTACCCCGTCTGCCTCTCCCTCTAAAGAACCCCCTCTGTACATAAGCTGAAGAGAAGGCCTGGGCTTGGTAAAAAGGCCTATGAAAAGGCCTGCCCCTGCCCCTGGAAGGCTGCCTTTGAGGATTGGCTTGCCTTTCCTTGGCCTGTGCACTCCTATAAGTGGTCCTATACTCATCCATTTTCTTCATGTAATTCTCTATCTGATCCCCAAACAGAGAGTTACCCACAACAGGAAAATCCATGGCCTTAGTCTGGGTATCCTGAGACAGGCTAGTACATCTGAGCCAAGCCATCCTGCGAAGAGCCACAGATGTAGTCATGACTCTTGATGACACATCATTAGAGTCCACTGCAGCATGAAATTGCACCTTAAATGCCTCGATACCATCAGCAGTCACCTGCTCCAGCTCCTTGGCAAGCTGGCCAGGGACCTGCTTTGCTAGAGCCATAACAGTGTCCCATCTGGATTTCTGGTATTTAGCAACATAAGCCATATGATTTGCCTGTCTGAGTCCCAAGGATGCTGCCATGTACTGTTTCTTTGCCATGGCATCAATCCTCCTGGAGTCCTTGTCAGGGGGGTGTGAAGCCAAGGGAATATTTGCCTTGTCACAGGCTGCAGCCTGCACTACCCCAACATGGCTGCATTGTTGTGTAAGGAACTCCATATCAGAGGCTGACAATGTGCACCTCTTGTCCATTCACTTATCCACAGGAGGTATAGTGTGAGGAGTTTTTAGAATTTTTACTGTCCGTTTCCCAAAAGATTTATGCAAAGGAATAGACAGTCTCCTAGACTCTGGGATATCCATAATTTCTACATAGTCAGGCTCCTCTTGATCATCCACAGCTTCCTCCATAGGAAGCTGGAGGGTTTCAGCCACTTTTTTATAAAACATAAAATGAGAAGGAGACTCGGAAAGCCTAGGGAGAGACACTCCAGAAGGTCTGTCTGGGGAGATGTCTGGTTCAGTGGGCACATCCAGACTTTCAAATCCACATTCACTCTCCTCATACTCCTCTTCTCCCTCATCCAGTTCATAAAATTCCTCTAACTCATACTCTTGAACCGGTGCAACCGGCTGAACCGTATGCTTACCTGATGGTGCCGGTTCGGTCGGAACCGGGGAAAGCGACTGGACAATTTTAATCGCTTTGGCTATTTCTTCAGTGGTTGGAGAGAGAAGTTTTGGCTCCACACTAGCTGACTTCCTAGTCCTTTTTGCTGGAACCGACTCCTCCGAGTTGGTTCTCCTTTTGCCCAAGGAAGTCTCGCCCTGGTCAGAGGGCACTTCCTCCGGTTCGGTTTCAACTGAACCGGGCTGGCCATCCGGTTCAGCGGATTTTTTGGCCTCCCTTTCCCTGAGCCTACCAATTCTCTTTTCCAGGGTAGCTGCAGGAACATTTTTACAAATCTGGCAGTCTGCATTGAGGTGGTCAAACCCCAGACAATAAACATAGGTGGTGTGGGGGTTAGCCTTAGTAAAGACTTCCCCACAGACACTGCAGTGTTGAAACCCAGTGGGCCCGGGTTTTTTGGGGGGTTTATCAGACATAGTGCCAGTCCTAACCAAACTTGCCCATTTATGGCAATCTGCCAAGCAAGACTCTCTTATCGGTTCCCAACTGTGTCACGGGTCATGGAAAAAGCCATAATGAAATCCGTTTTTTTTCAGAACCGATAAGAACCGGGAATTGCACACTAAAAGACAGATTAATGATTTTAAAACAACGTGATCGGTTCAAACCGAACCGATAAACCGTTTACAAGTTCCACACAGAAAGTAAATGTAATACCTATCTAGTACTTACAAATACCACAGACAGAGCTTGAACTGACCGGTTGCGGTTTAAATTCAGTTAAAAAACCCAAAAATTAATACTTTAACCGACAAAATGAACCGAGCAAAAGGAAAAATCTCCGGAGCGACTGTTCAGTGAGGCGGAGTAAAGAATCTGACAGTTTGAGTTTGAAGAACAACAGACAGAGTTTTCAACCGAGCTCGAGCTCAAAGTTCCATGCCTGGCATGGAAAGTTAACTCTTTCACCTCCGGAGCAGTTCAAAGGTTGGGACTCACTGCATATGTCATAATATAGCAAGACTTCATGTTGTTTGAAATCCCTGAAGGTCTGTCTGGGGAGATGTCCAAGTCAATGGGCACATCCAGACTTTCATAATCACCATCATTATCCTCTTACTCTCCTTCCTCCTCCTCCAGTTCATAAAAATCCTCCAAATTATAATCTGGAACCGGGGGAACCGACCGAACTGAGCCCCTAACCAATGGTGCCGGTTCGGTCGGAACCGAGATTAGCGATTGGCTATTTCATCAGCGGTTGGAGAAAGAACTTGTGGATCCAAACTGGCTGATTTATCTCTTCTTTTTCTTTTAACCGGAACCGACTCCTCAGAGTCGGTTCTCCTTTTACCTGAAGAAGTTTCGCCCTGGTCAGAGGGAACTCCTCCTGGTTCAGTTGGAACTGAACCGGGCTGGCCATCTGGGTCAGCAGACTTTTTGGCCTCCCTTTACCTGAGCCTACCAACTCTCTTTTCCAGGGTAGCTGAGGGAAAATTTTTGCAAATCTGGCAGTCTGAATTGAGGTGGTCAAACCCCAGACAATAAACACAGGTGGTGTAGGGGTCAGCCTTAGCAAAGGCTTCCCCACACACACTACAGTGTTGAAACCCAGTGGGCCCAGTTTTTCTCTTGGATTTCTCAGACATGGCCAGTCCTAACCAAACTTACCCTTTTTTCGTCAATCCGCCAGACAAGACACCCTTATCGGTTCCTGACCATGTTACGGGTCGTGGAAAAAAACATAATGAAATCCATTTTTTTAGAACCGATAAGGACCGGTTACCCCACTCTAAAAGTAGAACAAGCTTTTTTGAACAAACCTGATCGGTTCAAACCGAACCGATCCAACGTTTACAAGTTCCACACAGAAGAAACAATAATAAACCTATCTAGTACTCACGATACCTCAGACAGAGACTGAACTGACAGGTTAAATGGATTAAATTTGGTTGAAACCGAGGAAAATGACACTTTAACCGACTAAATTGAACCGAGCAAAGGAGAAATCCCCGGAGCGACTGTTCAGTGAGGCGGAGTAAAGAATCTGTCAGTTTGAGTTCAAACAACAACAGACAGAGTCTCAACCGAGCTCAAGCTCAGCGTTCCATGCCTTGCATGGAAAGTTAACTCTTTCCTTTCCAGGGCAGTTCAAAGGTTGGACATCACTGCATATGTCAGAATACAGCAAGACTTCATGTTGTTTGAATAAGGGGACACAGTTTAAAGATAGAGGGGGCGGTTCAGGGGCAATGTGAGGAAGTATTATTTCACAGATGGGGTAGTGGATGCATGGAACAGGAGGAGGCTGTGGGGTCTAAATCTGTGGGAGAATTCAAGAATGCATGGGACAGACATAAGGCAATTCTTGTGTGGGGGTAGGAAGAAATAGGCTGTTGGTTAACTAGGATCTGCAGCCTATCCTTTAGGTAGGGAAATGGGTAGACTAGATGGGCCAAGCGGTCCTTATCTGCTGTCAAAGTCTATGTTTCTATGTATATGGTTGCTATGAATGACGTTTGTATGTTTGTGTTGCACAGGGCATTCTTTGTAAAAAGGGATCTTATTTCCTAATGGATCGTGCCTGTATAAAAATACATTTTTATCAAATCAAGTAAACATTGGTTCTCAAAAGACCAGCACATCCTAAGTAGCATAAAATCAAAGGTCATGGTTTTTAGGACAAACATAAATCCCTGGCGTGCCCAATCAAAATCATCTATCTCGAGGACACTTTCCTTGAACAAAAAACCTTCCTGCAAATACGGAGTGGTTCTGCTTGAACTGAACAAGTTTGTGGAGACATAACGTACCAAACTTGGTCTCCAATAATGAAACAAAAGTAGTCAAGAGGTAACAATGACTATTGGGCTTCATACACTTCTGCCCTTCCTGGACTATGAACCTCAGTGCAAAAGCACTAAAGCAGAGATTACCCTGGAAGGACACTGACAATAAAGTCAGGTTTTAAAGAAATACTAAATTATACATACACCACTAATGCAAAGTCCCATACAAAGTATATGCAAATCACCATGAAAGCACCATTTTGGCACCATTCTGTCCTGTTTACTATCTCAGCCAGCATTAGTTATTTCATGATGATTTTCATCTTCTTCCCAAGATGCTTTGCTTTAGTGGGATATGAGTAATCTGGTTGTTTCATTAAAACTTGTTTTCATTTACAATGCCCTTCCAGGGTGATCCCTGTTTAAGTGCATTTGCACAGAGGTTATTTCTTTCTTTCTATCTATATCTATATCTATACACACACATAGTGACGCAAGTCAGTGGTGTCCATACCTCTCAACTGTCCCTGATTTTCAGGAACTTCCCTGATTTTGCCTCAACATTTTACTCTGTCCCTCCTAAAAATTGTGTTTCTGTGACCAAAAAGTGGAATTTGTAAGCACAAAATAATGTCAAACTTTAAAGTTGCAGACTTGTTCCTCCTTATGAAAAGCATTTTAGACTAAGCCCCTTACTCTACCAGCTTTCTGAGTTGATATCTCCAATGTTGAATAGGTGTCCCTGATTTTGGTCCTTTGTCCCTGATTTTTTTAAGCCTTGTCCCTGATTTATGAGGCAGGAGGTTGAGAGGTATGGTGGTGGTGTCAGTGTGCCAACTTACACCTGTAAGAAATATGTTGCTGTTATTAAAGGGACATCACAAAATTTTACATGGAATGTTATGGCTTTCAAACCTTCGAGAAAGACATCAGTGACAACACCACAGTACACAGAGGCACACTTCAATATTGTATTTAATAAAGAATGTTTCCCAAAAGCACCTCAACAGTGAAAAAAATGGATTTTAAGGTTTCTTGTGATCTTTAAAAAGCAGGTGACACATCAGGAACAACTCTGAAAAACAGCATTTTACGACACAATTTAGCTTGTATTTGACAATTTTTATGCACGTCTTTCCAGCATGGCTTCTTTACTGAGGACATCTGTCCCTTGGAAGTGATATACTCCAGCTACTTAAAGTCACCACCAGAGGTCATAATACCCTGCTTGTAACAGCATACTGTAGTAACAGACTGTTGTCAGAAGCAGAGGATTGTGATCATGTGGGAAATAAGCCATGCAAGTAGCTGAACTCTGAACTCTAAATGACAAAAAATCCTTTTTTTTTATTTATTTATTCTTTTCCTTGCTCTGGCCCCCCCTTGCCCACTCAGGCCCAGCCCCACGCCCCGTACCTCCAGTGCTTTCACTCAAGATTTGAACCACATGAATTTACCACCACAACCCCCACCCCCACCCCGCTAGCTCCAACCTCACACTCCCTGCCATACCTCTCAACCTTTTGTCTCCCAAATGTGGAACATTGCCTCTCAAAATGTGGAACAAATGAGCAAAATGTGGAACACTTAATCAAATCTTTTCCTAAGAAGCTCAGAACACTGTTAAAATGTTTGCACTTATATTCAGAAAGTCTGTTATTAATTGGATAATATATTTTTTGCATCATTTATATAGATTTTTGCTTTAAAATGTTAATACTGAATGTGGAACAAGTCCTCACAATGTGGAACATGGAGCTTTTGTGAAGTAAAATGAGGGAACGTTCCTCGTAATGTGGTACAGTTGAGAGGTATACTCCCTGCAGGTTATGGAGGCAAGTGTTCCTGAAGTTCCTGAGGCAGTCAGTAGCTGGAGTTAGGGCCCACAGTAGCTGGAGTCAGGGCCCAAGTGTGCTGAGACAATACGGCACAGAGGATGACTGTTTTGAGTTTTTCTGGTCATGCCAACTCAGGTATGCCAGCATTAAGGGGGTGCAATGGGAAGCACACAGACACTGTCCGTTGTCACCCCTCAAACACATGCTGCCTACTACACTACCTATGATCACCCAGATGGCTGTACAGAAGCTGCAGCAGTGGAACTCCCTCCCGAGCATACTCAGGATGGACCCAGTGGCATGGAGGGCTGAGGCAGCGATGCCGTATCTCCTACCATGTTGGCGACCCGTGTTCGCGGTTCAAGCAGGTCACAGAGGTTCGGCTGGGGTGGGAGAGGATCGAGCGTCTGGAGGACAGCTCTCCTCTTCTGAGGAGGGTGGGGAACAGAGACTGGCACCTGCCTGACACCTAGTGGAGGCTAGGTGTAAGCATCCCAGATCCTGTATGGGGCATGGAAGCGGAGCAGCTGACCAGCATGCTGCATATGGATATACGCATGGCTTGGCCATTGTCAGTTTGCATGCTACCCTCCGCAGAAAAGCAGAAACAGCGGTCCAGGTCGAGTGGCATGATGACCGCCCACAGCAGGTGCTGCCCCCAAGAAGGCACCTCCTGACACTGGATCCAGTCCTGGTGGGTCAAGTTGAGGGTTCCCTACCACCCTGCCACAGAGGGTAACCTGTGGGAGTTAAGTTAGGTGCCTGAAGGTCAGGGGATGGGGCTGGGTGGATGGAAGGAGGAAGGGATGGCGGGGAGAGGAAAAATACCAACAAAAAAACCAAAGGAGAGCACACTCCGAGATGCTCGATCTTCCTCCCCCAATGCCGGACCTTAAAATGACTAGAATTCATTCCTGAACTTGGGTCACTTGTGTCCCGAGGGGCCAGAAAAAAAATATTTTAATGCAAATGCTCCAGTAATACACAATAGGAGGCAAGACACAAAAAAACTGTATAAATCATAAGAAGAGCTGTGTAACATACTATGTTGCACGATATGTAAAGGTCAGAAGGGACTCTCTACATTTCATAAGTGGGAATAAAGTACACCAGTAGCTTTACTCACGTGCTATAAAGATACTAATTCTAGCAAGGGCCAACCAGGCCAGATGGTTCGCTGCAGTTTGGAGGACTGGACTGTGCACTGTGGAGAGGCTTATGCCAGTAAAAGAGGAGTTATTCTGATCTGTGCTGGTGATTTTAAAATAAACTCCAAACGCTGCTGTGCTGATTGCCATAATGACCCCTGCAACAGCATAAGAAAACAAATACTGCTGAAAATTCTGTTGCAAAAGTGGAAGAGAGTTTATTTTGGAGAACTGAAGATGCAGTTTGCTTTAGTCTGCATTTTTCACGAGTCTAAACTATGCAGTCTGTGCTAAGCTTTCCTCTATGAACTGCTTTAGTAGCTTTACATCTTGAGTTTGAAAGTGCTCATCCAAAAAGCAAAACTTAGAATCCTCAAATCCTTACAGGGCAATCAAATACAGATGGCAAACTTATAAATATTCAAACACTTTAAATTTCTACACTGAGATACAATGTACTGATAAATATGTAAAGTTTCAGTACTCCATATCACAAAAAAACTGAAAAGAAAAAGAAATTGTGTGCCTGGTCCCCTGACTGGTAGCACACTGTACTGCCATGTGCAAAGACCTGAGAATGAATCTTGATCCTGACTTCCTGGTTCAGGTTGGTCGAGTCAGGGATGCAATGTGGAGGCATCAGCCACTGATTTCAGAAAGCGTGCTGGAGTGCCCACTGAAATACAGTATCTCTTTCTAAGACAGTAGTAGTGGGGCTGGCCCGGTGGCACAGAGGGTTGAGGAACTGGACACCACACTTCGCGCCACACCGGCGACCCAGATTCGGGAACGAGCCTAGGTCGTCATAGGCCTGCAAAGGGGGGGGGAGGATGCGAGTGACTGGTAGCCCTCCGCCTCGGGAAGGACTACTTGGTCTCCTTGGAGCTTGGCCGCCCCCTGCGTCGCTCCAAGGAGTGCCAGCATTAGGTCGTGGGTGGGTGGAAGAGGCTGGTACTGGAGTTGTGGTGTGCATGTGCACCTCCATGCGCATGCGCTACCGCTTTCAGGGTCTCAGGCAGTAGAATCGATGGGGAGAAACAGAGGAAAAGAAATCGGGCGGCCACCCAAGGATGAAGCCTCTGGGCTGGCTCTGGGGTTCAGTCAGGGCATGCATGGCACCATAAGTCCCCAAATGACCACCGAGTCCAGTACGGTGGCAGACATCAGGAGACCCACTGAAGGAGGATAAAGATAACAAAGGAAAAAAACAGCACATAGTAGTGGTAGCATGGATGTCATGAATAACATGATATCTGCCAACCCCATGCCTACAGGGCAGTAGTGTGTCCAGGCACCCACATATAATTCACTGGTGGTAGGGGTCTACAGGGGATAAAAAGCCCACTCTGTGATGCATGACAGTGATGTCAAATGCTTGTTGGCCTTACTCTTACTTAGGCTGTTTCCCTGGTGACTGTCATTGTATGGCCAGTCATATGGGTCACCACCAAAAAGGAGAATGCCTCACAGTGCCAGGGCAAAGCTGCTGACTGCCAGGGGAGCAGCTGAGGATCTGGACTGGAGATAGCTAAGCATGTGAGAGGGGCAGCTGGAGGGGACATATTGCGCGCAGAGAAAGGAATTTAAAAAATAAAGAAAGACAAGCTTAAGTGTAGTCTAATGGTTCACTGTCTGTATCTGGTATTTTTCCATATCACTGATCTTGCAGTTGACCAGAAGTGAACAAATTGAATGTTTGTGTTTTAAAATAAGAAGCTTTTACCTCTGGACAAAATAAATCATTCTCCTGCAACATTACACCTTGAATCCTGATCTCTTCAGATCTCAGAAGCTAAGCAGCGTTAGGTCTGATCAGTAGAAGGATGGAAGACCTCCCATGAACACCAAGTGCTGGACAAAGTGGTGTTCATAGCTCAGTGAGGTAAGGGGCACCCCCTCCTTGGTTAAAAGTAACCATACCAATGCCCCATTTTGGTGCTTGGGGGACACTGTGCTGTTAACCAGTGCCATCTTTCAGACACGACGTTGAGGTCCCAGCTGCCTATTCTGGTGGTTGTTCAAGATCCCACGGCATGTCTCAAAAACAGTACGGGAATTTTCCCAGTGTCCTGGCCAAATTTACCCCATTCACTAACACTAATAGCTTAACTGCTGCATATCAGTCAGTTTGCACTTTATCCCCCCCCCCCGGATAAGGCTAAAAACAGGGAGTATTTCCTAGCCCTTTTTTCCTGGTCAGGAAAAGGGAAAAACAACTTGCACCATGAGCAACCCAACACACCAAAGCACAAAATGATGAGCACTCCTGAACACTGGTGAACAAACCAATTTAAAGTGAACCTTTCTCAATCAGACAAACAAAAGGGAGCTCCCTTACATCAATGGGAGTTTCTCTGTGGCACCTTGTTAATTTTTTTTTGTACAGCCCCATGATGAAGGGACTGTAATTCGCCCCAATGGGCTAGCCACATGATCCCTTTCTACTTTCTGCTAGCCTGCTCTGCCCCCACGCTCCGATGCTTTATGACGTCTGTATAGGGAAAGTGCAGGGGCACGCTCCACTGAAGTCTATGGGGTGCCACTTTCAAACAAACACTGTTTTTTGCTGTTTAAGTGGACATTAAGTATAATCAGAGCCAGGTGTCAACTAAGAAGGCTCCTGCTAGCTGACCCCTGGCTCCGATTTTACCCAATGTCCACTTACGCAGCAAAAAGTAGCATTTGAAAATGATGCTCCAAAGACATGAGCAGGCTAGTAGAAAAGGTTCATGCAGCTAGCCCCTTGGGGGAAAATTATGATCCCTTCCCTTCCTTGGGGGGGCTGTTAAAAAAAAAATAAAGTTTCATAGAGGAACCCCCACTGAGATAAGAGAGCTTCCTCCCTGTTTTGGTTTGGAGTTCGTTAAAAAATAAAATAAGAAGAGAAAGGTTGTATTTAAATACTTGCATATAAGGCCAGCCTGGCAGTGCAGCAGTAAGATTTCCACTTGCGATGCCAACATTCCGGCTTCGGGAACAGACCCAAGAGTCGGAGGGCCAGCTGGGGTGGAGAGAGAAGGACTGAACGTCCCTCAGATCAGACCTCTCCTCCTCTGGGGGGGGGTGTTGATGAGTACTCAATGCCTGACTCACCCCTGGGCAGAGGTCGGGGATTGGCACCTACCGATGCCTAGACGGGAGGGGGGGGCATGACAGTTGGCACTTTGGTACATTCACATCATTGCATGCAACCCTCCCCCTCAGATCCTTTGTTCAAAAACTGCAGCTGCTATTGATGATGTCCCGCTTCTCCGGCCCTGTTCACCGCTGCGGCACTCCAACGGCGAGCGAGTTCAGTCATCCATCGAGTATGACCCGACTCCCCAGCCCGCCCTGAGGGACAAGCCAGGAAGGCAATGTCAGCAGGAGACTCTTGCCAGTAACCTTGTACTGGCGCCGTGGCGGGGTTCACATCTGTAAGGTGGTCCTGCCCTGGGAGGCAAGCCAGGGGGGTCGTCTGGAGGAAGTCAGTCCCTGGGGCGAGGTGGGAGACTGGGGAGAGCAGGGGCCAATCCCTGTTGATCACCAGTTTTATATAACTGCAATAGAAGGTAGATACCCCATACAAGTATCTGCTTTCAATAATTTCCAAAAGAGTAAGCAGTTAGTGGGGTCAAATGCAAACTTTAAATTGTATCTATGTCATCACATGTGATGTGATGTCATCAATGCCTTTTGAAGTCTGCACTTTTCTCCGCTACCTGCTTGCTCTTCTGGAAGTTATTGAAAGCAGATATTTATAGGTATGCTGCTGCTTAACTGTAGTCGTATAAAACAGATGATAGCAGACAGGCACGACAAAGCCTCAACTAGAAGGTGATCCATACTGTAGGGGTGCCTTTCATCCATGGGACTGCATTCAGCATCTTTATCTTTTGCACATTCAAGTACTTATGTAAATATTTGTTTCCCTGTTTACTAGAGTGTGTGCCACTTTTGTGCTTTGGCGTGACAAACTACATCAGATGTTTCAGAGCACTGTAACGATCAGGTATTGATGCACTTAGTTGCTTTATAAATCACTTCAGAGTGTGCTGATCAACAGGTATCACTGCAATCTAGTGCTCTGTAAGTAATTAGGAAGTTAGTGCCTTCAGCTACCAAAGATGTGTTGAACCAGATAATGACAGCACACCCAGGAGTGGCTTATTATTAGTACTTATATAAATAACACAAAACAGCAAAACATGCATACTGGGGTATGAAATAATCTAGCCGTTGTCAAATATTTGTACTGAGTTTATCACCAGATTGGCCATGCTAACATTTCAGAATCTACTGAAATGAAAACATACAGCAGTTTTCTCAAGCAATGCCCAGTATGGCAGAGGTGAAGAAATGTTCATTAGAAGTCAATACTTAGGTGACATCAGTGTTCATTTCTGAGTGGGGGATGTGATAATTGTTGCAGTTTTCAATTCTGCCCAGCCTTTTATTTTGCATTGGGATCAGTCTAGCTCCCTGTTCTAATGGTTTTCAACTCATGCTTTAAAAGGAACAGTCAGCACTATAAGAGCCCCACACCCAAGTGTGCGGATGATCCCAATTTGCATTTTGTCTGCAAAAATGTTTATTTTTTTTTAATTACTGTTTACCGCAGTATAGTATGTTACTACTACTGCACGTTCTAATGTGTAATTTAATTCCATGCATCACTGTACTCAGTTGCTGTCCTCTGTAAATCACTCCTGCCCCCCCCCACCCCCGGTTGCACTGTGAGACGAGCATCTTTTTTCTCAGTGCACCTTTTCTGGTGAAACATTTCAATAAATAAATAAAAATGTTGTATCAGACTGATTCTGCTGCCTTACAAAAGGACATTTTCTATAACTACATATCCCAGAATCCCCTATGACTGATAACAGAGAAGTGCTGCAGCAGTGGGAGATACAATAGCCTGCCGTACATGATAAAGTTTTTACAAGCTCTGATTGTTTGTTTGCTGGTGCGCCACTCTACCTGGCCTAAGCACAGTCCCAGATGAATTTTCCCCCTTAAACCCATACTTTTTATGCCAAGAGGGTCAGTGCCCCACACATAGGCAAATATCTGAAATAAACCTTGGGACACTGTCAATGACTTCCTAAAACAGGCTGTTGTTAAATAGGAACAAAAGAAAAGTGAAAACAATGTACTTAAAAATGATTTGGCATACTTTACACCAGACAGATGAATTCTGCTGTGATGATACAAAAATGGTGGATTGCTGCTTAATCAAAAAAAATCATTAGCTTCTGTTCCATTCTTACCTTTTTTGTGTTGTTGTTGTGCAGGTCATGAAAGTTAGCGTGCTTTAAAGTGGATGTGAAGCATTGTAGCAATTCCTATTCTCTTCTGTAGCTTTTCCCCCCATTTTTATGTCCACTGGTTTTAAAATTGAGTTGCATTGTAGCCACTGCACCATAACTGGCATTCCAACTAGTGACATCTTCAGTTGCAATCAGTTAGTGGCTCCTGTTGTTGAAACCCCTATCTGCATTGGCTGCTTCACCGAGTACAACTCCTCAATGTGCTCCACCGTCATAGTAATACTGTAACTCATGCAGACATTTTATTTATTTAAAATTTGGTAACTGGAAAAGGCACACAGTCGAGGCTCATTTCCAGGTGTGACCCGGGGAGAGGGTAAAGGCAGTTAGGCAGATAGTAAGAATGTCATGAGAGTATTCAGATGTACAGGTTTGTCAAAACAAATCACAGCAAGTATATATACAGTTACAATATTAAGAATAGATTTACAAGTGTTAAGTGCAACAGGCAATTTTATACAATATAGACAAGTTGCATTATAATAAGTAATATTCATACACAGCCCAGCTAACTTATATAGCAAATAAAGAGAGAGGTAGAGTAGGCTCCACACAGCACTTAGGGAGGAAGAGAAGTGCAGTTTGGGAAGGTTAGCTGAGGGGGATTAGGGAAGAAAATATAGGAGGAATAGGACATACATGGGGACAAGATGAAAAGATTACTCACTGCAGTAATCTTCTTTCTTCCTTCCAAGGGGTTCTTTAGCATCAGTAACTGTTTTGCACTTAGCTGGCTGGTGCAACTGCCCCGGAGGTGTGCCTTTAAGAGATATTTAAGTGAGCGTAGTGCCAAGCCAATCATAAGACAGGGGGTCTGAGCTGAGTGAGAGCTGTTGAATGCTTCAGAATTTTTTCAAGGAAAAACGAGAGCAAATGCCCCGGAAAAGAATCAACAGGATTCAAAAAGCATGCAGATGTCCACAAAAGTGAAAACAGAAACAGCAACACAAGCTAAAAACTCATCAATAAGAAACTCCAAATTTGGTAAAAGGTGACATAAGAGCCCTTCTCCTGACAGGTGAGCTGGGAGGAAGGGTGGGAGCTTACTGATGATAAGGACCCCTTAATGAAAGATTACTGTGGTGAGTAATTTTCTTCTTACCCAGGAGTCCTTTAGCATCAGTAACTTACAGACTACCCAGCAGTACCAAGTGGGAGGCGGGCAGAGAACCTACTTAAGGAAGAGGTTCTGCAGAACTGCCCTGCCAAATCTGACATCAGATCTGGTCTGCACATCCAAAATGTAGTGTTTCACAAAGGTGTGCACAAATTTCCAGGTAGCTGCTTTGCAGACATCCAGAAGGGCAATGTCCCTTGTTGCTGCAAGCGAGGCTGCAGTGTCCCTGGTGGAATGGGCCCTGAGCCCCACTGGAGGTTGTTGACCAGCTTTCTCATAGCAGAATCTAACACAAGAGACCAACCAATGAGAAATAGTTCTCTTGGTAGCTGGTCTTCCTCTGCCTACATCCCCGTAGGTGAGGAACAACTGAGTGGAAGAGCCTCTGGACTGTCAAGTATGCTTTGGGTAGTGAAAGATGGCTCTTTTGTTCACCAGGAGTGGATGGCTCAGTAAAAAAAAAAAAACAGGCAAAGTAATGGACTGGTTCAAGTGAAACTCTGAAACCAACTTTGGAGAAATTTCCTATTGTCCTGAGCTCAACTTTATCGTTGTGAGGGATGATGTAATTCGGCTCAGTGCACAGGGCCTGCAGCTCAGAAATCCTCTTGGCAGATGTAATGGCTACCAGGAAGATGGTCTTCCAAGTTACAGACTTGATGTGGGCTGTGGACACAGGCTCGAAAGGTGGATTCATGAGCCCATCTATGTAAAGGTTCAGGCTCCAAGGAGGAACAGGTTCCCTTGTTGGAGGCTGGAGGTGCAGGAGGCCTTTGAAAAAACTGTTTAAAAATGTTGTGGGGAAAAAAATGATTTCTTCTTTCCCACTGAAAGGCTGAAATTGCCACCAGGTATAGCTTGAGTGAAGATGGTTTCAAGCCTGACGCCTGTAGGTGTACCAGGTAGTCTAGCAGCTGAGGGTCTAAAGCTGATAGGGGTTCAACCTTTTTGCTCTTGCACCAGAGGGAAAACCTTTTCCATTTGGCTGCATAAGTCTTCTTAGTGTTCATTTTTTTAGCCATCCTCAGTATCTTAAGGCCCTGTTCAGAGTAGTGTAAGGATGGAAACTAACTCCTCAAGAATCAGGCCCTGAGGTGAGGAGAGTGTATGTCTGAGGAAGGGTCAGCGGGGAGCAAGTCAGAGGCAGGTGAATGGGCCTTTTGCAGGACACAGAGAAGGAGAGGGTACCAGGCTTGCCTGGGCCAGTCCAGAGCCACTAGGATCATCGATGCAGGCTGCTGTCCGAGTTTCAGAAAAACCCTGAATATCAGGGAAAAGGGAGGAAATGCATATAGGAACCTCCCTTACCAGTCCAGGATCAGGGCATCCAGATAAAGTGTTCCTGGAACTGGGGGTCTGCAGCAGTACTGAGGAAGCTGAAAATTAAGAGGAGAGGCAAACAGATCCACGTCTGGTGTGCCCCACCACCTGAACACTGTGGCGAGTATTTGCTTGTTCGGTGTCCATTCGCTCTGACCTTGACTGATGCGGCTTAGGGCATCTGCCAGAGTATTGAGTTTGCCTGGGAGGTGAATAGCTAAGAGGCCAACTCCCAGGGAGAATGCTAGAGACCAGAGCTTCAGAGTTTCTAAACAGAGTATTCCTGATCTGGTACCACCCTGCTTGTTTATGTAGAACACTGCAGTGGTGTTGTCTGTTCGAATGTGAACCCTGCCCTTCTATGCTTGGGCAAGCTTTGACAGCTAGTAAGACTGCTTTGAATTCCAAAGATTTATGTGCAACTGTGACTCTTTGGGAGTCCAGTTGCAGCTTGCTGAGCACTGTCTAAATAGTCCCCAGACCAAAAGGGAGGCATCCATGGTGATCACATTTGTGGGAAGAGGAACTTGAAAGGGAACCCCTGCCTGTAAATTTGCAGGGTTCTTCCACACACAGCAAGTTTTGGAGGAACTGCTCCAACACAGGTATCAACTTTGAAAATGTATTGCTTCTCTGAAACCAGCAAGCTCTGAGGTAGGCTTGCAGGAGTCTCATCCTGTACCTGATCCCTGGGACTACTGCAGGCATAGAGGCCATATGTCCCAGAAGTCTGAGAAAATGTCTGGCTGGTCTTGGCTTTCCCTGGGCAAAGGAATCTGCCACTGAAAGGAAACTTTGAATTCTTTCCTGCAGAAGGAAATCATATCCCTTCTAAGTGTCCAGCTGGGCCCCTATGAAGGTGAGCAGTTGGGTGGGTTCCAGGTGAGATTTCTTTAGATTTACCAGGAAAACCAGAGACTCCAGAGTGCGATCTGTGAGGGAAAGAGATTCCTTGTCCTGGCAAGGAGACTTTGCTACTATGAGCCAGTTGTCCAGATAGGGGTAGAGCATGACACCCTGTCTCCAGAGATGTGTTGCTACCACTGCAAGACACTTGGCAAAGACTCTTGGGGCCGAGGACAGGCCGAAGGGCATTGTGGTGAACTGACAGTGACCCAAAGGAAGTTTGAACCTGAGAAACTTCCTGTGAGATCTCATTATGGGTATGTGGAAGTAGGAATCCTTTAAGTTGAGAGAGGCTAACCAGTCTCCCTACTGTAAGGACAGTACGACCAGTGACAGAGTGACCATTTTGAATTTGTTGTTTTTTCAGATGTTTGTTTAAATATCTGAGATCTAAGATAGGTTGCCACTCCCCTGTTTTATTTTGTGTCAGAAAATAACTGGAGTAGAGCCCTTGCCCTTCTCGTGGGGGGGGACACCCTCCACTGCTCGTAAAGCCAGAAGGTTTTGTACCTCCATTTCCAACAGTGGTATCTGGGTTGGGGACAGAGGTCTTGACACCTGGGTATGCTTGAGGTCTGGCAGCTGCTTGAACTGTAATGACAGACCATTCTCCACCATCTCCAGCACCCACTTGTCTGACGTGATGAGTGATCAGTGCTGAAGATAGTCAGAGAGTCTGCCTACAACCGGAAATGGGGAGGCAACCTGAACACCACATCAGAGGTTAGACTGAGATGCAGATGGCTGGAGAGGTGGCTCTTCATAAGCCCCTTCTGCCCCTGCCTCTGAAAGACCCCCTGTACTGGCAGAAGTTAGACTGGGGATAGGGATTGTAAGGCCTGGGAACAAAACTTCTGCCTCTATCACCCCTGGGATCTCTGAAGGGAGGGGTGGCGGATTTAGGCTTGGATGAGTGGCTCTGCCAGGAGGCCTTGTACTCATTGACTTCTTTCATGTAGTCAGTGGTTCTGTAATTAAACAACATTTTGATCACAGGGAAAATCCATGGCCTTGTTCTGATTGTTCTAAGCCAGGAGAAGCGTCTGAGAGAGATGGCATGGGTCATCGCTCTAGAGGCTGCATCATTGTCATCATCTGCCATGTGGAATTGGTACATAGCAGCTTCCAGGGCAGTTTTTGACGTATACACCAGCTCCTGCATCATAGAATCTGATCTGTAGCGGGCGATAGCCTGGACAGTTTTCCAAAGGGCTTCAGATATCTGGCTGTGAATGCCATGTATGAAGAAAGCCTGACAAGCAGGACAGCTGTGGCATACATTTTCTTTGCTATAAAGTCACTTTTCTTGGAATCCTTGTCAGGAGAGGGTGACAAGGAGACTCAACTTTCTCACAAGCTGCCTGCTGCACTATACTTTCATGGCTAGGGTGTGCAGACAGGAACTCCGTACCATTTTAGCAATTTATATTTTCACAGGTTCTGAGGTGGGGGGAGGTCTGACAGATGGGGGGGCCTTGTACCAGAACTTGCCGACAAAGGCAGCACAGTGGGCCAGATGGTTTTTTTTTTGAGAGAGAGAGAGAAGCGGGATAGGGCAGAGTAAAGGGAGCAGTGGTGGAAATGAAAGGGGCGGTTGAAGGTGAAACATTGGCATTGTATAGGGGGTCTAATTTTGCTAGAGATAATTTGGGGCTGAGCTGTAGGCCACATCAGCATAGACATAGTCTATTGAGGGGAGGATTAGCTTGGTAACAAGCTGCTTGCAGATAGGGAGGGAGAGACAAGTCTTTAATCCTGTGAAAAACACTCAGTTTGGAGTGGATGGAGTTAATGTGGAGACGGACGTCTAAAATCCACTGACTGACTGCACAGTTATTGATGCCCCAGCCAGTAATATCTATGGTTGCAAAGTGTAGCTTTATATAGCACTAGTTTTAATGAAAAGGGAGGTAGAAAACTAAAAAGAGAGGTATAAACACAAAGAACAGGGGTAAGAAAATGTGTCCCATTCCCTTTAAAGTGATGTTCCGACCTAATGTTATAAGGTATTGGGCTTCATAGCCCAATACCTTATGACAGTGTTGGTGGATTGCAGCTAAAAATAACATTTTTAACTGTGACTATTTAGTTTGGGAAGGAATCGTACCTGCCTCCGAAGCCACGGCCTGTCGATTCCTTCCAACTTCCCGGTTTGCTTGTTCTGCCCTCACGCTCAGAGGTTTTGCGACATTTCAGCAGGGGAGAGTATGAGGGCTGGCCCATACAAGTCTATTGGGGAAGTTTTTCGATGCTGTTTTCAGTAACTTTAAGCACTATTAGAGGGAAATGAAAGACACTGCTCAACTTACAGGGGTCCTATAAGTTGAGTGGTGGCTTTCATTTCCCTCTAATATTGCTTAAAGTTACAAAAAATGGCATAACAAACTGCCCCCATAGACTTGTATGGGACACCCCTCGCTACTGAAATGTCATAAAACCTCTTAGCACAGGGGTGGAGCAGGCAAATCAGGAAGTTGGAAGGGATCAGCTGGCCGTGGCTTCAGAGGCAGGTACGATCCTTTCCCAAGCTAAATAGTCACAGTTAAAAATGTTACTTTATCTGCAATCAGCTAATGCTGTCATAAGGTATTGGGCTATGAATCATACTACCTTAAACAGGAAAATTCATTTGAAGACAGTCTTATTCATTTATCCATAATCTTCAAATAGAGTACTTTCAGATTTCTGCAATCTATACTTTATAGATATATTTTCACAGTATTTTCAGAATAAAATTTGATCCTACCAGATATAATAAGAAGAATATTTCGTCCTGCCTTGTCCATAATAAGTGCCACCCCTGCTGTTCTAAACAGAACAGAACAAGTACATGTGTCATTGTATACTATACAGTCCAGTGCCAAGTCTATTTTTTATACGACTGTAGAATGCAACATAATGCAGGCAGTGCAAAGAATAGAAATGCTACCTTGAAACAGTCTATAAAAATATGATACAACTTGAAAATAAATAAGTGAGGCACTCACAGGACAAAGGGTGGGAGGCCCCGCCCCAAGATGAAAACAGACCCTTTCTTGCCACTCTCCACTACATTTGTACAGGATGACCAATATTTTTTTGGGGGGGTGGCACTACGAGAACCCCCCCCATGCATCTATGGTGTAGCATAGCACTGGCACTATGGAAGGACAAAACTAATTCACAAAAAATGTTTCTCCTCCTTCACCCATCCTCCAGTCCAACACTCGAGGCGGCCATGGCTACCACATTCCTCTAGCCGGAGGGGGGTCTCAATAATGCTACTAGTGGTAGTGGAGAGAGTGAAACTTGATAGCCAAGTACCTTGCCTCCGCAATGTACCCAACCTCCAGCTAGCTGCAGCACTGGATTCCAGGGACTGCACATGGATCCACAGTCTCCCAAGCACCCACATAACATGCTGACACTGTGCCTGGCCAACCCATAGTAAGATCTTGAACAGACATTCCATTACCACTGCAATGCAATTGTCTGAGGGTGCTGATCTGAAGATGTAAGTGATTAAAAAGAAAGACACAATTTTGAACATTCCTTACACCAACCAAAATCAGCTCAAGGATATCAATATAGTTAGAGAATGTTACTTGATCATGTAACTTATTACTATAATGACAAAGATGAAACAGCCTAGCTTTCTGAAAACTGCAGTAGTGATCGACAAATAAATAAAGTGAGGTTACTACAGCTGTTGTGCCATCACACTGAATAAATAACTATGTTATGCAGAGTTTTAAATCAGGGGATCCTCAATTAATATGAGACTATCAGCCTACACCAATAATTACCTACATTATTTAGGATAATGGAACATATAGTTCATACACATTTAATAGCCCGTATTTCACAATTTTTAGAACTTTGACTGAGTTTACTAGGACATCGGGTCTAAAATTAAATCAGTCCAAAACTGAAATTCTGCCGTTGAATTCCTCAGCCTCTGGAGCTGATTTTATCGCCTTGGGGCTAAAATGGTCCCCTTAGGGCATTAAATACCTGGGTATTATCCTACACCCAGATCCATTTAAAATGCTTGCGACCAATTTCAATTCCCTGATTGACTCACTCAGGGTAGACATAGGAAGATGGAAGGCACTGAAGCTTTCACTGGCTGGGAAAATTGATTTGATCAAAATGATGGCTGCTCCCAAGATGCTTTATTTATTGGCCCATCTACCCTTGTCTATACCCCAGAAGTGGTTTCAGAAATTGGAGACCCTAATGGGTAATTTTCTATGGGGCCCCCCCGATATAGCAAACTCAGACTTCGGCAGCACTGGAAAAGGGGTGATTGGGGACTCCCCTGGTTGCAGCGGTATCATATGTCCTTTGTGCTGGCTCAGACTCAGATGGTTCTCTAAAATTGGACAGGGCTTTCCGTAATGGCTCCAGTTAGAAGCTTCCCTAACTCGCACTGCCGCTCCGGCGGCCATCCTATATGGTAGGAAGAAATTGCCCGCAGGCCTTTCTCCTCCCATACTACTTTCAGTTAAATACTGGAAACAAACAATGACTCTGCTGGGCCATGATCTGGCCCCTTGGGAATATATGCCTTTATGGGATAATCAGGCCCTGAAAATAAGGGATTCCACCTTGCACTGGAGAGTATGGAAGGGACAGGGTATCTCCCTAATACAAGATCTCCTACTTCCTGGGACTACTGTTGTCGACTCCTTTGAATCCCTAAGGGCAAGATATCATCTCCCTGCTTCTCATTTCTGGAGATACCGTTAGTTAAGAGATGCTATATCTCATCTCCCAAAATCTCCCCATAGTAATTCATTACAAGAAAAGACTCACCCTATTTGTTCATGGAGTAAAGTTACCAAGAACAAAGCTAGTAACATATATCATGCCCTCAGAGACTCCACCCCAGACCCTACCCAGAAAGCCAGACTGCAATGGGAAAAAGAGTTACAGATCTTGATTTCAGAACAACAATGGGAACATGGGTGGGCACGTATCCATTTGGCTTGCTGGGATGGCGTACAAGACTTATTATGAATAAGACCCTCCATAGATGGTACAGAGACCCGGCGAAACTAGTTAAGATGGGACTTACCCCGGCCGATGTTTGCTGGAGATGTGGCAACCGTGGGGCTCATCTGTTTCATATACTCTGGGACTGTCCCAACCTTCAACAGTTCTGGCATGCCATTCAGGACATGTGCCAACAACTATTCCCTGATATTGTTCCATGTCCCACCTTACTCCTTCTTGATTGTGGCAGTCCTGAACTGCCCAAGTGTAGTCCTGAGGCACAATGGATCACTATGGCTGGGGCATTGGCCAAAAGACTCATATTGACGAGATGGAGAACCTCTGAAATTCCGACTTTTCATCAGTTCCTTTTGGCTGTAGCCCAAGGGGCCACGTTTGAGAGGATCTCCAGCTTTGCCCAAGGCTCTCTAATCTGATATGACAAATGTTGCAACCTTATTTAAGGTCCAAGTATTGCCATAATACTCCTTCCAGTTCCACCCCCTTTGACTCCTCCCGTTCACTATAATGGTCTGGATAGTTTTTTTTTATGTAAGTCTTCCCCTTTCTCCACTTCTCCATCCCGATCTTATCTATACTTTTTGAAATAAATAAAAAAAAAGGAAAGATTGCCATTGCTGTATATAGTTGATATTATAATCTGCATGAGAATAGGACATACCCTTGGTAGAGTAGTCAAATATTACTGACTTCTTTTTGTTACATCCTTTCTTTTTGTGTAATTTACTTATACAGCTTTAGGCTCCCCTCCTCTTGGAGGGAAGTGACACTATATTAGTTTAATCATCCTCTGGCTACCAGGTCTGTAATGTGAAGAATATGTTAAGTTATATTCTGTAATGCTGTAGCTAGCTGACAGAATGTGTTGTAAATTGCATCAACTGGCCATACCCAATGTTGCGGTATGTGTCGAATCTTTATGTGTAAGACTCTGCCTTTGTGTGTGTGTTCTGTCTAAGAACAACAAAATAAAAAAATGTTTAACAACAAAAATAGCCCGTATTTCAAGATGTAACATTTTAATTACTGTAAACACCAATCTGGCAGCAGGCAGTCACTTAAGTTAACTTACAACAAAACTACTGTCCTTGATAAGGGCGATGTTGCAGGTGCCATATTTATATGGGCATCGAGTTGCAAATGCCTTTCTATGTTAAAACATTATTTTTTCATCTTAACAGTGAGTCTGTCTCTGGATGGAATAGCCTGAACTTTGGCATGCACATTCTAGGGCACAAGATCTCTGGATCCTGAAAATTTGGTAATGATTCGATTCAGTGGTGTAAAAGTTCCCAGTCTGACCCAAGTAAGAGCCCATGAGCCGAAACTGCTGTTTTGGCTCATGAAAACTAGATTATGACACTCTTCAGACACACAGTATGCTAAGTATTTAATGCACCATATGGAAAGCAACTGTTTCTGCATTGAAAATGTGGCACTTAATGTTTTGTATATTAAGCTTATGCGATTAATTAATAAAAATGTCATGATTAAAATAAAAGTGTATGGGCACTGGGGTGCCCGAGCCCAATGGCCCTTAAAAATTACCGCTCCCCCCTTTGTCTGACCACTGAGTGGACAATACTGATAATACCAATACCCCTCCTCTTTGTTTCTCTATTTGGCCATGGGGTGCCCAAGCCCAGCGGTCAATACTAACAGTAACAGCCTACTTTGTTCTTTAGTTGGCCACTGGTGTGCCAGATCCTGGTGGCAATCACTACAGTTCATTTGTCCACAAGGTTGCCCAAAGGTTGGTCACCACCCCTAGTGATAAGGTGACCACCGGGGTGCCCAAGCTATGGCCAACATCGTAGATACTGTGAGGAACGGCTGGTAGCCCTGAACATATGTACTCACTGGAGGACAGACAAGATGGGGGGGCATGATAAACACATATAAGTTTCTGTGGGGTATAAACAGGGTGAAAAGTGAAGACCTGTATGTTAGAAATAGAGACACAATCACAAGAGGGAATGACTGGAGGTTAGTCGGTAAATGCAAGAGAAATAGGAGGATGTTTTACTTCTGAGAGGGTGGTGGTGCCATGGAACTGAGAAAACTTCATGTGTGATTTGAAAAATGACACCTGTAATGTTCACTAGGTGGTTTGAAAAAAAAAAAAGGAAAAAAAAGCCCACGTTGAAACACTTGGGTCAAAATCTAAAAACATGAAGTTAGGGCACAACTTCCGTTTATGCATGGCCCAAGTTAAGACTTAACTTGCAATTTGTGCAGGACATGAAGGACCATGTGAAAAGCAAGTTGGGACTTAACTCCTCTTTTGTTAATCTGTACCAAGTTGCCCTGCAAAGGGCACTGAGGGTTCAACACAATGCATCCACCAAGGTACTATGGCTATCTAATGGAAAGTCATGGCAAAAAAAAAAAAAATGTTACTGGACTAGTTAAGAGTTTCTCAAACATGAAAAGTAAGGAAATACAATGTTAAAGATATTTGGAACCATAACTCCTCCATCTCTGTGAACTCTAACAAGCCGAATGCCAAAGCACAATCCAGATCGGTATCCCAAAGGGTTCTGAGCTATGCAAGTTAAGACTTGGGAAGAGGGACCAGCATGAAGCAAGTATGGACTTGGCACCTGCTGTTTTGTGTAAAAGGGCCTTGTGTAATGCAAGTTACAACTCTACTTTTTTTAAATCTAAGGATATTAGGAACCAACTCGGCAGAAGGCAATACTGGACCTTCTGCTCACAAACAGGGACAGTGTGATGGGGGTAACAGTGGGGGAGCACCTGGGTAACGGTGACCACCAGTCATTGTAGTTTGAAATCACAGAAAGAGCAGAACCAAACCACACAAAAACACGTATCCTGGATTTTAGGGGGGCAGACTTTGGGAAAATGGGGAGATACTTGAAAGAGGCATTAAGGGGAATGGGACAGGAATCAGGGGTTGAGGAACAGTGGGCAGTATTTAAAATGGGGATTATAAGAATAACAGAATTATGCATTAAGCAGGTTAGCAAGAGGAAAAGGAAGAGGAGACCATTATGGTTTTCCAAAGAGGTAGCAAAGAAAGTGAAAGCCAAAAAGATTGCATTCAGGCAATACAAAAAGACACAGGCAGAAGGGAATAGGGAGAAGTACCAGGAGAAACAAAGGGAGGCAGGGAGGTCAGTAAGGAAGCCAAGCTCAGACAGAAGAACACATTGCAAAATCAGTGGTTAAGGGGACAAAACCTTTACAGGTACATAAGTGAAAAAGAAAGACAAAGGGAGGGATAGTGAGACTGAAGGGGAGGATGGGAGTCGCGTGGAGGATGACAACAGTAAAGCTGACATATTGAACAGGTATTTCTGCTCAGTCTTTACTGAGGAAGAGGGTAATGAGTCTGAAGGGAGTACAAGGGGTGAGAATGGTGCAGAAATGGACACAAGTCCCTTTACGAGAAAGGGTCCTGAAAGGAACTGGAAGTAATAAGAGTTGGCAAAGCAATGGGGCCAGATGGGGTGCACCCAGGGTCCTAAAGAACTAAGAGAGGTGGTGGCTGAACCTCTGGCTATCCTGTTTAGCCAATCACTGGAAATAGGGAGGTACCCAAAGACTGGAGGACAGCAGATGTGGTCCCCTTATACAAAAGTAGGAACAAAGAGGAAGCAGGGAACTACAGACCAGTCAGCCTCACCTCGGTAGTGGGAAAGATCATGGAAGCACTACTGAAGGGAGATTGGTGGAACATCTGGTTGTCAATGGACTACAGGACCCAAGGCAGCATGGTTTCACAGGGGAAGTCATGTCAGACCAACCTCATTGAATTTTTGACTGGGTGACTAGGGAGGTGGATCAGGGAGGGCAGCGGACATGGCCTATCTGGACTTCAGCAAGGCCTTTGACACTGTGCCACATAGAAGACTATTACACAAACTGAGGAATATGGGTGTGGGCAGGACAGTAGTGTGGTGGGTAGGTAACTGGCTGGGTGGCAGGACACAGAGGGTGGTGGTAAATGGCTGTCACTCCACAGAGGAAGAGTGACCAGTGGGATACCACAGGGATCAGTGCTGGGACCGGTCCTATTCAACATCTTCATCAGTGACATTCTTGCGGATCTAGAGGCAGAATTTCACTGTTCGCTGATGACACAAAGCTCTGTAACAGAGTAGACACACCAGAGAGGTGTAGACAGAATGAGAAGGACCTGAAGAAACTTGAAGAATGGTCAAGGGTTTGGCAGTTGAAATTCAATGCAAAGAAGTGCAAGATAATGCATATGGGCACAAAACCCTGGCAAAATATATCAGTTGGGGTGTGGATATAGCATGCACCAAGCAGGAAAGGATCTTGGGGTTGTCATCTCAGATGACCTCAAGGTAGGAAACAGTGTGACAAGGCAGCAGGTAAAGCAAATAGGATGCTGGGATGTATAGGCAGGGCATCACCAGCAGAAAAGGGAGGTCATAATTCCGCTATACAAGACACTAGTGAGGCCCCACCTGGAGTACAGTGTACAGTTCTGGAGACCATACCTCGTGAGGACATAGACAGGGTAGAGAAGGTTCAGAGGAGGGCAACAAAGATGGTGCATGGATTGCATCACAAGTCCTATGAAGACAGGTTGAAGGAACTGAACATGTACTCCCTGGAGAGAGGAGGGAGAGGGATATGATAGAGACATACAAGTATCTTACAGGGAGAAACAGGGTGCAGGAAAACACTATTTTTAAGTGAAAAGATGTTCCAGGACTAGAGGCATGGGATGAAGTTGGAGGAGGACGATTCAGAGGAAACATGAGAAAAATTTCTTCACAGAGCGGGTGGTGGACAAGTGGAACACCCTGCCAGAGGAAGTGGTGGGGCTGAAACAATCACAGGATTTAAGAATGCATGGGATAGACATAAAGGAATTCTAGAGGTCAGGGGTAAGGGGAAACAGACTTCTAGGAAAACAAACTGAACTTACAAGCTCAAATGGGCAGACTGGGTGGGCCATAGGCCCTTATCTGCCGACACTGTCTATGTATCTATGTATTAACTTGGTTCATGAAGGGCATTTCAGGATTAGAACCTAGATTGTGCTCTGGCATTCATTCAGTTCTGTGGAGTTCATAGGGTGGTGCACAGGAGTCGGTCCCTAGCATCTATTTTCCTTATTTTTTGATGTTTCAAAAACCCTACCTAATGCATTAACGTACTTTGTCATAAATATAATATACAGAATATGATTTGGTGCATTATTAGCCTGCCCTCTCTGTGGACCTTCAAAAAGAACCTAAAGAATCATTTAATACAGGAATCTCAATGTGTCTGTCATCGCTAGCACCTAGCAAAAGGGTATCTCCTACCATCTGCCCTTTGCCAAACAGATTTCTCTCTCTGTGTGTCTGTCTCTCTCTCTCGGACACCCTGCACTTGGGGCTCAACCCCTCACCCTGTCTCTCCCAGCACTTCTCTGCACTAACCCCATCATGTTGCTGACAACTAACAGGCTCCCTGTTGGGCACAGTTATTTAGTCTTTTCCTGTATGTATCTGACCATGTTTACTTATTCCAGTTTTAGTTTTCGCTGTATTTTTTGCATTCCTTTGTTTAAAGACCTATTGTACCTAAATGTTCTCATTCTAATTCTATTGCTTTGTTTGTCTCAATTCTCTGTATAATCACCTACTTGTTCTAAATGTACTAACGTGGAACCTATATAAAGAGCTCTGAGCTCAAATGGTTAATCCGAGATCAGAAATAGATAAATAAAAAATGATTTGAGATTTTATATATATATATATATATATATATGTATATATAATATACATACACATGGCACCCCTATAGTTAGGGTTGAGTACAGTGCTCAATGTTTTCTTATTTTCATTTTTTCAATTTATTTTTCCCTCCAGTCACTGCTCTGTCAGGACTCTTTCAGGCATCCTGGCTTGTTCCTACCTGCCTGAGACCTCCCCCAGCCTGAGTCTCCCCTGCAGTGCTCCAACCCTTGCACCTCCCTTGCAGCTGGAAACCCTTGGCTTGTACCCACTTGGTGCTCCTTTGGAGTCTAGATTCTGCTGCAGGCAATGCCTAGGAGGAGGGAATCTAGGAGACCAGGTGGGTGGGATCCCGCGGTGGGCATGGAGGCCAGGTGCTGTCACCTACCCAATGGTGCAGGGATTTTCCTTGTTTGTGCTCATTGCCCCCCCCAGAGGTGCAGACATACAATGACATCCAGAGCAGGTGTGCCCGCTCCCGCACCCGCCTGCAGGAGGTCCACCTACACCTTGCCCCAACTTGTAAGTGGTCCCAGGCTGCAGTACACCCAGCCTCTGCTTGGCATCACTTGCACCAGGAAGACACTCCCCACCCTCCCCCCAGGAGAGGAGAGCTGTTGATGGACGCTCAATCCTCTCCTCCCCTGCCAAACCCCAGCGATCCGAGCTCACTCCTGAACCCGGGTCACCAGCGTGGTGCGAGTTGTGGTGTCCAATGCCTCAATGCTCTGCACCACCAGGCTGGCTAGTGCTCAATGCTAAACCCCTAAAACTGCACTTTAATAACTTTAGTGGCATTCAAACAGAATAGCCAAAAAATATGTAAGCAATTTCACACAGGAATAGTCTCAAGACATGAAAAGTTTCATGACGGCACCTTATGCAGTTTCTGAGATCTGGATTCTTCCTCCTCACCCTTGTTTTGTAAAAGGATCACTTTTTTCTCCCTTATACTCAACATTTTTTTTGGGGGGGTTGCTCTTATGTACGGCCTAGACAACCTGTAGCTCGCGAGCCACACATTGCTCACAAAGCAGTTTGCTGTGGCTCATGAGGGGTTTGTCAGTTATGTGTCAAGTACATGTTACAGTTTTTTAAATTTAAGAAAAGTCAAAGTACAGGAGCTGAAAAGTGCCCAGAGTGCTCAACAAGCTACTTTGACTAAGACTGCAGGCATATCTAAAGCTCCAGAGCGGCTTTGAATAATTATTTTAAAATTATAACCATTTCTTAAAAATACCGTAACTTAATAAAACTTAATAAAATATGATTATTGACTATTGACTAGGACTATTACTAGAAATCTTAAATATGGGTTAACATGGGTATTGTAAGGGCCGCATGTTGGGTATGGTGTGGCCGCATGTTGTTGTGGTACACATCTTACTCAAATTTAAATGCGTCTCATAACTCTGAAAAGGTTGGAGACCCATGGCCTAGGCGGCACTGAATGTCTCAACGAAGCTTTCAGGGTAGAAGTTGCCTGTGCCGGTAGTGCTTTTCGAAGGTTACATGAAAAAAAAATTAAATAATTCCAGAGTTATAAGGACTTAAAGTTTGGTTTTGGATAGCTGTTTAGTGCGAACCAGAAACTTTTTGGTTCGAAAAGTCATGAACTGAAAATGCTCCTCATGAACCAAAATGGAATTTTTTCTGTTCATGATGGCTACCATCTAATTTCTTCATTTCAGTTACCACAAAAATATGAAAAACACATAGAAATAGACACTTTGTGAAAAACAAAAGTATGAATCTTGTTAAATGGGACCGCCTAAGGAAGATTCTGATGTTAATTTCAAAACATGCTGGAAATAGTATTTCTGGACTTTAGGACTGTCTTCATCCAGTTTTCGGTTTGTTAAACCTTTTTTGGTTCGAATTTAAACATTTTTGATTTGCAAAGAAAAAAATTTCAGTTTGCAAACCAAAAACTTCAGCTCATGGGGTCTGCACCAAAATTTTCAGTTCGTGAGCTGACATTTTCAGTTTGCATAAAATGTTTGGTTTAGTGGATCGAAAATTTTCAGTTCAAACTGAAAATTAGGGTTCATAAACCAAAATGTTTCAGTTCCAATCAAAAGTAGTCCTCAGTGAGTGCAGTTACTGCTGACAGGCAAAATGTCCTCTATCCCCAACAGAAGTCCCCTTTTGTTCAGTAGCTCCCATTTCAATCTCAGTCTTCACGACACATTCCAAGTAACCATACAGTGAAGATAAGTCTTCTGTTCTGCATAGGGTCCTGCACCTCTGTACCACAGCTTGTATGGAAGCACGGGCCCAGAAGGCCCCAAGCTTCCATAGCCATAATGAGTTTTGGCCATGCACGCTCATGCCTGTAGTTACACAGAAACACAGGGGCCAGAAGGCACTGTGGTTCCACAGCCTCTCAGACAACCCCACAGATTCTTTGCATTCATAGCTGGCAGGCAGATGGACACTTCAGCCTGCATACAGACTCTTTCCTTGGTGCAGGGCAAACAGGGCACTGTGTGTCTGCTTCTGTTAATGAAGGGACTTGTGTGAATGAGGATACGATTCCATTAGCTCAAAAAGAAAGGAAATCCACTGCAAAAAACTGTACTTATGCACCAGCTAGGTTTCAACTTAATGCAACAAAAGTAGGGAAATATGGAGTTAGGGTCCCCCAGCAGTAAAAGGACAAGACCACACAAGCAACTACAGACACCCATCATCAGGTAAGACAAACATACCCTGTTTCTGGATGACACAAATGGAATAGCACTGGCGTGATGCCCTGTGGGCCCCATGTGAAGAAAAGGTCTGATGTTATTTGCTTATGGAATGGGGTGGGTATTAGGGTTGACAACCCCAAGGAAGAGCTCACCACTGATTTACTGAGACTCCAGAGCTCTGAAAACCTAATATTTTTCCAAATGCTGCTTTTGGGGGGAAGGGTGTTGGAAACCCCGACATCATATTTCCCTACTTTTTTGGTGTTAAGGTGAACCCTAACTGGTGCATTAGCATAGTTTTTTTTCAGTGAATATGCATCTATATCTACATTTACATATAAAATACAAGGATGGATCCTGTGTCCCATTAAAAAGCCCATCAACTACTGCTCATATATCGCACCAATTAAAGACAGTATATGACTAACTGAAGTCACATACCACAGCTGGCCATCCTATATGACTAATTGGCACGATATACCAGTCTGCCACTGAAGCCCCAGTCTTCCTTTTCCCCCCATGTTGTTAGCAGCATTTTCTTTTTAGTTTCGGGGGGGGCATGGAGAATCATGTTGCACAGCTAAAAATAAAAAAAAAGTGTGTGGAGGCAGTGCACTCTCCCAAGCCCTTCAAGCAACTGCCACGAAAGCTGAAAACAACAGGACACCTTCATGTGCTCGGTCCCAAACGAACACTCCCAACCACCACACCGACTCGAACTGCACTCCTGACTGCCACGCTAGCCCAAAACCCACACCATTCCCAATCTCAACAGCACACATTAAGGGACCAACCTCCCTGGCCACTCCTCCTTACACTGGAGGACCCTGCACTACAGAAAAGCACAATGGACAACATGTATCAAGGCAAACCCAGAAATTATCACAAATGTGATCTGAAACAAACAGTTAGTAACCCTTCTAACGTATTGTATAAAACAAATGCTAGAAAAGTGTAGTATATGAGGATATAAAGCCATTGAGGGGGCTAATTAGCTTAATAAACCCACTCGCCCTTGGGCTCATGGGTTATTAAATAATTAGCCCCTCGGGCATTATATCAATACTGCAGTTTCAGCATTAATTCTCTCTATATATGGTGACTAGTTCATGTATTAATAAGGTGGCTGTTACAAGAGTTAATGATGCAGCTGTTACATGCATTATTAATGTGGTTGTCACGTGTTATTAAAGCAGTTCTTATATATTTTTTTCCAATTATTTAACCAGGTGAGACACACTAAGCTGAAAGCTTGTTTACAGGTGCAACTTGGGAGCACAGGGAAGTGAAGTGACTTGCTCAGGGTCACACAGTATGCAAGTGGGGGCTGTGGGATTCAAATCGAGGTCTCCAGATTTGCAGCTCAGAGCCTTAAACCACTGCACTATACTGCCTCGTTCTTATATGCATTAATAAGGATGTAAAATAGTGGTTCCTAGTGTGTTTGTTAGGTATTAATGTGCTCTTAAGTTGTTAACACATTACTAAAGCAGTAGTGGTTAACTGGTTGTGTTTCTGCTAACTGCGTACCATCATATACTAAAACATAACACATGGATGGGTCATCATTTATTTCCCTGTATACCTGTGACTAATCTATCAATTCAAAGTATATACCTGCACTAACTGAATGATTATAGCTATATACTTACACTAATTAAAACTATAAACCTACGCTAATCAATTCAAAGTATATAACTGTACTAATAAAAATTATATACCTGCGCTACATTAAACCCTATGGGACACCACTAAGAACACAGTTAACACAGCATTAGGAAGCTAACCAAGCCTATTAAGCTGGAAAAAAAGCACACAAAACCCTCCCAAACCCAGAAATCCCCCAAACTCCTACTCCGCAGTCACTATACACTATTCCCTCCTTGCTGCAAGAGACCTTCAGGTGCCATAACATGATCGCCATCACGATCTTCATACCAATAACCATCAAAATGTATTATAATCAACAAAATGGGTAAGGGTGGAACACTCAGAGTATACCCATCTGGTGTGCAAATCAGGCACAGCCACCCTTCGGGCTCGTGGCCTCACAGCCCTGATTAGGCCCTCGATGGGTATATCCTCATATACCACCCTCACCCATTATTTATTCTATATGTGGGAGGTATGACATGGCCTGACCCAAGATATAGTTATCATGTCAGTGGCCCGAATAAAGATAGACAGATCTTCAGTCCAGCCATGTTGTGCTCTGTTTATACAACCTATGTTCAGGATAAATGTCATTTTTGCTCGCACTGTCCTTGTTTTCTTCTGTGTCTGTGTGTGGTGATCAGTACAGCAGCCTGTCCTCCTTAAATAATGCCCATTTCTTTTTCCTAGAACAGCACCACTGTAGTAAAAAAAAACTGAGTGCTGTAATGCTATAAAACACAAGAAATAAAATATCCTTCCTTTTGTAGTTTTCACCCTCATCTGCCAAAGAAAGAAGGTAGTGGCATCATCAAGTGTGGCAGTCCTCATGTAAGCCACACTTCAGCTTTGATACAGACACACACATTTCTCTCTCTCAAGTTTTGAGAAGGAGAGTATTTTAAAAAGGTATACAGTAGTCCAAGATATGACATTTTATCTGAACATTTATTCAAACAACATGAAGTCTTGCTATATTATGACATATGCAGTGAGTCCCAACCTTCGAACTGCTCCGGAGGTGAAAGAGTTAACTTTCCATGCCAGGCATGGAACTTTGAGCTCGAGCTTGGTTGAAAACTCTGTCTGTTGTTCTTCAAACTCAAACTGTCAGATTCTTTACTCTGCCTCACTGAACAGTCGCTCTGGAGATTTCTACTTCTGCTCGGTTCATTTTGTCGGTTAAAGTATTAATTTTTCGTTTTTTTAACGAATTTAAACCACAACCGGTCAGTTCAAGCTCTGTCTGTGGTATTTGTAAGTACTAGATAGGTTTTACATTTACTTTCTGTGTGGAACTTGTAAGCGTTTTATCGGTTCGGTTTGAACCGATCAGGTTATTTTAAATACATTAATCTGTCTTTAGAGTGCGGCTCCGGTTCTTATCGGTTCTAAAAAACTGATTTCATTATGTTTTCCATGACCCGTGACACGGTTAGGAACGATAAGAGAGTCTTGCTGGGCAGATTGCCATAAACGGGCAAGTTTTTGGTTAGGCTGGCACTATGTCTGAGAAACCCAAAAGAAAAACCGTGCCCACTGGGTTTCAACACTGCAGTGTCTGTGGGGAAGTCTTTGATAAGGCTGACCCCCACACCACCTGTGTTTATTGTCTGGGGTTTGACCATCTCAATGCAGACTGCCAGATTTGTAAAAATTTTCATGCAGCTACCCTGGAAAAAAGAGCTGGTAGGCTCAGGGAAAGGGAGGCCAAAAAGTCCGCTGAACCGGATGGCCAGCCCGGTTCGGTTGAAACCGAACCGGAGGGAGTGCCCTCTGACCAGGGCGAGACTTCCTCGATCAAAGGAGAGCTGACTCGGAGGAGTCGGTTCCACAAAAGGACTAGGAAATCAGCTGGTGTGGAGCCAAAACTTCCCTCTCCAACCGCTGAAGAAATAGCCAAAGAGATTAAAATTGTCCAGTCGCTTTCCCCGGTTCCGACCAAACCGGCACCATCAGGTAAGCGTACGGTTCGGTTGGTTCCACCGGTTCAAGAGTATAATTTAGAGGAATTTTATGAACCGGAGGAGGGGGAAAAGGAGTATGAGAAGAGTGAGTGTGGATTTGAAACTCTGGATGTGCCCATTGAACAAGACATCTCCCCAGACAGACCTTCAGGAGTGTCTCTCCCTAGGCTTTCTGAGTCCCCTTCGCATTTTTTGTTTTATAACAAAGTGGCTGAAACCCTCCAGCTCCCTATGGAGGAAGCTGCGGATGATCAAGAAGAGCCTGACTATGTAGAAATGATGGATATCCCAGAGTCTAGGAGACTGTCTATTCCTTTGCATAAATCTTTTGGGAAACAGACAGTAAAAACTCCTCACACTATAGCTCCTGTTGATAAAAGAATGGACAAAAGATATACATTATCAGGCTCTGATATGGAGTTCCTTACACAACAATGCAGCCATGTTGGGGTAGTGCAGGCTGCAGCCTGTGACAAGGCAAATATTCCCTTGGCTTCACACCCCCCTGACAAGGACTCCAGGAGGATTGATGCCATGGAAAGAAACAGTACATGGCAGCATCCTTGGGATTCAGACAGGCAAATTATATGGCTTATGTTGCTAGATACCAGAAATCCAGATGGGACACTGTTATGGCTCTAGCAAAGCAGGTCCCTAGCCAGCTTGCCAAGGAGCTGGAGCAGGTGGCTGCCGATGGAATTAGGCATCTAAGGTGCAATTTCATGCTGCAGTGGACTATAATGATGTGTCATCAAGAGTCATGGCTACATCTGTGGCTCTTCGCAGAATGGCTTGGCTCAGATGTACTAGCCTGTCACAGGATACCCAGACTAAGGCCATGGATTTTCCTGTTGTGGGTAACTCTATGTTTGGGGAGCAGACAGAGAATTAGATGAAGAAAATGGATGAGTATAGGACCACCTATAGGAGTGCACAGGTCAAGGAAAGGCAGGCCACTCCTCAAAGGCAGCCTTCCATGGGCAGGGGCAGACCTTTTCATAGGCCTTTTTACCAGGCCCAGGCCTCCTCTTCAGCTTATGCCCAGAGGGGGTTCTTTAGAGGGAGAGGCAGACGGGGTACAAGCAGACCTGCTTCCACCCCTCAGCCTAAAGCCCCTGCCAAGCAGGCACCCTGATGGGGTGGCCAGGGTCAATTCTCCACTACCTGTAGGGGGCAGGCTGGCTTACTTTGTCCAGGACTGGAAGTCTCTAACATCAGACAAGTGGGTCCTGGGGTAGTAAGTCAGGACTGGTTCTCAGCTTCAAAAAATTTCCAAGATGAGAGCCAGATCCTTTCCACCTGCAAATCCATCAGAGGTATTTCTGCCCTAGAGGCAGAAGTTTCTGCCTCCTGGCTCTCAGAGCTATGGAAAGGGTTCCACCCCTACACCAGGGCAAAGGATTGTACTCCAGGTACTTCCTTACCCCGAAAAAGACAGAAGAATGGCGGCCCATCCTGGATCTCAGATACCTAAACAAGCACCTTTTAAAACCAAAATTAAAAATGGTGACTCTGGGAATTATTTTACCCTGTCTAAGGCCAGGGGACTGGCTAGCGTCCCTGGACCTCAAGGATGTCTACTTCCATGTTCTTATCAGAAGCTCCTATCGAAAGTACCTCAGATTCGAACTGCCCTCAGACCATTACCAGTTCAGAGCAATGCCCTTCGGCCTCACCTCTGCCCCAAGGGTATTCACAAAAATGCCTGGCAGTAGCAGTTGCCCACTTAAGAAGGCAAAAAATTGCCATCTTTCCTTACCTGGACGATTGGCTCATAGTAGGCCAGTCTCCAGACCAAGTCAAATTACATCTTCAGGTAACTCAGCAACTGCTTACTTCTCTAGGTTTCCTTCTCAATCTTCCAAAGTCAGTTCTAGAGCCTGTCCAGCTTCTCACCGTTATAGGTGCAGAACTGAACACAAAAGAAGCTAGAGCCTTCCTTCCTCTGGAAAGAGCAAGGACCTTGATCTCTCTGGCCTCCTCCTTTCACACTGCAGGTCTCTCGACCAGCAAGACATTTTCTTCAGCTCCTGGGACACATGGTCGCTTCGACAGCAGTAGTGCAGGGAGCAAGATTTCAGATGAGGGACATCAAGTTCCATTTGAGAGCCTTTTGGTCTCAAAGGAGAGACCCTCTAACCAAATTGATCCCAGTAACTCGAACCCTGATCCAAGCCCTTCAGTGGTGGCAGGACCAGAGCAATCTGAGACAGGGGGTCTCCTTTACCCCTCAGTCCCACTCCCTAATCCTTACTACAGATCCATCCCTCTTGGGGTGGGGAGCCCACATGGGCGACCTCAATACCCAGGGATTGTGGTCCCCTCAGGAATCTCTGCTCCACATCAATCTTTTGGAACTCAGAGCAGTTTTTCTAGCACTTCAAGCTTTTTCGAAATCTGCTCAGAACAAAGTTATTCAGGTCAGAACAGACAAAACCACCACAATGTGGTACATCAACAAGCAATGGGGCACTCGGTCTATGGTCTTGTGCACTGAAGCAATGACGTTGTGGTCTCTGGCTTACTCTCTGAACACCTCCCTTATGGCAGTTCACCTCCCAGGCAAGGACAATGTCCTGGCAGATGCTCTCAGCAGGATTTCCCAGGGCCATCACGAATGGTCACTGGATCCCCTAGTACTGGAGGTAGTATTTGCCAGATGGGGCACCCCGCAGATAGATCTTTTTGCAGCCCCAGACAATCACCAACTTCCCCTTTTTTGCTGGAGGCCCCCAGTGTTGGGCTCAGTCCCTCTGGATGCCTTCCTTCTCAGTTGGGAAGGGAAGTTTCTCTATGCCTTCCCCCCTTCCCTCTTCTGTTCAAGGTGCTAGTCAAAATCAGATCTCAACCCTGCAAGATGATCCTGATTGCTCCAGATTGGGCCAGACAGCCCTGGTACCCACTCCTTATGTTCTTAGCAGTCCACCTTCCTGTGTGTCTTCCCAGGAATCATAACCTGTTAACCTGTGCTCAGGGGAGAGTTTGATACCCGAACCTCAAATCTCTCAATCTCAAGGCCTGGCTCTTGAAGAGTTAGAGTTTGCTGACCTACACATCTCCCAAGGTGTATTGGATATCCTGAAGGCTTTGAGGAAGCCTTCCACCAGAGCTACTTATCATTCCAAATGGAAGAGATTTTCCATATGGTGCTCTGGAAAACATATTTCCCCAGAATCTGCTGAGTTACCCACAGTCCTGGATTATATGGTCCATTTAAATACTTTGGGGCTGAGACCAGCTACCCTAAAAGTGCACCTGGCAGCCGTGTCTGCTTTCTTATCAGCAGGTAAACCCTCTTCTCTTTCAGCTCATCCTGTATTCTCCAAGTTTTTCAAGGGGTTGCTTCACACCAACCCTCCATTCAGGGACCCTGCCCCTGCCTGGGATCTTAATATTTGCATTGCCCAGCTTATGCAACCCCTTTGAGCCCTTGTCTTCAGCAGAGCTTAAGTACTTGACTTGGAAAACTATGTTTTGGTAGCCATCACTTCTGCCAGATGCATAAGTGAATTACAGAGCATTGTCAGTGGAGCCTGATTTTATCTCCTTTCATAGAGATAAGGTGGTCCTCAGGACTAACAGAAAGTTCTTGCCTAAGGTGGTTTCAGATTTCCACCTTAATCAATATGTCTCTCCTGTGTACTTCACTGACCATTCTTCCTCTGGCGAGGAGGAGACTGCGAGTTTAGATGTCAACAGAGCCCTTAGTTACTACATAGAACGTACTAAGGGTCACAGGTTTGATTCCCTCCAACTGTTCCTCACTTATGGTGAGGTTGGTAAAGGGAAACCTACCACTAAAAGATCCATTGCCAGGTGGATTGTCTCTTGTATACAATTTTGCTATGAAAAACTTGGTAATGTTCCTCCCTCAGGCCTGACGGCTCACTCTACCAGAAGTACAGCTTCTGTCTGCTGCCAGGGACATCCCTATCCTAGAGATATGTCAAGCAGCTAACTAGAAAACAGTTCACACTTTTACCAAGCATTACGCCCTGGACATCCAGGCTAGGAGTGATGCTCGGTTTGGCACAGCTGTGCTTCAGAGCCTATTTCCTAAGTAGGTTCTGTCCCTCCTCCATGGAGGTACTGCTGTGTAGTCTGCATATGTCATAATATAGCAAGACTTCATGTTGTTTGAAAAAATTACTCACCTTAGTAATGTTGTTTCTTCTAATGGAGTCTTGCTATATGCCCAACCCCGCCTGCCCCTCTCAGAACCTCTGCTTTTGGGATATGGGTGGGCAGTGCAGTGTTGGCACTTAGTAGATGCCCACCTTGTTTTTTCACACCTCCTTTTTGGGGTTACTGGGTGTTGTGTTTTTCATTTTTTGGGTCTCCTGACTTGAGTCTTTCTGTTGGGACCAAAAAATGTGTTCTTATATTTAGTAGCCAGTTTGCTAGTGTAGGTTTACAGCTTCCACACAGAACCTTAGTGAGTTTAGCTCGTAAAGATCTGACAATTTGAGTTTGAAGAACAACAGACAGAGTTTTCAACTGAGCTCGAGCACAAAGTTCCATGCCTGGCATGGAAAGTTAACTCTTTCACCTGTGGAGCAGTTCGAAGGTTGGAACTCACTGCATATGTCATAATATAGCAAGACTCCATTAGAAGAAACAACATTACTAAGGTGAGTAATTTTTTCTTCTAAAAGATTGGCAAATACATTAGTGAGATTTTTTTTTGTTTACTGGGGACCTAGAGTGAGAATATTATGTCTATCCTAACTCTAGATCCCCATGGCCAAATGTATCCACACAGTAGGCTGTGACTAGTTGCAGCCTGCAGCGTACGTTGCAGACTCCAGCCAATTACTTTCATTTTCACACCATTTCCTACAGCATGACCCAGCACACAAGAAAAAAAACTCTTTCCGTTACATTTTAAACCCAAGCCCAAAATGAGCATTCAAAAAAACTCCCCAGACAGTTTCTTATTCCAATATCCAGTGGCTCTTGCAATTACTGCAAACATTCATGCTCTCCAGCTGGTTCCAGACACTGACCGGCACATACTACGGTCCGAAACCAGAGTGGCACACGCATGACCTCCTTGCCTCTCTGCACTTTCCCGCACACTCAGGCCCTCCACTGTCTGTCACAGAACCTCAGCACAAAGCCACAGCCTAACCAATGATGCATGATGCAGTGTGATGTGCATTGGGCATCACAAGCTCAATCGCTGTCATCCTGAAACAAAAGAAAAGGGCACTACATAAATGGAATATGCCATGGTCCCACCAAAAATATCAATGCTACATTTCCCTCGAACACTCCGATCTTTGACATTACTCGTGGCTTCACCACTCATGTCATTAGGTCAAACTGCACTTGGTGGGGAGAGAAATAAAGCTGAAATTTCTAGAAGGGCCATGGCATATCCCTTAAATAATTTTAGATATAAGGGACGTGACATGGCCTGACTCGAGACATCATATTTATCCTCATGAGAGGGCAATGATTTCATGATGTCGAAGCTACTTGTGATATATCTTAAGGTTACTGGCCTCAAATGAAGGTAAATAGGATATCTTCAGTTGAGCCATGTCATATTCGGTTTATACAGACATTTGTCTTTGGCCAGATGACAGTACCTGTGAACTGCTGTGCCACTCAAAGAGGTCCTGCAGTACGACACATCAATAGGATTTATTTTTCTATCTTCCTCCCTAGATGTTAAGGCTGGCTCTATTCTGAGCTGTGAATGGGGATTTAATTTAAAAACGTGACCCCTCCTGCTCCTCTGTTTCACTCAGGATAGGAGAGGACAGAGCAGAAAATAATGGCTGCATTTCTCTATTTCCCCCACTACATGCTGCACTGCTAGTGATAGTTTGCTCTCTTCTGTGCACAGAGTGGTGCCTCATTTACACAACTGCCCAATTCCACCAATGATTTCCCATTGGTGTACTGTTTAACTGAAGACGCGCCAGGGAACGGTCACCACGAATCATATGCTGGAGTGATCAGTAGTGCACTACCATCTGCAGTAGTGTGGCTCACAAATGTGCTGCCGTGTACATTGGAAACTGGCCAGCTGTGGAAGTAGAGCACTGTGTGTGGGACTTTATCTGCATGCCAGGGGGGAAGGAGAGTGGGATGTACATCGAACCTAAAAGTAAACTGAAACTACATTTTATGTTGAAAAATGAAGGCGGCACTCAGAGCAATAGGCTGGTCACAGTTCTGATAGCCGCGCAGGTTAGTCTAAAAACACCTTGTCCTTCTTCAAAGAACGTGCACAGGGAATGTGGCACCAAACCAGTAAAAATCAGTACACTTATCACATTATCACACACAACCCAAATCCATAAGGACCACCACAGCTCAAGTAGTTATAGTAAAGTACTTATTTATTCATTATGACAACAAACTTAATCACACCAGGCATAGCCTGACGCATTCCAGATGTTAATCCTTTAATCAAAATACCTTCACTTTTTAATTCTCTTAGTCATTCTTGTATCTATGACACAAAGGAACAGTCAAAGATACAAGAACAATGTACTGTATAGAAACAAACAAGCATTTGTCAGTGCCAAACGTTCGCTTGCAGGTATTTGCAGTGGTGTTTGGCACTTTTGGTGCTTTACCCTAATGCCCTGTGCGATTGCTGGTATTTGCACAATAAATTTTCAGCATGACCTTTTGTTACCCCATTGTGCGCTACATGCGGAAACACGTTTTGGGCAGGATGTGTAAAATGACAGCTGTACTGCTCATGAGGAGGTGTGTAAAATGCCAATGTTGAAAATCTGGTGGAAATATTGAAAATTCGCAAACCTATGAGCGTGCGTGGGAACTGTGCAACGCACGCTCGTAAAACAGTCATTTTTAGGAATTTTTTCACCAAATTTTCAACATTGCCATTTTAAAACCTCTGCTAATGAACAGTGTCACTGTGAATTTCTTACTGTGTCCCATACATTGATTTCACACACCGACTGCGCCATTGTGCATTACATGGGCGGAAACATGTTTTAGACAGGATGTGAAAAATGACAGCTATACTGCTCATAAGGAGGTGTGGTAAAATGGCAATGTTGAAAATCTGGAGTGAAAATATTGAAAATTCGCAAACCTACGAGCGTGCGTAAGAACTGCGCAATGCACGGTCGTAAAACAGTCATTTTTAGGAATTCTTTCACCAAATTTTCAACATAGCCATTTTAAGATCTCTGCTCATGAACAGTGACACTGTGATTTTCTTAATGTGTCCCATACATTGATTTCGCACACCAACTGCACCATTGTGCGCTACATGGGTGAAAACACGTTTTGGGTGAGATGTGAAAAACGACAGCTGTACTTCTCATAAGAATGTGTGGTAAAATGGCAATGTTGAAAATCTGGAGTGAAAATATTGAAAATTCGCGAACTTACAAGCCTGCGTAGGAACTGCGCAATGCACGCTCATAAAATAGTCATTTTTTGGAATTTTTGCACCAAATTTTTAACATGGGGTTTTTGGGACCCCTTCTCATGAATGATGTCACTGTCATGGTATTATTCAGGCCCAAAGGGTGATTTGCGCGGTGACTGCGAATCACCCTGGGCTCATAACGCCATGACAGTGACATCATTCATGAGAAGGATCCCAAAACCCCATGTTGAATGCATAGTCCTCAAAAATGCTGAGATGTTCAATAAAGTTGAAACCCACTATCTAGCCCATTATACAGCTTACGGCATTTCCTCAGTTCGTGGTCGGCTTTGAAGAGTGCAGACGTGTTCCCGGTCCACGAAGATCATCGCGCCAAGCTCCGGAGGTAAGTATGGGGGTAGGGTGTGTGGGAGGAGTGGGGTGCAAGTGGGTGGGTGCAGTTGTTGGAAGGGAGAACTGGGAGAAGCGCCATGGGACCGTGTTTGGTTTACAGGTGAAAAAAAAAAAGACTATGTGGGATGTTTGCCATGCTGGGGTGGGCTCCCAGCGTGGCAGAAGGATAGCTAGAAGCTGAGCAGATATGATGCGCTATGGTGCAACAACGGCTGAGCAGCCCAGAGGCATCACAGCACAAGCAGGGAGCCCCTCAACAGCAAAGCAATGGAACTGCACAACCAGGGAGGTAGGTAGGGGCCCACCACCCATGCCACAGATGGGCACAGGAACACACTGCAGAACTGACAGTGCACCCCAATACCCCAAGCGCAGCACAACTGGTGGAGGGATGGAATATCCACCGGCCCATGGGGACAAGCAAACAAAGCACAGCTGGGCCATGGTGCCCCATCACACCCACCGGCAAGCTGAGACTGCCACACAAAGAAGGAGACCACCCCATGGCACAGCAGCCCCCCCCCCCGTGCACAGCACACCCTGCACCGTGACCCCAAGACACCCCCCATGAGCAGTGACCACCACTGCAGGAATCCCCACGCACCACCCCCCCCACTGTCACACTGCAACCTCGTGTACCACAGAACCATACAAGCCAGACCCACCATGAGCACCCAGCAGTGGGTGGCAGCACACGGCAATGCAACAACGGCAGACAGTGCCAACAAGCACAATCCCCCTGAGGCACAGCTGAGAGACCGAACATGTGTCACCACAAGAGGTATCCCACACAGGGAAGGGCGTGCCCCTGACACCACCACCACCATTGATACAGCACCCTGCACAGTAGACAAGTGTCACAGCGCGACCCACCACAAGCCACAGCAGCTAGCACAGACACCCACAGTGGTGTGTGGAAGCATGCAACACACGGATGCAACACAGTGCAGGGCAAACACACACCATACCTCGGGACACTAACACAGGGAGCGCAGTAGTGGCAACCAAGCCCCAGTGTGGGCCCCATGTAAACTCGCGCACACAGCCTGCAGTCCACCATGGCACAGGGGTGACACCCACCCTGTGCATGAACTGTGACACTGCACGCCACCAGCATATGCCTGGATCACAAGTCACAAACAGTGGTGCACAGCCCCTGCAACACACACAAGCCACAGCATGGAGGTGGGACAGCAATTGCAGAGGCCACAGTGTCACCCGTGGCAAACATGCACCACACCAGTGACAGGAGGCAATCTAGCATTGTGATGGTCACAGTGGATGACCTGCAGGAACAGCCACCACTGACAAGGCAGCAGACCTCGCAGGCCACAGACATGCAAGGGTGTCAGCTGCACAGGCCAAGGACAGGTTGACGGGCACAATGGACACAGAGCAGGCACCATGAACCACTGCACACAGTAATGCAATGCACAGAGAACAACACACACACCACAGATACCGACTGATAGCCACTCCCACACCAGAGAAACTTCCCCACGCACACATACACATACTCATGACTGAACCACCCCAGATGCCATGCACACCACTGCAACTGAGCACCTATACCCAGCTGCAAATCAGAGACCACCACAGTATTCATATCAAAATAACTGTATTAGATAATATATAACAACAACTATTTACAAATATGTACAAACATGGGGTGGAGGGACAGGAACAAGGTGGGGGTGGGTAAGGTGCAGGGGTGAACAAATGGGAGAGGGAAGGCGGGGTGTGAGGTTGATCAAGGGGAGGTTGTCTGTGGTCACTGGTGGCCAGCCTGGTCCTCTGCTGCCTGGGCTCCTTGGGTCACCTCCTCCTCCTCACCCCATGCCGATGAAGATCCCTCAGGATGGCAAGGGACTCTTGCGCCACCTGCACAAGATCCTGGATGGACCGCTCAATTCACAGGAGTATCCGCACACCTAGGACAAGGGATCAGAGTCAATGGGTGTGACTGTCCATCCCCCTGCAGCCCACCCATTATGCATGGCATACAACCATGTGCCAAGCTCCTGTGATGGTATGCACCCACCCACAGTGACTGTGTCCACAAGACATGCCTAACCAGGCAGCAACAGCCATGTGTACCACTGCACACACAGCCGCTCCATGCTCTAGCACACAGCACAGCCAAGGCCATTACAGTAGCGTGGCTATGCGGTGGGCAGGACGTGCCACAGCCATGTGCCCAGTACATGCATGGACCACCATTGACACACTCCCAGACATGCAGTGCCACTGGACAGTGTTGACTGTCACATGTCGCATGCATGGCAGTGGTGTCCATGGATGGTGGCCATGCTCTGCTTCCCACCCTGTCACACAGCATGCAATAGCAATTATGGTGTCATGGCACTCACACTCATTGGGTTGTCGCTGGCGTTGGGGTTGGTCCCCGACATGCCCCCGAGCAGCGTCCCCCACCTTCTGCTGCTGCTCCATAATCCTCCTCTGCTCGGCCACTCCTGTGGGAGACAAAAGAAGAGAAACACATCAGTACAAACCCAAAGCATATTCCACCTGCCCCAATGTGTGTGCCCACCCACCCAGCCAGACCTATCCATTCCATACCCTGTAAACACTGCCACAGCCAACCCTAGACCATCCCTCCCCTATGTGCTGGACACATAAGACAGTGTTACCCATATGGACCATACAAGTGCGTAGACGTATCACCCACCTGGACGAGGCACCACGCCTCTCTTGGCACACGACTGCAGATGTACCAGTAGCTCCGAGTCCCTCCGTCTCAAGTCCCCATACCGGTGCCTGCACTGCTCGGCCGTCCTCCTGCAGCCAGTGGCCGCCTCCAGGTCAGTGGCCACCTCTTGCCAGGCCTGGGTCCTGGCCCTGTCCAGTTGCACCTCAGCAAACAGTGGGCCATAGTGTGTCTCCACAATGGCCACAAGGTTGGCCAGCTCAAGGGCACTCCACTGAGGAGCTCTCCTGCGTGCCATCCCAAATGCTATAGTAGGCAATATGATGCTCTGCAGCGCGGCAACCCCACGTATAAGTGCTGCACAGTACAGAGCCGCCATTCCCTATCATGCTGTTGGTACAGCGCCGTCATTCCCTATCGCGCTGTCACCGAACAGCACGATAGAGCTGCAGCCATGCCAGACGTATAGTGCCAAGGGGGCAAAGGTCGGGCACAGGGTCATGGGTCTCTGGTGCAAGGCCACGCACAGCGCCATCGGACATCTATGCGTCTAGCATGATTGGTTTCCTGTGTGCCATCGCCACAGCGAACTATTGCGCAGTTGTGCCACAGCACCATGTAGTGACCCTCATCGTAGCACCACTGACACAATGGTGGCCATGCCCTGAATTGCCTACCGCGTACAGCACATCATCAGCATGGCAGATGCCTGCATAAGCTACCTGGGCATGTGCAGTGCGGTGTACTATGCAGCCACAGAACTGTGCCATTGGCTCAGCATGTTCAACACAATTGCACAAAGTGCAACAGCGCGATATTCAGCCGTCATATGAAAATCATCCGATCTGCCATTCAATGGCGCAGCAACGCGATTTACATCTCATTAAAGTTGCTCCACACCTAATTTGCATGGATTGCGCTATAAAAATGCGACGATGTTCTGCAGTGACCGTATTTGGTTACTGCAGTTTATAGGTGAGTTGCATGCTGTGTGGTGTTCTGGACTGTGGTCTCAGGGACTTGCTTTGTACTGCACAGTCACAGGTAACCACTGTCACCCATATAGGCTGAAAAATGACCGAGTGAGGACTGGGTGAGGAGGACGATGGTGGGTGGAAGAGGAGGCCCAATTTTACTAAGGCCAAGATGGAGGCACTCTTCAAGGCCTACCTGGATCAGAAGCCACTGCTCAGTGGACAGCAGGGCACCCCTCAGGCCCGTATAGCTGCATGGGAGGGGGTGGCACGTGCCGTCAACCTGCATGGCAGCCACCAGCGCTCTATGCAGGAGTGTAAGAAGATGGGTACTGACAGGAGGAGGGTGAAGGAGAAGGTGGCTGCCATCAGGGTGGCACGTGCTGCAAAAGGCGGGGGCCAGCCGGAGGTGGTGCAGCTGACTCCGGCAGAGGACAGGCTCACTGCAAGCATGCAGCGCAGTGCCATTAAGGGCATTCCAGGAGGTGGCTTCCAGACAGGTGGTAGCCCATCACTACATGGTACATCATGGTCTGTCGGGGAGGGGGGGGAAGGTAGATCACATGCACTAATGTGTCCTTACTTTCAAACACCATGAAGTCTTGCTATATTATAACAATAGCAGTCAGCCACTGCAGCTGAACTGCCCCGGAGAGGAAGGAGTTAACTCCAGAAGATCTGGAGTTCAAAGCGAGGCGCTGTGCCCAAAACTCTATCTGGCAGTTTCAAATGAAACTGTCAGATTCTTCTCTACTTCACTGAACAGTCGCTCCGGAGATCAGCTCCTTCAGCTCGGTTCATTCTCGGTTCAATGATATTTTAGTTCATTTGAACGGCAAAAGTTATTATTTTTACGCATTTTGGTTTTAAAGCTCTATCTGGTAACCGTAAGTACTAAAATTTAAGTCTGTGTGGAAAATTAATTATCGGTTCGGTTTTGAACCGATCGGTTGAATTTTCTGCATTTTAAAAGTGTACAGTGGGTTTTAGAGTCGGTTCCTGGTTCTTATAGGTTCTAAAAAACCTGGAATTATAACGTTTTTTTTTCAAATACCATTGACAGGTTGGGAACGATAAGGGTGTCTTCCCTAGGCACTGCCATCAAAGGGCAAAGTTTGGTTAGAGCTGGCATTATGTCTAAGAAACCCAAAAGAAAAACCCGGGCCCACTGGGTTTCAACACTGTGATGTCTGTGGGGGCGCCTTTGCCCAAGGCTGAGCCACACACCACTTGTTTATTGTCTGAGGCTGACCACCTCCTGTCAGACTGCCAGGTGTGTAAAAATTTCCTACAGCCACCCTGGAGAAGAGATTGGGCGGCTCAGGGAATGAGAGAATAAAAGTCCACTGACCCGGATGGCCAGCCCGGTCCAGTACCCACTGGACCAGAGAGAGTGCCCTCCTGACCGAGACTTCCTCGGGCAAAAGGAAGGCTGGTTCAGAGGAACCAGTCCCAAGTAAAAGACAAGGAAATCAGTAGGTCTGGGTCCAAAAATTGTGTCTCCAACTGCTGCAGAGATAGCTAAAGCCATTCAGATTGTCCAGTCACTGTCTCAGGGATCTGTAGAACCACCAACAGCTGGTAAAAGGTTGGTTCGTCCAGTCCCAGTGGTTCAGGATTTTGAAGTTGAGGATTTTTATGAACCACAGGAGGAGGAGGAATTTGATCAATATATGTGTGTGCGGGGGTCTGGGCGTGCCCATTGAGCCGGACATCTCTCCAGACAGACCTTTAGAATCTCCTCCCTATTCTGTCTGAGTCCCTTCTTTCTTTATTTTTACAAAGGTTGCAGAAACCCTCCAGCTTCCTTTAGAAGGAGGCTGTGGATGAGCAGAGGAGCCTGATTATGGAAATGATGGATATTCCAGAGTCTAGGAGGTTGTCTATTCCTTTGCATAAGTCATTTAGGAAGCAAACAACAAAGATTTTAAAAATCCTCATTCTGTCCCTCCTGTAGATAAAAAAAATGGACAGAAGGTATACTTTGTCAGGCTCGGATACAGACTTCCTTACTGAGCAGTGTAGTCATATGAGTGTGGTACAAGCTGCAGCCTGTGACAAGGCTAATATTCCTCTGGCCTCACATCCTCCTGATAAGTGATTCAGGAAGATTGATGCCATGGCGAAGAAACAGTATATAGCAGCTTCTTTGGGACTCAGGCAGGCAAATTATATGGCTTATGTAGCTAGATATCAGAAATCTAGGTGGGACACAGTATTGCAGTTAGAAAGCAGGCCCATGGCCAGCTGGCTAGTGAGTTGGAACAGGTGGCTGCTGATGGCATTGAAGCCTCTAAAGTTCAATTTCATACTGCTGTTGATGTTAATTGTTTCTTCTAGGGTCATGGCCACTTCTGTAGCTTCCCGTGGGTTGGCATGGCTCAGATGCACTAATCTGTCCCAAGATACCCAGTCAAAGGCTATGGATTTTCCTGTAGTGGGAAATTCTCTTTTTGGGAGCAAACAGAAAACTATATGAAAAAGATGGATGAATACAGAACTACCTACAAAAGTGCCCAGGCTAAGGAGAAGCATGCCATGCCACAAGGCATGCTCCCAGAGAGTAGGGGCAGGCCTTTTCAGGCCTTTTACCAATTTCAAGCCTCTTCTGCTGTCCAGAGGGTTTCTTCAGAGGTCAGGGGTAGGCGTGGCACAAGTAGACCGTCCCCTCTCCTCAGCCTAAGGCTGCTGCTAAGCAGGCACCCTGATGGGGTGTCAGGCCGATTCTCCTGTACCAGTGGGGGGCAGGTTGGCCTATTCAGCAGAACTGGCTGTCCCTAACTACTGGACAGATGGGTTCTGGAGGTAATAGGACCAGGGTCTAGTTCTCAGCTTCAAACACTTTCCAAAGATGAGAGCCAGGCATTTTCCACCTGCAAATCCTTCAGAAGCCCTTGCTTTGGAAGCAGAGGTTTCTGCTCTGCTGGACTGCAAAGCAGTGGAAAGGGTTCCTCCTTGCCATCAGGGCAAGGGGCTTTATTCAAGATACTTTCTTACCCCAAAAAAGACAGGAGAATGGCAGCCCATTCTAGATTTAAGATACTTGAACAAGCATCTGTTGAAACCAAAGTTCAAAATGTTGACTCTGGCAATGATATTGCCTTCCCTAAGGCCAGGGGACTGGCTAGCTTCCCTGGACCTCAAGAATGCCTATTTTCATGTTCTGATCAGGCCTTCTCACGAAAGTACCTCAGGTTGAACTGCCCTCAGGCCCCACTACCAGTTCAAGGGCAATGCCCTTGTGCCTCTGTGCCAAGAAGGTATTCACAAAATGTCTCGCTGTAGTAGTGGCTCACTTAAGAGAGCAAGGGTTGCTGTCATTCTCACCTGGACGACTGGCTCATTGTGGGTCAGTCTCCAGGTCAGGTAATCCACTTGCAAGTCACCCAACAGCTTCTCACTTCCCTGGGATTCCTAAACTTACCAAAGTCAGTTCTGGAACCAGTTCAGGTCCTAACTTTCATAGGCACAGAATTGAACACAAAGGTTAGCCAGGGCTTTTCTTCCCTCGGAAAGGGTGAACAGACTCATCGCCCTGGCATCCTCCTTTACCCTGCGGTCTCTCGACCAGCAAGGCATTTCCTGCAACTCCTCAGGCACATGGCTGCTTCCACAGCTGTCGTGCAGGGAGCAAGATTCCAGATGAGGGACATTCAGTTCCATTTGAGGAGACCATTGGTCTCAAAGGAAGGACCCCCTACCAAGTTGGTCCCAGTTACTCAAACTCTGATCCTAGCCCTCCACTGTGTGGCAGGTCCAAGCAATTTAAGACAGGGGTTCCCTTCATTTCCATTTCTCACTCCCTCACCCTCACCACGGATGCCTCCCTGTGTAGGGTGGGGGCTCACTGAGCGACCTTGCCACTCAGGGGTATGGTCTCCTCAGGAGTCTCTGCTCCCATCAATCTTTTTGGAACTCAGAGCTGTCTTTTAGCTCTTGGGTGTTTTCAGATTCTGTCCAGAACAAAGTGGTTCAAGTCGGACAGACAATACCACCTCATGTGGTACATCAACAAGCAAGGGGCTACTCGGTCTTCAGCCTTGTGCACCGAAGCAATGAAGTTGTGGTCTCTGACATACTCCTAGAACACCTCCCTGATGGCGGTTCATCTCCAGGGAAGGACAATGTCCTGGCAGACTGTCCTTAGCAGAATTTCTCAGGGCCATCACCAGATGGGCTCTGAATCCCACAGAGTGCTGGGGTCTGTCTTTTGCCAGATGGGGCACTCCTCAGATAGATCTTTTCGCAGCCCCAGACAACCACCAACTTCCTCTTTTCTGTTGCAGGCCTCCAGTTCTGGGCTCAGTCCCTCTGGACGCCTTTCTGTTGGACTGGAAAGGGAAGTTCCTGTATGCCTTTCCCCCCTTTCCTCTCCTTTTCAGGGTACTAGTAAAAATCAGATCTCAACCTTGCAGAGTGATTCTGATTGCCCCAGATTGGGCCAGACAGCCCTGGTACCCTCTGCTCCTGTCCTTGGCAGTCCACCCTGCCCTGAGCCTGCCCAGAGTCACGACTTACTGGCCTGTGCAGGAGGTGGTATCGGACCTCAAATCCCTCCACCTCAAGGCTTGGCTCTTGAGGAGCTAGGAATTACTGACTTACACCTTTCTCAAGGTGTCATGGATATTTTAAAGGCTTCAAGGAAGCCTTCCACTAGGAGCCACTTATAATGCGAAGTGGAGGTTTCCATCTGGTGCTCTGAGAGGCAGATTATCCCAGAATCTGCTGATCTCCCCATTCTACTGGACTATTTGGTCCATCTGAATTCCCTAGGCCTTAGACCAGCTACCCTGAAGGTTCATCTGGCAGCTGTCTCTGCTTTTGTGTCAGCAGGGAAGCCTGCCTCCTTTCTTCTCACCCGGTGTTCTCCAAGTTTTTTAAAGGGTTACTTCATACTAACCCTCCTTTTCGGGAACCAGCTCCCGCCTGGGACCTGAATATTTGCATTGCTCAATTAATGCAACCCCCCTTTGAGCCTCTGTCTTCTGCAGAGCTCAAGTATTTAACTTGGAAAACCGTTTTCCTAGTAGCTATCACCCTGTCAGTGGAAGAAGATTTTATCTCTTTCCACAGAGATAAGGTAGTCCTTAGGACTAATAGAAAGTTTTTGCCTAAGGTGGTTTCTGATTTCCACCTGAATCAATCTATCTCTCTCCCAGTATTTTTCACTGAGCATTCTTCCTCAGGTGAGAGGAGACTGCACAGCTTGGATGTCAAAAGAGCCTTAAGCTACTATTTAGAAGCGCACCAGAGGTCCATAGGTTCGAATCCTCCAACTCTTCTTACCTATGGCGAGGTTGGCAAAGGGAAACCTACCACTAAGAGAACAATTGCAAGGTGGATTGTTTCTTGTATCCAATTCTGTTATCAGAAACTGGTGAGTACCCCCTCAGGATTGAGGCCCACTCCTGAGGTACTAGCCTGCGTCTCTAGCGGCTGCTAGGAACTATCCCCATTCCGGAGATTTGTCAAGCTGCTAACTGGAAGACAGTTCACACCTTTACCAAGCATTATTCCCTGGATGTCAGTCCAGGAGAGATGCCAGTTTAGCTACAACTAGCTTCAGAGCCTATTTCTCTAAGTAGGTTCTGACCCTCCTCCATGGAGGTACTGCTGTGTAATCTGCTATTGTTATAATATAGCAAGACTTCATGTTGTTTGGAAGAAAAAATTACTCACCTTAGTAATTGCTTTTCTTCTCATGGAGTCTTGCTATATTCTTCCACCCTCCCCCTACCCCTCTCAGAACTTCTAATTGGGTAGGTGGCAAATCATGCAAGCACTGTGTCATGCCATTGTAGTTTTCTCCTTACCCTCTTTTCCTTAAGTCAGGGATCTAGATTATTTCATTTAGGTTATTTATATTGCCCCCTTCCTGGACTTGAGTCTTTGGGAGAAGGGGTTCATATATGCTTGTCAAGGGTGGTAAAATGAACCATAATACCATCAATTTTGTTATTATGGCTCTGAGTGTTTCTTTTGTTCTTTATATTTATTATTACATTACTAGTAGGTAGCCATGGGCTAGTGTAGTTTTTTCCACACAGACTTTCCGTCCTTTGATGTTAGCTTCGTAAAGATCTGACAGTTTCATTTGAAACTGCCAGATAGAGCTTTGGGCACAGCGCCAACTCCTTCCTCTCCAGGGCAGTTCAGCTGCAGTGGCTGACTGCTATTGTTATAATATAGCAAGACTCCATGAGAAGAAAAGCAATTACTAAGGTGAGTAATTTTTTCTTCTGTTACTGATCATGTGCATCTGCAAGGGTCAGTGGTGGAGGGCCTGTCCACTGTGGACAGCCATCTGGAGTTGGAGGAGGGACCATCCACCTCTGCAGGTAGCTGGCATGCATTGCAACAGTGGGCCTCCCTGGCTGTCAACACTGATGTCAATGAGACAGGTATGGGGAGGCCCTTCCTGTGTCTCAGCGGTCTGGCGTCCAAGCATGCCAGCATGCTGTGGCTGTGGCACAGACCTGCACTATTGATGATGCAATGACCATTATGGGCAGTGACATGTGTGTGTCACGGAATGGACACACAGCAGGCCAGCTCACGCCCATGGACCTGGCTGGTTCCGACGCATGTGCCACCATGTCAGCACGGTCCCAGACTGCGCATGTCAGCACTGGTGGAGCAGCACCGGTGGCTGGTCAGGTCAGTGGTACTGTTGAGGCCACAGGGGCGGAACAACTGATCCCTTGGGCACAGCAGGCAGAGGGGCAGCAGCAGCAGTCACCCACTGGGACTGGGGGTACAGGGTTCAGCGGTAGCGTCTGTGCACCGCCTGTGGACTTGCCCATACCTGGTCCTGGTGAGCAGCGCCCACCCTCAAGGAGTGCTGAACATCAGACTCTTCCATATCCTGAGGGACAGGTTGCCGAGGTGGCAGATGACCTGTTTGACCAGCACACCCGCCTGCTGCAGGCATCAGTACAGCAGCAGATGCGGCTTGCGATGTCTGTGGAGGCACTGTGTGTGGCTCTGGAGTGGGTCGAGGAGTGACACAGCAGGGACACCGATAGGATCCTGTCATGGACTGACCATTTGCGGGTGGATGTGACCGCTGCCATTGACAGGCTAACACAGGTGTCGGTTGCTGTCGTGGCCACAATAGGCACACAGTCAGGTGCCCATGTGTCGCTCTCACCGTGCATTTCGCTATCCGCTCCCCATTCCCGGCATCATGTGACACCCACCCTGTCGATGTTGGGTTCAGCTGTGAGCATCCTGAGCACTCCTAGTGCAGGTATGTTCGGTGTGCTGCAGACACCTGTGCGAGCACGGTCGCGTTCGTGCAGTGGAACCCCTGGTAGACCATCGGTGCCACCCCTTGAGGCCCGTGCTCAGCCTGCCCAGTGCTGCTGGGTCTGGCGGGGCCGCCCATGCCATCCGAGGTGGAGCGTGGCACTGTGCCACCAAAGACTGACCAGTCTCCAGTGTGGGCCCTGTCTGGTGCTGCCCTGTATGCATTGTGTGTTTGGTGGGCAGATGCACGGTGGGTGCCCAGCCTCTGACCCAGAACACATGGGACCACCTGCACCCTCCGACTGCTGTCCACAGGTGCGTGTGCATGATGATGCCTGCATTGCACTGTACACCAAAGTGCGATGGTGCCCAGCATCTGACACACACACACACACACACACACATAGACAGTCAGTGGACATGGTGGCCTGTGGACATGTGTGTTGCTACTGTCTGTGTTCGACTGTATGTTTACAACGGCCCTGTGCACTGGCCCTGTGTGTCCATGTGTGTGTCCGTCCATGTGGTGATATTTTCACCCTCCTGGTTGTATGTGTGTGCTTCTGCCCTGCCACTTCCCTTGCCATCATGCACCCCTGGTGTGTTTCCATATATGTATTATGTGGGTTGTGCCTAACCAATGGTGGTTACATGGCTACCTAACCTGTGTTGGCTGAAGTGCTCTCTGTGATGGTGTCCCGGTGCAGCTAGGCCAGCCGGATCAGTCAGGGGTCCCGTCATTCAAAGGGGGGCTGCCCATCCCCATCGTCACCGGCATCACCGTCATCCCTATCGCTGTCCCTCTCTTTGACCTGTATGGCTAGCCCACAGTCTTTGGCCATGTTGTGCAGGATACAACAGGCCAGGAATATCCCACAGGCCTTTGAGGGGCTAAACTGTAGGGCACCGCCAGAGGTGTCCAGGCAATGGAAACTAACGCCTTCAGCATCCCAAAACACCCGGCGCTCAATGATGTGCGTGTGGTGGCATGCCTCACTGAAGCATTGCTGTGATGGGGTGCGTGGGCACGGTAGGGATGCGAGCAGCCAGGGGCCAGGTGGGTATCCACTGTCACCTGTGTGGAGATAGTGGAGGTTAGTGTTCTGTTCAGGCTCAGACTGCCCCAAACCCTGTGTGCCACACCCATGGCACCTGTGGCTAACCCCCCCTTGCCCATAATTTGTCAGTTCTACATGCATAATCACCTACTAGATGACCTGTGGGGATGTCCCCACTCTCGAATTGATGGCACAGGGCCGACTGGTACCAGATGAAGGAATCATGTGTTCCCCCAGGGTGCGTGGCACAGACATTGATGATGCGCCCACTGGCATCACACACCACCTGGCAGTTGACACTGGCATATCCCTTCCAATTCATGTGGGTGGCCCCATTGGGGCCAGGTGGTGTAATGAATGGCCACATGGGTGCAGTCTATCACCCCTAGCCACGCCAGGCATACATGCTGCCTGTGGAACCCCTGTAGTACTGTGTTGCTCCGCCCCGTGATGCTGGGAAATAGATGTACTCCACGGCATGTGCAGCAGTGTGCTGAGGAATTGGGTGAGGATGCATGCGCGGCCAACTGTGTTATGCCTGTGGTGTCCTCTGTTGGTCTCTGGAAGGTACCTGTAGCGAGAAAGCACATGCAGGCTGTTACCTTTGTCTCCACTGACAGAGCATGACTCCGTAATGTTGGTGCCTGCATCACATCACTGCATAGCTCACAGAGCCACCTCAGTATTGCCCTGTTCAGGCGGTACCAGCCCACAATCTTGACACCTGAGTACAGCTCAAAGCTGGTGTGGGCTCGGTACTGCCTGTTGGGGGTGTACCACCGGCCAGGGTTCTTCCACGCCACGCCCCCCTGCAGCATGCCTTTCTCACCCCCACATTACAGCTTCCATGGAAGGTGGCACTGTCCATGTCCCTGGACTTGGTGTTCCCCAGCTGTTGTTGCTTGTCCCCTGCTGTTTTGACTGCCACCCACTGCACCAGGTACACCTACTGGCCTCTGCCTCTGTGGCCCCACACACCTTCCTGCCCCTATTCTGGCAGTCTTGTTTCCTGGCCTGCCCTCTTCTCCCTCTTGCTCTGCTCTCCCCTGCCTCATGCTGGCTTCCTGTAGTGTTCTTGCACCCTTCTTGCTCCTTTTTATTTTGGCTCATTTCACGCTGTAGGCGCAACTTCCGCCTGCTCCACTGTTGCACATTCATAAGTCAACTCGAACATCGTACTGTGCACTTTGTGCATGGTTCTACCCCTTGGTTGCGCATGCCTTCATTATCATTGCACTGTTGTGCAGCATGTTTTCAGTAGCACAACTTCCTCCTGCTGAATATCACAGAATGGCGCATTTTCTGACTTGCCCTGTTGTGCATTATGCAACCCTTTGAATATCAAGCCCATAATATTTATTCTCTGTATTTTTGCTCCTCTTCCCTTCCCCACGGACGATCTGAATCGGCGGTACTCACTCAGTATATATTCCTGGTAAACTTTAAATAAACAAATAAATACATTTACCTTAATAACTTTGGTGTTCCATGAATACCCCAAACATTTCAATGCAAGGTCACTCTGCCATAGTCAAGATGTGGAAAGTCAGGTAGCACTTTGTGCGCTTCCAATCTGGATAACCCTATTTGAAAAGATCACTTTTTCCTACATAAACATGTTTTGGGGAGGGTTTGCTCTCCTGTACAGCCCAGATGGCGAATTCCTCCATGAAACTTTAGCTGCCCCTGCCGAGTTAGTGCCTGCTGGAGGTTTGTGAAAAATACAAACAGCTCCAGAGTTATAAGGATTTAAATTTGTTTTGACATATGCATAAACCAAGAAAATTTCTGTTTAGGACAGTGTTTCTGGTTTGCATCACTTAGATGTCAAAACTGAAACATCATGAACCAATTTTTGTTTAGTTTATCGATAGCCAGCTTCTTCCCGAAGCTAAAGAAAAAAAAAAAAAGAAATGATATATATGTAGTTTATATGGATTTTAATATTTGATTGTAATGTATGTTTTAAATTACACAGGTTTGGTTTATGTACAGCACCTTGGTTTTAGAAGGCACTTTATAAATCAAAATTTATTAATTCTTCAAAAACAAACACCCAACTACCTACTAAATAGGACCTGTTTAGCACATTTGGTATTTTTTTTCAAATAATGCCAAATACGTTCCTAGGCACCCAAACACCCAGGGTGCCCAGCCTAAGCGACAGGGCTGTTCTCCCTTGTTCTCATATGAGAACAGTGGGACTTCCTGAATGATGAAGCCACAGCTGAGGTCATGCTGGTTTTCATAGGAAGCAGTGAGCCACGACTATTCTCTACTACCTCTGTCTTTCTCTCTCCATCTGTTATCTATGTATACATTATTCTTAAGCACGGATGCCACCACGGTACCCACTCCCCCCTCCCTCAGGTTGCCCTCTCACGCCAAATGTTTATACATATTATATAAGCAGATTGAGTGCCCAACCCCAGATCCTCCTCTTAACCCCCTAACCTCCATGTTACCCACCCCCCATTCAAACATATACATGGCGGCACAGGTGCTCACCCTGGACCAAACAGCAACCGACACTGAGGTGCACAATCCCCAGTGTCAGAATATCTCCTGCAATAAAGAAAGGGTCTCAATTATTTTTACCCTGTAAAAAGAAACTGAATCAATCAGCCCCCACACCTATTCACCCCACCCCACCTCTCACTCTGCATTGACCAACCACCCCCCTCACATACCTGAATATGTCCCAGGGCATAGATCCACCTTAATCGGATACACCTGTTGCTGGAACTAGTGATTGCCACATGAGAAAAACCAGGCAAGTGTTTAATATATTTCAATAGGTTTGAACTTTGATTTAGAAGTTTTTTTGTTTAAATATTTACTTAGCTTTTGGTTACTGGTAGCACTAGACACAATATGCCTAACAGAAACCACCCGAGAGTACAACATGGTGAATACAGTGTAGTACAGGGTAATACAGGAAACATCATTGCAGTGACAACTAGACAGAACACCACAAGGTGACATTCAAGGTTTGACAGTATAAACACCATACATCCAGTTTCAAGCAGTGGGGTATCACAGAGTCACTGGTTATAGCACAAAATAGACAAATTAGAACCAACCAGCGCCAGGTGGACAACAATATCCCAGTCAGTGCCAGACAGGTTGATTCATTAGGTGGGCTATGTGCCTTTGGTGACACAAAGGCCATGTTGAAAAAGGAGATTTACAGGCTGGGACAGGCACACGCCGAGGCCAGCTTCAGGAAACCCCACAGGTGTCACGGAAATGGTAGAGGGGCAGACCGAGCCTGTTCTGGAAGGAGTTCAGAAGCCTGGGAGCACTAGCAGAAAAGTTCCTGTCCCCATGAGGGTTCGAGGGGGAGGACTTGAGCAACCTGGGACCTGTGATCTGGGGAGGAGGAGAAGTCCACGGGCAGTAGTAACAAAGTGCCCAGGGGGGAAGTTCTAACCACTTTGCCCACGAGACAGCGACCCAAGTCAGGTAGTTCATGGAAGGCCAGCGGAGATTATCACAGGCATACAATGGGTAAGCCGAGGGCAGCCAGGGCAAAACGGCAGATGTCATGAACCACTGGGTAAGGTGAGTTTAGCAGAACAAACAGGTGCAGCCATAGAAAGGGAGGGCAGAATACCTCTCACGAGAGCCAGATGACAGAGGTGTGAGGTTATTTGGCCCCAAGGCCAGACCTAGTTTGCAGTTCACCGCCTACAGACATTTTATATGACTCCCATGTCAAGTTGAAAGTCAGCATTACAAGGTATCTGATGGAATTACAGCTGGGAGGATACCGTCCTGGCACGTGATGAATGAGCTAATGGCTTTGATTTTAAAAGGAACCAAATAGCATAGCCTGTGTTTTTAGGTTGAGAACAATTTTTGGTTACCTGAGCCCGATATTATTGAAGTCCTCAGATAGATGATTTAAGTCACAATGTCCGTGAGTAGGCCAGAATAACCAGTCATCTGCAAAGGTGGCACTGCTGGTAACTGCTGCTGGTAAGGGTTGACAAGAGAAGAAAAGAGCCCCAAGACTGATCCCGGAGGATGCCTGATGTCACCGTAGGGATCAGAGAGACTTTAATGAATCTGGTCTCTGCATTCTACCATGTAATAGTCAGAACCAGTTCATATGAGGACAGACCCATCAACCACAGCTGGGCAGAAGTAGCTCATGGTTGACAAAAATAGAAGGCTTTGGACAAGTCAATAAATATGGCTCCAGAGGTTTCCTGTCTGGCCTCTGATACTGGAAGAGACTGAGACCAGGGCTGTGGATACACTCTGCCCCTTCAGAAACAAGGCTGGGCCAGGATAGCAGTTTTGAGCTGGTATGTGATCAGTGAGTTGCTCAGACAACTTTTCAGAAGCTTACTGAGGAAGATAGTATGGCGATCAGGTGATAATTGTCCAGGACCTGGATGCCCTGCTTCAGTCAGGTACTATCCAGCCACCTTCAAATGTCTAGAATACCCCATAAGAGATAGGTTAAAGATATGGACACAGGGGAAAATGTGGTGGTGCTAACCTTAGAACAGGCTCCAGACTGTCAGGCCAGGGCCAGAGTACTGACAGCCAGAGAAGGTTACATGTCATGACTGAAACAGCCCAAGATAGAAAAAACAATCTCAGACCCAAATTTTCAACATTACTTTTTTAGGACCCACCATGACCAATGGTGGTGGAATTCTAAATTTGCCCAAAAGGCAATTCAGTCCGCAGCAAAATTACCTTCCAGGTAGGTTGAAAATATTCCACCTAACTCATGAGGCAAGGTCATAAAAGCTATGCTGAAACCTGGTCAAAATAATAACGACAACGTTATGAGCCTGTATTGAATTGTTATGCTCGCTCATAACTTCACTAATACAAATCTGAACCCCAGATTTTCCAGCATAACCATTATTTTCACACCATCTCATGCCATGACACGGTCATTTTCAACCCTGGCCAAATAAGTTTTGTACCAACGGAATCGCGCTTTGCAAGGATTCGAAAATTACCAACTACCAGGTTCAGAAGAGTAATTAGAGCCATGCTGAAAATCTGGTGTACAAATGGTAAAAGTATCAAATTATGACTGGATAGTAACAGTTCAATGTTCACCATAACTTCACTAATTGCAGTATTTTGACTCAAACTTTAATGCCCATTTTTCACCACCTCATAAATGAGACAGGTGTTACTTTAAACCTGAATGAGATGTGTTTCCATACTGTAACCCCTTGTTACAGGGTTACTAGAACTCAGCCGACCTAGTGGTAGCAGGAAGACAGTCGTGAAACTCCAATGGGTTCCACCTTCGCATCTGTTCTCAGTCTAGCTGAGACTGAGGATGACATTCAAAGAACATTGCAGCTGCATGAGCCACATTGGAATCTGCAGCAAGGGAGTTAGTTAGAGCGTTGGGAGGTTTGAAGTCAGTCTTCAGTGAGTGTGTGTGAAGTTGGGAGTCAAGGAGAAAGAGCCAGCAAAGCTCTAGGAGCCAGCCCTGACAGAGGGCTACTTTTAAGTAGTGGGTGTGTATCCACCCAAAGAGAGACACAGAAATTATTAGTGGTGGAGACTGCTATTTTGGGTCTAGTGCCCTCCTCTGGGGGTGGGAAGGGTTTCCTGCAGATTCTGCAACCCCTAGTTCTGCTTGTGAAGGAGAAGCTGCCTGTGTCCCAGAGTTTATTTGGGAGAACAAGAAGATCTGTGAGTCGCCTGTGGGACACCTGGCAATGAGTGTCTGCTCTCTAAAAGGGTGTCACCCTGGACTTGTGACAATGTGGGGACTGCTACTAAATATTGAAGCCCAGAGTACGGCTAAGAAAAGAAAAGTTCAGTCAGAGTTTGTTGGGATGTAAATAATATGTAGAGAATGTGACAGACGCTACTCAAATTTATTAGAAATTCAGGAAAAATTCAGTTTCCAGGAAAACACGGTGGGGCTGTGGGCTGGAGGTGGTACTACCATCTTTGGTGACCAGGTCCACCTCTATGGATTTCTTCTGTGGATTTCTACTTTGCCTCAGGCAATTGGCCAGTGATGAGGGAAGTACCCAGATGTGGAATTGTAAGGAAAATTCTCTCTAGGAGTCGAAGAAGGGGGTTACTAGTGGGATACCGCAGGGTTCAGTATTAGACCAGTCCTCTTCAATGTCTTTATAAGTGATATTGCAGAGGACTGGAGGAAAAGTATGTCTCTCGCAGATGACACAAAGATCTGCAACAGAGTTGACGCAAGGTAGAATGTGGAAAGGATGAGAAGGACTATGAGTTAGAGGAATGGTCAAATGTATGGCAGCTTAGATTTAATGCAAGAAGTGCAGGTAATGCACCTGGAAACAAAAACCCGGAAGAGTACACAATGGGGTGAGATACTAACAACAAAATGGAAAGGAGCTGGGGGTAAGCATATCAGATGACCTAAAGGTGGGCAAGGAATGAGAGAGGCAGCAAGGAGGCTGGGGGATACTGGGATGCATAGAGAGGCATCACCAGCAGAAAACAGGAAGTTATTATCCCTCTGTACAGACAGTTGGTGAGACCCATTTGGAGTACCTACTGCAGTTCTGAGACCCAATCTCACAAAGGACATAGACAGATGGAGGCTGTCCAGAGGAGGCAACAAAATGGTGCAGGGTCTGCAAGCAAGACATATGAAGAGAGACTTAAGGAGCTGAATATGTATAGCCTCGAGGAAAGGAGAGAGAGGGGATATGATAGAAACTTCAAGTATCTCAAGGAATCAACAAAGTCCAAGAGGGTAGCATCTTTCAAAAAAAAATGTGCAAGAACAAGGGGGACAATTTGAAGATGGGGTGGCTCAGAGGTAATTTAAGAAGTATTTTTTCACAGAGAGGTTGTGGATAGCAGGAACAGCCTTCCAGAGGAAGGTTGTGAGTCAAAATCAATGGTGGAATTCAAGCATGCATAGGATAGTCATAAGGCAATTCTAGGGGTTGGGGTAGGAAGAAGTAGGCTGCTGGTTAACTAGGATCTGCAGCTTATCCATTTGCAGTAGGAAATGGGCAGACTAGGTGAGCCAAGAGGTCCTTATCCGTCCAAATTCTATGTTTCAATGTTAACGCCTCCCATGCAATCTATTATTTAGATTTTCATGACAGATTTGTTAATAGCACAATCCTAACAGCAAAGTGAACACAATCCATGCAGACAGGCTAAAACAACAGGCAGGGCCCAGGAGGGAGCATGTCGAGAACACAACATTAACCATGGGGCTCCTCAAGAACAGCGTACCATAGGTTTCCCACCATAACAAGCGAATTGGAGTGGGGAAACACAAGGACAACGAATAAAGGTAACTCATACATTTTCTGTTTCAGATATTTAGGCAGGAGAAAACGATGTCTTTAAAAGATTATCACTGTTCATGAAACTGGCTTGTATCTGCCTGCATTCCACTCATGATCCACATGTGGACCCTGAGAAACTCTAATTCTGTAATTGCTTCTGATCGCTTGGTCTGAATGAGCAGCAACCGAGATATCTGCGACATAAGCACATGAGAACCAACCTGAGGGAAGGTGGTAAACAACTAACACAACAGCCAGCTCCAGTCAAGGCCCAACCTGAGAAAAAAAAAAAAGAAAAAGAATGTAGCGTGCAAAGCCAGTACTGAGAAGCTAGTATAAATTATACTTGTTTTGCCTCAGATCCAAATTATTCTTTTATCAAATTAAAGTGCTACATACGCAAGAGATAGTCACAGTCTGAAATACAAAAGCTGAAGGAGCTCACTCTGCTGTACTGTCACCGCTTATGGGTCACATATTTAGATTAAAAATGAAGGCACTATCAGTGCTAATGTGGGAGTAAAGGGGTAACAGGGTCTAGCCCCCCATTCTGAAGTGTGCTCCAGAAGTGCATTTACCAGAGTGATTTACTTGCAGAAAGGACACATTTTAAAGACACACACCATCGTTCATTTAAGCTCAAACAATGCAATTCTGTTGACATACCACTTCAGAAACTCTTATTTAACAGAACAGTTTTTATTATGATAAAATATATACATTATGCCATTTCATTACAGCACACAGCAGCCCCTGTCCCAAAGTCTTAATTTTGACTGTCTCCACAGCAAACACAGGAACTTTACATACAGTCTCCAGTGACTGTACTGTGTTGAGGGTTGGAGAGTGGTGTAGAGGGCCCACCTAGAAAGCTGAAATTGTCCCAGTTCTAGCACATGTGCATTTGAGTTTGGTAGTTAGAAATCTATTACTTTTGTATTAACATTTAGGTGACCAGAAAAGTAGAATTTAATTTGAAAATAGACACGCACGAGAAAACAAAGTCCAGTGTTTTTAAGATGGGGCCCATTTTCAGGAGCCCACCTGCAAATATCCAGGCATCCAGGTTGGTCACTGTCACACTAGAATACCACTGGGTATTTAAAAGTTAGCAATGCAAATCCAAATTTGTAATTAAAGCATAATTTTGATATCAGAAATTTATAGCCACATATATATAACCATATATAGTACATAAAATAAAACCATCCAGCACTAATTTAACAAAACCAGATGCATGTCCTCATAAGAACTCTTCAGTGGCAAAAGCTGAACAGCAGCATGAAAGCACACCTGGTAATAATGGCTCTCACGCTGGGTTTTCATCATATCTATTGTACCATGAGCTCCTGTGTCAGGGGACCTCTCATTCGGTTTCTTTTCTGCTTGGCTTTTATTTGCTTCACAGGTACCACTAATAATACAATCTCATATGCTATCAAGAGCCACCAATACCATTTAGTAATGACTGCACTTGGAAGCTAGAGACCCCAAATGGTCATGTTTCAGGAGAAGGGGCTGCTCCAGATTTGTAGGTTGGAAGATAGACTCAAATGGTCTGTTGAAGAAAAAGTTAAGTTTATTTCATCAGAAAGCTCCATTGAGCAAGCTCATTTCAAAGGAGGTCCTGCCACAAAAAACAGCAACAAAACCTGGCATTTATTTAGTTTGACTGAAGAATGTTTATACTGCATCTTTTATCTTATCTTAAGGCAACAGTGTCTAAAGAAAGACTTAATTTTGAACCTTGAAAAGGTCCTCACTTGAATGTTCCCAGAACTGCTTATATAAGCCAGAACCCTATCACAATAATCACAAAACATTAATAGTGTATAACTGGCTCCTTGTTCACATGGATCTAGTCTCGACAAAATGTTGTTCCACAGTTCCCACGTCATGCAACGCCACCATTCTGTGGCACAACAACATTCCAGCTGATCAGAAACCTCTCATGGTACCTGAGGGCCCGATATTCAAAAGTTTGCACAGACGCTGATGGGTCTTTGCCTGTGCAAACCAGGGTTTGTGCTGGATCCTTATTCAAAAGGAGCTGTTGGGTGGGCAAAGAGGGTTAATACCCACGCAAAACATAATGTATGCATGTGGGCGAGGAGAAGGGCATGGTCATGAATATGCATGCTACCCGATATTCATTGGCTTCACACTGCGCAAAAGGGTAAATACCACCGAGCAAAACCTTTACTTAACTCCAAGCAACCCTTGAAGCTGCCAGAGGTACTGTGGCCACTGAGCCAGTTGGCTGCTGGAGGAACACAACTGCCTCCTGTGATCCCTGGCACCTCCCCCACCGACGATCGCTGGATGGTTCTGCAGAAAATAAGGTCCCTGGTGGTAGTGGTGTCCCCCAGTCTCCAGCCCCACCACACATTTACTAATTTATTTAACTTTTGTTTACCAGGTAAGTACACTAGACAAGTATTATGCCTATTTTCAGGAATGACCCAGGAGAGTACAACATGAGGAACAACAGTCAAGAGACATAGCAAAGAGTACAGTTTTTTGTCACAGTAAACAAATGTGGGAAATACATCATTTGACGATGGAAAACATATAGTAAAAAGCACGAATTTCAGATTATACACTCTAGACTAGCTAGTTCAACTAACAGATACTATACAGGTCATCATACCAATACATAGGAGTGGAGCATAGCTCAAGGCTGGAATTGGTCATAATATAAACTTATAACATTATCGTATACACCCCTAGGCTAGTTGGATCGTGGACAGGTATATACAGCTCATCACATTTTTCTAAATATGCACATGTTAGACAGAAACAAAACTTGGTAGTACAAGTTTCTATCAAGTGACAAGGTGCAATATGTCATGGTTAGCCTATGACCGTGGAGCAATAATGGGTGTAAAAATGCTCAAGGCTTTTTAGGTAGGAATAGTCAGAAGTCACTGATACAGTGGGAAAATATCTCCAGGAATTAAATGGAACACCCTAGGGAGGTTCAGACAAAACAATTTGACATTTACTCTAGGGAGGTTTGAGACAGTCACACCTCAGTCGAGTTTTAGGAAACCCCACAGGGAATTTTGAAAACTCAGATAGGAGGGGCAACCGGATATCCAAAGGCAGTAAATTCCAGAGTCTGGAGTGACTCTATGGCAAAGTCCCGATTCCCCCATAAGGGTCCAGATGCGAGGACTTTGAGCATCCGTGATGAGAGACCTAAGTTGGTAGGGGGTGGATTCAGTTGAGGTAGAAGCCGGGCAGCCCCAGGGGTGCTAGTTCTGATCACTTTCCCAAAGAGGCATCCCAAACCAAAATCAAAGGTATCTAGCTGGTGAGAGCCAACAGAGTTTCTCATATAGCTCACAACGGTGGGTGGTATCCCAGTGGTAGTGGTCACACCCCATCGCCACACTCTGTCATACAAAGATGTATATCCCGGTGGTACTGGTGCCCCCATAGCCAGCCTCAGTACAAAAATAAAAAAAAAATATCTCCCAGTGGTCCCCCTGGGCACCAGGCAAAGCCCCTCCCACACACTCACTGTAGCATTATTCATGGTGCTGCAAGAGCATATGGCGTCACACACAGCCTCCTCACACCTCCTCAGGTTGGCTGCACGATGTACCGGCAGAGTCGCGCCTCTTATAGGACAGGGTGACATGCCAGGTCCTATAAATAAAACATGCTCCTGCCTGTACAGATGGCCAGCCTAGAAGGTGTGAGAAGGTGTGCCGGTCACAAGTGCTCCCATGCTGCAGTGAGTGTGGGGGGGAGAAGTTTTTCCTGTACTGCTGGGCTCGTAAATGGGTGGAGTGGGGGGAGAACACCGGCTACCAACCAGGGTACATCTGTGTATGGCAGGGTTAGTGATCATGGGGAAGAGAGACACCACTAGCACCAGGGATATATACAAGTCTGGGACTGGGCAACTGGGGGGTGCAATGCTAACCTGCCTCATTACCCATGCAAATGAGCTTGTAATGGGCATGCAAATGGGTCCTTAGTGCCTTGCAAGCCCAATGGGCTCATTTGCATAGGTCCCATTTATTGCTGCAAAATAGTACTCCAGTGCTATCCATTCTGGTGGCGTACTTCAGGAGCCCTGTGAGGCAGTGCTAAGTGGCATACTGCTGGGCCGACATTGCCCTATATTCAGTTGAACAGTGCCGTGTACTATTCTAATGAATATAGCATCTTTGAGCACTCGGGCAAGTGCAGGTGCAGTACAAATTTTGCACTTCACTTTGCGTGTATATGAATATAGGGTCCCTGGTGTTTTGCCAAGTTCTGAACTAAAACTGCTGGTGCAGAGTGCTGCAAGTCTCCTTTGGGGTAAAAAAAGGAAAAAAAATGGAAGTGTCAAATTTAACTACACACTATATAAAATACTGGATGGGCAACCTTATGCCCAATTGGTCTGTGCAGCAACCATGGGGTTCTGATTACATCAGACATCTCAACCTGTGCTCTCAAGGTCTAATGTAATCAGAACCCCTCTGCAGCAGCACAGCCTTGTTGTGCATGGTTGCACATCCAGTATTCCCTATATTGTTGTAACATGAGTTAGGGGAAAAAAAAATTAAAGACATGTAATTGGTGAAACACCATCAGGTGACCATGGATTAAATGCCTGTATATGCACAGTTGCTGTGATGCTCCCTGAATCAATATCCGGGCAGTGCAGCACTCGTTATGTACTGGGAAAATCAGAACTGAAGGCAGTCATTAAAACCGTAATGAAGCAACAGAGTGCTCCACTACGGTCATCAGGGATACTGGGGAGTTGTAAGCAACTGCTGGCATGTAATCCACAGTTACCTGATGATGTTTCACCAATGGCATTTATTTTTTTTCCTAACCCATGTTATTGCAGGGCACTGTGTAACTGTATATCCCACATGAGATCTTTTGCCTATCGTGCCCCCAGCTGGCTAAATGCCCTCAGCACTCATATTACTGCCTCCACCTCTCTAGGTATTTTCAAATCAAGGCTTTTCTCTCACCTTGCCACCTCCAGCTCCTGTGACTGACCTGATTAAACCTCCTATTTTCTCACTACCCACCCTGTTCTGTTATTTGACAAGAGACATGTTTGGGAAACCTTTTCTCCTGCTATTGTCTGCTCCTCCACCTTTCACTTACCCTCTCTGTTCTGGACTTTTCCTTATTTGTTTCTCTAATCTGGCATGACCTCTTTCTTGTAATAATAATGTGATTATTGATATCTCATGTCCTTTTACACAAATTATTTGATATATATTTGTATATGTTTTCTTGCTCTTGACACAACACAAATTGTTGTGTTATCTATGTAACCTTTTGTACTGTACCTAATTGACGTGGAACCTTTGTAAAAGAGCCTCTGGCTCAACGGTAGTAATTCCTAGAACAATAAACTAAACTAAACTAAACAAAAAAAGTGAGCAGAGGCATGCAACTAGACACAGTAACAGCAATGGTGTGACACAGGGACATGTAAATCAGGAGTCCTGCGGTGTCCTCTCGTTGTGTGTATGTCTGTGTCACTGTCATCATCGTGTCTTAGCGCCCCTCCCCTTGCACTTTGCACCCATACATCATCCTCGCCTGCAGTCACAGTGACAGAGAAACCAGGACATTTAAGGCAGTCCTAGCACTTGAGACAATAGGAGCCCAGCAGAGTGTTTGGGGGTTATATCGGCCACCTGCCCAGCACTGTTCACCACCCACACCTGGACTGAGAATGAAGGGCAGCAGAGGGTTTCGAGGTCAGTCCGCTGGAGCAGACACAGACAGCAAAAGTGGGCAGTGATTCAGCAGCACAGTGCTGCAGGGAGTGGTGTGACAGACAGTGACAGGCAATAGCCCACCACAATTCCCCGTCCTCCCACCCCCCTCGACTAGCCAAGTAACTCCCCATACTGTAGATAAAGTAAGCAGCATCATGCTGTTGGGAGGGGTGAGACAAGGAGGCTGGAGAGAGACGGACACGCGGGACTGACGGTCTCCTTTCAGGCAGTAGAACTGCAGCAAAGAGAGAAATGTAAGTAAATGCACCTACTTTCTCCATAAAAGCACACAGAAAAACAACCTGTTTCACTGATACTAAAGCATTTCTCCTATGACTGTCTATAACATCTGTCCCCCAGCTTGCGGCAGTACAAGAGAGAGGTGGGGGGGAGCAAGAACAGAGCTTCAAACTAAGTCATGCCTACCTTATTTACTGTATGAACATAGAACTGTAGGAATATCATTTCAGGACTGTATTTGTCATTTTAGTGTGCATACAATAAACAACATATGCAAGAGTTCTCAGGACTACTTTTCAGCTCAGCGGGATACAGTACAATTGTCTCTAGTCAAATGGGGAAAAAAAACAGCCTTCTGGTTTTTTTTGTAATTGTTAAACATAACCCATATCATAAGCGCAATAACTGACTCCAGGGTATGGACTTAGACATTTAATCCACAACACTTGGCCTGCAGCCTCGTGCCTGACAACGCACCAGGCGTGGATTAAACGCCTATAATCCCATACCCTGTCGTAAACTACTGCTAACCTATACAAACTACTTAACCAGACCAACCCATTGGATATATATGCTCTTACTTCTTATGGGGGAAGGCACGCCATTGTATGTGAACATATGTTTACACTTGAAACAATGGAAAGTATCTGAGATACTTATTGCCCATCCGCATAAGCCTTTATAAGACTCTTTTCCTCTGTTGTTTGACCTAATCCTTTTTGAAATGTCTGTCCAGCATCTTTCCTCTCTTTTAGCTTTGTTCTTATGCGAAATACCTGCATAAGGGTTTTCATTGGCTATCTTGTGAAAGCGGATAAATGTAAAGCTAACCACAAACATAAACAGCTTCCAGATAGAGTGTATTCTAGGCCATTATGCACAGATGCATTGAGACAATTCCATTTGTTTTGAATGTACATTTATTGAATTGGTGGGCCTTTTTGTGACAGTGGGCTACCCCATTTTTTCAGTCTAACTTTTCAGATGCTTATGTGTGGTGTTTTTTCCTCAGTGGTCCTCCGCATGCAGATACTTTAAATCGGTTTCATTGTAATTAAATGGAACATTTGATGGCTAGATGTAAGTTTGCTCTACAACAGAGACTACGTATTTGAATTAGAACAGAAAATATGAAGATTTGAAACCATCTATGAACTTGAACAAACATGCACCAAGTCACACCTGCTTGCTTTATGGGTTACACTTTTGGATAACTGACTAGATTTGCTGTGACTGTGGTTATTCTTTCATTATATCTTTGTAATGCCTTTCTTTTCGTTTGCAAATTGTTATTACTGTATTACCTTTATTCCTTTTTTTCTCTCTCTGTTTTGTAGATTTTTGCAGTACTGGTATGTGTTACAATTTTCTGTCTCATAAAACTTTCCCACTCTTTGGGGTAGGGGGCTTGGTCATGAGATGGACCTCTCAGTCTCTGAGACACCCTGCTGCAGTACAGACCTTCATCCTGTGCCCTCTGTTGCTCCTGGACAATCTTCAATTCTCAGCCTGTTTCTACCACAGCAATGCATTTATCTTTTTTTGGAACTTTTTATCTTCACCATCATACCGCCTGCTTTTTCTGTCTCTGGAGAGTTTGTATGTGGGATGTTTCTGCACCGACTCAGTTGTTCAGTCAGCATAAATCTGCGGTGGCACTGTGTGTTGCACCGTTGTTTCCCAGGTTCTTCCGGGTCTAACACACAGAGTTTCTCGATCGCCGTCGCATGCTGGGGCTACGGAAATGTGAATTTGATCCTTTATGAATCTTCCGGACTACTCTGCTCAGCCTCCCCTTTCTTCTACTCCTGCTCCCTTCTCAGTTTGGCTTGCTGGCTTCAGCGGACATTCAGACCCCACCTGGACTGCCCCAAAGGCATTACAAGGGGCAGGTTGGACAAAAATCGCCGGGTCTTGGATACGGTCCCTCATGGAGCGAGGACAGACATGGGTTTTATGTTCTCCAAAAGGCCTGCACCAAGTATGAGCTCCACCGAGATACCTCTAGTAAGAACTTGTTAATTCAGAAAGACAGTACTGTTTCATTGTCTAAAGATGTTTCTAAGGTTTCATGGGGGATATTATGGACTCTGGCGACCCTGCTTGTTCTGCTGATTCTCCACCTTCTATCTCAGGTTCTGAGTTACCTTATTGTTTGTCCCAGGACCCAGAGGATACTGAAGATTACTTCCTCGATCATTTTTCCTGCTGCTCCCCATAGTACTTCTGGTCCTCGCTTCCTCCCGGTGAATTCTGTTCCTACTTCCTATAGTTCACTGGATACAGCTGGGGAAGGTGCCTCACATATGCTGGTTGACACTGTACCTCCGCATTTGAGCAACCCCCCTGCTAACAGAGCCTGTACTTTCCAATTTATTCAAAAACTGCTTGAGCAAGCACCCGTGGGAATGCCATCCATCTCTCCGTTGTCGGGGTGGACTATCTGAGGTTTTCGTGACTGCTATATGTGATATTCAGGCGCCCTGAAAGGCCTGCTACACTTTCGGGCCTCTGATATCTGTGCTCTGATCCACATCTACGGACGAAGACTTTGATGTCAGTTTCAAGGACTCAGCTAAGCTTGGACAGGTTTTGGCATGCTTACACTTCTGTAAAATTCTCCTCCTGGACTCCTTTTTTGTAATTCCCTTTACTAAACCAACTGTCCATTACAGTCACTATCATGTTCTGAAATGAGGTGTTAGCATAGCGTTATTTTATCATTTGCTACAAAACGATGTAATGTTCTGTCCCCCGAAGCTGTTTTGGATGATGAAGGGTTGTGGACAGGGGTTGGAGGTTTAGGTGTAGCTTTTCAGTCAACCTCGGATGTGGTGCACTTACCTAACAGTTTTTTAGGTAAGGATAGAGAGGTCTGTTTTTATTGTGGACAACCTCGGCCTGCTACAAATGTGGGAGCCACCACACATTAAGTAGTACCTGCAACTTGTTGAAATGCAGTTTATGTGGGGGTATGGACACCCTAGTGTTTCTTAATGAAAATATCTTTCAATGTAATTTGTGTGATGAATTGGGACATGCTTATCACTAGTGTCCCTAGGCTAGTAAAAATCATAAAGAGGCTGGAATCGGAGGTATTAGTTCAAAAGCTCAGGATTAAGATTCTAAGACTGGTCTAAGTTCTCTGGGACCTGTTCCCAAACCCACAATGCCCCCCATGCCTCTTATGATAGATCCTCCTATTTCCCTGCCAGTGAGTAACTCTGCACCTGATTTGGGGCAACCTCTGCTTCTGAGATGATGGTAGCCCTCCCCTCCTGCTACATCCTTTTCCACCCTGCTACTCCGATTCTGGATTCTGAAGGTTTCCACCCTGGCGGAGGCGGGTACTAGGGCTGCTGCCCATCAAAATCTGAAAGTTTCTGATATTCCCTTTTCCAATGCTTTTGACTGTCTGAAAGGTGAAAAAGATGATTGATGGTGACTCTGACGTATCTGCTTTATTATCTGACATTGATCCTCCTACATCTAAACCTCCGGATGTTTCCAGAAAGAAACTCATGAAATCTAAGAAGGGGAGTAAAAAAGGAAAAATATCGCTGTTACGGACGGTAGTGGTTGACTGACTTTTTGGCTGGCTACCCTCGACTTGCATCCTTAATGTTAGTAACGAAAAGCTATAAGAGGCATGGTTTTCACATTTATTTTGCTGCCTCACTTCTTTTGAACATTCTGTTGTTACAAGAAACCCATGTCTCTACCTTATTTGAGGCCAATAGCTTAGCGTGGGTGGTATAAAGGCCCATCCTACTGGACTTTTGGGACTGACACTCGCTGATGGTGTGGCTATACTGTTTTTCTCACCACATTCTCTGTATCTTGCATCATAGATATTTTCCTGGAAGGGTACTTATTATGGACTGCTCTATTTTTGATATTTTTTTCGTGTAATTGTAATTTATGGTCCTGAAACTAAAGCAGTCTGTATTGCTTTATTTGATTTAATCAAGCTTCGTTTTTATGTACTGGTAAACATATCATCGGGGTTTTAACTGTTCTCTAGATGTTTGTGGAACAGCTTCAGGGGAAAAAGTGTATTCGATTCCTCGGCCTTGTCCTCCTTGATTAAGGATGCAGGTTTGCAGGATGCATATAGTTTTTACATTCTGATGCAGGATACACCTACAGGTCAGTGTTCCACACTAGGATTACTATATATTTGTCTCCAAACATTGTGTTTCTAAACAGTTTGTTCTACGCCATACTGAAATTTCGATCACTGCCTTTTGATAGGTACTTTTTCATTGATTATACTTCTTTGTCCCCTGTTTCAATCTAATTTCAATGGAAATTGAATAATACTTTATTTTTTTCCTTTTCGTTCAGTCTCAAGTCCACACTATTTTTCAGGTCTGTGATTTCGTTCTCTGTTTTTATGATTCCATTTGGGATTGGTGGAAAGATTCAAGCAGGAACTGTCTTTTCTTCAACACCTTGGGAAGAAGAAGGCCGGGACAAATACTCATATACTTAACCTACCGCAATCAGTTATATAAATTGATGTCCCTCTCTGTCTCTTCTCCTGTTGATTATTCATCTCAAATCTTAAGATTTAACGTCTCACCTGTTTTCTTTCAATATGATAGAGTGCTCAACCCTAGATTTTTTTTATGTGTCGGTACCTCCCCGTCCTCTCTTCAAGTAACCCATTTTAGCCTTTAAGGGCAGACTTTCTCTACTGTCATGCATGGCTTAATGGATGAGCATGGTAATGTTATGTACACAATCCGGAAATGTTTTCTGTTATGCATTCCACATTAAGGAGTTTTGCTTTGTACTGTTCCACATCCCTCCTGATTTATCCTCTGTTTTTTGGCCCGACCCCCAGATTCTACACATCAAATACCAGACCGATTAGTCCAATTTCAAGAGAGGAAGTTGTTTTGTGTTATATCAATCTAAAATCAAGGTAGCCCCTGGACCTGATGGTCTCACATATGAGTTTTATAAAACATTTCAGGAACATTTGTTAGAAATTCTAACCCAAGTCACGCTTTTATATTGAATTCTTTAGAGATAAACCAATTTGGTATATCTTTTTTGAAATTCTCTTTAAAATAGGGATGTTCACTCCATTGCTAATTGGAGACCCTTCCTCTCCTCAACACAATTATAAATGTTATCTAACGACTTTTGTTCTCGCCTTTAGGAAGATTACTCTCGATCTCATTGATCCGGCTCAATCTCTGTGCTATACCGGGCCGTTTCTATACAATCAAACTTTTCTTTCTTTATGGGAGATTTTGAAGCTCGGAATAGTAAAGGGTTGTCAGGTTTTTGTTTTCTCTGACCAGACTAAAGCCTTCAATTCTGTATATCACAAGTATCTACTTCAGATTTTGACACTCTATGGTATTCCACAACTTGTTTTACAATGGCTCTCACACATGCTTTCCTTGATATTTCATTCCAATAATAAATGGATTCACGGGTAACACCCTTTTACAGTTGGTAGGACTCGTCAATGCTGCCCATTTAGTCCCTTATTGTACGCCTTGCCTTAGATCCCATCATTCGTTAAATTAAATGGGACTTAGTATTATTGGTCCTCGTACCTTCTCCTGATGTATTGCCTGTTAAAATTTCTTGTGTATGAATCTATGTGGTATTGCTTACATCAAACCTAGCCTCAGTGTGATACTGCACTCCAAATATTTCAATCTTTCTCTTTCTTTCGGGGGTAGTATAAATTACAAAAAGTGTATGTATTTCCTTGGACCCTGGCTCTGCCATTATTTCAAGGGGTAATGGTATTAGGTTTGTACTACTCCCAAAAGAATTCTGGGACTCTGGTTTAATGTTCCGGATGGAGCTGGTTATAATTGGGAAACACGCCTTCACACTTGGTGAGTCTAAAGTCCAGATTTGGAAGACTTGGAACTTGGGGAAAAGAAGAGGGTTCTGGTGGTGAAGAATTTTACTCCTATTTTTTTTAATATTTAGCCATATTTATGCTCTCCTAAGAACTTAGAAACTAGGATTTATAGCACATTTTTCAGATGATTTGGGGTAGCCATCTTAATCCCATTAAACGGGCTGTGACTTTTTACCTGTCCACCAGGGTGGTCTGGATATGATACACCCTATTGCTTTTTCTATCCTTTTTCTCTTCCACCTTTTCCAAAGTTTTAGATATTCCTTTTTCTGTTTGTGATTCATGGGTGTGTAGTGCTGTGACTCTATCATGACTGCTTGGACTGACCTCCCTCACCTTCTCGTGTTTCTGGGGTTCCTTCTTATGTCATAGTCTGCACACTTGAGAGCTTGGAAGTTAGTAAGCCTTCTTTACTATCCTCATCAGAAACAAATATATGTGGCTTTCTGATGGCTTTTAAGCCGTGTGCTTTCCCACATTGTTCTCCAACTGGTATGTCTAATGCTTTAAACATTCTTAAAGATAAACTGATTCCACCCACATGTGGGATGTTTCTGATGTGTTGCCATGGAAACTACAAGTTCAGGTAATCTAAAACACAAACCTCACAGGAGCGGTTTTGTCCTAAACCCTTTGTGTTCAATTAGAAGAATCCATGGATCATTTTTTTACTTGTGCAGATGCCCGTTTGTTCTGGAAAACATTGGCAAACAAGTGGAAATGGCCCTTCCTGGAGCAGGATTACATATCAAGTATTTATTTTGGGTGCTTACTGCTCCATGGCACATATTTCATCCTAGCACACTCAGGGTCTTGTTTGCTATTTGTAAGTATTATTTATGGCAAGCCAGATGTAATATGTATTGCAAACAAATTCGACAATACTCATGGATATTATATCTTATATTGAAACTGCACTAATATCTATTAAGAATCTGAATATAAACAGTTTACTCCCTCAAGGTTTCATCTCTCTGGGTTCATTTTGATTTTTGTTCTTAAGTTAGGATTGTTACTTTCACCTTGTATAAATTCCTTGCATGTCATGTATACTGTTTTTCTACTTGCTTATTTTGTTTCTGGTTTTATGATATACTGATTGTATATGACTTCTTATGTTCTTGTTATTTAGTTTTTTGTTTTTACTTGCATTGCTTGATGTTATGATTTTCTCAATAAAAAATTCCCTACTCTGCTGCTGCATTGTTGCCAGCAGGGGACGCTTGGCCACTAGCGTTGCTATGGTCAGTCGGCCTAGAATGCTGAAGGAGATAATGCATCTAATACAGGGAGCTGGCCTCTCTCCTGTACTGTCTGATCCAGAGGCTGTTGTTGCTGCTTAGGATGTGGCTGAGGTTGTTGACCTCAGTATTCTTACCTCTGATGGTGCTGCTGCTATGGCTTATTCTGCTTGTGAAATCGTGCCTTCTTTGCCTTCAGATAAATCAGGGCTGATCGCTGCATTCTCAGTTACTACTGCAAATGGACTTACTCGACCGTGAAATTGCTGGTTTTTCGATGTTGCTGGATCCTCTGCGATAGTGTCTTCTGTTTCTAGTCGGATGGCTTTGGCGGCTGGACCAGAGGAAAGGTGTGTTTCACAGAATACGGTCGTTCCTACACTTCCTACGGACCATTTCCTGATTCTCGGGCTGGCAGTCTGACGGGTTCTGTATCCGTGGCCTCAAGCCCCTGCACACTGTTTCTCCTGCGCCTATGATGGTGCCCCTGTTTCTCCTTTACCTGTTCAGAAGTGTCCTTTGCTGGACAGGACGTTTTTCACCTCCTGGAGTCCAGAGACCTGGATGGAGCAAACTGCCTGGAGTTCCTTCTGCTTCTGGAGCTGAGGGGTCAAGCACTTCAAAACCAGTGATTTTACCTTGGACACTTCTTGGTCTCCTGATCAGGTACTACGGGAGGCTGGTTGGGAACAATCAGGTGGTGGGTCCTGGTCTCAGACTCACAAGATCCTTCCTCTATTAGGATGCTGAAAACACTGTAAATCGGTGGATGCTGTGTCTTCTGTCCTCTGAGCTCCAACTTGCCTCAGGGTAATTTATCTGCTTCTTGTGCTTTGGACTCTGTGTCTGTTAATAAAACTGTTGGGGGATATTGCTGTGTTGGGGGATATTGTGGTTTCTGAGGTTCCTGTTTCTGGTGTTGGGGTGCATGCCTCTGCTTCTCAGTGTCCCACCTCGAGCTTGGTTTCTCCAGCTTCCGAGGAACCAAGAGGCTCAACCCCCGCTACACCAGGCTGTTCAGGTCAGGACCCTAAGGCTTGGCAGGGTGGGGCTCCCAAACCTGGTATCTCAGTGGGTTTTAAGCTCACGGATTTGTTCCAGTCGCATAAAGGTGAGCCTGCTTCTAGACGCAATGCTGTCCATTTTTTATATAAAGGAGGGTTGGATACTCCCCCTGACAGGCTGTATGTTGCTAAAAATTTGCTTAAAGGGTCGATGCATTTTTTCCCATCGGAAATATTTGCCCTGATTAGTTTAAGGAATTCCAATTTGATGTAAGCTTTAAACATGTTTCCCATTTGGATCGCTTTTGGGTCCAGTATGCTAAATTTAAAGCTTTCCCCCTTTAGGCCCCCTTCCATGTTTTCCCTTTATCGAAACCTGCTGTTAAGACTATCACTGTTATGTTTAAAAACGAAGGAGTCAATGTTGAGGACATTTTATTTTGGCTCTGACAGAGATGTGAGGTTTTAAATAAACCCACCCCAACTTTAGATAGTGAACAGATTTGGGATGGGGGATGGAAAGTTCGGGTTAAGCGGTTTTCTTCGGACTCTGGTCCAGCTCACTTGCCTAAATTGTTTTTCCTTGGGAAAGATAAGGGGTTGATTATTTTATGCAGGGCAGCCTAGGTCTTGCTTTAAAGATCATGTGCAACAGATGCATGATTTCTGTGACAAAATTATATATGCTGCTTCCTTACCTGGCAAATGTCTGTGCTGTGTGCTCCATTTGCACCATTTCAGTGTGTTTTCAGTATAGAATAAAATATTATAACCGAGTATCACGCTCTCGACGCTCAATCTATTTTTATCCACAGAGCTCCGTTTTGGCAGCAGACATCATGCGTAATGACATCATTAGGTGGGGACATGCAGACGGAGCTCCAGTGAGAAGCTGACTGCCATCATTCCCATGAAACTGTAAACACAGCACCAACTATTATTGTGGCGGTATTAAATTATAACGATGTCCTCTGATGATGAGAGTGAAATGTCAGCTCTGTCTTGTGCTGTCGTTACAGCCGTGAGCATTGAGCCTTATTTATTCAAGCCACTTGCCTCTGCGTTGTCAGCTTCTGGCAACAATCAGCCTGACAGCTCTGCAGATGACAGCAACGGAGAAGGATATATGGATGTTTCAGAATGGTAAATATGTGTCCTCACAAATAATGATAATTTATTTTTTATACGGTACATTATACATTTCATGCATTCAGCCTGATATGCCCCCCACCCATTTCCACTCGCACAGTCAAAGTGGGTGTAAGATAGTGTCCAGGATAGTTATTTGCCTTCCACACAAGTATTAGTGTATGCCACTTGAAGGAAATCATATGTTTTATGCCCTGCACATTGTTTTACCACTTTATCATTTTCAAATGCCATCTGCAACCCTGCACTTTGTTATACTGCCATCTGCAACCATGCAATGTTATCTTATAAGTTTGTCACCTGTAGCAGTGAATGTGTTTCAGAACTGCATTTAGAGGGCTCTAACTGTGTTCATATACAGTATGCAGTAACGTTAGAAGTATGATGGGTTAGGGCTTATGTGTATTGCCTTATGTGTTATAAGCAGTATCCATCATCGTGTTGTTGTACATGCAGTGTTCATAGTTGTGTTGTATTACAAGAGATGAATAGTAACACTGTTATGCACTGATGTTATTTTGTGTGTGATCAAGTGATACTTAGAGGAAAGTGCACATTGGCACAGTAAGCTAAGTATTGTTTGTAAATGAGACATATGATGACATAGTATGCACCAAGGGGCTGTGGGATTGAAACACAGATCTCCAGATCTGCACCTCATAGCCTCAACACTCTATTCTATGCTGCTTTCTATGACTGGTTAAAGTATATTGCTGTACATGTATGACAGTAGCCACAGAGTGTTGCACACTTATGTCCAGTGATGCAATATGTCAGAAATTGTTGTAGCTGGTGTCTGTATGGCTATATGGCTGTCCCACACATATGATATCATGGTACTCAGTGTCATCCTTCATTACTGGTGTGAATAATGCAGCTTGTAATCATGTCACCCATATTGTGTTTATGTTGCCACTTCTCAGTTATGTACATTTCATTGTGTTTTGGTAGCTTTATATTTTTTACATTTCTCAACTATGAAGATGCCTTAGTCATCACCTGCCTGTCCATTTCTGTATTCACGATGGTTGCTATGGTGTGATCCCGTCGTGCTTAATTACTGGTTGGCACAACTGTGTTACGCTTGGTGACAGTGTTTGATATGTGAATTTTAACCTGAGTTTGACAAAGGAGGAGAAGACTGAGAGTCTGGATGACTGTCTCTTCTAATGTGGTGAGTATAGGATGCAGTGTGTATTCTTCCAAAGTTGCATGCCCTGGCTGAGTATGTGGGTTGGTAGTTGGTGTCTGTGGGCGTGCAATGTGGTGTTGGATTGCACGCTGCACCACTGGGCATACAAAGCCGAAATACATGATCTCCGCTGATAGGCTTACATTCTTCCCACTGTCAGTGGCCTCACATTCACTGCTGGGTTTTCTTGAAGTTCCTCCAGTTCCTCTGCATGTGCTGTCATGTAATCCACCATTACATATATAACAGTGGTTTCATCAGTTTAGTTCCTTTCTCCGCTCTGATATCGGGGTGATATAGGATAGTGCATGAGTAGTTAACAACAGGGCTATTCTTTCACCGAGTTGGTACTATCATGACAGATTACCTCTAGAGCGCAGCTGGAGAGGTAATCAGTCATCATAGTACCAAAGAGATGAAAGGACAGCCATGTTGTTAACTGGTATTCATGCAGTCTTCTGTATAGTGTATACTGTAACGTCATTGACTCCAAAAAAAAAAATACTACATCTTTTTTGTTAAATAACAGTAACTGTCAGATTGCTGCTTGAGAGCACCATGTATGACGTCCGCACTGCAGCAGAACGAAAAGTCTTTTTCGTTCTGTTGTCCTGCAGACATCAGTAGTGACAACAACATTTTCAGAGCACTAGATTTCAGTGAACAACAACGTACCACTATACACTATAATGCAGTTTATTTGGATGGTTCTCTCCAAGTGGAGTGAGATTGGCCGTATCCTGAGGTGTGCATTTATTGCTAACAGTGGAGTGACGACGGCATAGGGTGGTCAGGGTTACAGCGTCATAAACAATTTTCGAGAACAAAGAGGCTACTTATTTAAATAGTAATGTACTTCTTTTTTTGTGATGTTGTGACTTCTTTGTGTCATGCTATAGCAGTCAACACAGTTGTAAGCAATATGTAGTATGTTGCAGTGGAGGCAATGAATACTGCAATCTGATTTTGAGTACAATTACTGCTTTTTGGCATTCCGGTAAATGATGCATTCAGGTCATCCTGTCATTGTATCATTTTCTGGAATGACCACTAAGTTATATTCTATGCAGTTACATTGCTTTTGGATGTATGTATGCTAAGCCATTTTGCAGACTGATGAAAAATGAGTGATAACTGCTTTATATGCCATAGTTTGTGTATGTTGACTTTTGTATTTTTAGTAATAGCCAAATATGTCCATTGCATATGTTTCAGGTGCAGTTGCAGCAAATGTGACAGAATGCAAACAGTTATAGAGAATTGATGCTGCTGGTTCCTACTCTGTTGTCTCTGAGAAGTTTGAGATGTGTGATGATCTTCAATGTGTGACTGAATTACCAGGATTTTCTTCGCGCTGTCTAAATGAGGATGTCCTTCAGTCTTGCTTATACGAATACATTGAGATGGATGGTCCTGTGGGAGACAACAAGTCCAAAAATGAGTATGAATCGAATTTTTTTCATAATACCATTGCAACAAATGTTGACAGTGTGTCATTACCTTGTTATATTACCATCTTTGGTCCAAACGTCGATACATCAGTTGTCCTATGGTTGTATCACATGGTGTCATTCATGATTATGCACACTCTATGTATGCTGTGTTAGTTCACAAAAGTTGTTATTCACATGGTGTTTGTGTTTTGTGCATACTTTCTGCACAACATGACTATGGTGACACAGAGCAAAGGATGGATATGCAACTGTGTGGTATTTCAGAACATAAACAGGTATATGCATGCATCACAAAGCCAGAACTGTACTAATGAATCCATATCTGGCACGCTATCCTTGCACTGCTTTCCTTATGGTGTTGTGAGATACAGACAGACATCACAGAGCTGTGTTTCAACATAGTGTTTTGATAGCCCCCTCATTAACAGTGGTACTGTCATTTTGTTACATGGTCCCGAAAGGTGATCACCCGCAGTGAATGCGAAATCACCTTTCAGGACACAATAACGTCATGACAATGACTGAATTGCTGAGTAGGGCCCCAATAACTGCTATGTTGAAAATCTGGTCCAAAATGCAAAACATGCCTGCTGATATGTACCTAATTTGAAAGAAAACCTATTTATGCCATTATACAGCTTACCGCCATTTCTTCAATTCGTGTCGGCTTTGAAGAGTTCAGACATGTTCCCGGCCACCGAACATCGCCTACGGACTCCAGAGGTAAGTATGGGTGAGGGTGGTGTGGGGCAGGCTGCACAGTGGGTGGATGCGGGATGGGCCATGGAGACTATGAGTGACTGTTTTCCTTTTACAGGTTCAAAACAAGGAAAGGAAAAAAAAGACTGCGGGACCTTTTTTTTTTTTTCCACTGGATTTTGCACGAATGGGTCGGCTCTCAGCATGCCATGTAACTGTTTGTGGAGGTGTCTGTAGCTGACGGTGGATTATGCACCCCCGAAGTTGGCAGTTCGGCAGCCAGTGTGCTGCCATGTATATACTGGCAGCGAGCATGGCAAGAAAAGGGCCGCTACATCGGATGAACTTTGCTCTAATTGCAACGGGCCTTTTCTTACAGTTGCTCACCACATTATGTATGCATGGTGTATCGACGGCATGCAGGCTGATTGTGGAATGCGGGACACACCTACTTGTTCATGGTCTGCATTCACTGAACAGCGACCACACCTACAAAGCTGCACTATCCCAAGATGTTGGCTGCGCAAGCGCGCCAACATAAAAACGATCGTTCCATTCCTATCTCTGAACATTCCATTTAGGGGCATTGATTTCTTTTCTTGTACTTATTGTATTGTATGTGTAATACAGCTATTACACTGGTTTTCTACATAATCACTGAACTTATTTGTTCATGGGCCAGGCATGTTGTATGCAGACTAACTGCGTCACACTTGCAGATGGCAGTATTACAACAATTCATCTGTAGTGTGCACTTAATGTATAATGACAGTCACAGCATTTGCTTACTGTATACAGGTGTGTTACTGTTATTGTTTTTAAACTCCTTTCTGCTTCTTGTCCACAGGTTACTTGGTACATGGCGTACATTTTTTATTGGGTATGGCAGAGACATGGTCCTCGAACCGGAAAGTGCACCTCCTGTGTGGTGTTGGCGATCGTGCGCTCGATTTCCATCAGAGACATACAAAGGGTTTCATGAGGCATGAATGTAAGTTTTGGAGGTAGATGTGATCTTCTATGAAATGCAACGTTATTATTTTGTTTGAATCACATTCATTGTTTTGAAGTTTCCATTGAGAACAGCAGAATTACTGCAATCAGATGTCTGTGATGACAACACATAGCTGAACACAGGGTTGGTGGTATGTTTATATTGACCACATGGTACTGTCCAATGACCACAATCAGCCAATGTGCCAAAGGAAGGAAGAAGTAGAACATATACTTTTTTCCCATATGAAAACGTTCCTTCAGTTGTGGAACTGTATGCTTTAACAAGGCACACAACACACGGGTTTGATAAACACACCACAATCCTGTCAACATCACTGTTTCAAGACTGCTCTGACATTTTTCAGGAGGTATCAAGTGTGCTGTGTATCTTTTAAAGCATGTTGTTAGAATTTCACATACTCTTTCTACTGTTAATGGACACATGTTTTGTTACTGTTTCTTCCTGTGCCAAATGGCCATTTCTTAGTAGTCATTGCAAAGTATTGTGTGGACATTATTGTCAAAGTTTGAAGTTTTCTAATCTCTTGATCTGTCTTGCTTTTCACTGGTGCTTATTAGCTGATTATATAGAGATATATATGTCTGTTTCCAGATACAGTCAGAGCTTAAAATACATTTCTCAGCCAGATTGTGGATGTATCAATTATATCTGTACTTTCTTATATATCATTGTAATGAAAGTCATATAATAGTACGGCATAGCTGGCCCATTGGCGCAGCAGTGGTATTTCCGCAGCAGTGGTATTTCCGCTTGTGACACTGGCGACCCGGGTTTGGGAACGGACCTGGGTCATCGGAGGACCACTCGGGGGGAGGAGGATAGAGCATCCTAAGGACAGCTCTCCTTCTCCCAGGGGAGGGCGTGGGATGCGTTCAGCACACTGAGGGCTCCTAGTGGAGGCTAGAGGACCCTAGGCGACTGACGGAGCTAGGTCTGGTAGGCGGGGACAGATGCCATGCATCATTGCACGTCCCTGCCTCCGTAAAAAGGAGGAATAAACTTGAGGTGAGGGCAACGTACATATGACCCCCCTCCCTGGAGGATCTCGGAACATCACCGCCACTGCGGATCCCCGACCAGATATTAGGCCCATGAGTGCAGGTGTAGGTGGCCATGGCCCCGCCCTCTGGGGGGGCAAGCCGGGGGTGACTGGGGATCTCGGCAGCCATAGGTGGTGGTGGAGGTCCCTGGGGCACCGTGACAAGGGCAGAAGCATCATGAAGCCCAGCCCAGAAAAAATCGTAAAAATAAATAAATAAATAAAATAATAGTATGACAAGAGAGAAAATTAGTCTGTGATTGGTCAGTGTGGGACTGTACCCGTGATATTATCTGATCATAACATCATGGCAGTAGTCCCGATACAGTAACGAGCACAAGGAATGCCAAAAAATATTTTGTTCCGCTGCTGCTTGCTGCCATTTTGTACTGGACGCCTGCATGTGTTGGCACATTTGTCTGCTCACAAAGAAATCCGCAGCAGTCCCAAATGACCTCCATTGAGCTCAGTCACTCCCCCTCCCTCCCTCACTCGGTCTTTATGTGTCTCTGGGCACTGCAGGGTGCCCTTTTATACTGTGCTCCTGCCTGCATCGGTGCCTTTTCCTGACCACAAAGAAATACACAGCAGTCCCAACCAAGTTCCGGTGAGCTTGGTCACTCCTCCCTGTCTTACTCAATCCTAATGTGTCCCAAACACTGATCTCCTACCGTGATGGCTGAATTCTCGCCGAAGCTCGGAAACACATTTTGGCAAGGATGTGAAAAATGACAGCTGTACTATTGACAAGGAGGTGTTGAACACTGGCAGTGTTTCAATGTGTCCTGAAAATACTGCAATTTAGAGTTACCAGCGCATGTAGTAAATGCGCAACGCACGCTTGCAACACAGTAATTTTATGTATTCTTTTCACAAAATTTGCAACATATGCTTTTTGATAGACCACCTCTTGAACACTGGCAATGTCGTTTTGGTAATTCATTACTCGGTCCCGAAAGGTGATTCCGCGAAATTACTGCAAAGTCACCTTTTGTGGCTGAATAATTTATTTATTTATTTATTTAGCTTTTCTTGACCGGGTAAGTGCACTAGACAAATCCTGCCTATTTTCAGGCACGACCCGGGGGGAGGGGGATACAGATGAATTCCAACTGACCTTGAACCAGATTAAGCTGTTGGTGGTATTTTTAGTGAATGAGGGAAATTTGGCCAGGACACCGGGGAAATTCCCCTACTCTGTGCTGCTGTCCCAGTGGCCAGAGGGGGAGTATGGGCATAGAGGAGCTCTGACTGAGAGCAGCATGGCTCAGTTAGAGCTTGGGAAGACGGAGAGAGCGCTGGTTAGCGCGGTGTTGGAGGAGGAGAATTTGGTAGAGGACGTTCAGAATGATGAAGTGAAGCAGTTTTCGGACAGTTTATCTACAGAGGACGTTCCGAGTGAAAGAAACAGGCAAGATACCTTTCTTATTGCTGATGCAGAGGACTTGCCGATTCCAACTGCAGTAGAAATGGACTGGATGCCTTTAAATCTGGCTAGGAAAGCCGGCAACGCGGAAATGGAGAAACAAATTGGCGACAGTGTGGTACCGTCTCTCGCGAGACTGGCGAGGGCGATTTATGTCACTATGAGCTGAAAAACCGCTATGGAGGTCGGAGGAGGAAGAAAAGCAATGGAGAGGAAGAAATCTGCAGTAGTGGCCTCAACGAACAGGGAAATGGAGGCGAGAGGGTTCAGGTTAAGTGCAAACAACTTGGGATGTGTGAGTAACCCGAATTCAGTTCAGAACTTTGCTCCATTACAAGTAATGAAGGATTCTGGTTTTGTCCTTAATACCACAGTTATCAATGAGACTGAAAAGGACAATGTATTATATCAAGTTGAGACTGATAATCAATCTGCAGTGACTGAATTTATGTTCCCTTCTAGTTCTAAAATTGGGAAAACAAATCTTGAGTCTCTGTTTAATAAAAAACAAGGAGCTGGTTGTTTGAAGGGAGTAGGGGATCATGATAGCTCCTGGTCTCCTCAATCAGCATTAAAGGCAGCTGGATGGAAGCAGAAAGACAAAGGGGTATGGACTCCTGATTCTTCTTGGGAAAATTCCTGGGGATGGCGGTCGGTTGCTCCTGTGTGGAAGCCAAGGGAAGGGGGGGTTACATGCATCTTCCCAGGAAACTGTATCAGCTCCGGTAGTTGAAAAAGATGACCCTAGGGCAGTAACAGGCAGAGAGAATAATGTTCCTCTAAGAAAGGAAGAAAATACTGAATTAAATGATTTAGGTCAGTCAAACATTAATGTGGAGAAACAAGACAAACCCCTTTTATCTAGCCTTTTTTCACAGAGTAAAAGGGAAGCAGCCCCTAGAAGGAATGCGGTGAGGATTCGCTACAAGGGTGGATTAAAAGATAGACCCAATAGATTTTATGTGGGTAAAACTTTAATTAAAGATTCTTTGAAATTTTCACCTAGGGATGTCTATACATTTATTAACATTTCAGGTGAGGATAATTTTGATATTAGTTTCGTTCACCAGCATTACTTGACCTTTTGGGAAAGATATAATCAATGAAATTTTCACCTTTGTGGACGCCTTTTTGTGATTCCTCTGTCTAAACCCTGATAAAGTTTGTAACAGTGATGTTTAGAAATGAGGGTGTTCAGGTGGAAGACATTAAGTTTTGGCTTTCACAGAAATGTGAGGTCTTGAGTGAGCCCGAACCCATTTTGGATTCTGAATTATTTTGGACTGGAGCATGGAAATTTAAAGTCAAACTTAAACAATCAGCAACTAGTATAAACCATATTCCAAACTCCTTTATGTTAGGGAGGGACAGGGGGGTTTATTTCTATAGCGGGCAGCCCAGGGCCTGCTATAGATGTGGGTCTACAACTCATTTATCTAGCGTTTGTGACCAGCCAAAATGTGACAACTGTGGGGAGGTAGGTCATAGTATCCTTTCTTGTACAAATGTGTTAAAGTGTGATTTGTGTGAAGAGAAAAACCATGCTTTTAAGGACTGTCCCTGGGCTGTACAAAATACACATGCTAGTGGTATGTCAGATCTTTTGGTACAACATGCACAAGAAGCAGGAGAGTCTCTCCACGAAATAACAGTTGAGCGGGAGGAGATTTTTCCGCTGAAAAAAAAGGAACCTTTGACGGGAAATATTATGGCTGGAGGGCAATTAGGGCAGCAGGGAGAATCTAGCAAAGAGGGGCTTGAGCTACTACAACCAGTTTGCTATCTTGATTCTGTAGATGAGAAGTGTGGTAAGATTCAGGGTAAGCTTGATCCACCTAAACCCCCTCCATTATTACGTAGGTCAGGTAGAGTAGTAAAGAATGTGGTACCAGTGGAGATGGAGGGTTTAGAATCCAAGAATCCTTTTGAAGAACTAGCATGGGGAGACTCGGAAATGGACATGGGGGATACGGATTCCCAATTATCAATTCAGGAGGGAGAAAAGGCACATAAGGACGATTACAAGGGTAAGAAGAAGAAAAGGAGGAAAAAATGACATTAGAATACTTAGGCAAGCTAGATTGGGTTACTGAATGGAGATCACTTGGGCTACTTTTAACACCCATAGTTTATTAAAGACAATTAAGAGATGAGCAGTGTTTCAAATAATTGCTGACTTACATATTTCTATCTGCTTCCTGCAAGAGACATGGATGTTCTCTAATTTACATTTTAATGTTTTCTCTAAAGATTGGCCCTGGGGACCATCGTTTTGGTCATTTGGGGAGGACAGGGCGGACGGAATAGGTATTCTCTTCAACTCATTTAATTTCCAGTTACTGAAGTTAATAGAAGTCTGTCCGGGGAGAGTGTTAGTGCTTGATGGATTATGGTATGGTAAAAAGATTAGGTTAATTAATATTTACAGTCCACAATCAAAGGCGGAAAGGGTGGAGTGTTTTTCGGATGTACGTCCTTACTTGGTAACAACATTACCGATTTTTTGGGGAGGGGATTTTAATTGTAATTTAAGTAAGGCCAGAGGGACAGGTGGTTTAGGAAATGGAAAGAAATTATATTGTGACTCGTACTGTCTCCAGAAGATTGTTAAAACTGCAGCTCTGATTAGTTGTATGGATAGCTCAAAAAAAATGGAATAGGTACTTTTTTTACTAAAGGAAAAAGCTTTGAGATAGATTATCTTTTTATATCTAAGGAGATACAGTTTCATAGTCCACAGGTTATTCCCATAGAATTTTCAGATCATGCTTTGTTACTAGTTAAGGTAGGGACACATCAAGGGTTTAGTCGGCTTAACTCTATTTGGAAATTAAATACATCATGCCTTAAAGAGAAGGTTGTTCAGGAAGTTATCCATAGTATTTTGCAAGCTAGGTTATCAGTAGCCTTTTTGTACCAGGATCCTGGGAGATGGTGGCAGGAGACTAAGCAAGATTGTATTAAATGGTTTAAACATTTTGGGGCAAGGAGAAGAAATACTGATTTTTTAGAATATCTCAGACTTAGAAGTCAGCTCTTTCATCTCCTTACATGTGCTAACACCACTAGAAATAATTATGCAGAGCAGATAGCGAAGATTAAAAGTTTAATGAAAAACACACAGTATGATAGAGCAAAAACTTTGCAAGCATTGGTTCAAAATCATTTAAAGAAATCGGTTTTTGGAGATCCCTTTGAATTGTGCAAAACAGTTAAGGAAAAGGTGAACCTAGATTTTTAATACAAGGGCATTCTACAGTTTCCTCAGTTAGTGCACTAGGGACTATTAAAAATCATTTCGAGGTCTAGAGTCACAAGCGTTTCTTCATCTTTACTAATTTTGCAGTTTTGGGACCCAGTATAAATCAAACTTGGAAACAGAAGGATTTAAAAGTTCTTGAGCGCCTATTTCCAGATGGAAATTTTGGGAGTCATTACATCACTTAAGCTGAATGTGTCCCCGGATTGGATGGACTACCCAATGAGTTTTATAAAGTATTCTCTTCAGATTTAACAGATTGCCTCTGGATAATATTTAATTTTTTCTAAAGTTAGAGTGAGTCTAAATTCCTTCATGGAAGGTCGGCAGGTTTATATTTTTAAATCTGGAGATAGGGGAGACTTTAAAAACTGGAGACCACTAACTCTGTTAAATACAGATTACAAAATTTTGGCTTCTATTATTAGCAATAGATTGAAAGGGGCGGTAGAGGATTTATTTTTACCTGTGCAACACAGTGGGATACCGAATAGAATAATTCATACTATATTAGGATTTATCAGGGATATAATTGAGCAGGTTGGGGATGGGAGTTCTTCAGGGGTTATTGTTTCAGTAGACCTTGAAAAGGCATTTGACAGGGTAAATCATGAATTTTTATTCCTTACACTGAAGTGGTTTGGGATTCCACAGGGTATTATAAATCTGTTAAGGGGACTATACAAGAATGCAAAAGTATGCCCAGTATTGAAAGGCTCTTTGGGAGAAGGATTTATTATGAAATGTGGAGTGAGGCAGGGATGCCTTTAAGTCCGCTTTATAACTTTCCCTAGACCCCTAATAAGAGCAATATGTCTTCCACCATTATGGATAGGAATAAGAGTACCAGGGGTTCCGACCTCAGGACTAATTCAGGCTTTTGCAGACGATATTTGTTTATTTTTTTCAAACCATTTAGATTTTTCGAAATTTATCACAGTTTTTACAGAATATGCTGAAATATCTAATGCCAGACTAAATCCGTTAAAATTTAAAGGGCTTTTGTTGGTGGATTACCTGCAGGACTCATTTTCCTATAATTTAGTAGACTTTTCACATAGGCCTTTAATTATTTTAGGGGTAGAATTTCAAACTCAGAATTGCCCAATAGAGGTTGGTCAAGAGTTTTAAATGCATTGTCTCAAAAGTGAACATTTGGAAAGGGTTTAAATTTACTAAATTAAAAGAATCCAGATTATTAAACAATTTGTTTACCTCGACTACAGTATATTGCAGTTCTTTACCTATTACCCATACAGCTGGAAACCAGATTATATAGTATATGTTTCCAAATGTTATGGGGTAGTCAGCTAAATCCAATTAAGAGAGGATGTACATACCAGAGTAGAAAACAAGGGGCCTGGGATGATAGACCTCGTAGTTTTCTGTTTTCGTTATTCTGTACCTTTTCTTTGAAGAAATGTTTGCAGGGCTCGTTAGATCTAGACAGTATACTTTTCAGGAACCTGTTGAAGGCATATCTAAATATGTGGAAATCATTACCAAATGGGCAGCAAGATTACGGGCACCTGATTATTTTAAACCAATAGCTCAAAACTATTTAGATGGCATATCACACAAGATATGATTATAAGATACACAGCAAACGGTTTATACAGAGAAATCATGACACAATACGCTTTGATTGAGCCATCTTTTTAAAATTGTCGAAGGAAAATATAAATAATGTATTGGAACAGTTAAATAATCAAGACTGCCTCCTATATGTGGGAGAATACGTGTTAACTATGTATGGGAAACTTAATGTCAGAGGAACCGCAAACACAAGGCAATCAAGATAGAATTTGTCCTTATCCAGAATGTGTTAATATGGAAGAGTCGATGGAACATTTCTTCTTTCATTGTTCCTTTCCTCACAGTTATGGGGTTATTTGGCCCAGAAATGGAATCTTACATGGTTAGCCAACATAGATTATGACCTTTTAGTTATTGTATTTTCCCTACTTCTTTAAGGAATTTAGAAAGATACACTGAGAGTTTTTGGCCACCTTACGGTTTTGCCTATGGCATACCAGGGTTCAATGGGTTATACCAAAAAAAACCTTCCTTTGAAGGTTTTAGACTATATGTTTCAAATATGTTAAATAAGGTATATCAGGAAGAAAGTCAATGTTATAATACGGAGAAAGTTAGAAGGTGGTGGAGGGGATTTCTTCATTTTGTCAAATTTAAATAAACATAAAATGAAAGAGAGATTAGTAATGGAAAAATTGCAAACATATTAATAGAGGATATTATAGAGTAGTAGACAATTGCATAGAGACTGTTTTTACTCAATTTCCTGAGTGCTATTATTTTGTATGTTTTTATATTATCCTTTTTTTGTTCAGCTTTATGCAGAATTTTTTCAAATGTATTAGTGTATTGTTATGATTCCTTTCTATTTTTGATTTGGACTTATATGTGTTTATTCAATAAAAGTTACCCCTACTCTTTTCGATAAGTGCCATGGGATCTTTAACATCCACCTGAACTACCACCAATCCAGGCAGATGGGACCTCGGTTTAACGTCTCATCCGAAAGACGGCACCTCAGAAATGCAGCACCCCTCTCATGCTGCATTACAGTGTCAGTACTGGGATATTAACCCAAGTGCCAGATGTGGGAACTGAACCCACAGCCCTCTGATCTCCCGGCCTCAGAGGTGAGTGTGCTACCTACTGAGCCACTGACACTGCTAATGCCATGACAGTGGTACAGTTCATGAGGAGTGGTCCCAAAAACCACATGTTGAAGATCTGTGGCACACTGGATGAACTGGTATCAGCAGTGGCGTGCCACGCCATTGAGGAAAGCGCCCACAACCATGTTCGAGCAAGCTGCCGCAACATGTTTTTGCACTTCTTGCATAGCTCACAGTTTGTTTTGTGGAATTAAACATGACCATTATAATGACACAGCAGAGCAGGGGTGTACAGTACTCATCATGCAGACACAACAGGGGTGAGATGACAATGTACCAGGGAACTGGAAGACTACATGTGTTAGCATGCACAGACCTTCACATTATGCCTGTTGTCCCATGGGACCTGTTGGCATTTGCTTCTCTCGCCTTAACATTTCCAACCTATCCCATAGTGTGGAGTCTCCCCTCTTCCACCCCACTCCATACCAAACAGTCTCTGGGGACTGGTTGGTACTTTGTTACCTCCCCCAAACCCTGTCTGCCTTTCAGAAGTCTTGGTGACACTTGCATGTCCAACCAGACACTGCTTTCCTCTCCATAACCATGTCTATCTTTCATGGTGCCTGCTGTCTCCCATCACCCCCCCCCACACACACACACCTGGCAAAACTGCATGAACAGTGAGTAGCATGGTGTATATCATAGACATATGAATGTACTGTCATATACTACTTTCATCATGTAAAAACCTTTATTATTACAGGTAATAGCAAGTCCGAACCATAACATGTTGATTAATTCATGTCATCTTTGTATGCTCTACAGGTACATCTTTGAAAGTACTCTGCACCACAAATAGAACAATATTGCATGAAGAACTCAATGTAACCTTTTCAGCAATGTCTGTTTGTTATTGCCATTTGTAAGACTGTTCTTGTACCTGTGACACTGGTATATCAATACTGTATCAGTTATACACAGTCACAGTTTAGAAATGTCAGTACTTATTTCATTGGTGCTTCAATAAACACACATTTTTTATTATATATTTTTTGCGTACTGACTTTCATAAAACATAGAAACATAGAATTTGACGGCAGATAAGGACTGCTTGGCCCACCCAGTCTGCCCATTTCCCTACCTACTGGATAAGTTGCAGATCCTAGTTAACCAGCAGCCTACTCCTTCCTACCCCCAGCCCCTAGAATGGCCATATGACTGTCCCATGCATGCTTGAATTCCACCAGTTTTTGACTCCACAACCTCCTCCAGAAGGCCGTTTCATGCATCCACAACCCTCTCTGTGAAAATATACTTCCTTAAATTACCTTTGAGCCACCCCCCCATCTTCAAATTGTGCCCCCTTGTTCTTGCACACCTCTTTTTTTGAAAGATGCTACCCTCTTGGACTTTGTTGATTCCCTTGAGGTACTTGAACATTTATATCATGTCCCCCTCTACCTCCTTTCTTCGAGGCTATACATATTAAGCTCCTTTAGTCTCTTTTCATAAGTCTTCCGGTGCAGACCATGCACCATTTTAGTGTCCCTCCTCTGGACAGCTTCATTCCTGTCTATGTCTTTGCGGAGACTGGGTCTCCAGAACTGCACACAGTTCTCCAGATGGGGTCCGACCAGCTGTCTGTAGAGAAGGATAATAACTTCCTGTTTTCTACTGGTGATGCCTCTCCCTATGCATCCCAGTATCCCCCCAGCCCTCCTTGCTGCCCTCTCACATTGCCTGCCCACCTTTAGGTCATCTGATATGACTACCTTCAGGTCCCTTTCCATTTTTGTTGTTGTTAGTTTCTCACCCCCCATTGTGTACTCTTCCCCTGGGTTTTTGTTTCCCAGGTGCATTACACCTTGCACTTCTTAGCACTGAATCTAAGCTGCCATACATTTGACCATTCCTCTAACCTTGCCAAGTCCCTTCTCATCCTTTCCATCCCACCTTGTGCATCAACTCTGTTGCAGATCTTTGTGTCATCTGCAAAGAGAGAGACTTTTCCTTCTAGTCCCTCTGCAATGTCGCTTACAAAGACATTGAAGAGGACCAGTCCTAATACTGAACCCTGCGGCACCCCATTAGTAACTCCCCCTTTTCTTCTGAGTGGACTCCATTTACTATTACTCTGTGTCTTATTCTGCAGCCAATTCTTTACCCAGGCTGTCATCTTGGGACCCACTCCCAGGCTGGCTAACTTGTATATTAATCTTTTGTGTGGGACTGTGTCAAATGCCTTGCTAAAGTCTAGGTAGGCCATGACCACAGCCCCTCCCTGATCTACTACTATGGTCATCCAGTCAAATAAATCTATTAGATTCATCTGGCATGACCTTCCCGCTGTGAATCCATGCTGCCTAGGGTCCTGTACCCCTCTGGCATCTAGATACTCAACATTTTTTTCCTTCAGGAGTGATTCCATCATTTTCCCTATCACTGAGGTTAAACTAACAGGTCTGTAGTTTCCTGCTTTTGGGGGAATCGTGTCTGCCCTCCTCCAGTCCTCGGGTACCACCCCATCCTCCCATGATTTGCTAAAGAGGGTAGTCAGTGGTGTCACTAGTTCTACCCTTCATTCTTTTAGAATTCTGGGATGAATCCCATCAGGCCCCACTGCTTTGTCCACCTTCAGTTTTAAGAGTTCTTTCATAACCCTTTCTTCTGTAAATGGGCTGGTATCAACTTCTGTATCCAAATTGTTTCCACTGTTTGTTTTAGGTACCTCCCCCTCTTCATTTGTAAATACCAAGGATTACTTGGAAAAAAAGGATTAATGAAATTGTTCAGCAAATGCTGAAACAAAAGATGTAATTTTCAACAATGCATATCCCAGATACACCAAAGGAGAAGATTGGTAAGAAAATACTACTACCCAAACCAAAAAAAAAGGGGGTGGGGTGGGGACTGAATAAATTAATAAAATGGACCAAAAATGAAAATTACGTACCTACCGTAATTATGATCTTTCTGTGTATATTCACCATTCATCACAGATGGGCACTGGCGGAGATCAGGACCCAGGAGCTCGCTTTTTTTTTCAAAGGCATAGGCGGAGCTAACACAGCATCGGGCGCGCCAGCTCAGGCTTCCACACATCGCTGCGCGCCGAGGGTCGCCAGTAGGCTGTGTCGATGTACTGTTTCTCTCTAGGTCTCCAGTGGAAAAGAACTGTAGGTCGGGCACGGGACCGCCCCTTTTATGGTCGGGCTGACGTCGTGTCACCTGACACCAGGGGGCAGTCCCCGCTGATAATTGCTAGCTAAAAGTTTGCCGTTGGAACCTGATGCCAGGGGGTGCAGTCCTATATGTCAAGACCTACTGCAGGAACCTCTCTTGAAGATCTACTGTTGCGGTTAGTTCTTATGTAACTGCTATTTACTGTTACTTGTTTGCTTGACAGTGCATTTAAGTTGTACCTGTGACTTGAGTTGTACCTGATTGATTAGCTCATTCTGTATATTTAGTAGTAAGACCAAGCTTTATTGTTCTGCAAATTGCCGTTACAAATCCATAAAATATTTTCCAGTACACAGAATATTTAAATAACCTGATACAACACAAGTTAAAGCACCAAGTTCAATCGTAGGTCATCCTCTGAGTGTATCCTTCCCTAATAGACTTCTCATTTTCATTGCTCCTACCAGAAAGCTAGCCAAGTTTGTTAGAAAAAACAAGAATCACAAGTTGCTTGTTTGGGAGAAAGATATTTTTGAGATAAAGAACTAAAAGTCTTTCCTTTAGTTCCTCCTATCATAGACCACTCATGACTGCATGAAATATATCTTCTACGTGAGAGCAGTTGCATGGAGAAAAACTGTTGCTTTTTGAAATCCTCCATACCTTGTCACCAGTTCTTTTTTGGGTGTGAGCCAATGTGAATGCTTTTTGCCTTTCTGGGTTTAAGAGACAAGGTTCTACTTTTTGGCCAAGTTTAAACAAACTGTACCAAGGGGGAATTTTAATTTTGTAATATTATCTAACTGCTCTTTTTTTATGTATCCTCCCTCCTTTTTTCACCCAAAAGCTTTTATTATTGGGACTAAAATTTCCTTGGTAGGGAGGAGCCACAAATGGTCATCTAATTTTCTTTTTAGAAATGTTATAATTTTATTTACAGAAGCATCATTAAAGCCATGTGTTAATGCATATTTTTTTTTTTAAAGTTTTTTACATTAGTCTCTTAACTGGGAAATGTGCTACCCACATTCAGTACCATTTCTAATGCAGTTATTAATATTAAATCTACACAGACTAATTCTGCTTCAGCCACTGCCACTGGAATCACTTGTGGGAGAGCAAGGACTCAACTGATGTGTACAATTGTGAAACGGAGACTTCTGTTCCTGCACAGGAACCCAGCCCCAAGCTTCTGTTGCATATGATACTTGTGCTGTAAGTCTGGTTTGTGCTACTTTCAGAGCCCCTTCCACAGTTACCCTTGTATTTTATATGACGTTTCATTTTCTTTTCAAAATTTTAATCAGGGAAGACCAATTTAGTTTAGTTTTGTATCAAAGACCAACCCTAAATAATGTTAATTATCAGCTGCTTCAATCTTCTGGTCAGTAGTCTTCCATTTAAAGTTTTTTTTTCATTTACAAAATAAGTCCATAAAGCATTTAAGGATAGCAAAACAATGTCATCTACATATACTAAGTATTTTAAGTGAGGTCTTACCAGTGATCTATACAGAGTTATCACCACCTCCTTCCTTTTGCTGGTGATACCTCTCCCTATGCACCCCAGCAACTCGCTATCCCTTTCCACTGCCTTGTCGCACTGCCTGGCCCACCTTCAGGTCATAAGAAATGCTTTTGCCTAGGTATATGTCCTGCTTGGTGGTTGTCAGTAATGCATCCTCCATTTTATACTCTGACCCTGGGTTTCTGTGCCACAAGTGGCATGCACTTTTCTTGCATTGAAATCCAGCTGCCATACCCTTGGCCACTCCTCAAGTTTTCTCAGGTCTCTGCTTATCTTTTCTACCACCTTCCTAATCAGCTCCTCTGCAATGCCACTTACAAAAACATTAGAGGACTAGTCCCAACACTGACCCTTGGGGCACCACACTGGCCACCTTTCCCTCCGTGGAGTTAACTCTGTTTGCCAGCACTTTCTGTTGTCTATCCCCTAACCAATGTCTTACCCAGTTTGACATTTGGACCCACTCCTAAGCTACACAGCTTGCTTAATAGTCTCTTATGTCGAATGGTGTTGAAAGCATTACTGAAATCTAGGTAGAATGCATCAGCCACTCCTCCCTGATCTAATTCCTTGGTCACCCAACCAAAGAAGTCTATCAGATTAATTTGACATGACCTCCTCCCCATGAATCCATGCTGCCTTGGGTTTTGTAACCCACTGGATTCAAGATATTCTGCTGTCCTCTCCTTCACTAGTGATTCTGTTAACGTTCCCATCACTGATGTCAGACTGTATGGCATATAATTGCCAGCCTCCTCCTTGCTACTACTTTTGTGAAGTGGGCTATATCTGCCATCCTCTAGTCCTGAGAACCATTACTGTTTCCACTAAGCTATTAAACAAGACTTTCAGAGGTGCAGCTAGTACCTCCTGAACTCCTTCAGTACCCTAGGATGTACCCTGTGTGGTCCAATTATTTTGTCCACTTTCAGATTAGCAAGTCATGTCAGGACTCTCTTACGAAAATGGGCTAGTGTAGAGCTCCTGTTACTTTTTGTGGCCACTCCCCTTCTCCTTCCACTGTGAACACTGAACAAAATTATTTGTTCAGGATAGCTGCCTTTTTCTGATCCCCCTCTGCACATTCTCCCCTCTCCCTTTTTAATCTTACAACCCCTCCCCTGGTCTTGCTCTTTTCACTTACATACCTAAAAAAATATCCTGTTCCCTCTTGTTACTGCTGAGGCTATTCTCTTTCAGTTAGTGCCTTTGCACTCATCACTGCTTTAACTGCTTCTCTTTATTTCTCCTGATTCACCTCCCTGTCCTCCTCCTCCTGCATCTCCTTATATATTCTGAATGCTACCCTTTTAGACTTTACCTGTTCAGCAACATTTTTTTCAAGAACCATAGAGATCTTTTTTTTTTCTTTTCCTCATACTTTCACTCACCTGCATGGTTTAGAGATTTGTTGTTTCACTGTGCTCCCTTTTTAGCTTTGTCCACTGTTCCTCAACCTCACCCAGGTCACCCCTGAGCATTCACCCGCCTTTATACAATCTTCCTCTTGAAGTCCAGGTTCGAATCTGCAGCTGTCCTTATATTGAACCACACTGTACAGTGATCACTGGTCCCCAGATGGCCTCCCACCTTGACATCTGCAACACCGTCCATGTTGGTGAGTACTAGGTTCAGTATTGCCCTGTTATGAGTGGGTTTACTGACGAGTTAAAATAGAACTGGGTAAATAAAACAATTTCATAAACTCGTGCTTGCTTTTAGTTGAAACAGTGTTATTTCTGAGGCTTATATCTCTGAAAAGATATGTTACATATATTTAAAAAGATGGGCTGCAAAGCTATCCAGCAATATATATGTTTTTTTTTTAACCAGGTAAGTACACTAGACAATTAAAGAACAATTGACATGTTTTTGTGCTTTAGGCAGGCAACACACCATGTACTGTAGTTGCCTGCCCCAGAGGCTTTTTTAGCCTTAAATCAATTTTCTTTTTGTCCTGGGGTTAAAAATTAATTTTACTCGTAAAGCCTGGCTCGTAACTTCTTGATACAAACTGAGCAGCTGCCGAGCACTGCAGCCCCACCCCTAAAAATAGCATAAACATGACATGAAGTAGGGAACGGCACTGCAGGCACTGTATGGAGGTAGTAATTGAAATGGGGGGGACTGCCTAAATGTACCAAGATTACATGTATGGGGCTATAGCTATAACACAATGTATGAAGAATTAACATGCAAATGGCGGGTGAGACGAAACAAGATCAGAGAAACAGCAGATACTTTTAACCCATTTGCGTAGTGCAGATTTAGAGACATGGTAGTGAGTTGGCAAGCAATATTGTAATCTGGGGGGCAGGACTCCTTGAACTATGGCCATTCTTGTCTTGGGAGTGTGAAATGTGTGAATGTGGTAGTCAAGACCAAGTCAGGAGTTTTTTGCTTTGCTGATGGTGGCGATGTGGCTTATGAAGTCCAGAGCCAAGTCCAAAATAATTCCTAGATATTTGAAGTCCTCCACAGTGGAGAGATGGGAGAACATCAGAGAATTGGATGACAGTGGATTTGAGCAGGCAACATCTCTCACAGAGGGTCATCAACTCATGCAACTCTTTGACTTTAGATGTAGTAATCAGTAAGACAAAAACATCTTTTAAAAATAGGCTTGATAACTTCAGAGTAGAAGACAAGAATTTATCTTACTATGGTTGAACGACAGGAGTTTCTATGGGCTGAGGCCTTCTGCTTCTTACCTGAATCTTAGTGAATCTAGCCTTGGGCCCAAGGTGCATGGCTTAGGTTTTAGAGTAATTGAGGACTGTGTTATTATCAGTGAGCCAGCTCTGAATTGGAGAAAAGTTGAGGGTGAGATGTGAGTTTAGAGTACTGTCAAGGGGGGAGCTATACTGTGTAGGGCTGTACTGTTGGTAAACAAGTTAGTGGAGCAGGACGAAGAGATGGAGGGTAGAAGGTGGAAGAGAGAGGTGGTCCAAGAATTGAGCCCAGGAGAGACTCCACAATTGATAGAGGTCAAAATGGATGTAGCATCACCAAATTTAACAAATTGTTGCCGATCAGATAGTTGGTGAACTAGATAGTGTCATAAGAGATTAATTTTAGATAATTTGGTACAGAGTAGGGCATGGTCAACAAGGTTAAAGGCCTTGCACATATCTATGAATATGGTACCAGTGAGAGCTTTTCTCCATCCATTTTTTATTTTATTTATTTATTTATTTTTTATTTACAACTCCTCCGCGGAGGGCTCCTTCCTCCGACTCCACTTGTCCTTCGCGTTGCCACTTCCCGCGATTCCTCTGCAGATTGCTCCACCCCCCCCACAGTGGGGTCAGGGTGAGGAGTGCTAGCTTACTCCCCCTCCCTGGAGCACACATCCAGAATTGGGGAGGGGGGGCATCATGGAGGAATGCTCTGGGCCATCATGGGTCCTGTCGGCTCCTGGCCATTTTCCCTCCAGTTTCTTGCCCCAAGCCCAGATATGTGCAGTGTTGAAATGGGTGTCCCTACTTTTGTGGAGGCAGCCTAGCACCCTGGACATTGGCTCTTCCTGTGCATGGCTGTGTGCCTGTGCTGACAACCAGCCACCGCTGGGTGTCAGTCTACAGCGCACAGCACTAGTTTCCCCCTCCATGAGGAAGGAGAGCTGTGTACAGACGCTTAATCCTTCCTCACCCTGGCCAACCCCAGAGTAGCCTGAATCTGTTCATGGATCAATGGCGTGGCACGAGGTGTGGCATCCAGTACCTCCGCACCACTGGGACGACTCTCCATAACAGTTTTATGTCATTAATTGGCTGAAGCAGGGTGGTGGAAGTACTGTGGTCTTTACGGAAACCATGTTGGCAGAGTTGGAAAGTTTATTTCTAGGGACATGGATATGTTGTTCATCCACATTGTCTGGCAGGTTCCTTGCCGCTTTAAATCTTGCTGGAAGATCTTCAAGCTGGCTCCTCCCACCCACCCAGGTGGTAAAACTCTCTGCTCCGCCCCATGACAGCAGATCTTCCTTACTGCTTAGAAGCTCAGGTTCCCTCCTTAACGCTCTGTGTGATAGACTGGATCCTAATTCTTTGGCTCACCCGAAACTCATTTTAAAATTTTCAAGACTTTGGTCATCTTTCTCCCTCGTGGCTGCGATGGATAAATTGACTCCCAGAATTCGGCAGTGCCCTTGTGGGCAGAAAATGTCCAGGGTGGACCCGTACTCCACGTGCGTCTACTGCCTCGGCCTAGAACACGACCCGCAGACCTGCAAGTCATGCCGTTTGTTTTCGTTTTTGGCCAACGTCCTGGAGGACTGCGCTGCCCAGTTATAGCTTGGGCACCCTGAGAAGTGCTACCTGCCAGTTAAGTCAAAGGAGGCCCGTTGGGTGGTTACTGTGGTGGCTGGCTCGGCTGAGCAACTTGAGCAGATGATCGCCCTTGAGGAGGAGGTGGCCCAGGCCGCATCATCGTCTTCCTTGGTCACGGCATTTATCCCACTCTCTCTGGATACCTCGTATTCAGCTTCATTCAAGAAGCTGTGCCAATCCCTTTCCACGAAGGGAGAGGGGCCATTGGGACATTCCTCTCGGTCCAAAAAGAAGGACTCTAAGGGTAAGTCCCATCGTCGGCATTCGTGGGAGCAGGAGAGGTCTCCTTCCTTGGACAGCCGACTGTCGACTTCGGTTGCAGCTAAGGCTGCTGGCTTCACGGCATCCCCATGAGGCCATCCGGTCGAGACACCCATCGACGGGGTTGAGATTTTTTCTTGAGCTGTCGGACAGGCTATAGACTGGTGAGGCAGACAACCCTTCTTCACTGGTTCCCCCGGTGGAGTCCGAGGATCTGCCTGTGCCCCCGGTGCAGCAGTCCCCAATTTAAGGCTTCCAAGCTGAGGGAAGAGCGGGTGTCCCCCACTCCTTCCCAGACCCGACCCATCCTCGGAAACACTGAGGATCTTGGTCTCTGTCTCGGACTTAGTCTCAGTCCAGCCGATCCCGCCAACATCAGCAGTCTCTGTCTCTGCACGGAGGTAAGTGGTGCCGCCGCTCGTCCTCATCTTCCTCCTCGTAAGAGGAGAGGCTTTGGCGCAAATTGCGTCGATGCTACTAGGACCTGATGTGGCAGCAGTTACTTCTGTCGGGGAACAAATCGACGCCGTCGCCCTCCCCGGCCATCAAGTGGCTATCGTCCAAGCGGCTGAAACAACCCCTCGCTGTAGTCGAGGTGCCCAAGCCTGGGCCGGCTGTTCAGATGAAACCAGCTGCCCCACCGATTGTGGTGGAATCTCTGCCTCCACAACCGAAATCAGGGGTGCCGATGAAGGACTCTCGGTTGGGTCAAGGCCTGCCCCACAGGTTGTCGGTCAGCCTCACTCCCGACTGTCCTCAGCAGGTGGAGGGTGGCTCAGGTCCCAGGCAGCTCCTCCCTGTTCTCCAGGCCTGTTGACCTGGAGTCCTCCGGGGGCCAGTCATTGGACAAAAGCCCATCGTCCTTCATGGGTTTGCTTTGGCTCATCTCGAAGTCCACCGGGATGCAGCTCGAGTCCGCATCCAATCGAGCCAAGTATCCCCTAATGGAGATACTGGACCGAGGGGATTCCCCCACGGAGGCCTTTCTGGTGGCTGAAGCCATTGTTGACCCAGCTTTGGAGCTTTGGCAGTGGCCTGCTTCCTGCCCTGCACCTTCAGCCAGGATGGCCAGGAAGTATGTGGTCCCTACCGGCTCTTTGCCTGGGTTTTCGGAACACCCCTCTACTGAGGGGTTGATCACCGACAACGTTTTCTGGTGTGCCGGGAACACTAGGGACGTGGACAAGCCCCCCAACAAGGAGTCCAAAAAGCTGGACTATGCCGGGCGCAAGGTGTACGCTGCATCCTCCCTTGGTCTCCACCAGGCCAGCTCAGCCGTGCTGATGGCACACTTCTCCCACGCCCTCATGGGCTCCCTGGATGAGGTGATCCCTCATCTCCCGGCCAACCTGCAGACCACAGTCTGGCAGGTGCAGGACCAGGGTAGGGCAGTGGCTAAACAGCAGCTCCAAATGGCTCTGGACATAGGAGACTCCTGTGCCAGATCAGTTGCAGCCACGGTGGCCATGAGCCACAGAGCATGGCTGAGAATATACACTTTCACGGCAGATACCCAGCACAAATTGGCAGATGTCCCCTTCCTTGGGACTGACCTCTTTGGCCCTGGAGTGGAAGGTCACCTCCAGTGGACTGAAAAGTCCAATGCCACTCTGGACTCAGTCACCTCCGCCCAGAAGGACAAAGGCCGCCGACAGCAGCAGCACAAGTCCTTTCGCCCTTCTGCACCTGCGGCACGTCTGGCCCAACAGCACCAGCACCAGGACCAGCAGGCTCGCACTTGGCATCCCAAACCCAAGCCTGTGGCTTCCTCCAATAGGAAGCAGGGAGGTAAAGGCCCAGGAGGTCCCTCGGCTGGTCCTCCTCTAAGCCTGCCTAGTGATGGGTTGAGGGGTGTCGCTCCCAGCCTTGTCACTCCACCCTGGGTTCTTCCCATAGGGGGACGGCTCCGCCACTTCCTTTCTGTCTGGTCTGCTATCATCCCGGACCGCTGGGTGTTGGAGGTGGTAGGAAAGGGTCTGCCTCTGGAGTTCAAGTAGGCCCCACCCTTCCGAGCCGTCACCCCTCGTGGGCCATGGGGTCCGCAGCCTCTCTGTTGGCCCGCCGAGCTGATATTGCCCTCCTCCTTGAAAAAGAGGTGATCAGGAAGGTGGCAGATCCTCCTCCAGACCCGGGGTTTGTGTCCAGGTACTTCCTGGTCCCAAAACGGATGGTGGCTGGTGTCTCATTCTCGACCTGCATGACCTGAACAGGTTCCTAAGGTCTCGGACCTTCAGGATGGTCACTCTGGCTCAGATAATCCCATTCTTGGAACAAGGCATGTGGTTCTGTTCCCTGGACCTTCAGGACACGTTCTTTCATGTCCCAATCCGTCCGTCCCATCAGAGATTCCTCCACTTCAGAGCGGAGGGATCCCTTTGCGAGTTCCGGGCCATGCCCTTCGGCCTTTTCCTATCTCCCAGGGTCTTCACCAAATGCATGGCAGTGGTGACAGCATTCCTGCGGCACCAAAGGATCCGGGTGTACCCCTATGTGGACGACTGGCTGATTGCGGCCTCCTCCAGAACGGAGATGTAGCAGTCCAGAGATCTGGCCCTCCTGGTTTGCTCTCAGGTTGGCCTCCTCATCAACGAGGCCAAGTCAGAACTCATGCCAAAGCAGGTGATACAATTCATCGGGGCAGAGCTCGACTCTGTACAAGCCAGAGCACGGCTACCGGTGGACAGGGCAGAGATTCTTTACTCCTTTGCCCAATCATTTCAGGTTGGCAGTCGCGCCCTGCCCAGGACTTTCTGTGCCTCCTGGGCCTTACGGTGGCCTGTACCAGCGTGGTCCATTGGGCTCGCTGGTACATGCGTCCCCTTCAATGGGGACTGGCCAGCCAATGGTCACAGCACTTCGATCCACTGGATCAGCTAGTGACAGTGACCCAGGGGATGTGGAACGCTCTCCAGTGGTGGACCGTTCCAGCACATCTGCAGGAGGGCATCCTGCTTGTCCGCCCCGAGCCAACGGTCTTGCTATCGACCGATGCCTCTCTGATGGGTTGGGTTGCCCATCTGGGGGAGTACAGAGCGCATGGCCTTTGGTTCCCTCGGGAGTCCCGATGCGATATCAACCTGCTGGAGCTTCGAGTGGTCCATCTAGCCCTCACCGCCTTCGCTCTGTTTCTACGAGGTCAAGTGGGTCAGGTCCAGATGGACAATACCACGACCATGTACTGCCTAAACCACCAGGGCGGGATGTGCTCCATGCCCCAGTGCAGGGAAGCTCTCTGCATTTGGTCACTCGTGCATAGCCTGGAGGCGGATCTCCTCGCCATTCATGTGGCAGGGAGCCTCCAACACCCTAGCCGATGCCCTAAGCCGGATAGGGGCTGCATCTTACGAGTGGTCTCTCCTGCTGGAGGTAGTACAAGATGCCTTCTCCCACTGGGGCACGCCTCAGGTGGACCTGTTTGCCTCCAGGGAGAATGCGAAGCTGAGACTCTTTCATGCCTGCCCCCCTCAGCAGGGCTCACTGAAGGGGGATGCCTTCTCGAGGCCATGGACCCCAGGCCTCTTCTACGCCTTTCCGCCATTTCCCTTGATCCACAAGGTGCTTCTCAAGGTGAGGAGGGACAAGGTGCAGGTGATTCTGGTAGCCCTAGACTGGCCCTGCCAGTTCTGGTATCCAGATCTCCTCAGTCTTGGCTCCAGGCTCCCGAGGCAGCTTCCAGCCCACCTGGACCTGATCTCAGTCAATCAGAGAAAGGTATTCCATCCAGACCTTCAGTCCCTGCACCTGACAGCCTGGTTCCTGAGCAGCTAGAGTTCCAGGCCTTGGATCTTTCCGACGAGGTCCTCAACATCATTGAGGCGTCCCATAAGGAGTCTACCAGAAAATGCTATGCCTTCAAATGGAAGAGATTCTCCATTTGGTGTAAGGACAAGGGTCTGGACCCTTCCTCCTGTTCCTTGGCAAGCATTCTGGACTACCTGTGGTCCCTTTCTCAGCTAGGCCTTCAGTCGACGACCCTTAAGGTGCACCTGGTAGCCATATCTGCTTACCGGGCACGGGCCGGGAAGCAGTCGGTGTGCTTAGGAGAAGGTGGTTGGGCGCCAAAGGCCTTGATTACATATCCTCCGTGCGAGAACCCACCTCCGTGGGATCTACTGCTGGTATTGGCTAAGCTCATGGGCAAGCCATTCGAACCAATGCACAGGTGTGACATCTCTCACCTGTCATGGAAGACCACCTTCTTGGTGGCTATCACATCAGCCAGAAGGATGGGAGAGCTCCAGGTGCTTTCCATAGTCTCCTTATCTGGTCTTCCACAGGGAGAAGGTTGTCCTGCACCCCCACCTGAAATTCCTTCCGAAGGTGGTGTCGGAGTTTCACCTTAACCAGGTGTTGACTGTGCCGGTGTTCTATCCCAATCACACCTCGGAGGCTGAATATAGGCTCCATACTTTGGACCCTAGAAGAGCTCTCGCTTATTATAAGGAGTGGATGGCTGAAGTTCTGGGAGAGGTTTGCCAGCTGTTTGTCACCTACGCTGAAGTTGCACCTGGCAGACCTGCAGCCAAGCGACGATAGGCAGGGCTCACCTCCTGTATTAGATCTCTCATGGTTGGCGGGCATGGAGCCTCCCAGAGGGATAAGAGCCATTCTACCAGCCATATTTGGCTGCATCGGTGGCTGCTACCAGGATGTCCCTATCCAGAAAATCTGCAGGCTGCCACCTGGAAGTCAGCACACACCTTCATCACCCACTACCGCATCAACCTTGAGTCATGCTGGGATGCTGGTTTTGGGGCCTCAGTTCTCCAGTCTTTATTTCCTAAGTAGGGGGTGTGTGCCTTGCCTCCCTCTTCCCAGAGAACTGCTAGGAGTCTGCCAGACAGTGTGGATGAACAACATATCCATGTCCCTAGAAATACAGGATCTTACTTCGAGATACAGCTCTTGCAGTAGGTAACACCATTAGGACTGAAGCGGGCAGGCAGCAGGATCCCATGGAAATCTTCTAGCTAGCAGTCTTCAGTGGGGACCACCTCCGACGTCGGTCCGCCCCGGCGTCGAGGCATAGTACATGAGGTGGTCCCGCCCAGAATCTCAGTTCTTTCCTGCCGTCAACTTGCATGTCTCACCTTCAGTCTGTTTCTAGCGCTCGACGCCTAGTAAAGTTCTTTTCAACTTGGAAAACTCTGTTTTTTCTACGAAGTCTGCCATCTGATGTCCTCTCCAACCTCCATGGAAGGCCATCCATCAAAGGGCGCCTGTGGGAAGCAAATCCCTTTTAAAGACCCGCATTCGGCCTGTGTCCAGTGCCTAAGCCCAGATCACGTACACGGGCCTGCACCTTCTGTCAGGAATCAATAGCGGATTCGGATCCGTGGTCAGAAGGCCTAAAGCATTTCTTCTTGAAGAAAAAGTTAAGGCCATGGATTCTGCCTCCAAGGGGGAATCATCTGAGAAAGCCCGACGGCACCTCGAAAAGCACAGGGAGAGGGTGAGATCAAAATCCCCTTCTAGGGCTTCCAACTCCCGTAGCTCCGGCTCCCGGTCCAACCACTTCCCTTCCCGAGCCCGCTCTCAGCCTCCCCCGGCTGCGGTGAAGTCTTCTTCGGGTTCTGCCTCTCTACCTCCAGCAAAGTCCTCCAGACCTTCTTCTTCCTCTGCTTCCAAGGCCTCGCCAAGGTCAGGGGACCGCCACCACCACCGCAAGTCCGGCTCCTGTCATCCAGACCCCGACGCCCGGTCAGTGTCCTTGCCCCCTCCTCCCCAGCGGAAGACCAATGAACTGACTTCACCAAAAAGGATGTTGGATCCGACGCCGGCTCACCCGACGTCGGCCAAGCACCACCGGTCCCGAGACCCGAAGACCACCAGACGCCTGTTGCTGGTCAGGCCTTCGCCACCATGGACACCGGCCGGGGGACCGACGCCCGTTCCTGTAGATAGGAGAACACCGACGCTGGTCAGGAGGCGCCTACGGAGGAGGAGCTGACCCAGCCCAAGGACCAGACGGGCAAACCCGTCCTGTCGCACCCCCCAGGGAACCCTCTCCTGAACCAGAGATCCCTGGGGAGCCAACGCTGGAACCCAACGACTGACCACCGGCGCCCGGTCTGTCGTCAGGCTTCAGTATTTCAGAGGTTAAGGAGCTGTTCACCTACTGGTGGGATACCATAAAGAAGGACGTGGTTCCCACACTTCCTCCTCTTCCTCCTCCACCCATGACTCCACCGGCCCCAGCACCCCCCACTCCATCCGGGGCAGCAGGCCGAGTAGCTTCCCCCCAGGAGCCTGAGGAACCTCCTAGGGGCAGACCAGGCAAGAGGAGACCTCCGTCTAGATCTTCTTCAGGGTCACCCAGCCCCAAGAGACCCTGAAGACATTGCTGTTCACCTTCGACGGAGGACACGGGATCGGACTTTTCAGATGGATCCAGATCTCCTTCTCCCTTCAGCGTCCCCTCTCCGGACCCACATGAGCTCCCAAGATCTCCTCCGGATGACCCATCATTCTCAGAGATTATGAGACATATCCAGGAGAAAATGGGCTGGGACACAGAGGAACTTGACCCCAAGAGACTACGCCTTGCGAGGTATCTTCGGCAAAAGGATCCAAAGCCTGTGGTGGTGCCACCTTTGGTGGACACCTTCGTGGATGTCACCAAGGCAGCATGGAAACATCCACACTCGCTCTCGGTGATGCCAAAGAAGGCTGACCACCTGTACAAGGTCCCTATTGAGGACCAGTACTTGGCATCACATCCTCTGGCCGATTCTCTGGTCATTACAGCCTCACATGACCGGTCCCAGAGGCTGAAACATTTGAGCACCCTGCCACTGGACCCAGAGTCCAAGCAACTGGACGCTTTGGGCAGGAGCACATATGCATCTGCTACCTGCGCCATTAGGTCCCTCAACTAGCTAACCCACAGGGTCCAGTTTCAGAATGCCTTGTGGGAGCAGGGACTGGATCTGGCAGAAAAGATGCCAGAAGGTGAGCAGAAGGAGGAGATGCTGCAACTCCTTTGCACGGGTTCGGACATGGGAACCCAGGTGCTGCGAGCCGCGTACGATTCCGTGGACTCTTCAGCCAGAGTGGCAGCCTCAGGTGTATGCCTCCGGAGACACTCTTGGCTCCATGTCTCTAGATTTACCCCGGACAAAGAACACTCTGGACGCCTCGTTCCACGGTGAAGTTCTTTTCGGTGGGTCCTCAGAGAAGGTCCTCACCAAACTTCAAGAGGCCGAGAAGGCGGTGCGGTCTGTCCAAGCCATGTATAGACCCAAGCTCAGTTCCTTTCGCAGGAACCAGAGCTGATTTCGAGGCCGGATGCAGAGACAGCAGTCCCGCACCGGTCCACAACAGAGGGGCTCCTTTTCCCGTAGAGCCCAGGGGAAGTCGTCCGCAGGCCGAGGCCAACACCCTGCTAAGTCGGCTCAGTCTGCAGGACCCTCAGCCACCACAGCATGACTCCTTCCCAGCCCCCGCCCCTCAGGATCAATGGGACACCAAGGTCGGGATCGTATTGCAGACCACCTGCCAGGGTGGCAGTCTATAACCACCGACAGGTGGGTTCTTCAATTGGTCAGACGAGGCCACTTTATAGAATTCATGGTCAAGCCACCCACAAGACCTCCTCTACTCTCCCATTACTTGGGTCAGCACAGATTGCTCATCAGGCAAGAAGTACTCGCACTCCTTCACAAGGGAGCGGTGGAGTTCCCAGAGAACCTAGAAAGGATCCGGCACTATTCCCACTTCTTTCTGGTTCCGAAGAAACAGGGGACCTCAGTCCAATACTGGACCTCAGCGACCTCAACATGTCGGTCGCCTACAAACGTTTTCAGATGGTGACCCTCCAAGGACTTATTCCCATGCTGAAAAAGGATGCCTTCCTAGCGTCCTTGGACATGCAGGATGCCTACCTGCACATCCCTGTAGCTCGAGCGCACAGGAGGTTCCTGCGCTTCGAGTTTCTCGCCACCACTTTCAATTCTGGGCTCTTCCCTTCGGACTGTCATCAGCCCCCAGGGTCTTTACCAAGTGTATGGCAGTCGTGGCAGCGTCTCTAAGGAGACAGGGCCACTACGTGTTCCCATACCTGAACGACTGGCTTCTCTGGCCGCCTCCAAAGAGGCGCTGTTGCTGGCTATTCAGAACACCCAAGCTCTTTTCCAGTCTTTGGGCATTCTTATCAACTATGAGAAGTCTCTCCTCATACCATCCCAGAAGCTGCAGTTCATAGGCACAGTTCTGGACACCGTCCAAGGGAAAGCTTTTCTTCCCGAGGAAAGAGTGGAACACATCAGATCCCTAATCAGAGATCTTTCAGCAAGAAGACTGTCCCCTCCAGGCTGGTCCTTCGCCTGCTAGGACACATGGCTGTGGCCATTCCAACCATCCTTTTGGCAAGACTCCACATGCAAGTAACTCAGTGGATGCTCAAAGTGCAGTGGGACCAAAGGCAAGACCACATGCAGCATCCGGTCAGAATCACTAACGCAGTGATTCGGCACTGGCAATGGTGGCTAGACCCAGGGACACTCTCTGCGGGTGTTCCACTTACAGCGCCATCCCCAGAGATAATCCTCTCCACAGATGCCTCAGGGCTGGGGTGGGGAGCACACCTGAATGGGGTGAGGTCCCAGGGAACGTGGACCCCCCAGGAAGCTCACCTACACATCAACATTCTGGAGATGAGGGTGGTCCTTTATGCCCTGCAGGCTTTTCAGTCGGAAATCCCATCGAGTACTCTAGTGCTTCAGACAGACAATATGGCAGTGATGTATTATCTCAACAAACAAGGAGGCACACACTCTTACCCCCTTTGCAGGGAAGCTATGAGAGTGTGGGATTGGGTAATCCGACACGGCGCAAGCCTGATTACAGTTCATGTTCCCGGCGTGGACAACACAATCGCAGACAGCCTGAGTCATTCCCAGGCCAGAGTCCACAAATGGGAACTCCTTCAGGAGGTAGCAGAGGATCTGTTTCTTTGATGGGGTACTCCAGAGTTGGACTTATTCGCTTCCCCATCCAATGCAAAACTGCCCAGTTTTTGCTCGCTATATCCAGGGCCTGGTGTTTTCTGGCGAGAAGCGTTGTCCCTCTCCTGAGTGGACAGAGTCCTCTACACTTTCCCTCCCTTCTCGTTGATCCAGAGAGTTCTTCTCAAACTACGAAGGGAGCATGCAACAATGATCCTGGTAGCACCCTTCTGGCCCAGGCAGATCTGGTTCCCCATGCTGACGCAATTGTCCCAGGAACCTCCAGTCCCGTTGCCTTTCATCTCCCATCTACTGTCTCAAGAGGAGGGTTCACTAGTCCATCTGGACTTACGTTCACTGAACCTGCATGCCTGGCTCCTCGAGACATAGCCATTATGTGACACGGGGTCTCGCAAGGGGTGGCGGAAGTCCTCTCCGCTGCCAGAAAGCCGGCAACGCATGCAACATACGCCATGAAATGGTGCCAATTTTGCCTGTGGTCTCAGGCATGCCACTTTTCCCCCTTATATTGCCCAGAGAAATCAGTTCTGGAATACCTGCTTTCCCTCTTTCACTCAGGCCTTGCCTACTCCTCGATCAAGGTTCACCTCTGTGCGATTTCAGCCTATCACTGCCCGATAGGTCAACGCACAGTGGCACAGCTCGATGCCTCACGTGATTTCTTGAGGGGGGTGTTACATCTTAGGCCACCCATCAAGGATCCCGTCCCTCCTTGGAACCTACTCTTCATCCTGGAACAGTTCATGCTTCCCCCCTTTGAACCTGCCACAGATTACGAGCTGCGTTTTCTGTCGTGGAAAACGTTATTTTTAGTTGCTGTCATGTCCACAAGGAGAATTTCCGAGCTACATGCTCTCATGTGTAAGGAACCTTATTTAATTTTCCACCAGGACAGAGTGTCTTTGAGGATGAATCCTAAATTCCTGCCTAAGGTGGTCTCTACCCTTACTGTAAACCAGGACATCGATCTGCCTGTGTACTTTCCTAAGTACACTAATAGAGGAGAGGCATTGCTTCACACCCTGGATGTTCACCGCTCCTTAACGTACTACTTGTACAGGACTAAACAGCTTCGCATGTCTGAACAGCTGTTCGTATCCTTTGCTGAGAGGATGTTGGGCCAACCAATCTCAAAGCAGACCCTCTCTCACTGACTTGTCCAGTGTATTTCCTTGTGCTACAACAACAAACAGAAGCCCCTTCTGGGCACAGTCCGGGGACACTCGACAAGGGGGGTGGCTACCTCCTTTGCAGCACTTCACAATGTCTCCACCTCGGCCATTTGTGCCGCGGCTACTTGGAGCTCAGTGCACACTTTCATTAGGCACTATCAGGCTGGATATTACCTCACGGAGGAGAGCCAGTTTCAGCCTTGCTGTTTTACAGGGTCTCCTGCCCTAGAGTCAGGATTTGCTCAAGATCTCTCCGTTATGCCTCCTCCCAGAATGCTTAGAGGCGCTATTGCTTGGGAATCAGTCCTAATGGTGTTACCTGCTGCAAGAGCTGTATCTCGAGGTAAAATAGTACAGTTACGTAAGAACTTACCATAACAGTAGACCTTCGAGAACAGCTCTTGCAGCAGGTACCTTCCCGCCCACCATTCCCCCTTGGAGGAGGCATGGCCTATCCAGGCCTTGGCAGGAGCTTACGCTCTTTCTTCTTATACTGATGACAGATCCTCGGTCTCCTCTTCTGATGTCATCCAGCAGCCGGGGAGTCTTCGGCAGGAGAACTGGGGATTCTGACAGGACCGCCTCCTTATGTACTACGCCTGACATCGGGGGCGGGACCGACGTCCGAGGCGGTCCCCGCTGAAGACTGCTAGCTAGAAGATTTCTGTGGGGTCCTGATGCCTGCTGGCTTCAGTCCTAATGGTGTTACCTGCTGCAAGAGCTGTTCTCGAAGATCTACTGTTACAGTAAGTTCTTACGTAACTGTACTTTACTCACCTGTAACAGGAGTTCTAGGAATGGTATATGTTGTTCATCCACACGACCCACCCGACCTCCCTGGCTTCAACGCACAACCTGGCTTCCAGCAGGCTAGATCTGGCATCATGGGGCGGAGCCAAGAGTTTTACCACCTGGGTGGGTGGGAGAAGCCAGCTTGAAGACCTTCCGGCAAGATTTAAAGCGGCAAGGAACCTGCCAGATAGCGTGGATGAACAACATTACCATTCCTAGAACTCCTGTTACAGATGAGTAACCTGTATTTCTGTGCTGACAGGGGGCCCAATCCCCATCGGCTTAAGTCCCCCTACCCAAAAAACGCAGGTGGCACACTGGGAGCTCACCCCAGTGTGTTCTAAGCAAACCAGCAAAAAAACCTTCCTGCTACGTCTTTTTTTTTCTTCCCCTGAAACAAAGAAAACAGTCCCTCACCGTCGGGTCCCTTCCCCCAACCTGCACCCACCTTCTGTGCACCTCACCTCCCCTCACCCCATACGTGCCTCCGGAGCCGGGTGCAATGATGTTCGGTGGACCGCGAACATGTCTGCACTCTTCAAAGCTGACCACGAACTGAAGAAATACCAGTAAGCTGTACAATGGCATGCATGTTTTTTTTTTCCCCAACTTGTGTGGTGATCTTGGCCATTTTTTCGACTTTTGGCACCAAATTTTCAACATGGGGTTCTTGGAACTCCTCCTCCTGAATTCACTCACTGTCATGGCATTATTCGGTCCCGAAAGGTGATTTCGCGGTCACTGCATGGAATCACCCTTCGGGACCGATGAACGAAACAGTGTCACTGTTCATGAGGTGGGCTCCCAGAAAGCATATGTTGCAAATTTGGTGAAAAAATTCCAAAAAATTACTGTTACGAGTGTGCCTTGCGCAGTTTCCACACTAGCTCATAACTTCGAGAATTTTTTATATTTTCACTCCAGATTTTCAACATTGCCATTTTTACATACCTCCTTCTGAACAGTACTTGTACATTGTTCACATCCTGCCCAAAATGTGTTTTTGCACATCCGGCGCACAGTGGCGCAGTCGCTGTGGGAAATCAATGTTCGTGACAGATTAAGAAAATCATTGTGACACTATTCATGAGCAGAGGTCCCAAAATGCCTATGTTGAAAATTTGGTGAAAGAATTCAAAAAATGACTGTTACGAGTAGTTTTCACGCACGCTCGTAACTTTAAGAATTGTTAATATTTTCACTCCAGATCTCCAAGATTGCCATACCTTCACACCTCCTTATGAGTGGTGTGGCTGTCATTTTTCACATCCTGCCCGAACTGTGGTTTTGCACATCTGGCAAAGAATGGCGCAGTCGCTGTGGGAAATCAATGTCCGGGACAGATTAACAAAATCACAGTGTCACTGTTCATGAGCAGAGGTCCCAAATGCTTTCATCAGGTGGGGGTCACAAAAAGGCCATGTTGAAAATCTGTAGTGCAAATGCCAACAAACTCCCGGGGCATTAGGGGTTTCTAACCATAACATCCCACACTGTACAGCCTGATAGGCATCAGGGCTGTGCCTTTGGACTACTGGCTATAATGCTCATGCCATTCCACCCCCACCCTGCAGCCAGTGACAGTCATTGAGGTATGCCTTGGACTCTTCGGCCTCAGAGCTCACCACATTTTCCTTACTGCACCCATTTCAGCATATGCCCTTATGGAGTGGGGTGACTGTAAAGTCGAACTCCCCAAGGCACACCTCCACACCTGTCTGTGTCTGCAGGGTAGGGTGAGGTGAAATGGCATGAGCATTATGGGCGATGACCCAAAGGCATACCCCAATGCCTGCCCATCTCTATAGGGTGGAGATGGGGTTGGTGTGAAGTTCAATACTTCACTGCCATTCCTGTTCTGCATCTGTCTAACTCCTGCACTTCCAATGCTAATACCAGCAAGCAAACATTTGGAATTGACAAATGCTTGTTCTACTTGTTGGGAGCCACTCCATAGGTGAGAGACTGATTATAAATGCAAGATAGGGGTGGGCAAGAACAGACGCTCCAAGGTGGAGAATTCTAGGTTCTTTATGTATGGGCCAGGGCTGGCACCCATAGGAAGGGACTTGAGTAAAAGAACCTCCCTTGTGGAGACTGCTTTTAGCAGGTAGTGCAGATGGTTGGTAGGGGGCAAAAGTAAGGATAGGCCAAGATGGGATGGGGTAGGGATAGGGGAAGGGCTGTGCAAGTATGCCCATAGATCAATGAAGAGAGTGTTGAAGGCATGGGCTATGGCTACAGGGTTGTTGAAATAGACTGTATTGATAATTGTCATGTTGGGCTCTCTTTGTGGAGCTACTCATGAGACTTTTTTTTCCCTTCATTTTTCTTCCTTTCTTTCTCAGCCTCTGGCTGCCCCTATCCTGTGGATACACCCAGCCCCATCACCCACTGAACCCTAGAGTTACCTCCTACCTCTTGAACCTCTATGAATAGGTGTCTTAGTGGGTGGTGTGGAGCCTGCAGGGTACACCACCTTCATCCTACTACCCAAGTGTTTTTCCAGCAGCTTTTCTACCCAGATGGCATGTGTGCTATGGCACATATATACTGTGTGAAGATGCAATACACCTCAATAACCTGCACCCGGCCAACCAGGTAGATGACTGCTGTTACACCACCTACCCTCCACTAGCGCAGTCCCCCCCCCAAAAGACGACTGTCAAGGGATGATCGATCCTCCTTCCCCAGCCAGCTTCCGAGCACCCCAGTTCATTCCCATGAAAGACTCTTGTACAAACAAAGGTGACAGTATTGTTGCCAAGGGGGGAAAAATCTATTCCAAGTAAGCTGTTGGACAAATCTGTAACTCTTTTAGGGCCAGAAGCATAACACATTTAGTTTCCCCTCCTTTTACAGCTGCAGGCATCCATTTTCTGCAACACTAGCACAGGAAATGACAGAGAAGGGGATAAAGAGGCAAATGACAGTGCTGTCAGCCGTTACTAATGAAGATTTCCTGAGTCTTACGATTCTCTGTGTCATTTTGAATAACTTGCAAAGGTGTTTCAGGCACCAGCACTCCTGCAGACTTGCAGATTTCGAAAGTGCTGTTTCAGGCAACTACATTTTGCACTATTCTGAGAAATGTTTTATAGTGCCAGTGCCACCAGGTACCAAAACAATTGTGGACTGATTGCTTTGCATAATGTTTTAAAGATCCCCATTTAGTGAACCTCCTTGTGCCTGTGAAGTTTGCAAAATGTCAGATTGCTAGTACTATGCAAAATCATTTTTGTGCCAGTGCTGTTTGACGTGCTTGTTTGCAATGATACAGTTTTGCATAACGTGCTGTGCAGGCATTGTTTTGTACAGTGTGAAGCAGGGTGATCTAGTTGTTACAGCACCGGCTTGAGAACTGGGGGATCACAGGTTCAAACCTTAGCAGTGTGAAATAGTCAGTGTGTTTCCTTGAGCAAGTCACATAACCCCTCAGTGCTGCAGTCATGCCAGCTGTAGAAATGGGCAGATACAGGACCCCATAAGAAGTAAGAGCATATATATCCAATGGGTTGGTCTGGTTAAGTAGTTTGTATAAGTTAGCAGTAGCCCACGACAGGGTATGGGATTATAGGCGTTTAATCCACGCTTCTGGTGCGTTGTGAGGCACGAGGCTGCAGGCCAAGTGTCGTGGATTAAATGCCTATAAGTCCATACCCTGGAGTCAGTTATTGCGCTTATGATATGGGTTATGTTTAACAATTACAAAAAAAAAACAAAAAGCTGTTTTTTTTCCCCCATTTGACTAGAGACAATTGTACTGTATCCCGTGGAGTTGAAAAGTAGTCCTGAGAACTCTTGCATATGTTGTTTATTGAATGCACACTAAAATGACAAATATAGTCCTGAAATGATTTTCTACAGTTCTATGTTCATACAATAAATAAGGTATGCATGACTTAGTTTGAAGCTCTGTTCTTGCTCCCCCCTCCCCACCTCTCTTGTACTGCCTCAAGCTGGGGGACAGATGTTATAGACAGTCATAGGAGAAATGCTTTAGTATCAGTGAAACAGGCTGTTTTTCTGTGTGCTTTTATGGAGAAAGTAGGTGCATTTACTTCCATTTCTCTCTTTGCTGCAGTTCTACTGCCTGAAAGGAGACTGTCAGTCCCATGTGTCTGTCTCTCTCCAGCCTCCTTGTCTCACCCCCCCCCCAACAGCATGATGCTGCTTACTTTATCTACAGTACAGGGAGTTACTTGGCTCGTCAAGGGGGTGGGAGGACGGGGAACTGTGGTGGGCTATTGCCTGTCGCTGTCTGTCACACCACTCCCCGCAGCACTGTGCTGCTGAATCACTGCCCACTTTTGCTGTCTGTGTCTGCTCCAGTGGACTGATCTCAAAACCCTCTATTACCCTTCATTCTCAGTCCAGGTGTGGGTGGTGAATAGTGCTGGGCAGGTGGCCGATATTACCCCCAAACACTGCTGGGCTCCTATTGTCTCAAGTGCTAGGACTGCCTTAAATGTCCTGGTTTCTCTGTCACTGTGACTGCAGGCGAGGATGATGTATGGGTGCAAAGTGCAAGGGGGGGCTAAGGCACGATGATGACAGTGACACAGACATACACACAGCGAGAGGACACCGCAGGACTCCTGATTTACATGTCCCTGTGTCGCACCATTGCTGTTACTGTGTCTAGTTGCATGCCTCTGCTCACTTTTTTTGTTTAGTTTAGTTTAGTTTATTGTTCTAGGAATTACTACCTTTGAGCCAGTGACTCTTTTACAAAGGTTCCACGTCAATTAGGTACAGTACAAAAGGTTACATAGATAACACAACAATTTGTGTTGTGTCAAGAGCAAGAAAACATAAACAAATACATATCAAATAATTTGTGCAAAAGGACATGAGATATCAATAATCACATTATTATTATAAGAAAGAGGTCATGCCAGATTAGGAGAAACAAATAGAAAAGTCCAGAACAGAGAGGGTAAGTGAAAGGTGTGAGGAGCAGACAATAGCAGGAGAAAAGGTTTCCCAAATATGTCTTTGTCAAATAACGGAACAGGGTGGGTAGTGAGAAAATAGGAGGTTTAATCAGGGCATTCACAGGAGCTGGAGGTGGCAAGGTGAGAGAAAAGCCTTGATTTGAAAATACCTAGAGAGGTGGAGGCAGTAATATGAGTGCTGAGGGCATTTAGCCAGCTGGGGGCACGATAGGCAAAAGATCTCATGTGGGATATACAGTTACACAGTGCCCTGCAATAACATGGGTTAGGAAAAAAAATAAATGCCATTGGTGAAACATCATCAGGTAACTGGATTACATGCCAACAGTTGCTTACAACTCCCCAGTATCCCTGATGACCATAGTGGAGCACTCTGTTGCTTCATTACGGTTTTAAATGACTGCCTTTCAGTTCTGATTTTCCCAGTACATAACGAGTGCCGCACTGCCCCGGCATATTGATTCAGGGAGCATCACAGCAACTGTGCATATACAGGCATTTAATCCATGGTCACCTGATGGTGTTTCACCAATTACATGTCTTTTATTTTTTTTTCCCCTAACTCATGTTACAACAATATAGGGAATACTGGATGTGCAACCATGCACAACAAGGCTGTGCTGCTGCAGAGGGGTTCTGATTACATTAGACCTTGAGAGCACAGGTTGAGATGTCTGATGTAATCAGAACCCCATGGTTGCTGCACAGACCAATTGGGCATAAGGTTGCCCATCCAGTATTTTATATAGTGTGTAGTTAAATTTGACACTTCCATTTTTTTTTCTTTTTTTACCCCAAAGGAGACTTGCAGCACTCTGCACTAGCAGTTTTAGTTCAGAACTTGGCAAAACACCAGGGACCCTATATTCATATACACGCAAAATGAAGTGCAAAAATTTGTACTGCACCTTGCACTTGCCCGAGTGTCCAAAGATGCTATATTCATTCGAATAGTACACCGGCACTGTTCAACTGAATATAGGGCAATGTCGGCCCAGCAGTATGCCACTTAGCACTGCCCCGACAGGGCTCCTGAAGTACGCCACCAGAATGGATAGCACTGGAGTACTATTTGCAATAATAAATGGGACCCATGCAAATGAGCCCATTGGGCTTGCAAGGCACTAAGGACCCATTTGCATGCCCATTACAAGCTCATTTGCATGGGTAATGAGGCAGGTTAGCATGGCACCCCCCCAGTTGCCCAGTCCCAGACTTGTATATATCCCTGGTGCTAGTGGTGTCTCTCTTCCCCCCCGCGATCACTAACCCTGCCATACACAGATGTACCCCTGGTGGTAGCGGTGTTCTCCCCACGATTCCCAGCCCAGTTACGAGTAGCAGTGAAAAACCTCTCTCCACACACACCTCACCGAGTATGGGAGCACTTGTGACCGGCACACCTTCCTCACACCTTCTAGGCTGGCTGCAATCTGTACAGGCAGGAGCATGCTTCTTATTTATAGGACCTGGCATGTCACCCTGTCCTATAAGAGGCGCGCACTCTGCCGGTACATACGGCAGCCAGCCGAGGAGGTGTGAGGAGGGCTGTGCTGGTCGCCATATGCTCTTTCGGCACCATGAATAATGCTACAGTGAGTGTGTGGGAGGGGCTTTGCCTGGTGCCCAGGGGGGACCACTGGGAGATATTTTTTTTTTATTTTGTACTACCAGGCTGGCTATGGGGGGTGGCACCAGTACCACCGGGGATAACATCTTTGTATGACAGAGTGTAGCGATGGGGGGGGTGACCACTACCACCGGGGATGTAACCACCCACCGTTGTGAGCTATATGAGAAACTCTGTTGGCTCTCACCAGCTAGATACCTTGATTTTGGTTTGGGATGCCTCTTTGGGAAAGTGATCAGAACTAGCACCCCCAAGGGGCTGGCCCGGCTTCTGCCTAAACTGAATCCCACCCCCTACCAACTTAGGTCTCTCACATCACGGATGCTCAAAGTCCCTCGTACCTGGACCCTTATGGGGGAATCGGGACTTTGCCATAAGTGCACCCAGACTCTGGAATTTACTGCCTTTGGATATCCGAGTTGCCCCCTCCTATCTGAGTTTTCAAAATTCCCTGTGGGGTTTCCTAAAACTAGCATCAGAGTGTGACTGCCCCAAACCTCCCTAGAGTAAAATGTCAAATTGTTTTGTCTGAACCTCCCTAGGGTGTCTCCATTGAATTCCTGGAGATATTTTCCCCACTGTATCAGTGACTTCTGACTATTCCTACCTAAAAAGCCTTGAGCATTTTTACACCCATTATTGCTCCACGGTCATAGGCTAACCATGACATATTGACCTTGGTCACTTGATAGAAACTTGTACTACCAAGTGTTTCTGTTTCTGTCTCTCCCCGGGTCCTGATCTCCAGGCAGTACCCATCTGTGATGAATGGTCAAGACTGACACAGATAAGATGCTACAATACTGTAACGTTCTAATACTATAGTATATCGTATAGTGTATAATTGGGTGAATAATAGTGCTAATTAGTACTGTATGGTATAAAATCTAAGGTGTACACCTGAGCAGACAGTAGGTCAGGGCCATATGGAGCTGGGACAGGGCATTTCAAGTTTGCCATCAGTCCACTATCTGTAAAGGAGATCCCAGTGCTCTTCAGCAACACAGATCTTTCTGGTGCTTTCTTCAGCCATCATCCTCCTGTTGCCTGCTCCGATCTCTGCTGCTATCTTCATCAGCATTGTCACTGGCATATGTGATTACAGTAAAGGAGTGCCCAGCTGTGGAAGTGCATCACTTATTTGGAAACATGATGCAGGAAAGCACCTATAAGATGTTCATGCCAGGGGCTGTATCACCAGATGCCATCTGTGCTCAGAACTACATGAGGCCCAGATAAGTGCCATAATGACAACTGTACTGTACATTTTCTGAATTGTCAGTGCGGTTTCATTTAACTACTGCACCATGGAAAGATTATTCTCTTTGGGTTGAAATCACGTGAAGCAGCATCACTGCCACTAAAAAGAAGTATTGACCTGGCAAATAAGATGTTTCCTATGAATAGATGTCTGCTGCCGAAGGGAAGGAGAACTTTGAAAGAACAAATAAATGCAAATAGGGCAAATCAACGGATAAGACAACAAATGGCCAAGGGCAAATGTACCCAAGGCAATGTACAGTACAGTTAACTTACCTTCTTTTTCTATCCAAGATATTAATAGTAGTAGTTTTAGTTGTACTGCACCCTCTCCCTGAGGCTCAGGGCAGATTACATACAGTAAATGGCTCTGTTCATGAGAAAGGGGTACCAAAGTGTGACACTGGAGTAAAATTTTAAAGTCAAAAACTAGCAATGATTATCATCATTTTTACGTTCGCTTGCGTGCATGCGCAAGGAACGTCTTGGAAGAATAGGACAGTTTAGAGGTGTGACTGTCCTGTGCAATCCACTGCTCCGTTGAGCAGGCGTGATGGTCCTGCACCAATGGATGCGGGTGCTGTGTATGACAGCGGTGGTCTTCACTTCAAAGAAAACCACCACTGTGTGCTGGCAGCACCTCACACCTCCCTTCCCCCAAAGCTTTGGTGCCACACTGGGAGCCCACCCCAGCGTGGCAAATCTTGTTTTGGCCGACGGGGGTGCCCAATCCCCATTGGCTCCACGTCCCCCCAAACAGTTTCCCAGCTGCCACACTGGGAGCCCACCCCAGCGTGGCAAACATCCCGCATCTTTTTTTTTTTTAAACCTGTAAATTATAAAGCGGTCCCCAGCACTTCTCCTTGCCCCCCTCACAACCCGCCACCACCGACTGCGCACCTGCCTCCCCACCCCCCACCCCATACTTACCTCCGAGTCTGGCGCACGATCTCAGTGGACTGGAACACGCCTGCACTCCTCAAACCGACCGCGAACTGAGGAAATGCCGGTAAGCTGTATAATGGGCTGGATGGGGTTTTTTCAACTTTGTTGCATATCTCAGGCATTTTTTGGAATTTTTGCACCAAATTTTCAATGTGGGGTTTTTGGGACCCCTTCTCATGAATGATGTCACTGTCATGGCATTATTCGGGCCTGAAGGGTGATTTCAGAGTCACTGCAAAATCACCTTTTGGGCCAGATTAACGAAACGACACTGCCAGCATTCATAAGGTGGGCTCTCAAAAAGCCTATTTTGAACATTTGGTGGAAAAATTCTTAAAAATGACCGTTTTACGAGCTTGTGTTGCGCAATTCCTACGCAGGCTCGTAAGTTTGCGAATTTTCAATATTTCCACTCCGGATTTTCAACATTGCAATTTTACCACACCTCCTTATGAGCAGTACAGCTGCCATTTTTCACATCCTACCCAAAATGTGTTTCCACCCATATAGTGCACAATGGCACAGTGTATAACTCAATGTATGGGACACATTAAGAAAATCAAAGTGACACTGTTCATGAGCAGAGATCTTAAAATGGCTATGTTGAAAATTTGGTGAAAAATTCCTAAAATGACTTTAAAGCATGCTTATGATTTCTACGCATGCTCAAAAGTTCATGAATTTTCAATATTTGCATCCAATGACTTCCAAATACCTAAACAGCACATAGAAGCAAGCAACATTCGACAATGACAAATGCTTGTTTATTTCTGCATTAGCTTGCATGCATGTGCAAGGAACGTTTTGGGACAGTACAACTTTTTGAAGGTGTGTGACCCTCCTGTTCAATGCAGTGCTCAGTGTAACGTGTGCAACCCTACTGCACCAATGGACGCACGAGCTGTCTATGACAGCAGTTTGGCTGCAGTGGTCTTCAGTTAAAAGAAAAGCACCACTGCAATCAGCGGTGGTAACGTGTGTGTATTTAACATACTGATGTCACCCTTTCCCTCTGGCTGCTAATTAAATCTCTCCCACCTCCTCCCTCTGCTGCCGTCCACCCTGGTCCCTTGTTACTGCCCCCACCAAACACATTGTATGTGCAGACGGAGTGCCCAGTCCCCATTGTCTCCAGGCCCCTCAACAAACATTCAGGTGGCATGCTGGGAGCCCAACCCAGCATGCCCATGGTCCCTATAAATGGGAAAAATGTCCATAACATTTTTTTTAAACCTGTGAAAACAGAAAACCGCTCTTTTGCCCCTCCCGAACCCACATCCACCCTCTGCATATCCCACCTCCCCTCATCCCATACTTACCTCCGGAGCCTGGCGCAATGATCTTCTGTGGAGTGAGAACACGTCTCCACTCTTGAAAGCCGAACGCAAACTGAAGAAATGACGGTAAGCTGTATAATGGCATAAATGTTTTTTTTTTTTTTTTCAACTTAGGTGGCTATCTCAGGCATTTTTGCAAATTTTGGTACCACATTTTCAACAGGGGGTTCTTGGGACCCCACCTCATGACTTCAGTTACTGTCATGTGAGCTATTCGGTCCCCAAAGATGATTTCATGGTCACTGCACAAATCACCTTTTGGGATTGATTAAACAACAGTGTCACTTGCCTCTTTAATAAATCCCTCTGCCTTGGGCAATTCCGCCATCTGAGGGTCGCCACTGTTACCCCTTCTTCACAAAGGTGGTGACAGATCCTCAGGTAACTACCGACCAATCTCTATCCTCCCCCTCTCTAAAGCTTTGGAGAAACAGTTGCCAGTCAAATCTCCTTTACACTTACAAAATATGAGGTCCTTTGTCCTGAACAGCATGGTTTCAGAACTGGCCATAGCACCAATACTGCTCTCCTGAGTTTGCTAACTTCCTCCATAAGTCATTGATGTCGGCGCCCTCGCTGGTGCGGTATTTATAGACCTATCGAAAGCCTTTGATACCGTCTCTCACCCTCTACTATTAGCCACCCCTGCCAGTGTGGGCCTTTGTTCCTGTCTCCTGGTGCGCAGCTACTTGTATAACCGCTCCAATGTGTGCGGGTTGGTGGTACCCTATCCCCTACCTGCCAAATTAGCTCTGGTGTTCCCCAGGGCTCTATTCTTGAGCCTTCTCCTCTCTCTTTCTCAACAACCTGCCTAAAAGCTTGCGGCTGGTAAAATCCTTCTCTACGCAGATGACGCTGTGCTCTTGCCTCTGGCAGTAACCCCGCCTACTCCAAAACTCCCTACAGCGGCTTTCACCTCAGCTGAAAGCTGGTTCTCTGACCACCGTCTTGTCATCAACCTGAAGAAAACTAAATCTATGCTTTTTGCCCACCCCAAAATAAGTCTAGTAACTTCCCTCTCTGTTCTCTCCACACAGGATCACCCTTGGAACTTGTGCATTCTTATAAATACCTTGGCCTAATCTTCGACTCTTCCTCTCCTTTCATAACCATATCTCTGCACTGACCTCAGCCTCCAATGCTCGGCTTGGTATCCTCTACCGGCACAAAAATGCCTCCCCACTAACTCTCTTCGCTTGGCAGTCACCTCTTCTGTGCTTTCGCTAGTTGACTACGGCCTCCCTGTTTATGGCGCAGCTGACCCGACAGCCCTTCAAAAGGTTCGTCTTACGCTTAACAAAGCTTGTAGACTTATCATCAGTGCCCCTAGACTCACCCATACTTGTCAATTGTACTCCTTGGCTTCCCTACTCAACCTCGATGAGCGCGTCCTGTTCTTAACTTGCCAAGTTACCTTCAAAGCCTCCATGGTCTATCCCCACCTGGCCTTGCCAACCTATCTGTCATCGTTCAACCCCCACTGTCCACACCTGTGCTTCCAGCAAACTGCACTAGTCATCCCTAGGTACGGACCTCCCAGGGCCAAAAGCGTTCTTCTATAGAGCCCCTCCCTGTACAACTCCTACCTGCTGGTATCTCAAACGCCCCCTCTCTCGCCAGCTTCAAAAACTATCTAAAAAACCACTTGCTCGTCTCACACTCCTGCCACTGCCCCTGACCCCCCGCTGTCTGCCCACGTATAAAAATAAAAAAAAAATGTCTGAACTGACAATGGTGTTTTGGTTACTCATTCGCCTGCAATTGTGACACTTGCCTATTGTTAATTTCTGTTGCTGACTGTCTCATCTCTGCCTGCTACTTGCCTTGTCTTTTTTACTGTACATTATTTTGGATTACCTCATGTATGTATGTTGTGTCTGCCTTCGACGAGGTACCTTTGTAAATGAGCCTCTGGCTCAAAGGTTTTTAAACTGATGTTACAATAAATAAATAATAATAAATAAATAAATAAATAAATAATGAGGTGGGCTCCCAAAAGGCTATGTTGCAAATTTGGTGAAAAAATGGCAAAAAATGACTATTACAAGCGTGCGTTGCGCAGTTTCCACGCAGACTCAACCTCGAGAATCTGAAATATTTTCTCTCCAGATTTTCAACACTGGCATTTTTTCACACCTCCTTATGAACAGTACAGCTGACATTTTTCACATTCTGGCTGAAATGTGTTTCTGCACATCCAGCGCACAATGGTGTGGTCACAGTGAGAAATCAATGCTCAGGACAGATTATGAAAATCACAGTGACACTGTTCATGAGCAGAGGTTCCAAAATGCCTATGTTGAAAATTTGGTGACAAAAGTCCACAAAATGACTGTCAGGAGCGTTCATTGTGCAGTTTCCATGTACGCTCGTAAGTTTGAGAAATTGTTGTATTTTCACTCCAGATGTTCAACACTGCCATCCCTTCACACCTCCCTACGAATGCTACAGCTGCCATTTTTCACATCCTGCCCAACTGTGTTTTGCACATGTGGAGCAGAATGGTGTGGTCGCTGTGGGAACTCAACGTTCAGGACAGATTAACAAAATGACAGTGGTACTGTTCATAAGCAGAGGTCTCAAATGCTTTTATAAGGTGGGTAACAAAAGGTCATGCTGAAAATCTGTAGTGCAAATCACAGCAAGCGCACGGGGCATTAGGGTAAAGCACCATACGTGCCAAACACCACTGCAAATACCTGCAAGCGAACGTCCGGAATTGACAAATGCTTGTTTTATGCTGTCACTTACCTTATAAATATGTGGTATGCTGCAGGATAACTCCATTTCAGATCCTGAGAAAAATCTCCTCAAAATCAGACTTGTAATGGGGGACATGAAAGTTAAGGCTGCATGTTTAACGGAGGACACAAAAGCGACAGGCCATGTAACTGGGGACATGATACATACCAGGATGTAATAAAAAACAAAGAAAAAATTACTCACCTTAGTAATTTTGTTTCTTCTAATGGAGTCTTGCTATATTATGACATATGCAGCGAGTCCCAACCTTCGAACTGCTCTGGGGGGTGAAAGAGTTAACTTTCCATGCCAGGCATGGAACGCTGAGCTCGAGCTCGGTTGAAAACTCTGTCTGTTCTTCAAACTCAAACTGTCAGATCTTTACGAGCTAAACTCACTAAGGTCCTGTGTGGAAGCTGTAAACCTACACTAGCCAACTGGCTACTAAACATAAGAACACATTTTTTGGTCCCAAAACAAAGACTCAAGTCAGGAGACCCAAAAAATGAAAACACAACACAAAGTCACCCCAAAAAGGAGGGTGAAACAACAAGGTGGGCATCTGAGTGCCAACACTGCACTGCCCACATCCCAAAAACAAAGGTTCTGAGAGGGCGCGGGTGTCATAATATAGCAAGACTCCATTAGAAGAACATTACTAAGGTGAGTAATTTTTTCTTCAAACAACATGAAGTTTTGCTATATTGTGACATATGCAGCTACACAGCAGTACTCTCCGAGGGTCAGAACCTACTTAGGAATAGGCCTGAAGGACAGCTGTGCTAAACTGAGCATCACTCCTAGCCTGGATATCCAGGGGTAATGCTTAGTAAAAGTGTGAACTGTTTTCCAGGTAGCTGCTTGACATATCTCTAGGATAGGGATGTCCCTGGCAGCAGCCAGGAAGCAGCTGTACTCTGGTAGAGTGAGCCCTCAGGCCTGAGGGGGAACTTTACCCAACTTCTCGTGAGCAGAATTGGATACAAGAGACAATCCACCTGGCAATGGATCTTTTAGTGGCTGGCTTCCTTTACCAACCTCACCATAAGTGAGGAACAGCTGGAGGAGTCAAACCTGTGACCCTTAGTACGCCTATGTAGTAACTAAGGGCTCTCTTCACATCTAGGCTGTGCAGCCTCCTCTCACCAGAGGAGGAATGGTCAGTGAAGTACACTGTAAGAGAAAACAGATTGATTAAGGTGGAAATCTGAAACCACCTTAGGTAGGAACTTCCTGTTAGTCCGGAGGACCACCTTCTCTCTGTGAAAGGAGATAAAATCCGGCTCCACTGACAACGCTTGTAATTCACTTATGCGTCTGGCAGAGGTGATGGCTACCAGAAAGTTTTCCAAGTCAAGTACTTAAGCTCAGCTGAAGACAAAGGCTCAAAGGGGGGTTGCATAAGATGAGCAATGCAAACATTAAGATCCCAGGCAGGGGCAGTGTCCCTGAATGGAGGGTTGGTGTGAAGCAATCCCTTAAAAAACTTGGAAAATACAAGATGAGCTGAAAGAGAAAAGGATTTACCTGCTGAAATAAAAGCAGACACAGCTGCCAAGTGAACCTTCAGGGTAGCTGGTTTCAGCCCCGAAGAATTCAGATGGACCATATAATCCAGGACTGAGGGTAGATCAGCAGAGTCTGGGGAAATATGCTTTTCCGAGCACCATATGGAAAACCTTTTCCATTTGGAATTGTAAGAAGCCCTGATGGAAGGCTACCTTGAGGCCTTCAATATATCCATTACACCTTGGGAAAGGTGTAAATCAGCAAACTAACTCTTCAAGAACCAAGCCTTGAGATTGAGAGATTTGCGGTTCGGATACAAAACCCATCCCTGGGCACAGGTTAACAGATTGTTATTCCTGGGAAGGCACAGGGGAGGGTGGACTGCTAAGGACAGTAGGAGTGGATACCAGGGTTGCCTGGCCCAATCTGGAGCTAACAGAATGACACTGCAGGATAGGGATCTGATTTTGACTAGCACTTTGAACAGGGAGGGAAGGCATGGGAACTTCCTTTCCCAACTAAGGGCCTAAGGCATCCAGGGGAGTGAGCCCAACACTGGGGCCTGCAGCAAAAAGAGGAAGTTGGTGATTGTCTGGGGCTGCAAAAGATCTATCTGTGGGTGCCCCATCTGGCAAATACCACTCCCAAGACCAGGGGATCCAGTGACCATTCGTGATGGCCCTGAGAAATCCTGCTGAGAGCATCTGCCAAGACATTGTCCTTGCCTGGGAAGTGGACTGCCTAAGGGAGGTGTTCGGGGAGTAAGCCAGAGACCACAACTTCATTGCTTCTGTGCACAAGGCCGTAGACTGAGTGCCTCCTTGCTTGTTGATGTACCACATTGCAGTGGTGTTGTCTGTTCTGACCTGTACAACTTTGTTCTGAACAGATCTGGAAAAAGCTTGAAGTGCTACAAAACTGCTCTGAGCTCCAACAATTTGATGTGGAGCAGAAATTCCTGAGGGGACTGCAGTCCCTGTGAGTGGTCGCCCATGTGAGCTCCCCACCCCAAGAGGGATGCATCTGTAGTAAGGATTAAAGAGTGAGTGAGTGACAAAGGGAACCCCTTGTCTCAGGTTGTTCTGACCCTGACACCACTGTAGGGCTTGGATCAGGGTTCGAGTTACTGGGATCAACTTGGTTAGAGGGTCCTTTCTTTGAGACCGAAAGGCTCTCAAATGGAACTGGATGTCCCTCATTTGAAATCTGGCTCCTTGTACCACTGCTGTAGAAGCAGCCATGTGTCCCAGCAGCTGCAGAAAATGCCTTGCTGGTCGAGAGACCTGCAGGGTGAATGAGGAGGCCAGAGAGACCAGGGTCCTTGCCCTGTCCAAAGGAAGGAAAGCTCTGGCTTCCTCTGTGTTCAGTTCTGCGCCTTTGAGGGAGAGAAGCTAGACAGGCTCTAGAACTGACTTTGGAAGATTCAGAATGAAACTTAGAGAGGTAAGCAGTTAGTTATCTGAAGATGTAACTTGACTTGGTCTGGAGACTGGCCTACTACAGACAGTCGTCCAGGTAATGAGAAAGATGACAATTTTGCCTTCTTAGGTAGGCAACTGCTACTGCCAGGCATTTTGTGAATACCTTGGGGCAGAGGTGAGGTCAAGGGCATTGCTCTGAACTGGCAATGGCCTGAGGGGCTCCTAACCTGAGGTACTTCGATGGGAGCTTCTGAGAAGAATATGAAAGGGCATCCTTGAGGTCCAGGAAGCTAGCCAGTCCCTGGCCTTAGAGAGGGTAAAATAATTCCCAGAGTCACCATTTTGAACTTTGGTTTTAAAAGGTGCTTGACCCTGCTGACCCACTATCATCTTTGTAGCCCTCCTCTGAACCTTCTTCAGCAGGTTAATGTCCCTTTTCAGGTGTGGGCACCTGAACTCCATACTCTAGATGCAACCATACCAGTGACCTGTACAAGGGCAGTATAACCTCCTCTCTCCTACTACTGATGCCCCTAGATGTTTATTTAAGCGTTTAACCAGGAAGGCATGCTGAGCAGGCTACTGCTAGTTTCCAGATGCGTCCTGGGGGCAGGGGATACAAAAACATAGTTGAAAGACAGACATAATACAAATCTGGTTACATAATGGGAATACCTGCTAGCACAATAGGTCCTGGTTTAAAATACAAAGGATTGAGAGAACAGATACAGGCATAGCTTAGATGCATTACCATACAATATAATGCATCCCAGCATCGTGTTTGCCTTTGCTGCTGCTTTCTTGCACTGCATGCAGTGCTTCAGGTCACTAGTGAGCATAACTCCCAGGTCCTTCTCCTCCTCTGATGCAGATACTCTGACTCCACCCAGATAGCACTCTGTCCTGGGATTCTTGGCTCCAATATGAATACCTTTGCATTGGTATTGAAGCCAAGTTGCCAGATCTTGGACTACCTCCTCAGCTTTTCCAGATCTTCCTAAATGTCCTGTATCCCTTCAGCTGTGTCCACTCTCCAGTAGAGCTTGGTGTCATCTGTAAATAGGCACATTCTGCCCTTAATGCCATCCCCAATGTCACTGCCGAAGACACTGAATAACACTGGCCCCAGCATCGAGCCCTGCGGGACGCCACCAGTTATCTCTCTGGTGCCAGATAACTCTCCCCCACACAACCACCCTCTGGGTTCTGTCCTTCCGCTACTTTTCCACCCATCTGGCCATCTTTTCCCAAACCCGGTGACCAACCTTTTATGGGGCACAGAGTCACAGGCCTTGCTGAAATCAAGATAGAGGATGTCTACTGCTTGGCCCTGTCTACTTCTTAGCAACACAGTCAAAAACGTCAGTCAGATTCATTTGACATGATCTCCACCAATGAACTCATGCTGCCTCACATCCTGGAGGCTATGCTCCTCTAAATATTCCACCAACCTTTCCTTCTTTCCTTTAGTATGGTCTCCATGAGCTTACCCACAATGGAAGTCAGACGGACTGGTCTGTAATTTCCTGGATCATCCTTGGGACCGCTTTGTGGAGGGGCACTACATGTGCTGTTCTCCAGTCCTGCTATACCACACCTGACTATAGTGAACTATTAAATGAGTCTGCCAGTGGCCCTGCCAGCTCCTCAGCCAGTTCCTTTTGTACCCTTGGGTGTACTCTGTCCAGGCCTGTTGATTTCTCCACCTTCAATGCCAGCAGCCCCCCTCACTCTGTCTTCCTCATCACTACATCTGTGTTCCCTGCCCTGCTCCTCTTTTTCCTCTCCTGAGGGCACTGGTCCCTAAGGTATCCCCTGAAGTCCCCTAAATGTCCAGGTTGTTATAAAATAAGGGTAAAGTATTTTAAAGGAGTTTATAAAGGTGGTTACACACTTACTACATTGTAAGGGAAAGCAGCGGAATCACCACAGAGCTGGTGCATGCATGTATTTGAAAGTTGAAAACCACACACTGTGGCAGTCAGCAGCAATTACATCTAAATATACAGGCCCAAAAGTAAAATCAGTGCCATGGAGGTAACGCAACCTGAGAGTGCAGAGACAGCACTAAATGACACGCGCTTATGATCATGTCGAGAAGATGATGCAGGGCACAACTGCAACACAGAAAGACATTTTGGTAGAAAAGGACCACTTGGCCCACCAATCTACCCAGATGTTCCCTGCTAGGCCATCTCTATAGACCCTAACTTGTCCCGGGTGACCCTCCCTCCTTCCTGCCCCATTTACTAATATTCCCTATGTCTATCCAATGTATATGTGGAGAATGAGCATAAGGATAACAGTTTTTTCTCCCCCAGTTGTTTTTCTGGCACTCTGGCCAGGGCGAAGGATGTACCCCTATCAGGCCAGGTCTCTAGGAGCTATCCTCCACCCCAGCGCTTCCTCCCAGCTGCCTAGTCCAGGAGGACCATGACTTGCCCTCATGGGTGGCCCCCAGTAAGGAAGAGACCAACATTACCTTGTGAATCACCGCCCAGACCCTCGCCATACAGGGCTGATTCAGGAGATAGAGTCAGTCTAGGGTCCTGGCTTCATCCTGCTGCCTTATGAGGAAATGTACTCTTTCTTGCTGCACCCGACACATGGACATGCAATGGCATCAGAGGCATACCATGCACACTCCACTACATGAGCGTGCCAATGCCCCTGTGTCTTTGCATTCAATGTGTCAAGCATACCAACTCCCAACTGCCACTTGGAGTCAGACTACTGCTGACTGCCTTGTCCCACTCCACCCTGAAGGAGGAGAGCAGTACTCCAGATGCTCATCCTTCTCCCCACAGCAGACCTTCCAATGCTCTCAGCTCACTCCCAAACCTGGGCCATCGGCACCGTAAACACTAGCTCTACTGCTTGCACCAGCGGGCTGGCTGAGAACACAGTTCTTAAGGGTCACATACATGATGCACTGGACTGATAGGTCATGTTCAATCACTAGTGTCACACAATACATACACACCTAAATGCTACGGGAAAGAGAAAAAAATTAATATTCTGAAAGATCTTTTACATATATTTCTGGATGCCACTGTAAATGAGCATGGCTCAATTCTTTCCCACATTAACAATTAAATTACCTGTAAGACTTAGGCCTTCACTGTCTGCCCCTTTGTTCCACCTCCAAGGTGCACCTGGAAACTAGCTCTGGCTCACTGTGCCTTTCCCAGTTACCTGTTTTCCAGTATCATGGGTCCTCGATAAACCATAATTTACAGTATCATCAATTATACTGATCTAAAGAACTTAAGTAAATTTACATTGGCATTCCAAGAGTTTCAAGCAATGGTTAAAGTGCTGTAAAACACTGGACATTACGCAGTATAATTGTATATAATTTCTACATGCAAAGTCATTAGGATACAAGGAAAATAAAGGCACAAGACTGAAGCCAAGAGAACACTTTCAATAGGCATTCCTATTCTCTGGTTGCCTGTGTTTTCATGGACAAACTTGGTGGAGTATGGACATCTATAGTCATCCCAGCTTAGTTGCGATCTTTATCCATGCAAAAGGACAGTGATGTACTTACCATAACAGTAGATCTTTGAGAGGCTGTCTCATCAGGCCACAGCTGTGGAACTGTAAGCCTCCAGGCTCCCAGATCACATGGAAACTTTTGCAAGCAGTCGGCCAGAGGCAGCCCATGACGTCAAATGTCGGCTCATATATAAACGTGGGTGACCCCTCCTCTCCTCAGTTCCCCACTGGAGATCATACTCTGAGGACCTCTCTGTAGGGGTCTCACCAACTGTCTGTACAGAGGGATAACCACTTCCCTTTTTCTACTTGTGATGCCCCTTCCTATGCATCCCAGTATCCCCCTGGCTCTCCTTACTGACTTTTCACATTGCTTACCCACCCTTAGGTCATCAGATATGACTACCCCCAGGTCCCTTTCCATTTTTGTTGTTGTTAGTACCTCCCCTGCTAATGTGTACTCTTCTCCTGGGTTTTTGTTTCCCAGGTGCATTACTTTGCACTTCTTTGCATTGAATCTAAGTTGCCATATGTCTGACCATTCCTCCAACCATGCCAAGTCCCTTCTCATCTTTTCTACCCCCTCTTGTGTATCAACTCTGTTACAGATCTTTGTGTCATCCACAAAGAGTCATACCTTTCCCTCCAGACCCTCTGCAATGTCACTTATTAAGATGTTAAAGAGGACTGGACCCAGTACTGAGCCTTGAGGTACTCCACTAGTAACCCCTTTCTTAGGAATGTGTTCCATTCACTATTACCTTCTGTGTCCTGTTGTGCAGCCAGTTCGCTACCCAGGCTACCACCCTGGGACCCACTCCCAGGCTGGCTAACTTGATTATTCATCTTTTGTGTGGGACTGTGTCAAATGCCTTGCTAAAGTCTAGGTAGGCCATATCCACAGCCCCTCCCTGATCTACTACTTTGGCCACCCAGTCAAAGAAATCAATTAGATTCTGTCTGACATGACCTTCCTGTGAAATCCATGCTGCTTTGGGTCCTGTGCCCGCTGGCCTCTAGGTACTCAACAATTCTTTCTTTCAGAAGTGATTCCATCATTTTCTCTACCACTGAGGTCAAACTTACAGGTCTGTAGTTTCCTGCTTCTGCCTTGCTTCCACTTTTGTAAAGGGGAATCACATCTGCCCTCCTCCAGTCCTCAGGTACCACCCCATCCTGCCATGATTTGTTAAAGGTGTGGTCAGTGGTGTCACTAGGTCCCCCTTAGTTCTTTTAGGATTCTGGGGTGAATACCGTCAGGCCCCATTGCTTTGTCCACCTTGAGTTTTAGGAGTTCTTTCAGTACTCTTTCTTCTGTGAATGGACTGGTGTCAACACCCTACCCAGAGTGCTTCTATTGTCTGGTTTAGGTAACTGCTCCTCATCTTCTTTGGTGAATACTGAGCAAAAGTATTCATTCAGTATCTCTGCCTTTTCACTGTCTCCCTCTGCCGACCTCCCCTCTCCTTTATTAATCTTCACTATCCTTCCCTTAACCTTTCTATGCTCCCTAATGTACCTATAAAAGGTCTTATCCCCCTTTTTGACCGAGTTGGCTATTTTTTCCTTGGTTTGTGCCTTTGCTATTCTGACCACTTTTCCTACTTCTTTCTGCTTTAATTGATACAGTTCTCTGTTGTGCTCCTTCTGTGATTCCTTATACTTTTTGAATGCAGCCTTTTTCCTTAAACTTCCTGCCACCTCTTGAGAACCATAGTGGTTTTTACTCCGCTTTGTTTTCTTTATTTGTTTACATATAGACTTGTTGCCTCTATGATGGCAGTTTTGATTTTTCTCCATTGTTCTTCCACCCTCCCTATTTGGCCATTTGCTAGTGCATTCTTCAGGTGTTCACCCATTTTGCCAAAGTCAGCTCTTCTAAAGTCCAGTATCCTTGTTTTTGTATGGCTTATCTCCATGGCTGTGTCTTTGTGAAGCACACTGTGCAGTGGTCGCTTGTTCCCAGATGTCTACAGATCTTAAATTTGTGATCCTCTCCATTTGAGAGTACCAGGTCTAGTATTGCTCCTCCCGAGTGGGTTCCAGCACTCAGCTGTCTAAGGTCTGCCTCTGCAGGGCATTGAGAATGACCCTGCTCTTGGATGTGGCTGCAGTACATGTCCTCCAGTTAACATCTGGCTATTCAGGTCCCCATCAACAGTATCTCCCCTTTTCAGCCATTTTGAGAATGTCCTCTATCATTCTCTTGTCCATTTCCTCCCCTCGAGATGGGGGTCTGTATACAACCCCTGTGCGGACTGTGATGCCATTCCCCATCTCCAAGGTGACCCAAAGTGCCTCTTGTCCTCCCCCTTTAATTTTTAGTTCTGTAGCTTTGATCCACTCCCTTATGTATATAGCTACTCCACCTCCTCTTTTGCCTTCCCTGTCCCTTCTGTAGGAATCAACAAAGTCCAGGAGGGTAGCATCTTTCAGAAAGATGTGTAAGAACAAGGGGGCACAGTTTAAAGATAGAGGGGAGACGGCTCAGGGGTAATGTGAGGAAATTCTTTTTCACAGAGAGAGTGGTGGATACATGGAACATCCCTCCTGAGGAGGTCGTTGGGTCTAAAACAGTGGGGGAATTCAAACATGCATGGGACAGACACAAAGCAATTATAGTGGGGGGTTGCAGGAAACAGGCTGATGGTTAACTAGAATCTGCAGCTTATCCAGTAGGTAGGGAAATGGGCAGACTGGGTGGGCCAAGTGGTCCTTATCTGCTGTCAAAGTCTATGTTTCTATGTAGGGAACCAGGAGAAAACCCAGCACTCTGCAAAATCAGGCAAGGCAGAGGGTGATAGGTAGAGCAGAATGGAGATAGGTGCAGCAAAAGCTACAGTAGCGTTGCAGGCCCACAGGTTGGAAGGAGGGTGGGACAGCATGGCCTAATGAGAGATTCTCTTGAATAAATCATTCATACCTGGGTTATGATGGTGCCACTGCAGCAGGCGACCTGGTGGTGCAGCAGGCTAGTGCAGAAAGTGTTCTCTGGGAGCAGGGGAGGCAAGCTGGTTAGTTCATTAGAAAGTGCAGGAAACAAGATCAATGTCCAGGCACGGTTAAAGTAAAAACATTGAACTCAATTAATAAAACAAGGTCACACTCCATGGAGCAATGGGAACAGGACAATTTTTGCAGGGCAGAAGGACCCCATTTCTTTCAGTACAGACCCAAGGAACTTCATGGCACAGAACTTGACATTTCGGGGGGCCACAATTCCCTCCTGATGGTCGCTGCAGCACAGTCTCCCTGAAAACATTCTGGCCTCTTCCCTCCTGCATAACACTTAGGCCCTGTACAAGTCAGGCCACTTAAAAAAGTCGCGCAAACACGGCGCCCGTCCGCATTTAAGCACGGTTTCAAAGTGTGTTAAGAAACCGTGCTTAAACCCTCCTGCGAGCTAGTCTCAAGTCCATTTTCAAAAACGTTTTAAAGGAGGAAAGCATGTTAACTTGTGGTGTGGACGGGCATGCTATGTTTCCATCAATTAGGGTGCCAACATAACCATGCTACAATCGCGGAGGATTACAGAGTTTAAAAACGTTACTCGCTGCTAATGGAGATGGAAGTTCACCGTATTACAATCGAGTTCAAACTCTGAATAATAATGTGGACAGGCTACTGTGGAGAGTTTTAAAATGTTTTGAAACAGTTATTTAAAACGGTACAAATCTTCACTTGTAATGTATACAGGGCCCAACACAGTTCCAGCTGCAGTGTGTCCAGGCAAGCACAGTTCTGTGTGTTGGACTTCACACAAAATAGTTACAAGGAGAACAGGTTTAACACTAGCAGTGTGGCCACACTAAACCATTATCAAAAGTGGTTACCGAGTAGTGTGGCTGCACTGAAATGGTTTAGCTAAACTGGTTTTAAAAATGTTTTTCAAAAACAGTTCTGTAGTGTGTCCAGGGCCTTAAAGAACCATTTTAGGACAGCATTGTTTGCCAGAATCCAGCAGTTGTGAGAAACCGCTTTCCTGGTACAGCATTCTAGTTCTGATGCATCTGAAGTAGCAGACCACAGAGTTCTAGAATACTGAGATTTGCGGTTACATTTGGATGATACAAGTCCCAATCCTCAAATTTACCATGACTCAAGTCACGCTCTTTGGGTCCTATAGAAAAGTGCATGGTGCGCCCCCAAGCTTTGACTGCTTTGTTGTGACAGGTCACGCACTTGACCACTGACTCCCTCAAATACCTGGAAGTGACACTGGATCCCATACTTTACTTCCTCTCTCATAAATGAGGTATGTGGATCTGTTAATTTGAAGATAGATGCTGCCTACCGTGTGAATCACTTCCTCACCCCTGCTGCCAGGGTCTCTGTCACTAGGGGTGTCTTGCTCCCAAGACTACTACACGCTCTCTCTCCCTGTCCTTTTCCAGACCAATGCTGGTGTTCTTCGCTAGTGGGACACCACTTACATTAACATCTGTAGATTTGCCCATCTGCCCCTCGCTGGCCATCTCTCAATTTCCTCTGCTCTTACTCACTGGGATGTTTCATCGAATCTATGACCAGAAATCCCTGCCCTGACTCTCTAGCGGCTAGGTTTATCCCCGTGCTTCACTCCCGCCCTCTGTTAGTCTTCAAACTCTCCACTGCTCTCAGTCCCGCACTGCTCAACTAAAATGGGTGAGCAAGCATTCTCCCATTTCGCTCCCAAATTCTGGAATTCCCTTCCTTCCCATTTAAAGTGCTCCTCACCTCTCCTTCAAGAATGCACTTCTCTCACCTTTATGCACTTGATACTTGTGACTGTGCCTAACCTCGCTTGGCTTCCTGCTCTTGCTTCTTTACTTGCCATGACATTTGCTATGGATGCACTGTGCATCACCTGCCTTGTTTTCATCCAACTTTTTCATCCCTGTGTGGATGGTTTGGGCTTGGCATGTCTAATCCCCAACTATCCCTGCGTGGATATCTGTTGTAAGCTGTCCAGGATTGTGTTTGTTACCTGATCTTGTTTGAAAGACTATATTTTGTACTCTCCCGGGCTCGCCTAAAAATAGGCAGGGTTATTGGCTAGGCACTTACCCAGTTATCAAAAGCTAAGAAATAGGCATTTATATGGTCTTGTATATTTATGCATTTGTTCTATACATCATACAAGTATATAATTCAATTAAACAAGGTTAAGGAATTAGGTAAGAGGTGTAGGAAGTGCTCTACATAAGCTAGAACTCCTATATGTAAGGTAGGCATTTTGGTTCTAGTCTAAGGGTACCAGGTAGACAGAGAAAAAATCAAAGTTATTAACAACGATCTAGGGGTTATCACAGAATCAGTATACAGACGAGATACGTTGGAGATCAAGTCAGTTGGGCAGGCTGTGGGGCACTTCTCCAGGGTTGTGCTTTGGGGAGGGAACAGTGTTCTATCTGCAACACCTTTGCGGAGCTCCATTCTCAGCTGGTAGCAGTAAGAGATATCTTAGCTGTGGCACTGGCTCAGGTGGGGTTCACTCTCCACACACCCACTCACCTAGAAGCCCACTGGCCCAGGGGGCTGGAGGTTTGGGGGGGACTGGGAAGGATGGGAGAGCTAGTCACAAGGGTTTCGACCAATCTTGCAACATTCAGACAGCAAACCTCTTTGCACCCATGAAGGAGGCTCCTGTACCAGACTCCATACGGGGTGGACTCTGAGTCAACCGGGGTAAATGGGCAGGATGACTTGGTGACACACAGGAGTGGGGGGGTTGGGCAGGAGGAAGCCAGTAAAGAGTCTCTTAGTGAATGAGGACTCCATGATTAGGGACTAGAGAAGATAGTGGGAAGGGGACTGAAAAGGTCAGATGCCTTCCTGGTGCATTAGCCATCAAGGATACAGATAGGACAGGGAGGATGGCAGGGGGAGAGAAGAAAACTGGGGGTGCTGATACACTTCGGTAATGACCTGGCAAACCAGCCTATGGTGACAATGAAGTAGAATTTTAACAGGCTGCAGGACAGACTTAAGGTACACTCAGTTTCCCTAACCTTTTACGTGGTCCTCGTGTTGAATGGGGGATTGGAATTGATAAGCGCAGGAGAAAAAGACTGAGGGGTTTAATAGGTGGTTGAAGGTATGGAGTCAGAAGGAGGGTGACTGTAAGGGGTTCTAGGACAGGAGGCTTTTCAAGGGTGATAGCCTTCATCCAACGAGAAAGGAGGGCCAGTGCTCTGGGGCTGAAGTTGACATCTACACTGGAGAGTTAAACGGACTGTGGGGGAGATGGAGTCTATGGGCACCACAGAAAAGGGAGAGCAGGTGAGGAACCTAGCTAGAGCTACCTCTGAACGGGGGACTGGCATAAGCAAGGTGCGTAACAGCAAGGTTGAAGTTAAAATTAGGTTGGGGAAAGAGGCCAGTGAGAGAGAGTTGACAAAAAATTACTTACCTTAGTAATGTTGATTCTTCTAATGGAGTCTTGCTATATTATGTTCTTCAAACTCAAACTGTCGCTCCACCTCACTGAACAGTCGCTCCGGAGATTTCTCCTTCTGCTCGGTTCATTTTTTCGGTTAAAGTATTAAGTTTTCATTTTTTTTAACCGAATTTAAACGGCAACCGGTCGGGTCAAGCTCTATGTGTGGTATTTGTAAGTACTAGATAGGTTTTGCATTTACTTTCTGTGTGGAACTTGTAAACGGTTTTATCGGTTCGGTTTAAACCGATCAGGTTGTTTCTAATACATTATCTATCTTTACAAGTGCGGTTCAGCTCTTATCGGTTCTAAAAAAAAAAAAAAAAAAGATTTCATTACGGTTTTCTGACGACCTGTAGCCTTGATTTGGGAACCGATAAGGGAGTCTTTGGCGGATTACCTGCCATGAGCAAATTTTGGATAGGCTGGCACTATGTCGAGAAACCAAAAGAAAACCGGCCCACTGTGTTTACAACACTTAGTGTTCTGTGGGGAAGCCTTTGCCAAGGCCGACCCCACACCACCTGTGTTTTTGTCTGATGTTTGACCACCCCAATGCAGACTGCCAGATTTGTAAAGTTTTCCTGCAGCTACCCTGGATAAGAGTTGGTAGGCTCAGGAAAGGAGCGCAAAGGTTGGCTGAACCAGATGGGCAGCCTGGTTCGGGAAACCGACCAGAGGAGTGCCTCTGACCAGGCCAGACTGGCAAAAGGAGAGCCGACTCTGAGGAGTTGGTTCCAGCAAAGAGAACTAGAAAATCAGCTGGTGTGAGCCAAAACTTCCTCTCCAACCGCTGAAGAAATAGCTAAAGCAATTAAAATTGTTCAGTCACTCTCCCCGGTTCCGACCGAACCGGCACCATCAGGTAAGCGTACGGTTCGGTCGGTTCCACCGGTTCAAGAGTATAATTTAGAGGAATTTTATGAACCGGAGAAGGGGGAAGAGGAGTATGAGTGAATGTGAATTTGAAAGTCTGGATGTGACCACTGAACTAGACATCTCTCCAGACAGACCTTCAGGAGCGTCTCCCTCTAGGCTTTGAGTCCCCTTCTCATTTTATGTTTTATAAAAAAGTGGCTGAAACCCTTCAGCTCCCTATGGATGAAGCTGCGGATGATCAAGAAGAGCCTGACTATGTAGAAATGATGGATATCCCAGAGTCTAAGAGACTGTCTATTCCTCTGCATAAATCTTTTTGGAAAAAGACTGCAAAAATTCTAAAAGCTCCTCACACTATAGCTCCTGTTGATAAAAGAGTGGACAAAAGATATACATTATCAGGCTCTGATATGGAGTTCCTTACACAACAATGCAGCCATGTTGGGGTAGTACAGGCTGCAGCCTGTGACAAGGCAAATATTCCCTTGGCTTCAGCCCCTGACAAGGACTCTAGAAGGTGATGCCATGACAAAGAAACAGTACATGGCAGCATTCTTGGGACTCAGACAGGCGAATGTTATGGCTTGTGTTGCTAGATACCAGAAATCCAGATGGGATACTGTTTTGGCTCTAGCAAAGCAGATCCCTGGCCAGCTTGCCAAGGAGCTGGAGCAGGTGGCCGCTGATGGTATTGAGGCATCTAAAGTGCAATTCCATGCTGCAGTGGACTCTAATGATGTGTCATCAAGAGTCATGGCTACATCTGTGGTTCTCCGTAGAATGGCCTGGCTCATATGTATTAGCCTGTCAGAGGATACCCAGACTAAGGCCATGGATTTTCCTGTTGTAGCAACACTCTGTTTGGGGAGCAAACAGAGAATTACATGAAGAAAATGGATGAATATAGACCACGGGTGCACAGGCTTAAGGAAAGGCAGGCCACCCTCAAAGGCAGCCTCGGGGGAGGGGGCAGGGCAGGCCTTTTACCAAGCCCAGGCCTCATCTTCAGCTTATGCACAGAGGGGGTTCTTTAGAGGGAGAGGCAGATGGGGTGCAAGCAGACCTGCCTCCACCCCTCAGCCTAAAGCCCCTTCCAAGCAGTCACCCTTATGGGGTGCCCAGGACCGATTCTCCACTACCTGTAGGAGGCAGGCTGGCTTACTTTGTCCAGGACTGGGAGTCTCTAACATCAGACAAGTAGGTCCTGGAAGTAGTAAGCCAGGGACTGGGTTCTCTGCTTCAAAAAATTTCCAAAGATGAGAACCAGATCATTTCCACCTGCAAATCCATCAGAGGCTCTTGTCCTAGAAGCAGAAGTCTCTACCCTCCTGGCTCTCAGAGCTGTGGAAAGGATTCCACCCCTACACCAGGGCAAAGGATTGTACTCCAGGTACTTCCTTACCCCAAAAAAAGACGAGAATGGCGGCCCGTCCTGGATCTCAGGTACCTAAACAGGCACCTTTTAAAACCAAAATTTAAAATGGTGATTCTGGGAATTATTTTACCCTCTTTAAGGCCAGGGGACTGGCTAGTGTCCCTGGACCTCAAGGATGCCCATTTTCATGTTCTCATCAGAAGCTCCCATCGAAAGTACCTCAGATTCGAACTGCCCTCAGCCCATTACCAGTTCAGAGCAATGCCCTTTGGCCTCATCTGCCCCAAGGGTATTCACAAAATGCCTGGCAGTAGCAGTTGCCCACTTAAGAAGAAAAAATTGCCATCTTTCCTTACCTGGACAGCTGGCTCATAGTAGGCCAGTCTCCAGACCAAGTCATGGTTACATCTTCAGGTAACCCTGCAACTACTAACTTCTCTAGGTTTCCTTCTCAATCTTCCAAAGTCAGTCCTAGAACTTGTCCATCTTCTCACCTTCATAGGTGCAGAACTGAACACAAAAGAATCCAGAGCCTTCCTTCCTCTGGAAAGAGCAAGGACCCCGATTTCTCGGGATTCCTCCTTCACCCTGCAGGTCTCTCGACCAGCAAGGCATTTTCTCCAGCTCCTGGGACACATGGCTGCTTCGACAGCAGTAGTGCAGGGAGCCAGATATCAGATGAGGGGCATCCAGTTCCATTTGAGAACCAAATGAATCACAGTGACTCGAACCCTGATCCAAGCCCTTCAGTGGTGGCAGGACTAGGGCAATTTGAGACAGGGGGTCTCCTTCACCCCTCAGTCTCGCTCCTTAATCCTTACTACAGATGCATCCCTCTTGGGGTGGGGAGCTCACATGGGCGACCTCACTACCCAGGGATTGTGGTCCCCTCGGGAATCTCTGCTCCATATCAATCTGTTGGAACTCGGAGCAGTTTTTCTAGCACTTCAAGTTTTTTCCAAATCTGTTCAGAACAAAGTTATTCAGGTCAGAACAGACAATACCACCACAATGTGGTACATCAACAAGCAAGGGGGCACTCTGGTCTCTGGCTTAGTCTCTGAACACCTCCCTTGCAGCAGTTCACCTTCCAGGCAAGGACATTGTCCTGGCAGATGCTCTCAGCAGGATTTCCCAGGGCCATCACAAATGGGCTCTGGATCCCCTAGTACTGGAGGTGGTATTTGTCCGATGGGGCACACCCCAGATAGATCTTTTTGCAGCCCCAAACAATCACCAACTCCCCCTTTTTTTTTTTTGGCCCCCAGTGTAGGACTCAGTCCCCCTGGATGCCTTCCTTCTCAGTTGGGAAGGGAAGTTTCTCTATACCTTTTCCCCCTTCCCTCTTCTGTTCAAAGTGCTAGTCAAAATCAGATCTCAACCCTGCAAAATGATCCCGATTGCTCCAGACTGGCCCAGACAGCCCTGGTACCCACTCCTTATGTCCTTAGCAATCCATCTTCCCCTGTGTCTTCCTAGGAATCACAATCTGTTAACCTGTGCTCAGGGGAGAGTTTGGTACCCGAACGTGTCATCTCTCAATCTCAAGGCCTGGCTCTTGAAGAGTTAGTTTGCTGACCTACACCTCTCCCAAGGTGTACTGGATATCCTGAAGGCTTCTAGGAAGCCTTCCACCAGGGCTACTTACAATTCCAAATGGAAGAGATTTTCTATATGGTGCTCTGCAAAGCATATTTCCCCAGAATCTGCTGGTTTACCCACGGTCCTGGACTATATGGTTCATAAATACTTTGGAGCCGAGACCAGCTACCCTAAAGTGCACCTGGCAGCTGTCTGCTTTCTTATCAGCAGGTAAACCCTCTTCTCTTTCAACCCATCCTGTTTTCTCCAAGTTTTTCAAAGGGTTGCTTCACACCAACCCCCATTCAGGACCCTGCCCTGCCTGGGATCTCAATATTTGCATTGCTCAGCTTATGCAACCCCTTTGAGCCCTTTGTCTTCAGCAGAGCTTAAGTACTTGACTTGAAAACTGTGTTCTTGGTAGCCATCACTTTGACAGATGTATAAGTGAATTACAAGCCTTGTGAGTGGAGCCTGATTTTATCTCCTTTCATAGGGATTAGGTGGTCCTCAGAACTAACAGGAAGTTCTTGCCTAAGGTGGTTTCAGATTTCCACCTTAATCAATCAATCTGTCTCTCCCTGTGTACTTCACTGACCATTCCTCCTCTGGCGAGAGGAGACTGCACAGTTTAGATGTCAAAAGGGCCTTTAGTTACTACATAGAATATACCAAGGGTCACAGGTTTGACTCCCTCCAGCTGTTCCTCACTTATGGTGAGATTAGTAAAGGGAAACCTGCCACTAAAAGATCCATTGCCAGGTGGATTGTCTCTTGTATCCAATTTTGTTATGAAAAACTGGGTAAGGTTCCTCCCTCAGGCCTGTGGGCTCACTGTACCAGAGGTACAGCTGCTTCTCTGTCTGCTGCCAGGGACATCCCTATCCTAGAAATATGTCAAGCAGCTACCTGGAAAACAGTTCATACTTTTACCAAGCATTACTCCCTGGACATCCAGGCTAGGAGTGATGCTCGGTTCTAGCACAGCTGTGCTCAGAGCCTATTTCCTAAGTAGGTTCTGTCCCTCCTCCATGGAGGTACTGCTGTGTAGTTCATATGTCATACTATAGCAAGACTTCATGTTGTTTTGAAGAAAAATTACTCACCTTAGTAATGTTGTTTCTTCTAATGGAGTCTTGCTATATTATCCACCCTCTGCCCCTCTCAGAACCTTGTTTTGGGATGTGGGTGGGCAGTGCAGTGTTGAGCACTGTAGATGTCACCTTGTTTCACCCATCCTTTTGGGGTGAATTGTGGTGTTTTTCATTTTTGGGTCTCCTGACTTGAGTTTGTTTTGGGACCAAAAATGTGGTGTGTTTAGTAGCCAGTTGGCTAGTGTAGGTTTACAGCTTCCACACCGGACCCTCAGTGAGTTTAGCTCAGAAGATCTGACGGGTTTGAGTTTGAAGAACAACAGACCAAGCTCGAGCTCAAAGTTCCAAACCTGGCATGGAAGTTACTCACCTCACGAGCAGTTCGAGGTTGGGACTCGCTGCATGTGTCATAATACAGCAAGACTTCATGTTGTTTGAATAAACCTTCCTCCTCCCGAGCCCACTTCTCAGCATGCCTCCTTTCACCGCTACCCCCCACTCCTATCCCCAACCTTTTTTTTCCATTACCAACTTGCCCCTGCTTAGTTTTGATCTCTGGCAGGGTTCTCAGCATCCTGGAGGGGTCTAGCACTGGGCAAGCCTCCTCTCTCTACCCAACCTGTCCTGCTCAAACCTGCCTCTGCTGGGATTCTTAGCACCCTGCTGATGTCTAATCTCGGTAAGTTTCTTACCTCCCTCCTCTTTTCCTTTCCTCTTCTATTTCCCATTTTCTGTCCAACTTGTCCTCACCCAATTCTATTTCCTGGCAGGTTCTCTGCATCCTGGAGGGGTCCAGCACTGGGAAATTACTTCTTCCCTCCCTTTCCCTCCATCCTCGCTACTCATCTGGCCTCGCCTGGACTCGGCCTCTGGCAGGGTTCTCAGCATCCTGAAAAGGCCTAGTCTTAGGCAAGTTTCTTCCACCCCTCCTCCTCCTTCACTACCCCCTCTACTATCTCTACCCAACTTGTCCTTGCCTACTCCTGCCCGTTATTCTAAGTACATGCCTCATTCTGCCACTGGCAGCAATCTCTGCACTCTGAAGGGGCCAGTTTCAGGTGCGACTCATCCTTCCCTTCCCCCCACCTCTCTCCTGTCCCCTCTCTAACTGCTGCACTTAATCAAAGAAATTAGTACACCTGAGCTAATAATTTGCACCTGTTCTGTCTGAAGTGCTCCCAGATTGCTCTAGCTCTGTGTTAACTTGCCCCTCAACTGATTTTCCTGTGCTCACTTTTCTCTGGTAATGCCCCCATCTTTAGCCTTTCTTCCCACTGCTTTTCCCTGTCTACCCCTCTACCCTCCTTGATGTCTCCCCACTGGACCTCATTCACTCAATAACTGCTACATAATCTGCCTCTCAACAGTTACTCATCCCTGCAAGAAGTTGGTTCCAGGCTACATTATGCTCTCGGATATGCCACTTGTAATTAAACGATATTCCACACGTATGATATATTAACTGTATATCATGTCACAAATGCGACTATGATTTCATATTTACCTGTACATCTTGTTACAAATATAACAGAGAGAAATTAAACAGATATGTTAAATGTTAAACTATATGTCTAATTCTTCACCCAACTGTACCCCGGGAGGCGAACATGTTGGTGCCTTCCTGGTGAAACATTACAATAAATAAATCAATAAAACTTTAGAAGGGCAGACTTCAACCAGATGAAGGAGCTGGTCTGGGACATGTTAGAGTAAACAGCATCAGGGATGTGGAAGAAAGATGGGGGCCTTTCTGAATGCAAAGTCATGTATGAGAACAGTACCAAAAGAGACAGATAAAAAGAGACCATAGGGTTCTCTGAAAGGCCAGGAAGCTGAGAGGAGCCAAAAGAAGGCCTTCACAAGGTACAAGGAAAACAAGAGGAGAAAGAATGGGCAGAGTACAAATGAGAAGAAGAGAAACCAGGAGAATAAATCAAAGAAGCAAGGAAGATAGCTGTGTACTGCAGAGGGGATCAGTGAAGGAAAACACAAAAGCAAACCACACACACACAAAAAAAAAAAAAAAAAAAAAAAAAAAAAACACAGCTGCAGACAGTCCCACTCCATAAATTATGGGGGCCCAAAAGGAGCAATTTGGTAACTAAAGGCCTGTCAGTCTTACCTCAATTGTGGGTAAACTGAAGGAGACACACTAGTCAGAGGACCTTGTGAGCTACCTGCAAAATAGTGGACTCCAGGTAAACAGCAGGGATTTGTGGTAGGAGATCTTGTCAGACCAACCTGACAGTATTTTTTGGATTGGGTAATGAGGGTAGTGGATAAAGGCCATGCTCTGGAATTTTACTTCGATTTCAGCAAGGTTTGACTCAGTGCCTCACAGAAGGTTGCTGAAAAGACTGAGGAGCTGGGTTGTTTAATCTGTGCGTCTTTAATTGTGAGTAGATTTCTGCTTTTACTTTGTGCAAGTGCTTGGGCATTTGAAAAGTGCTTTTTAAAAATAAAGTCTGACTTGGCTTGAGTGCAGCAAAGAACAAAGATGGGTGAGAAACTGGTTAAAAGAAGACAGCAGAGGGCTGCGGTTATGAAATCCAATCAGAAGAGCAGGAGGTCACCAGTGGGATGCCACATGGATGAGTCCTGGGTTCAGCAGTCTTCAATATGTTCATCAGCAACATGGGAGAGCAACCCAGGGTAAATGTGTCTCGCTGCAAACACCACGACGCGTTCTGTGGCAGGGCAGAGAGTCAGGAGGGGCTAGGGAGCTGCAGAGGGACATGGAAAGGCTAGAGAGGTGTCTAGAGGTTTGGTAGCTGAAATTCAATGCCAAAATGAAAGGTGATGCACAAAAGGAACAAGAACCCTGACAGAGCAGTGGATGGGGTAAAGCTGGGCATGACCCTGAGGAAACAGACCTAGGGGTCATCCCTAAAACAATCAAACAAGTGTAACAAGGTTCAGTAGTAAGCACACAGGATTACCAAAACATAGGCCTAATGCTCAACTGTCTGAAATCACTAATTGATGTTCAATTATTCCTTCATTTTGCTTTGGTTGATTTTTTTCACATGCAAATGAGTTAGTGGCTAACTTCTTTTGCTCACCCTATTACTAACCAATTCTTAATAGTTTCTGCAGTTATCCAAGAATTGAGTATTAGTACAACATTTATTATTCACTAGTTGATCTTAACTAAAATAATCTCTCTGCAAGCAGCACTCACTTGTTGAGCATTAGCTGATAGGGATGCTGTGCTGAATAAATCAGATTTTGTTCTTCCTGCATTTGACCTGGCTAGTCTGTACCTTTCTGGTGGGGGTATTGTACTGCCATTGAACTACTGCATTACAGGTAGTCTACATGGAAACTGCAGAGGATCCAGCTCTATGGTAAGTGCAAGGGAGTGAGCAAGGCATTACTGCCATATAGTACATGTGAATGTTTGCTGCTATATTGTTTAGGCCACTAGAGGGTCGGTGGGGTTGTAGCAGCCTGTAGGGCTACACCAACAGCAGTCACTCTACCCCAGAGCCATTCCTCAGGATGGAGGCACCCATTCAATGAGCTCAGACCCCACAACCTGTGCCTTAGGCATGCAGGCAGGGGTAGTAGCCCTTAGGATAGCACACCACCTAGGGGTTACATTGGTACCCACCCCTGCATCTTGAGCTTCCTTCTAGCCTCCCATGTGGCACTGAAACAAAGGCTTTGCTGAAGTCCAAGTATAAGACATCCATTGCATTGCCCTGTCCAGCTCCCTGACCACCCATTCATAGTACTCAATCAGGTCTGTCTGTTAGGACCTGCTGGAGAAAAACCCATACTGTTGCCTGTCCTGGAGCCCAGTGTCCTCCAAATTACCAGTCTCTCCTGAAGGACAGTCTCCATGAGCTTACACACAACTGATGTGAGGCTCACCAGTCTGCAGTTGCCTGGATCATCCCTTGACCACCTTTCTGAATAGACACCACGTGGCTAACCGCCAGTCCTGAGGGACACATCCTGTGTGCAGAGAGGTACTGAACAGGTCAGCCAGTGGTGCTGCTAGGCTACCTGCCAGTTCCTCGCACATACTACCCCCATCCTCAGTACCTGCCCTTTGGATCCTAAACTGCATCCACAGGGTCTCTACTGCCTTCCTCCCCTCTTCCTTATATCGACTGCCACCCTCCACCTTTCCCGCTTGCCCTGTCCTTCCTGAACAGCCTGTATCCAGGGATCATCATATCCCAGTCCTGGTACTGTGTGACACAAGTTTCTATTATGGCTGCAATGTCCACCTGCCCCACAGCCAAGAGAGCCTGCAACTCAGCTGGTTTCTTTCCGAGGCTCCTCGCATTTAGTGACACTACTCTCCATCCTCCTCCTAGCCCTTCCCCACCTTGATTTACCTCCCATTGCACCTACCCTGCTGACCTCCTGTAGCTTTGGGAAGGCTCATCTGCCTTCCTCACTGGAAACCCTGCCTACCAGCTTTCCACTCTACACCCCTTCTTAGTTTAAAGCCACCTGTTGCTATGTACCCTCCATGCCCTGCTTCAATACTCCTTCCCCCTCCTTGCTCAAGTGAAACCTGTCCCCTGCATACAGGGTATTACTGGCCCAGCCCCCTACTATCCCATACCCCTTGACATGACACCATTCCTGCAACCAGGTGTTGAGCTCCCCATTCTTCCCTTCTTCTCAATACTTGCACAGGGTATTGGGGCACCTCCCAGAAGGCCACCAATTTCCCCTCCTCCTCGCACAGTTTCCCCAGTTCCCGAATCTCCCTTTTACTGCCTGTCTCCTGAGAAGAGATTCTACCCACATGCACCACAACATGCAGTTTCTCAGTCCTCTCCTGTGCAGCTGAGAATGGCCTGCCCAGCCTGCCACCAACCTGGGAATAGACCCACCTGGCCCATATTAGACTATGTCTTTCCTCCTTACTGTCCTATCTGATCCCTTTAAGTACAGAGTCCCCACCACTAGCACACCCCTTCCACAGCTCCATTCCACCCCTCCCTTAACCTCCTTGTCCATTACTAACATCTGCCCTTCCTTGCCCATTTATGTCACTATGCTTCACCCCATGACCCCCACTCTCCCTCCTGACATGTATTCCTTGCCCATCCCTTGGTCCCATGTTACCATCTATCTTCCCCTCATGCGCCCTGGCCCCTGTCCCCCTTTAGCTGTGTACCTTTGACCATCAGCAGTGTCCCTTTCCCCTGCACCCTACTGCTGACAATTTCCTTTCAGCTGTGCCCTCTCCCTGCTACCCTCCTCTTACTGCCTGACCCACCCCTGTTCCCTCCATTCCTCCCCCGCCTCCCTCTCCTGGTGCTCCCCTAACTCCCCTCTTCCACCACTGTTGTCAGCTCGGCAAACCTGTTGCCTGCCACCACCATGCTGTCCTGCATTGGACTCTTCCTCCTGTCCCTTGACCTGCTTTTCAACGCTTGACCCCTATCAGATGTGAAACTGCACCCTCTCTGTCCCTCTCTCTCCACCCTCATGTCCTTCTCCTGATGCTCCCTCCCATTACCCCTGGTGATGCCCTCCTGGCCCTCTTTCTCATTCTCTCTGCAGAACCCTCTCCAGCTCACAACGGCACTGCAGTCTTCCCTCCAGACTCCTTAGCCTGTGGCAGACTGGACACCCTCATAGTCTCCATAATATGTTCATCCCAACAGCTTAGTAATAAGTAAAATATAGGACTTACCTGCCCTAGGGAGCCATAAGTAGGTGCCCAAATGTGTAATGTACACTAACTGTAAAATAAAAGATAGAAAAGGGGTCAGAAAGGATCTGCAGCTCTTTAGGGGTGTTCAGAAGGGAGGAAGGGACAGGAAAGATATAAAAATATACTTATCTGATAAGGTTTAAGAACCCCTGTACTATCAGACCTAAAAATTAAAAATAAAACGTAATAAAAGAACAAAAACCCAATCAAAAGAGTGAGGTTTGGGAAGGGGCTCAGCTAAAACCCCTTTGTCTATAGTGGTGGACTTCTGTATAAATAAAATGGCATTCATACCTCTCAAGTGTCCCTTATTACGAGGTACATCCCTCATTTTACCCCTAAGTGCCCTGTCCATTACTGAAAAGCTGCTGACACACAGAGAACGTTATGTAAATTAAGACATCAAAGCTAAAAATCATATGGTAACATGGTGAATCAAAATAAACATTGTACAAGTACACACAATTCCCACAGTGCTCAGAACTTGTTCTTTTAGGGTTTGAGGAGGTGTCGACATTCTAAAGGTCTGATGTCCCTCAACATGATTACCAGAAATGTCCATGACCCTCATTTCGGTGATATAAGGTTGAGAAGCAGGGTGCACTGCTGCTCTTGGGGGCTAGGAAATGTAGGTTTGGGGGGGGAGACTACAGTTCCCAGCAGCCAACTGCTATCTTATTTACATGTGCTTTTTAAAACAGCTTTTGCAGCCTCCCAGGTCCCTTGTCTGTGTCCTGACCTCGATTTGTGGTCTGGGGGTCCCAGGCAGGGGGATCCTCAGTTTTGCCAGAGGAACTTTAAAAGACATGCACTTCCACACATCTGTGCTCCTCCAGCCTTCCACCGCCAGGTAAACACTGTGCAGGGGAACTGAAGGTTTCAGATGGTGGCAGCAGAAGCAATGACGAGTGCCTCCTGCTCATAAGAGAAGGCGATCAGACATTCCCTCTATGTGTTTGCTCCCGCTCCACTGGCATTCTCCATATCAGTTAGCAATGGAAAAGAACATTTATACCACCGAGTTCCCAAAAGGTGGGTTATTTATGAAAAGTACTGGCCACTTGAGAAATTTAAATATCCATGTCTAGTATTTAAATTCAAATCACTCCACTTTTCACATGGAAGTTTGCTTTTTCAATTAATGGGGTTGCTTCATTGAGTACTGTCAGTGTTTCGTTATGTAATAAAAGTATTTTGCTAGTACTGATTTGTTTAAATCATGAAATAAACACTTATTTTGGACTATAACTGCAGTCTCACGTACTTTTTAAAATGTGGCAATTTTAACGAAAAGTAGTTGCTTTACAAAGTCACTGCTGGACTTATATGCCACAGACAGCATGCACACACACACTAAACTCAGCCCCGAGCCACCTGATACTCTTGGCACAGTACTTGTGGCGCGCGGAGGCAACATGGGGGAATGCTGTGACTGCTTCAGTGTTCCCTGGTCTCTTTTTCAAAGTTCATGGCGCTGTTGCTGTGCACCCTGCTCCCAGGGACGAAGTTTGTAAAATGCTGTTGGCTCCCTCAATGATGCCCCACCTGTCCATCACCTGGCCTTGTTCTTGGTCCCTACTAGGCGCCCACTTCCCCATCACTGGGCCATGTTTCTAAGTCCCTGCTGAGCGGCAGAGCAATGTGTTTCCACCGGTGCAGTTCAATCCTGTGGCCCTACCTTGGGGGCAACCTAGGGGTTCTTCTGGTGGCGTGCCAGGCTCCTGAATTAAAGTCTGAGAAACTGGTATGGCTGAAAGCCACTGCCAGTAGAGGGTAAGCCTGGGACTGGACTACCATTTTGGGGGAGGACGGTAAACAGAAGTAGTAGGGCTGAGCTCCTGAGAGGTATGGCAGCATGAAAAAAAGCATAGCATATTGCAAATAAAAATGCATGGGATGAACACATGGGTATAACAGGTAAGTGAGGAGCGTGGATGACCCCCACCCCAAATAGGTGCTTGGGGAGCACTAATAGGGAGATTTCATGGGCAGACTACATTGGCCAAGCAGTCCAGCCCTAATGAGTTACTGTCCACACGTGGTCCCGCGGAAAAGTGTGACTTTGGCTGGATGGCAGCCCAGTTCCCTGCAGACACTGCACTGTTGACTGAGCACTTCCACAGTCCTGTTGCACAGAACAATGGAGCGTAATGTGTCACTACCACAATGTGGTCCCAGACAGAAAAAGGTGGGGGGGAGAACTGACTGCAGTTGGATGGCAACCCATCCCCATGCACACACTGCACTGCTTACTGAATATTTCTATGGTTCTGTGGTACAGGATGATGGGTGTACAAGAGAATCTGGGTGACAGGGATGGGGACCCCACAAATGCATAAAAAACTGATGGCAGATATGACCATTGGTCCATCCATTCTGCCCATTTTCCTGCTATCGTAAAAGCCACAGACCATTCAGAAGGGGACAGATCAGGAGGAGGGAGCTAAAATACTTATTGGAAAAATATATATATACTGTGCATTTGTCAGTGCTAAATAGGGAAAGAAAAAAACTGAAGGTGGGACTGATCTGAGCTCATATGTCCCCTCAGTAAAAGAAAACTCTGTTCCTTTGAACTTGGTGTCTGGAGCAGATAATAGAAACTGAGGCACATGAAGGGTAGAATTAGGTTGCTTTTTGACCTACGTCAGTTATGAAAACAGAATAGCCAAACAAACATGTAGGCTCACATTTACAGTGGGACACTAGCTCGTACTGCTATTTAACTGGGAGGGACAGATGGCCGCACTGGTAGGTGTAAACTTTTTCAGGGCCACATGCAAGCAGCTACAGTGGGATTTGAACTTGGGTTTTCGCTTCACAATTCAGTGATCTAACAATGCTAATCTTGTCCTGTCCCTACCTTCATTTGTATTATTATTGCTACAAACACTAGCTTGCACACTATTTCAGTGTGCTACTGGTAAATATATGGGTTCCAGGGTGGGACACTCACCACAAACTCCTGAGAGTAGGCATATTGCACATTGAGAAGGTGGATACTTAGTGAGCCCCACCCAATGCATCAAAACCCAGATAGCTGTCAGGAGAACAGCAATGTCATTGCCCCCCAAAAAAGAGTCTTCTAATTTAAATTACACAGTCTTCTCATCGTCTTCTACCTAAATACATACATTTCACCAGAAGTTTCACTCTGGAAACCATATTTTATAGCTGCTAAATTGAGACAGAACAGTGATCTGGAAATGAAGACTGGATACATTTTCTCCTACCTTGAATTCTGGGACAGTCAGTTCAAGCAGAAGTTCATTTATATTTGCCAGCAAGGCTCACCAAGTATATTCCATGGCAACAAACTGCTACTAATAAAAATAAACCTCCTCCAAGCCTTGCCATAAATATCCCATGAAACAGCGATTTCAAAGAAAGCACTACGCTGGAATGTGCAGGGGGTGAAGGGAAGGACTGCTTGTAAGTAGCAGGCTAATTAAGCAGACCAAATGCACACACAAGTAAGCTGCTGCTGAAAAGCCTACCTATGCTCAGACACCAATTCTGCAGTTTTTTTTGTTTTTTTTTTCCTTTCTCTGCTTACAGGCCACAGTTTGACTGCTGGACAAGTGACTAAACCCACAGTGTAAACAAGCAAAAAGACTGCTTTAAAAAAAAAAAAAATAATAAATAAATAAATTACCTCACTGTTGCCTTCTCTCACTTGTGCAGATCCCCTCTAAGGCACTGTCTGCTCCTCCAGCCATTAGAATAGCACCGGAAGTAAATTCTAACATTGTAGGCAGCACTAACGGAAGTAGCACTCTGTCCTGTCCCGGTTCAGTGCTGGAAGCCAACCATTGAATTTCAAGCACTTGTTAATGTTGTGTTAGCCATTAGAATTTCCAATTGTCCTATGCATCCAAATCTTGCAGAATCTGCTCATCGTGAATTGTTTCTTGTAAATGTATGGCAGATATTTTAACTGTTTTACCTTTTATTTCAGTAAAATATCATTAACAAGAAAACAAGCCCATGAGTCTGGCTCAGTAGTTTTAATTTACAGCAACAACCACCCTAGACCTCAGCAGCACACATACAAAAGTACAGGCAGCGGCCTTTTATATGAGGACTGCACAAAAGGAAAACTTAGCTACAGTAACAATTCACAAAAGAAAGTTAAAGGCACAGTGCTTAATATTTTATAGGAGTTTGGGCATTTTCCTTATTTAAAAAGTTTTAGGTGTCTGGCTAATGTGTCTGCAGGCTTGATAATTTTGGCTTAGGTAGGCTAAAAATGCAGATGGGACATTTAAGGGTCTTAATGTATTTAGAAATGTATGGGATATATGGGCTGAAATTGATCATAAAAGCAATGAAATGCACATGACTGTCAGGCAGCAGCTGTTTGAGGAGATGTGGATTGCTGTGCTTGCCACTGCTTTCACGGGAAGGGAGTCAGAGTGCGTGGGGGGAGTCCTCAGCAGGTGAATGTGTGTACAGTTGGGGTGGTGGTGGTGGGGATGCTAGACCACTAGGGAATATCACAAGGAGGTGTACCTCATGATTGGAGGGGAACCCAAACTGCTAGACCACCAGGAATATCACAAAGTGGTATACAGGACGACTCTGGGGCGCGCGACCAGAGCATTTAAGTGGCACATACGTGATCGGATGGAGGGGCCACTGGACCACCAAGAAGTGATTTTGAAATGGACTGGGGTGCTAAAGGGCTGGTGTGCCCATAAAAATTAGTTCATAATGGGCATACAAGTGACCCTTAGCACCTTGCATGCCCCATGAGTTCATTTGAATGTTAGGCTAAATATGGCCCACAGGAGCCTTGGGCACTATCCCATTTCTGGTAGCACCGCCCCATGTGGCCACATGCAGCCTTGGTCTGTGTTAGCACTGGCAGCTAAATCAATTTAGCGCAGTCAAATATGGACTGATATTCAGATAGCACCACTCAGTCAATGAGCACCATCTCTTTGAATATTGTTAGTGCTGCTGGGCGAGTTTAAGTGCTGTGCAAATGCAAACATATGAACTTTCCAGAAGATACTGGCCTTCGGTCTCTCTAGTCTGCTCAAGTGTGCAGAACATCAGACTTTTACACCGCAGCTGCCCTCCTACCTGCTTCTGTTTTTCTCCTCCTCCTTTCACCCACACCATATGTTGACCCTCAGTTTGAACCTCCCTTGAAGCCGCTTACTGACCTCAATGATAGATACCACCTCCTAGCATCATGTAACCACCCTTTCAGTGCCCCTGGTTCCCCACCTTTAAATCTGAAAATACTCTTCCCTTACCAAACATTGTGGATTAACACAGACTTAGTTTTACCTTTTTCTTAAGATTTAAATTCCCTATAAGTTCACTTGAAACTATTTAGTCCAGCAAAATCTGTATGGTAATTTCATATCTTTCGAATGGCTTAGTTTTGGCTGTATATGCAACAAAATATGCTAATTTTTAATCCTCTGTATTTCTGGCTGGATAAAAGTGAAAAAAACAACTTTTTTGAATGGATTTTTTTTTTTTTTGGCTTTATTTAAAGAGCAAATATGCACATTTTTAATCCTGGATTTCTTTTGGATTTTTAATAAATCTAAAAAAATGTTTTTAGTTTTAAACCAAAAGAAATCCTAATGGAGTCTTTATGGCTTACCTTTGGCTGCATACGCAGCGAAATATTTAAATGAGCAAGTTTAGCTAGGGGCAGGTAAGAGGAAGTAAGCTGTTGGTTAACTAGGATCTGCAGCTTATCTGTTCGGTAGGAAAATGGGCAGACTAGGTGGGCCAAGCGGTCCTTACCTGCCGTCAAATTCTGTGTTTCTAAGTTTTGTTTACATCTGGATTTCTTTTGGAAAGATTCTATTTACATTGTAAATGCATTATCCATGAATTGAATGCATTTCCAATATAAACAGAATGTCAAAAAAAATCCAAATGTAGGCAAAACACGCTCATTTACATATTTTGCTGCATATGCAGCCAGTCATGCCTCCAGGGCTCCCAGTGGAATTATCTGAAGCTCTCCTCTGCGTGTGGGTGTCCCAACCTGGTCCCCTGCACTGGACGCACATGCCCTTTTTGGTACCCTTGTGCAGGTCCTGCTGAAGCATCCTGCCTGACTGGGTTCGGAGCTGCACATAATGGGCTGGATATTCAAAGGGGTTGCGCCTGCGCAAGTCCAAAATTGCGCCATTCTGCCATATTCAGCAGGAGGCAGTTGCCCCCCCAAAGTCAAGCTGAGCAACAGCGCAATGTTAATGAAGGCATGCTGAACCGAAGGGGGAGGAACCGTGGAAAACTGCACAGCCCGATATTCAGCGGGCTGTGCAGAGTTGTGCAGGTGCAACGCCCAACCTGTGCCTGCACAACTTTGAGCAAAAAAAATTAGGAGTAAGTTGAGGCCACCCACAGGAGAGCTGCCACATTGCAAGGCGCAACACAGCAGCTGCCACCTGTGGGTGGCCCTCAACGCATTCCCTGTGCCCCCCGCAGCCCAATCGCAGGCATTATATAGTAACCCCCTCCCCGACTGGCCTGACTGCGGGCAGAAGAGTTCAACTCCCCCTTCCAGAAAGAGCATATCCCTGGTGGTCCAGAGGACAGTGAAGCCTGATCACGGGCAGAAAAGAATTCAACCCCCCCACCCCACAAAGAACATATCCCTGGTGGTCCAGTGGACCGCGAAGCCCGATCGCTGGCAGAAAAAGAGTTCAACCCCCTGACTACCTACCCTGGTGATCTAGTGGCCCACCACCCTGCTTCCCCCACCCCGCCAGCTGGCAGCATCCCACCCGCCTCAGCCGCTTCAACTGACTGCCCTGGTAGGGCTGTATGCCCATTGGTTCAGAGCAAGAGCCAATGGACGTGCAGCCCATACCGCACAAGGCAGTCCAGATATGTGAATGAATAGCGCAACTTCATTGAATATCGCCCCGGCCACACCCCTGCACAACTATGTATTTACTGTTTCAGGAGATACTTTGACTGCAGCTCTGCTTTTGTGGCTCTGAGACGTACAGAATGTTAAATTTACTCTTCATAGCATTGGTGGCCCTATGTCTATATCTTGTTCATATCTTAATTGTACTTACTGTCTGCTGTGTTGTGTTCACTTGGTTCTGATTCTGTATATTGCCCAACTTGTGTTATGTTGTCCTCTGTATGGACTTGTATTTCATTGTACTCTCCAGAGTCATACCTGAAAATAGGCAAATGGCTTGTCTAGTGTACTTACCTGGTAAACAAAAGCTAAATAGTCATAAATAATCCATTGTCATTTCTTAAAACCCATATCTTTGGCCCAGTGGCACTGAGGGCGGATGCTCTGGATGCCACACTGCGCAATGCCGGTGCCCAGGTTCAGGAATGAGCCTGGGCCACCAGGGTCGGAGAGACACAATCGAGCATCCGGAGGACAGCTCTCCTCTCTGGGATTCATGCTTGCCGGGATTGCAGTGGCCCCCAGTGATGACTGGAGGCACTGCACACCAGGGCAGCAAGTAGTGGGGCAGAGTTATGGCATGCGTTTCCAGATGTAATTGCACATCCGAGCTCGGTGGGGAATCATGGGCATAAACAGGGGGAAGAGAGAGAATGTTGCAACTGGGTGAGGTGACAGCGAACTCCATATGCTAATGCCCACACGCTTAATCCTGGCCGCACTCCCACAACTTTACCTCCTCTGGGAACTCCCAGCCTCCAAGGGTCCGGAGAGAGATGGTAGTCTTGATAATGATTCAGAAGTTGGGGAGCTGTGGTTCAGGTGGGCTGTCAGGAGCTGCAGGTCAAGAGAGGAACCTGAGAGATGCCCCAGAAGGTGGGTTAAAAAAAAAAAAAAAAAAAAAACACACATCTTCAATACCCCCATTTCGTTTATCTCGTTATTGCTACAATTACTTTGGATGGATAGTGATCACCACATCAAAATTTGTCAGATTCGAAATTCATCAACTGAACCCAAGTGCTTTGCGGTTACTTTAGTAGTGAAATAAGTAGTTTGTACTCTGTTTCACTTAGACTGACCATACACCAAGATTCTGAGTCCAGTCATCTCCTCTCGAGTCCCTAATATCATTGGTGGGCTGAGGGTATCACTGGCACCAGCTAAAGAATTTCTGAAACTGTTTGTGCTAGTACTGTAGGAAGTCCTGCAGGATGACTATTCTTAACCAACCACCATGACCAACGAAAATGTAAGCGCACTCCAGAGTAACATGCAACATATGTCCAGGATAAATATTCCAACACAGATAGTAGCTTTGAAAAATCCACAAATGCTGCCAGCACACAAACTGTTCAGACTGTAGCTACCTATCTGTGTTGGATTTTTTTTTATTAAATATACTTCATTTGAACTTTGATCAAAGTAAATTTAACATACATTCTCAATGGCTTACAATAGTACATAAGAAGTTGTCTCCAGCTCAATTTTTCATATCAATTCTCACAGTTCAACAGATAAAGGAGGAAAGGCTAAAGAAAGAAAAGGCAACACAAAGCACATCTATACAACCCCCAACCCTCCCTACTAACCCCCCACCCCAGCCAAGTGCAATATCTAATAATATTAACTGAGTACCATCTCCATCCATCCGATATAGAGAAGGAAAAGAAAAGTATAAAGGAAAGAGGGCAGTAATTTTAGGGCTTCCATACTGCCAGTGCAGCATCAAGTGGGCCCCCACAGGGCTAAGTAAGCATTTCCCCATGCCTCATATAAGCAGTGTGTTTTCTAATTGTAATGCCAGTAGCACTTCTTTACACCATTCTGTAACCAAGGGTGTTTGATCATCCTTCCAGTGTCGCACAATTATCAGTTTAACGCTCGCTGCCACTAAAGCAATGTGGGCCCTTCACCGTATTGGAGTTCCTGGGAAGCAGGTATATTAGCAGACTTCTGGGGTAAGCAGCTGCAAACCAAGGAGGGATCAATCCCTTCATCACAGCCTGCCAAAGGGCCGGATTTCTCGACAGGTCCGCAGCATATGGAGTAATGTGCCCTTCCCCCTGGCACCTTGTGCAGACAGGAGAAGGGATAAGCCCACATTTATATGACTTTACTGGCGATAATATAAATTATGCATTATGTTAAACTGGACCATCCGAGTATCCTGTTTAATAATTCTACAGCAATTTTGCATATTCTCTTCCACACATCTATATCCTGTGACATTCTAGATCTTGCCAATGGTAACATACACCATTAGGTAAGTGTGGGTCTAATGTTTGCAGTTGTTTTATACACCCGGATACAGAGGGATTGGGGCAGTCAGGAGCCTAAAAGCATTGCTATGGGGTGGGGAACCTGAAGCTGGGGATGTGGCTCGAGAGCCTGCTGCCAGGGCTAAGAGGGGTATGACAGCGAGTATAACACCATAGCTAGGGGCCTCAAGAGCTAGTGGCCCCACCTTCAGCATGCAATGGGTGGGCATGCCATTAAAGTCAACCCACCCAATACAGATTAAGTAGAGGTCTTACCTGAGTGCTGTAAGAGCCAGAGGTGAAATGTTGTCCACCACACCTGCAAAAGAAAAAAAAAAAAAAAAAACACACACACACACAGAAGGGTCACAAAGGATCCATAGCTCTTACATGGGACAGTAAGGATGGAAAAGGCAGGTTAGGCATAGAACTATACTTATCTAGTGGTTAGGTGTCTATGCCCAGTCAGACATGTCAAATAAAATAAAATTAGGTTAGCTGGGGAAAAAACAAAGGAAAAACGGAGGTGGCTTGGGAGGAGGCTCACCAAAAACCCTGTGCTCCTATTGGTGGCCCTGTGACCAGTACAGTACCAGACAGCCAGGTGGGCTAGTAGGCGGCTAGTAAATAAAGAATGGTACTGATAGTCTTACAAGCTAGGAATACCATGGGGGTACAAGTAAAATAGTAGCCTGATTGTCTAGTACCCTGTGGCTAAGGCCAATTTTCCTCTGAAATGAATTAGTATCCTTCTCTGGGTCTAGTGGGGGCTTTTGAGCCCTATAGTTTTGTATAGGTGCAGTTGATGTGGAATAGTGGCCGGAGAATACACTTGTGTTGCACCTGCAGCCAGCCACATAGTGCAATCATGATACAGTGAAATGCATACAGGACATGTAACTTAGCCCACAGATCTCAGGTGCGCGCCTACTCTGCATGGGTGGGGGAGAGAAAGAGAGACTCAAGTAAGGATCTGTGGAGGAGCCAATAATGGAAGTGCCTCCCCTCACCTTCCCAAACCATCACTTCAGCAACAGAATCTGTTTATGCCCCAAGGGCTGAAGCAACAGCAAGGAGTACCATGGAAGAGCCACATCCCTGGCTGCAACAGCAGTTTTGAAAGTTGGGTCTGGAAGACGGCAGGAGCTGCCATGGAGTGACCACTTCCACAGTAATGCTGCAGCCAGGAAAGGAGTGCAGAGGTGGCAGGAGCTGCAAGGGAGTAAAATAACCACCTCCATAGCAATAGTAAAGCCGGATGAGAGGGTTGGTTGTAAAATTGGGAGAAGAAAGGATGGCCAGAATTTGGGGTGGGGGTTGTAAGAATGGGAGAAGAGAGCATGGCAGAAGTAGTGACAGGTGTTTATTTAGAAGAGATTCACCAAGAAAACATGAACTGTTAACAGCTCATTTCCAGCAGCATCTTGGGGTTGGGGTGGGTTTCATAGGAAGAAGCATCAGACAATCATTTACAAGACACATTACAAGTAGCAAATAATTAAGAACTAGTGCAGCGTGCAAAATCTATAAATTTCAGTAACAGACCAGGTAAACAAACATGAATGTGTTACATCACAGTCTCATGGCAAGTACAGCATTTTTGGATAGGACAGTGGACTTAAACCAGGTAATAAAATGTAGGGTACTTTGATAGTACTTTGAGATTGAAAGGAGGCCTGGGAGTAATTGCTTGGTTGGGATGACAGTAGCCAAGTGCTAGCTGATTGACAGAGTTAGACAGTATTTAAAATACCTAAAATGGGTGTAGTAGTGAGGGGAGAGGCTCAGGCCTTCACCTCCCCCAGGTGCTGAGAAGGGGACAAGGGAGAGGGCTTTAGAAACGATAGAGGAGAAAGGTGGAAGAGGATACAGGGACATGGACTAGGGGTGGGGTTGCTAGGGATAGTGGGAGGTAGGAGGGGTAGTTAAGGAAGAATTTGGGATAAAATGGTGGAAAAAGAAAGGAAGCCATTACCTTCAACCCTTCAAGAGACAAAGAACCCGGCAGTGGCAGAGGGATTGGGAGCTGGCAGAGGAAAGTATAGTCAGACTAATGGGGAGAGATAGGGAAGCCAGTGCTTACACCCGCTTCAGGATGCAAAGAACCCTGCAAGGGGTTGGGGGACTGGCAGAGAAAGGAGGAACATAGGGCTGAGAGGAGATGGAAGCCAGTGCCGACACCCCCTTCAGGATGCGGAGAACCCTGCAAAGGGATGGAGAGCTGGCAGAGAAAAGTACTGATGGTCTAAGGGGAGGGAAGATGGTGGGGGGGTAGGGTGGAAGGGTAACATAGAAGGGAAGATAGGGGAGTGGGAAGCCAGAGTCTTCACCCCTCCAGGATGCAGTGAACCGTGCAAGGGGATGGGGATATTGTAGAGGAAAGTGGAATTTGGGGGGAGAGAAGAGGTGTTGCATAGTTTAAGCCACACTGTGCCTTTAGGAATGCCAGAGGGCCAAATATTATTGTAAAGGGCTGCAGGATACAGGCAAGATTTAGCGCTCCTCAAGGGGAGCGACAGAGCCATCTGCAGCTTCAGTGAATCCTGAGGGGTCGGTAACTGAGCTGGGGGGGAGATAGGAGTTTACATTAGGGATGGGAGAGCCCAGAGATAGCTGTGGCAGCAACAGCAGAAGCCCAAAAGGGCATTAATTAAAAAAATATATACTGTAGATTTAATTGTGGCTACCTGGGCTGGGGTTGGGGGCAAGCAATCCTCCAGGTGAACTCTAGGCAGGCCATGTTTAGGTACTCAAGAGAGTCTCTTACCTGAATACTGGGGAGCCAGAGGTGGCTCTTTAAGGGAAAATGTCCAAGATCCTGTAAAATATAAATAAAGAAAAAGGAGTCACAAAGGATCCACGGTTCTTAGAGAGTAAATAGGGTGGAAAGAATAAGCTGTGGCTAGAATGATACTTATCTGATGGGGAAGGAAGGAGTCAGCATCTTGGCATACCTGATAAATAAAGAATATTAGGTCAACATGGAGAAAATACAACAACAACAAAAGAAAGAGAGCCAAGAGATACAAGAAGTATCGGACAGCACATGTTTAAATATAAAAAAAAAAAAAAGCAAAACAAGAGAAGACAGCATGAGATTAGAGGGAGGCCGATTAAGGGAATGTGAGGAAATTCTTTTTCACAGAAAGAGTGGTGGATGCATGGAACGGCCTACCTCAGGAAGTGGTGGCTAAGAATACAATGCAGGGCTTCACACAGGCATGGGATAGGCATAAGGGAGCAATACAGATGAGTATGAATAGATAGGCCACTGACAGAGCAAAGGCCAATGGCACATTTATAAGGTAGAAAAAAAATTGGGCAGACTGGATGGGCCTTGCGGTCCTTATCTGCCGTCAACCTCTATGTTTCAATGTAAAAGAGGACCTTTATATTGAAAAGTTAAAGTTGGGACAAAGCAGGAAAATGGACATATACAGAAAATAAAGAACAAATAGAGAAATGATAAGAAAGAGTAGAGAAAGTGCTGCTTGTGAACATCCTCAATTAAAACCCATTACTGCTCTGGATGGCCAAGTGTCCAGTATTTTAGAATGGCAAAACATGTGTGCTAGAGGAGCCTCTTATTGAGTTAATGGCTTTAATGAAATAGGAAAAGGGGAAATTGTCTAACCAGAATTGGCACACTAAAACAAAGCTTGTTTCCAGGTACAACCTGAGAGCACGAGTGGGGATGTGAAATTCAAATCCAGGTCTCCAGGTTAGCATCTCAGTGCCCCAAACCACAGTGATATACTGCCTCTTAAAAATAAAGTTAGCACTGGTGGTCCTGTGGGCTTGGGATGCCCTAGGAGGCTTGCTCACTAGAACTGGTAACCCAGGCGGCTAGTTCCTGAAGGCCAGTTATGCTAAACAAAGTCAGAACCCTCCCTGGTAACTAGCGGGCTCCTGTGGCCTAGATTTTGTGCTGGAGAGCAGGGACAAGAGTAGAAGAAGCTGGGGCTACTGCAGCAGCCACCCCTCTAGCATGAGCACACTAAAAGTGAACATTTCTGCAGACACTTCTTACTCTCAGCCCATATACGGCTCAGTCTGCAGTCTGCTCCATATGGGTGGGACGGGAGGCAGAGCTAGGGAGCTGGAGAAGGCCATGGTAGGTGCCTCCGCCACCTTTCTGAACCACCACTCTAGCAGAAACTGAGGGCTAGGGATGTGGCAGGAGGAAGCCAGAAAGACAGCTATACTCACTGCTAGTTAAAGCTCCCAGTTTGGAGCAGAAAAATAGCAGGAACAGTCAGTCAAAGCTGCAAGCAGGAACAGTCAGCAGTGAAAGCTGCACCATGGCAAAATGCAAAGTGCCTGGCCAGTGGCCAAAGTTTTTTTTATACATATATAAAATTAGAACCTGTCCATGGTGTCTAGTGGGGGCTCCCTAGGCCTGGATATTATGTTGGACAGGCAGGGAGGGAGAGTAGGAGAGCAAGCTCATCTGCTGCAGTAGCCATACCTGTAGCAGACCATGCTAAAAGCGAAAGTGTGACCAGCCCATTGACGCAGCAGAAAGACTCACCACTGTGACACTGGAACCAGAGTTCAGAAATGAACTTTGGAACCGGAGGGCCAGTCCAGAAGAGAAGGCTAGAGCGTCCAGTGACTGCTTGCCTTCTCTCGGGGCGCACGGGAATTTGGTGCCTACTAACCCGTGGTGGAGTCCGGGGTACAGCAGTGCACCTGGTCCCACAAGCTAAGTAGTGTGACAGACACTGGCATCTGCCTTGCGACCTGGACATCATGCTCTTGTGAGAGAAAAATGTGGAAATGGCCCACTGGTTGGTCAGGTGACGACCCCCTAGATCCTTGATGCCGGAGTACCTGAGCCCTCATCGGCTGCCTCAGCAACACCCAGGACCATATGGAAGGCCAGTAAGGTTCATTTTCCTGCAAATGGTAGGGGACCCGCCCGATGAAGGGATACATCTGGGAACCCTGGGACTGGATACAATGTGGCCAGTGGGGGCTACCAGTGTGGGAAGGTCCATGTGGGACCTGAAAGAGGGACTGACCAGTGTGCAGGTGGGTTGGGAGCAAAAAAAGTATAATACTTTAATGATGGGCAATCTCCCAACAAGTCCCAGTGCCCCCAGTAAGGTGCCCAATATAGTTTAGGAATCAAGTGTGGGGGTAAATAGGGTAGGAAGATCCCCACAGAATAAACTGCTTGCCTCCCAGTTTAAAGGCCCCCCCCCTCCCTGTACAACATTCCCAGGGATGGTGGCATGAGTCTGTGCCATCCCAGAGGTCCAGCTCATGCTTTAACATTCTTAGCCTCAGACTCCTCAACTGTTAATGTTTCTTCTCACAGTCTCAGTCCCTTGCTGATTTATCAGCTCTTTAGACCAGTGAGAATACAGTATATATTTGTTGCCCCACACAGCCTATTAACCCAGAACGTAACACACAATAAAAGGACAGTATTATAGGAAGGGAAACAGCCAGCCTGGTGGCACTGAAGATTGAACCATCAAGTCCAATGGATTGCTCCCCTTTTTTTTGGGGCCACAGTTCCATTATGCTACTGGCTCCCAGCAGAGGCTGGATGCACTGCAGTCAGGAACAGAAACATAGAAGCAGATAAGGACCACAAGGCCCATCCAGTCTGCCCATTTCTTTACTACCTTATAAATGTGCCATCTGCCTTTGCTCTGTCAGTGGCCTATCTATCCATACTCATTTGTATTGCTCTGTTATGCCTATCCCAGTGCCTGTTTGAAGCCTGCACTGTATTCATAGCCACTACTTCTTGAGGTAGGCCATTCCATGCATCCATCACCCTTTCTGTGAAAAGAATTTCCTCACATTCCCCCTTAATCACCCACCCACCAATCTCATGCTGTGTCCTCTTGTCCTGCTATTTTTCTTATATTTAAACATGTTAGACTCTCACCTTGTTAATGCCCTTAAGGTGTTTGAATGCTTCGATCATATCACCTCTCTCCCTCCTTTTCTCAAGGGTAAACATATTGAGCTCTGTTAATCTGTCCTCATATGTCTTCTGATGCAGTCCCTGCACCATTTTGGTTGCCCTTCTCTGGACTGCCTCAATTTGGTTAATGTCCTTGTGAAGGTGTGGCCTCCAATACTGCCATAGTACTCCAGATGGGGCCTAACCAGTGTCTTGTAAAGAGGGATTATTACCTCCTCTTACGACTTGTGATACCTCTACTAATACACCCTAACACCCCTAGCCTTACCTACTGCTTTAGAGGTCTGCTTGGATGATTTCAGGTCATCTGTGATGATGATGCCCAAGTCTCTCTTCCTTTGTGACTGCTAGCAACTCCCCTCCCAGCCTATAGGTGGCTTCAGGGTTTCTCTTCCCTATGTGCATGATCTTGCACTTCTTTGCATTAAATCCAGTTGCCACTCTTCTGACCATTTCACTAGTTTATCGGATCTCTTCTCATTCTGCCTACCCCATCTGGATCATCTACTCTGTTGCAGATCTTGGTGTCATCTGCAAACAGACAAGCCTTACCCTCTAGTCCATCTGCAAGGTCACTAATGAAGATGTTGAAGAGGACTGGCCCCAGGACTGAACCCTGAGGTACCCTACTTGTGACCATCATCTCTGACTGTATACCATTTACCACCACTCTGTTTTCTGCCCGTCAACCAGTTTGCCACCCAGTTGACCAACTTCTGACCCGAGCCTACCCAGCTTATGTATCAATCTTCTATGTGGAACAGTGCCAAAAGCTTTGCTGAAGTCAAGGTAAGCGACATCAACTGCTCCCCCTTGGTCCACCACTCTGGTTACCCAGTCAAAGAAATCTATGAGATTAGTTTGACAGGACCTTCCTTTTGTAAACTCATGCTGTCTTGGATCATGTGCCCCTATGGATTCCAGGTGTTGCACTATCCTTTCCTTAAGGAGTGCCTCCATAATCTTGCCCACTACTGAGGTAAGGCTGACTGGTCTGTAGTTCTCTGCCTCCTCCCTGCTACCACTCTTGTGGAGTTGGATCACATGGGCCCTTCTCCAGTCTTCTGGGACCTCTCCTTTGCTCAGAGACTCACTAAACAGTTCTGCTAATGGCTCTGCTAGTTCCACCTTTAGCTCCTTAAGTACCCTGGGATGTATGCCATCAGGTCCCATTGCCTTATCCACCCTGAGCTTAGCAAGCTCTTGTAGGACCCTTTCTTTTGTGAAGGGGAGTAGTGCTCACCTCCCTCCCCCCTGTGTCCATGTGCTGAGCTGTGGGCCCTGCCCTACCTTCTTTTCAGTAAATGCTAAGCAAGAGTATCTATTTAGAATAGATGCTTTTACATGGTCCTCCTCACATGCTCCCTTTTCTCCATTAACCTTCGCAATACCACCTTTGGACTTTCTCCTTTCACTAATGTATCTATAGAAAGTCTTGTCACCTTCTTTTACTGTTCGTGCTAGTGTTTCCTCAGTTTGGGACTTTGCCTGCCTTACTGCCTTCCCCGCCCCTTAGGGCAGTTTGTTATGCCTCCCTATCTTCATCCCGCTGTGTTCCTTTATATTTCCTGACGGCTAGCCTTTTGGCTCTGACCTTTCTGCTACTATATTTGAGAACCAAAGTGGTTTCCTTCTTCTTTGCACTTCCTTCTTCTAACACAATGGGATGTTGCTTCAAGTATTGCATCCTTAATGCTTGCCCACTTTGCCTGTACCCCTCACCTGTGTTTCTTTTGCCAGGGCTAGCTTAACTCTGTTGGCCATCTTATCAAAGTCAGCTCCTCTGAAGTCCCATATTTTTGCCTTGGAATGGGATGATTTAGATGTAGTAGCCAAATTGAACCATACCATGTGATGGTCACTGGCCCCAGGTGACCTACCTGGAAATCTGTGATCCTTCCTGTTAGTCAGTACTAGATCTAGGATAGCCCTGCCTGAATGTTTAGGGGGGGAGGTGTCTGCAAACATCCTGTGAGCAGACGCATGCTCACTGCATGTCACTGCATGTCCGTGTCTTGGGAGGGAGAGAACCAGAACAAGTAAAAGCCCAAGCAACTGCAGGCACAGTAGTGGGCCTCCAGGAAAACCTCACCCTCAAGCACTGGACCTGACCCGTCAAGGATCTTCAATTCCTCCTCCTCAGCCTGGCAGCTGATTTGGAAGAGTGCCTGTAAGTGGGTGGCAGCACTACCTTTTGGGGGCCAGGATTCAGGAGTGGAGTTCTGAGTCCGGGGGGGGGGTTCAGGCAGGGTGGAACTAGCCATCCTGACAGGTTAGTCCTGAGGTAGATCACAGTAGTCAGCAACTGGAGGCAAAAGAAATTATATAAAAAGAGGGAAGGAACACCACTGCTGGTTTGTGTTTACATGGTGGGTGGGTGCTGTGCAGTGTTCCTGATGGCTTTCTGGTTTTATATGGTAATTCTGCTGGGCCATGAGTCTAGTACAATTGACTGAACATGCTGGGAGCATGGGGGTTAAAGCAGTGCAGGCAGAGCAACAAACATGTCTGCACGCTAACCCAAAACACCTGCAGCTGGTACATGGACCCTCACAAACAGGGAACATACTGCAGCACAGCGGAGAGATGTACAATGCTCCGGGCAGCCATTTACACAGCTGGATTTGTACCACTGTAATTCACCTGCACGACTCACAATGGTGCAGATCCAGTAGTGTAAAACACAGCTTTTAAGCACAGAGGAGTTCCGAATGTTCAATCAGGGTTAGCAAGGTGGCAGCAATTCCATTTCTTAACTTTGTTTCCAGTGACAATTACCACATAATAAAAAACAGGGTGAAAGCTACCATTATCTTCCACTTGGGGCTTGTATCAGCACAACGAAGCCTGTCACTCAAAGTGACCCTGAGGCAGCAAGACACACAGAGGGCAATGGGCAAGTCAAACTGTCCCATGGACAAAGGGAGGAAAGTGACCATTATTCTTGTACACTGCATCAGCTCAAGCAAGACATGCAAAGCCACCAGATATGCCATATAGGAACCAACAGCCAGCTACCCACTTGAGTGCGACAGCTTCCAGTTTTGCTGGGTACAGACATGGCAGGGAGAAAGACAGTGGGCAGACAGGGCCCATCAATACCCACCCCGTTCACTCTCAGTCTCAACCCATTGCTTTGTATACATTTTTTTCCTCATTTTTATTTGACTATTTCCGGACAAGATAAGTTAAGAGAACCACCTCTTTAAGTTGTTTAAATCCAGACTGCCTAGAAATAGTTTGTTCTTGTAGGTTACCACCTATCCTGATTGTCACAGGACAGTCCTGATTTGAGCAGGGTACCATGAAAATACTACATGTCCTGACCTTATAGTATATAAAGTATTACTTCCTTCTAAAAGTTGCAGCAAACTATATTTTAACTGAAATACTTTAAAAGATAAAACCATAGCAACAAATAAACTACAGCACTTTGCCTCAGATTGTAATTATTTTGAAGTATTTTGCATTAGTGGAGATTGCAAATTGTCCTGTTAAAAATCATGATTCAGAAAGTGTCCCACTTTGGGCTTCTTAAAAGGTGGTAACCCCTAATTTCTTGGTGTTCCAGGGCAAAAATGTTAGGTTTATTGTCTTTACACACTACAGCCCCATGCTGGTTTAATTTAACAGTTTCAGGATGGCTGTTTTGCATATAGCATACACATGTCTCAGTAAATCTACAGTAAACAAGTTAAGTCAGTTGGTTTGCAACCTGCCTCATTTTTTTTTTTTTTTTTTTAGCAGTTTGGTGTTGCTGTGACTTGTTCAGGGCTGGATTAACATCTGGGGCCATGGGCAGTGTTGTAATAGTGGGGCCCCTGTGACTTCAGTAATAAGCTGGGGGTTAGGGGGCCTCCTAGGCCACCGAAAGCTGAAGGGTTTTTAATGCCAAGACATGCATTTGGAGGGTTACCAGTTACTCTAAATGCACTTTCTTGGGGTGGGAAATGAAGGCTAGAATGTTTGAAATTGTATGGCTGGAGTACATTGACACAGAGTGTTAGCAATCGGCACAGGCTGCTTAGACATGGTTAATATATATTTGGAGAACCACACCACAGTCAAGGAAGATTAGATTTTTGAGCAGAGTTACTTGCAGGTATTTTCTGAATCAATACAAAAATATCAAATGGTCATGCAAGGATAGCAAACTCAACATCAGGGACCTCCTTGTGAATGAGCATGCCCAATAGATGCTATCCCTACACAATAAACTGAACTGACCACGTCATTTGTCAAATAACTCACCGAAGAGAGATAGCAATTATGGCTCATATCATCTTAGTTGTCCATCATATAACCTGCAGAGGAGAGTTGGCAATTAGGGCTCACACTATCTCAGCCATCTGCCCAATAACATGGAAATGGACACACTGATAAAGATGTTGCAACAACTCATAATTGTATAGAACAGGTGGTAAGCTGGGAAAGAGAGTTGGATGAGTGCAACAAGATATGAGGAAAGGGTTCGCTTTTAACTTCTTTTCTTGTCAGTGCTTTGCACAGCCCAGCCTGGCAACCAAGTGCTGGCAGGGTGGAGTTGGCTCTTCACAGCCTACATAGTTTTAAAGGCCTGTTTATATGACTATATTTCCATTGCACCAACTTGATAGCTGCAATGCAAATGCAGCCCTGTGGACACTTAACAGTTTACGGTAAGTCAGCCTGTCCTGGAGCCACTATAGAGCTGGGACACATTCAGGACTGAGCAGCGAAAGCAGACATATGGACAGGCTGCACCACTCACTCCAACACACCCAGCTGGTGCTACTAAACAAATTACACTGCCCCCCCCCCCCACATATTTATGATCCCTCTCCAGCATGATTTGCATGGATGCTAAGAAGGGCCATCACAAATTTGATCAGCACGAGAGGTCTCACAGCACTGCAATGGACTGATACTTAAGTCAAGAAATGGCCATGTAAACATCCCTTAAAAGCAGAGTTTGTGTCACTCACCAAAGCAGTAACATGTACACATTAAAGGTTTTTAGTGTGTATTGAATTCTTTATTAAAAGGTGCATCTCATAAGTATGGTAAGCCTGTTGTGCTCTGTTCCTGTTTTAGTGCCCCCCCAGTCTTGTTCTTCATGATATTGTACTTTCACTTGGATGTGCACGCATTCTATTGTGCACCTCTCCTGCCCCTCCTCCTAGTTTTAACTCAGTCGCTTCACCCTTGCCAAAAGGTGAACTTTGCTATATTGTTTCACTTCATCATAAAGACAAGTCCATGTAGTTGCAGTCTGAGAAGATTGAACTTTGCCAACTTTTTTGAATTCACCACAGTGACAATGCAAAGCATAGTTTGCGGAAACTGCCCAGCCCTAGTGATTACTTTTCTTTCTATATTTACCAGAGCTGCCACTGTCTCAGACCTCCCTCATCCAGCAAAAGGAGAGAGCCAGAGATTCAAAACCAAAGCCTGCTAATCACTTGCTGCTCCGGCGATTATTTAGATTAGGGGACACACAGTGCCCTGCAACTGGAATTCTGCGGATTACGGTAGTCGTCCCTTGAAACTACATTAATTAGCCACGCCCCTTTTTTAACGTCAGTTCTCCACGCCCATGTTACTGTACTGTCTCCCCCCCCCCCCCGAACAAATAGGTAACTTCAAAGCATGAAACTCACTTGTTCTTTCTGTTATGCTTTTTTTTTTATTATTATTATTATTAGGTTTAACACTGAAAGCAAGAATATACAACCGGCTTGGTCGTTTGTTCTGGAATATGTTTAAACAATTAAACTTAATATTTTACGTTACGATTTACACATCCTCATTTACACATTTTGGTCGTTTGTTCTGTGGGGCGCTCACCCCCACGTCCAGGAATATGTTTTGCTATTGCAAAGCTACACATTTTGGTCGTTTGTTCTGTGGGGACGCTCCGCCCCCACGTCCAGGATTATGTTTAAACAATTAAACTGAATAGTCTACATTACAATTTACACATCCTCAGTGTAAACTAAACTACACATTTTGGTCGTTCTGTGTGGACGTGGCTTATAAGTGACTGCGGCCGTATTTCTCACTAGAGCACTCACTTCAAGGTGTCCCCAAAGTAACATATGCCGCTGCCCCCCAACAACAGAGGAGATCATGTGAACCATCTTGTAGGCCACCAATTCAAAACAACAGATCTCACTCCCACCAAAAGCAGCAATAAGAGATTAAATTACATTTGGAACTCTGTCAGACACAATGCTACTGCTACCTCAGTCTACTGACCACAGACAAAGCACCTCTAATGCTGCTACTCCAAACAGGAGCTATAGTTTGGCAGTAAATCGATCCTTTGGTATTGCTTATTTCACCATATCCCCGAGCGTTGCTAAACAATGACAGCAGCAACTCACTGGGACAAAATAAAGTCAAGGTTTCAGATTACCAAGCTCAATAATTTGTTCAGCAATGTTAACCAGTGCAGCTGAAGAACGGAGCATGGAGATAAGCAATTTACAGCTTCGGTTCCGCTTGTAGAATGGAAGCAGAGCAGGAAGACATAAAACTCATGGCTGGTCTCTAGAGGTACGCTGCTGAACAAAATATATTACTCCAAGACTAGCATGAGCTTTCACTTTGTACCATGGTCTCTTACAGTGTCTTGTTACTTTGAAATGCTATTTCAATGAACACAGGGCTCACTGTGCTGCTCCGTTCTGTGTTTTGGGGGTTTGAAAACCCGCTCTTCCTCCCAAGTAGTAAAGTACTGGGCATTCTTTACAATTTAAAATGTTGCCTAGTGATGCTCCTACCACCACCACCCCGATGTGTTTCAAGACATAACACATTAAAGCAGAGACAGGCTGTAGGGCATGGTAGGTGTGACTTACAAAAGTTAAGAACTGCAGGAATCTTTTAGTCTCTGCATCAGCCTGGGCATGAAAGTGAAGGGTGAATCGCGCTTCAGCAGTGCGTACTGCATGACCCTTTCACTTTCACTCATGGCTCCAGCTCAGTTTCTCAGTAACTCCCCCTCCAAATAAAACAAAGGTGGCTTGTAAGCACAGCCAAAAAAAAAAAAAACTGCACTGCCGCTGGGGCCTTCCTCACACTCAGGGTTCTGCCCAGTGATAAATCCAGCCCTGGACTTGTTTTGTATTTTCTGACATTCTAGATACTAAAACGCATTTTTTTATACAACGTAGCATGCTCAAACTGTGAAAAGTGCGGGTAAATTAATAAGGAAGGCTCACTAGAAAGCAAAGGCAAAGACAGCTACAGACTGGGCTGGAGTTGTTTCCTGCCTGGAGGCCTGGGCGCGACAATGATTTACGTTCTCCAGTTTGCAAACACTAAGGAGTCGGGTTGGGGGGAGGGCGGCAGACCAACAGTAAAATTTAAAACACGCAGAGAATTTGTCGCGGAGCGAGTACACAGCACTAAACAGACGTTACAAGCTCCCCCCTTTCCTTTTCATTCTCTTTCCCAGCTGCTGAGTTCTGTAAGCAATTGAGAAATATTACCTGCAAGCTGCTCCGTGAGTAGGCCATGATGAAACACTGCGCAGCAAAACTGCAGTACTTCCTGGAGAGTCTGTTTGACTTTGCCATCTGTGAAACGCATACAGTAGTTAATCTCGCGAGACAATCAGGTATGGGAAGGCTCGTGGTTAATCTCATGAGACAACGAGGGATGGGAAGTCTCGTGGTTAATCTCGTGAGACAATCAGGGATGGGAAGTCTCGTGGTTAATCTCGCGAGACAATGAGGATGGAAGTCTGTGGTTAATCTCGTGAGACAATCAGGGATGGAAGTCTCACGAGATTAACATTTCGGCCGTTTGGTGCTGGAGTATTGGAACAAAAGAGTGCTGTGATAAATAGACCCATCTTTAAAAAAATGCTGTTTTGTCACTGCAACCAAAAGGTTGTTAATATGGGCTGCAGATATCATGTTGAAGGGAGCAGCTATAGACAAAGAAACTGCTTAAGGTGCAACTAGGGTGTAAAAAAAAACGGAACAGTTAAAAAAAAGTTGTACAGCTGAAAGGAACACTGTCATAGATACATAGGCAGTGTCGACAGATAAGGGCCTATGGCCCACCCAGTCTGCCCATTTGAGCTTGTAAATTAAGTTTGTTTTCCTAGACGTCTGTTGCCCCTTACCCCTGACCTCCAGAATTCCTTTATGTCTATCCCATGCATTCTTAAATCCTGTGATTGTTTCAGCCCCCACCACTTCCTCTGGGCAGGGTGTTCCACTTGTCCACCACCCCTTCTGTGAAGAAATTCTTTCTCATGTTTCCTCTGAATCGTCCTCCCTCCAACTTCATCCCATGCCCTCTTGTCCTGGAACATCTTTTTCGCTTAAAATAGTGTTTTCCTGCACCCTGTTCCTCCAATGTAGATACTTGTATGTCTCTATCATATCCCATCTCTCCTCCTCTCTTCCAGGGAGTACATGTTCAGTGCCTTCAACCTGTCTTCATAGGACTTGTGATGCAATCCATGCACCATCTTTGTTGCCTCCTCTGAACCTTCTTACCCTGTCTATGTCCTTACGTAGGTATGGCCTCCAGAACTGTACACTGTACTCCAGGTGGAGCCTCACTAGTGTCTTGTATAGCGGAATTATGACCTCCCTTTTCCTGCTGGTGATGCCCCTGCCTATACCTCCCAGCATCCCATTTGCTTTACCTGCTGCCTTGTCACACTGTTTCCCTACCTTGAGGTCATCAGAGATGACAACCCCAAGATCCCTTTCCTGCTTGGTGCATGCTATATCCTCACCCCCCAACTGATATATTGTGCCCCATATGCATTATCTAGCACTTTTTTGCATTGAATTTCAACTGCAAACTCCTGACCTTTCTTCAAGTTTCTGCAGGTCGCTTCTCATTCTGTCTACACCCTTTGTGTGTCTATCTGTTACAGAGCTTTGAGTCATCAGCGAACAGTGAAATTCTGCCTTCTAGGTCATGCGCAATGTCACTGATGAAGATGTTGAATAGGACCGGTCCTAGCACTGAACCCTGTGGTACCCCACTGGTCACTCTTCCCTCTGTGGAGTGACAGCCATTTACCACCACCCTCTGTGTCCTGCCACCCGGCCAGTTACCTACTCACCACACTACAGTCCTGCCCACACCCATATTCCCCAGTTTGTGTAATAGTCTTCTATGTGGCACAGTATCAAAGGCCTTGCTGAAGTCCAGATAGGCCATGTCCACTGCCCTCCCCTGATCCACCTCCCTAGTCACCCAGTCAAAAAATTCAACGAGGTTGGTCTGACATGACCTCCCCCTGGTGAAACCATGCGCCTTTGGGTTCTGTAGTCCATTGACAACCAGATGTTCCACCAATCTCTCCTTCAGTAGTGCTTCCATGATCTTCCCACTACCGAGGTGAGGCTGACTGGTCTGTAGTTCCTGCTTCCTCTTTGTTCCCACTTTTGTATAAGGGGACTACATCTGCTGTCCTCCAGTCTTTGGTTACCTTCCCTGTTTCCAGTGATTGGCTAAACAGGATAGCCAGAGGTTCAGCCACCACCTCTCTTAGTTCTTTAAGGACCCTGGGGTGCACCCCATCTGGCCCCATTGCTTTATCAACTCTTATTACTTCAATTCCTTCAGGACCCTTTCTCGTGTAAAGGGACTTGGGTCCATTTCTGCACCATTCTCACCCCTTGTACTCCCTTCAGACCCATTACCCTCCTCTTCCTCAGTAAAGACTGAGCAGAAATACCTGTTCAATATGTCAGCTTTACTGTTGTCATCCTCCACGCAGCCCCCATCCTCCCCCTTCAGTCTCACTATCCCTCCCTTTGTCTTTCTTTTTTCACTTATGTACCTGTAAAAGGTTTTGTCCCCTCTACCCATTGATTTTGCAATGTGTTCTTCTGTCTGAGCTTTGGCTTCCCTTACTGACCTCCCTGCCTCCTTTGCTTCTCCTGGTACTTCTCCCTATCCCCTCTACCTGTGTCTTTTTGTATTGCCTGAATGCAATCTTTTGGCTTTCACTTTCTTTTGCTTACCTCTTTGGAAAACCATAATGGTCTCCTCTTCCTTTCCTCTTGCTAACCTGCTTAATGCATAATTCTGTTGTTCTTGTAATCCCCATTTTAAATACTGCCCACTGTTCCTCAACCCCTGATTCCTGTCCCATTCCCTTAATGCCTCTTTCAAGTATCTCCCATTTTCCCAAAGTCTGCCCCCTAAAATCCAGGATATGTGTTTTTGTGTGGTTTGGTTCTGCTCTTTCTGTGATTTCAAACCACAATGACTGGTGGTCACTGTTTCTCAGGTGCTCCCCCACTGTTACCCCCATCACACTGTCCCTGTTTGTGAGCACAAGGTCCAGTATTGCCTTCTGCCGAGTTGGTTCCATGATCATTTGCTTGAGGAAGGCACCCTGAAGGGAGTCCAGGATAAATCTGCTCCTAGTTGATACTGCTGCTGGGATGCTCCAGTCCACGTCTGGAATATTGAAGTCTCCAACCAGTACTACCTCACCCTTGTCTGCCATCCTTTGGATGGCTAGCATCAACTCCTATCTTTTCTTCCTCCTGGGCTGGTGGTCTATAGACCACACCTGTGCGGATGGCTGTCCCCATTTTCCTTTCCAGCTTAACCCACAGTATCTCTCCCTATTTTGTTCCTCCTGGATCTCTGTGGCCCTTATGTCATTTTTCACATACAGTGCCACCCTCCTCCCTTCCTGCCTGCTCTGTCTCTTCTGAATATGTTGTAGCCAGGTATGGCCATCTCCCAGTCGTGGTTATCATTACACCAGGTTTCAGTGATGGCCACAATGTCCAGGTCTGACTGTACCATGACAGCCTCAGATCTTCCATCTTGTTGCTAAGGCTCCTGGCATTTGCACACATGGCTTTCATGATTTGACCTCCCTAGACTGTTTCACTGTTCTACTCCAGCCCCTTCCTTGGTTGTCATTTATCCCTGGTTCTCCTTGCTGTCTGCCCTTCTGCTGAATTTTGCCCCTTTTCTGCTTATCCACCTCTTGGGCACTAATCTCCATCTTTTGCACACTGCTTTGCAGAGATAGCCACTCCTCTGGTTCACTGGTTCCACTGCTAGCTGTGGGGGGTGAGCAAGTAGGTACCTTCCTTGCTGGCCTGCCACCCCTCTTTGCTAGTTTAAATGCTTGTCAATGTAGCATTTAAACTTATCATTAGTGCTTGGATTCCCCTCAAGGATGGATGCAGGCCGTCAGGCTTGAACAAACCTCCATCCCTCCAGGTGGGTCCCCAGTCACCAATGAATCCAAACCTTTCCTCACAGCACCAGTTCTTCAACCATGAGTTAAAGTTCTACACAATATATTTCCTTCCTTCCCCTTCTGGCTTCTTCTTCTGTCAGCATGAGTACTGCTCGATTTAAATGTTTCTAAATTTATAAGTGTTCTGAGCATTTGCCTCAGCTAATGTACATCTAATCTATTTTTAACATTTGTTTTGTAGTCCCACTGTAAACTGTTTATTTTGTTTGGAATTAACTTTTACTCGGTCGAGTCAAAGTCTATGTTTGCAGGAGGACCTCCCAACACACAGCACGCTTGAGGCTAATTTCCACCTTGCATGCACCAGCACAATCCATGCGTGAGTGAGCGCATTCCATTCATTTATTTTCTGTCCGTTGGTCAACATTGGCCCTAGTTCTCGCTCCTGCTGCTGTTGCTTTGATCACAGTGTGTAAGTTTCATCAGACGCTCATTTGAAATTATTCGCTACATCACTACTGTTCATTCTTACTGTTTATGGCTTGGGTTGAGGAATTACTATAGAGTACAGGGATGTGCATTTTAGCGAGGTAGATCAAGAGGTTATAAGTTGATAGGAGAACCCCACTCAGACACTGAGCAGAGTTATGTGAGTGACGGTGTTTTGTTTTTTATTTTACGTTCTTTTGTTCCCTGAGTTCAGCTAAGTCACTAAAACGGCACAATGAAAGCTTGCTCCCTCACTACATGTACCTGTACTTGGCAATGTTGTCCTGGCCAATACATTTCTATACAGCTGAGTTTAGTATTCGTCTCCCGTTTCTGCCTGTCATAAACAAATTATTCATCATTACACTGTCAGAAGCAACTTATTGCTTATCACTTGCCATCTTGTCTGTACAGCCTGGTTCCACTTACACTACTGAAAAAGAACCATTTGCTTAATACCTTGACTTTGTGCCTTCATGGCGGTTTTTGGATCAAAATCAGGGTAAAAAGCAAATGGTGCTTTTTCAATAGTGTAAGCAGACAGAAATGGGAGACCAATGCTAAATTACTCAGCAGTACAGAGCTTTACTGGCTGGGACAACATTGCCAGGTACAGGTACACGTAGTGAAGACCGAGCTTTCTTTTGTCACTTCTCTCAACGTTTTCAAAAAATGGCAACAATTGCCTGTGCTTGCAGAATCTAAAAAAATATGGTACGCAAACGGACAGTATGTGTGCATTCATCGAACTGGACCACAAAGAAAGCTCTCCAGCCATCGCTGTAAAAGTCAGACCAATGCTATGAGGCACTTTCTAGTTCAATGAATGTGTACTGCCCCAAACAACCCCCCTCCCCTTCCCAAGCCTAGTCTCTTACCTTGTTGGACAGATTTCTACCCTATGCTTGCTGATGTGTTCCATGGTCACCAAATTGTCAAGCAGTCCACGGTCTCAAAGAGGGTGCCTTTGTTTGGCAACTGACTGTATCATCCTTCCACTCTTGGCCACTCATCACAACCCTACCAGGCCAGTAATGGAGTGAAGCATATCACCACTCACAGTGAGACTGTTGACATCCCACTGACGGCTACTTGAGTCACAAAATGGCCTTTTCCAGGGGGCACAAACCGATGTGTAATACACCTGCATGTTACAAGTGCAGAAGCTCAGCCACAGTCTCTACAGACACTGCAACTAAGGTCTCAGTGTGTCGATTCCCCTGCCAGTAGTCATCACTCCTCTCATCCCACACCAGCCTACTTCCCATCATCGGGTCAGTCACAACTGTCTGCTTCGTAGGTTGTGTTGCTTGTTCAGATATGTTTCTGCACAATAAATTCCATATTGCTGTCCTATGAATCGCACTGCATTATCAAGCCTTTCCTCAGGGCTTTTGCAATGCCCTTTTCCTAGTTTTCAGGTGTGCTGTTATTTTCATAAATGTTGTGCAGCTACATTTATGTGTGTCGATGCATACACATGTGTGTTCTTTTCTCATTGGATTCTTTGGGGGGGTGATTCTGTATCATATATGTATTTCGCCATCTATATATTGTGAAATACAGGATCGGATCAAAATAACAGGTGATCTATACCTCTGCTAAAACCTCCGCGCCCCTCCCCCATCCTATTATACTGCTAGCCAGCTGTACAATGCGATCACTGGATCCAAGGGCTGCACCATCTTCTAATCTCCCATATGTGCCGCATCATTTAGACTATATTGTTTAGTCATGACACAGACAGTATATGCTGTAAGTGACCTCTGTCCACAAAACCATGTGAGAAATCGAGTGGACTGTCACACTGAACAGCAGGCAGGAGTGTGATTTGTTTATGCACAGTCCCTGCATTCCAGTTCATCTCTTTGTTCTGCCCTAGGTGCCTCCCCAACCACCACCGTGCCTTCAGTACAACTTTTGGGTGCTGTACATGACTTTTTCCCCCTCTCCCACCTTTGGCGTGATGTATGGTTTATAATCTTGTCAGCAATTGCTGTATTTCCAGAGCCACAAATGTCTCTGTATTGCACCCATTAGAGCACACTTTCAACCACTGGTCATTTGCCGCGTGTTGCAAACTGTCAATGTTCTCACCAGCGCTACTTTCATCCTTTCTCTGCATCCTACTCCTTACTGGCTTATGAAATGTGTTTCTGTGTGCTTGTCTAACCAAAAGCAACATCCATTGATACTGCTGTCAAGGGAGACAACACCCAGAGATGTAACTACAGAAAGTGGCTTATGCTCTCCAGCAGTCACCGATCTGTCATGTTTCCCTTATCCAAATGACAGCTGGTAGTATGCTCCTGCTGTATTTTGCTGTGGTTGCTGAGCTTTGAGTTGGCACATTTTCGATCTGTGCTTTACCCCGTTGCAGTGCAGCACTTGTTTATGAGCACTTTGTTCCTCCACTGAACACTGTACTGTCAGTGAAGAAATCCCCATCGGGTGCTACACCAGGGTCAGAATGGCGGGTGACAATTTTATGTTGTGGTTGCCTGCTTTTCAAGGAGTTCTTCTAATTACCTTTTTTTCCCTTGTGCACAACTATTATATATTAGTGATGCCACAGTAATGTATTTCTACAGTTTGCTGTGATCTCCTTCCCCTCCCCCCACCTACCACACGCACAGCAATTTGGCTCATCATCTGCGTGGAAACAAACATTCATTTCTTACTTGTGTTTGTATTTACAATGCTCATTTTTTATATGTATCTCTACAATTACTAGCCCCGATATTCAAAGGGATTGCACATGGCCCAACAGGGTTGTGCCATCCGCAACCCCCAATGCACCCCAGCACGATATTCAAAGGGGCAAGTTGTGTTGTGCAAATCCCGATGCTGGAGTTCAATGGTAATGCATGTGGTACAAATGCAGGGGGTGTGCCCATGCATATGTAGCACATCCTGATATTCAGCCCGAGATGTGCGGCACATATGCGGGCACAACCCTAATGTGCACCGCATATGGGGGCGCAGTGTTGAGCCCACAAAAGGAGGAACAAGTCCTGGCCACCCACAGACGGGTGGCTGTATTGCAAGGTGCAACACACAATCTGCCAGCTGTGAGTAACCGCCCAGCAAGGACACTGGCCAGAAGCACATAAATCCTCCCTGTTGCCCAATGTGACCCTCCCTCCAGTATGCCCATTCATGGGCTTCTGTAAAAGCAACAATAACCTGGTGGTCTAGTGGTCCCCCCCCACGTATGCCCGATCGCTGGCTGTAGACATTGTCAGTTCCACACTCGCTGGTACATTGGAATCCCCCTCCCTCTTGTGTCACCTGATCTCGGGCATCTGAAATAAATATAATCTCCCAGTGGTCTAGTGGTATTCCCCTTCATCTGTATTCCCGATCACGGGTATAATGAACTCCCTGTTGGTCTAGTGGTATTTCCCCCTCCTGTTTTGCCCAATCGTGGGCATCCAACATAAATATATGCCCTGGTGGTCCAGTGGTACCCCCTCCCCTCCACCCACTGAAGACCCCTGGCACCCAGCTCCCCATCATCGGCGGGTGGCTGCACTCCGCCCACATACCACCCGGCCGCCTGCCCGCTGAATGACAGTGTACAGTATGTGCTGTATGCCTATTGGTCCACAGTGTGGACCAATGGGCCTGCAGACCATACTGTACTACACGGGCATGAATATGTGAATGAACAGAGGGTAGGGGATATCACTAGACCACCGGGGGATTATAATTATTTTGGATGCCCGAGATCAGGCAACATGAGAGGGTGGGGAATTCCAATGGACCACCAGGTGTGGGATTGTCATTTTCTACAGCCCACGATCGGGCATATGGGAGGGGGGACACTAGACCGCCAGGGGCTTACAGCGGCAATGCAGGGCGCCAGACTGCCCTGCACAATGCATGCAAATGGGGCCATAATGACATGCAAATGGCCCCATTTTCACCTTGCATATATTATGGCCCCATTTGCATGCCCTCTTCTGAATATCACGGGTGCACCCAGCGCAACTGCAGTTGTGCTGGCGCATCCCGGTGCTCTCCATCTGTGGCTTGAGCCAGTGCATTGTCACTGCACCATGCGCATTCCCAGTCGTATTCAACGGGCTGCACCGTGGTGCATTGCCACTGAATATCACCTAGCCCTGGTGCATCCCAGATGCCTGCGCTCATGCTTGCCATTGCCAGGCGCAGTCTGAATATCCGGCCACTGTGTCTTTTCCTCGTCCTTTGTCACCATGTGCTCTTCTGTCTACTACTGAGCTACCAGTAATACCCTGTTTAGTTATAGTAACTTCTACGGTGGCCATGGAGACTATTTCAATATATCCAGCACTTTCTACCAATCGTGCCACGTAACAAAAGCCGCTTGTCATCTAACTTTTTCTAGACTGGTGCTTTGGAGGGCTGGGGGTGGGGAAGTGATTGCCTTGCAAACCCATTGTCAGCCTGCTTTTGTTCACGCTCCAGCACTCTGGCTGGAGCACTTAGTTGCCTAGTATTGCAGTGCTTAGCACTTGTTCTGCAATTTCTCATGCTGGTCTTTTGTCCATATTCCTGATCACTTTTGGCTATTTATCGCCTCGTTGTTTTTCAATGTGTCCTTGATTTTTGTCATTGTGTACATGCCTTCTGCTGGGCATACAGGATGAGATGGCAAATGGCATTTGATAATAATTGACTGTAGAAGTTTGCAGGAACAATGGACTCCCCAACTCTGCTGCTCCCATGGTCCTTTCAATCCCTCAGCTATTATAAACCTCTCAATTTGTGCATTCTTATTCTGCCCCTGAATGACCCCTGCCAGAAATGGGTGGTGTTCTGTTTTGCTGTGTCTGCTCATGGCAGAAGTGTCATACCATGGAGTCAGCTTCCTTTTCTCACTACATTTTGATTCTATGTGCAAATGCTGTACAGTGTTGTATGGGCTGAAAAAGGTGATTGTACTGTGACCTGCATGCCTCACATATTCTGCAATATGGTGAATTGTCTCAAAGTGGCATGACAATGTAATACAGTTGTATTTTTAGGTGGCTGTGATAAGAACATATGGGCATATGAAAATGACAGCAGATACATGCCAATTGGTCTACAGTATATAGTCTTATCTAGTCATAGCATTTTTGTCATTCACACTGCTGCACGCCTCCTCCCCCCGCTTTCACTAACATACTAAAAAGCCAGCTGATTATTCCCAATGGTCTATCGAGTATTCTCATGGATCAGTGCCCTCTCATGGCATGGCACTATTTTAGCCCCACCTCCCACAAGGTACCTCCCTCCCAATGTGAGGCTCTGGGCCGCCTCCCCCAGTACCTATCCTAGCCTATTTGGAACCTCTGCACAGTTCCAACAGCCACCATTTCCGCAGGCAGCACATTCCAGGGCTCCACAACCCTCTCCATGTAGTGCCTCCTTTTCTTCCCCTTTATTCTCCCACAGATCAGTCTCATTGAGTGCACCCTGGTGGCCCCTACCTCCCTCAGCTGCATAACGCCCTCAAGGTTGACCCTGTTTATTCCCTTGAGGTACCTGGATACCTCTATCATATCCCCCTGTTCCTCCTCTCCTCCAGTGAGTACAGGTGTAGCTCCTCTAGCCGTTCCTCATAGTGCCTTTCCCCCATACCCTGTATCACTCTGGTCACCTTCCTCTGAACCAACTCTCCAGAAGAGCGATATTGCCAAAACTGCATGCAGCATTCAAGGTGTAGTCTAATGAGTCAATTATACAGCAGAAAGAGCACCTCTCGGCTCCTTGAGGTTATCCTGGCTGTCTAAATTCAAAACTAAGCTCCAGCGGCACCTAAAATCAATCTCAGAGTGGAACTGCCACTATCGGGTTGCCCTCGCAGCTTGCTATTCTCACTGCCTCCCATGCTTCCTAAAGCTTGAACTGGTACCTGTCTCAATCCGCCTCCTAGATGTGCTACTTTCAGTGAAAGAATGATATTTGGGTCACGGTCCTTCATCACAACCTCTGTGGAACCAGTACTTAAATAAAATACTAAATCCAAATAAATAAACAAAAGAAACCTATGTAGCTTCCCCCCCCCCCACCTTGGCACCCACCTGGAAATGGACTGTCACATCTCAGTGTGCCTTCAAGGTGAAATCTTGTAACTATGAACATAACATAATCCTATATAACCCTGTTCCAAGGTAAACATCTTGAAACTAGTTGTCTTAGTCGTGTGTGTAATGCCTTGTAAAATAATAGTGTGGGTGGGTGGGGCTCACTCATCTTTCTGACATAACAAGCCACTTCCCTCACTGAGTATCTGCATCACATCTCCTTTATTATTATTGGAGGAAGTATAGCGCAGTGGGTTAAGGCTCTGAATTGCAGATCTGGAGACCTGGGTTTGAATCTCACAGCTGCCTAGGTGCATACTGTGTGATCCTGAGCAAATCACTTAATTGGCTTGTGTTCCCAGGTCACATCTGGAAACAAGCTTCAGCTTAGTATGCTACTCCTGGTTAAACAATGTTCCCATTTCTCTCTTCCCTTTAGTAACAGATAATTGCCGCAAAGTTCCACCTCAATGATGGTGGTCCAAAGGTGGGCAAATGAGATTATCATGGTCCAGCAGGGAAGGAGGTATGAAGAGAGCACTGGGTGAATGCCATGGGAGTTAATCAGCATCAACGGGAGGAAGCGGCGGGTGGAGCACGTGCAACTGCAAAGGGAGGCAAGGGAAAGGAGAGTCATGGTGCAGGATACAGGAGGATAAGTGGAACAATAATTGCAAAGAGCCATCTCAGCATCCGACAGCTGGGGAAATAGTTTCTATGTTTATGACCTGAGATCCAACCATGCACCTCGGGTCATCATAACTGAGTCAACTGGCTGAGGCTGGCAGGGAGTCTGTTTGACTTGTACCTCTATCTCTGTGGAGGAGGCTCTTACCAGTGTGGTGGCCCCCTGTAATCCAGGGGCAGGGATCATGTGGGCATGAATAAATGCCCTGGAGTGCTACCAGGCACTGAAATGAAACGAAGGTGGTGGCATCTACCTTCAGTCAATATCATGCCTGTTTGAAACAAAGGAGCTGGGACCTTGGTTGCACCACCACAGACACCTGAGAGACAAAGTGCCTCTGGGGACACGCCTCAGTGGGAGGGGGGAGACTGTGTAGTAAATCTTTGCTTGGGAGAGAGCCGATGAAGTTTAAAAGCATTAAAAACATTGTGAAAACAAGGCTTTTTTCCCTCCTGGTACAAGACTTGAAGAGGAACCCAGAAAAGGTATTTCACTAAATATTACATTGGTGTTTACCACCTATGAAAAATAACACATCATAGCAGGGTTTCATACTACACTATGATGTGCGAAAGATTTTATTTCAAGTCAGTGTGTGGAACTGAGCATGCTAGTTGAAAGGGATTAAACGCAGCTGTGTACAGAATAGTTACAAAAAACACCAGAGCACTGTGCTGGGGGCGGGGGGAGTTATGGACAGTGTTTTTTATTTTAAAAGTATCTTTATTGTTTATTGAGCTTTTCATTTCTCACCAAGAAATGCAGACAAATCCAAATCTTAGAAAGAGAGGTAAACGTTTTGAAAACAACGTATCTTTGATATTGTAAAGGTCTTATTTTCCCCTGGGCCTAAAGGATGTGCTAATTGCACTGTATTGTATGTGATGTGTATAACATTTTAGCTGTATTTATTATGTATTAAGATATTACTGTGCTTCGTAATGTATTTTGTAAACATGTATGTTGTAAGGCATGTTGCTTGTGACACAAACTCAGACCTAGAAAGGATTCTTTGTTTCTCTGATGCACAGAGTCGCAGTGTGTGAGAGCAGATAATAATCTCTCTCATGCACTCATGATAATCTCAGGTATCTCAAGGGAATTAATAGGGTAAGCCTTGTGGGGTCATTCAGCTGATGGAGCTGGGGGCCACCAGGGGACACCCTATGAAGCTGGATGGGGGGAGGCTGAGGGGGGTGAAACAAGGAGCTGCTACTTCACTGAGAGAGTGGTGGAGCCCTGGAATGAGCTGCCCAGGGAATTGGTGGCTGCTACTACTGTGGAGGAGCTCAAGAAGGGCTGAGAAAGAGTGGTGGGTGGAGGTTACATCCAGGAGCCACGCTAGGAAATAGGGGGGTCCTTGTTGGGATGGAGGGGTGGCTAATATCGGCACCCTGCATTGGCACTGATTGTCAAGTAGATTAGATAGACCATAGGGCCTATTCTGCTGGCTTCATAGTATGTTAGTATAATACTTTATGTCCCCTTGGCATCCTAATCTAATGTATGCTTGTGTCTGCCCTGTTGCAGATTTATTTGACATCTGCCAATAGGCATATTTTCCCTTTCGTCCCACATGCAAGGTCTCCACGTAATACACTAAATGATAATGTCAACAATACGGCCCTATCCAGTGCACCACTTTGCACCAATACCTGATGGAAAATGGGTGCAGAGTAGAGATTTTATTAATTAGGGACACAACCCATGTAATTTATTTAGCAGTATGTCAGTTTGGGGCTCAATATGTGGGTCGCACAGAATGCAAGTTTAAAGAGCGTGTAGGTGACCACATACTAGCAATTCAAAATCAGAATTTGCAACATGCCACTGCGCATCATATGTGCATGAGTACAAATATGAACTTGCATAAGTGACTTTTCATTGGCATCAAAAAAGTCAAAACTGGCCCGAGGGGTGGATATATCAACAATGCTCTTGCTGGTAAAGAAAATTATCGGATATTTAAATTGGAAGGATAAACATCCAAACTCTAAATGATGAGAATTACCACCTCACTTGTAGGCTTCATAGAAAAAAAATGGGGTCCTATATGAAAAATTGATTAATACTATAGTGTTATACTCTTGACAATGCGCAATGCAAAATGTCGAGTTTCTTCTGGGTTGGTGTGGTATGGTGATTGGGGTGTTGTCTGCTGATTTATTCGAATGAAGAACTGAACGGTTTTTACCAGTGTCATCACATGTATGTCCTAGGTGTGAGTGTGTGCTACAGTTTTCTGTTACATCATTTCTCTAGTTGTGCCCGGTCCTCCCTAATGTCCAGTCTCCTCATTTTTGTGTTTCCGATGTCACATGGAGTTTTTTGTCATCTGCAACACTGCATATTTTGCCTTTTACCCCATTTGCAATGCCGCTAATGAAGATGCCGATGAACACAGGATCAAGCATTGAGCCCTGTGTCGTCCCACTACAGATTAGTCTTTCATCCAAGAATCTCCCCCACCGCCTACACCCTCACTACCTTCTGTTTTCTGTTATACCACCAGTCTTTTTCTAACCTAGCCAGTTTAGCCCTTACGTCCAAGTCGTCCAGTTTTCTAATTAATCTCCTGTAGAGGCTGAGGGATGGCGTTGAATGGGGGGTTACTGGAAGACAGGCAAAAGGGTCTCCAAGGACCACAGCAAGGGAGTTAACCTCACAGAAAGGGAGCACTTGTAAGCAACCTCCTAGGAGGTTGGTGGTCTCAAATAGGTACTTGCCACTGGTGGGTCCCATAACAGGAGGGGCCTCAGAAGAGTGCGGTGCACAGTCAACAGAGGTCAAAAGGAGGATAAAAGTGATGGGGGAAGGTGGGTGGTGGATTGGACGCCATGACTAACAGAAGAGCCAGGGATAGCACAGGAAGAGGAGCAGGGAGATGGTGGTGCTTGGGATGGGAGGATTAGGGGACAGTGAGGAGGGAGCACGGATCCAAGGGGGAGGGAACAGCCAGGACTAACAGAAGAGCCAGGGATAGCACAGGAAGAGGAGCAGGGAGATGGTGGTGCTTGGGATGGGAGGATTAGGGGACAGTGAGGAGGGAGCACGGATCCAAGGGGGAGGGAACAGCCAGGACTAACAGAAGAGCCAGGGATAGCACAGGAAGAGGAGCAGGGAGATGGTGGTGCTTGGGATGGGAGGATTAGGGGACAGTGAGGAGGGAGCACGGATCCAAGGGGAGGGAACAGCCAGGAGGTAGTGTGGGGGGTGGAGTTGTAATCAGGATGGTGGGTGGGGTACGTGAGCAGCTGGTGGAGGTCAGGTGAGTGTCCTTAGGCTAATGCAAGTGGCTGCTGGGACACACCTCTGTGGTGAGGTGGGGGAAGCTAGGAGAGGAGCAGTCAGACAGGGGAAATATTCAGAACAGGGGGGTTAAGGCAGTCACTGGCAATCAAATTGATGTTGTGTCATAAGAAAATGAGATGTAGTGGAAAGGAGGGGGGTGTGTGGCAGAGGAGGGAGTTAGGCCCAAGGGAAAAGAGGAGATTAAAGTGCTCCTGCTAGGGGACCCTGTGACCATGGGCATTCAGTGAGAAGGAAAGAGTGAGGGGCAAGGCTGTGCTGTCAGGGTCAAGAGTATATCTGGCTTGACTGTGCACAAGGCCAAGCACTTGATCGATACTTTGGTGAGGGCCTGTGGAGGATTTCTGTAACACATTACTGCATCTAGGTACTAATGACAGAGTGAGAGAGTGTGGAGGAGAGACAGGCAATGTTCTGAGAGCGGGCAAGGGTGTGTCATGCCATGGGGTGCACAGTCTCTGTCTTGGATGTCCTCCCATTGCCTTGAGTTAGTGAGAGAAAGTAACTAGCAGAAAATCAGGGAGGAAATTGGATGGCTCAGAGCATGGTGCGTGGCCAGGTGGTGTGGGTTGTTTGCGGACTGGAGTTCAACTTTGGAGGACTAAGGGCTGTACGCTAGGGATAGTCGCCACTTAAAATGGGGGGTGAAGAGGTTTTGCAACTAACAGAGTTTATTGAAGCTAGGTGGTGCTTAAAACTTGTGGGGGGGGACTGGTGCTTGAGGCTGCAGCTTGCAGACATGTTGAGGGAGGACTTTGCCTTCTCACTCCAGTGGGGGGGGGGTGCTTAATTGGGAAACCAGATGGTGCGAAATCAAGGACTTTGCAGCTGCCTGTGGGAACTCAGGTATGGAGGATGAGCGAGGGCAAAGAGCAGGGAAAATTGCCTGCAGATACAGACTGCTAGGCCCCTGAAGTCTGCCCATAGGTACTATACTTTGTATGTGGTCACTGATGCCAGGAACATGGGAAACAAGATGCCTGAGCTTCAGGTAGTGCTACCAGAAGTGGATGTGCAGGCAGTCACTGACATGTGGGCTGCCCATAAGCATGATTGGGTTATAACACTGACGGAGTACATTGTGTTCAGGCAGGACAGGGCTGTGGGCAGCGGCCGTTTGGCTTTCCCGAGACCTATGTGGATTTGAAAGGAACCAAAACTGCTCACTATCCTTGCTCTCCCTGCCATTAATTCCTACCTATCCCTGCTCCTCTATGATCCCACCTCTAACTCCCTAGCCGAGACTTGGAACTCTGACTGCGCCTGGCCAGAACTATTGTCCTCCTACTACTCTTATCTGGCAATATCCACCCTAACCCCGGACCCACCAGGACCGCCTCAGCAGGGAGGGCGCCCCGGCTGCTGATTGCCTCCATGAATATATGCAGCGCCCTGAAAAATTGACTCTCCAATGTTGGGTCGCACAGCACAAACCTGACATTGCACTGGTGGAAACATGGCTATCTAATTCCTCCCTGACTTTGTTACCTCCCTGGCTACACCCTATATCGCGAGGATCGGGTAACCAAACGGGGAGGCTGGGTCATCTACACCAGGAGCTCCCTCACTGTATCGCCTTTCCCTGCACCAGTCCTGTAAACGGGCCCAAGCCCTCAACATTGCTTACTCCTGACCCCACCAGATCCCCTTTACCTCACCACTGCCTACATTCCGCCCAAGCTCAAAAACCGCGCTATTATCCTCACTGACTCACCTTGCCACCCTTCCCACAATGTTGACAAAATCATAGTTGGGGACCTCAATGTGAACTGGCTTTGTCCCTCATCCTCCCCCACTCGGGACTCCTTCACAGCTCTGGATCTAACCCAACTAGTCTCCCAACCCACACGTGTGAACCCCAAGAGAGGTACAAGCACCCTTCTTGATGTCATCATCACAAACCGCCCCCCTAAAGTCCTGGACATCCAAGTCCTCCTGGACACACTCAGTGACCACTCCCCTGTGCTCTTCCGCTGGTTGGCCACCCTACCCCGACCTACTGCTCAGCGTGCTCCCCGCCAGCGCAGACCTTATGGACTAAAAACCTAAAACAATATCTCGAACTCCAAGACTGGTCCCGATTCTCCATGCCCCAGATATAGATACGCTCTTGTCTTCTTTACCTCCACCTTTAATAAAGCCTGCGATCTCTTTGCTCCCTCTGCCGTCCGCTCCAAAGACCTAACCTGCCCTGGATTGCCCCTGCACTCTCTATGTTGCTCAGGCACAGGGACAACCTTGGTATCGTGTCAGCGAAACCTGGGCGCCCAGCTGACAGACAGGCCTACAATGCTGCGCGGAATAAGTGCACATGGGCCATCAGGAAAGCCAAAGCCGACCACTATCAGGCCACCCTCACTGCCTCCTGGGGGAGCGCCCGTACCTTCTGGGATAAAGTCAAACAACTGAATGGGAACACCCGCTCCCCTCCCCCATCCCAGATTACCACCAACACCACCATCACAGACCCCACTGACATTGCAAACCTCCTCAACACCGCCTTTACAGACCTTAGCCCCATCCTCCCCAGTAACTTCTTTGATCAGCCACCCTTCCATCCTACCACAGCCCCCCATCGCCCTTGCTTCCACCTTCGTAGGGTTACTACCCAGGAAGCCAGACTGCACCTGACCCTTGCACTAAAAGGCAACAGTACCAGTGACATCTCCCTGGATCACAAAATCCTCCGGTTAGTCCTGGATCAAGTCCTCACCCCACTCACCTGTCTTCTTAACAAATCACTCTGCCTGGGTCAATTCCCCTCCTCGTGGAAAACCGCAACGGTCACTCCTATCCATAAAGGGGGTGACAGGTCCTTAGCTGGGAACTATCGACCGATCTCCATTCTCCCACCCCTTTCCAAGGCACTGGAAAAACTAGTGGCCGCACAAATATCTGAATACCTGACCAAATACAACATCCTCTGCCTGCGAACAGATGCGGCTTCCACGCAGGACACAAGTACTAGCACTGCCCTATTGAATTCGCCTCCTTCCTTACTCCTCATTGGATACTGGCTCCTCAGGGCTGTTCCTTGACCTATCAAAGGCCTTTGACACTGTCTCCCACCCCCTACTTCTGGGAGCCCTTTGTCACGCCGGTTTGCCTCTGGACCACTGGCCTGGTGCTCCAGCTACCTTCCGCCCGCTCCCAACGGAGTCAAAATTGGTGGGACTCTTCTGACCCCTGCCTGATCCACTCTGGGTTCCATGAGGCTCCATCCTGGGGCCCCTTCTCTCGCTTACCTTAACACCCTGCCCAGTGCTTGCCCCAGGAATATTCTGCTGCACCAGATGATACCGTCCTCTTTGCCACTGACCGTAACCCTCCTCCTCCAGGCTTCCTACAAAGGCCTATGATGGCGCTGAGCCTGGCTTAAAGAGCATAGATTGGTCATAAATCTTAAAAATCTAAAACCATGCTTTTGCCCATCCTCAAAATAAATCTTCAACACCCCTCTCCGTATCCTTTCCGGCTCTAAACTACAACTGGAACAAGTCCAATCCTATAAGTACTTAGGGATCCAATTTGACTCAGCCCTCTCCTACCATATCCACATTGATGCACTCGCTTCTGCTACCAATATCCGACTTGGTATCCTGTACCGCCACAAAAACTGTCTCCCCCCCGACGCGCTCCGGCTGGCAGTTACTTCCTCCATACTCTCCCTGGTGGACTATGGGCTACCTGTCTATGGGACTGCCAACATGACAGCCCTCAACAAAATCCGCCTCCTCCTAAATAAGAACTTGCAGGCTAATCACTGGGGCCCCTAAGCTCACTCCATTACCTGCCAACTCTATGATCTCGCGGCAATGCTGACCTCGGTGAACGCCTGTTATACCAAACGTGCCTCATTTCAAAAACCTTACTAGGACTTTCTCCCAGGCTGACTTCCACCCTCCTCCCAGCACAGCCCTTGTCAGCACCGGACCTCCAGCAAAGTCACCTTCCTGGTCCCTCGTGCAGGACTTCACTTGGACAGAGATCTTTCTGCCATAGGCCTGGCAGTACAACTCTCTTCCTCGGGCCATCACTGATACCACCACCATCTCCACCTTCAAAATGCCCTCAAAAGCGAGCTATTCAGCAGGTGCTACTGCCCTGTGCCCAACGGATGCTCTAACCCCCACCCTCTGACAATGCTCTTGGTTGCTCCGCCCCTCGCTTCTTTATTTCCTATCAACTTCTCTATTCCCATGACTCCATCTACCTACTGTATCATAACTGACTGGAACAAACCACGTTTCACTCCTTTGCTCCTCACTCTTAGCTTAGTTCTACCCAGCCCTTTTCGGTTCGCTCACCCGTCTTTTGTACTACTTCTGTTCCAGGCACTACACTTTGTGTAATCAGATATCATGTCACCTGTGTGACTGCTCTATCGAGTTACCTGTACTGCGACTGTCTCATGCAGTATGTTCCTTGTAATCTGGCACAGTAGACCTGTTTGGCTGTATTCACACCCACATGACATGCCGTTATGCTGCTAAACACCATTTTTATTCGTCAATTGTCAATCATACCATATTTTGCTCTGTATCACACTACCAATGTTGCAGTGACCTTGTGCCATTAATGCGTGTCTGTTTTTATCATGCGCTGCCTTGTATGTACCCTCTTTCTGTATTATCTGTATTTTATGTTATATCTGTATTATTCTGTATTTCCTACCATTGTTGACGAGGTACCTTTGGAAATGAGCCTCTGGCTCAAAGGTTGTAAACTGATTGCATTATAAATAAATAAATAAATAAAATAAAACGGTGGTGGACATTAGGGAAGTGGACATTAATGGTATGTGTGGGATCCTCAAAGGGCTTTTGGAGGGGATCTGGCCAGACATGGACACAGAAGAGGCGTGAAAACAACAGGCTCCAGGAAGCTAAAAAATGACTGCACAAAGGTCCAACACCAGTGTGATAGGGCTGGAAAGCATAGCTGGTGGACCAGGGAGGTCCAGTAGGTGGCAATGGAGAAAAGGGCTGCTTATAGACAATATCAGCACCTGTGAGGGGACGTGGAGTGGGGGGCCAGGATGAGAGGATATCTAATGAGGTAACCAGGAAGGTGAGATTAGCCAAGGCAAGGACAGAGAAGAGGTTGATTCAGGATCAGAAACAGGAAAAAAGGGTTCTTTAGGTGTATCCGGTAAAAGAGGAAGTGGAAGGGGCAGATTAACAGACAGAGGTCAGGGACTGGGTGCGCAGGAGACTCGGGAGCAGGCAGAGGTTTTTTTTTTTTAATTCTGTTTCTTCAACGCACTCGGGGAAACCTCTCCGGCATCCTCTGTCATCTGTACTGCACCTGATACAGCTATCCCTTACTCCATCCTGACATATGCCCTGGTTCTGAGCCACCCCAACCCCCCCACAGGAAGGGTTGCCCTATCCGCCCAGGGCACTATACATATAGTGTAGAGTGCCATGGCTAACTGTGCTGGGTGTGGATAGGAGACTGTCCATTGTTGGTAGTGTTGTCTGGTTCATAGGTAGCTTTACCTATCCCAGAGGATGGGGATTTTTCTCTTGTGGGGAAGGTATAATCTCCTAGGACGGTCATTTGCAGGGTCCCACAAGGATCAGAGTTGGGCCAACTGTGGTTTAATGCTTACATCGCTGACATCAGTGATGGCATCAGGAGTGAGATGAGCCTCATTGATGATCATTCTAAACTGAGGGCATTGGAAGGTGGGTAGCAGAGCCCTACAGGGGGACCAGGAGACTGGAGAGGTGGCCATGTACTTGGAAAATAAGGTTTAATGGCAAGGAATGAAATGTTCTCCATTTGGGGACTAACATACTAAAATGCCAGCAGAATAGGCCTAACAGTCTTTCGTGTCTGCTCGTTTGGTCAGTCCCCAACCTGGGTGCTGACCTTGCTGTCCCCCTCACCTTCTCTGGATTCTCCCTTCCCAGTTCCAGATATTCTTGCTGCATTGGATTTTGCTTCCAGAACCCTTCCCCTGTACCTGTCCCACCCCCTCTTGAACCCTCCACTGTCTCTGCCTCCACCAGCCCCCTAGACAGTGCATTCCATGGCTCCACCACCCTCTCAGTGAAGTAGCACCTCCTTTCTCCTGAATCTTCCCTCCAGCTTCCAGCCATGCCCCTAGTGGCCCCTTCCTCCTTCCTTCAAGCACCCGACTGTTCTCCCCTATTTACCCTCTTCATGTACCTAAAGACCTCTATCATGTCCCCAGTCCCTTCTCTCTTCCAATGTGTACATATTTAGCTCTTTGAGCCTCTCCTCATAGGTCCTGTCCCCAAGCCCCAAATCATTTTGGTTGCCCTCCTCTGACCCTCTCCAGGAGGTTAATGTCCCGCTAATGTGTGGCCTCCAAAACTGCACGCAGTACTCAAGGTGCGCCTCACCAAGCAGTTATACAGAGGGAGTATCACTCCTCCTTCTGGAGGTGATCCCTAGCGATGCATCCCAGCATCCTGTTGGCCTTGGCTGCTGCCCTCCTACAAGTCTCAGAGTTGTTCATCTTGACATCCACCACCACCCCCAGGTCCCTCTCAGTCATCGAGACTTGTAGCATTTCCCCAGGTTGTACACTTGACCTGGGTTTCTGGCCCCAGGTGAGTACCTTGCATTTCCCTGCATTGAACCTCAGCTTCCACTTTCTAGACCATCTTTCCAGAGCCTCCAGGTCCCCTGTGGGCCACCCTCCTTCCTCCCCATCCACCACTGCCCCAGTTTCAAGTCATCTGCAAAGAGACTCCTCTCACTCCTGATTCCTGTCCTTATGCCAGATAGTGAGGCTGGAACAGAAGGGCCCAAGGACTGATCCTGTGGGACCCCACCAATGACCCTCCTTGGGGATGAGACTATCCCACCAACTACAACCTCTGGGTCCGGTCCTGGAGCCAATTGCCTATCCATCTGATCATCTGGTTCCCACCCCCATTTCTCCCAGCTTATCCAACAGGCCCACGTGAGGAACAGAGTCAAATGCCTTGCTGAAGTCTAGAAAGAGGACATCCACTGGTCTACCCAGGTCCAAGGCACTTGTCACCCAGTCATAGAACTCCACCAGGTTTGTCTGACACGATTTCCCCGGGATGAATCTATGCTGTCTATCGTTCAGGCACCCTGACTTATCCAGGTCCCCCCCTAGCCTCTCCTTGACAATGCCCTCCATCACCTTGCCCACCACCGAGGTCAGGCTGACAGGCCTGTAGTTCCCTGACACCTCCCTTGATCCCCTTATGTGGATAGGCACTATATGCGCCACCTTCCAGTCTTGGGGCACCCACCCTGTCCTCAGAGAGGTGGTGAAAAGCTCTGCCAGGGGTTTTGCCAGGACATCTGCAAGTTCCTTCAGCACTCTGGGATGTAATTTATCTGGCCCCAGTGCTTTCTCCATCTTAAGGGAGCTGAGGGCTTCCTCACCTCTCTGCTGTAATTTCCACCTCCGCACCCTTCTCCTGCTTAGCCTCCCCCACCTGCCAGTGATGCTCCCCCTCTCCCCAGACCTGCCGATCTATAAGGGTCCCCCCCTCCTCCGTATCTCTGTCTCCTCCCATGTATGATGCAGCACCCCCATTTTCCCTGGTGAAAACTGAGGTGAAGTACTCATTTAGTACCTCAGCCTGCTCCCCCGGGTCTTGTGCCCATCTCTCCCCTGATTTAATCCTGCTAATCTGTCCCTTCACCCTTCGTTTTTCCCCAATGTATCTAAAGAACCCCTTGTTCCTCTCCTAATTTCCCTGGCCAGGTTCTGCTCCTTCCTTGCCTTAGCCGCCCCTGCCTCTAGTGGCCCTTCTAGCCATCAGCTTGTACTCCCCTCGATCCCTTTCACTCCTTGAGCACTTGAATTGCTTATAGGCTGCTTTCTTTCCCACACCACCTCCTGGACCTCCTGGTCCACCAACAGGGTTTTTGGGCCCCACCAAGATTGCCTACTCTTGCACAGGTGCTGGTAGCATCCTGCACCCTCTCCTGATGATTTCCCACCTACTATCAGCGTCCATGTCTGACCCAATCCCATCCAAATGCTCCTTAGGATCCTTCCCATTTCCTTAAAATCCGCTCCCTGAAGTCGGTTACTCCTGTCCTTGTGCAGCCTTCTACCCCTCCTAGGTCCAGGCAGACCAGACCGTGGCATGGTCACTCCCGCCATGGGTCCCTTACCTCAGGCCCTCAATCTGGTCACTGTCTGCGAGACCACATCCAGTACCGTGGCTCTCCCGGGTTTGTTCCTCACCTGCTGAGTTAGGAACGCTGCCTTGAAAGACATCCAACAACCTCTGTTCCCTGGTCACAGAGGATGTCATAGTCTCCCAGTCTGTTCCTGGCATGTTTAAGTCCCCAACACCACCACTGTTGCTCTGCCCAGTCTGCAGTGTCTCCTAACATCTGCCACCAGACTGTCCTCCAGCTCCTCCGCCAGGGCAGGGGGTCTATACACCACTCTATTTTCTCTCTTGCCCCCCTTGTTATCAAGGTGACCAAATCGCCTCCACGGTTCCCTATGCCTCCTCACTCCCCTATGCCAATGCAGTTTTGACTATCATTGCTACCCCTCCTCCCTTCCCTCCCCTGTCCTTCCTGAACATAGTGTAACCCTCCAGGTTCAGGTCCCAGTCATGTCTTGCAGTGGCCCAAGTCTCAGTGACCGCTGCCACATCCACTGCTCCTCAGTTAGCATCGCCTGGAGCTCAGGCATTTTATTGCCCAAGCTTCCCGGCATTTAGCAGGACTACCTTCCACCCTTTCCCTATAGTTCCATTTCCCTGCTCATGTTCCCATGGGATTCTGTTTTCCTGGTCTGCACTTTGCCAGTTGGCCTTTTCCTGCAATCCTCCTGGTCCCCAGGGGGGTGGAGACAGAGTCCCTCCTTTATCGGCACCCCTTTGACAGCCTTTTCTCCCATCCCACCCCCCTTCACAAGTTTAAACCCCACTTTTCACCAATGAACCCCTCTATTTTCAACTTAAGGATTCCCCTCCCCTCCAAATTGAGATGTAGTCTATCTCTAGCATACAGCTCCTTATCCTCCCAGGTCTCCCCCCAATCCCCCATCAACCCATACCCTCTGGCCTCACACCACTCCCTGAGCCACTGGTTTATCTCCCTAATTTTCCTTTTGTGTTCCCCACTAGCCCTTGCACTGGCAGGATTTCTGAGAAGGAAACTGCATCCTATGTCATGACAGACCCTGGCGAGCTCCCCTGAATCTTGCTTCATATCTCTAGCTCGCTATTTCCCTCAATGTCATTTGTACCCAGGTGGACCAGTATGTCTGGGGAACCCCACAATCCTTTGCCAGCTGATATACCTCCGTGCTAGCCCTGTGCACCATTAGTCCAGGGAAGCATCTTGTTCTAACTGGCCAGACTTCTCCTCCCTATCCCATTTGATACCCCTGATCATAGAATCCCCAGCAGGAGCACTCTGACCACTCCTTTCCTCCATTCCCCCTTCCATGTCCCTCATCCTTTCTACAGGCCCTCCACCCAGCTGGCTCCGTGTTCCTCCCCTTCTGGGTGCCACATGCCACCCCCTCCATATTACCATGGCCACCCTCCCTCCAATCCTATGCCTCTCTCCTCCTGAGTATCCTTCTGTTCCTTGCACTTCCCCTCACTGCTCGCAACTGGTCCTTCTCCCATCTGCTAAACTAGCCTGGCTCATCCTCCCTTCCTTCCTGTCTCCATTTAGTTCCTCCTTGTAGTCGTGCTCCCCTGGCCTAAACCCTCAGCTCCCTTTACTGAATCCTCCTTGTACTTCTGGTCCTTCTCCTTTACCTTTCCTCCCAACTGGTCCTTCTCCTTGCGCTTTCCTCCCTCTTCCCCCTAGGAACTCTGTTCATGAATAGTTTTGTGTGGTGAGAAACTGCTGGCTTTGGGGGGGTTGGGGATTTTTGGGATGGTCATGTATGCTGAAATGAATCACTCTGAACAGTGTCAGAGGGCTATTGTTAAAGCAAACAACATGCTCTGGTGTATTGACAGGCGGATAACCTAGAGGAGACAAGAGATGCTTTTTCCTCTGTACAACTGCTTGGTTAGATCACACCTTGAAAACTGTGTGCAGTTTTTGCGTCCATAGCTAATAAAGGACAATTAACTTCTGGAGAGGTTCCAGAGTCAGGCAACCAGGATACAGGGTCTGGGGGAAAAATCCTATGGGGAGAGAATTGAGGAGCTGAACTTGTACTCCCTGGAGGACAGTAGGGACAGAGGGGATATGATCGAGGTCTTTAAATGTCTAAAGGGAGTGAATAGGGTCAGCCTAAATAGGGCGTTCTGGATGACAGTGAGGAGGGGGCCACCAGGGGCCATTATATGAAGCTGTCTGGTGGGAGGCTCCAGGGAGGTGGAGACTGGGAGATGTCACTTTACCGAGAGGGTGGTGGAATCATGGAATGCACTGGCAGTGGAACTGGTGGCTGATGACACAGTGTAGGGATGCAAGAGGTGCTTAAACAGACATAATTGGAAGGGAAAACTGAGAAATTGCAGAAGTGGTGGTGTAATTGTGATGGGGTAGATCTGATTTTGGGTTGGGGGGGTGGTGAGGGTGTCTGGACCGGGCGCTGATTTTCAAGTAGAATCCAGATACCTTTAGGCCCAATCTGCTGGCGTCGTAGTATAGCCATTTGTTCACACCACCTCATGTGACAGGTGTCATTTTTCAAATGCTGGCCAAAATATGTTTCTGCACTTGTGGAATGAAATTATGTTTCTTCCACTGTTCTAGAAATCACACTCGTCATGTTCAGAAGGAGGCTGTCATAAAATGACTTGAAAATTAAGGGCCGAAAAGGTCACAAAATAATGAAGGTGAGCAGAAATATTGGATTTTTTTTAATGTTTACTCATACCATTGTGATGTGTGCAGATTTCGGCCTCCAGTTTTTAACAGCATACTTTTTTGCCCCACCACATAAAATTGACTGGTGGCAGTTTTCAAATCCCCCTCCAATACATGTTTTTTGCATTTCTTCTTTACCAACTGACTCACTCAGTTTCCCTACCCCCGAGGTCAATATAACATGTCTGAAGCTGCCATCCTCTGCCTTGCTACAGCTACTGTGAATGGGAATGGCATCCGCCCTCCACCAGTCTCAGGTTGCACACTATTGTTCCTTGATTCGGTATAAACGGTCATCCGCAGTGTCACTAGATCTCTACTTGGTTTGTTTATGTTTCTGTGGTGAATCCCAGCCGACCCCATTGCTTTGTCTAATCATAGTTTCAGGAGTTCTTTCCTGACCATTTCTTCTGCGAGTGTACTGGTATCTACACACCCATATCCAAAGTGCTTCTACTGTTTCTTAACAAACAGTGAACTTTGTGCTTCCCAGGAGGAAAGTACCGGTTCTTTGGTGTGTACTCTGATGAAGGGAAATATACACCAGTTGACACATTGCATAAATCTTAAAGTCCTATGCCATACGCACCCGTGTATTCATGAGAGGGGGTCACGGGCACACTCATCTCCTCTCCCATCTTTGGTGTACATGACATCGCTCATGGACCAGCACCAGCAATGCTGCATACATTCCTGCATGAAGCAGACACATAAACTCACCCTCGGGGAGCTACGTCTGTGCACACTGAAGCTCCTGCTCCTCCTGTTGCTGCTGTCTGCAATATTCACCCAAATCCTGGCCTGAAAAACTCTAGCTCAACCAACCAAGTCCATCACTTGGGGGGAACTCTTCCTTGTGACTCTTAACATCTGCAGCCTACTCCCAAAGCTTTAAGCCCTGCACATTTTTACAAACTAATACAATCCGGATATTCTCACAGTTGTTGAAACCTGGCTAACACCTAAAGTCTCTGACATGGCAATTGCTCTGCCAGGCTACAATGTTTTCAGGCTAGATCAGAAGACTAAAAGAGGAGGGGGCTGTACAATCTAACTCAAAAAGTCTGTCTTGGGTCACCCCATAGCTACCCCCTCTCAGAATCATCTGCTAGATTATTCCTATCAAAAATCCTACTAGGGGCCCACAACAAAGCCTCACAGTTGTTTCAGTGCACATTCCTCCAAACAAGCAAGGGAAAGGTCTCACATTGTCCTGACTTCATCCAACCCAATCTCCAGGCTCCGAGTCAATCCTGCTAGGTGACTTTAACATTAATTAGCTTGCACCTGAATTAGGGGGCCTCAAGGACGCCATCTCATCAACAAACCTTGCTCAGCTGGTCAACTCCCCAACCAGGCACAACTACAAAACAGGCTCTAGTACCCTCCTGGATTGGGTTCTGGCCAGCCATCCAACTCGTATCTCTAACATCTCCGTCCTCCCGGATTCACTCAGTGATCATTCCCCTGTCATCTGTGAATGGTCAAACAAATTCTGCAAGCTCCCTCCAATAGTCATCTCTAACAGAGTCCTTCCCTGTGGGCAGTTGAATCACCTCAAATTCCACCTTAGTCAGCATGATTGGACTCCTATTTACAAAGCATCGGATGTCAACTTGGCCCTGGACTATTTCAGCTACACCTTTACTGCGGCCTGTGACTCCCATGCCTCCTTCAAAAAGCACAAAGTCAAAGGCCTTTGTGACCCATGGCTCTCAGTGGATCTTATAGAACAGTTAAAAGCAAGGGACCACCTCTGGCTGCGAGCACAGGCCACCAGTATGCAAACTGACATACAGAACTATAAACGTGCTCAAAGTGATTGCACAAAGTCAATCCTCCCAAAGAAAAGTATCTACTATAGGGAAGCTCTCAGTAATACCTGGGGAAATGGGAGAGCTTCCTGGAGCAATAGCAAAGAAGTTACTGGAAAGCAGCCTAAAACTTCCCCTATTATGCTGGACATTGATGGGACTACAACACTTGACCCTACAACTATTGCTAATAGATTCAGTACTACTTCACAGACCTCAGTAGTGTTCTCCCTCAGATTTTTCAATGTAGATGACTCTCCAACTCATCCTTCCTAGCCCCTTCTAAATACCTGCTGTTCTACTTTAAAACAGTCAAGATGCACGAAGCCTGCAAATATATTAGTAAGCAATTGCCAAGTCCAGAAATAGTGAGGACACGCTTGACTTTAAACTGCTGTCCCTCACCCTTGACGAAGTACTAGGATCATTAACAATGATCTTCAACCTCTCCCTCAGCGTTGGTCAGTTCCCTGACAGATGGAAATCTGCTACTGTTACTCCGGTCCACAAAAGTGGAGACAGGGACCTCCATGGGAACTATCGACCGATCTCCATATTACTTCTCCTCTACAAAGCTATCTGGAAAACTGATCCCAAAGAGTTAAAATTGCAGATGTCCTCTCTGACGCTCGACCTGTCTGCTCAGGAGTCCCCCAGGGATCCATACTGGGTCCCCTTCTACTCAGTCTCTTCCTGAACAGCCTTCCTCAATCTTGCCAAGAACAAATCATCCTCTATGCTAATGAATCTGTAATTCACACCACCCATAAGGATCCCGAACCCCTACAAAACAATCTACAGCTAGGCTTTGCCTCAGTTGAGGACTGGTTTAGTAAGAGCAAATTGATCCTAAATTATAAGAAAACCAAGTCAATGCTTTTCAGCAGCTCCCACAACAAGTACAGGCTACACCACCTGATCATCACAAACTGCCTTGGAGCTGCCCTTGAACAGGTGCAATCTTTTAAATATCTTGGGATCTCTCTTGACTGTAACCTGTCCTATGGGGCCCATATTGATAGCGTCGCCAAAGCTGCTCATATTGGACTGCTCTACAGGCACAGGCAACACCTTACTACAGAAGCCTTAAGGGTCACTGTTCAGAGCTCTGTTGTCTCCATAATTGACTATGGCCTGATCATATATGGCTTTGATACTGTAACTGCCATCAGATGCATATCCACGTCTCTCAACAAAGCCTGTCGGCTCATCACTGGAGCTCACCGTCTCGCTCATACATGTGACCTCTATGCACAAACTGGTTGGCTACAACTCTCAAACTGCATAAAGTACCAAACCTGCATTATGGCAAAGAAAATAAGCATGGACCAAGCACCCCCCGGAGTCCAGGCTCCCCTTTGCCCCACTAGTAGCTAACCCTTGCCACACTAGGGCATCCAAATCTCAACTTCTGCAGGTCCCTCGCTGCTGTACCACCCAGAGACAAAGATCCTTTGCTCATAGGGCCCCTAGCTGGTTGAATGGGCTCAGCAGTGACATTTCCTCCGTACACTTAAGCTTGGCCTGTTCAAATCCAGGCTCCACCTATCCTCCTTGCCTCTAGCACCTGCCGACTGTCTCCTTTAATCAGTCTCCTCACCATTACCTGATCCTTGTCTCAGCTCTTCTCACATAGCACTTCTCTATTATCTACTTAATGTCCTACAACCCCTCCCCCACCCTCTCCTCCCCTCCCTGCATCCCTTCCACTGCCTGTTGTTCTCTCTGTGATGTGACAATGCCTCTGGCTGCTCCTACCTTCTGTGTCCTTGCCATGTCTTGCAACACTATTTACCCCGTTAATGCCTCTGGCTTTAGTTGAACCCAAATGTATGCATTCATATTCATGTAACTGATTGTTAACCTGTTATCCTGCCTTTGTTACTTAACTCATATGCTCCCGGTGGCCATTTTGGGTGTGGTCTAGCACTGGATGGTTCCAACGTCAAATGGCGTCTATGGGAACAAATGTGTTAATTGCCTTCTTTTTTTTGTTATTGTACTGCAACTGACATGGAACCTTTGTAAAAGAGCCTTGGCTCAAAGGTACTTGTAATCCTAGATTCAAATAAATAAAATATGGGAAATGTGCTCAGTTGTGGCCGTTGCTATTGGAAGAAAATGTGTGTTCAGCTGAGGCCATTGACGCGGAGGAGAATTCTAGGTCCTATGACATAGTCTTTCTTTGTTGAAAGAACAAAGGAGTGGCAGGGACCTCCGCTTTAATAGTGATGGAAGACACATGTTAACAGGGAAGCGGTGGTCTCTAGGTCGACTGCTGAAAATGCATCCAGAGGATGCCACCATTTCCCCTCCTCTCTTCTAAACTTGTCAGACGATTTGGGGTCTGGCTTAGTTTGTAATTGCCTCCGCCTGATGTTCTGGGTATGCTCTGACTGTGGCTCCACTTCTATGGGGGCCTGTAATGTGTGTAACTGTTTTTATTTGCATTTCAAACTGTATATATCATACTGCTCATATCTCTATGCATTTTGTAACACTGTACATACCCTATCTGGTCATGTAATGTTTTCCCTGACTCTGTTAATCTGATTGTATCTGTACTATGTTGTCCTATGTATCTGAATCATACTTTCCTGTACTCTCCCGGGTCGCTCTTGGAAATAGGCAAATGTCTTGTCTAGTGTATACCAGTTAACAAAAGTTAAATAAATAAATATGACATGGGCGGATGGACATCTCTGCATTATGACCTGCTGCAAGAAACTGGTGGAAGAAAATCATTTTATATCTTTACTCACCCCATGAAAGAATTCTTATGGTATAAATCTTATCGGAATCAAGGTTGATAGTGTTGAAATACACCTTATTAATATTTTGATAAAATGCCATTGCCCATCCAACACAGCCTGCATGGAGTGCACTTCACAGCTATGGGTGGGGCGGACTCAGTCTTATGTCTCTCTCTTATTCTGTATGCTGTACTGTGCTTTCAACACACTAACAAATTTTTTGGGGGATATGATTTTGTTTGCTATACACATTACACGGAAAGTGGATAATTAGACAATAGATCACCCAAGGACTGTAAAACTGTAAGAAAACTGGGTAAGAGTTTGTACACTCAATCGGTGACCACGGAGTAACTGCATGACACATCACGGCTTTGCACCCTACTGTTAACATAACATTGATGCATACATTTTTCACAGTCACTACCCATGATTGTTTTGTTACATGTCAGCAGTGGCATAGTACTGAAAATAAAGAATGCAATGAGTAGTGAAATAAAAGAAACACTCTACTTCTTGGTATTTATTACACTTGCTGTCTGAAATTGTGGAATAAACTGTTCAATGAGATCAATTTAAGGTATTATAAGTATAAATGAGACATCACATGCCTCTGTTTGTAATCCTATCAAAGCGCATATGCACATAATTTGCTTGCAAATGTCACAGGATCTATTAAAAGGTGACGTATCATTAAGCAATGCAGCGTTATGGTTTACAGTTCATCACACGCTGCGATCTGGTCAGACCCCATGTACTGCCCAGAGGATCTGGATATACATCCTTGAGGCCACCTGCAGCAGCTTGGAAGAGGCATCTGCAATCTGTTCCCCAGGCTGACCTAGGCACCACAGAATGTATGCCTATAGGCTGTATGTCTCAGAGAGTGATTCACATCCTGATCTGGAGAGGAAGGCGAATATATTCACTGATATGATGCAGATATCCTGCTAATAGCAGGATCCAAGACCAACTGATTAATTTCCTCGTAATGAAAAAAAAAGAAACCGTGACATGTACAGAGTATCACATATGGTCACAAACGTTTAAAAGCATGTGTAATAAATGGTGTATGCTGAGGGTGAGGGAGTTAGCATAGGGTGACCCAAGTTGTCAGTGCTGGGTTGGCTTTTCTTCAGTATCTACATATGTGACATAACTTGATGGACTGCAGGGACAGGTGGCATTGTTTGCCCATGATATGTAAAAAAATATGCAATCGGGGTGGACACTGGAGGGGGTAGGAAGACATGAGATATGACATGAAGGCACTGGAAGTGGGTGAAGACCAGGCAGCTAAACTTTAACATTAAAGTGTGCTGTCATGTACCTGGGACACAAGAACCTGAGGGCAGGGTACAAAAGAGGTTGGAGGAGATCAGGACATCGTAATGGAGAAGGACTGGGTATATATCTTATATTTGTAGTTACATTTGTAATACTTATGGTTGGTGTTGATGTGTTCATGTATATATCATATTGTTGTGTGTGTCTTTTCTAGCAAATTCTAGCTTGATAACTATAGTTTGTACTTTTAGATAGGGACTACACAGATCTGTTCTTCCAAACTGGACTTTTTGTCCAAATGATGATACCTGTATAAAATAAACTTTTACTCACAGAACCATAGTAGTCACCAGTGACCTCATACGGGAAGACACATTAGGATGGTTGCAATTATAGGCAGGGAATTACCTGCAGTCAGAGTGAAGTCCTGGTGTTTCTATACCAGGCCACGTGGTAGATTCCACCTGGAATATGAAGTGCAGTTCTGGGGCCTGACTTACGTATTACAGATCTTATCAAAAGAATTCAGCAAAGAGCAACCAAGATGGTGCGAGGATGGAGGGCACCATATCAGTAGGGATGCAAAGAGCTGGGGCTCTACACACTGGGAGACCAGAAGGAGAGAGGAGATATGATTAAGGCTTTCAAATATGTTAATGGGATCAATAAGCTTGTCCTGGGAACCATATTCTGTGAAGAAGGACACAAAGACAAGGCATGGCCTGAAACTACAGGGAGGACACTTGTAGGCGGAATGGTGAGAAGGCAGTTCTTCACGGAGGGTGTAGGGCCACCTGGAATGGGCTTCCAAATTAGGTGGCTGAGGTGGAGACAGTGATGTGATTCAAGAGGTTGGGATAGGTATAAAGGGGTTACTGTGGAGTGGGTGGGTATCCAAGAGGGAGGTGGTAGTTTAGCATGGGGTAACGGGCCAACTGGATGGACCATGGGGTCTTTTCTGCAGTAGTTCTATGATTCAATGGATACTTTTACAGTCTTATTAATATTACATTTTCATGTGTCACAGTCACACTAATGATTATTGTTATACTGATTGTTACTGTCAGTCAGTTACTGGCATGTAGCACTCAGCCTGCATCTGATGCTTACAAATGTACACCTAGCTACTCACAAGATTGGGACCCTCAGTTACTAAGGACCCAGAGATGCACACAAAGACAACCAGAGTGTGAATTGTTGTTGTGAATACGCAACAACATGAGTGGTACTGTGATATGAGCATGGTCACTGCATGCACTGTGATTACATGATCACCAGAACAATATTGCTGTCTGAGTAACACAACACAGTAATCAAAGACTTGAACAGATGAACCTGCACACATGGCTGTGCATGTTAACTGAGTCGGTGACAAGACAGCTGTGTGGGACCAGCATCTTTGGTGCAGAGGTGTTGTCATGGGCATAGGTGTGGAATGAAGTAGAAAAGATTGGTCAATAGTAGACCGGAGTTGTGTAGACAAGTGTCAGTTGTATTGTATTATTTTATTTATTTAGCAATATCGAATTACACTTTGAGTCAGAGTCTCATTTACAAAGGATCCATGTATCAAAGTTAGCATAGGTTACAGACAAACATCATTGAATAATTTTTAGCAAACAGTATTTATAATAACCAGTAGGTAGGGCAGGATGGAGTCCATTATCTGAGGGGGGATGCAGAAAGACGGCTGAAGGAGGGAGAAGGCAGGAGAGGGGTCCTTGGCAAGGAAGATGAGGAGGTCCTGGGACAGGAAGTTTGAAATACTTTAGTGGCAGTTGCAGGTTTGAGAATTGAGAGATGATCCCAAGGAGGGTCTTGAAATGACCAAGTTTAATCACAGCAGCACAAAGTAGGGAGGAGAGTTCATTGGGGGGCAGTGCAGGTTGGATAGCTGACCTAAAGCTGTTTCCAGTTTTGAAGATGGAGAGAGGTTTTGAGGCACTACGGTTGCATTTACATGGAGACGGAGGAAGAGGGAGATGAGTGTGCTTGGCCCGAGAATTTTCCTGCCAAACAATAGTACATTAACGATTCATCAAGCTGAGCCACTAGTAATATTGTAGAGAGTGCAGGTATGGGTGAGTTCAGAATCTGTGACTAGTGGGCAAGCTTGTTCAGGAGCAGTAGAATTTGACGAGATAAGGACCATGCCCACCCATTCGCCCATTTCACTGATGGAGTGCTGCTGCTTCTGTTAACCAGCAGCCTATTTCTTCCTACCCCGCCCCTAGAATTTTTATGACTGTCCCATGCATGCTTGAATTCCACCACGTTTTTGACCCACAACCTCCTCTGAAGGCTGTTCCATACATCCATAACCCTCTCGGTGAAAATACTTAAACCTTTGGGCCGACCCTTCTATCTTCAAATTGTGCCTTGTTTTTTCTGCATCTTTTTTTAAAGATGTCTCTTGGACTTGTTGATTCCTTGAGTTGCTTGAAAGTTTCTGTCATGTCCCCTCCCTCCTTTCCTAGGCTATACATATTAAGCTCCTAAGTCTGTCTACATAGTCTTCCGTGCAGACCCTGCACAATTTAGTTGTCTCCTGACAGCTTCCATCCCTTCACTTTATGAGATTGTCTCCAGAACTGCACTTATACTCAGATGGTCTCACCGCTGTCTGTACAGTGGATAATAACCATGTTTTCACTGGTGATGCCTCCCATGCATCCCAGTCCCGCCAGCCCTCCTGCTTCTCTCTCACATTGCTTGCTCACCTTAGGTCATCTGATGTGACCACCCCCAGGTCCCTTTCCATTTTGCTGCTAGTATCTCACCCCATTGCTACCTTCCGTGTTTTTGTTTCCTGGTATTACCTGCACTTTAGCATTGAATCTAAGCTGCCACATTTGACCATTCCTTAACTCTGCTGTCCTTCATCCTTTCCACCCTAATTGTGTACAACTTTGTAGATCTGTGTTATCGTAAGGACATATTTTCTTCAGTCCTCTGCAATGTCTTTATAAAGACATTGAAGAGACCGGTCCTATTTGTCTCATGTACCTACTACTAACCCTTTTTTCAGAGGACTCCATTTATTATTACTCTCTGTGTCCTATTCTCCAGCTAGTTCTTTACCTAGGTTGTCATCTTGGGACCCACCAGGCTAACTTGTATTAATCTTTTGTGGGACTGTGTCAAATGCCTGTTAAAGTCTAGAATGTCACAGCCTCCCTGATCAACATTTGTCACCCAGTCAAAGAAATTATCAGATTTGCTGGCATGACCTTCCCGCTGTGAATCCACACTGCCTTGGTCCTGTGCCCCTGCCTGAGATACCAACAGTTCTTCTTCAGAAGTGATTCCATCATTTTCCTTACCACTGAGGTTAAACTAACAGGTCTGTAGTTTCGCTTCTGCCTTGTTCCCACTTTTGTGAAGGGGAATCATCTGCCTCCTCCAGTCCTGTGGTACCACCCATCCTGCATGATTGTTAAGAGGGTAGTCAGGTGTCACTAGTCTACCTTTAGTTCTTTTAGATTTGGGATGGATTCATGGGCCCCATTGTTTTGTCCACTTTCAGTTTTAAGAGCTCTTGTCCTTCTTCTGTAATGTTGGTATCACTTCTGTATTCAGAGTTTTTATTGTTTGTTTTAGTACCTCTTCTTTGTATGCTGAGCAAAATATTTGTTAGTACTTGCCTTTTCACGTCACCTCTGCCCACCTCCTCCCTTTATTAAGCCTCATTATCCTCCTTGGTCTTCCTTCGCCCTGATGTACCTATAAAAGGTTTTATCCTCTTCAACTGATGGCTATTTTTCTCGTTTGGGCCTTTGCTGTTCTGACTGCCTTCCAGCTCTTTGCTTTAACTGATACAGTTCTCGTCCTGCTTCTGTGATTCTTGCTTCCTAATGCTTTTTTTAATCACTGCTACTTTGAGAACCATAGGTTTTTACCTGTTTCGTTTGTTTATTTGCTTTACACAAAGGCTTTGTTACCTCTGTAATGGCAATTTTATTATTTCCCATTGTTCTTCCACCCTCTTCCTGCCCATTTGCTAGTGCATTCCTTAGGCACTCACCTATTTTGGCAAAGTCAGCCCTCCAAAATCCAGTACCTTTGTCTTTTGTATGGCTTTGACTTTCTATTGCTGTGTTTGTTTGAACCATACTGTTCGATGGTCGCTAGTTCCCAGATGGCTACCCACTCTACATCTGTGATCCTCTTCATCTCCATTTGAGAGAACCAGATCTAAGATTGCTCCTCTCGAGTGGGCTCCAATACTAGTTGTCTAAGAGCATGTGCCTCTGTAGGGGCATCTAGAATAACCCTCACTTAGATGTGGCTGCTGCAACTGCACTCCAGTTAACATCTGGCATATTCAGATCACCCATCAGCAATATCTCCCTTTATCTGCCATTCTAAGTATACTTTCTATCATTTCCTTGTCCATTTCCTCCCCTGAGACGGGTCTGTATACAACCCTGTGTGGATTGTGGTGCCATTGCCTGCCTCCCAAATTGACCTCACAGTGCTTTCTCCTCCCTGTTTACCCTTTGTTCTGTTGATTTCTTTTCTTCTGTGTGAAGCTACCTCCTCCTCCTTTTACCCTCCCTGTCCCTCCTGTAGATAGTGTATCTGGTATTTTTATGTCCCAGTCATGGTTCGTGTATACCATGTTTCTCTGACTGCATGTATATCCAGATCTTCTCCTCCATCAAGGCCACTAATTCAGGAAGCTTGTTACCCAGACTACGGCATTGGTACTCATTGTTTCCATTTTTGGAGGCTTTTACCTTCTGTAGTGGCATCCCCACTGACCTTTCTACCTTGGTCTTTTTTCATTTAGTATTCGCTGTTTTGTAGGGGAGGCTGGGATTTCCTGCTGCTATCAGTGCCTCCCCTTGACTAGTTTAAAGGCTTGCCAATGAAGCATTTAAACCGATTGCTCAAAAGACTTGTTCCTTTCTGGACAGATGCAGGCCATTCCTGCCAGAGTGTAGGCTGGTGTCCTTCCAGGTGGAAACCCCAGTCCCAATGAAGCCAAACCCTCATGCTCTACACCATTTTTTCAACCATTTGTTAAACTGCATGGTGCAAAGCACCTCGCCTCACCCATGCTATCTGACAGGCAGCACCTCTGAGAAGGATACTGTGTGTGCTACTTGTCTTAAGCCCTCCCCAACTCTACAAAGTCCTTCTGCACTGCTCTAATCTCATGATGAGCTAAGTCATTTGTCCCTAGGTGAACAATGACGTCCAGCTCGAACTTCCGTGCAACTGTTCTCTTGATCCTAGGATGTGCTTCTGTCCCTCTAGCCATGGCACCAGGCAGGCACCTTACTTCAGCTCTTCCTGCCTCCCCAGTTCCTATCCCCTAATAATTGAGTCCCCCACCAGGAGCTGCTTTCTTTCCCTGTGGTGCCTTCTGCCTCCCTTCCTTGAGGGCCTTCTTAGGGGACAGTTGTCTGCACCTCCTTAGCTCCTCTCTGTGGTGTGCATCCATAGGGAACTATGCTCCCCAGAATGTGTATGGATTGTGGAGGGAACAACTGACTGGGTGTGCCTCTGTTCCACCACCCTTGCCCTCCCTGAGCCCACTGTGGTCCAACTGTTGTGCTTTCTTCACAACCCTGAGGTAGTGGTGGTGGCCTGGTGCTCCTTGCCACTGTCCAGTGCGGCCTGAAGACAGGCAACTTCCTCCCTCAGGACAGATAGTTGTCTGCAAACAGGGTAGTATCTCAGCATCCAGAAAGACTCCTGAAGACTGCTGCCCACAGCCATTATCAGCATTGTACTACTTCCCTACATAACTGTCTACCTTGTTTAGTTTGTTTTTTTTTTGTGTGTGTGTGTGTGTGTGTGTGTGTATGTGTGTGGATTGGTGCGTTATAGAAATATATGTATTTATATAATGTGTATGCTTATATTGTCAGTGCAGTGTGCTAGACAGGATATGACAGTGATATGCACTTGCCCTCTTGAGGAAATGATGTCAGAACCCCAGGTATAAATGAACTATTTCCAGGGGTGGGTGGGGTGAGTGGTGGGAAGGGGTTGGGCTTCTAAACTGTGCTCCTCACGAAACAATCAGCTAAATGCTCTGACCTACCAATGCGATGAGTGCCTTCCTGTCAGCAAGATGCCATACACAACAATTTGTATACTGCTTCAAACCAATGTGACAGAAAAAATACCCTGCTAATCAGACAGAGAAACTCCAAACATCCAAGTCAGCATATTGAAACTCCCAGCCCTAAAGAGCCTGGTGACTTGTGCTCTGAAAACAGTCAGCCCCAAACACGTCAGCAGTGCAGAAGGGTGACACAGAAAACAGTATTCAGCCTATGTGGGTTTAAACTCTTCCTGCACTGAAAACCTTAACACTTGTAACAAAAGTAAAGCAAACTCCACCTCCCTCTGTTGATTGAAAGACTGCATTTTTTGATAATTCTAAGTTCCTTATTTCACCCTTCAGTTAGAAATATCCTCCACCTGAAGAATATTAACTTTCTAAGGAAACATGCTTCAAACCCTTATTCTGTGTAGAGTGGTGTTATCTGCAGACCCATAGACAAAGATCACATAGTCTGTGAGGGACAGCTCCGAGGAGGAGACAGCAAGTTGGAGGGCCTCGGTGGGCAGACAGTGTTGGTGGCGATATAGCTGGCCGAGCCTAGCAATAACTGCCGAGCCAAGGAGGTGAATGTGCTTGTGGAAGGTGAGCACTGGTTATAGGGTGATCCCAAGGTATTTGAAGACAGGCACTTGTTCAAGAGGGTAGAGATGCTTGGTATGAAATAGGATGGGGTGGGGTACTATTGAATTTGTTTTGGTAATAGGAGAAAAGCATGATCTTGTTGTTTTTTGTGGGTTGAGTACCAACCTATCATTGGAAAACCAGGACTCCACCTTACTGAATGAATCATTTAGGGACAGTTGAAGGGATGTTGGGTTGGAGTGAGTGGAGAAGAGGACAGCATCATGTGTAACGTGATGATTTTCTGAGGGGAAGGCCCTGGGAAGGTTATTAAACAAAAGACTGAACATAGTGGATGGTCACGGACGATCTTTGTCACGTAGATGCCTGGTACATGTGTTAGGCACATAGCTAGGGCAATAGCAAGGATGGAGGAAGTGGATGACATCATCCACCTGTGGATGACTGACATGGTAAGAGACAGGGTGGAGTTAGTCAGAATACTGGCAGACTTGCGGCAAGGAGGGGTGGAAGCCAGAAGCAGGTAGCACACTCCCGTCTCCGTACTGGAGGTTCTACCTGTTGATGGCAAGAGAGAGAGGCTAGACATTGTGAAGCCCTAAATTCAACACCGCATTAAATGAATATCGCAGACATATCAGGATTTAGCATCATGTGGACTATGTTCCCAACCTGGATGGATAGGAGAGTGTGTAAGGAAAACAACCATAAGGTGTCAGGGAAGGTGACCACAATCCGGAGTGACAGATTTGAATGATTCAGCATCAAGCAGTCAGGCTGGCAAACTGGGGTTAGCTGGTAGGGACAGGCAGGCTTTGCCACTCCCCAAACTCCACAGAAACACACAGAAAAACACACACAGAAACACAGACACTCACATGCAGAAACACACACACACAGAAACACAACCGAGGGCACATATAGAAAATAAATTGAAGGCAATTAGAATGGAAATTGTCACAGGGTCATCCAAAGTGGATAAATTGGACCACTCAGGAAAGGTAACTGGGGTCAGGAAAGGAAACTGGAGATTTGTAACAGGGACAGGGAGAATAATCGAAACTGCACAGCATGAAAAGTCATGGTAACTAATGCTGCAGCTGGGGAAATAAACTCACAGAACTAGAGGTATTGCGAGTAGAGGGAGGAATGGACATGGTAGCAATAACGTAAACTTCGATCACTGAAAATCATGGGTGTTAAATCAATATAGAGGGTCATGCTTTGTTCAGGAAGGGTGGAGGGGCATCAAGGCAACACAGATACTGGTTTGGGGGGATGGCGATGGAGAGTCCACGTGGGTCACCCTTGAAACTGAAGAAGGCACAGCAATACACAGGAGGTGACAAATACTGACCTTCAGGAATGTGGAAAGAACTGGATATGTAACTAGTTGGTGAAATACACGTGGTGGTATGTACACTTACTGTAGTTCAGCATGGGGATATGGGCTCAATCAAGGCACAGTAGATGAAAGGGTTGGCAAATGACTACTAGATCCATAGCAGGGTGTATATAATGATGACGTGGTGTGAAGTTTAGGAGTGACAGAGAAAAACTTGAGAAAACATATGCGTAATGGCCACTGAGTTTTAATTAAAAGACATGCAAAATGATACACCTAGGGCATAGGAACACTGGTGATAGCTACATGATGGGGATGGGGTGGGTATGGGTGCAGCTGGCAGTCACCAAGGAGGAAAGGGAAACTGGATTTATTTCTGATGATCAAAAGATGTTAACATAGAGTACAAATGCAGCCAGAAAGCCCTGTGTTTGGGGTGCATAGGGAGGGGTATCACAAGCAGAAGATGGGAGGTATTGATGCCCTTGTCAAAAACCATAGTCATGCCCAACATGGAGCCTTATGGGTATCCTGTGACTATGGTAACCGCAATTGAACACTTACAAAAAGGTAGACTTAATGACAGCGCCTGTGGAGGTAGACCAGATGGGGCACGCATGCAACGACAGGATGCCGCTATATGTACACATGTGGGGGGAGTAGGGACCACACTCTGTGACAGGCAGAAAGGGAGGGAGGGAGGATTTTTGGGTGTAGTGTGATTGTTGGCTGCCGAGCTGGCCGTGTGGCGTGGTGGGTTGGCATCAGGCTAGGGTTGGGAGGGTGACTGGTTCTGTTCTGGGCATACATTCCTTTTAGTTGCAACACCCGACAGTCATGGTTTTTTTCTGCTTTTCCACCCCCCCCACATGCACAGCCCTGGAGTTGAGAATCATTTGGTAGGAGGGGTGGAGGTGGCAAACTGAACCCACATAAACAAGAAAAAAAAGTATCTGGCAGCATTTTGCTGTGTGCCTAGACTGTACATCACCAAAATTAATTTTCGGCAATGTACAGTCACCCTAACGGCAATGGCCTTTCCACAATCTCCATAATTACATGCAACCAGCACTGTGTGAAGTTCTCGGGGCATCACCTCCGAATGGACATCAACACGTAGAAGATAGTGCAGAGACGGGAGACTAAGTTGGTACATGGTTTGTACCACAAAACTTACGAGGGGAGAATAAGTGATCTCAATATGTACACAATGGTGAAGAGGAGGTAGAGAGGGGACATGATAGAAAAATACTGAGCAGAAATATTCTTTGAGTATCCCTGCTGTTTCACTATCCCCCCTCTGCCCACCCACCATTCATTCTATTCAGCCTCACTATCCCTCCCTTTGTCTTTTGATGCTCCCTGATGTACCTGTAAAAGGTTTTATACCCCTTCTTAACAGAGTTGGCTATCCTTTCCTCAGTTTGGGCCTTTGATATTCTGACTTCCCTCCCTGCTTCCTTCTGCCTTAACAGGTACAGCTCTCTGTCCTGCTCCTTCTGTGTTTCCTTATACTTCCTGAATACTATATTTTTCTCCCTTAGTTTCCCTGCCACCTCTTTTGAGAACCATAGTGGCTTTTTCTTTCATTTTGATTTGTTTATTTGCTTCACACAAAGGCTTGTGCCTCTGTGATGGCAGTTTTGATGATTCCCCATTGTTGCTCCACACCTCCTTCTAGCCTGTTTGCTAGTGCTTTCTGAGGCACTCTCCCAGCTTGCCAAAGTCAGCCCTCCTAAAGTCCAGTACCCTCACTTTTGTATGGCTTGACTCTGTAGCTGAGTTTAACAGTGAACCACACTGTTTGATGGTCACTTGTCCACAGATGGCAACCCACTTCTAGATCTGAGATTCTCTCACTGCCCCATTTGAGAGTACGAGGTCTAAGATTGCTCCCTCACGAGTGGGTTCTGAAACTAGATGTCTAATGCCTGCCACCTGTAGGGCATCAAGAATGGCCCTGCTCTTGGATGTGGCTGCAGCAAATGTGCTCCAGTTAACATCTGGCATATTCAGGTCTCCCATCAACAGTATCTCCCCTTTCTCTGCCATTCTAAGAATGCCTTCCTTCATATCCTTGTCCATTCCTTCCCCTGACTTGAGGGTCTATACACAACCCCTGTGCAGATTGTGAGCCTTACCAGTCTCCAAGGTGACCCACAGTGCCTCCTCTCCTCCCTGTTTACTCTTTTGTTCAGTTGCTTTTATCCCTTCCTTTACATAGAGAGCTACTCCTCCCCTCTTCTCCCCTGCCTGTCTCTCCTGTAGGTTATGTACCCTGGTATGTTAACATCCCAGTCATGGTTCTCTGTGTAACATGTTTCTGTGACTGCTACAATATCCAGGCATCCCTCTTCCATCAAGGCCATCAGCTCAGAGAGCTTGTTGCCCAGACCATGGGCATTGGTACTCATTACCCTCCATTTCCTGATGGCCTTACTCCCTTTTACCCCATCCCTGTCCTTCTTGCCTTTGTCACTTTCTTCATTTACCCCTGCCCTTCTCCCTATCGACACCTTGTTGGTGTTTGATGCACATACTCCCGTGATTATTTGGGGGTTAGGATTTCCCTGCTCCTTTCCAGTGCCTCCCCCCTTGGCTAGTTTAAAAGCTTGCCAATGAAGCATTTAAACCTATCACCTAGGATCCTGGTTCCCTTCCCGGACAGATGCAGCCCATCATGCCAGTATAGGCTTACATCACTCCAAGTGGACCTCCAGTCCCCAATGAAGCCAAATCCCTGAGCTCCACACCAGTTTTTCAACCACTGATTAAATCCCATGGTGTGGAACACGCTAGCCTCTCCTATGCCACAGATAGGCAGCACCTCCGAGAAGGTTACCATGCATGCTACTTGACTATGGCCCCTCCCCAATTCCACAAACTCTTCCTGCACTTCTCTAATCCCTTTCTTATCCAGGTCATTTGTTCATAGGTGGACAATAACATCCAGCTCCCTCCCCTGTGCAGCTGCTCCAGCAATCCTGAGGATTCGCTTCCTGTCCCTGCAAGCCATGGCGCCAGGCAGGCACCTTACCTCCCTCTCCCCTTCCTCCCCCAGTTCTACCTTCCTAACAATGGAGTCCCCCACCAGGAGTTGTTTTCTTCCCCTGCAGGGTCCCCTGCCACCCTCCTGTGGGTCTCCTTTGTGGAGGTTCCAAGCATCTTCCTTTGTCTCCACTGTGGGTGCCTCCATAGAAGAACCACACTTTAAGGACTTAACGAAGTCAAGACAAACTGCAGCAAGATCAACACACAACATACCTCTAGTACCTATGTGCCTCAGCCAAGGTACACAATCACACTGGTCTGGCATGGTCTAACCTTTGAGAAACCCTGCTGTCTGTGATCCATCACACTCTCTTTTTGATGAGTGCATCCATTAACTAGCTAATAATGCTGTGAGACCTACCTGGGTGGTAATTGTCACTTAGCTACATGATACTTTGCTGGAGTATCGGTATTAATCTGACCTCAGTACAGTTGTTTAGCAAATCACAATACTCCAGTGATAGACAGAACATGAATACCAGCATGTCAAACATTTCTGCCTGAAGTTCCCCAAGCACTCTCGGATGTAGTACATCAGCCACCATGGCCCTTGGTTTTACGTAGTTCATCCCTTATCCTTTCCTCACCGATGGGGCTAGAATGCAGTTCAAAGCCACCTGCCATTAGCATTAGTTCCGGAAATTGTACCCCACATTCCTCAATATTTACATATCCAACGTGCCATGCAGTGCCTCACAGACGTTCATGGAATAATGCACAACTGTTCTGTGACTAACAAATCACAATATTGGTACAATACATCTAATTTTGCCATGTCTCCCTCAGTGCATGATAATCCTGCTACATTAAACCTAACATTGTCAGACCCCTAGTATTGTATGTCAGCCATTGCATGATGAAACTGAAGAATTCCTTGTCCTCTTCCTTAAATGATTGTAATCAACATATCAGTCTGGATTGGCTGCAGCTAAATGAAATAAAATGATGTGGTGGACATCCAGGGTGATGGCCTCAAGGAGTCGTGAGGTGCTCCACACACTGTGCAATTGCCTGGAGAGAACACACCCTGAATAATGCGTGCAGGTTTGGCATCCCACTAAAAAGGATGACATTGATTTACTGTAGAGGGTACAGAGTAGAGTGACCAGGATAGTAGTGTGGCTAGTGCAGATTCTAGGAGGACGGGGGAGCTCACCCACTACTTCTTGGAGGAGAAAAGGTACAGGTGGGATATGATATAGGACGTCATGTATCTCAAGTAAATGAATATGGGAAGCCTCGAGGGGGTGTCTGCTGAGTGAGTTGGTGGCCACCAGGAGACACTAAATGAAGCTTGCAGTGGTGCAAATGAGGAGGGGGAAAGCCGGAGGCAGTATTTCAGTGCCATCAAGCACTCGGGATGAACCATACTGCCTAATCTGATTGCTTGACAGTATGCATTTTAGTATCTTACTGTGTCTGTGCCATTGCTCTCCGTAATGCATTGCCAGTTTCAGTTAGACATTCTTAGTACCCCATACTTGTTCCATCCCTTTGGGTGTTCTTAAATTTCCTGAGCCCTCACCTTGTTACCACACCCTGTGCTGAAACATGTCTTGAGAACAATAGTTGCTCACTACTTCTATTTACCGTGGATAGCACTCTGAGGTATCACTTTTTTGAATCCATGAAGGCTTCACTTAGCCACTACCACTGCTGTTACACTCCCATACTGACACCAGCCTCTCAAGGTCTCTGGTGAAACCATGACACAGTTCAGCAAAGTTAACATTGTTGAAATCAAACTGCTTTGACCTAATGAGATTGTAGTCTGTGTCCCAATGCTGAACCATACAACATTGCAAGTGCTGGATACCATGTTCCCTAATACCTGGTCAACTGTGACTCTGTCATCATTTGTCATTACCAGACATGACTTATGATGCCAAATACACATGCACACGGAGACCCTCATGAAATTGTTCTCATCATGTATTTCCCTACCGGCACAGTGATGCAGTTGTATGCATCAGTGAATGCAACAATCAACATGTTGCTGTGCAAACATTACATACAATGGAACAGGAGGCAGAGTTAAGAAAAAGAAACATGTACAGCACGTATATTAAAGGTTTAATAAAAGAGTGTGAAACATGTTCAAAGTGGTGAATCAAGGGATACAAATTAACAAAATCATGAAACAAAGTAATGGGTGACAAAAAAAAAAGTCATTTGTGAAACTAGCTGATCAGGAACGAAACCAGTGTACTGTCCAGAGGGGTCTGGGTGACGCCACGGATATCACACACACGCAGCAGTTGGGACAGGCACACGGACACGCTGCCCAAGACGCCAAGGTGCCACAAGATGTACTGATAGTATGCTGAATGCCTACGCGATCGACTAGTACCTGCGATCTGAGGCAATGAGAAATGTCTTGGCAATAATCTCTGCAGCCAAAGTCAGCATAGCTCAGTCAAAACAAGGGTGATCCTATTTCCTACAAGAAAGGAGAAAAGACAATTATTATCCATCATGGAGTACGTGACTGCTCAATAAAATATTATGTAATGAGTGAGTTGTAACATTTTAAATAGGAGCACAAACAATGTTGATGGCATCCATAAAAGCAGCCATAGCTATGCAATCACGTAAGTGATCCATAAGGGACATGAAGGAGTCGCCACAATGCACACTCTTAAAAGATTGTCAAATAATGAGGAAAGCAGAATTTTTCTTTTTACATTAATTGTATCCACGCAAACTGGACCACTTAGACTATCCCTTAGTGGTGCTCACAACCAACATGATCACCTCACCCTAATATCTCCAGCTCTTATACATGGATAAGGTGAACTGTCCACTATTCTTGGACAGCCGACCCCTGGATGTGAGCACACCAGGGCATGGTCGATAGCTCCTTCCTGGTGACCTGTCTGCAAATCTAGTGTGCAAACAGAAAGCTGCTGGTGAGGACTCAGGGGCAGGCTTGAAGATCCAGCACTAGGGGAGGTGTCTTACTGGTCCCACCATTAACAAGCAGTTTTACCATGTTTTCAATTAGGCCTAAGTGCAAAATGCGGGAGAAGTTTGCACTCCATGGGCGCGCTCCGCCGCCATGTATAATGCTTCTTTTGTGCTATCCACATATATTCACATGCTGCTTGGAGCTGTGGCACCCATCAAATGCCATGTGCCTCAAAGCATCAGCGCAGCTACTCAGACTTATCCTAGAAAGGTGAGCAGTCCTGCAGACACTATAGCCTTTCCTGCCCCTACTCACCCACGTGAGCCAGGGCTTGTTCCAAAACACTGGTCGCCAGTGGGGCAGTAGTGGCATCCAGGCTGCAACCATCAGCGTATGCTGGGCTGGCACCCAGAAAGCAGAAATGCCACTCAGCTTTAAGAACCTATGACAGGCAAAACCAGAGTAATCAACCACCGCTGAAGTCCACGTCCCGCTTTCAGTCTGTACATGCACATGTCCATGGCATAAAATGTCTTACTTCCAGAGCATGTGTTCTCTGGTGAACGATGATGTGTGGTTCACCACCACCTTCTGTACACAACGATCAATATGCTGCTGTACCCTATCTGCTGTCATGTCAGACATGCACTCTACCCAGATGCTGCTTGTCCTGTCCCCCGTTCACCACTACCATATGATCCCCTTTACTGTAGAGTCCTCCAGAATTATGACTGACTCCTTTATGTGCTCTCTCCCTCTCTCTCTCTCTCTTTCTGTGTGCCCTTTTCACTGCCTCAAAAATGCTCCATTTCCCCTAGCCCTCCAGCTATTCCACCCTTCTGCCTCCTCTGGTCTGTGTCCTGACTTCTCCACCATGCCAACGATGGCTGGTGCATCAGCTTCACTTACTAAACCAACACGGATTGCCGACGCAGTGCGAGGTGTGGCGTACAGCACCTAAACCAACAGTGATACCAGGACGGTGGAACACAGATATATCGACCACTGTGGATAATTTCCTAGTACTCATTCCCAGCAGAATTATGTTTCATAGTACAAAAACATAGGCCACTAAGGAACACAGATATGTCTGACAGCGTGACTGGCAATCTGATGCCAAATACACAGTTACAGTATGTGCTGAATTCATGGTGCTTTGCAGTGCTGTCAAACTCCTACATTTAGCTTAATGAGCCAATTGTCTGTGTGACAGTGCTGTACTCAGATGCAAACTGAAGCACATTACCAAGGGTAAGCAAGTGAGAACAGCCCCTGATTGAGACTCAGTGGGAGTCATAATGAGTGCAGTCAACTGCCATCAAGGGGTGTATTTATACACAATGGGACTGTTGAACTACCAAATGAACCCCCCCACACACACACATACCCAAAGCAGAAGAACAGAAAATAAGTATAATTATATATAGCAAGGTGAATACCATTATGAGAAAACAAATAGTATCTGTTTTTTTTTTTTTATTTGGGTGGACAGTAAAGCACTCAGAGTGGACCCTAGCATCACAAAGTGTGACACAGGTACATAGCACAAGAGGAAAACTGGTACCAGCACACATGGAATGATGACACAAATACAGAAAATGGATATTCATGGCAGACAAAGACACTATGCCATTCCGTCTGTCAGCCGGCCCTATACTGGTAAGCATCTGCTCACCCTAAGTGATCCATGCCCGCTATCACTACGCCAGCCCAAATGGAGTCATGGATTACAGGTGTACATCCCTGTGTCAATGAAGTAGCCACTCCTGGTTTCCTCTCACTGTTCTTCACCTCCCAGCTTCACTAAGAGTCCTCTGGTGGCCACCGGCTTTCCTGGTGGCTGTTTTGGTGTCCCGAGCAGTGAAGGAGTCACCCAAGAGCATCACTCTCACTGCTTCATTATCCCTGTTACCATTCACTATCTGTGTGTCCCTCCATCCCCCTGCATTAGCCTGCTTGTCTCCTTCACCCTCCCTCCTGCCCTAACCATGTCCATCCCCCAGGCTCGAACCCATATCTCCATTTGTCCTAACCTCCTTGGTTCCATTATATCCTGCAGGATCACTGTGGACAATGACAGTTTGTACCGCCAGAACAAGGCCCCACCCCCATCCCATCTATAGAGCTTCCTCCTCACTGAGCCGCCACCCGGAAGTCTCCTTTCTTTTGCCAGTGATGCTAAGGGGCAACCCAGTATCTCCAACTGGAGCATTGGCCCCCACTGCCCCCAGCTCATTTCCCCTCAATCTTGACCAGTGCCACTCCTTTTCTCACTTTATTTGTGTCTCCTCCAGGTGCCCCCCCCAAAAAAAATTTCTTTCTTGTTTGGGGGAAATTTCAAACTCCAAGAGAGTTCCCCATGTCTCCCTAGATTGTGTGCCCTGAACCTCCTCCGAGGGAGAGTCTCCTCTCCTCCTTGCTCCTGCTCATTCCTCCAGTGGTTATTATCAGTTGCTTCCTTCCCCTGTCAGTGTGACGAGAGGTGCATAACTGTTTTCCTGCTGGACACCCAAGCTTGTCCTTCCCATGTTTGTTGTGCCCACATCTGAATGTAGGCCCACAATATCCAGCTTCTTCCTTCTTTTTCCTGAACCTACTGCCATCCACCACTCCTGAGCCATATTTGCCTCAATGCCTCCCAATCTCCTTGATGTGTTCCTCTGCTGTGTTACTTCACCCTGCCTGGTTTATACCTGAACGGCTGTAATGGTTCCCTGTCTTAACATCAGTGATATCTCATCATCATTTGCATCCTCCCATCTGCCGCTCACCTCTTATACCAATGAGTGTAGTGGGTTTACACGACTGAAGAGACTTAGCACTCCAACCAATGCCCAACCCCCCCCCTCGAGGCTCCCCTGGACACCTCTGGTCACTTTGCTAGTGCTGTAGAAATGTTCACCTGCCATAGTTGCTTGCTTCCTGTTGGATGAGAGATTGTCCTGGTCCTCCCAACGAATTCCACTTATTACATCATTTCACCTCCCATTGTCTCTCATCACCCGCCCCAACGGCCACGGTTGCATGCTAAGCCAGTTTCTCCCCTCACTACTGCCTAATTGTGTGTCAACCATTGAAACTGATGCTATTGTGCAACTCAGCAAGAGGGGGTATCAGTAGTATAACAGTGTGAACAAAACCATTGCTGCTTGACTGGGAACATACAATATTGTATTTATACTTATGGTATTAATTTGAGGTTTTGAAAAAATGAGTCACAACTATCACCTTAGTCATTACTTGCCCATTTCCTATATCTAGCTACTTACTTAAGCCACTTGCCATAGTTTGGCCTCTGCCCCGCACACACTCTACAGCACCTGACAATGCCACCTTCCTGGCAGTTCCACCCCACCCCTCCTCCTTATCCTTACCTAACCCCCCCACCTCTCCTCTCTTCTCATTTTTCTTACCTCCCCCTTGCCCTGCCCATTTTTTCTACCACCCCTATTGTCCTCTTCCTTTCCACTTTACCCTCTCCCTGTCTGTTCAAAATTAATTTGATATTCTTTACCCTTATTTGTGTAACAATATTGTCTATTGTCATGTAATACCTATGTCTTGATGTGGAACCTTTGTAAAAGAGCCTTGGACTCAAAGGTAATTGTAATCCTTGCAGTCACCCACCCAAGCAACCCACACCCCAAAAAAAATATTAACCAGGCATGGCCTAGATGCTTCAAACAGCAGCTGATCCACAACTATCAATGCTTATATATCCCCCAGGTGGCACTATCCCAAGAGATCTTAGGGCCAGCAGCCTCAGTTCAGTGGAGCAGCCAGACCAAACTTGCCCTCAATAGAACTGCTGACAGGGAGCTACCCTGATTTAGTACTCATGACTCCTGTAGAAGGATCCCTCTCACACCACTTGGAGGACACAGGCCTGTGATCCAAACACTTCTCCACACATTTATATGTAGGACAGAGGGGTACCATACCAGGCAGCTGCTTTAAACTCACGAACGTTTTCACTGCACAAACCGGGTAATGCAACGCAGCTTCACTTTTGCTGACAGACCGAGTGCGGTTGAAGCAGATTCTCCAGTCCTCTACAGGGTGCGCCTGGTAGGTAGCTGTCACATATACAGCCTCCTCTGCTTGTATGCCACAGCAGATCTTGTCCAGCTCCTTCTGGCGATACTGTCGCCCAATTCTTGGCCTTCCACATGCGTTTCCCATGCGAAGACTCTACAATGCAGGAGCCCAGAGCTCATTCTCTCCTCACAGCCACAACGACTCTGCTCCCTCAGCCGTTAAGCAGGGGCTCCTCATTCGGGCATGACACAACACTATTGGAGGGCTCCCGCTGCCAATCCTCTCTACCTCCTTCTATTGGTGCAAAAAAGGAGCCACCTTTTGGACTTCAGTTCCCAGATCATGGCCCATACCTTCCACTGGCGGCCGGCTCCCAAAAGAGTCCCAGCCCTAATTGGCTGCACAATGCTCCATTTTAAGTGCCCCTGGATCCTCATTGGACCCCATAGACAGTCCGGGTCCAAAATGCGGGGCCAAAACGCACAAAGTCCCCACTTCAAGGGAAAACAGGTTAGACAAACTACATTCCTTAATACTCTGTCAACATATAATACATAAATACCACAGCCCAATAGGGGCCCACTTTGCCTACTTAGCAATGGCAAAAATAGAGCACTTACCCCGTGGCTCAGGCGGGACTCGAGCAAGAGAACCCACAGTCCCCTCCCTTCTTAGTAAACTGACTGGGTCAGCAAGCTGGCAGCTCTTAAAGAGACCACTAGAGGCATTCTAGTAAACCCCCATTTATAAGGGGGTTACACTTAGGAAAATAAGAATATGCACCAAGCAGCAGCCATAGTTTAATTTTTGAATCTCATTTTCACCATGCTGTCTCAGAGGTGGTAGAACATGTTGAAATGCATTGCCTGTAAACAAAGGAGATAAGTGAGGCACCACTATTCAGTGCATCTTTACATTGCACAGATAGCTTTAGGTAATTTTATTTAGGTAATGTTATTCACAAACTGGTGTGGGAATTCTTCATGTTCCTGTGCCCCCCCACCACCAAAAAAAAAATGTATACAGTAATACAAATTCTCCACACAACAAATTACGGTGATCTAGTGCAACCACCCTCACACCACCTCACAACACTTACTACAACAGAACCCTGAAGGAGGTGCAGCTGCATATCATCCTCTTCTCACCACCACCACAAGCTGACGACTGACTGTCAGTGAGTGGGAATGTACAGTCCATTAACCATATAGTGAACTTCAACAGTACACATGCACAGCGCAGTCACCAAACAGAGGTGTTGGTGATGGGGCAATGTGTCAAGGTGATGGCATGGGGTTTCATGGAAGGTGGTGGGTACATTGTGCAAGATAGCAGGTGGTTCAGTCAAGTAGACCACCGAGCATGTGCTTTTTTGGGGGGTATATATGGCGCATGAACTGGCAGCCTCAGACGTAGGGGACGGTGATCTCAAAGAAGTAAAAGTCGGCATCGTGGAAAGGTAACATGGATTTATAATAAACATCTGTATCACAAACATCAGCAAGGAGCAGAACAATATAGTGTGGTTGGAGACATCGGACATTGAGGAGAGTGACTGCGTATCAATATTAGTAAGCACTAAATCAGGGTGCTGAAATGTGGGATTTATTACATCAAGGAAACAATTAAGACTCTGAGGAGGGAGATAGCATACATACAAAAATTATTAAGTGCTGCACTAGGGAACATGACATAGGAGTGCATTACAAAAAGTATAAATGGGCTGTGTTACAAGGCAATGTTACAACAAATGTGTGTCTCATCATCAGTGCACTGGTAGACACCTAAAGCTCACGGGGTGCTCACTGACACACTGATAACTAATAAATACAATGTGTGAAAAGTGCAGCAGGCTACAGTACAACAGAAATGATAGATAAATAAAGCTATACATAATAGGTTTCTTTGTGCATTACATCATTTGTAATTACCAATTTTCTAGCCATTCTGAGGTGAAATTGCAGGACTTCGGGGAAGCTTGTAGGCAGGATGACACTAGCTGTCATGCACAAGGAGAATGAGACAGAAATGGGGAAGAAAATGTAAAGGGACTGAAGGAGGAAGGAAGCAGGATCGAGTTACTGACAGTGGCTGCACACCTCCCCCACCTGCTTTAGACATTGTTAGAAGTGCATGCAGAGCCAAGGGAGGGTTCTTATCAAACCAAAGGCGGGGTCTCACACAGCAGAGAATGCCAAAGTTATATTTGGATTTCTTACAAAAGTACAAGGAGGAAAAACAAACAAATGCTTGTGTCTTGATGGATGAAATATGGAGCACCACAGAGCCTAAATTCAGAATGGTGAGTGAGATTACAGATTCTTGGAAAAATCTGACAGCGCAGCTTGAAGTAGCTGATTTCCAGTAATTTGCAACCAGAAAATTATGGCAGTTGGTACCTTTAAATTTTATTTTTTCTTGCTCTAAGCCCCTTATTAGTTCCTGCAGGGTCCCTTTTGCCTCTCTGCCACTCCCCACTGGCATCTAGAATTTTCAACAGTGCCATAGCCGGAATATCACAGTAAATATACATGAGTGGGATTGGAGGGTGTGGGCATCACTGGGCGCAGGTGTAATTCTATTTGCTACACAGGTGTGGAAGGGGGGAAGCACTAGCAAAAGGTACAGCTGCACTCGGATTGGATAATTGGGCATAGCAGTGCAATCCAGCCTTGGTCCTCAAGCAAATCCACAATGGGTATGCAAATGGTCCCTTAGTACCGTGCATGCCCAATTATGGGCTCGTTTGTGTGGGTCTTTTGAAGATGTCAAATTGCATTTGAGTGCAAGCCATTTTGGCACCCTATTGCAGGAGTGCAATCAGGAAAACACTAAGTAGTGCCAGTTCGCTATTCGATTGAATCAGCAAGGTCTTCCGAACAGTTGCTAGGTGGTGAGCAAAATGAGGTGCTCTGTTTTGTGCATATAGAAAGGGAAAGAGTAACTTTTTTAACTGTACACTAAGCCAAAGCATGTTTCCAGGTGAAACCAGGGAGCGCAATTAAGGACTTGCTCAGGGGATGCAAGTGGATGCTGATGGGGGATTCAAAGCCAGGTTTACAGCTCAGTGCCCTTACACTAAACTGCCTCCTGAGACTAAAGTCTCAACAAGGCACAAAGTGCAGCACAAAACTTTGCACTGCACTTTACCTTTCCCAGCCATCCAATTTGTTATTCACAGTCGGATAATGCACCTTGCTGTCCAGCTGTGAGTAGCGGCTTGGTTGGAGCTCAGCTGCTAACTCCAGTGGCCCAGCACTAACCACTCCCCAATGCGGCTCTGGGCCTGACCCAGGAAAGCATCAGGCAATGGATAATGCAGTTGCACTACTTGGCAATTTACAGAAGCATCCATGCAAATGAGCCCATCAGGCATGCATGTGCTTAGAAGCCATCAGCATTCCTATTATGGGCTCATTAGAATGGACTGCAGACTGGGTTGCACCTCACATTGCCCAGACTGGGCAGCTACCCCTGTTGCTAGTGGCTTTCCTTATTCCACCAACCCCACATTGGCACATGCCCTAGTATACTGTGGGCCACCCCACAGCTGACACCCATCCTGTTATGACATAACAGTGTCCCTGGTATTCTGTGGACCCTCCCCCCATGCAACACCAAGTTTGGTGAGTAATTGAAAGGTTCATGGTAGTGTAGTGGTCCCTACCCCCACCCAACTCCCAGCCCCATACTCTGTGTACACATCCCTGGTAGTCTATGTACTTGTGGACAACCTTTAAGAAAAAGGAGTTACTCAAGACCAGAGGCACAGAATGAAACCAGATAGGGGTAGATTCAAAGGAAACATAAGAAAGTACTACCTCACAGAAAGAGTGATGGCTGACCAATTAACCTACCTATTGTACCACCAGAGACCCTACCTAGTCACGACTTATTTCCTCCCTGGTAGTGTATTCCACCCACCAAGCCCCGATTGCTTGTTATGTAGGTGAAATATTCCCTGGTAGTCAGCACCCACCCGGCCCTGATAGCTCATCATGTATAGTAAATATTCCTTAGTGGTAACTTCCCCAAGCCTCAATCACCTATCATATCTATTAAATATTCCCAGTAGTAACCCCCATGCCCAGATCACCTGTCATGTCTTTTTAAATAATCCCTGTTAGTAAATCTCCCTCCAGCCCGGACTGCCAGTCATGTTTATAACATATTCCTTGGTAGTCAATTCCACACACACCCAAGCCTCGATCCTATATTATGTGACAATCCCATATACCTGGTTTTCTAGTGGACCCCACCACCTATACTACCCAACCACCCTGCCCCCCTCCATCCCATAAAGGAGCCAGGGACTGGCACCGCCCACTGCTCATCACCATGGCCAGTCCCACAATCCCTCCGACAGTGACATCGCTGGGACCACTTGAAATTCACCTTATTTGCAAATTGCCTCCTAGTACTCTCCTCAGTTTCACCCATTTGCTGCGGTGCAAGTAAGTGCCATTCTGACCCGGATGCATAGATACCGGCTTATTTATTCTCATTAGTGTCATACTCCCGCCAAGCTCAAAGCAATTTCCAACTTAGTATATCTCCCTTGCTGCAAAGTTTTCATCTTATATTGTAGCGGTTTCTACTCTGGTAATTGTTTAGTGTTGGCAACGATTCCAAACTAATACTTCTACTGTGTTTGCAATTACAGCACCATTCCCGCGATCGCTTCTGAAAGTTGCAAAGCATGTGTCTGCACAAAGGAAACTATTTCTTCTTGTTATTCTTACACTGCCATCCTTGTACCGCTTAATTTTGTCTCATTCTGGTTACCTACCGTGTAATGTTTTCTATTTGTCTCTATGGCACTACACAAAAGTAATGTGCAATTTTAATATAAAGACTTATGAATGGATTAAAACATTCAAGTTTCCTATTTGTTTGCTGCAAACACTAAGTCCAATCGCTGAAGATTGTGTTGCCACGTGGCGTGGGGGCAGTGAAGCTAGTTCAACATTCCATTATGTCCTTGAGACTGCCGTCGTCTCTTTGTTCACTTGGGTGGACTGTGGATCATCGTCTGGCAAAAGAACATTCTTAACAAAATGAAACTGAGTTACTTAATGTGCATGCCATGTTGGCACGCTTTCTGTTATGAAGGTATAATGCTACACTGCAGTCTGATCTACAGCCCTCTCCCACCCCCCGCCTCCCGACACATACACAGTGTGATTAGCTAATTTCGTGTGGCAGTGCTGAAGGAGATGAGCCACTCAGTCAGACTGCAGGAGACCGAGTTTGAGATCAGGCGCAGATTATCTGATTAGCACACCACGATGTGTTGCGCCAAGTGGTATAGAAACAACTCAGCCACACCTTTCCGGTTGTATTTCATTTGTTTGCCACTTCCATGTGTAGCTGTGTCACTCTTCTGGAACATAAGGAATACGTAGGGTGTTGGCTATTAGTGTACTGCGTCCAATATTTTCTCTCTAATCCTGGCAGGTCTCACAAATGAAATGACTCCAGCGTCCTGTTGCATGCCCATGGGCATGTGTAATTGAAGCAAAGCACAAATGTGACTGTTCACAATTGATGCTGGCACCGCTATGCCTGTCATTTCAATGTTCCATAATCATTTCTGCACCGTAGGCAGCCTCAGCCCCTATGTTTTACTCCGCTCAGCTCAAATAGCTTCCACTGCTCTACTGTGTGTGCCTTTTGACCCATGTCCTGACTGTTTTTCATCACAGTGACACTACACAGTGGGAAAGTCATGCAGCAGGCACACATAAGTCCACAACCTCAAGGTCCATGGCCTGGTCAAGGTACACTGGATCCCATATAGAACAGAAAATTTCTGAAGAACAGTTGACGTTCCAGAAACCGCAGGGTCCGTGGCCTGTGAAGGCATGCTGGATCCCTTGTAGTACAGAGAGGATTACTGAAGAACTGTTTAGGTTCCAGAAATGGCAGGGTCTGTGGCCCAGTGAGGCAGCTGGATCCCTTCAGTACAGAGGATTTGGAAGAACTGTTTAGGTTCCAGAAGCGGCAGAGTCTGTGGCCTGGTGAAGGCACACTGGATCCCTTGCAGTACCAGATGATTTCTGAAGAACTGGTTAGGTTCAGAATCGGCAGGGTCTGTGGCCTGGTGGAGGCATGCTGGATCCCTTGCAGTACAGAGGTTTCTGAAGAACAGTTTAGGGTTCCAGAAATGGCAGGTCTATGGTCTGGTGAATGCACACTGAATCCATTGCACTACAGAGGATTTCTGAACAACTGTTTAGGTTCCAGAAATGCTAGGGTCTGATAGCTGGTGATGGCACTGGGACCCCTGGCTGTACAGAGGATTTCTGAAGAACTGTTTAGGTTCCAGAAATGGCAAGGTCTGTGACCGTATGAAGGCACATTGGACCCTTGCAGTACAGATGATTTCTGAAGAACTGTTTACGTTCCAGAAACCGCGGGGTCCGTGGCCTGGTGAAGGCACTCTGCATCCGCTGCAGAACAGATTTGTGAAAAACTGTTTAGCTTCCAGAAATCAAGGGGTCCATGGCCTGGTCAAGGCATGCTGGATCCCTAGTGGTACAGCCGATTTCTGTAATGCTGTTTAGGTTCCATAAATTGCAAGGTCAGTGGCCTGGTCAAGGCACGCTGGATCCCTTGTGGTACAGAGCATTTCTGAAAAGCTGTTTAGGTTCCAGAAATCGTGAGGTCCATGGTCTAGTCAAGGCACGATGGATCCCTTGAGGTACAGAGGATTTCTGAAAAGCTATGTAGGCTCCAGAAATCGCGAGGTCCATGGCCTGGTCAAGGCACACTGAATCCCATGCAGTATAGCAGATTCCTGAAGAACTGTTAAGGTTCCAGAAATAGCGGGGTCTGTAGCCTGATCAAGGCATGCTGGATCCCTTGCAGTACAGAGGATTACTGAAGAACTGTTTAGGTTCCAGAAATGGAAGGGTCTGTGGCCTGGTGGAGGCAGAGCTGGATCCCTGCAGTACAGAGGATATCTGAAGAACAGTTTAGGTTCAAAAGAAACTACGGGGTCTGTGGCCTGGTGAAGGCATGCAGGACCCGTTGCAGTGATGAGTTTCTGAAGAACTTGTTTAGGTTCCAGAAATGGCAGGGTCTGTGGTCTGAGTGAATGCACGATAGATCCGAGCTGCACTAGAGAGGATTTCTGAAGAACTGTTTAGGTTCCAGAAATGGAAGGGTCTGTGGCCATGTAAAGGCACGCGATCCTTGGTACAGAGGATTTCGAAGAACTGTTTAGGTTACAGAAATGGCAGGGTCTGTGAGCTGGTGAAGGCAAGTATCCCTTGCAGTACAGATGATTTCTTAAGAACTGTTTGAGTTCCAGAAATGGAAGGGTCTCTGGCACTGGTGAATGCACGCTGAATCCCTTGCAGAACAGAAGATTTCTGAGCAACTCTTTGGGTTCCAGAAACCAACAGGCTGAGTGGCCAGTCAAGGCATACTGGATCCCTTGCAGTACAGCAGATTTCTGAAGAACTGCTAAAGTTCAGAAATAGGTATGTCTGTAGCCTGGTCAGAACATGCTAGATCTCTTGCAGTACAGATGATTTCAAGACTTGGTTAGGTCCAGAAACTGCAGGATCCTTGTCCTGGTGAGGGCATGCTGGACCACTAGCAGCACAGAGCATTTCTGAAGAACTGTTTAGGTTCCAGAAACGGTAAGGTCTATGGCATAATGAAGGCACGCTGGATTCCTTGCAGTACAGATGATTTCTGAAGAACTGTTTAGATCCAGAAATCAAGGGATCCATGGCCTGGTCAAGGCATGCTGGATCCCATGTGTACAGCCGATTTCAGGCAAGCTGTTTAGGTTCCAGAAATCGTGAGGTCCATGGCCTGGTAAAGGCACTGGATCCCCTTGCAGTACAGAGAGATTTCTGAAGAACTGAGTTAGGTTAACAAACTACAGGGTCAGTGGCCTGGTGGAGGCATGCTGGATACCTTGCAGTACAGAGGATTTCTGAGAAGTACTGTTTAGGTTCCAGAAATTGCAGGGTCTGTGGTCTGGTGAATGCCGCTGGATCCCTGCAGTAGAGAATATCTGAAGAACTGTTTGGGTTCCAGAAAAGGAAGGGTCTTGGCCTGGAGAATGCACACTGGATCCCTTGCAGGTACAGAGGATTTCTGAAAGAACTGTTTAGGTTCCACAATCTGCAGGGTCTGGGATCTGGTGAGGCCGCAGGATCCTTGCAGTACAGATGATTTCTGAAGAACTGCTTAGGTTCCAGAAAGAGCAGGGTCTGTGGCCCTAGTGAATGCACAAGATCCCTTCAAGTACAAAAGATTTTGGAAGAACTGTTTAGGTTCCAGACACCGCGAGGTCCATGCCCTGGTAAAGGACGCTGGATACCTAGTGGTACAGCCAATTCCTGAAAAGCTGTTTAGGTTCCAGAAATCGCCAGGTCCGTGGCCAGGTCAAGGCACGCTGGATCCCTTGCAGTACATCGGATTTCTCTAGAACTATTAAGATTCCAGAATCAGCAGGGTCTGTGATCTGGTGAAGGCATGCAGGACCCCTTGCAGTACAGATTATTTCTGAAGAACTGGTTAGGTTCCAGAAACTGTGGGGTCTGTGGCCTGGTGAAGGGATGCTGGATCCCTTGCAATATCGGGGATTTCTGAAGAACTGTTTAGGTTCCAGAAACTGCGGGTCCGTGGCCTGGTAAAGGCATGCTGGATCCCTTGCAGGACAGAGCATTTCAGAACTGTTTAGGTTCCAGAAATGGTAGGGTCTGTGGCCTGGTGAAGGCATGCTGGATTCCTTGCAGTATGGATGATTTCTGAAGAACTGATTAGGTTCCAGAAACCATGGTCCATGCCTGGTAAAGACACACTGGATCTTTGCGGTACAAAGTATTTCTCAAGAAGTGTTTACGTTCCAGAAACCGCGGGGTCCGTGTCCTGGTGAAGGCCGCTGCATCCTTTGCAGTACATAAGATTTCTGAAAAACTGTTTAGCTTCCAGAAATCAAGGGGTCCTTGGCCTGGTCAAGGCATGCTGGATCGCTAGTGGTACAGCCAATTTCTGAAATGCTGTTTAGGTTCCATAAATTACAAGATCCGCGGCCTGGTCAAGGCACGCTGGATCAATGCAGTACAGGCATTTCTGAATAGCTGTTTAGGTTCCAGAAATCGTGGGGTCCTATGGCCTAGTCAAGCAGCGATGGATTTCATCTTCGGTACAGAGGATTTCTGAAAGATGTTGAGCTCCAGAAATCATGAGGTCCATGGCCTGGTGAAGGCACGCTGGATCCCTGCAGTACAGAGGATTTCTGAAGAACTGTTTAGGTTCCAGAAACGGCAGGGTCTGTGATCTGGTGAAGGCAAGCTGGATCCCTTGCAGTACAGAGGATTTCTGAAGAACTGGATAGGTTCCAGAAACTGCAGGGTCTGTGGCCTGGTGGAGGCATGCTGGATCCCTTGCAGTACAGAGGATTTCAGAAGAACAGTTCAGGATTCAAGAAACTCCGGGGTCTGTGGCCTGGTGAGAGAGGCATGCAGGACCTTGCAGTAATGAAGATTTCTGAAGAACAGTCTACGCTACAGAACCGCGGGTCCGTGTCCTGTGAAGGCACGCTGCATCCTTTGCAGTACATAAGATTTCTGAAAACTGTTTAGCTTCCAGAAATCAAGGGCCTTAGCCTGGTCAAGGCATGCTGGATCGCGCTAGTGGTACAGCCAATGTACTCTGTAATGCTGTTTAGGTTCCATAATTACAAGATCGGCGGCCTGGTCAAGGCCGCTGGATCAATACCCAGTACAAAGCATTCTGAATAGCTGTTTAGGTTCCAGAAATACATTGAGGTCTAGCGGCCTCAGTCAGGCAACGATGGATTTCTAAGCGTACAGAAGGATTTCTGAAAAGATGTTTAGGCTCCAAGAAATCATGAGGGTCCATGGCCTGGTGAAGACACTCTGGATCACTTGCAGGTACAGAGGATTACTGAACAACTGTTTAGGTTCCAGAAATGGCAGGGTCTGTGATCTGGTGAAGGCAAGCTGGATCCTTGCAGTGCAGAGAGTTTCTGAAGAACTGGATGGGTTCCAGAAACTCGGGGTCTGTGGCCTGGTGGAGGCATGCTGGATCCCTTGCAGTACAGAGGATTTCAGAAGAACAGTTCAGGTTCAGGAAACTGCGGGGTCTGTGGCCTGGTGAAGGCATGCAGGACCCCTTGCAGTAATGAAGATTTCTGAAGAACTGTCTACGTTCCAGAAACCGCAGGGTCTGTGTCCTGGTGAAGGCACGCTGCATCCTTTGCAGTACATAAGATTTCTGAAAAACTGTTTAGCTTCCAGAAATCAAGGGGTCCTTGGCCTGGTCAAGGCATGCTGGATCGCTAGTGGTACAGCCAATTTCTGTAATGCTGTTTAGGTTCCATAATTACAAGATCCGCGCCTGGTCAAGGCACGCTGGATCCAATGCAGTACTGAGCCATTTCGAAATGTTTAGGTCTCCAGAAATCGGAGGTCTATGGCCTATCAAGGTAACGATGGATTTTATGCGCACAGAGGATTTCTGAAAAGATGTTTAGCTCCAGAAATCATGAGGTCCATAGCCTGGTGAAGGACACGCTGGATCCCTTGCAGGTACAGAGGATTACTTGAAGAACTGTTTAGGTTCCAGAAATGGCAGGGTCTGTGATCTGGTGAAGGCAAGCTGGATCCCTTGCAGTACAGAGGATTCTGAAGAACTGATAGGTTCCAGAAACTACGGGGTCTGTGGCCTGGTGAGCATGCTGGATCCCTGCAGTACAGAGGATTTCAGAAGAACAGTTCAGGTTCAAGAAACTGCGGGGTCTGTGGCCTGGTGAAGGCATGCAGGACCCCTTGCAGTAATGAAGATTTCTGAAGAACTGTCTACGTTCCAGAAACCGCAGGGTCCATGGCGTGGTGATGGCACGCTGGATCCTTTGCAGTACAGAACATTTCTGAAAAACTGTTTAGGATCCAGAAATCGAGAGGTCAATGTCCTGGTCAAGGCACGCTGGATCCCTTGCGGTAAAGAGGATTTCTGAAAAGCTGTTTAGGTTCCAGAAATACAGCGGAGTCCATTGGCCAGGTCAAAACCGCAACTGGATCCTTGCGGTACCATCGGATTCTAAAGAACTGAGAGTTCCAGAATCGGCAGGGTCTGTGATCTGAGTGAAGAAAATACTGGATCCCTTTGCAGTACAGGGTGATTTCTGAAAGAACTGGAATCCCTGCAGAAATGGAAGGGTCTGAGGCCATGTAAAGGCACGCTGGATCCCTTTGCAGTACAGAGGATTTCTAAAGAACTGTTTAACGCTCCAGAATCTGCAGGGTCTGGGATCTGGTGAAGGCACGCTGGATCAACAGGTACAGATGATTTCTGAAGAACTGTTTAGGTTCCAGAAATGCTAGGGTCTGTGACCGTATGAAGGCACATTGGACCCTTGCAGCACAGATGATTTCTGAAGAACAGTTTGGGTTCCAGAAACTGCGGGTCCATGGTCAGGTGAAGGCATGCTGGATTCCTTGCAGTACAGAGGATTTCTGAAGTACTGTTCAGGTTCAGGAAATTGCAGGGTCTGTGGTCTAGTGAATGCACTAAGATCCCCTGCAGTAGAGAGGGTTTCTGAAGAACTGTTTAGGTTCCAGAAATGGAAGGGTCTCTGGCCTAGAGAATGCACACTGGATCCCTTGCAGTACAGAGGATTTCTGAAGAACTGCTTAGGTTCCAGAAAAGGCAGGGTCTGGCCCTAGTGAATGCCACAGGATCCCTTCAAAGTACAGAGTTCGGGAAGAACTGTTTAGGGTTCCAGACACATGGAGGTCCATGCCCGGTAAAGGCACGCTGGATCCTCTAGAAAAGAGGATTTCAAGAACTGTTTAGGTTCCAGAAACGGCAAGGTCTGTGGCGTGGTGAACGCACGCTGGATCTCTGCAGTACAGATGATTTCTGAAGAACTGTTTAGGTTCCAGAAACCTCAAGAGTCCATGGCCTGGTCAAGGTACACTGGATCCCTAGTAGAACAGAAGATTTCTGAAGAACAGTTGGACGCTCCAGAAACCCATGGGTCCGTGGCCTAGTGAAGGCATGCTTGGATCCTTTACAGTACAGAGCATTTCTGAAAAGCTGTTTAGGTTCCAGAAATCACAAGGTCCAGGGCCTAGTCACAGCAACGGTGGATCCATTGTAGAGGATTTCTGAAAAGCTGCTTAGGTTCCAGAAATTCACGAGGTCCATGGCCAGGTCAAGGCAAACTGGATCCCTTGCAGTACAGCGGATATCTGAAGAACAGTTAAGATTGCAGAAATAGCTGGGTCTGTAGGCCAGTGAAGGCATACTGGATCCTCTTCCAGTGCAGAGGATTTCAAAGAACTGGTTAGGTTCAGAAAACTGCGGGGTCCATGGCCTGGAGAAGGCATGCTGGCTCCCTTGCAGTACAGAGGATTACTGAAGAACTGTTTGAAGTTCCAGACGACATGAGGTCCATGCCCTGGTAAAGGCCGCTGGATCCCTGCGTGAAGAGGAGTTTCTGAAGAACTGTTTACGTTCCAGAAACCGCAGAGCTCCGATGGCGTAGTGATGGCACGCTGGATCCTTTTGCAATACAGAACGCTTCTGAAAAACTGTTTAGGATCCAGAAATGGAGGTCCAATGTCCTGGTCAAGGCACGCTGGATACCTAATTGTACAGCCGATTCCTGAAAAGCTGTTTTAGGTTCCAGAAATTGCGAGGTCCATGGCCTGGGTGAAGGCACGCTGGATCCTTCGCGATGTACAGAGGATTTCTTGAAGAACTGGTTTAGGTTCCAGAAGCAGCAAGGTATGTGGCGTGGTGACGACACGCTGGATCTCTTGCAGTACACATGATTTCTGAAGAACTGTTTAGGTTCCAGAAACCTCAAGGTCCATGGCCTGGTCAAGGTACACTGGGATCCCTTGCCAAGAACAGAAGATTTGAAGGAACAGTTGACGGTTCCAGAAACCGTGAGGGTCCAAGTAGCCTGGTGAGGCATGCTGGATCCTTTACAGTACAGAGCATTTCTGAAAAGCTGTTTAGGGTTCCAGAAATCACAAGCTCAGGGCCTAGTCAAGCACGTGGATCCATTTGCAGCAGAGGATTTCTATAAAGCTGCTTAGGTTCCAGAAATTCCGAGGTCCATGGCCAGGTCAGAGCACACTGGATCCCTTGCAGTACAGCGGATATCTAGAAGAACTGGTTAGGGTTCCAGAAACCATGAGGGTCTATGGCCCAGTGAAGGCACGCTGGATCCCTTGCAGTACACAGGATTTCTAAAGAACTGTTTAGGTTCCAGAATCGGCAGGGTCTCTGATCTCTGGTGAAGCCACGCTGGATCCCTTGCAGTACAGATGATTTCTGAAGAACTGGTTGGGTTCCAGAAACTGCAGGGGTCTGTGGCATGGTGAGGCATGCTGGATCCCGTACAGTACAGAGGATTTCTGAAGAACAGTTTAGGTTCCAGAAATGGCAAGGTTATGGTCTGGTGACTGCACACTGAATCCATTGCAATACAGAAGTTTCTGAAGAACTGTTTAGGTTCCAGAAATGGCAGGGTCTGTTAGCTGGTGATGGCACGCTGGATCCCTTGCAGTACAGAGGATTTCTGAAGAACTGTTTAGGTTCCAGAAATGGCAGGGTCTGTGACAATATGAAGGCACGTTGGACCCCTTGCAGTACAGATGATTTCTGAAGAACTGTTTAGGTTCCAGAAACTGCTGGTCCATGGCCAGGTGAGAGCATGCTAGTTCACTTACAGTACAGATGATTTCTGAGAAGAACTGTTTGGTTCCAGAAACCCTTGAGTCCATACACTAAGACACACTGGATCACTAGCGGTGAGAGGATTTCTCAAGAACTGTACGTTCCAGAAACCATGAGGGTCCATGAGCCTGGTGAAGGCACTCTGCATCCGTTGCAAGAACAAGTTTGTGAAAAACTGTTGCCTTCACAGAAATCAAGGGTCCAGCCTGGTGGTATGCTGGATCCTAATTGGAACAACCGATTTCTGTAATGCTGTTTAGGTTCCATAAATTACCAAGGTCCATGGCCTGGTCTCAGGTTAGCTGGATCCCTTGTGGTACAGAGCATTTCTGAAAAGCTGTTTAGGTTCCAGAAATCGTGGAGGTCCATGGTCTAGTCAGGCACGATGGATCCCTTGAGGCACAGAGGATTCCTGAAAGCTGTTTGGGCTCCAGAAATCACGGCGTCCATGGCCTGGTCAAGGCACGCTGAATCCCATGCAGTACAGAGAATTTCTGAAGAACTGTTTAGGGTTCCAGAATCGGCAGGGGCATGTGATCTGCAAAGGCACGATGGATCCCTTGAGTACAGATGATTTATGAAGAACTGGATAGGTTCCAGGAGAGCACTGCAGGGTCTGTGGCCTGGTGGAGGCAGGCTGGATCCCTTGCAGTACAGAGGATTTCTGAAGAACAGTTTGGGTTCAAGAAACCGGGGTCTGTGGCCTGGTGAAGGCATGCTGGACCCTTCCAGTAATGAGGATTCTGAAGAACTGTTTAGGTTCCCAGAAACAGTAGGGTCTGTGGCCTTGTGAAGGCACGCCGATTCCTACCCAGTACAGATGACTTTGAAGAACTGTTTATGATCCAGAAATCAAGAGATCCAAGGCTTTGTCAAGCTAAGCTGGATCCCAAGAGGCAACCGATTTCTGTAAAGCTGTTTAGGTTCCAGAAATCGTGAGGGCCATGGCCTGGTCAAGGCATGCTGGATCCCATGCAGTACAGAGAAATTCTGAAGAACTGGTTAGGTTCAAGAAACGGAGGGGTCCATGGCCTGGTGAAGGCGCTTGATCCTTTCAGAATCAGAGGATTACTGAAGAACTGTTTAGGTTCCAGTAATGGCAAGATCTGAGGCCATGCAAACACATGCTGGACCCTTGCAGTAGAGAGGATTCTGAAGAACTGGTTAGGTTCCAAAAACTGTGGGGTCAGTGGCCTAGTGGGCATACTGGATCCACTTGCAGTGCAGATGATTTCCTGAAGAACTGGTTGGGTTGTAAAAACTGTAGGGTCAGTGGCCTAGTGGAGGCATGCTGGATCCCTTGCAGTACAGGAGGCTTCTGAAGAACTGTTTAGGTTCCAGAAATTGCAGGGTCTGTGGTCTGCGCGAATGCAACGATAGATCCGGGCAGTTGAGAGGATTTCTGAAGAACTGTTTAGGTTCCAGAAATGGAAGGGTCTCTGGCCTGGTGAATGCACACTGGATCCCTTGCAGTACAGAGGATTTCTGAAGAACTGTTTAGGTTCCAGAAATGGCAGGGTCTGTGCCTGGTGGAATCCACACTGGATCCCTTGCGGTACAGAGGATTTCTGAAGAACTGTTTAGGTTCCAGAAATGAGGATCTGTGAAGCTGGTAAAGACACAGGGATCCTTTGCAGTACTGATGATTTCTGAAGAAATGTTTGGGTTCCAGAAACTGCGGGTCTGTGGCTCACTGAAGGCATGCTGCTGATCCCTTGCAATATCGAGATTTCTGAAGAACTGCTTAGGGTTCCAGAAAAGGCAGGGTCTGTGGCCCTAGTGAATGCACGCAGGATCCCTTCCCATACAGAGGATTTCAGGAAGAACTAATTTGGGTTTCAGACACCATGAGGTCAATGCCATGGTAAAGGCATCTGGATCCCTTTGCGGTAAAGAGAATTTGAAAAACTACTTTAGGATCCAGAAATCGGAAAACAATGTCTGGTCAAGGCACACTGGATCCCTAGTGGTAAAGCCGATTGCTGAAAAATTGTTAGGTTCCAGAAATACGAGGTCCATGGCCAGCTGAAGGCACGCTGGATCTCATGCCGTACAGAGGATTTCTGGAAAGCTGTTAGGATCCAGAAATCAAGGAGGTCCATGGCCAGGTCAAGGCATGCTGGATCCCTTTGCAGTGCAAAGGATTTCTGAAGTACTGGTTAGGTTCAAGAAACTGCGGGGTCCATGGCCAGGTGAAGGCATGCTGGATCCCTTGCAGTACAGAGAATTACTGAAATACAGTTTAGGTTCCAGAAATGGCAGGGTCTCTGGCCTAGTGAATGCACGCTGGATCCTTCCAGTACAGAGACTTTAGAACACTATTAAGGTTCCAGAAATGGCGGATATCTGAAGAACCAATAATATCCCAGAAACTAGCGGGTCTGTAGCCTGGTCAAGGCATGCTGGATCCCACAGTACAGAGGGAATTCTGAAGAACTGGTTAGGTTCAAGGAAACAGCAGGGTCCATGGCCAACGTGAAGGCATGCTGGATCCCTTGCAGTACAGAGGATTACTGAAGAACTGTTTAGGTTCCAAAACAGCAGGGTCTGGAGGCCAAGTAAAGGCACGCTGGATCCCGTGAAGCACAGAGGATTTGAAGAACTGTTTATGTTCCAGAATCTGCAGGGCCTGGGATCTGGTGAAGGCACGGCAGGATCCCTTGCAGTACAGATGATTTCACAGAGAAAACTGGTTAGGTCCAGAAATTGCAGGAGTCTGTGGTCTGGTGAATGCACGCTAGATCCTGCAGAAGAGAGGAGGTCTGAAGAACTGGTTAGGTTCCAGAAACTACGGGGTCTGTGGCCTGGTGAAGGCATGCTGGATCCCTTGCAATATCGAGGACTGAAGAACTGCTTGGAGGGTTCCAGAAAAGGCAGGGTCTGTGGCCTAATGAATGGATACAGGATCCTTCAGGCACAGAGGATTTCGGAAGAACTGTTTAGGTTTCAGACACGCAAGGTCCATGCCTAGTAAAGGCACGCTAGATCCCACTTGGTGAAGGATTTTCTGAAGAACTGTTTACGTTCCAGAACACGCGGGGTCCGTGGCGTGGTGATGGCACGCTGGACTTTGCATCAGAAGATTTCTGAAAAACTGTTTAGGATCCAGAAAATCGAGAGGTCAATGTCCTGGTCAAGGAAAGCTGGATACCCAGTACAGCCGATTCCCGAAAAGCTATTTAGGTTCCAGAAATTCGAGGTCCATGGCCTGGTGAAGGCACGCTGGATCCTTATGAGTACAGAGCATTCTGAAAAGCTGTTGAGGTTCCAGAAAACGCCAGGTCCGTGGCCAGGTCAAGCGCACGCTGGATCCCTTGCAGTACATCGGATTTCTGAAGAACTGTTAAGATTCCAGAATCAGCAGGTCTGTGATCTGGTGAAGGCATGCAGGACCCTTGTAGTACAGATATTTCTGAAGAACTGGTTAGGTTCCAGAAACTGTAGGGTCTGGTTAGCTGGTGATGGACGCTGGATCCCTTGCAGCACAGATGATTTCTGAAGAACTGATTAGGTTCCAGAACTGTGGGGTCTGTGGCCCGGTGAAGAGATGCTGGATCCCTTGCAATATCGGGGATTTCTGAAGAACTGTTTAGGTTCAAGAAATGGCGAGATCTGGGACCATATGAAGGCACACTGGACCCCTTGCAGTACAGATGATTATCTGAAGAACTGTTTCAGGTTACAGAAACCGCGGTCCGTGGCCTGGTAAAGGCATGCTGGATCCCTTGCAGGCCAGAGCATTTCAGAACTGTTTAGTTTCAAGAAACGGAGGGTCTGTGGCCTGGTGAAGGCCACGCTGGATTCCTTAGCAGCACGGATGATTTCTTAAGAACTGTTTGAAGTTCCAGAAACCGCGAGGTCCATGCCCTGGTAAAGACACACTGGATAACTGCGGTACAGTATTTCTCAAAAGTGTTTACGTTCCAAGAAACCAAGGGGTCCGTGGCCTGGAAGGAAGCATGCCATCCTTTGTAGTACATAAGATTTCTGAAAACTGTTTAGCTTCCAGAAATCAAAAAGGGGTCCATGGCCTGGTCAAGGCATGCTGGATCCCTAGTGGTGCAAAACGATTTCTGTAATGCTGTTTAGGTTCCATCAAATTGAAGATCCATGGCCTGGTCAAGGCAACGCTGGATCCCCGAAGTACAGAGCATTTCTAAAAGCAGTTTAGGTTCCAGAAATCGTAGAGGTGTATGACTAATCAAGGCCGATGGATTCCATCGGTGCAGAGGATTTCTGAAAAGATATTTAGGCTCAAGAAATCGAGAGGTCCATGGCCTGGTGAAGGCACGCTGGATCCCATGCAGAATGAGGATTCTGATTAACTGTTTGGGTTCCAGAAATGGCAGGGTCTGTGGCCTGGTGAATGCCGCGGATCCTTGCAGAACAGCCCGTTCTGAAAAACTATTTAGGTTCCAGAAATGGCAGGGTCTGTGGACAAGCGAGGCCACGCTGGATCCCTTGCAGTACAGGAGGATTTCTGAAGAACTGTTTAGGTTCCAGAAATTGCAGGTCCTGAGGCCTGGGAATGCACCTGGATCACACCAAAGTACAGAGTTTCTCGGAAGAACTGTTTGGGTTCCAGAATGACAGAGTCTCTGGCCTGGCGAACACAAGCTGGATCCCTTCCAGTACAGAGGTTTTGGAAGAACTGCCCAGGTTCCAGAAATGGCAGGGTCTGCAGCCTCGTTAAAGCACGCTGGATCCCTTGCAGTACAGATGATTTCTGAAAACTGGTTGGCTTCCAGAAATGGCAGGGTCAGTGGCCTGGATCATGCAGCTGGATCACTGCAGTACAGATGATTTCTGAGGAACTGGTTGGGTTCCAGAAACGCCGAGGTCCATGCCCAAGGAGAAGGCACGCTGGATCCCTTGCAGTACAGATGATTTCTGAAGAGACTGTTTTACGTTCAGAAACCTCAGGGTCTGTGGCCTGGTGAAGGCATGCTGGATCAATTTGCGGTACAGAAGATTTCTGAAAAACTGTTTAGGTTACAGAAATTGAGGTGTCCATGGTCTGCTCAAGGCATACTGGATCCCTAGTGGTACACGTGTTCTGTAAACTGTTGGGTTCAGAAATTGTGAAAGTCAATAGCCTGGTCAGGCCGCTGGATCCTTAATGGTGCAGAAGAGTTTCGAAAAGCTTTCTGGGTTCCAGAAATCACGAGGTCCATGCCCTGGTCAGGGCATGCTGCATGCCTAGCGAGTGCAGAGGATTTCTGAAAAGCTGTTTAGACTCCAGAAATCAAGGGGCCCATGGTCTGGTCAAGGCATGCTGGATCCCTAGTGGTACAGATGATTTCTGTAAATCTGTTTAGGTTGCAAATACGCAAGGTCCGTGGCCTGGTCAAGGTTAGCTGGATCACTTGCAACACGATAAATTTCTGAATAACTATTTGGGTTCCAAAAACCACAGGGTGAGTGGCCTGGTGAAGAAACACTGGATCCATGCAGTACAGCAGATTTCTCGAAAACTGTTTAGATTCCAGAAATAGCGGGGTCTGTAGCCTGGTCAAGGCATGCTGGATCCCTTGCAGAACGAGCATTTCTGAAGAACTGTTTAGGTTCCAGAAATGGCAGGGCCTGTGAATCTGTGAAGAACACGCTAGATCCTTGCAATACACAGTTTCTGAAGAATTGTTTAGGTTCCAGAAACATGAGGGTCCATGGCCTGGTGAAGGCACACTGGATCCCTGCAGTCACAAGTTTCTGAAGAACTGTTTGGGTTCCAGAAATGGACACGGTCTGTGGCCTGTGAACAGAGCTGGATCCCTTACAGTACAGAGGATTTCTGAAGAACTGGCTTAGGTTCTAGAAAGCAGCAAGGACTGAGGCCTGGTGAAGGCAAGCTGGATCCTTTGCAGTACAGATTATTTCTGAAGAACTGTTTGGGTTCCAAAACCGCATGAGGTCCATACCCGGCAAGGCATGCTGGATCCCTGCAGCACAGAGGATTCAGAGTAACTGTTTAGGTTCCAGAAACCCCGAGGTCCATGGCCTGGTGAAGGCATGCCAGATGCCTTACAGTACAGAGAATTTCAAGAAGAACTGTTTAGGTTCCAGAAACCGAGGTCCAGTGCCCTGGTAAAACGCACGCCTGGATCCCTTGCAGTGTAGCGATTTCAGAGGATCTGTTTAGGTTCCTGAAACCTCGGAGGTCCAAGAGCCAGGTCCAAGGTACACTGCATCCCTTGCAGTACAGAAGATTTCTGAAGAACTGTTTATCGTTCCAGAAACCGGGGTCCGTGGCCTGGTGGAGGGCACTGGATCGCATTTGCAGTACAGAGGGATTTCCTGAAGAGGCTGTTTAGGTTCAGGCAATCCACATGTGATCCGTGGCGTGAGAGGCATGCTGGAACCCGTGTGGAACAGCGGTTCTAAATAGCTGTTTGGGTTCCAGAAATTAAGGGGTCCGTGGCCTGGTCAGCGCCGCTGGATCCTTACGGTACAGAGGATTTGAAAAGCCTGTTTAGTTCCAGAAATCTGAGGGTCCATCTCTAGTCAAGGCATGGGATCACTTGCAGGTACAGAGGTTTCTGAAAAGCTGTTTAGGTTCCAGAAGTCAGCGTGGTCTGTGCCTGGTCAAGGCACACAGGATCCCTTAATGGTACAAGAGGTTTCTGAAAAACTGTTTGGGTTCCAGGAATCAAGGGTCCACAGCCTGGTCAAAACAGCTGGATTCCTTGCAGTACACAATGGTTGTGAAAAATTGTTTAGGTTCCGTAAATCGAGGGGTCCGTGGCCTGGTCAAGGCACACTCGATCCCTTGTAGTGCAGAGCACTTCTGAAGACCTGTTTAGGTTCCAGAAATCATGAGGTGTGTGGCCTGGTCAAGGCACTCCGGATCCCTTGTGGTACAGAGGATTTCTGAAAAACTGTTTAGGTTCCATAAATTGAGGGGTCTGTATTGGCCGGACAAGGAATGTTGATCCTAAAGCACGGCAGATTTCTGAAGAACTGTTTAGGTTCCAGAAATTGCAGGGTCAATGGCCGGTCCAGGCACACTGGATCTCTTGCAGTACAGAGGATTTCTGAAGAACTATTTAGGTTCCAGAAATCGAGCGGTCCCATGATCTGGTCAAGGCACACAGGATCACTTGCAGTACAAAGTTTCTGAAGAACTGTTTGGGTTCCAGAAATTTACTGCGGAGTGTAATGGCCTGGTCCAAGGCAGCTGGATCCCATGCAGTACAGAGAGATTTCTGAAGAAACTGTTTAGGTTCCAGGAATCGAGTGGTCCGTGGCCTGGTCAAGGCATGCTGGATCTGTGGACCATGATCTCTCAGACATCACAGCCTGGACCATTCCTTCAATCTCTGTGGACCACCCTTTTCTAGAACAGATCCAATCTGGTTTTGTGGATTAAAACCTGGTCCTTTTGTTGTCCTGACTAGCTAAACCTGCAGTAAATCATATCAATCTGTCTTAATCCTGTTTACATTCAAAACAAGGACTCAATCCTTTGAAGTTTAACAAAAAAAAAGCTTTCTACTCAACAGGAGAATATTGCTTACACAAAAGTCTCCCTAGCTGAGTGCCCCTAGGGCCTCAGGCTGCAATATGAGGCAATTTTCAATTCAACCCCATAAATCGCACAACTAAAATATTTTATAGGCAACAAACAGTAAGATAAAGAAAAATATCCGGGGTGCAGTGGACCACGATCACGACAGACGTCTGAAATCACCACACCTCATAGACGCTGTATATTTAGTATTTAAAAATATCATTTTAAATGCTTCAGCAGTGCATAAATATTTTTCTCAGCTATCGGAACTAATAGAGAACAATGATGGGCAATCCAAAGAAGGATAAGGGGTCTCAAGAAACAGCAAAAAGCCAAAGTGCTTCAGAACTACCTGCTCTGAGGTCCAGGCAAGGTTGTGCTGATCCAGAAGATGCCACAAGTGGAGAAGAAATGCTACACACTCTGGACATCAGAATAAATCATTTGATCTTCACTGTGTTTGGACTCAGATAAATTCAACTCTTTAACAAACACAGTTACCACTTTAGATGCGGATGTCACAATAATGAAAATGGAGGTCTCGGAGTCCTGCAAAAGTTCAGAAGCAGCACTGGGTACTGCAATGACATTAGTTAAAGAGAACACTCACATTAGATCCAGGTTTGAAGCCCTGGAAAAGCAGACCAGGATGGCTAATCTCTGCATTGTGGACATGCCTGAAAGGAGTGAAGGGGAATCACCTTATCCTATTTTAATGGACTGGTTGGAGCAACAGTTGAGGCCAGCATTTAAAGATAAGGGCATTACTATTCAAAAGGCCTATTGGGTCACTATAAGAGGTTGTCAAGCTAATCCAGAAACCCATAGCTGCCTTCCTTGATGGTGTTGGCAAGGCAACAAAGAACCTTGCTACAGGATGGCTCCCAGGTTCAACTTTATCAAGATTTAGGTTATGCCACTAGGTAAAAAAAAGAAGAGATTCGATGGGGTTAGAGACATTCAACAAGAGGCAGAGGTACCACACAATATGCTTTTTCCACTGTGTCTGAGGATTCTCAATGAAGGCAGGGTCTACATTTTTGCTGACCCAGCTGAGGCCTTTAAATGGGCACATAAACATGCTCCACCACCAAGGCACAGAGCCATTTTTGGTCAATCAGATCAGGATAAATCAGAGGAAGATGATACCTGAATTAATCCGTGAAGAGACAGGTATCCAGCTGAATTTTGGCTAAAATTGTTCCTCCAGAAATTGTTTTATGGACATAATGAGGAACATTTTGTTATTTAATAAATGTGTTTGTTCTATGGGGATTTATTAAGCCAGTGAGGCTTCCTGTAGAAATGTCTTAAGATACCCGTTTTTAATAAATTAATGCTCAAGTCTGGGTACAGAAAAGTTTTTTTCCATGCTGCTGATGGGGATTAAGGGGTACTTATTGCCTCTGAACAATATTTGTATAACCATTTTAGTTTGTAGCATGTCAAAGTTGCCAGAGAGTCAGATATAAGTGCAGAAGAGGGTGGTTTGTTTAGACATTTATGTGGTTGTTACCTATAAGGTACCTAAATTGTTTCTACATGTTTTATGTCTTTCTCTCAGGAGGGAGAAGATGTATGTAAGCCATATGGACTTCTAAATCAGCCCACTATAGCATGCAGCTCATGGGCTTAAACAACAGCAATATATACACAGGACTATTTTTGATTAAATTGTTTTTACCGATAGCCTCCTAAAGCTGTATCTAACTGAAACAGTACAAAGTATTCATTTTAAATTGTATGTATTAAGAGGGGCAGCACCTTCCTCTGGTATTTCCTTTATGTTTTATCCTTATGTACTCCATACATAAGTGTCTCCAGACACTTTTCTGTCTGTCGGTTGTAAACTAAAACAAAATTAAAAAAAATGTCCTGGGTGTTGTCTGTTGGTGTAGATGTAGCGCTAGCATTAGCTGTACTGTAAGCTTTGTTGTAGCATCCGCATAGCTGTAGCATTAGCATAGATGTAGCATTAGCTTAGCTGTAGCATTGGCATTAGCTTAGCTGTAGCACTACTGTGACTTATCTGTAGCATTAGCATAAGATGTAGCGTTAGAGAATGATGCAGCATTAGCTGTAGCATTAGCACAAGCAGTAACATTAGCGCAAGTTGTAGCATAAGCTGCATTAGGTTTAGTGCAAGCGTAAACTGTAGCATAAGTGTAAGCTGTATCATAAGCATGAGCTGTAGCATAAGCGCAAAGTGTACAATAAACTTTAGTTTTAATGTAATCATAAGCTCTAGCATTAGCTGTAGTGTTAGTGTAACAGATGCAACACCAAGGAAATATTTTTATAATCTTACTAATTATTGAGATGGAATGTGGAGCTGGAGGATTGCATGCTGGTTATCGTTAATGCCACATTCTACGCAGAGGACCACAGAGCAAGTGGTACAGAGTCACTGAAACCTTTCCTCTACCCAATAAAATGTATATCACTGTTGCCATACTAAGAGAGGGTTCAGCATTCTTTTGTCTCATTTCTTCCACTTTGTGCTGGTAACCTGCACTCCTCCATGCTCTTTTATGCTTTTTCCCCTTTTCTTTCTTTTTTATTGACGGGTAAGGGCAATAGACATTGAAATCCTGCCTATTTTCATACACGACCCAGGGAGGGATAGATTAATGTAACTGACCTTGAACCAGATTAAGCTGTTGGTGGTATTTTTAGTGAATAAGAGAAATTTGGTCAGGACACCGGGGAAATTCCACAACTCCTTTCGATAAGTGCCATGGGATCATCCACCTAAACTACCATCAATCCAGGCAGATGGGACCTCGGTTTAACATCTCATCTGAAAGATGAGCAAGCATTGTTAAATTTTACCTGGTCCATGAAATGAGGTGGTGAGACCGCACACAAGACAATTTTAGGTCTTGAAGCCCAGCAACTATGAAGCTTGAAGCCTTGTGCAGCAAGCCAAAGCGATCTAGCTCCAGTATGAGCCTGGTGACTGTCGAGCCTTGGCAGCTAAAGTAAAAAAAAAAAAAAAAGCCTGTCTTTTAATCCACAGGTCAAGGCACGCTGGATCCCTTGCAGTACAGAGGATTTCTGAAAAGCTATTTAGGTTCCAGAAATCTAGGGGTCCGTGGCCTGGTCAAGGTACGCTGGATCCCTTGCGGTAGAGGATTTCTGAAAAGCTGTTTAGGTTCCAGAAATCACAAGGTCCGTGGCCTGGTCAAGGCATGCCGGATCCCTTGCAGTACAGAGGATTTCTAAAAAGCTGCTTAGGTTCCAGAAATTGTGAGGTCCGCGGCCTGGTTAAGGCACGCTGGATCCCTTGCAGTACAATGGATATCTGAAAGGTTGTTTAGGTTCCTGAAATTGCGAGGTCCGTGGCCAGATCAAGGCACATCAGATCCCCTGCAGTACAGCAGATTTCTGAATAACTGTTGACGTTCCAGAAACAGCGGAGTCTGTGGCCTGGTCAAGGCACGCTTGATCCCTTGCAGCACAGAGGATTTCTGAAGAACTGGTTAGGTTCCAGAAACTGCAGGGTCCATGGCCTGGTCAAGGCACGATGGATCCCTTGTAGTACAGAGGATTTCTGAAGAACTGGTTAGGTTCCAGAAACTGCGGGGTCCATGGCCTGGTCAAGGCACACTGGATCCCTTGCAGTACAGAGGATTTCTGAAGAACTGGTTAGGTTCCAGAAACCGCGGGGTCCGTGGCCTGGTGAAGTCATGCTGGATCACTTGCAGTACAGAGGATTTCGGAAGAACTGTTTATGTTCCAGAAACTGTGAGGTCTGTGGCCTGGTCAAAGCACGCTTGATCCCTTGCAGTACAGAGGATTTCTGAAGAACTGGTTAGGTTCCAGAAATGGCGGGGTCCTTGGCCTGGTGAACACACACTGGATCCCTTGCAGTACAGAGGATATCTGGAAAACTGTTTAGGTTCCAGAAACCGAGGGGTCCTGGGCCTGGTCAAGACACACTGGATCCCTTGCGGAACAGAAGATTTCTGAAAAACTGTTTAGGTTCCAGAAATTGAGGGATCCGTGGCCTGGTCAAGGCACACTGGATCCCTTGCAGTACAGAGGATTTCTGAAAAACTGCTTAGGTTGCAGAAATCAAAGGGTCTGTGGCCTGGTCAAGGCATGCTGGATCCCTAGTGCTACAGCGGATTTCTGAAAAGCTGTTTAGGTTCCAGAAATTGTGAGGTCCATGGCCTGGTCAAGGCACGCTGGATCCCTTGTGGTACAGCGGATTTCTGCAAAGCTGTTTAGGTTCCAGAAATCGCGAGGTCCGTGGCCTGATCAAGGTACACTAGATCCCTTCCAGTACAGCGTATTTCTGAATAACTGCTTAGGTTCCAGAAACCGCGGGGTTGGTGGCCTGGTCATGCATGCTGGATCCCTTGCAGTACAGCAGATTTCTGAAGAACTGTTTGGGTTCCAGGAACTGTGCAGTCCGTGGCCTGGTGAAGGCACGCTGGATCCCTTGCAGGACAGAGGATTTCTGAAGAACTGTTTAGGTTTCAGAACATTTAATAAATGTGTTTATTCTATGGGGATTTTTTAAGCCAGTAAAGCTTCCTATAGAAATGTCTTAAGATACCAGTTTTAATTTATGCTCAAGTCTGGGTGCAGAAAAAAATGTTTTTTTTCCATGCTGTTGATGGGGTTTAAGGGGTACTTATTGCCTCTGAATAATATTTTTATAACCATTTCAGTTTGTAGCATGTCAAAGTTGCCAGAGTGTCAGATATTAGAACAGAAGAGGGTGGTTTGTTTAGAAATTTATGGAGGTTGTTACCTATAAGGTACCTAAATTGTTTCTACATGTTTTATGTCTTTCTCTCAGGAGGGAGAAGATGTATGTAAGCCATATGGACTTCTAAATCAGCCCACTATATCATGCAGCTAATTGGCTTAAACAACAGCAATATATACAAGGGACTATTTTTGATTAAGTTGTTTTTACTGATAGCCTCCTAAAGCTATATCTAATTGAAACAGTACAAAGTGTTCATTTTAAATTGTGTGCATTAAGAGGGGGGTGGCACCTTCCTGTGGAATTTCCTTTATGTTTTAATTATGTACAGTCTCTGGACACTTTTATGACTGTATGTCTATTGTAAACTAATAAAGTTTAAAAAAAATGTCCTGAGTGTTACATCTGTTAGTGTAGTTGTAGCGTTAGCACAGCTGTAGTGTTAGCTTTGTTGTAGCCTCAGCATAGCTGTGGCAAAAGTACAGCTGTAGCATTAGCTTAGCTGTAGCAATGGCATTAGCTGTAGCGTTAGCATTAGCATTAGCTTAGCTGTAGCACTACTGTGACTTAGCTGTTGCATTAGCATAAGCTGTAGCATCAGCGTAAGATGTAGCGTTAGTGAATGCTGTAGCATTAGCTGTAACGTTAGCTCTGGCATTAGCATAAGCTGTAGCGTAGCGTAAGTTGTAGCATAAGCTGAAGCATTAGGTTTAGTGCAAGCGTCAGCTGTAGCATAAGCGCAAGCTGTAGCATAAGCATGAGCTGCAGCATAAGCATGAGCAGTAGCATAAGCATGAGCTGTACTATAAAGATTAGTTTTAATGTAAGCATAAGCGCTAGCTTTAGCTGTATTGTTAGCTTTGTTGTAGCCTCAGCATAGCTGTGGCGTTAGCATTAGCTGTAGCATTAGCTTCGCTGTAGCACTACTGTGACTTAGCTGTTGCATTAGCATAAGCTGTAGCATTAGCGTAAGATGCAGGATTAGTCAATGCTGCAGCACCAGCTGTAACGTTAGCTCTGGCATTAGCATAAGCTGTAGCGTAGCGTAAGTTGTAGCATAAGCTGCAGCATTAGGTTTAGTGCAAGCGTAAGCTGCAGCATAAGCGTAAGATGTAGGGTTAGTCAATGCTGCAGCACCAGCTGTAACGTTAGCTCTGGCATTAGCATAAGCTGTAGCATAGCGTAAGTTGTAGCGTAAGCTGCAGCATTAGGTTTAGTGTAAGCGTAAACTGCAGCATAAGTATGAGCTGTCGCATAAGCACAAATTGTACTATAAGCATTAGTTTTAAAGTAAGCACAAGTTCTAGCATTAGCTGCAGTGTTAGTGTAACAGATATAACACCCAGGAATTTTTGTTTTATCTTACTAATTATTGAGATGGTATGTGGAGCAGGAGGATTGCATGCTGGTTGTCGTCAATGCCCGCACTCCACTGCAGAGAAGCAAGTGGCGCAGGGTCGCTGAATGTTTTCCTCTATCCAAGAAAAGGTATGCCATTGTCGCCATACTAGGAGAGAGGGTCCAGCATCCTTTTGTCCCATTTCTTCCTCTTTGTGCTGACAACCTGCACTCCTTCATGCTCTTTTACGCTTTTTTTCTTTTCTTTAATATTTTGTTGACCGGGTAAGTGCACTATACAAATCCTGCCTATTTTCAGGCAAGACCCAGGGAAGGGGGATACAGATTAATGCCAACTGACCTTGAACCAGATTAAGCTGTTGGTGATATTTTTAGTGAATGAGAGAAATTTAGCCAGGACACAGGGGAAATTACCCTACTCTTTTCGATAAGTGCCATGGGATCCTTAACATCCACCTGAACTACAACCAATCCAGGCAGATGGGACCTCAGTTTAACGTCTCATCCGAAGGACGAGCAAACATCGTTAAACTTTACCTGGTCTATGAAATGAGGTGGCGAGACCGCACACCAGACAATTTTAAGTCTTCAACCCTTGAAGCCCAGCAGCTGTGAAGCTTCAAGCCTTGTGCAGCAGGCCAAGGTGATCTAGCTCCAGTATGAGCCTGGTGACTGTCGAGCCTTGACAGCTAAAGTTTAAAAAAAAAAAAAAGCGGCCCATCTTTTAATCCACAGGTCAAGGCACGCTGGATCCCTTGCAGTACAGTGGACTTCTGAAGAACTGTTTAGGTTCCAGAAATCATGTGGTCCATTGTCTGGTCAAGGCACGCTGGATCCCTTGCAGTACAGAGGATTTCTGAAAAGGGGTTTGGGTTCCAGAAATTGAGGGGTCCGTGGCCTGGTCAAGCCACACTGGATCCCTTGCAGTACAGAGGATTTCTGAAAAGCTGTTTAGGTTCCAGAAATTGAGGGGTCCATGGCCTGCTCAAAGTACGCTGGATCCCTTGCAGTACAGAGGATTTCTGAAAAGCTGGTTAGGTTCCAGAAATTCAGGGGTCCATGGCCTGGTGAAGGCACGCCAGAACCCTTGCAGTACAGAGGATTTCTATAAAGCTGTTTAGGTTCCAGAAATCTAGGGGTCCATGGCCAGGTCAAGGCATGCTGGATCCCTTGCAGTACAGAGGATTTCTGAAGAACTGGTTAGGTTCCAGAAACTGCGGGGTCTGTGGCCTGGTGAAGGCACGCTGGATCCCTTGCAGTACAGAGGATTTCTGAAGAACTGGTTAGGTTCCAGAAACCACGGGGTCCGTGGCCTAGTGAAGGCATGCTGGATCCCTTGAAGAACAGAGAATTTCTGAAGAACTCTTTAGCTTCCAGAAACCACGGGGTCCGCGGCCTGGTGAAGGCTCACTGGATCCCTTGCAGTACAGAGGATTTCAGAGGAACTGTTTAGGTTCCAGAAACTGCGGGGTCCGTGGCCTGGTCAAGGCACACTGGATCCATTGCAGTACAGAGGATTTCTGAAAAGCTGTTTAGGTTCCAGAAATCACAAGGTCCATGGCCCAGTGAAGGCACGCTGGATCTCTTGCCGTACAGTGGATTTCTGAAAAGCTGTTTAGGCTCCAGAAATCATGAGGTCATTGGCCTGGTGAAGACACGCTGGATCCCTTGCAGTACAGCGGATTCCTGAAGAACTGTTTAGGTTCCAGAAAGCGCAGGGTCCATGGCCTAGTCAAGGCATGCTGGATCCCTTGCAGTACAGCAGATTTCTGAACAAATGTTTAGGTTCCAGAAACCGCGGGGTCCATGGCCTGGTCAAGGCACTCTGGATCCCTTGCAGTACAGAGGATTTCTGAAGAACTGGTTAGGTTCCAGAAATCACGGGGTCTGTGAACTGGTCAAGTCACACTGGATCCCTTGCAGTACAGCGGATTTCTGAAGAACTGTTTAGGTTCCAGAAACTGTGGGGTCCGTGGCGTGATGAAGGTACACTGGATCCCTTGCAGTACAGAGGATTTCTGAATAACTGTTTAGGTTCCAGAACATTTAATAAATGTGTTTATTCTATGAGGATTTATTAAGCCAGTAAGGCTTCCTGTAGAAATGTCTTAAGATACCAGTTTTAATTTATGCTTAAGTCTGGGTGCAGAAGTTTTTTTCCATGCTGTTGATGGGGTTTAAGGGGTACTTATTGCCACTGAACAATATTTTTATAACCATTTCAGTTTGTAGCATGTCAAAGTTGCCAGAGAGTCAGATATTAGTACAGAAGAGGGTGGCTTGTTTAGACATTTGTGGTGGTTGTTACCTATAGGCAAGGCCCCTGGAATTCTGCGGTTGTGGAATTTGCCGCAGAATATATACAGTGCCGCAGAATTCATTGTTTTTGGTGAATTTTCATATAAATATACTGTTTTTCCATAGTGTCAGGCTTTCTTTCCCACCTCGTTTATCCTGAAGCCCCTCCTCTATGCTCAGCATATGATGTAATCGATGACATCACATCATATTTAGCCAATGACAGGACTGCATTCTGCCAGAGAAATGAATAAATCATGCCGCAGAAATTAGAAAGTTCTGCCGCAGAATACCAGGGGCTCTGCCTATAGGGTACCTAAATTGTTTCTACATGCTTTTTTGTCTTTCCTTCAGGAGGGAGAAGATGTTTGTAAGCCAAAAGGACTTCTAAATCACCCCACTATATCATGCAGCTTATGAGCTTAAACAACAGCAATATATACAAGGGACTATTTTTGATTAAGTTGTTTTTACTCTGGCCTCTGCTCCTGTCCTGTCTACGCAGGAGGCCTTAGATGTGGAAATGGCCATTGCTATTTTTTCTCAAGGACAAGATTTGGTTGTGTCGAATGAAACTACACCCACTTCAGCGGGCCTGTTTCGGATACTGGAATTCCTATGGAAGAGTTCCCGGCTGGGTCTGTCTGTTCTCGTTGGCAGGAGCTTTTGCATTGCCATCAGGAGTTGATGGCGAGAAGTGCAGTTGTTGAGGCGGAACTCAAAGTGCTACAGGAGTTTCCTCAGGGGGGCCAGAATATTTTGGACTGGAAAGGATCGGTGTTCAGATCAGACGTCGAACAGGAGGTGGCTGTGCTTCCTCCCACAGAGGCACCGTCGGATTCTCGAGTTGCTGATGCTACGATGGGTGTTCTGGCAGGAGACTCACCGTCGCAGGTCGTTTCGGATGTCCCTGCTGCACTGGACTCGCACTCCAAAAAAACTAGGCTGGGAATGACGAGGTTGGTCTCAAGCCCATCTGCTGCTTTCTCTGTTCTTCCGGTTGATACTGGGCAGACGTTTTCTTTTTTAGATCGAAAACGCTCAGGGAAATGGGGAGATTTAGCCCCTGAACCCCCTAACACACATAATGAATCCTGGTCACCCGAAAGAGCTTTGTCTGAGGCTGGCTGGATTTCAGGGACGTCGGGTCAATGGACTCCGGATCCCACAGATCCCACCCTTTTTGAAAATGTGTACTACTTCTGTTACTGTGGCCACCAACGACAATTCTTCACTGAGCTCCACCAAACCCTAGGGTACTTCTACTGTTGTATTATCTAATGTTTCTGTTTCTCCTATTGATAGTTCTGCCTCACCAGTTGTTCAGGATAAGGGTTTACCAACTGCTGTAGAGAGGGGGGGGTTTAGCTTGGTTCCTAGGGATGATGCTCAGGGTTTGCCCCATAAAACTTCCTTGTTTCGGTTAGCTGATTTATTTCAGCCGACTGGGAAGCCGGCTCCTGGGAGGAATGCAGTTCACTTGCTATATAAGGGGGGGATTAGAACAACTGCCAGATAGGTTGTTTATAGCTAGGACTTTACTAAAACAGCCTATGAAACATTTTTCGTCAGAAATTTTTGCATTAATTTCTTTAGGGAATGGGAACTATGATATCAGCTTCAAACATGTCTCCAATCTTGACAGGTTTGAGGCACAATAGGAGAACCTTAAGTCTGACCCTTTATGGGTCCCATTTCCAGCCATTCCACTCACTAAACCCTTGATTAAAAACATAACTATTCTATTTAAGGTGTCAATATTGAAGACATCCTATTTTGGTTACGCAAGAGATGCTATATTTTGGGGAGGCCTACTCCCACGCTTGACAGTAAAAAGATCTGGGATGGCAGTTGGAAGGTTAAAGTAAAACTTTTTAGTACTAATTCTGGTCCAGTCCACTTCCCTAGTGTATTTTGCTTGGGAAAGATCGGGGGTCCATCTTTTATGCTGGGCAACCTAGATCGTGTTTTAAATGTGGGTCTCATCTACATTTAAGTTCTGTCTGTGACACCTCTAAGTGTAATCATTGTTTGGAGTATGGGCACTTGGCCACTGCCTGTCTGAATCTTTTTAGATGCCACCTATGTGAACAGACTGGTCATGCCTATGGGCGGTGTCCTTGGGCCTTGTACGATAGAACTGACCGTCCTTCACATGACAGACTTATTACTCAAGCACAGCGTCTTTGTTCCTGGAAATCTGACAAGACGGTGCAGCAGGCTTCTGACTGTGTTCCGTTTCCTGCCCAGGCTGCCCCTCGTCCTGCTAGTCCAATTGACACAATGGATGTTACCTCCCCCGATACCGTGGTGGACATTTCTATGCCTTCACTTCCTGTTCATTCTGGGGATTTGCTTGTAGGGGAGTCTGTGGGTCATATGCCCCCCCCCCCAGCTGAGACCCCATTTAAGGCTGCGCAACCTAGGAAACGGAATAGGTGTGGCAAGACTATGCCAGAAGTTAAACCCCTCCTAATACCCTTGTCCAGAGAGACCGGTTAAATGGAGAATATTTTGTCCCACTTGAGGAAGATGCTGGTGGGGATTCTGGAGGACACACACATAGGTCGGTTGTTTCTAACACATATTCTGAAACTAGATTTGATGATTCCATTGCCAAATGAACTAGACGCTGCAACTGGGTAAACCCCTTGAGGTGCTCGCTTTGTCACTTTATTGTTTTGACCTACCCTCCTCCATTTTCCCAGATATGTCTTCTTTAAATATTTCTACTTTAAATGTCAATGGTTTGAAGGGAGTGAAGAAATGTGTTGGTTTCTTTTCTCCTTAAAACTTTTGACTTGGACGTTCTTTGTTTGCAAGGCGTCCGACTGAGAACCTCAGGAACTAAAACATGCTTCTTATAACTGGACTTTAGGGCCATCATTCTGGTCTATAGGGGAGGAACCCTGTGATGGTTTAGGTATATTGTTTTTCAATTCTGCGTTTTCTGTTTCCAGATTGGTGGACATTCACCCTGGGAGGGCACTATGTTTAGACATTTCTATTTCTACAGCTAGATTTCAGATCATTTCTGTTTATGCCCCACAAACAAAAGCTCAATGGGTAGCCCTTTTTAAAGAGGTCCAGCCATACTCACATACTTCCTAACTAGTTATTTGGTTAGGTGATTTCAATTGTGCATTATCTACTAATGATAGGGATCTCAAAACGGATCAAATGTTTTGTGATTTGGTTGCTTTACATAAGGTAGTGTCTACGGCTCATTTAATAGATGTGTACGTTACCTTACGGGTGGATTCACTTACTTTAGAGGTACTCTGAGCTACTCTTCGGACAAGGATAGATTTTGTCTTTGTATCATCAGTTTTGCAGATAGTTCAGGCCTCCTCTAGACCCACTGAATTCTCAGAACATCAGTTTAGGTTCCAGAACTTTTAATAAATGTTTTTTTCTATGGGGATTTATTAAGCCAGTAAGGCTTCTGTAGAAATGTCTTAAGACACTAGTTTTAATTTATGCTCAAGTCCATTATGTTTTATCCTTATGTACTGTCTCCAGCCACTTTTATGATTGTCTATTCTAAACTAAAAGTTTAAAAGAAATATCATGGGTGTTACGTCTGTTGGTGTAGTTATAGCACTAGCGTTAGCTGTAGTGTTACCTTTGTTGTAGCCTCAGCATAGCTGTAGCATTGGCATTAGCTGTAGCATTAGCTTAGCTGTAGCATTAGCATTAGCCTAAGACGTACTGTTAGTGAATGATGTAGCGTTAGCTGTAACATTAGTATAAGTTGTAACATTAGCGTAAGTTGTAGCATAAGCTGCAGCATTAGGTTCAGTGCAAGCGTAAACTGTAGCATAAGCATGAGCAGCAGCATAAAGGAAAACTGTACATTAAACATTAGTTTTAATGTAAGCATAAGCTCTAGCATTAGCTGTACTGTTAGTGTAACAGATGTAACACCCAGGAAATGTTTTCATTAGCCTACTAATTATTGAGATCGAATGTGGAGTTGGAGGATCCCATGCTGGTTGTCGTCAATGCCCACATTCTATTGCAGAGGACCTCAGAGGAGCAAGAGGTTCAGTGTCACTGAAACGCTTTCCTCTACCCAATTAAATGAATGTCATGGTTGCCATACTAGGAGAGAGGGTTCAGCATCCTTTTGTCTCATTTCTTCCCCTTTGTGCTGACAACCTGCACTCCTTCATGCTGTTTTATGCTTTTTTTTTTATTTTATTTTTTGTTGACCGGGTAAGTGCACTAGACATTGAAATCCTGTCTATTTTCATGCACAACCCGGGGGAGGGGGATACAGATGAATGCCAACTGACCATGAACCAGATTGAGCTGTTGGTGGTATTTTTAGTGAATGAGAGAAATTTGGCCAGGACACCGGGGAAATTCCCCTACTCTTTTCGATAAGCGTCATGGGATCTTTAACATCCACCTGAACTACCACCAATCCAGGCAGATGGGACCTCGGTTTAACGTCTCATCCGAAAGACGAACAAGCATTGTTAAATTTTACCCAGTCTATGAAATGAGGTGTTAGGACCGCATACCAGACAATTAAAAGTCTTGAAGCCCAGCAGCTATGAAGCCTGAAGCCTTGAGCAGCAAGCCAAGGCGATCTTCCTTCAGTATACGCTCCAGTATGAGCCTGGTAACTGTCAAGCCTTGGCAGCTAAGGTTTAAAAAAAAAAAAAAAAAGGCCTGTCTTTTAATCCACAGGTCAAGGCATGCTGGATCCCTTGCAGTACAGCAGATTTCTGAAGAACTGTTTAGGTTCCAGAAAAGGCGGGATCTGTGGCCTGGCCAAGGCACGCTGGATCCCTTGCAGTACACAGGATTTCTGAAGAACTGGTTAGGTTCCAGAAACTGCTGGGTCCATGGCCTGGTGAAGGCATGCTGGATCCCTTGCAGTACAGAGGATTTCTGAAGAACTGTTTAGGTTCCAGAAATGGCAGGGTCTGTGGCCTGGTGAACGCACGCTAGATCCGTTGCAGTACAGAGGATTTCTGAAGAACTGGTTAGATTCCAGAAATGGTGGGGTCTGTGGCCTGGTCAAGGCATGCTGGATCCCCTGCAGTACAGAGGATCTCAGAAGAACTTGTTAGGTTCCAGAAACCGTGGGGTCCTTGGCCTGGTGAAGGCATGCTGGATCCCTGGCAGTACAGAGGATTTCTGAAGAACTGATTAGGTTCCAGAAATGGCAGGGACTGTGGCCTGGAGAACACACGCTGTATCCCTTGCAGTACAGAGGATTTCTGAAAAGCTGTTTAGGTTCCAGAAATTGAGGGGTCCGTGGCCTGGTCAAGGCACGCTGGATCCCTTGCGGTACACAGGATTCCTGAAAAACCATTTAGGTTCCAGAAATTGAAGGGTCCGTGGCCTGGTCAAGACACGCTGGATCCCTTGCAGTACAGAGGATTTCTGTAAAACTGTTTAGGTTCCAGAAATCGAGGGGCCCTTGGCCTGGTAAAGACAAGCTGGATCCTTTGCAGTACAGAAGATTTCTGAAAAAATGTTTAGGTTCCAGAAATCAAGGGGTCCATTGCCTGGTAAAGGCACGCTGGATCCCTTGTGGTACAGCAGATTTCTGAAAAGCTGTTTAGGTTCCAGAAATTGCGAGGTCCGTGGCCTGGTCAAGGCACGCTTGATCCCTTGCAGTACAGAGGACTTCTGAAAAGCTGTTTAAGTTCCAGAAATCGCAAGGTCCGTGGCCTGGTCAAGGCATGCTGGATCACTTGCAGAACAGAGGATTTGTGAAGAACTGTTCAGGTTCCAGAACATTTAATAAATGCGTTTATTCTATGGGGATTTATTAAGCCACTAAGGCTTCCTGTAGAAATGTCTTAAAATACCAGATTTAATTTATGGTCAAGTCTGGGTGCAGAAAAGTTTTTTTCCATGCTGTTGATGGGGTTTAAGGGGTATTTATTGCCTCTGAACAATATTTTTATAACCATTTCAGTTTGTAGCATGTCAAAGTTGCCAGAGAGTCAGATATTAGTACAGAAGAGGGTGATTTGTTGAGACATTTATGGTGGTTGTTACCTCTAAAGTACCAAAATTGTTTCTACATGTGTTTTGTCTTTCAGGAGGAAGATGATGTTTGTAAGCCATGTGGACTTCTAAATCATCCCACTATATCATGCAGCTCAATGCCTTAAACAACAGCAATATATACAAGGGACTATTTTTGATTAAATTGTTTTTACTGATAGCCTCCTAAAGCTGTACCTAATTGAAACAGTACAAAGTATTCATTTTAAATTGTGTGTATTAAGAGAGGTGGCACCTTCCTGTGGTACTTCCTTTATGTTTTATCCTTATGTACCGTCTCCAGACACTTGTATGACTGTATGTCTATTGTAAACTAATAAACAAAGTTTTTAAAAAAATGTCCTGCGTGAAAAGTCTGTTGGTGTACTTGTAGCGATAACATTAGCTGTAGTGTTAGCTTTGTTGTAGCCTCAGCGTAGCTGTAGCATTAGCACAGCTGTAGCATTAGCTTAGCTGTAGCATTGGCATTAGCTGAGCTGTAGCACTACTGTGACTTAGCTGTAGCATTAGCATAAGATGTAGCGTTACTGAATGATGTAGCGTTAGCTGTAGTATTAGCATAGGCTGTAACATCAGCGTAAATTGTAGCATAAGCTTAACTGTAGCATTGACATTAGTTGTAGCACTATTGTGACGTACCATTAGCATAAGCTGTAGCATTAACATAAGATGTAGCGTTAGTGAATGATGTAGCATCAGCTATAACGTTAGCTGTAGCATTAGCATAAGCTGTAACATTAGCATAAATTGCAGCATAAGCTGCATTAGGTTTAGTGCAAGCGTAATCTGTAGCATAAGCATGAGCTGCAGTATACGTGCAAACCGTACTATAAACATTAGTTTTAATGTAAGCATAAGCTCTAGCATTAGCTGTAGTGTTAGTGTAACAGATGTAACACCCAAGAAATGTTTTTATCATCTTACTAATTATTGAGATGGAATGTGGAGCTGGAGGATTGCATGCTAGTTGTCTTCAATGCCCACATTCTACTGCAGAGGACCTCAGAGGAGCAAGTGATACAGAGTCACTGAAAACGCTTTCCTCTAACCAATAAACTCTATGTCATTGTTGCCATACTAGGAGAGAGGGTTCAGCATCCTTTTGTCTCATTTCTTCCTCTTTGTGCTGACAACCTGCACTCCTTCATGCTGTTTTATGCATTTTTTTTCTTTTCTTTATATTTTGTTGACAGGGTAAGTGCACTAGACATTGAAATCCTGTCTATTTTCATGCACGACCCAGGGAAGGGGGATACAGATGAATGCCAACTGACCTTGAACCAAATTAAGCTGTTGGTGGTATCTATGGTGAATGAGAGAAATTTGGCCAGGACACTGGGGAAATTCCCCTACTTTTTTCGATAAGTGCCATGGGATCTTTAACATCCACCTGAACTACCACCAATCTAGGCAGATGGGACCTCGGTTTAACGTCTCATCCGAAAGACGAACAAGCACTGTTAAATTTTACCTGGTCTATGAAATGAGGTGGTGAGACCGCACACCAGGCAATTTTAAGCCTTAAAGCCCAGCAGCTATGAGACTTGAAGCCTTGTGCAGCAAGCCAAGGCGATCTTGATCCACTGTAAGGTCTAGTATGAGCCTGATGACTGTCGAGCCTTGGCAGCTAATTTTTTTTTTTTTTTTTTTTTTTAAAGGCCAGTCTTTTAATCTACAGACTTTCTCATGGTCTAAACACAGATAGAATTTTACCAAACTTTACTGAACTGTACTGTGAATGTGAATATGCCATAACAGGAGAGACTAAAATGACGGCATGTTTATATTGTTCATTTTGTTTACATTTCACATTTAATAAACATTAGCTTTTAGTAGTGATTTTTTTTTATCTCGTCCTTTTCTCCCTGATACTTTATAAATATTCTTACACGTTTTGTCAATGTCTCAATATCTTGATGCATTGAGGATGTATTTTAAGGATTATCACAGTAGTTTGTTTTAATATCCTTATTTTTCTGAGGCATTTATGAAGTATTTAAAAGGTGCTTCAATAGTTTTAACAGTTTTAGAAGTGCTGCTGTTTTGTGCTTATGTAATTTGCGCCACTGCTTGAAGGTGATACTAGATTATCGAGACATCTCCGACACCTACATACATAAAATCGGCATTTAAATGTATTCTTTATAAAGCAAAACAATTGATACAAGGTACAAAAGTGTAATTAAGTGAAATGGGTGAAAGTAATCAAATTTCCCACACATTTCGCCTGTACATTTATTTAAACTTGATTCATAAAACTCACTTAGACTCAACTCACTGCTTTTATTACATTTCTGAAAGCCTGAATTCAATTAAGTCTTGTTTTTGGAGTCTTAGCTTCCTATAAAGGAGAGCACAAACTGAATAGATCAGCTAACTGAGTGATGAAATTGACTGATTGGTTGACTGACTGAGTAGCTGGCTAATCTTTCGAGTCTGCATGTTTTCCCCGTGCCACTACCTACTTTATTAACAACTCAGCTAACGTAATTATTCTAGTAGCTCTTCCTCAGTCAGTCGTGGTAGATACATTAAGGGAACAGTGCTCTCAGTGCTGCAGTTCTTGATGTTTCGTAACAGGAAGCCATTAGAAATTTTGGTTTTGCATCCAGTAAAATCAAAAGAAGTTACAGAAAGAGCTACATAAAAGGTGCAGGAGCAAGTTAAGTCCCCATAGCTATTTAAATCTATTTCTGAAGTCGTTCTGAAACTGCTGTTTTGAAACGACCTCTTGGCACCAACTGTAACCGCCAAGAACACAAAAAATAAACTGAGCTACAGAAAGCCGCAGCTGGTAAACTAATACTGAAAAAGCATAGAATAGTGCTTACTTGCAGTATTGCAGTGCTGTCCTCTGGCAAACAAAAATAAAAACAGAGTGATACCAGAGTACCTGTGCTAAAACACCAGCTCATAAGAAGTCAGTCCTTTATATTTCCCTGTACACTTGCCATTTTCAGGTTACAAAAAAAGAAAAGTAGTAACTGTCTGAAATACCACATGTTCAATGTGTGATAATTTAAGGATAGAGGAACCAAACTGAGATATAGGGACGATATTCAGACTGCACCGAACAGCGAGCGCAGTGAGTACATCGCATCTGAGATGCGCGATGCCAGGACAGTGAGATATTCAAAGGTGATGCACCAACTTGAAAATGGCACAGAATGCGTGGTGCATATATAATGAGCCGGAGCATTCCCCAGACAGGGAGGACTGGGAATGCTCCAGCACAACTGTAGTTACACTAGGCGCAGCAGCAGCCACGATATTCAGAACTGGTCATGGAAAAGGAGCCATAATGAATGCAAGGTGCAAATGGGGCCATTTGCATGTCATTATGGCCCCATTTGAATGAGATGCACAGGGCAGCCAAAGTAAAATGCACCTGGCACCCTACACAGAATGCAGTGTGTACCGAGAGGGTCCCGGGACACCCCCAGCTTCGTAACCGATTGCGGTAAAAAGTACAATGGAACAAGCCCTTAGGATCCAGCGGAACCCACCCTCCCTCCAGTAACCTGACTGCAGGTATTTGTACATAAACAATATGCTCTGGTAGTCTAGCGGTACCCCCTCCCCATCCCGGTCCCGAGTGCCGTCTGCAGTAATGAAAAATCCCTGGTGGTCCAGTGGATCCCCCCATCCCACCCGAATCCCCGACCACTGCTTAAGTTGTAACCCGCATCTCCCTGGTGGTCCATTGGTAAACCCAACCCCCCAGGTCCCCAGCCTACCCAGCTCCCCCAGTCATCGGCGGGCGGCTGCAACCCGCCCACATACCGCACAGCCACCCACCAAATGACAGCATATAGTATGAGCAGTAAGCCTATTGGTCCACAATGTGGACCAGTGGACTTGCAGGGCATACTGTACCAGACAGGCAGTATGGTCCTTTTCCTGAAAAGCCAGATCAGTGCCCGATACAAGTCAGGTGACAGAATGGAATGGATATATTATGATCACTTGTAATTGTGGAGTTCTATAGAGTGACACTACCATTATTCCACTGTTGTTACTGCTGCACAGTGTCAGTTATGATGTAGAAAAAGGCTGTCACAGGGAGTGCAGCAGTCTGTGTGTAGGCTAGCTGTGTGGTGCTGTGTCTTTAGTTCTATGAAACGGTTCACCGGGAAAAGCATACCGAGCTGTAATAGCTTCGTTAAACTATGTCCTTTAGGGGTGGATAAAGGATTCCCTCACAACCTGTAACTTGTGACAGACTCAAGACTGGCAAATTTCCTACAACCACTGCTGGACAGGGACATATAGTGACACTGCCTGTGTGTCAGTGAAAAGTGGTTCTGCATTCCCTTGGCTATGGACTGCATATCTTCGTTTGCTCCATGAAGGCTCATCTCACCAGGTGGCATACTGCATACAATATCATCTGTCATTTTGCCCTGACGGCTCCCTGTCTCCCCCATTGCTGTGAGCTCTATAATAAACTCAGGCGGCTCTCTCCAGCCACATACCTGCACTGTAGGGTAGGATGCCTCACAGGCAAGCTGATCAGCACGGGTACTCCATCGAGACTGGCCCAGCTCCTTCCTCCAGCTGAGTTTTCCCTTACTCGCTTAGGTCTCAAGCCCAGCGGTTGCTCAAAGTCCCTGCCACGAGAACCCTCATGGGAGCTAGGGACTTCACTGTGTGTGCGTCCAAACTCTGGAACTCACTCCCTGAGTCTGTTCGCCTGGCCTCCTCCCATCAGTGCCTCCGAAAATCCAGGTGGGATTACTTGAAACAAGCCTCAGCCTGTGACTGTTCCAACCTCCCTAGGGCCTCTTAGTGTCCAACATGTGTTACTGACTCATCACGCTCGTGACCTAATGACTATAAGCTGTACCACTGCTTTCTACTTCTCTAATATCTGCCTATTATACCTTTGCTTCCTACCTCTCTGTAAAATTGTGACAACTGTATTTCCTCTTCGTGCCTTATTGTTGTTATGCAGATATGTCCTTAGTATTTCCTCTTTTACTGCTCAGGATGCCAATTAGTACTTGATATGTTGTCTCCGTACCATTATGCCCATGCTGACAGCTTGTACTTGATGTACTGTCTTTGTGCCATTATGTTGTACTCTCCCTGGTTGTTCCTGAAAATAGGCATAATACTTGTCTAGTGTACTTACCCGGTAAACAAAAGCTGAATAAATTGTGGTTTGCTCACTACAGTAATCCGTGTACAGCACCTTGCATGTAGCTAGCATGAAGCTTAAAGCTCCTCCATCGTGAGTGAGGTGACAAGCATCAGCACTACCAGTTCCTGAGAACAGAAGTGGGTCTGGAGGCATGGAACAGTGCTGATGTGGTCCCTCACCACAAATGTTGGAGCAGGAAGGGGGCTGGAAACTATAGACCTAATAACCTGACCCCAGAACTGTGCAGCACTATGTAATCCCTGCTAAAGTAAAGCAGCTTGAATAAAGAGGAGCACAAGATCAGAGGCAACATGGAGTCACATCAGGATCATTATGTCAAAGTAGTACACACCTTTGTCTGGGGGGGGGGTCACTAGTGAAGTGGATCAGGGCGGAGTAGTGGAATGTGACCTGCCTTGACTTCAGCAATGCTTTCAACACTGTTCCACATATGGGACCTGTGAACTGGCTGTGCAGTCCAGGTTTGGGTCACAAGGTTTTGAAACTGTGTTGGACACTAGGCTATGGAATAGAATGCAGATGGTTGTGGTTAACAGGGTTCCATCAGAAATAGGTAGGATGACAAGCATGGTGCCACAGGAATCGGTTCTCGGTACAGTGCTGTTATGAGAACATTACTAAGCTTGGTTTGTCAAGGGGCTGTCACATGAGATACACAAGGCAAACAGTTATATACTTATTTCTTGGGGGTAGTATTCATAATAAAAGTTAGCAATCCATGCTTATGTCAGTGGTAGCAAACAACAATAGCATTACACAATAAAATGAGTGACTAATTTAGACACACATAACCTGATGGATGTGACTAAATGAAGGGAAACCGGTGGTCGCGAGGGCTGCAACGCATAGCCCTCCTCCACAGCTCTGTTACCGGAATCAAATGCTCAGCTCACCGGCAGTCGGGAGGGCTACAAGGTATAGCCCTCCCCCACAGCGCCGTTACCAGAATCAAATGCCCAGCTCACCAGCGGTCAAGAGGGTTGCAAGGCATAGCTCTCCCCCACAGCTCCGTTACCGGAATCAAACACCCAGGTAGTTAACTCCACAGCTTGTCTGATCAGGACCTTTTTCTGCTCAACACTGGCTTTTTCAATCTGAATTTTCTTAGCGCCATTTTAAGAGGCTCTGTAATATATCAGCCCAACAGTGGAAATAGTTTTATTTGTTTTAAAAAGTGTTGCCTCAGCCAGTGGTGTAGCTTTGCCTCTGCCTACAGACCGCTACTTACAATAGATTACTTTCCCTTTAAAACTTTTTTTTTTTGGTCAAACTGTTGCCTTTATTGCATGTAATAGTTATCTGGTGATTTTTTGTTAACTGACTTAAGCCTCTGCACTGCCCAGTTGTTACCTGAAGAACAAACGTAAGCACCTGCAGTTGCCATGGTTACTCCACTTACCAGTGGCCATTTGAAACTGCAAAAGAAAAAAAATCGTCCTGTAAGCCTCTCACTGCTGTCCCACTTTGAAATTAATCCTGATTGGCATTAAAAGTAAACTGAAACTGCAGGTATCCCCCACCCCTCACAGGATGAAAAACACCCTCCTGAGCCCTATTAACTCACTGTGTTTCTCCTCTTTCCTCCACAGCTCACCGGCGGTGAAGAGGGCTGCAAGGCATAGCCCTTCACCACAGCTCCGTTACCAGAATCAAACATCCAGGTAGTTAACTCCGCAGCCTGTCTGATCGGGACCTTTTTCTGCTCAAAGTTGGCTTTGCCCAGCCGCCCCACTGCCCCCACCACCACCCTTGGTCGGCATCCCAATATATAGGTTGATTTCTGATCACATGATCATGCAATAACCTATCAGGCCACTTTCCCATCTGCAGCTTATCATCTTCCACCACTAGAGGCCCCTTCACCTTTTTTCCATTCTTTCCAGCCCGGTCCCTTACCTCCTCACTCTCTACCCTACCATGCTCCTACTTACCCTCATCACTCTACTCCTGCACTTCCCTCAGGCACCTTCGCCCCCCCAGTCAAAACGTGAAACTGGGGAACAATATTTAAACCCTCCGTCAGCATCCTGGCTGTCACTTCCTGCCCTGCCCCCCCTCACTGCATCTGCAGACCCAGCCACTACAAAATCTAACCAACAAACCCCCCTCCATTACAACACATACACAGACACCTCCACCCGCACCCCTGGATGTCATCTCCCACGGCAAGTAACCCACTGGAGCCCCCTTTCTCCTGCCAACCTCCCTCCACATCTGCTCGCAACGCTCACCAGTTCCTCCCACCTGCCCGCTTTCCGAAATTACCAATACCACCATCGCAGACACAGCATAAAATGCCAAGACCTACTACTTGAACAAACTGCAACCGACTTAGGTCTCTCATTCTTCTTCTTCTTCTGACAGGTAATATCCACCCAAACCTTGGACCCCAAATTTCCCCACCATCCCACCCATCACCTGGAAATGGCTTGTGCATCGCCTCACTAAACATTTGCAGCCTGCATAAAAAATGGGACTCCTTTCATAGCTGGGTACTCCAGAACAACCCAGACATCATTGCCCTGAGTGAAACCTGGCTCTCCCCCTGTCCTCGACTCAGCAGTTAACCTCCCTGAATACTGCCTTTATCGCTCCAACCATATGGGAAAGCAAGGGGGTGGCTCTGCTGCCTACCTCAAAGACTCCCTCACTGGCCACCTACTTCCCCAGCCCATGCCAACATCCAGGGCCCAGGCCCTCACCCTAAAAATAACACTAGGTAGGTCTACGTCCCCTCTCCTCCTCACCACGGCCAATGTCCCCCCCCGAGACAAGAAGCTAGCCTTCCAAGCCATCATGTCCTACCTCGCCACCCTACCCCCAACACAAGAAAAAATACTACTGGGGTATTTCAACATAAATTGGCTGGCCAAAACAGCCAACCCTTACATAAACAAGGCTGCTGCCCTCGATCTCACACAGGTCATCAAACCCCCCACCTGGCTACACGCCCGCACGGGGAAATCCACCCTACTAGACCTAGTTTTCACAAACCGCCCCCACAAAATAAGAAGCACCCAAGTCCTCCCAGACACCCTAAGCAACCACTCTCCAGTACTCTGCAACTGGTCTGGTACCGCGCCCCAAACCGCCTCCCAAAATTACTACACAACGCAAACTAGGCCTGTGAACTGGCCTTCTCAAGGCCCACCTCAGAGAATGGGACTGGACACCCTCACTAGCACCCTCGACCCTGACCACGCCCTTGAACTGTTTATCAACATCTTCAACTCAGCCTGTGACAAGTTTTCCCACCGCACCAAAACTATGACCAAGGGGAATCATGCCCCATGGTTCTCAGACCACCTCCAAGGCCTACTATGTCAGCATGACGCACTGCGGCACCTTACCAATGAGACCCAACGGCCTCAAGAAAAGCAACCTTATCGGGAGGCCCGAAACAAGTGCATCTGGGCCACATGCACCACCAAAGCAAACTACTACAAAGTCACCTTAACTTCCGCCTGGGGAAATGGTCGCAAGTTCTGGGAGAACATAAAGGAACTCTGTGGTAAAGGCCCAAATCTACCACCTGACCAAATACTCATAGATGGTAACCAGCCTCTCCACCGACCCTCTCAGGATTGCCTCGGCCCTAAATATCGCTTTCACTGATCTCTCCCCCATGAGTTACCCCCAAATTTCTTCAACCCCCCACCAGCATGTATCTCCCCTTATCCCCCCCTTGCTCCGTCTTTCTACCTACGAGTCCTTACACCGGAGACCGCCAAACCCTACCTTACTAAAGGTATAAGTAAAAACCACTAGAGTCACGACTCCCTGGACCTTAGACTTCTTCGCCTCACCCTCATTCTAAATCGCTCCCTCTGTCAAGGGAAATTCCCCACCCACAGGAAATCTGCCTACATCACACCTATCCATAAAAGTGGTGACCGAACATCCACAAACAACTACCACCCCATCTCTATCCTACCCCCCCCCGTCTGAGGCACTAGAACGCATAGTCGCCAACCAACTCACTGAACACCTAAATAAATATAACCTATCCAGACACCAGCATGGTTTTTGTAAGGGCCATCAGCACCACTACCGCCTTCCTTGAATTTACCTCCCATGTCCACTCAGCCCTAGACCATGGCCACCTCACTGGCGCCACCTTTGTGGACCTATCTAAAGCATTCGACACAGTAAACCATGCCATCTTACTGAACACCTTTGCCTGCACAGGTTTCTCCAATGACACCGTAAACTGGTTCACCAGCTATCTCTCCGATAGAACACAGATAGTCAAGGTAGGCCCTGTCCTATCACCCTGCCTCCCAATCCATTCCGGCGTCCCACAGGACTCCATACTTGCCCCCCTACTTTTCAGCTTATACCTCAACTCCTTCCCATCCTCTGCTCCTTTATGTAGATGATGCGGTCTTGTTTGCCTCCGACTCGGCCCCCCTCAAACTCCATCAATCTCTCCAGCACTCTTTCTGTGAAATCAAAGACTGGCTCACCACCCAGAGTCTTATCATCAACTATAATAAGACCAAAGTCATGATATTTGCCCACCCTTAGAATCCACACAAGAACCGCTGCCCCCAATTTCTCACTGTAAATCAGACCACCTAGAACAAGTAAACTGCTTTAAATACTTAGGGATCACATTAGACCCCGCCCTTAGCTTTAATTAACATATCCTGCACCTATCAACAGCCCTTGGCTCCAGACTAGGCATACTCTACCGGTACAAACACTGCCTCACCCCTGAAGCACTACAACTTACCATAAACTCCTCGATCCTCTCCCTGCTAGACTACGGCATCCTAATATACAGTGCCGCACCCCCCACAACCCTAAACAGACTCAGGCTCGTGCTTAAAGCCTGCCGCCTCATCCTAGGATAAGATCGTTTCACTCACTCCTGCTCCCTTTACAGCAGCACAAACTGGCTAAGCCTGGACAGCAGAATCAGGTACCACACCTGCCTTATGACCAAATTGGTACTACTAGGCCTCACCCCACCCTCCCTAGACCAAATTATCCTCCCAACACTTCCAGGCAAAACAACCTGTAGCGCAAGCAAGTGGCTACTATGGGTACCCCATGGCGGGACCTCCCAATACCAATGCACTTTCAGTTTCAGGGCACCCTCCTGGACAAATTCCCTCCATAGCCACATAACTGATGAAATAACGCTGGGCCCTTATAAATCCAAGCTAAGGGAATACCTTCAGGCCGCAAACCGATGTGACTGCCCTTGACACCTGATCTGCCGGTGCCTCCTCCAAACACACCATTAGCAGGTCACCGTACCTAAATGTATCAGTGAAACTACATGACTATCAGCCTCCTACAGAATCTTCTGTAATTTGTTTTGTGTCTGGCTGTGCTAAAGTACCTAAATCTTTGTTAGCCATCTACTAAACAGCTATGTAACCTATTGTGAATGTTACCTGTAATTGTGCTGTAATCTGTATTTCAAGCGCCGTCCCTGTACTATTTTATGTATGACGTGGAATCTTTGTAAACGAGTTCCTGACTCAAAGGACTTTCTGAATATTACAATAAATAAAAAATAAACAAACAGGCTAACACAAGATTACAGGAGTTCATACATACAAGGGAATAGGAAGATTAAATGTAGAACATATTTAAGGAACTGATGGGGAATGTAACATCAATGCATTCAACAGTTTCAGACACTTCAATTGTCAGCTACGCTGGTGGCTCATCACAGCAATTGATGCCATACTACAAATACAGAGGTGTGCTTGACAACAGCAATCTGAGCCCAAACAAGTATGACTGATGTGCTACTCTACCTTAGTATACTTAGACAAAAACCTGGCATACGCATAGTGGTGTACACATGTACACACACACACCCTGAGCAGTATGCTGCAAATATGGATATCTGGTGTGACTGCAGCATGGGTAGTGAGACATCCACAGGAAGGGGTCTAACATCATTCTGCATGCAGAGTGTACGGATTGATAGTCCTGTCCACTAGAACAATGCTACTGACAAGTACTGTTAGGATATGCCATAACCAATGAAACACTTATTGCTGCAGCACAACCTACAAATCAAAATTAACTGTTAGCTCATGGGGGTGGGGGGCTTCTCACCAGTGTGATTGTTGCAATGGACAGTGTTCTTGCTTGGTGGGTGGCCACCCATGGTTGGCGACTGCTGTGTTGCACCCTGCAACACAGCAGCCCACCTGTGCGTGGCAACAATTTGAGCCAGGATTTTCTGGCTCAAATTTGTGCCACGGTATGTGGCACAGCTGGGGTCTGTGCCAGCAGATGTGCCGCACATCCCTGGCTGAATATTGGGATGTGCCACATATGCATGGGCATGCCACTTCAGATGCACAGCATGCATTACCAATGCACCCCAGCACAGCGGGACTTACGCTGCGCAGGTCACCCTTTTCAATATCACGCCAGGCACGTTGCAGGGTTGTGCTGGTACATCTCAGTTGCACCAGGTGCAACCCCATTGAATATCACCCCCAAAGGAAATTTACATAGGAAATATAAATATACACATACAAATATACAAGACATTCGAACATTTCTGTAATTTAAATATCTGACATAGTGCTTGCTACACTATATATAAAAGTAGTTACAGATACACAGAGCACAAAATAAAGTTTAGTAAGACACTGCGCAGTACTGTTACTCAGTAGTGTTAATGCCAGTGTAAATCAGTTTAGGATATTTGTGGGTAAATAAGTTTATAAGACAAGTATTTCAGTAGTAAAACGCTTGACCCTGTTTACTGTGATATCTTTTTTCTTTATTTTATTTACAAGTGCTCTGGATGGATATAAATGCTTCTTGTACTTCAGTGAACCCAGAGACAGGAGAGGAGAATTATAAAGAACATATCGTAATAGGAACAAGAGCATCTACTGGCATCTACTAGACCAGACTGGATGGAAAAGACAAGACAGTACAGAGAACATACTGACAACCGAAAGGAAGGGCTGAATCATCTGCCTTCACAGAGAACCATTGGACCTACTAAGGACATCTGGGATTATCTAGAAATCTAGGCCTGCTGGGACCCGAGTGCCTAACATAAGTTAAGTACTGATAACTTCCTGCTAATAATTGGAACCACTTATTTCATCTCTCCCTGACTTTGGGGAATATATAACTTTAGGAACTAGTTGGGAACTATACTGTCAAGCCCTCACCACAAGGGAAAAGGTCACTCAAGACTCCTGCAAATTGAACTGAGACTTGAGAACTTCCAGGACTTTACTATTGTTATGACACAATATTGAACAATTTTTAACAGTAAACAGTTTTTTCCTTTTTTTTCTCATTGGGTAATATATTTACTGCATCACTGTATTGTGAGTACTCGAAGTGGTAAAGAGTTTCATCCTAAGGGTACATAGATACATAGACAGTGTCGTCAGATAAGGGCCTATGGCCCACCCAGTCTGCCCATTTAAGTCTGTAAGTTCAGTTTATGTTTTCCAAGAAGTCTGTTGCCCCTTACCCCTGATCTCCAGAATTCCTTTATGTCTATCCCATGCATTCTTAAATCCGGTGATTGTTTCAGCCCCCACCATTTCCTCTGGCAGGGTGTTCCACTTGTCCACCACCTGTTCTGTGAAGAAATTCTTCCTCACGTTTCCTCTGAATCGTCCTCCCTCCAACTTCATCCCATGCCCTCTAGTCCTGGAACATCTTTTTCGCTTAAAAATAGTGCATTACTGCACCCTGTTCCTCCCTGTAAGATACTTGTATGCCTCTATCATATCCCCTCTCTCCCTCCTCTCCTCCAGGGAGTACATGTTCAGTGCCTTCAACTTGTCCTCATAGGACTTGTGATGCAATCCATGCACCATCGTTGTTGCCCTCCTCTGAACCTTCTCCACTGTCTATGTCCTTACGTGAAGTAGGGTCTCCAGAACTGCACAGTGTACTCCAGGTGTGACCTCACTAGTGTCTTGTATAGTGGAATTATGACCTCCTTTTCCTGCTGGTGACCCCTGCCTATGCATTCCAGCATCCTATCTGCTTTACCTGCTGCCTTGTCACACTGTTTCCTGCCTTGAGATCATCAGAGATGATTACCCCAAGATCCCTTTCCTGCTTGGTGCATGCTATATCCTCACCCCCCCAACTGATATATTGTGCCAGGGTTTTTGTGCCCCATATGCATTATCTTGCACTTCCTTGCATTGAATTTCAACTGCCAAACCCCTGACCATTCTTCAAGTTTCTGCAGGTCACTTCTCATTCTGTCTACACCCTCTGGTGTGTCTACTCTGTTACAGAGCTTTGTGTCATCAGCGAACAGTGAAATTCTGCCTTCTAGGTCCTGCACAATGTCACTGATTAAAAGAGAAAATGGGAGCGTTTTCACTGAGGAATTACAAATTCAACACCAGTTGAAGTAAAAAGTTATAATTCTATGTAGATATGGTAAAGAGGAAAAAGAATTAAAAAAAAACCAAACACCACCACCACAGTACTGGATTAAATCCCAAATGAAATCTTACCCGACAATGAATATAATAGGGGGGATAAAGGAAACCCTGAAATTAAAGAAGGGGATGACTCAGAAGACCCATAATTTACCTCCCTTAAAAAAAGTGAAGAGAAAGAGGGGAAACAAGAAAAAAGGGGTAAAAAGCTACTCAAAACCCTACCTCACAAAAAGCTGTTACTGATTTCTTTTTTGGTTAAGACCTCACTTACTACTGAATTAAAGGCTCAAAAAATGAGCAAGGCTCCCTAATATTAACCCCTTCCCAGGATGGAAATAAAACTAATGCACAGAATAGAAATCAGGACACTAAGTTAGAACTTTATAGCCCACTGGATCTGTCTGATAAACTATCTAACTTGCATCCTAAAGAACAGTCCCTGGAAAACATCTCTATTCTAGCAGGTTCCCTAAATACTGTTTTCCAGAAATTAAACACCGAAGTTGAACAAACTGAATTAGAAGCTGATCTGGGGGATATATAACTTTCCACAGCCCAATGCCTGGACACTCTTTTAAAGTATACCATAAAAGCTTTAGCCCATACTATAATGGCCAATGCAGTATTGGTGGAGGACATAAATGATCTAAGGAATAAAATAGATGGCTTTACAAATTTGATATTGAATAGGATGGATTAGAAACATAGAATTTGACGGCAGATAAGGACCGCTTGGCCCACCCAGTCTGCCCATTTCCCTACCTACTGGATAAGTTGCAGATCCTAGTTAACCAGCAGCCTACTCCTTCCTACCCCCAGCCCCTAGAATGGCCTTATGACTGTCCCATGCATGCTTGAATTCCACCAGTTTTTGACTCCAGAAGGCCGTTCCATGCATCCACAACCCTCTCTGTGAAAAAATACTTCCTTAAATTACCTTTGAGCCGCCCCCCATCTTCAAATTGTGCCTCCTTGTTCTTGCACACCTCTTTTTTTGAAAGATGCTACCCTCTTGGACTTTGTTGATTCCCTTGAGGTATTTGAACATTTCTATCATGTCCCCCTCTACCTCCTTTCTTCGAGGCTATACATATTAAGCTCCGTTAGTCTCTTTTCATAAGTCTTCCGGTGCAGACCATGCACCATTTTAGTTGCCCTCCTCTGTACAGCTTCATTCCTGTCCATGTCTTTGAGGAGACTGGGTCTCCAGAACTGCACACAGTACTCCAGATGGGGTCTCACCAGCTGTCTGTACAGAGAGATAATAACTTCCTGTTTTCTACTGGTGATGCCTCTCCCTGTGCATCCCAGTATCCCTCCAGCCCTCCTTGCTGCCCTCTCACATTGCTTGCCCACCTTTAGGTCATCTGATATGACTACCCTCGGGTCCCTTTCCATTTTTGTTGTTGTTAGTTTCTCACCCCCCATTGTGTACTCTTCCCCTGGGTTTTTGTTTTCCAGGTGCATTACACCTTGCACTTCTTAACACTGAATCTAAGCTGCCATACATTTGACCATTCCTCTAACCTTGCCAAGTCCCTTCTCATCCCACCTTGTGCATCAACTCTGTTGCAGATCTTTGTGTCATCTGCAAAGAGACATACTTTTCCTTCTAGTCCCTCTGCAATGTTGCTTACAAAGACATTGAAGAGGACCAGTCCTAATATTGAACCCTGCGGCACCCCACTAGTAACCCCCCCTTTCTTCTGAGTGGACTCCATTTACTATTACTCTGTCTTATTCTCCAGCCAATTCTTTACCCAGGCTGTCATCTTGGGACCCACTCCCAGGCTGGCTAACTTGTATATTAATCTTTTGTGTGGGACTGTGTCAAATGCCTTGCTAAAGTCTAGGTAGGCCATGTCCACAGCCCCTCCCTGATCTACTACTATGGTCATCCAGTCAATGAAATCTATTAGATTCGTTTGACATGACCTTCCCGCAGTGAATCCATGCTGCCATGGGTCCTGTACCCTTCTGGCCTCTAGATACTCCACATTTTTTTTCCTTCAGAAGTGATTCCATAATTTTCCCTATCACTGAGGTTAAACTAACAGGTCTGTAGTTTCCTGCTTTTGGGGGAATCACATCTGCCCTCCTCCAGTCCTCTGGTACCACCCCATCCTCCCATGATTTTCTAAAGAGGGTAGTCAGTGGTGTCACTAGTTCTACCCTTAGTTCTTTTAGAATTCTGGGATGAATGCCATCAGGCCCCATTGCTTTGTCCACCTTCAGTTTTAAGAGTTCTTTCATAACCATTTCTTCTGTAAATGGGCTGGTATCAACTTCTGTATCCAAATTGTTTCTACTGTTTGTTTTAGGTAACTCCCCCTCTTCATTTGTAAATACCAAGGATTACTTGGAAAAAAAGGATTAATGAAATTGTTCAGCAAATGATGAAACAAAAGATGTAATTTTCAACAATGCATATCCCAGATACACCAAAGGGGAAGGTTGGTAAGAAAATACTACTACCCAAACCAAAAAAGGGGGGGGGACTGAATAAATTAATAAAATGGACCAAAAATGAAAATTACGTACCTATTGTAATTATGATCTTTCTGTGTATCTTCACCATTCATCACAGATGGGTACTGGCCGGAGATCAGGACCCTGCAGGAGCTGCTTTTTTTGATTTTTTTGAAAAGGCATAGGTGGAGCCAACACAGCATCGGTGCCGCCCTCGAGGCCGACATACTGCGCGGCGCTTGAGGGTTGGTCAGCAGGCTGTCTCAACTCCGCCTGCCTACCAGTTCTGAGTTGCCAGAGAGGTAAGAGAAGGGATGGAGGGTGGGACAAGAGAGAGTCCAAGGGACAGAAAAAGGAAAGGAAAAACTGAACCAAAAGGAGAAATAATGACTGAGAGGACAGCAGAGAAGAGATGAAACTAAGGGGACTGGGTAGAGGCCCCAAACTCTGGAAGCGGAAGAAGGGAGGGGAGAAAATTTAGAAAAGAGTGAGAAGTAACAAAGTGTCCAAGACCCTTGTCCATCACCAGATTGTGTAGGAACTGCAAGGAGTAGCAAAGCTCTCTGCCAGAATTCAAGGCACGGAATAACTGGCAAATACCCCAGAAGCAGAGTCGGCTATTCTGGAGAAGTACAGGGTACAGGGACTTAACATTCTCTCAGGAAAGATGTATGGTGAAGAAAGAGGTTTTTCTTTTTCAAGAAAAAAAAAAAAAAACAGTTGGATGGAATCCAGGAGGAGAACAGGAGGAGGGCAACCACCAACTCCCACCTCATTGGGGTGTAGACATGTAATAGATAAGTGCCACTCGAGCTGTATCCTTTAAAGAAGAATACCCCCGTGTCCCTACTTTACCCCCACTCCAAAAGGAGAGGGGGAGCCACAGAGGGAGGGGGACCCAGAGACTGAAGCCCCAGGGGGATGGTGGGCGGGGCTGTGAGGAATGGTGAAGATACACAGAAAGATCATAATTACGGTAGGTACGTAATTTTCATATCTTATTTGTGTCATTCATCACAGATGGGTGAGTACCAAGCCCCCCCCGAAGGGGGTTGATTCATTACACCCTAAGGGACAGAGTCCCTTAGCCCTCAGTGGGTGACACACTAAGGGGGGGAACCTTCCGGGCCAGAGGAGGCCCAAGAGTGGGGACAGTGAGACGGGGTCCCCCCAGATGGGGAAGGAAGCTGCCCCAACATGCGCTGTCTCGCTCTACGGGAGAGGAGGTAGGTTGCCTGGTGGGTGGAGCAAATCACCCTACGCCGGGTCAAGGGTGACAACTGGGAAAGATGTAGCCACGCCGATCTCTTGGTGCAGATCGCGCTGTTCCTACGACCCTGGTAGCTACCTTGTTGGCGTCATAAGATGCCCTCGCCTGGTGCCTTGCTAGCTCCAGGCCACGCGAGAGAGCGCGATGGCTTGTCTGGTTTGCTCAGAGTCAGGCAAAGTAGCTAGGATCTGACCTAGTGTGGACCACAAGAACCTGCTGTGGGCTGCATAGTGGGCCTGGTAAGTGGAAATAGAAAGGCGCAACTGGGCCGAGTAGAAGGTCTTCCTCCCCCAAAAATCAAAATCCGAGGAGTCTAGATCCAGGGGTCGGTCACGGTGGAGGGCGCGAAGCCCATTAGGGGTGTCCAGATGCGTCAAGCCGGACTACGGATGAGGCATAGAACCTGGAGACTCCGGGGCAGTGCAATACCTCAGGCTGAGTTCCCTAGGGGCAGGAATTCTGGATAAGGGCCTCGGCCAGAAATGCAAGGACGCCTTCCGAAAGGGAGCAGGCCAGGGCAGCACCACATGGGTGGCCTCGCCAAAATCACCTAGAAGGAGTGCGCCACATGCTCAGGATTGCTAACAGAAGAGGCAGAAAGGTGCAGGTCCTCCAGCATCCTCACGCGGAAGCGCTGGTAAGTTGGAGAGATGTGGACAGAGGGTTCCTCTACCCCAGAAGAGGGGGATGAGGAGCTGGAGGTCACCATACATTCTGACGGTGGCTGCAAGGGGGGAGGTTGAAAAACCTGGCTATCCGTAGCCCTAACGTAGGCAAGGAACTGAGCAGCCACTGCCCTGAACTGCTCCCAGGTGAGAGGGCTGCTAGGACCAAGAAAGCCTAGGGCGTTGGAGAATGTGGCAGAGGAATGGGGCAGAGCTGAGAAAGGAAGTCGGCTGACCTCCACCAGGGCTGAGGCGGACCATGAGCACGAGGAGGGTGCCCGGAGACTCCACAGCAGACAGCTGTACAACCACGTTGGTACTGCGCTGCGCCCAGAAGAATCCCAGTGAAGGACTGGTGCGTAAAGTCCAGAAGGATGGCCCCTAGCCTCAAAAGAATGGGACCCCATCAAGGAACCGGAAGGGGAAGGGTGGAAGTCAGCACTTCGGCTTCGCCCAGGGCCCGGGTGGACCCCAGAGAAAGGCCGATGCGCCGACCCCACACCCCTCGACCCCTCAGAGTCTGAGACAGTCCTCCTCCTCGAGAGGGCCAGCCTAGGTAGCTGGCATCTCTGGGCTGCCCCAAAGGGGAGACCCAGGGAACAGCACCCTCCCCTCCTGCAGGCTTCTTGATTGGCCCCAAAGTTGGGCGATCAAGACACACCACTGAAGGTGGGTACCACCACCGAGGGGGTCGATGAAACCCCCAAGGCCAGGTTGCAGAGCAATGGTGGCATGCACCATTGACCTTAGCCTCGGGGGCCACCTGACTCTTCTCAGAAAGGGGCTGGCTACAACCCGAAGAGACCACAGGAGCGCCCTCCTCCGCAGACAGCCCCAAAAGGTGTGACTGCCCGTCTGACTCCGAGCCAGACTCCGAAGAGGTAGAGTCTGAGGCCCTAAGCCAAGCAGGTAGGAGGGCAAAGAGCAACCTTACCAAGCCCAGTAGCCAAAGCAGTGGCCAAGGCGGCACCATGCCCTCCACAGCCCATAGCGGGGCTGACAAGGCGACAGGGCAGCTCGGGCCAAAGGTCCTGAGCCAGGGCCAGCCACAGAGCAGTCAAGTCCCGGCACTGGGGCGTACCAGGAACAGACACGGCACCGATGGCAGCCCCAGAAACAGCCTCGCGCCAATGACACTGCCAGGCCCCTCGGCACATAAGCGGCACCGAGGACTGAAGTGGCGCCGGCGGCTCAAAGCGGACTCTAAGCCAAACACGGCACTGCCAGAGCTCCTCGGCGCCGCAAGTGGCACTAAGGCTTTCTTGGCGCCCGACAGATGACTCTGAAGGCCCCATGACACCGTGCTAAACCTCGGCGCTGAGGCAAGACATGGTGAAAGGTGACGCTGAATCCAGGGTCACGGCACCAAGACGAAGCCAGTTTCATCGTCAGCACCGACAGAGCCCACGGCACGCGAATGCTCGACCGGAGCCTTCTGGATCACGGGAGCGACACCGGGGAGCCTTCATCCACAAAGGCTGATTGCCTAGCAGTGCCTCCTGCCCACTCCCGGGAGGAAGCGGACGGGCCTCATGCCCGCAGAGGAGCCGCCAAGGCTAGGCTACAGAAGCCGAGGCTCCTCCTCCTCGGTCCATATAGAACCGGACGGGACCCAGAGGAAAGGCCGAGAGGCACGGCTTGGCCCGATGAGGCAACCCTACCCCCAAAAGTTGGCGGAGCCTCACCCTACTTTTAAACGCTAGCTGTTCTAGGACGCGGCGGTCCATGGAGAAGCAGGCATCGCACGAATCCATGTCATGAAGCGGGCCAAGACACGAGACACCGGTCATGCTGGTCGGTAACGGAGTACTTGCGGCCGCACGGGCACCAACGCATAGGGGGCCGCCCAGCCTTAGAAGGTTTCTTGCCCTCCGACCGCGACATGACCTACGGAAAAAACACCAAAAATAGACTCGACATCGCTATACTTCAAAATAAATGGAAAGATCTTACCGGCGACGTTGAGTGGAGGCAGAACCCAGAACTAGCAAGAGACCGACGGACTGTCGAATGCACAATGCAAAAGGCTAAGGCCTAAAACTAACAAACTTCTTCAGTTGGCTTCCCACGAGGCGACCTAGATGGTGGGAAATGAAGAACTGATAGGCAGGTGGAGTCGACACAGCCTAACGGCTAATCCTCGAGCGCCACATAGTACGTTGGCCTTGAGGGCGGCTCCGAGGCTATGTCGGCTCCGCCTATCCTTTAAAAAAAAAAAAGGCTCCCGCGGGGTCCTGATCTCCAGGCAGTACCAATCTGTGATGAATGGTGAAGACTGACACAGATAAAATACTACAATACTGTAACGTTCTAATACTATAGTATATCGTATAGTGTATAATTGGGTGAATAACAGTGCTAATTAGTCCTGTATGGCATAAAATCTAAGGTGTACACCTAGAGCAGACAGTAGGCCGTGGGCCATATGGAGCTGGGACAAGGCATTTCAAGTGTGCCATCAGTCCACTATCTGTAAAGGAGATCCCAGTGCTCTTCAACAACACACAGATCTTTCTGGTGCTTTCTTCAGCCATCATCCTCCTGTTGCCTGCTCCGATCTCTGCTGCTATCTTCATCAGCATTGTCACTGGCAGATGTGATTACAGTAAAGGAGTGCCCAGCTGTGGAAGTGCATCACTTATTTGGAAACATGATGCAGGAAAGCACCTATAAGATGTTCATGCCAGGGGCTGTATCACCAGATGCCATCTGTGCTCAAAACTACATGAGGCCCAGAAAAGTGCTATAATGACAACTGTACTGTACATTTTCTGAAGAATTGTCAGTGCGGTTTCATTTAACTACTGCACCATGGAAAGATTATTCTCTTTGGGTTGAAATCACGTGAAGCAGCATCACTGCCACTAAAAATAAGTATTGACCTGGCAAATAAGATGTTCCCTATGAATAGGCTGTCTGTTGCCGCAGGGAAGGAGAACTTTGAAAGAACAAATAAATGCAAATAGGGCAAATCAACGGATAAGACAACAAATGGCCAAGGGCAAATGTACCCAAGGCAATGTACAGTACAGTTAACTTACCTTCTTTTTCTATCCAAGATATTAGTAGTAGTAGTTCTAGTTGTACTGCACCCTCTCCCTGAGGCTCAGGGCAGATTACATACAGTAAATGGCTCTGTTCATGAGAAAGGGGTACCAAAGTGAGACACTGGAGCAAAATTTAAAAGTAAAAAACTAGCGATGATTATTTTTACGTTCGCTTGTGTGCATGCGCAAGGAACGTCTTGGAAGAATAGGACAGTTTGGAGGCGCGACTGTCCTGTGCAATCCACTACTCCGTTGAGCAGGCGTGATGGTCCTGCACCAATGGATGCGGGTGCTGTGTATGACAGCGGTGGTCTTCACTTCAAAGAAAACCATCGCTGTGTGCTGGCAGCGCCTCACAGCTCCCCTCCCCCAAAGCTTTGGTGCCACGCTGGGAGCCCACCCCAGCGTGGCAAATCTAGTTTTGGCCGACGGGGGTGACCAATCCCCAGTCGGCTCCACGTCCCCCCAAACAAGTTCCCAGCTGCCACACTGGGAGCCCACCCCAGCGTGGCAAACATCCCGTCTTTTTTTTTTAAACCTGTAAATTAAAAGCGGTCCCACAGCACTTCTCCTTGCCCCCTCACAACCCGCACCACCCTCGCACCTACCTCCCCACCCCCAACCCTATACTTACCTCCGGAGTCTGGCCGACGATCTTCAGTGGACCGGAACACGCCTGCACTCCTCAAACCGACCGCGAACTGAGGAAATGCCGTAAGCTGTATAATGGGCTGGATGGGGTTTTCAACTTTGTTGCATATCTCAGGCATTTTGGAATTTTGCACCAAATTTTCAATGTGGGGTTTTGGGACCCCTTCTCATGAATGATGTCACTGTCATGGCGTTATTCGGGCCAGAAGGGTGATTTCAGAGTCACTGCGGCGAAATCCCTTTGGGCCAGATGTAACAACGACACTGCCAGCATTCATAAGGAAGCTCTCAAAAGCCTATTTGAACATTTGGTGGAAAAATTCCTAAAAATGACCGTTCTACGAGCTTGTGTCGCGCAATTCCTACGCAGGCTCGTAAGTTTGCGAATTTTCAATATTTCCACTCCGGATTTTCAACATTGCAATTTTACCACACCTCCTTATGAGCAGTACAGCTGCCATTTTTCACATCCTACCCAAAATGTGTTTCCACCCATGTAGTGCACAATGGCACAGTGTGCGAACTCAATGTATGGGACACATTAAGAAAATCAGTGTGACACTGTTCATGAGCAGAGATCTTAAAATGGCTATGTTGAAAATTTGGTGAAAAAATTCCTAAAAATGACTTTTACAAGCATGCGTTGCACATTTCCTACGCAAGCTCAAAAGTTCTCAAATTTTCAATATTTACACTCCAATGACTTCCAAATACCTAAACAGCACATAGAAGCAAGCAACATTCGACAATGACAAATGCTTGTTTATTTTTGCATTAGCTTGCATGCATGTGCAAGGAACGTTTTGGGACAGTACGACTTTTTGAAGGTGTGTGACTCTCCTGTCCAATGCAGTGCTCAGTGTAACGCGTGCAATCCTACTGCACCAATGGACGCATGAGCTGTCTATGACAGCAGTTTGGCTGCAGTGGTCTTCAGTTAAAAGAAAAGCACCACTGCAATCAGCGGTGGTAAAGTGTGTGTATTTAACATACTGATGTCACCCTTTCCCTCTGGCTGCTAATAAAATCTCTCCCATCTCCTCCCTCTGCTGCTGTCCACCCTGGTCCCTTATTATTGCCCCCACCAAACACACTATATGTGCAGACGGAGTGCCCAGTCCCCATTGTCTCCAGGCCCCCCCCCAAACAAACACCCAGGTGGCATGCTGGAAGCCCAACCCAGCATGCCCATGGTCCCTATAAATGGGAAAACTGTCCCATAACATCTTTCTTTTTTTTTTTTAAACCTGTGAAAACAGAAAAACGTCCCTCGCTGTGTCTTTTGCCCCCTCCCAGAACCCACATCCACCCTCTGCATACCCCACCTCCCCCTCATCCCATACTTACCTCCGGAGCCCTGCGCAATGATCTTCTATGGAGTGAGAACACGTCTCCACTCTTGAAAGCCGAACGCAAACTGAAGAAATGACGGTAAGCTGTATAATGGCATAATTTTTTTTTTTTTTTTTTCAACTTAGGTGGCTATGTCGGGCATTTTGGCAAAATTTGGTACCACATTTTCAACAGGGGGTTCTTGGGACCCCAACTCATGACTTCAGTTACTGTCATGTGAGCTATTCAGTCCCCAAAGGTGATTTCATGGTCACTGCACAAAATCACCTTTTGGGATTGATTAAACAGCGTCACTGTTAATGAGGTGGGCTCCCAAAAGGCTATGTTGCAAATTTGGTGAAAAAATGGCAAAAAAATGACTATTACAAGCATGCGTTGCGCAGTTTCCACGCACACTCATAACTTTGAGAATTTGAAATATTTTCACTCCAGATTTTCAACACTGGCATTTTTTCACACCTCCTTATGAAAAGCGCAGCTGACATTTTTCACATTCTGGCCGAAATGTGTTTCTGCACATCCAGCGCTCAACGGTGTGGTCACAGTGAGAAATCAATGCGCAGGACAGATTATGAAAATCACAGTGACACTGTTCATGAGCAGAGGTTCCAAAATGCCTATGTTGAAAATTTGGTGACAAAAGTCCACAAAATGACTGTGTCATGAGCGTTCATTGCGCAATTTCCATGTACGCTCATAAGTTCGAGAAATTGTTGTATTTTCACTCCAGATGTTCAACACTGCCATCCCTTCACACCTCCCTATGAATCCTACAGCTGCCATTTTTCACATCCTGCCCGAACTGTGTTTTTGCACATGTGGAGCAGAATGGAGTGGTCGCTGTGGGAAATCAACGTTCAGGACAGATTAACAAAATGACAGTGGTACTGTTCATAAACAGAGGTCTCAAATGCTTTTATAAGGTGGGGGTAACAAAAAGGTCATGCTGAAAATCTGTAGTGCAAATCACAGCAAGCGCACAGGGCATTAAGGTAAAGCACCATACGTGCCAAACACCACTGCAAATACCTGCAAGCGAACGTCCGGCATTGACAAATGCTTGTTTTATGCTGTCACTTACCTTATAAATATTTGGTATGCTGCAGGATAACTCCCATTTCAGATCCTGAGAAAAGCCTCCTCAAAATCAGATTTGTAATGGGGGGACATGAAAGTTAAGGCTGCATGTTTAACAGAGGACACAAAAGCGACAGGCCATGTAACTGGGGACATGATACATACCAGGATGTAATAAAAAACAAAGAAAAAATTACTCACCTTAGTAATTTTGTTTCTTCTAATGGAGTCTTGCTATATTATGACATATGCAGCGAGTCCCAACCTTTGAACTGCTCTGGGGGTGAAAGAGTTAACTTTCCATGCCAGGCATGGAACACAGCTCGAGCTCTGTTGAAAACTCTGTCTGTTGTTCTTCAAACTCAAACTGTCAGATCTTTACGAGCTAAACTCACTAAGGTCCTGTGTGGAAGCTGTAAACCTACACTAGCCAACTGGCTACTAAACATAAGAACACATTTTTTTGGTCCCAAAACAAAGACTCAAGTCAGGAGACCCAAAAAATGAAAACACAACACAAAGTCACCCCAAAAAAGGAGGGGTGAAACAACAAGCTGGGCATCTGAGTGCCAACACTGCACTGCCCACATCCCAAAAACAAAGGTTCTGAGAGGGGCGGGGGGGTGTCATAATATAGCAAGACTCCATTAGAAGAACAACATTACTAAGATAAGTAATTTTTTTCCTTCAAACAACATGAAGTCTTGCTATATTATGACATATGCAGGCTACACAGCAGTACCTCCATGGAGGAGGGTCAGAACCTACTTAGGGAATAGGCTCCGAAGGACAGCTGTTCCAAACTGAGCATCACTCATAGCCTGGATATCCAGGGAGTAATGCTTAGTAAAAGTGAACTGTTTTCCAGGTAGCTGCTTGACATATCTCTAGGATAGGGATGTCCCTGGCAGCAGCCAGGGGAAGCAGCTGTACTTCTGGTAGAGTGAGCCCTCAGGCCTGAGGGGGGAACTTTACCCAACTTCTCTTAGCAGAATTGGATACAAGAGACAATCCACCTGGCAATGGATCTTTTAGTGGCTGGCTTCCCTTTACCAACCTCGCCATAAGTGAGGAACAGTTGGAGGGAGTCAAAAACTGACCCTTGGTATGCTCTATGTAGTAACTAAGGGCTCTTCACATCTAGGCTGTGCAGCCTCCTCTCACCAGAGGAGGAACAGTCAGTGAAGTACACTGTAAGAGAAACAGATTGATTAAGGTGGAAATCTGAAACTGCCTTAGGTAGGAACTTCCTGTTAGTCCGGATGACCACCTTATCTCTGTAAAAGGAGATAAAATCCGGCTCCACTGACAATGCTTGTAATTCACTTATGCATCTGGCAGAGGTGACTGCTACCAGAAACAGTTTTCCAAGTCAAGTACTTAAGCTCAGCTGAAGACAAAGGCTTGAAGGGGGGGGTTGCATAAGCTGAGCAATGCAAACATTAAGATCCCAGGCAGGGGCAGGGTCCCTGAATGGAGGGTAGGTGTGAAGCAATCCCTTAAAAAACTTGGAAAATATAGGATGAGCTGAAAGAGAAAAGGATTTACCTGCTGAAATAAAAGCAGACACAGCTGCCAAGTGAACCTTCAGGGTAGCTGGTTTCAGCCCCAAAGAATTCAGATGGACCATATAATCCAGGACTGAGGGTAGATCAGCAGAGTCTGGGGAAATATGCTTTTCTGAGCACCATATGGAAAAGCTTTTCCATTTGGAATTGTAAGCAGCCCTGTTGGAAGGCTTCCTTGAGGCCTTCAATATATCCATTACACCTTGGGAAAGGTGTAAATCAGCAAACTCTAACTCTTCAAGAACCAAGCCTTGAGATTGAGATTTATGTCTGGATACTCAAACCCATCCCTGGGCACAGGTTAACAGATTGTTATTCCTGGGAAGGCACAGGGGAGGGTGGACTGCTAAGGACAGTAGGAGTGGATACCAGGGTTGCCTGGCCCAATCTGGAGTTAACAGAATGACATTGCAGGATAGGGATCAGATTTTGACTAGCACTTTGAACAGGGGAGGGAAGGCATAGAGGAACTTCCTTTCCCAACTAAGGGCTAAGGCATCCAGGGGGAGTGAGCCCAACACTGGGGGCCTGCAGCAAAAAAAAGGAAGTTGGTGATTGTCTGGGGCTGCAAAAAGATCTATCTGTGGGGTGCCCCATCTGGCAAACACCATTCCCAAGACCAGGGGATCCAGTGACCATTCGTGATGGCCCTGAGAAATCCTGCTGAGAGCATCTGCCAAGACATTGTCTTTGCCTGCGAAGTGGACTGCCATAAGGGAGGTGTTCAGTGAGTAAGTCAGAGACCACAATTTCATTGCTTCTGTGCACAAGGCCGTAGACTGAGTGCCTCCTTGCTTGTTGATGTACCACATTGCAGTGGTGTTGTCAGTTCTGACCTGTACAACTTTGTTCTGAACAGATCTGGAAAAAGCTTGAAGTGCTACAAAAACTGCTCTGAGCTCCAACAATTGGAGCAGAGATTCCTGAGGGGACTACAGTCCCTGGCTAGTGAGGTCGCCCATGTGAGCTCCCCACCCCAAGAGGGATGCATCTGTAGTAAGGATTAAAGAGTGAGACTGAGTGACTAAGGGAACCCCTTGTCTCAGGTTGTTCTGATCCTGCCACCACTGTAGGGCTTGGATCAGGGTTCGAGTTACCGGGATCAACTTGGTTAGAGGGTCCTTTCTTTGAGACCGAAAGGCTCTCAAGTGGAACTAGATGTCCCTCATTTGAAATCTGGCTCCTTGTACCACTGCTGTAGAAGCAGCCATGTGTCCCAGCAGCTGCAGAAAATGCCTTGCTGGTCGAGAGACCTGCAGGGTGAATGAGGAGGCCAGAGAGACAAGGGTCCTTGCCCTGTCCAAAGGAAGAAAAGCTCTGGCTTCCTCTGTGTTCAGTTCTGCGCCTTTGAGGGAGAGAAGCTAGACAGGCTCTAGAACTGACTTTGGAAGATTCAGAAGGAAACCTAGAGAGGTAAGCAGTTGCTGAGTTATCTGAAGATGTAACTTGACTTGGTCTGGAGACTGGCCTACTATGAGCCAGTCGTCCAGGTAAGGAAAGATGACAATTTTTTGCCTTCTTAGGTAGGCAACTGCTACTGCCAGGCATTTTGTGAATACCCTTGGGGCAGAGGTGAGGCCGAAGGGCATTGCTCTGAACTGGTAATGGCCCGAGAGCAGCTCGAACCTGAGGTACTTTCGATGGGAGGTTCTGAGGAGAATATGGAAATAGGCATCCTTGAGGTCCAGGGAAGCTAGCCAGTCCCCTGGCCTTAGAGAGGGTAAAATTCCCAGAGTCACCATTTTGAACTTTGGTTTTAAAAGGTGCTTACGTATCTGAGATCCAGGATAGGCCGCCATTCTCCTGTCTTTTTCGGGGTAAAGAAGTACCTGGAGTACAAACCTCTGCCCTGGTGTAGAGGAGGAACCCTTTCCACAGCTCTGAGAGCCAGGAGAGTGCCTCTGATGGAGCTGCACATGAAAAAGATCTGGTTCTCAGCTTTAGAAAGTTTTAGAAGCTGAGAACCAGTCCCTGGCTTACTACTTCCAGAACCCACTTGTCTGTTGTTAAAGACTTCCAGACCTGGACAAAGTAAGTCAGCCTACCCCCTACAGGTAGAGAAGAATCAGCCCTGGCAATCCCATCAGGGTGCCTGCTTGGCAGGGGCTGTGGGCTGAGGGGTGGAAGCAGGCCTGCTTGTACCCAGACTGCCTCTCCCACTAAAGAACCCCCTATGGGCATAGGCGGAAGTGGAAACTTGGGTTTGGTGAAAAGGCCTGCCCCTGCCTTAAGGAAGCTGCTTTTGAGGAGTGGCCTGCCTTTCCTTGGCCTGTGCACTCCTATAGGTGGTCCTATACTCATCCATTTTCTTCATGTAATTCTCTGTCTGCGTGCCAAACAGAGAATTGCCCACAACAGGAAAATCCATAGCCTTAGACTGGGTATCCTGAGACAGGGTAGTACATCTGAGCCAGACCATCCTTCGAAGAGCCACAGATGTAGCCATGACACTTGATGACACATCATTAGAGTCCACTGCAGCATGAAATTGCACCTTGGATGCCTCAATACCATCCACAGCCACCTGTTCCAGCTCCCTGGCAAGCTGGTCAGGGACTGGTTTTGCTAGAGCCAACACAGTATCTCATATGGATTTCTGGTACCTAGCAGCATAAGCCATATAATTTGCCTGCCTGAGTCCCAAAGATGCTGCCATGTACTGTTTCTTTGCCATAGCATCAGCCTTCCTGGAGTCCTTCTCAGGGGGGTGTGAAGCTAGTTGAATATTAGCCTTGTCACAGGCTGCAGCCTGCACTACCCCCACATGGCTGCATTGTTGAGTGAGGAAATCAGTGTCGAAGCCTGATAAGGTATACCTCTTGTCCATCCTTTTATCGACAGGAGGTATAGTGTGAGGAGTTTTTAAAACTTTTACTGTCCGTTTCGGAAAAGATTTATGCAAAGTCTCCTAGATTCTGGAATATCCATCCTTTCTACATAGTCAGGCTCCTCCTGGTCATCAACAGCTTCCTCAACAGGGAGCTGGAGAGTTTCCGCAACTTTCTTATAAAACTTGAAATGAGAAGGGGACTCAGAAAGCCTGGGAGGAGAAACCCCAAGGGTCTGTCTGGAGAGATGTTCGGTTGAATGGGCACATCGAGATCTTCAAAACCATATTCACTCTCCTCATATTCCTCTTCCCCCTCCTCTGGTTCATAAAAATCCTCAAAATCATAATCTTGAACCGGAGTAACCGGCCGAACTGAACGCCTACCTGATGGTGTTGGTTCAGTCGGAACCGGGGAGAGAGACTGGACAATCTGAATTGCTTTAGCTATTTCTTCAGCAGTTGGGGAGACAACTTTTGGCTCTATGCTAGCCAACTTTTTAGTCCTTTTTGCTGGAACCAGTTCCTCAGAACCGGCTCTTCGTTTGCCCAAGGAAGTCTCGCCCTGGTCAGAGGACACTCCCTCCGGTTCAGCTGGTTACCGAACTGGGCTGGCCATCTGGGTTCAGCTGACTTTTTGGCCTCCCTTTCCCATGGTGGCAGCAGGGAAATTCTTACAAATCCAGCAATCTGAATTTAGGTGGTCAAACCCCAGACAATAGACACATGTGGTGTGTGGGTCAGCCTTAGCAAAAGCTTCCCCACAAACACTACAGTGTTGAAACCCAGTGGGCCTAACCAAACTTGCCCGTTTATGGCAATACGCCAAGCAAGACACCCTTATCAGTTCCCAACTGTGTCACGGGTCGTGGCAAAAATGTAATGAAATCCGTTTTTTTAGAACCGATAATAACCGGAACTGCACTCTACAAAGGACTACTAAATTTACCAACAACCTAATCGGTTCAAACCGAACCGATAAATGTGTACAAGTTCCACACAGAAATTTCAATGTAAAACCTATCTATTACTTACGTTACCACAGACAGAGCTTGAACCGACCGGTTGCGGTTTAATTTCGGTTAATTTTAAAATAGAAAACCAATAAAAACACTTTTTAAACCCACAAAATGAACCGAGCAGAAGGAGGAATCTCCGAAGCGACTTGTTCAGTGAGGCGGAGTAAAGAATCTGACATTTTATGTTTGAAGCACAGCAGACAGAGCTTTCTAACCGAGCTCGCACTCAGAGTTCCATGCTTCATGGAAAAGTTATCTATTCCATCTCCGGGGCAGTTCGAAGCTGGGGACTCACTGCAATTCTCATAATATAGCAAGACTTCATGTTGTTTGAATGTTTGTTTCTTTCTTTTGATGATTTAGGATCGACTAATCCGCAGAGCTTCAGTGAGCATGGCTGCAGCAGACACCAAGGGTCTTCTTCTGGATTCCATTCCTTGTGAAAAAGTTAACTGTTTAAACACAAGTGCATCCACAAAATCATGGGCCAACTTTCACAGTAAAATAATTTCGGTGGGTAAAACAAAAAGTCTACCATGCCGCCAAGCAAGACTGAAGTGACAGAGATGATGATACACATCATTGACGTAAGTGTTGCCTCACAGCAGCTGCATGCAACACAGTAAGTGATCTGTCAGAATACAAAGTCTAAATCATCCCCGCTTGTGGTGACAAAGTGGCCACCACAAGAGATTAGTCACAATTTAAAGATTTGACGCAACAAGAAACTGATCACAAAACAGAGTTGACGCAAAGAAAAAATGGCACCATAAAAGAGACACTGCACAGAGAGATTCTTCAATGAAGTAAATGGAAGAGGCGATTCTTTACGAAACGTTGATGGAGGCGGAGGTAATGCGCAAAAAACGAAGTTGACGGAAGGGGATTCTTTACAAAATGAAGTTGACGGAAGACGTGATTATTCACAAAACATCCATGGAAGAGGAGGTAATGCACACAAAACGAAGTCGATGGAAGGGATTCTTTACAAACCGAAGTTGACGGAAGAGGTGATTATTCACAAAACATCCATGGAAGAGGAGGTAATGCACAAAAAGTTGCCAGAAGAGGAGATTCCCAAAAAAGTTGAATGAAGAAAAGAATCACAAAACAAAATGGAGGCCCGCTTCCACCCGCCTGCAAACAAAATGGAGGCCCATTTCCACCCGCCTGCAAACAAAATGGAGGCTCACTTCCACCCACCTGCAAACCAAATGGAGGCCCGCTTCCACCTGACGGCAAATAAAATGGAGGCCCATATTAGTCGGCCTGCAAACAAGGAGCTTAAGCACACACATCACAACATGGTACAAAACAGAAAGGACTCTAATTAGTAAATGGGCATTATTATTATGGGCAACACGTATCCTGGATTTTAGGGGGGCAGACTTTGGGAAAATGGGGAGATACTTGAAAGAGGCATTAAGGGGAATGGGACAGGAATCAGGGGTTGAGGAACAGTGGGCAGTATTTAAAATGGGGATTACAAGAACAACAGAATTATGTATTAAGCAGGTTAGCAAGAGGAAAAGGAAGAGGAGACCATTATGGTTTTCCAAAGAGGTAGCAAAGAAAGTGAAAGCCAAAAGATTGCATTCAGGCAATACAAAAGACACAGGCAGAAAGGGATAGGGAGAAGTACCAGGAGAAGCAAAGGGAGGCAGGGGGTCGTAAGGGAAGCCAAAGCTCAGACAGAAGAACACATTGCAAAATCAGTGGGTAGAGGGACAAAACCTTTTACAGGTACATAAGTAAAAAAGAAAGACAACGAGGGATAGTGAGACTGAAGGGGAGGATGGGGCCAGTGGAGGATGACAACAGTAAAGCTGACATATTGAACAGGTATTTCAAGCTCAGTCTACTGAGAAAGAGGAGGTAATGTCCAAGGAGGTTAAGGGTGAGAATGGCAGAAATGGACACAAGTCCCTTTACTCGAGAAAGGGTCCTGAAGGAACTGGAAGCAATAAGAGTTGATAAAGCAATGGGGCCAGGATGGGTGCCCCTAGAGTCCTTAAAGAACTAAGATGTGGTGGCTGAACTCTCTGGCCATCCTGTTTAGCCAATCACTGGAAACAGGGAGGATACCCAAAGACTGGAGGACAGCAGATGGTCCTCTATACAAAAGTGGAAACAAAGAGGAAGCTAGGGAACTACAGACCAGTCAGCTCACCCCGGTAGTGGCTAAGATCATGGAAGGACCTACTGAAGGGAGAGACTGGTGGAACATCTGGTTGTCAATGGACTGCAGGACCCAGCATGGTTTCACCAGGGGGAGGCATGTCAGACCAACCTCATTGAATTTTTGACTAGGGTGACTAGGAGGTGGATCAGGGAGGGCAGTGACATGGCCTATCTGGACTCAGCAAGGCCTTTGACACTGTGCCATATAGAAGACTAATACACAAACTGGGGAATAGGGTGTGGGCAGGACAGCAGTGGTGGGTAGGTAACTGGCTGGGTGGCAGGACACAGAGTGGTGGTAAATGGCTGTCCTCCACAGAGGGAAGAGTGACCAGTGGAATAACAGGGATCAGTGCTGGGACCGGTCCTATTCAACATCTTCATCAGTGACATCTAGGGACCAAGAAGGCATAATTTCACTGTTCGCTGATGACACAAAGCTCTGTAACAGAGTAGACGCACCAGAGGGTGTAGACAGAATGAAGAAGCCACCTGCAGAAACTTGAAGAATGGTCAGGGGTTTGGCAGTTGAAATTCAATGCAAAGAAGTACAAGATAATGCATATGGGGTACAAAAACCCTAGCACAATATATCAGTTGGGGTGAGGATATAGCATGCACCAAGCAGGAAAGGGATCTTTGGGTTATCATCTCTGATGACCTCAAGGTAGGGAAACAGTGACAAGGTAGCAGGTAAAGCAAATAGGATGCTGGGATGTATAGGCAGGGCATTACCAGCAGGAAAAGGAGGTCACATTTCCGCTATAAAGACACTAGTGAGGCCCCACCTGGAGTACAGTGTACAGTTCTGGAGACCATACCTACGTAAGGACAGACAGGGTAGAGAAGGTTCAGAGGAGGGCAACAAAGATGGTGCATTGATTGCATCACAAGTCCTATGAAGACAGGTTGAAGGAACTGAACATGTACTCCCTGGAGGAGAGGAGGGAGAGAGGGGATATGATAGAGAGATACAAGTATCTTACAGGGAGGAACAGGGTGCAGGAAAACACTATTTGAAAGCGAAAAAGATGTTCCAGGACTAGAGGGCATAGGATGAAGTTGGAGGGAGGACTATCTAAAGGAAACATGAGAAAGAATTTCTTCACAGAACGTGGTGGTGGACAAGGGAACACTCCTGCCACCAGAGGAAGTAGTGAGGCTGAAACAATCACAGGATTTAAGAATGCATGGGATAGACAAAGGAATTCTGGAGGTCAGGGGTAAGGGGCAACAGACTTCTAGGAAAACAAACTGACCTTACAAGCTCAAATGGGAAGACTGGGTGGGCCATAGGCCCTTATCTGCCGACACGGTCTATGTATCTATGTATTATTTTGTAGACAATTACAACAGATGTGTGGGCCAGTGTTTGGAAGCCTGCTGTGGTGTGTACGCCTCGATCAGACTATTTGGAAACCAGAAGGAGTCACCTTTGGTTTCCAAATAGTCCAACTGAGGCCTACACACCACAGTAGGCTTCCAAACACAGGCCCAGACCATGCTGGATGTTAGCCCCCCTCAAAATAAAAAAAACAATGCAGCATCCTCAGTCAAATTCCAATGCAACAAATTAATCACATTTCAAACACTGCAGACAGAGGCCCCCACACCTACAAAAACAAAATCATCATGCCGCATGGTCTGGGCCAGTGTTTGGAAGCCTGCTAAAGCGAGGGCACCAATCAGACAAAAAGGAGTCAGCTTTGGTTTCCACATAGTCCGATCGAGCCCACACACCACAGCAGGCTTCAACACAGGCTCCTCAATCGGACTTTGGAAACCAAAGGTGACCTTTTTGGTTTCCAAACGCCCAATCGAGCTTCCACGTGACCACAGAAGGCTTCTCTAAACATGGACCATCACGACACGTTAACCCCACCATGCAGAACTGTGGACCAGAGTTTGGAACCCTCGTTCCGACCATTCAGAACCCAAAAGTGACTCCTTTTGGTTTCCAACTAGCCCGATCAAGGTCTGCACACCACAGCAGGCTTCCAAACACAGGCCCACACAATGCAGCGTTCGCCCACCCAGACCAACAAAAATAAAAATTGCTTTCGGATTCAACAACAAATTAGGCCTCATTCATTCGGAAGGCCTAGACTAGGTTAGTCCCCCACCCCCCACCTCAAGAATGCAGCATGTCTCTTTTAGACCCCTTGCAATCCAAAGAAACACCATTTTACCCTCTAAAAAGCACCAGCCAGCAGGAACACAGCAAACCTTGTATCCATTACCTAGAAAGTCAGTCAATCCTCACATAAAAATTTCAGGTTACCAGTTTGGTAGATGCTGCATTCATGTTCAGGTTGATGGTCCCTAAAAGTCTGCTTTCAGCATCCAAAATAGTGGCAAAATAAACTCCCACATAATGGATTCCAGTGCACACCAAACAGCAGAGACCAAACAGGCTTTTCAGGCAGACGCAGAAGTCAATAGTAGAAAGGTATTTCAATTTAAGTAATGTCCCCCACACCATGGCAAAGCTGTTCCAAACTTCCCAGGCAGACGCAACCCCTCTGCAAGCAATGACCCATACCTGGAGGATCTGATGGATCTCGTGGTGCCTCGTCACGTATCCAGTGGGACAGAAAGCGTTCCTTCTCAGCTCCTGATGCTGGTAAGGAGACTAATTCTTCTGGACACGCGATTTAACCCCCCCAAAGCCAACCCACATGGAGCAATGTCATCATTATACCTGTTCTTGCTCAAGAAGAATCCCCTCGAACGCCTCATGATGAACAGCCGGAGCAAGACATGAAGAGGTCACGACTGCCAGGTGAGAGGGGCTCCAAAACCCGGAAGGAAGGTCCAAGCGAAGCACTGTTGCTCCAGTATGGCAATGCTGGAGCACAGTGCTTAAAACACAAAAAAAAATATATATATATATATTTAAAGTCCATTTTCATAAGATGTCTGAACGTAACTGCAGGGGTCCAGAGCAGTTACAGACACAAGAGCCAAATTTAGGGGATCTAGAGGGGTGTGGAGGGCTGACGAGTGCCCTAAATGGCCAGAACATGAAAAAGTTAATTAACAAATCATGCAAACAGTTTATAAGCAATAAATTAAAGTCTATCACTCAAATTAAATGACAAATTGCAGCCTTGGGTACAAGTGTCACAAAACTGGCCATCTTACAGCAGGAGTTTCCTCAGAAGACATTCAAATTTTTATAGAAAGGAGCATAGGATTTCATTAATTTCATTATTTTAGTTTTCCCTGCCTGTGTGGACTTTTGCAACCAGCACTGGTTACCCCATTTCGTACACTTAGCCAGATACAAAACATTTCAATAGCAATAAAAAACAATCCCAGTACTCAGAACTGAACTACTTAGCATGCCTGAGGGGGAAAGAGTCATAAAGAAAAAGATGGACTCATGTTCTAGCTGTTACAGGACGCACAGGGCGTGCACAGTCCAGTGTGCTTTCACATCTGCACGAGTCACCTGCTTTTATTTTTTTCCTCCTTGTCACATTTGAATCTAATGTAGCTTCCAAGCAGTGGAATAGGGATGGTACAGCAGTAATAAACTCCAACAGCTCCCACATGCGATAGTTATGTCTTCTACTGAGTACTGTACACAATAATGTTACCAAGACATTTTCCTGTATGTGAAAATGCAGAAGTTCATTCCGATGAGCTTAGGCAAAGAAACTTGAACTAGTGACCATCTCAATAGCAGGCCATAAGGCCGGGTGACTCGGTTTTAGGAGACTGGTGTCTCAAAACTGTATCTATTTTGGGGAAGAAAGTCATTGGGCTGGGAGTAGGGGAAGAGGCTCATGCCAAGTATCATACTGCATGAAGTGTTAAATTTGTCAGGAGGCACTTGGAGGTTGGCAGCAGCCATATGAAATCAATAAGGAACAGAATAAAATGAATATTTGAGGAACCCAAGAAAGACTAAAAACTGAATAATTATATATTGTGTTTGTATGTAATGTGATTTGAACTAAAATCTGAAACTCGAGTTTTATTTTGTCGTTTTTTGCAATCCAGATCATTGTAGTATCATAGAACACCTTACCGGCAAGCCTAGTGTGATTTGATTTTGTGAAGTCGGACTGTAGGGGTGTCAATGGAATCTCAGATTTTGAAATATCTAACCCATGAGTGCTGTTATTTGATGTCTTTCTTTCAAACAGGCACTTTAATTGTTAGTTCACAGTTTCAAAGATACCATACAGATGTGCAATCCTTGAAAACCAATTTATCTTTTATTGAATGAACCCCTTTCTCCTGACGGTCATTAGAGACTCAATAAAAGAAGAAATGCCCAGTTTATGATGTTGCTGTTGTCGATAAGACTGACAGCGTGAAGTGTACATTTCCTCTTAAAATTCTGGACAGGGTCCTGTAGTATCAGATCCGCAGCTTCTTTCCATGTCTCCTGACTCTACTGCTCGCGGAGCAATGGGCAAGATTAAATGCCACACTGATCACCTCACCCCGTTAAGCAGCCCTCCGCTGCTGTGTGTGGCTACTTCCTCCCTCTGCGGGACAGGAACGACTTCTGACACAACATTGGAGGGAACATCGAGCCAGCCTACACTTGTAAGTTAAGACAAGTTAGATTTAATAAAACATTTATTTAATATTTAACAAAGAAGAACTTTACTTAATGGTTCATTCAGTGAATATTGACCAGTGTAAACAAAAATGATGCCAATATGTAGGTCTTTGTAGCTGGGAAGGGCAATATAGTCAGTAGAGCAGTCACACAGCAGTCTTTTCTCCTGGTGTCTTCTGCCAAGCTATTAGCAGAATCTTTCTAAGGAGTCTTTAATGTAGCTTCCTTCTAGCCAGCCACTCCCCACTTACCAGATCTTTCTAAAGCAATTTAAACCTCACACAGTTAAGTCCTTCAGTCACTAAGTTACACTAGATGACTTTCAGTTACCCATTCGTCAGTTAACCCAAACACACCTTTTTTTTTGTTTTGTATGTTAGTTTTTCCTAAATTAAAGGTCCAAATACAAGTTCTTCTACTTTAGTCCCAGTAGAGAAGTTCAGTCACACAGCAGTCCTTTCTCCTGGTGTCTTCTGAAACTAGTGTTGAACCCACCAGAGGGAGCAATCTTAGACCTAGTACCTCAAATGAGGATGGTGTGAGATCCCAGATTAGAAGAAGGCACATCTGAGACAAGCCACCGAACAGTGTAGTTCACAATAAACACAACTGTGTAATCAAGTCTTACAAAAGCAAGTGTTGGACTTTAGGAGGGCTGACTGCAAATGGGAGCCTCAGAAAAGTACAAAGCAAACAGGCGAAGAGGGTAAGAAACAATAGGGTAAAATCAAACTGCCATCAGAGGCAAAAACCTTGGGTAAAGCACATCAACAAACAAATGAAAGAAAGCCACTATATTCTCAAGAGGTGGAAGGAAAGTTAGGAGAAAGGATAGCATTCAAATATAGAAAACAGAGAAGCAGGACAGAGAACTATCATTTAAAGCAGAAGGGGCAGGAGGCAGTCAAAATAACAGAAGGTCCAAACTGAGGAAAGATAACCAACCTATTAAAGAGGCCAAAACCTTTTAGGTACAGTATGGCGAAGAAACAACAAGAGAGGAAGATGAAGCTTATTAAAGGAGGGAATGGACAGAGGTGACAGTGGGAAAAAGCAGGATACTGAATGAATATTTCTGCTCAGTATCCAAAAAGAAAGGAAGGCACCGAAACCAAACGAGAGAACACCTAGATGGGGGGTGATACCAGTCCATTCCACAGAAAGGTTCTGAAATAACTTTTCAAACTGAAGGTGGACAACAATGGGGCCAGACAGATTCACCCAGAATTAGAAAGAAACAAGAGTAGAATCAGTGACACCACTGCTATTCTCAACAAATCATGGAGGATGGGTGGTACCTGAGGACCGAGGAGGGCAGATGTGGGTCCACCACAAAAGTGGAGAAGGAAACAGGCAGGAAACCACAGACCGGTTAGTTTGACCTCAGTGGTAGTGAAATGATGGAATCACTTGAAGGAAAGCATTACCTAGAGGCCAACGGACACAGGACCCAAGGCAGCATGGATTCACAGCAGGAAGGTCGTGTCAGTCGGATTAATAGATTTTTGACTGGGTGACCAGGATGGGCTGTGTGGACATGGCTACCTAGATTTTTACAAGGCATTTGACACAGTCCACACACAGATTAATATACAAGTTAGCCAGCCTGGCGGTGGATCAAGGTGGTTGCCTGGGTAAACAATTGGCTGAAAACAGGATACAGAGGGTTATAATAAACAGAGTCACCAGTGAAGTTACTAGTGAAATTTTAACAGGGTGCAGTACTGGGACAGGTCCTCTTTAATGTCTTTATAAGTGATATTGCAGAGGATCTAGAAGGAAAAGTATGTCACTTTACGGATGATACAAAGGTCTGCAACAAGGGTTGATGCACAAGGTGGTGTGGAAAGGATGAAGGAACTTGGCATGGTTGGAGGAAATAGGCAAAAGTATGGCAGATTAGATTCAATGCAAGAAATGCAAAATAATGCAATTTGGAAACAAAAACCCAGGGGAAGAGTGCACAATGAGGTGAGATACTAACAACAACAAAATGGAAAGGACCTGGGGTAGTTATAACAGATTACTAAAAGTGGGCAAGCAATGTGAGAAGACCCAGTAAGGAGGGCTGGGGGGCTACCAGGATGCATAGGAGGCAGCATCAGTAGAAAACAGGAGATTGTCATCCCTCTGTACAGACAGTTAGTGAGACCCCATCTGAAGTACTGCATGCAGTTCTAGAGATACCATCTCACAACGAATATAGACAGGGTGGAGGCTGTCACAGGAGGGCAACCAAAATGGAGCAGGGTCTGCATCAGAAGACATACAAAGAGAGACTAAAGGAGCTTAATATGTATACCCTCGAAGAAAGGAGGAAGAGAGGACATGATAGAAACTTTCAGTACCCCAAGAGAATCAACAAAAATCAAGAGGGTAACATCTTTCTCAGAAAAGAGACATGCAAGAACAAGAGGCACAATTTGAAGATAGAGGAGGATGGCTCAAAGGTAATGAGGAAGATTTTTCATGGAGAGTGACTTGCGATGCATGGAACAGCCTTTCTGAGGAGGTTGTGGAGCAAAACAGTGGGAAATTCAAGAATGCATGGGACAGATATACAGCAATTCAAGTAGAGTAGGAGGAAGAGGCTATTGGTTAACTAAGATCTGCAGCTTATCACTTAGGTAGGGAATTGGCAGACTAGGTGGTTCAAGTAGGTCCTTATCTGCTGTCAAATTCTATGTTTCTATATGTGTCCAGTAAGGAGGAGGGACTATAACTGTGGCTGAGCCTGGCCAGCCGATCCTTTCCACTTCCCTGTCTGCCTGCTGCACTCTCACATTTTGACATTTATCCAGGGAGAGCGCGAGGGTGTACCCCATACAAGTCTATAGGGATTATTTTCAAATTGTTTTTACAGCACATTAAGCAACCTTTGATAAAAAAATGAAAGCCACTGCAGAACAGGCAGACAGGAACGTGAAAACAGATCAGCTGGTCAGTAGTTCAGCCACAGTTATGATCCCTTCCCTCCCTTACTGTATACTAGTAACATTTGTAATTCTAGTACAGACTGACTATGCCTCCACAGGAAATGGGCATTAAAGTACAAAACTGTTACAATTTAGAATCATACCTCTTACTAGGTCATCCTCGGAAGCTCATCCTAGTCAGGCGGTGTTGTACAGCGCCAGGTCTAATAAAAACAAGATGGCTATTATAGCTGATTTTGTTAGGTCATCTGACCTGGCGTGCATCACCGAGACCTGGCTTGATGAAAATGCTGGAACAGTTTTGGCAGCAGCAATTCCCGGTCGGGTACTGGTGATACAACCACGAGGGTGGATCGTAGAGGGTGGGGTGTTGCTATTTGTTTTAGAACAGAACTGGCCTACTGAGGTGCCAGTGGGAACTACCAAAACCTTGAATGTAATCTAGGCGTAGGGTGTGGGGCACAGATACTTCTCATATACCGTCCACCCAGGTGATGGGAATGTTTTCCTGGGAAGTCAGAACTTCATTGTCGACCTGACACGGGATCCCCAGATGGTTGGTTCTGGGGACTTGAATGTACTGCTCGATGATGAACTCAAGATTTGGTCAAGACCTCCTCCAGTTAATGATTTCACTGGGCTTCACACAGGTTATTTCCTCTCGAACCCATGTTGGTGGTCATTCATTGATTTGGTGTTCCTTCTGGGGATGGAGATATCCGACTTGGTGGTGGAACCGATCGGATGGTCAGACCATCACTCCATTGGGTTCAGTTTGAAACCACCCTAGTAAGTCACCCTATGGAAATGGTCTGTACCGCCCATTAAGAGTGTTTCCCGAGCTACCTGATGGCGGTGCCCTGGACCCTCGGGCTTACCGAGAGATTGCTATGGATCCAGGAGAGCTGTGTACTTGCCTATAATAAAGGCGGTGCAGGGGCCCTGGATTCCATTGCTCCTGTTACGTGTTCATCCCTCTCACTCTTACATCCCCAGGTCTCCTTGGTTGATGAGACCTTGAGGGAGTTGAGGAGAGTTGGACAAAGGTTGGAGAGGTGCTGGCGGAGGTCGAGTCTGGATGGTGACAAACTTATTTTGATGGACCACTGTGTGGTCTATAAATCCGCAATCTCTCGAAGAAGGCAGAATTCCTGTCCAGAGAGATTGCGGCTATCTGAATAGACCAGCTCTAGCTCTTCCAGACTGTGGAAGATTGTGCAATCCAATCTGTCTTCAGTCCGAAGAGCCTTTTCTCAAAACGGTGTGAGGAGTTTGCTCTGTTCTTTGCAGATAAGGTTGCAAAATCAGATCAGAGGTCCATCTGGCCCTCTCAAATGGGAGTTGTGATGGTCGTGGAGATGTCGGACACCCAGTTTGTGTGGTCTGACTTCAGCCTCCCCACAATCAGTGACATTGTGATGGTCATCCAATCACTGAAGTCCGACCAACTGTAATTTGGACCCAGGCCCCACCGTCTTACTGGATTGTATGTAAGATAAAATCATCCAGTCCTTGCTGAGATAGTCTGGGAGTCCTCGGAGAGGAGGATCTTTCAGATCCTCTTAAGGAGGCTGTAGTTAAGCCCCTTCTTACGAAGTCCTCCTTGGACCCGGACTGTCTGGCTATTTACAGGCCTGTCTCTAACTTACCCAGCTGTACATGTCTTTTGTGCCCAGCCAGGATGCTGCCATTTCGGTCTTTAACAACTGTCTTGCCGAAATCCAAGACTGGATGAATGTGAGTTGGCTGCGGTTGAACCCTGAAAAAACTGAGGTGTTGATTGTTGATTATTTTAATTTTGTTTTAAATATTTATTGTTTTATGTAATTTGTACAGGCGCCTTGGTTTAAGAAAGGCACCTCATATAAATAAAGAATGATAGATTGATTGATTAAATGCATAATAAAGACTATATCGCAGCAAATGAGAAAATAAACCAGTTGAATTTCAAAACTGGTAATGTTCTATAGTCCTTTAAATGTAAAGGAGGCATACATCATTTGTCAAACTCTAGAAATGGTACAATAAGTACTGTATTCTCAAATGCGTAATGAGAGAAGTTTTAATGACAAGATTGACTTATAGTCCTTAATGTTGCCATCTATGGAACTGGGTAAACTTGAGGGAAATCCCTTGAAAATGTAATAACACACAAGTGTCAGAATTATTTTTTATTTATTTTAATGTACTGAGATTGGTACATGACTGCCTTAGAAACAAAGCTGGAAGGGAAAGGTTTCTTCAGGTCAAAACCAACATGATCCAGCACAAGCTGTTATCAGACTCAGAAGTAACCAACTGCTAATGTAATCTTCAATTATTTCTTTGAATAAGAAATAGCGAGTTTCATGACGATGATCTTGCAGTAGATGCATAAATACCCTGAAAACAAATTTAATATAACATTGTGGTAGTCTTATTTCAGGAATTCAAAAGTAAACAGCAGGATTGTCAAGCGCATGAATGCTGCATCACTGAAAGTTGCACCGAGGCACTTGACTAGGGAATAATATGCCAGTGATCTTGTTCTTTACTCATCCTCCTCAAACCTCTCAGATATCAACCTGAATCTCAATAGTAACTTCAGTACCTTTCAGAGCTGGCTATTGCAAAACAAGCTTGTCTTAAAAATAAAATGATGACTATGCTATTCGGTTCAGGTTAAAAAATTGGTCCTGCACCCAGCCATTAGGTATCAGAGAGCTTGATGGCACTCCTCTTAACACTGTTACCTCTTTTAAATACCTAGAAGTAACCCTTGATCCCACCTTAGATTTTGACCTGCACCTAGCCTCAGTCATTAAACCCGTCAATATTCAACTTGGGCTGGCATGTAATTTGAGACATAGCCTAACATCCACGGCGAGGATGGTCATTGCACAGGGGACCCTGAGACCTAAATTGGCATTTTTTTTTTACTTTCTATTTTTCTGCACCTCTACTGTCTCCTAACCTCCACTCCTTCAGGCCTTCAAGGTGCTCTGCTCCCGACCCTATCAACTGTCCCAGGGTCTTCTCCTAGAGTGTCACACTCGCTAATCCCCTGGGGACCTTTGATGGCCCAGATTACCCCCAGGTGGGGTGAGGAGGAACCCTACCCTCCTCTATCCCTGGGAGAGCAAGCTGCACAGCGGAGTCTTCCCTTTCCAGTTGGCGGGTGATGAAGTAGGCATCGGCGGTTGTAATCTAGGAGGATTGGAGATGTTTTTCCTCCAAGTTACACCCCTGACGCTGGCGTTCAATGAGACACAAGGAGTTGAGCGCATGTTGAGACATGCATCCGATCAAGTCTTCTGCCAGCGTCGACCAATGCCGTAGCATCTCCCCTGCTGCACCATCACCCCCCCAAGTTCCCCAGTGGGCAGTGGTATTGCAGCAGGGAAAGTTTCCCAACTTACCCCAGAGAAAGAGAGCAAGCCGTTGGGCGCTCAATCCCTTCTCCTCCCAGCTGACCCCCGACGGCCCGAGTCTGCTCCTGAACCCGGGTCACCGGCGTGGTGCGGTGTGGCATCCAGCGCCTCAACCCTCAGTGCCACTGGGCCAGCGGGCATTTTTTTTTTGACCAGTTAAGTGCACTACACAAATTCTGCCTATTTTCAGGCACGACCCGGGGGAAGGGGATACAGATGAATATCAACCAGCCTTGAACCAGATTAAGCTGTTGGTGGTATTTTTAGTGAATGGGGGGAAATTTGGCCAGGGCACTGGGGAAATTCCCCTACTCTTTTCGAGAAGTGCCATGGATTTTTAACATCTACCTGAACAGGCAGATGGGACCTTGGTTTAATGTCTCATATGAAAGATGGCTCCTCAGGAGTGCAGCACCCCCCTCATGCTGCACTACAGTGTCAGTATTGGGATATTAACCCAAGTGCCTGGTGTGGGGATAGAACCCACAGCATTCTGATCTCCCGGCCTCAGAGGCAAGTGTGCTACCTGCTGAGCCACTGACATGGATTAATAGCCTTACTGGCAACTACTGGAGGGCTCCTCCAAAAGTGGGATGTCTGCTACAACAGCATTTGCCATTTTGCTCTGTCTTTACCCAAACTTACTCACTGATGCACCATATACTCCATTCTGGGATGATTTATCCCCTCAGCCTTCCGTCAGTTTACTTCCTACTGTTTTATAAACAATATAATCTCCTCTCAGATACCTGACAAATTGGCTCTACTGCTCAAACCTGTGACCTCTTCCTACCCACAGAGATCAGCTGACAAATCCCTTCCTGTCCAACTGAGATGTAAAACCAAAATGTGAGAGAATGCTTTCTTTAGCTGGGCCCCCAAACAATGGAACTCCCTTCCACTGAGTCTAAGAATCTCCCCTTCCCCACACAGCTTCAAACAGGAGCTTCGTATGGCTCTTCTAAGCTCTGAACCCTGCTCCTGTCCTCTATCCACCCACTCCTGTACTGGTTCCTCCTAGTAGCCTACTGGCTCCAACCTCTACTACTCTCAAACCTGTCTGGAAATCTTGCTATTTCCTCTCTTCTAGCACTTACTAGTTAAATGACTTATGACTGTTAATTATTTGCACTTATATTCCTGTTTTACTACATATAGATTCCTGCAAATGTACTGTCATTGCTGGAAAATTTTGTATAAGTGTACTATGTCTGACTTCAGCTTGTTCCCATGATGTTTTCTTGTATCTACTATTGTAGGTACTACATACCTCTTGTTGTAATCTCCCAGGTCGTACCTGAAAATAGGCAGCTATGCTGTCTAGTGTACCTACCAGTTAACAAAACTAAATAAATAAATATTATTTGAAATAGGGCACTAAAAAGCCGCACTTTCATTTAATAGATGGGCCCTGTTTTGGAACATCAGTGCGATTCTACCATCGAACACCAAAACTAAAACATTCAATGGCCACTGTTATATATCAACAAAGCAGACGCCCCTGCATGAACAAACGCACATAACACACATACAGTACACAACCAGCATTGTCCAGGTACAAGTTATCAACCACCACCCATGTGTAGTTGTAATCATACTGTATCAGCTTCCTTTCCAGCCAATAGCTAGCATTTGCACAAAAATTCATCCTCCCCATACCAGAGGACACTATTGATAGCTACTGCAGCCCTTAAAACATAATTTCTATCAGTGAGAACTCTGTATCTCAACATCAGACCGCAGCTGTAAAGGCATCAATGAGACATTAGATTGATTCTATACAAGGTGTCAGTTTTACCTCTGCTGGCTAATTCCTCTTCAGTAGCACTGACAGTAAAAATGTTTAGATAAGTGGAAACTCTGTTGCAGTCAGCTAATGGCTCTGTGGTGGACAAACTGCCACCATGACACCACACATGCAGTCTAAAACTGCCACTACTGTAAATGGGTGGATCCTGGCAGCTATAACCTTAAATTAGGCAATTAGCACTCAGCTCCGTTAATGCTACATGAGCTACTCTACCAGGGATTGTTGGCAGAAGTGGAGAACACCGGACCACCGGCATTTCTGGAAGGAATTAGCGTAGGTCACATCTGACTGATTGCACCAGTGTACATGATTGCATGACAGCGTCAGTCATAGTATCAGTACTTTTAAATGTCCACTTCAGAATTCATGCTCTACTGGTTGTTTTTTAGTTTGTTTGAGTTGGGGCACTCCCACCCCACATCCCCTATGTTAAAAAAGACACAGAGGGTGTGGGAGCACAGCCCTCCACTCAGACAGAGTGACAAACATGATGCCACGATGTGTACTCTGCCAAAGTAAAGCTCAGTCAGTTACTTTTTTAGTTTGTTCATTTGGGGGTTTTGCCCCTGCACCAAATGTTGAAAAATATGTGGGTGGGGGTGGCAACCCCCTCCAAACTCTAACAAACTAAAAAATAACTGACAGAGCATGCATTGCATAACTACCGTAGGGTACCCTATTTGCGTACTGGTGTCTGATTTTGAAACACAGCTGCACAAGTTTGTTTTTTTTTTTTTTTACCAGGACTAAGCTGGAAGCTTGTTTACAGTCTGACCTGGGAGCACAAGGAAGTTAAGTTATTTGCTCAGGGTCACACTGTATGCAAGTGGGGGCTGTAGGATTCAAACCCAGGTCTCCAGCTCAGAGCCTTAAACCACTGTGCTATGCTGCCTCCTCCGGTGTTCTTTACTATCGCCGGGTTCCTTTTTAATCAATAACCAGTGATAATGTAGACTATCAGGTACACATGGGGCGATTGTGTAGAGAGTCAGACCACCCCGGTTGCATAGCGCAAAAGCTATGGGAATCGCACGCTGCTTTTCGCTGTAAACGTAAGCTTAGCATAACTAACGTAATGAGACACACGTGTCAACTGACACAACCACAAATAAAATAAATTATAATGAGAAAGTGTAAAAAACAAACATAATAGCAGACTTAATCAATGTACTTAACCTTTCATCGGGGGGCTGTGCTCCCGCACCCCCCTCTAGTTCGGGCTATCTCTGCACGTAGGTACGCAACATGACGTTTGCTCTTTGTCAGTTATGCATTAAGCTCAGCTCAGCCGCTGGTCTGACAAACTACACAATCACCCACATAGGAAGCGTGCAGTAAAAGATTTCTGAATACAGCGCTGCTTTGGTGATCTTCCTTACCTGGTTGTCAGTTTAACCTGGCGAGGGATCTTTGCCCCCCACCAGACCTTTTATTTTTCTTTACAGGTTCAGTGCTCCCATATTGATTTGGCATTTTCCCTGTAACTTCAGGGTGATATTCCTGTGTTTTCCTGTAGATTACATTATTTCCTATGGAAGCTGAATTGCCCTGTTTTCCTGTATAATCAATGCAAGTCTATGGGAAGAGTTTTCCTGTAGATGCCTCCAAATCCCTGTAGATATGGGAGCCCTGCAGGTTAGTGTGGGGATGAACCTCAACCCAAATAAACTAATATAAAGGCAACTGTACCAAATAGTGTAGCTTGAGTGCTACGCTAATACTGTAGGTCCTAGGCAAGGGTGCCAATAAAATTCCTGGACCCAGGACACACCTTTAGGACTGCCCCACCAGCCTCACATCTCCTATTACATGTCCCCCTGAACCACTGGGCCCAGGACAGTTGTCCCCCGTATGCTCCCCTGGTCCTAGGCATACCCAATATTCAACACTACCACCCAATAATCTTTATTTAGAAGCTATCAGCTATTACCAATGACATGAGCACTTTACAAATGCCTTAGCTTGCCAACTTTGACTTCCTGACCAGAAAATAGTAAAAGCTGGCAGAAGGTAGTTGACCTCCAGCTCAGTATGCTGAGGTTATTTATTGCTTGCTGGAGGTCTGAATAAGCAGCAGAATGCTGGAGACTTGGAGGCCATGTGACAAAACAGCATTTTTTTTAAAGATGGGTCTACTTATCACATCACTCTCTTGTTCCAAGATTCCAGCACCAAACGTCCGAAATGTTAGTCTCGTGAGACTTCCCATCCCTGATTGTCTCGCGAGATTAACCACGAGACTTCCCATCCCTCATTGTCTCGCGAGATTATTCACGAGACGTCCCATCCCTGATTGTCTCGCGAGATTAACTACTGTATGCGTTTCACAGATTGTACAATTCAAACAGACTCTCCCGGGAAGTACTGCAGTTTTTCTCCTGTGCAGTGTTTCATCATGGCCTAGTCACCGAGCAGGTTGCAGGTAATGTTTCTCAATTGTTTACAGAACTCAGCAGCTGGGAGAGAGAATGAAAAGGGATGGGGGGAACAGCTTGTAACGTCTGTTTAGTGCTGTGCACTCGCTCCGTGACAAATGCTCTGCAGCTTTTAAACTTTACTGTTGGTCTGCCGCCCCCCCTTAGTGTTTGCAAACTGGAGAACATAAATCACTGTCGCGCACAGGCCTCCAGGCAGGAAACGACTCCAGCCCAGTCTGCAGCTGTCTTTACCTTTCCTTATTAATTTACCTGCACTTTTCACAGTTTGAACCTGATACGTTGTAAAAAAAAAAAAATGCGTTTTACTACCTAGAAATGTCAGAAAATACAAAACAAATCCAGGGCTAGATTTATCACTTATCAGAACCCTGAGTATGAGGAAGGCCCCCAGCGGCAGTGCAGTTTTTTTTGGTTGTGCTTACAAGCCACATTTGTTTTATTTGGAGGGGGAGTTACTGAGAAACTGAGCTGGAGCCATGAGTGAAAGGGTCATGCAGTACGCACTGCTGAAGCGCGATTCACCCTTCACTTTCATGCCTAGGCTGATACAGAGACTGAAAGATCCCTGCAGTTCTTAACTTTTGTAAGTCACTCATACCATGCCCTACAGCCTGTCTCAGCTTTAATGTGTTATGTCTTGAAACATATTTGGGGGGAGTAGCATCACTAGGCAACCAACATTTTTAAATTGTAAAAAATGCCCAGTATTTTACTACTTGGGGAGGAAGAGCGGGGTTTAAAAAAAAAAAAACGGAACGGAGCAGCACAGTGAGCCCTGTGTTCATTGAAATGGCATTTCCAAAGTAACAAGACACTGTAAGAGACTATGGTACAAAGTGAAAGCTCAAGCTAGTCTAGGAGTAATGTATTTTGTTCACCAACGTACCCCTAGAGACCAGCCATCAGTTTTGTCTCCCTGCTCTGCTTCCATTCTACAAGCGGAACCGAAGCTGTAAATTGCTTATCTCCATGCTCCGTTCTTCAGCTGCACTGGTTAACATTGCTGAACAAATTTATTGAGCTTGGTAATCTGAAACCTTGACTTTATTTTGTCCCAGTGAGTTGCTGCTGCCAGATTGTTTAGGAACGCTTGGGGATATGGTGAAATAAGCAATACCAAAGGATTGACTTACTGCCGAACTATAGCTCCTGTTTGTATGGAGTAGCAGCATTAGAGGTGCTTTCTGTCTGTGGTCAGTGGACTGAGGTAGCATTGTGTCTGACAGAGTTCCAAATGTAATTTAATCTCTTATTGCTGCTATAGGTGGGAGTGAGATCTACTGTATTATTGTTTTGAATTGGTGGCCTATAAGATGGTTCACACATTATCTCCTCTGTTGTTGGGGGGGGGGGGGCAACGGCATATATTTACTTTAGGGGACACACCTTGGAAGTGAGTGCTCCTAGTGAGAAATACGGCCGCAGTCACTGATAAGTCACGCCCACACAGAACGACCAAAATGTGTAGTTTAGTTTACACTGAGGATGTGTAAATCGTAAAATATTAAGTTTAATTGTTTAAACATATTCCAGAACAAATGACCAAGCCGGTTGTATAGTCTTGCTTTCAGTGTTAAACCTAATAATAATAAAAAAAAAAGGCACAACAGAAAGAATAAGTGAGTCTCATGCTTTGAAGTTACCTATTTGTTCGGGAGGGGGCAGTACAGTAACATGGGCGTGGAGAACTGACGTAAAAAAAAGTGCCGTGGCTAATTAACGTCGTTTCAAGGGATGACTACCATAATCCGCAGAATTCCAGTTGCAGGGCACTATGTGTCCCCTAATCTAAATAATCGCCAGGGCAGCAAGTGATTAGCAGGCTTTGGTTTGAATCTCTGGCTCTCTCCTTTTGCTGGATGAGGGAGGTCTGAGACAGTGGTAGCTCTGGTAAATATAAAAAGAAAAGTAATCACTAGGGCTTGGCAGTTTCTGCAAACTATGCTTTGCATTGTCAATGTGGTGAATTCAAAAAAGTTGGCAAAGTTCAATCTTCTCAAACTGCAACTACATGGACTTGTCTTTATGATGAAGTGAAACAATATAGCAAAGTTCACCTTTTGGCAAGGGTGAAGTGACTGAGTTAAAACTAGGAGGAGGGGCAGGAGAGGTGCACAATGGAATGCGTGCACATCCAAGTGAAAGTACAATATCATGAAGAACAGGAACAGAGCACAACAGGCTTACCATGCTTATGAGATGCACCTTTTAATAAAGAATTCAACACACACACTAAAAGCCTTTAGTGTGTACATGTTACTGCTTTGGTGAGTGACACAAACTCTGCTTTTAAGGGATGTTTACATGGCCATTTCTTGACTTAAGTATCAGTCCATTGCAGTGCTGTGAGACCTCTCGTGCCGATCAAATTTGTGATGGACCCACTTAGCATCCATGCAAATCATGCTGCAGAGGGATCATAAATATGTGTTGGGGGCGGGGGGGGGTACTGTAATTTGTTTAGCAGCACCAGCTGGGTGTGTTGGAGTGAATGGTGTAGCCTGTCCATATGTCTGCTTTCGCTGCTCAGTCCTGAATGTGTCCCAGCTCTGTAGTGGCTCCAGGACAGGCTGACTTACCGTAAACTGGTAAATGTCCACAGGGCTGCATTTGCATTGCAGCTATCAAGTTGATGCAATGGAAATATGGTCATATAAACAGGCCTTTAAAACTATGTAGGCTGTGAAGAGCCAACTCCACCCTGCCAGCACTTGGTTGCCAGGCTGGGCTATGCAAAGCACTGGCAAGAAAAGAAGTTAAAAGCGAACCCTTTCCTCATATCTTGTTGCACTCATCCAACTCTCCTTCCCAGCCTTACCACCTGTTCTATATAATTAATCCTGAATCTATATAAATATGGCTGTTTCTATGAGTTGTTGCAACATCTTTATCAATCTATCCATTTGCATATTATTGGGCAGATGGCTGAAATAGTGTGAGCCCTAATTGCCAACTCTCCTCTGCAGGTTATATGACTGACAACTAAGATGGTATGAGCCATAGTTGCTATTTCTCTTCGGTGAGTTATTTGACAAACGACATGGTCAGTTCAGTTATTGTGTAGGGATAGCATCTATTGGGCATGCTTATTCACAAGGAGGTCCCTGATGTGGAGTTTGCTATCCTTGCATGACCATTTGATATTTTTGTATTGATTCCGAAAATACCTGCAATTAGCTCTGCTCAAAAATCTAATCTTCCTTGACTGTGGTGTGGTTCTCCAAATATATTTTACCCATGTCTAAGCAGCCTGTGCCGATTGCTAACACTCTGTGTCAATGCACTCCAGCCATACAATTTTAAACATTCTAGCCTTCATTTCCCATCCCAAGAAAGTGCATTTAGAGTAACTGGTAACCCTCCAAATGCATGTCTCTGCATTAAAAACCCTTCAGCTTTTGGTGGCCTAGGAGACCCCCTAACCCCCAGCTTATTACTGAAGTCACAGGGGGCCCCACTATTACAACACTGCCCATGGCCCCAGATGTTAATCCAGCCCTGGACAAGTCACTCAGCAACACCAAACTGCAAAAAAAAAAAAATGAGGCAGGTTGCAAACCAACTGATTTTTAACTTGTTTACTGTAAATTTACTGAGACAGATGTATGCTATATGCAAAACAGCCATCCCGAAACTGTTAAATAAAACCAGCATGGGGCTGTAGTGTGTAAAGACAATAAACCTAACATTTTTGCCCTGGAACACCAAGAAATTAGGGGTTACCACCTTTTAAGAAGCCCAAAGTGGGACACTTTCTGAATCATGATTTTTAACAGGACAATTTGCAATTTATCTTTTTAAAGTATTTCAGTTAAAATATACTTAGCTGCAACTTTTAGAAGGAAGTAGTACTTTATATACTATAAGGTCAGGACATGTAGCATTTTTCATGGTACCCTGCTCAAATCAGGACTGTCCTGTGAAAATCAGGATAGGTGGTAACCTACAAGAACAAACTATTTCTAGGCAGTCTGGATTTAAACAACTTAAAGAGGTGGTTCTCTTAACTTATCTTGTCCTGGGAAATAGTCAAATAAAAACTGAGGAAAAAAATGTATACAAAGCAATGGGTTGAGACTGAGAGTGAACGGGGTGGGTATTGATGGGCCCTGTCTGCCCACTGTCTTTCTCCCTGCCATGTCTGTACCCAGCAAAACTGGAAGCTGTCGCATTCAAGTGGGTAGCTGGCTGTTGGTTCCTATATGGCATATCTGGTGGCTTTGCATGTCTTGCTTGAGCTGATGTAGTGTACAGGAATAATGGTCACTTTCCTCCCTTTGTCCATGGGACAGTTTGACTTGCCCATTGCCCTGTGTGTGTTCTTGCTGCCTAGGGTCACTTTGAGTGACAGGCTTCATGCTGATACAAGCCCCCGAAAGGGAAGATAGTGGTAGCTTTCATCCGTTTTTATGTGGTAATTGTCATTGGAAACAGAAAGTAAAGAAATGGAATTGCTGCCACCTTGCTAGCCCTGATTGAACATTCGGAACTCCTCTGTGCTTAAAAGCTGTGTTTACACTACTGGATCTGCACCATTGTGAGTGGTGCAGGTGAATTACAGTGGTACAAATCCAGCGGTGTAAATAGCTGCCGGAGCATTGTACATCTCTCCGCTGTGCTGCAGTATGTTCCCTGTTTGTGAGGGTCCATGTACCAGCTGCAGGTGTTTTGGGTTAGCATGCAGACATGTTGCTCTGCCTGCACTGCTTTAACCCCCACGCACCCAGCATGTTCAGTCAATTGTACTAGACTCATGGCCCAACAGAATTACCATATAAAACCAGAAAGCCATCAGGAACACTGCACAGCCCCCACCCACCATGTGTAAACAAACCAGCAGTGGTGTGGTTCCTCCCCTTCCTTCCCTCTTCTTTTTTTTTTTTTTTTTTATAATTTTTTTTGCCTCCAGTTGCTGACTACTGTGATCTACCTCAGGACTAACCTGTCAGGATGGTTAGTTCCACCCTGCCTGAACCCCCGGACTCAGACCCCCACTCTTGAATCCTGGCACCCCCAAAGGTAGTGCTGCCACCCACTTACAGGCACTCTTCCAAATCAGCTGCCAGGCTGAAAGGAGGAATTGAAGATCCTTGACGGGTCAAGTCCAGTGCTTGAGGGTGAGGTTTTCCTGGAGGCCCACTACTGTGCTTGCAGTTGCTTGGGCCTTTCCTTGTTCTGGTTCTCCCCCTCGCAAGACACGGACATGCAGTGACGTCCAGTGAGCATGCACCTGCCCAGAGGATGTTTGCGGACCCCCCAAACATTCAGGCAGGGCTATCCTAGATCTAGTACTAACAGGGAAGTGATCACAGATTTCCAGGTAGGTCACCTGGGGGCCAGTGACCATCACATGGTATGGTTCAGTTTGGCTACTACATCTAAATCATCCCATTCCAAGGCAGAAATATGGGACTTCAGAGGAGCTGACTTTGATAAGATGGCCAACAGAGTTAAGCTAGCCCTGGCAAAAAGAAACACAGGTGAGGAGGTACAGGCAAAGTGGGCAAGCATTAAGGATGCAATACTTGAAGCAACATCCCATTGTGTTGGACACAAAAGGAAGTGCAAAAGAAGAAGGAAACCACTTTAGTTCTCAAATATAGTAGCAGAAAAGGTCAGAGCCAAAAGGCTAGCCTTCAGGAAATATAAGGGAACGCAGCGGGGTGAAGATAGGGAGGCATAACAAACTGCCCTAAGGGGAGCGGGGAAGGCAGTAAGGCAGGCAAAGTCCCAAACTGAGGAAACACTAGCACGAACAGTAAAAGAAGGTGACGAGACTTTCTATAGATACATTAGTGAAAGGAGAAAGTCCAGAGGTGGTATTGTGAAGGTTAATGGAGAAAAGGGAGCATGTGAGGAGGACCATGTAAAAGCATCTATCCTAAATAGATACTTTTGCTCAGTATTTACTGAAGAGAAAGTAGGACAGGGCCCACAGCTGAGCACCATGGACACAGGGGGGAGGGAGGTGAGCACTACTCCCTTCACAAAAGAAAGGGTCCTACAAGAGCTTGCTAAGCTCAGGGTGGATAAGGCAATGGGACCTGATGGCATACATCCCTGGGTACTTAAGGAGCTAAAGGTGGAACTAGCAGAGCCATTAGCAGAACTGTTTAGTGAGTCTCTGACCACAGGAGAGGTCCCAGAAGATTGGAGAAGGGCCCATGTGATCCCGCTCCACAAGAGTAGTAGCAGGGAGAAGGCAGAGGACTACAGACCAGTCAGCCTTACCTCAGTAGTGGGCAAGATTATTGAGGCACTCCTTAAGGAAAGGATAGTGCAACACCTGGAATCCATAGGGGCACAGGATCCAAGACAGCATGGGTTTACAAAAGGAAGGTCCTGTCAAACTAATCTCAGATTTCTTTGACTGGGTAACCAGGAGTGGTAGACCAAGGGGAGCAGTTGATGTACGCCTACCTTGACTTCAGCAAAAGCTTTTGACACTGTTCCACATAGAAGATTGATACATAAGCTGGGTAGGCTCGTGGTCAGAAGTTGGTCAACTGGGTGGCAAACTGGTTGACGGGCAGAAAAGAGTGGTGGTAAATGGTATACAGTCAGAAGAGATGCTAGTCACAAGTGGGGTACCTCAGGGTTCAGTCCTGGGGCCAGTCCTCTTCAACATCTTCATTAGTGACCTTGCAGATGGACTAGAGGGTAAGGCTTGTCTGTTTGCAGATGTCACCAAGATCTGCAACAGAGTAGATGATCCAGATAGGGTAGGCAGAATGAGAAGAGATCCGGATTAACTAGTGAAATGGTCAGAAGAGTGGCAACTGGGATTTAATGCAAAGAAGTGCAAGATCATGCACATAGGGAAGAGAAACCCTGAAGCCACCTATAGGCTGGGAGGGGAGTTGCTAGCAGTCACAAAGGAAGGAAGAAAGAGACTTGGGCATCATCATCACAGATGACCTGAAATCATCCAAGCAGACCTCTAAAGCAGTAGTTAAGGCTAGGGGGAGTGTTAGGGTGTATTAGTAGGGGTATCACAAGTCGTAAGAGGGAGGTAATAATCCTCTGTACAAGACACTGGTTAGGCCCCATCTGGAGTACTGCGTGCAGTATTGGAGGCCACACCTTCACAAGGACATTAACCAAATTGAGGCAGTCCAGAGAAGGGCAACCAAAATGGTGCAGGGACTGCATCAGAAGACGTATGAGGACAGATTAATGGAGCTCAATATGTATACCCTTGGACAAAGGAGGGAGAGAGAGGTGATATGATTGAAGCATTCAAACATCTTAAGGGCATTAACAAGGTGAGAGTCTAACATGTTTATAAGAAAAATAGCAGGACAAGAGGACACAGCATGAGATTAGAGGCGGGGGGCGATTAAGGGGGGATGTGAGGAAATTCTTTTCACAGAAAGGGTGATGGATGCATGGAATGGCCTACCTCAAGAAGTGGTGGCTATGAATACAGTTCAGGGCTTCAAACAGGCATGGAATAGGCATAAGAGAGCAATACAAATGAGTATGAATAGATAGGCCACTGACAGCAAAGACAGATGGCACATTTATAAGGTAGTAAAATAAATGGTCAGACTGGATGGGCCTTGTGGTCCTTATCTGCTTCTATGTTTCTGTTCCTGACTGCAGTGCACCCAGCCTCTGCTGGGAGCCAGTAGCATAATGGAACTGTGCCCCCCCCCCCCAAAGGAGAGGGGAGCAATCCATTGGACTTGATGGTTCAATCTTCAGTACCCCAGGCTGGCTGTTTCCCTTCCTTTAATACTGTCCTTTTATTGTGTGTTACGTTCTGGGTTAATAGGCTGTGTGGGGCAACAAATATACTGTATTCTCACTGGTCTAAAGAGCTGATAAATAAACAAGGGACTGAGACTGTGAGAAGAAACATTAATAGTTGAGGAGTCTGAGGCTAAGAATGTTAAAGCATGAGCTGGACCTCCGGGATGGCACAGACTCATGCCACCATACCTGGGAATGTTGTACAGGGAAGGGAAAGGGGGGCCTTTTAAACTGGGAGGCAAACAGTTTATTCTGTGGGGATCTTCCTACCCTATTTACCCCCACACTTGATTCCTAAACTATATTGGGCACCTTACTGGGGGCACTGGGACTTGTTGGGAGATTGCCCATCATTAAAGGATTATACTTTTTTTGCTCCCAACCCACCTGCACACTGGGCAGTCCCTCTTTCAGGTCCCACATGGACCTTCCCACACTGGTAGCCCCCACTGGCCACATTGCATCCAGTCCCAGGGTTCCCAGATGTGTCCCTTCATCGGGCGGGTCCCCTACCTTTTGCAGGAGAATAAACCTTACTGGCCTTCCGTATGGTCCTGGGTGCTGCTGAGGCAGCCGATGAGAGCTCGGGTACTCCGGCATCAAGGATCTAGGGGGTCATCACCCGACCAACCAGTGGGCCATTTCCACATTTTTCTCTCACAAGAGCATGATGTCCAGGTCGCATGTCTGTCACACTACTTAGCTTGTGGGACCAGGTGCACTGCTGTACCCTGGACTCCACCACAGGTTAGTAGGCACCAAATTCCCCGAGAGAGAGGCAAGCAGTCACTGGACGCCTAGCCTTCTCTTCTGGACTGGCCTCCGGTTCCGGTTCATTTCGAACTCTGGTCGCCAGCGTCACCGTGGTGAGTCTTTCTGCCGCGTCAATGGGCTGGTCACACTTTCGCTTTTAGCATGGTCTGCTACAGGTATGGCTACTGCAGCAGACGAGCTTGGTCTCCTACTCTTCCCTCCCTGCCTGTCCAACATAATATCCAGGCCTAGGGAGCCCCCCTAGACACCATGGACAGGTTCTAATTTTATATATGTATTAAAAACTTTGGCCACTGGCCAGGCACTTAGCATTTTGCCATGGTGCAGCTTTGACTGCTGACTGTTCCTGCTATTTTTCTGCTCCAAACTGGGAGCTTTAACTAGCAGTGAGTATGGCTCTCTTTCTGGCTTCCTCCTGCCACATCCCTAGCCCTCAATTTCTGCTAGAGTAGTGGTTCAGAAAGGTGGAGGGAGGCACTCTCCTACCATGGCCTTCTCCAGCTCCCACTGAGCTTCTGCCTCCCCTGTCCCACCCATATGGAGCAGACTGCAAACTGAGCCCTATATGGGCTGAGAGTAAGTGTCTGCAGAAACGTTCACTTTTAGTGTGCTCATGCTAGAGGGATGGCTGCTGCAGCAGCCCCAGCTTCTTCTACTCTTGTCCCTGCTCTCCAGCACAAAATCTAGGCCACGGGAGCCCCCCTAGTTACCAGGGAGGGGTTCTGACTTTGTTTAGCATAACTGGCCTCCAGGGTACTAGCCCGCCTGGGTTACCAGTTCTAGAGAGCAAGCCTCCTAGGGCATCCCAAGCCCACAGGACCACCAGTGCTAACTTTATTTTTTAAGAGGCAGTATATCACTGTGGTTTAGGGCACTGAGATGCTAACCTGGATTTGAATTTCACAGCCCCACTCGTGCTCTCAGGTTGTACCTGGAAACAAACTTTGTTTTAGTGTGCCAATCCTGGTTAGACAATTTCCCCTTTTCCTACTTCATTAAAGCCGTTAACTTAATAAGAGGCTCCTCTAGCACACATGTTTTGCCATTCTAAAATACTGGACACTTGGCCATCCAGAGCACTAATGGGTTTTAATTGAGGATGTTCACAAGCAGCACTTTCTCTACTCTTTCTTATCATTTCTCTCTTTGTTCTTTACTTTCTATATATGTCCATTTTCCTGCTTTGTCCCAACTTTAACCTTTCAATATAAAGGTCTTCTTTTACATTGAAACACAGAGGTTGACGGCAGATAAGGACCGCAAGGCCCATCCAGTCTGCCCATTTCTTTTTCTACCTTATAAATGTGCCATTGGCCTTTGCTCTGTCTCATCTGTATTGCTCCCTTATGCCTATCCCATGCCTGTGAAGCCCTGCATTGTATTCTTAGCCACCACTTCCTGAGGTAAGCCGTTCCATGCATCCACCACTCTTTGTGTGAAAAATAATTTCCTCACATTCCCCCTTAATCGGCCTCCCTCTAATCTCATGCTGTGTCCTCTTGTTCTGTTGCTTTTTTATATTTAAACATGTGCTGTCCGATACCTCTTGTATCTCTTGGCTCTCTTTCTTTTGTTGTTGTATTTTCTCCATGTTGACCTAAATATTCTTTATTTATCAGGTATGCCAAGATGCTGATTCCTTCCTTCCCCATCAGATAAGTATCATTCTAGCCACAACTTATTCTTTCCACCCTATTTACTCTCTAAGAACCGTGGATCCTTTGTGATTCCTTTTCTTTATTTATATTTTACAGGTCTTTTGGACATTTTCCCTTAAAGAGCCACCTCCTGGCTCCCTAGTATTCAGGTAGAGACTCTCTTGAGTACCCTAAACATGGCCTGCCTGGAGTTCACCTGGAGGATTGCTTGCCCCAGCCCAGGTAGCCACAATTAAATCTACATATATATATATATATATATATATATATATATTTTTTTTTTAATTAATGCCTTTTGGGCTTCTGCTGTTGCTGCCACAGCTATCTCTGGGCCTCCCATCCTAATGTAAACTCCTGCCCCTCAGCTCTCCCCTCAGGATTCACTGAAGCTGCAGATGGCTCTGTCTCCCCTTGAGGAGCGCTAAATCTTGCCTGCATCCTGCAGCCCTTATAATAATATTTGGCCCTCTAGCATTCCTAAAGGCATAGTGTGGCTTAAACTATGCAACACCTCTTCCCCCATTCCACTTTCTCTCTACTAGATCCCCATCCCCTTGCACGGCTCACTGCATCCTGGAGGGGTAAAGACTCTGGCTTCCCACTACTCCCCTATCTTCCCTTCTATGTTACCCTACCCCCCTCCCCTTAGACCATCAATACTTTTGTCTGCCAGCTCTCCATCCCTTTGCAGGGTTCTCCGCATCCTGAAGGGGGTGTCGGCACTGGATTCCATCTCCTCTCAGCCCTATGTTCCTCCTTTCTCTGCCAGTCCCCCAACCCCTTGCAGGGTTCTTTGCATCCTGAAGAGGGTGTAAGCACTGGCTTCCCTATCTCTCCCCATTAGTCTGACTATACTTTCCTCTGCCAGCTCCCAATCCCTCTGCCACTGCAGGGTTCTTTGTCTCTTGAAGGGCTGAAGGTAATGGCTTCCTTTCTTTTTCCACCATTCTACCCCAAATTCTTCCTTAACTACCCCTCCTACCTCCCACTATCCCTAGCAACCCCACCCCTAGTCCATGTCCCTGTATCCTCTTCCACCTTTCTCCTCTATCGTTTCTAAAGCCCTCTCCCTTGTCCCCTTCTCAGCACCTGGGGGAGGTGAAGGCCTGAGCCTCTCCCCTCACTACTACACCCATCTTAGGTATTTTAAATACTGTCTAACTCTGTCAATCAGCTAGCACTTGGCTACTGTCATCCCAACCAAGCAATTACTCCCAGGCCTCCTTACAATCTCAAAGTACTATCAGTCTCTACATTTTATCACCTGGTTTAAGTCAACTGTCCTATCCAAAAATGCTGTACTTGTCATGAGACTGTGATGTAACACATTCATGTTTATTTACCTGGTCTGTTACTGAAATGTATAGATTTTGCACGCTGCACTAGTTCTTAATTATCTACTACTTGTAATGTTTTTCTTGTAAATGATTGTCTGATGCTTCTTCCTATGAACCACCCCCAAAAAAGAAAAAAAAGATGCTGCTGGAAATGAGCTATTAACAGTTCATGTTTTCTTGGTGAATCTCATCTAAATAAATTTATTTTATTTAGCTTTTGTTGACCGGGTAAGTGCACTAGACAAATCCTGCCTATTTTCAGGCACGACCCGGGGGGAGGGGGATACAGATGAATGGCAACTGACCTTGAACCAGATTAAGCTGTTGGTGGTATTTTTAGTGAATGAGGGAAATTCCCCTACTCTTTTCGATAAGTGCCATGGGATCTTTAACATCCACCTGAACTACCACCAATCCAGGCAGATGGGACCTCGGTTTAACGTCTCATCCGAAAGACGGACTTTAAATAGTAAATTAAATTAACAGGATTAAATAAACACCTGTCACTGCTACTTCTGCCATGCTCTCTTCTCCCATTCTTACAACCCCCCAAAATTCTGGCCATCCTTTCTTCTCCCAGTTTTACAACCAACCCTCTCATCCCGGCTTTACTATTGCTGTGGAGGTGGTTATTTTTACTCCCTTGCAGCTCCTGCCACCTCTGCACTCCTTTCCTGGCTGCAGCATTACTGTGGAAGTGGTTTCACTCCATGGCAGCTCCTGCCATCTTCCAGACCCAACTTTCAAAACTGCTGTTGCAGCCAGGGGATGTGGCTCTTCCATGGTACTCCTTGCTGTTGCTTCAGCCCCTTGGGGCATAAACAGATTCTGTTGCTGAAGTGATGGTTTGGGAAGGTGAGGGGAGGACTTCCATTATTGGCTCCTCCACAGATCCTTACTTGAGTCTCTCTCTCTCTCCCCCCACCCATGTAGAGTGGGCTGCAGCCTGAGATCTGTGGGCTAAGTTACATGTGCCCGTATGCACTTTCACTGTATCATGATTGCACTATGTGGCTGGCTGCAGGTGCAACACAAGTGTATTCTCCTCCGGCCACTATTCCACATCAACTGCACCTATACAAAACTATAGTGCTCAAAAAGCCCCCACTAGACCCCAGAGAAGGATATTAATTCATTTCAGAGGAAAATTGGCCTTAGCCACAGGGTACTAGACAATCGGGGCTACTATTTTACTTTGTACCCCCCCATGGCATTCCTAGCTTGTAAGACTATCAGTACCATTCTTTTATTTACCAGCCGGCCTACTAGCCCACCTGGCTGTCCGGTACAGTACTGGTCACAGGGCCACCAATAGGAGCACAGGGTTTTTTTGCCTGAGCCTCCTCCCAAGCCACACTTCGTTTTTCCTTTGTTTTTTTTCCCCAGCTAACCTAATTTTATTTTATTTGACATGTCTGATTGGGCATCGACTCCTAACCATTAGATAAGTATAGTTCTATGCCTAACCTGCCTTTTCCATCCCTGCTGTACCATGTAAGAGCTATGGATCCTTTGTGACTCCTTTTCTGTGGTGTTTTTTTTTTTTTTTTTTTTAGGTGTGGTGGACAATATCCATTTGACATTTCTACCTCTGGCTCTTGCAGCGCTCAGATAAGACCCTCTACTTAATCTGTATTGGGTGGGTTGACTTTAATGGTATGCCCACACCCATTGCATGCTGAAGGTAGGGCCACTAGCTCTTGAGGCCCCTCTAGCTATGGTGTCATACTCGCTGTCATACCCCTATTAGCCCTGGCAGCAGGCTTTCGAGCCACATCCCCAGCTTCAGGTTTCCCCAACCCCATAGCAATGCTTTTAGGCTCCTGACTGCCCCAATCCCACTCTGTATTCGGGGTGTATAAAAACAACTGCAAACATTAGACCCACACTTACCTAATGGTGTATGTTACCATTGTGCTCAAGATCTAGAATGTCACAGGATATAGATGTGTGGAAGAGAATATGGCAAAATTGCTGTAGAATTATTAAACAGGATAGACTCGGATGGTCCAGTTTAACATAATGCATAATTTATATTATACGCCAGTAAAGTCATATAAATGTGGGCTTATCCCTTCTCCTCTCTGCACAAGGTGCCAGGGGGAAGAGGGCACATTGCTCCATATGCTGTGGACCTGTCCGAAAATCCGGCCCCTTTGGCAGGCTGTGATGAAGGGGATTGATCCCCTTCTTGGTTTGCAGCTGCTTACCCCTGAAGTCTGCTTAATATACCTGCTTCCCCAGGAACTCCAATACGGTGAAGGGCCCACATTGCTTTAGTGGCAGCGAACGTTAAACTGATAATTGTACGACACTGGAAGGATGGTCAAACACCCTCGGTTACAGAATGGTGTAAAGAAGTGCTACTGGCATTACAATTAGAAAAACACACTGCTTATATGAGGCATAGGGGAAATGCTTACTTAGCCCTGTGGGGGCCCACTTGATGCTGCACTGGCAGTATGGAAGCCCTAAGAATTACTACCCTCTTTCCTTTATACTTTTTCTTTTTCCTTCTCTATATCGGATGGATGGAGATAGTACTCAGTTAATATTATTAGATATTGCACTTGGCTGGGAGGGTTGGGGGGTTATATAGATGTGCTTTGTGTTGCCTTTTCTTTCTTTAGCCTTTCCCTCCTTTATCTGTTGAACTGTGAGAATTGATATGAAAAATTGAGCTGGAGACAACTTCTTATGTACTATTGTAAGCCATTGAGAATGTATGTTAAATTTACTTTGATCGAAGCTCAAATGAAGTATATTTAATTAAAAAAAATAAATTCCAACACAGATAAGTAGCTACAGTTTGTGTGCTGGCAGCATTTGTGGATTTTTTCAAGCTACTTATCTGTGTTGGAATATTTATCCTGGACATATGTTGCATGTTACTGTGGAGTGCGCTTACATTTTGCGTTGGTCATGGTGGTTGGTTAAGGATACAGTCATCCTGCAGGACTTCCTACAGTACTGGCACAAACAGTTTCAGAAATTCTTTAGCTGGTGCCGGTGATGCCCTCAGCCCACCAAGGATATTAGGGTCTCAAGGAGAGAGGGAGATGACTGGACTCAGAATCTTGGTGTATGGTCAGTCTAAGTGAAACAGAGTACAAAGACAAACTACTTATTTCACTAGTAAAGTAACTGCAAAACACTTGGGTTCAGTTGATGATTTTCGAATCTGACAAATTCTGATGTGGTGATCACTATCCATCCAAAGTAATTGTAGCAATAACGAGATAAACGAAATGGGGGTATTGAAGATATGTGTGTGGGGTGTGTGTTTTTTTTTGCTTTTTCTTAACTTTCTCTTACCCACCTTCTGGGGCATCTCTCATGTTCCCTCTCTCGACCTGCAGCTCATGACAGCCGACCTGAACCGCAGCTCCCCCAACTTCTGAATCGTTATCAAGACTACCATCTCTCTCTCGGACCCTTGGTGAAGCTGGGAGTTCGCAGAGGGTAAAGTTGGTGGGTGCGGCCAGGATTAGGCGTGTGGGCTTTAGCATCTGGAGTTGGCTGTCACCTCACCCAGTTGGAACATTTTTTTTTTTTTTTTTCCCACTTGTTTATGCCCATGATTCCCCCACCGAGCTCGGATGTGCAATGACATCTGGAAACGCATGCTATAACTCTGCCCCACTACTTGCTGCCCTGGTGTGTGCAGTGCCTCCAGTCATCACTGGGGGGGCACTGCAATCCCAGGCAAGCGTGAATCCCTTCCCAGAGAGGAGAGCTGTCCTCCGGATGCTCGATCGTCTCTCTCCCTACCGACCCCTGGTGGCCCAGGCTCATTCCTGAACCTGAGCACCGGCGTGGCGCAGGGTGTGGCATCCAGAGAATCAACCCTCAGTGCCACTGGGCCAAAGATATGGGTTTTAAGAAATGACAATGGATTATTTATGACTATTTAGCTTTTGTTTACCAGGTAAGTACACTAGACAAGTCATTTGCCTATTTTCAGGTATGACCCAGGAGAGTACAATGAAATACAAGTCCATACAGAGGACAACATAACACACAAGTTGGGCAATATACAGAATTAGAACCAAGTGAACACAACACAGCAGACAGCAAGTACAATTAAGATATGAACAAGATATAGACGTAGGGACACCAAGGCTATGAAGAGTAAATTTAACAAATTCTGTACATCTCGGAGCCACAAAAGCAGAGCTGCAGTCAAAGTATCTCCTGCAACAGAGTAAATACATAGTTGCGCAAGGGTGTGGCCGAGGCGATATTCAATGAAGTTGCGCTATTCATTCACATATCTGGACTGCCTTGTACGGTATGGGCTGCACGTCCATTGGCTCTTGCTCTGAACCAATGGGCGTGCAGCCCCACCGGGCAGTCAGTTGGCGGGGGTGGTGGATGCTGTAGGGGACAGGTGGTGGGGCTCCGTGGGTGGGAGGCCACTAGATCACCAGGGTAGGTGGTCCGGGGGGGTGGGTTGAACTCTTTTCTGCCCGCGATCGGGCCAGTCAGGGAGGGGGGTTACTATATGCCTGCGATTGGGCTGCACAGGAAGTACGTCGAGGGCCACTCACAGGTGGCAGCTGCTGTGTTGAGCCTTGCAATGTGGCAGCTCGCCTGTGGGTGGCCTCGACTTACTCCTTATTTTTTTGCTCAAAGTTGTGCAGGCACAGGTTGGGCGTTGCACCTGCACAACTCTGCACAGCCCGCTGAATATTGGGCTGTGCAGTTAACATACTAACATACTATTTGCCAGCAGATTAGGCCTTATGGTCTATTGAGTCTGCTCGAACCTAGATCCTTAGTTGGGTGCCGAGACCCTCCCATCCCTTGTGCTCCCGAAATCCCTATCATCCATCCCCACCCCCTACAGTTATGCATGGTTTCTCCCCCTCCGGTTCAGCATGCCTTCATTAGCATTGCGCTGTTGCTCAGCTTGACGGGGGGGGTGGGGCAACTGCCTCCTGCTGAATATGGCAGAATGGTGCAATTTTGGACTTGCGCAGGCGCAACCCCTTTGAATATCCAGCCCATTATGTGCAGCTCAGAACCCAGTCAGGCAGGATGCTTCAACAGGACCTGCACAAGGGTACCAAAAGGGCATGTAAGGCCCAGTGCAGGGGACCAGGTTGGGACACCCACACGCAGAGGAGAGCTTCAGGTAATTCCACTGGGAGCCCTGGAGGCATGACTGGCTGCATATGCAGCAAAATATGTAAATGAGCGTGTTTTGCCTACATTTGGATTTTTTTTTTTATATATTCTGTTTATATTGGAAATGCATTCAATTCGAGGATAATGCATTTACAATGTAAATAGAATCTTTCCAAAAGAAATCCAGATGTAAACAAAACTTAGAAACATAGAATTTGACGGCAGGTAAGGACCGCTTGGCCCACCTAGTCTGCCCATTTTCCTACTGAACAGATAAGCTGCAGATCCTAGTTAACCAACAGCTTACTTCCTCTTATCTGCCCCTAGCTAAACTTGCTCATTTACATATTTCGATGCGTATGCAGCCAAAGGTAAGCCATAAAGACTCCATTAGGATTTCTTTTGGCTTAAAACTAAACATTTTTTTAGATTTATTAAAAATCCAAAAGAAATCCAGGATTGAAAATGTGCATATTTGCTCTTTAAATAAAGCCAAAAAAAGAAAAAAAAATCCATTCAAAAAAGCATTTTTTCACTTTTATCCAGCCAGAAATACAGAGGATTAAAAATTAGCATATTTTGTTGCATATACAGCCAAAACTAAGCCATTCGAAAGATATGAAATTACCATACAGATTTTGCTGGACTAAATAGTTTCAAGTGAACTTATAGGGAATTTAAATCTTAAGAAAAAGGTAAAAGTAAGTCGGTGTTAATCCGCAATTTTTGGTAAGGGAAGAGTATTTTCAGATTTAAAGGTGGGGGGAAACCAAGGGGCGCTGAAATGAAACATGATGCTAGAGGAGGTGGTATCTATCATTGAGGTCAGTAAGCAACTTCAAGGGAGGGTTCAAACTGAGGGTCAACATATGGTGTGGGTGAAAGGAGGAGGAAAAACAGAAGCAGGTAGGTGGGGCAGCTGCGGTGTAAAAGTCTGATGTTCTGCACACTTGAGCAGACTAGACAGACCGTAAGGCCAGTATCTTCTGGAAAGTTCATATATGTTTGCATTTGCACAGCACTTGAACTCGCCCAGCAGCACTAACAATATTCAAAGAGATGGTGCTCATTGACTGAGTGGTGCTATCTGAATATCAGTCCATATTTGCACAGCGCTAAATTGATTTGCGCTGCCAGTGCACAGCGCAGACCAAGGCTGCATGTGGCCACATTCGACGGTGCTACCAGAAATGGGATAGTGCCCAAGGCTCCTGTGGGCCATATTCAGCCTAGCATTCAAATGAACTCATGGGGCATGCAAGGTGCTAAGGGTCAGTTGTATGCCCATTATGGGCTAATTTTTATGGGGCACACCAGCCCTTTAGCACCGCAGTCCATTTCAAAATCACTTCTTGGTGGTCCAGTGGCCCCTCCATGCGATCACCGTATGTACCACTTAACAAATGCTCTGGTCTCCCTCTGCGTCCTGTATACCACTTTGTGATATTCTCTGGTGGTCTAGCATCCCCCACCACCCAACTGTACACCCCATTCACCTGCTGAGGACCCCCCCCCATGCACTCTGACTCCCCTTCCTGTGAAAGCAGTGGCAAGCACAGCAATCCACATCTCCTCAAACAGCTGCTGCCTGACAGTCATGTACATTTCATTGCTTTTATGATCAATTTCAGACCATCTATCCCATAAATTTCTAAATACATTAAGACCCCTTAAATGCCCCATCTGCATTTTTTAGCCCACCTAAGCCAAAATTATCAAGCCTGCAGACACATTAGCCAGACACCTAAAACTCTTTTTTAAATAAGGAAAAATGCCCAAACTCCTATAAAATATTAAGCACTATGCCTTTAACTTTCTTTTTGTGAATTGTTACTGTAGCTAAATTTTCTTTTGTGCAGTCCTCGTATAAAAGGCCGCTGCCTGTACTTTTGTATGTGTGCTGCTGAGGTCTAGGGTGGTTGTTGCTGTAAATTAAAACTACTGAGCCAGACTCATGGGCTTGTTTTCTTGTTAATAATATTTTATTGAAATAAAAGGTAAAAGTTAAAATATCTGCCATACATTTACAAGAAACAATTCACGATGAGCAGATTCTGCAAGATTTGAATGCATAGGACAATTGAAAATTCTAATGGCTAACACAACATTAACCCAAGTGCTTGAAATTCAGTGGCTGGCTTCCAGCACTGAACCCGGGACAGGACAGAGTGCTACTTCCGTTAGTGCTGCCTACAATATTAGAATTTACTTCCGGTGCTATTCTAATGGCTGGAGGAGCACACAGTGCCTTAGCCCTCGGGGGATCTGCACGAGTGAGAGAAGGCAACAGTGAGGTAAGTTTTAAAGCAGTGTTTTTGCTTGTTTACACTGTGGTTTTAGTCACTTGTCCAGGCAGTCAAACTGTGGCCTGTAAGCAGAAAAAGAAGAAAAAAAACTGCAGAATTGGTGTCTGAGCGTAGGTAGGCTTTTCAGCAGCAGCTTACTTGTGTGTGCATTTGGTCTGCTTAATTAGCCTGCTTCTTACAAGCAGTCCTTCCCTTCACCCCCAGCACATTCCAGCGTAGTGCTTTCTTTGAAATAAATCACTCTTTCATGGGATATTTACGGCAAGGCTTGGAGGAGGTTTATTTTTGATTAGTAGCAGTTTGTTGCCATGGGAATACACTTTGTGTGAGCCTTGCTGGCAAATATAAATGAACTTCTGCTTGAACTCTGACTGTCCCAGAATTCAAGGTAGGAGAAAAAGTATCTAGTCTTCATTTCCAGATCACTGTTCTGTCTCCATTTTATAGCTGCTAAATTATGGTTTCCAGAGTGAAACTTCTGGTGAAATTTATGTATATAGGTAGAAGATGATGAGAAGACAGTGTAATTTAAATTAGAAGAGGACTTTTTTGGGGCAGGCAATGACGTTGCTGCTGTCCTGACAGCTATCTGGGTTTTGATGCATTGGGTGGGGCTCACTAAGTATCCACCTTCTCAATGTGCAATATGCCTACTCTCAGGAGTTTGTGGTGAGTGTCCCACCCTGGAACCCATATATTTACCAGTAGCACACTGAAATAGAGTGCAAGCTAGTGTTTGAAGCAATAATGATACAAATGAAGGTAGGGACAGGGCAAGATTAGCATTTAGATCACTGAATTGTGAAGCGCGAAAACCCAAGTTCAAATCCCACTGTAGCTGCTTGCATGTGGCCCTGAAAAAGTTTACACCTACCAGTGCGGCCATCCGTCCCTCCCAGTTAAATAGCAGTACAAGCTAGTGTCCCACTGTAAATGTGAGCCTACATGTTTGTTTGGCTATTCTGTTTTCATAACTGACGTAGGTGAAAAAGCAACCTAATTCTACACTTCATGGCCCTCAGTTTCTATCATCTGCTCCAGACACCAAGTTCAAAGGAACAGAGTTTTTCTTTTACTGAGGGGACATATGAGCTCAGATCAGTCCCACCTTCAGTTTTTTTTTCTTTCCCTATTTAGCACTGACAAATGCACAGTATATTTATTTATTTTTTTCTCAAGTATTTTAGCTCCACTCCTCCTGATCTGTCCCCTTCTGAATGGTCTGCGGCTTTTACGATAGGCAGGGAAAATGGGCAGAATGGATGGACCAAGTGGTCCTTATCTGCCATCAGTTTTTTTATGCATCTGTGGGGTCCCCATCCCTGTCACCCAGATTCTCTTGTACACCCATCATCCTCTACCACAGAACCATAGAAATATTCAGTAAGCAGTGCAGTGGGTTGCCATCCAGCTGCAGTCAGTCCCCCCCCCCCCCAACCTTTTTTCTGTTTGGGACCACATTGCGGTAGTGACACATTGCGCTCCATTGTTCTGTGCAACAGGACTGTGGAAGTGCTCAGTCAACAGTGCAGTGTCTGCAGGGAACTGGGCTGCCATCCAGCCAAAGTTGCACTTTTCCCGCTGGGACCACGTGTGGACAGTAACTCACAGAGCTGGTCAATCTAGTCTGCCCATGAAATCTCCCTATTAGTGCTCCCCAAGCACCTATTTGGGGTGGGGGTCATCATCCACACTCCTCCCTTACCTGTTATACCCATGTGTTCATCCCATGCATTTTTATTTGCAATATGCTATGCTTTTTTCATGCTGCCATACCTCTCAGCTCAGCCCTACTACTTCTGTTTACCGTCCTCCCCCAAAATGGTAGTCCAGTCCCAGGCTTACCCCCTACTGGCAGTGGCTTTCAGCCACACCAGTTTTCACAGACTTTAAGAACCCCCTGAGTTGCGCCCCCCCCCCCAGGTAGGGCCACAGGATTGAACTGCACCGGTGGAAACACACTGCTCTGCTGCTGAGCAGGGACTTAGAAACATGGCCCAGTGATGGGGAAGTGGGCACCTAGTAGGGACCTAAGAACAAGGCCAGGTGATGGACAGGTGGGGCATCATTGAGGGAGCCAGCAGCATTTTTACAAACTTTCGTCCCTGAGAACGGGGCGCATAGCAGCAGCGCCATGAACTTTGAAAACAGACCAGGGAACACTGAAGAGTCACAGTATTCTCCTGTTGCCTCGCGCGCCACAAGTACTGTGCCAAGAGTATCAGGGTGGCTCTGGGGGCTGAGTTTAGTGTGTGTGTGTGTGTGTGTGTGTGTGTGTGCGCTCTGTCTGTGGCATACAAGTCCTGCAGTGACTTTGTAAAGCAACTACTTTTCAGTTAAAAGAATTGCCATATTTTAAAAAAGTACATGAGACTGCAGTTACAGTCCAAAATAAGTGTTTATTTCATGATTTAAACATCAGTACTAGGCAAAATACTTTTATTACATAATGAAACACTGACAGTACTCAAAATGAAGCAACCCCCATTAATTGAAAAGCAAACTTCCATATGAAAAGTGGAGTGATTTGAATTTAAATACTAGACATGGATATTTAAATTTCTCAAGTGGCCAGTACTTTTCATAAATAACCCACCTTTGGGAACTCAGTGGTATAAATGTTCTTTCTATTGCTAACTGATATGGAGAATGCCAGTGGAGCGGAGCAAACCGATAGAGGGAATGTCTGATCGCTTCTCTTATGAGCAGGAGGCACTCGGCCATTTTAGCTTTGCTGCCACTATCTGAAACCTTCAGCCCCTGCACAGTGCTTTACCTGACAGTGGAAGGCTGGAGGAGCACAGATGTGTGGAAGTGCATGTCTTTTAAAGTTCCTCTGGCAAAACAGAGGATCCCCCTCTGCACCAGGACCCCCAGACCACCAAATCGAGGTCCAAGGACACAGACAAGGGACCTGGGAGGCCGCAAAAGTTGTTTTTAAAAAGCACATGTAAATAAGCTGGCTGCTGGGAACTGTAGTCCTGCCCCCCCAACCTACATTTCCTAGCCCCCAAGAGCAGCAGTGCTACCATGCTTCTCAACTTTGTCACCGAAATGAGGGTCATGGACATTTTCTGGTAATCACGTTGAGGGACATCAGACCTTTAGAATGAGGGACACCTCCTCAAACCCTAAAAGTACAAGTTCTGAGCACTGTGGGAATTGTGTGTACTTGTACAATGTTTATTTTTGATTTACCATGTTACAATATGATTTTTCGCTTTGCTGTCTTAATTTACATAACGTCCTCTGTGTGGGCAGCAGCTTTTCAGTAATGGACAGGACACTTAAGGGTAAAATGAGGGATGTACCTCGTAATAAGGGACACTTGAGAGGTATGAATGCCATTTTTATTTATACAGAAGTACACCACTATAGACAAAGGGGTTTTAGCTGAGCCCCCTTCCCCAAACCTCACTCTTTTGACTGGGCTTTTGTTCTTTTATTACGTTTTTATTTTTAATTTTTTTTTTAGGTGTGATAGGACGGGGGTTCTTAAACCTTATCAGATAAGTATATTTTTATATCTTTCCTGTCCCTTCCTCCCTTCTGAAAACCCCTAAAGAGCTGCAGATCCTTTCTGACCCCTTTTCTATCTTTTATTTTACAGTTAGTGTACATTACACATTTGGGCACCTACTTATGGCTCCCTAGGGCAGGTAAGTCCTATATTTTACTTATTACTAAGCTCTTGGGATGAACATATTATGGAGACTATGAGGGTGTCCAGTCTGCCACAGGCTAAGGAGTCTGGAGGGAAGACTGCAGTGCCTTGGTAGCGAGCTGGAGAGGGTTCTGGCAGAGAGAATGAGAAAAGGGCCAGGAGGGCCTCACCAGGAGGTAATGGGAGGGAGCATCAGGAGAAGGACATTAGGTGGAGAGGGGACAGAGGGAGTGCAGTTTCACATCTGATAGGGGGTCAAGCGTTGAAAGCAGGTCAAGGGACAGGAGGAAGAGTCCACTGCAGGACAACATGGTGGTGGCAGGCAACAGGTTTGCCGAGCTGACAACAGTGGTGGAAGAGGGGGAGTTAGGGGAGTACCAGGAGAGGGAGACGGGGGGGAAGGGAATGGAGGGAACAGGGGTGGGTCAGGCAGTAAGAGGAAGGTAGCAGGAGGAGAGGGGCACAGCTGAAAAGGAAAGTGTCAGCAGTAGGGGTGCAGGGGAAAGGGACACTGCTGATGGTCAGAGGGTACATAGCTAAAGGGGGACAGGGGCCAGGGCGCATGAGGGGAAGATGGATGGTAACATGGGACCGAGGGATGGGCATGGGAATACATGTCAGGAGGGGAGAGTGGGGGGTCAGTGGGTGAAGCATAGTGACATAAATGGGCAAGGAAGGGCAGATGTTAGTAATGGACAAGGAGGTTAAGGGGGAGGGGTGGAATGGAGCTGTGGAAGGGGGTGTGCTAGTGGTGGGGGACTCTATACTTAAAGGGATCAGATGGGGGCAGTAAGGAGGAAAGACATAGTCTAATATGGCCAGGTGGGTCTATTCCCAGGTTGGTGGCAGGCTGGGCAGGCAGGCCATTCTCAGCTGCACAGGGAGAGGACTGAGGACACTGCATGTTGTGGTGCATGTAGGTAAGAATGACCTCTCAGAGGTAGTAAAAGGGAGGTTCAAGGAACTGGGGAAACTGTGCGAGGAGGAGGAGGGGAAATTGGTGGCCTTCTGGGAGGTGCCCCCTATACCCTGTGCAAGTAGTATTGAGAAGGATGGAAGAATGGGGAGCTCAACACCTGGTTGCAGGAATGGTGTCATATCATGGGGGATAGTAGGGGACTGACAGTGGACAGTAATACCCTGTATGCAGGGACAGGTTTCACTTGAGCAAGGAGGGGAGGGAGTATTGAAGCAGGGCATGGAGGGCATATAGCAACAAGGGTAGCTTTAAACTAGGAAGGGGGTGGCAAGTGGAGCTGGGTGGCAGGGTCAGTGAGGGAAGCAGATGAGTTTCCCCCCCAAAGCTACAGGGGAGGTCATCAGGGTAGGAGCAACAGGGGGAGTAAATCAAGGTGGAGAAGGGCTAGGAGGAGGATGGAGAGTAGTGTCACTAGATGCGAGGAGCCTGGGAAAGAAACCAGCCGAGTTGCAGGCTCTCTTGGCTGTGGGGCAGGTGGACATTGCAGCCATAATAGAAACTTGTATCACACAGTACCAGGACTGGGATATGATGATCCCTGGATACAGGCTGTTCAAGAAGGACAGGGCAACGGAAAGGTGGAGGGGTGGCAGTTTATATAAGGAAAGGAATAATGTGCATAAGGGAAGAGGGGAGGAAAGGTAGTAGAGAGACCCTGTGGATGCAGCTTTAGGATCCAGAGGCAGGGTACTGAGGATGGGGGTAGTAAGTGGTACGCGAGGAACTGGCAGGTAGGTTTAGCAGCACCACTGCTGACCTTGTTCAACACCTCTCTGCACAACAGGATGTGTCCCTCAGGACTGGCGGTTAGCCCACGTGGTGTCTATTCAGAAAGGTGGTCCAAGGGATGATCCAGGCAACTGCAGACTGGTGAGCCTCACATCAGTTTTGGGTGAGCTCATGGAGACGATCCTTCAGGAGAGACTGGTAATTTGGAGGACACTGGGCTCCAGGACAGACAGCAGCATGGGTTTTTCTCCAGCAGGCCCTAACAGACAGACCTGTTTGAGTACTATGAATGGGTGGTCAGGGAGCTGGACAGGGGCAATGCAATGGATGTCTTATACTTGGACTTCAGCAAAGCCTTTGTTTCAGTGCCACATGGGAGGCTAGAAGGGAAGCTCAAGATGCAGGGTGGGTACCAATGTAACCCCTAGGGTGGTGCTATCCTATATACCCCCCTGCCTGCATGCTCTAGGCACAGGTTGTGGGGTCTGAGCCATTGAATGGGTGCTTCCATCCTGAGGAATGGCTCTGGGGTAGAGTGACTGCTGTTGGTGTAGTCCTACAGGCTGCTACAACCCCCACCGACCCCTCTAGTGGCCTAAACAGTATAGCAGCAAAACATTCACGTGTACTATATGGCAGTAATGACTTGCTCACTCCCCTTGCACTTACCATCAGAGCTGGATCCTCTGCAGTTTCCATGTAGACCTCCTGTAAAGTAAGACCTGTAATGCAGTAGTTCAATGGCTACAATACCCCCACCAGAAAGGTACAGACTAGCCAGATCAAATGCAGAAAGAACAAAATCTGATTTATTCAGCACAGTATCCCTATCAACTAATGCTCAACAAGTGAGTGCTTTTTACAGAGAGATTATTTATTAGTTAAGATCAACTAGTGAATAATAAATGTTGTACTAATACTCTTCTTGGATAATTGCAGAAACTATTAAGAATTGGTTAGTAATAGGGTGACCAAAAGGAGTTAGCCACTAACTCATTTGCGTGTGAAAACATCAACCAAAGCAAAATGAAGGAATAATTGAACATTATTTATTTGTGATTTCAGACAGTTGAGCATTAGGCCTATGTTTTGGTAATCCTGTTTGCCTTACTGTAGACCTTGTTACACTTGTTTGATTGTTTTAGGGATGACCCCCTAGGTCTGTTTCCTCAGAGGTCATGCCCAGCTTTACCCCCACATCCACTGCTGTCAAGGGTTCCTGTTCCCTTCGTGCGTCACCTTGCACATTTTTGCATTGAATTTCAGCTACCAAACCTCTAGACACCTCTCTTAGCCTTTCCATGTCTCTCTGCAGCCCTAGCCCCTCCTCACTTTGCCCTGCCACAGAACGTCGTGGTGTTTGCAGCGAGACACATTTTACCCTGGTTGCTTCCCATGTTGCTGATGAACATATTGAAGACTGCTGAACCCAGGACTCATCCATGGCATCCCACTGGTGACCTCCTGCCTTTGATTGGATTTCATAACCACAGCCCTCTGCTGTCTTCCTTTTAACCAGTTTCTCCCCATCTTTGTTCTTGCTGCACTAAGCCAAGTCAGACTTTATTTTAAAAAGCACTTTTCATATGCCAAAAGCACTTGCACAAAGTAAAAGCAGAAACCTACTCACAATTAAAGACGCACAGATTAAACAACCCAGATCCTCAGTCTTCTTCAGCAACCTTCTGTGAGGCACCGAGTCGAAAACCTTGCTGAAATCGAAGTAAAATTCCACAGCCTGGCCCTTATCCACTACCCTCATTACCCAATCCAAAAAATACTGTCAGGTTGGTCTGACAAGATCTCCCTGCCACAAATCCCTGCTGTTTACCTGGAGTCCACTATTTTGCAGGTAGCTCACAAAGTCCTCTGACTAGTGTGTCGCCATCAGTTTACACCACAATTGAGGTAAGACTGATAGGCCTTTAGTTACCCAACTGTTCTTTTCTGTCTCCCCTCAAAAAAAAAAATTTATGGAGTGGACTGTCTGCACGGTTTTTTTTTTTTTTTTTGTGTGTTTTGCTTTTGTGTTTTCCTTCACTTGATCCCTCTGCAGTACACAGCTGTCTTCCTTTGCTTATTTGATTATTCTCCTGGTTTCCTTCTTCTCATTTGTACTCTGCCCATTCTTTCTCCTTCTTGTTTTTCCTTGTACCTTGTGAAGGCCTTCTTTTGGCCTCTAGCTTCCCTGGCCTTTCCAGAGAACCCTATTGGTCTCTTTGTACCTGTCTCTTTTGAGTACCGCCTCATACATGACTTTGTTTGAGAAAGGCCCCATCTTCTTCCACATCCCTGATGCTGTTTACTCTTAACATGTCCCAGACCAGCTCCATCATCTGGTTGAAGTCTGCCCTTCTAAAGTTTTATTGATTTATTTATTGTAATGTTTCACCAGGAAGGCACTCTGAACAACATGTTGCTCGTCTCCCGGGGGGGGGTGTACAGTTGGGTGAAGAATTAGGCATATAGTTTAACATCTGTTTAATTTCTTTTTCAGTTATATTTGTAACAAGATGTACAGGTAAATATCAAATCATACAGTCACATTTGTGACATGACATACACTTAATTATATCATACGTGTGGAATATGCGTTTAATTACAAGTGGCATATCTGAGGAACATAATGTAGCCTTGGAACCAACTTCTTGCAGGAATAACTGTTAGGAGGCAGATTATTTAGCAGTTATTGAGTGAATGAGGTCCAGTGGGGAGACATCAAGGAGGGTAGAGGGGTAGACAGGGGAAACCAGCTGGGGAAGAAAGGCTAAAGATGGGGGGGTATTACCAGAGAAAAGTGAGCACAGGAAAAATCAGTTGAGGGGGCAAGTTAACACAGGGCTACAGCAATCTGGGAGCACTTCAGACAGAACGGAGTGCAAATTATTAGCTCAAGTGTACTCATTTCTTTAAGTGCAGTGGTTAAAGAGGGGGGCAGGAGAGAGGTGGGGGGAAGGGAAGGACGAGTCACACCTGAAACTGGCCCCTTCAGAGTGCAGAGATTGCTGCCAGTGGCAGAATGAGGCATGGACTTAGAATAACTGGCAGGAGTAGGAAAGGACAAGTTGGGTAGAGATAGTAGAGGGGGTAGTAAAGGGAAGGAGGAGGAGGGGTGGAAGAAACTTGCCTAAGACTAGGCCTTTTCAGGATGCTGAGAACCCTGCCAGAGAGCAGAGTCCGGTGAGGACGAGTTGGTTAGAGAGGATGGAGGGAAAGAAGTAATTTCCCAGTGCTGGAGCCCTCCAGGATGCTGAAAACCCTGGCAGGGGGCAGAACTAGGTGAGGACAAGTTAGGAAGAGAGAAGAAAGGATGAAGGGAAGAGGAGGGAAAGAAGAAGCTTGCCTAAGACTAGGCCACTCCAGGATCCTGAGAACCTTGCCAGAGCGCAGAATCATGTAGGACTAGTTGGGTAGAAAGGAGGATGTAGGGGGAGTGAGGGAAGAGTAATTGCCCAGTGCTGGACCCCTCCACGATGCAGAGAACCCTGCCAGGAAATAGAATTAGGTGAGGACAAGTTGGACAGAGAAAATGGGGAAATAGAAGAAGAAAGGAAAAGAGGAGGGAGGTAAGAAACTTACCCGAGATTAGACATCGCCAGGGTGCTAAGAATCCCAGCAGAGGGCAGGTTTAGGCAAGGATAAGTTGGGTAGAAGGGAGAGGAGAGAAGGAGGCTTGCCCAGTGCTAGACCCCTCCAGGATGCTGAGAACCCTGCCAGAGATCAAAACTAAGCAGGGGAAGTTGGTAATGGAAAAAAGGTTAGGGATAGGAGTGAGGGGGTAAGCGGTGAAAGGAGAGGAGAGCGTGCTGAGAAGTGGGCTCGGGGAGGAGGAAGGTTTATTCAAACAACATGTCTTGCTATATTATGACACATGCAGTGAGTCCCAACCTTCGAACTGCTCCGGAGGTGAGAGTTAACTTTCCATGCCAGGCATGGAACTTTGAGCTCGAGCTCAGTTGAAAACTCTCTCTGTTCTTCAAACTCAAACTGTCAGATTCTTTACTCCCCTCCACTGAACAGTCGCCTGGAGATTTCTCCTTCTGCTCACTTCATTTTGTCGGTTAAAGTATTAAGTTTTGTTTTTTAACCGGAATTAAACGGCAACCGTTGGTTCAAGCTCTATCTGTGGTATTTGTGGGTACTAGATAGGTTTTATATTTACTTTCTGTTGGAACTTGTAAACGGGTTTTATCGGTTCGGGTTTAAACCGTCAGGTTGTTTCTAATACATTATCTATCTTTTAGAAGTGTGGTTCCCTGTTCTTATCGGTTCTAAAAAAACTTATTTCATTACGGTTTTCCACTAATTCGCGTGATATGGTTGGGAACCGATATGAGTCTTGCTTATGGATTGCCATAAACAGGCAAGTTTTGGATAGGCTGGCACTATGTCTGAGAAACCCAAAAGAAAACCGGCCCACTGGGTTTCAACACTGTAGTGTCTGTGGGGAAGCCTTTGCAAGGCTGACCCCACACCACCTGTGTTTTTTGTCTGTGTTTGACCACCTCAATGCAGACTGCCAGATTTGTAAAGTTTTCCTGCAGCTACCCTGGATAAGAGTTGGTAGGCTCAGGGAAAGGAAGGCAAAAAAGTTGGCTGAACCGGATGGCCAGCCTGGTTCGGTTGAAACCGAACTAGAGGGAGTGCCCTCTGACCAGGGCCAGACTTCGGGCAAAAGGAGAGCCAACTCTGAAGGGTCGGTTCCAGCAAAGAGAACTAGAAAATCAGCTGGTGTGGAGCCAAAACTTCCTCTCCAACCGCTGAAGAAATAGCTAAAGCAATTAAAATTGTTCAGTCACTCTCCCCGGTTCCGACTGAACCGGTACCATCAGGTAAGTATACGGTTCGGTCGGTTCCACTGGTTCAAGAGTACGATTTTAGAAGAATTTTATGAACTGGAGGAGGGGGAAGAGGAGTATGAGGAGAGTGAATGTGGATTTGGAAGTCTGGATGTGCCCATTGAACCGGACATCTCTCCAGACAGACCTTCAGGAGTGTCTCCCTCTAGGCTTTCTGAGTCCCCTTCTCATTTTATGTTTTATAAACAAGTGGCTGAAACCCTCCAGCTCCCTATGGAGGAAGCTGTGGATGATCAAGAAGAGCCTGATTATGCAGAAATGGATATCCCAGAGTCTAGGAGACTGTCTATCCCTCTGCATAAATCTTTTGGGAAAAAGGCAGTAAAAATTCTAAAAGCTCCTCACACTATAGCTCCTGTTGATAAAAGAATGGACAAAAGGTATACATTATCAGGCTCTGATACGGAGTTCCTTACACAACAATGCAGCCATGTGGGGGTAGTGCAAGCTGCAGCCTGTGACAAGGCAAATATTCCCTTGGCCTCACACACCCCTGACAAGGACTCTAGAAGGATTGATGCCATGGCAGCATCCTTGGGACTCAGACAGGAAAATGTTATGGCTTATGTTGCTAGATACCAGAAATCCAGATGGGATACTGTTTTGGCTCTAGCAAAGCAGATCCCTGGCTAGCTTGCCAAGGAGCTGGAGCAGGTGGCCGCTGATGGTATTGAGGCATCTAAAGTGCAATTCCATACTGCAGTGGACTCTAATGATGTATCATCTAGAGTCATGGCTACATCTGTGGCTCTCCGTAGAATGGCCTGGCTCAGATGTACTAGCCTGTCACAGGATGCCGAGACTAAGGCCATGGATTTTCCTGTTGAGGGCAACTCTCTGTTTGGGGAGAAAACAGAGAATTACATGAAGAAAATGGATTAATATAGGACCACCTATAGGAGTGCACAGGCCAAGGAAAGGCAGGCCACTGCTCAAAGGCAGCCTCTCGGGGGCAGGGGCAGGCCTTTTCATAGGCCTTTACCAAGCCCAGGCCTCCTCTCAGCTTATGCAGAGGGGACTTTAGAGGAGAGGAGACGGGTGCAAGCAGACCTGCCTCCACCCTCAGCCTAAAGCCCTGCCAAGCAGGCACCTTGATGGGGTGCCCAGGGCCACCCTCCACTACCTGGAGGAGGTAGGCTGGCTTACTTTGGTCCAGGACCGGGAGTCTCTTACATCAGACAAGTGGGTCCTGGAAGTAGTAAGCCAGGGACTGGGTTCTCGGCTTCAAAAAATTTCCAAAGATGAGAACCAGATCCTTTCCACCTGCAAATCCATCAGAGGCTCTTGCTCTAGAAGCAGAAGTCTCTACCCTTCTGGCTCTCAGAGCTGTGGAAAGGGTTCCACCCCTACACCAGGGCAAAGGATTGTACTCCAGGTACTTCCTTACCCCAAAAAAGACAGGAGAATGGCGGCCCGTCCTGGATCTCGGGTACCTAAACAAGCACCTTTTAAAACCGAAATTTAAAATGGTGACTCTGGGAATTATTTTACCCTCTTTAAGGCCAGGGGACTGGCTAGTGTCCCTGGACCTCAAGGATGCCCATTTTCATGTTCTCATCAGAAGCTCCCATCGAAAGTACCTCAGATTCGAGCTGCCCTCCGGCCATTACCAGTTCAGAGCAATGCCCTTTGGCCTCACATCTGCCCCAAGGGTATTCACAAAATGCCTGGCAGTAGCAGTTGCCCACTTAAGAAGGCAAAAAATTGCCATCTTTCCTTACCTGGACGACTGGCTCATAGTAGGCCAGTCTCCAGACCAAGTCAGGTTACATCTTCAGGTAACTCAGCAACTGCTAACTTCTCTAGGTTTCCTTCTCAATCTTCCAAAGTCAGTCCTAGAACTTGTCCAGCTTCTCGCCTTCATAGGTGCAGAACTGAACACAAAAGAATCCACAGCCTTCCTTCTTCTGGAAAGAGCAAGGACCCTGATTTCTCTGGATTCCTCCTTCACCCTGCAGGTCTCTCGACCAGCAAGGCATTTTCTCCAGCTCCTGGGACACATGGCTGCTTCGACAGCAGTAGTGCAGGGAGCCAGATATCAGATGAGGGACATCCAGTTCCATTTGAGAACCAAATTAATCCCAGTGACTCGAACCCTGATCCAAGCCCTTCAGTGGTGGCAGGACCAGGGCACTTTGAGACAGGGAGTCCCCTTCACCCCTCAGTCTCACTCCTTAATCCTTGCTACAGATGCATCCCTCTTGGGGTGGGGAGCTCACATGGGCGCACTTACTACCAGGGATTGTGGTCCCTCAGGAATCTCTGCTCCACATCAATCTGTTGGAACTCTGAGCAGTTTTTCTAGCACTTCAGGTTTTTCCAAATCTGTTCAGAACAAAGTTATTCAGGTCAGAACAGACAATACCACCACAATGTGGTACATCAACAAGCAAGGGGGCACTCGGTCTACGACCTTCTGGACCGAAGCAATGAAGTTGTGGTCTCTGGCTTACTCTCTGAACACCTCCCTTGTAGCAGTTCACCTTCCCAGCAAGGACAGTGTCCTGGCAGATGCTCTCAGCAGGATTTCCCAGGGCCATCACGAATGGGCTCTGGATCCCCTAGTACTGGAGGTGGTATTTGCCAGATGGGGCACACCCCAGATAGATCTTTTTGCAGCCCCAGACAATCACCAACTTCCCCTTTTTTGTTGCAGGCCCCCAGTGTTGGGCTCAGTCCCCCTGGATGCCTTCCTTCTCAGTTGGGAAGGGAAGTTTCTCATGCCTCCCCCCCTTTCCCTCTTCTGTTCAAAGTGCTAGTCAAATCAGATCTCAACCCTGCAAAATGATCCTGATTGCTCCAGACTGGCCCAGACAGCCCTGGTACCCACTCCTTATGTCCTTAGCAGTCCATCTTCCCCTGTGTCTTCCTAGGAATCACAATCTGTTAACCTGTGCTCAGGGGAGAGTTTGGTACCCGAACGTCAAATCTCTCAATTTCAAGGCCTGGCTCTTGAAAAGTTAAGTTTGCTGACCTACACCTCTCCCAAGGCGTATTGGATATCCTGAAGGCTTCTAGGAAGCCTTCCACCAGGGCTACTTATAATTCCAAATGGAAGAGATTTTCTATATGGTGCTCTACAAAGCATATTTCCCCAGAATCTGCTGGTTTACCCACAGTCCTGGACTATATGGTTCATCTAAATACTTTGGAGCTGAGACCAGCTACCCTAAAAGTGCACCTGGCAGCTGTCTGCTTTCTTATCAGCAGGTAAACCCTCTTCTCTTTCAGCCCATCCTGTTTTCTCCAAGTTTTTCAATGGGTTGCTTCACACCAACCCCCCATTCAGGGATCCTGCCCCTGCCTGGGATCTTAACATTTGCATTGCCCAGCTTATGCAACCCCCTTTTGAGCCCTTGTCTTCAGCACAGCTTAAGTACTTGACTTGGAAAACTGTGTTTTTTGGTAGCCATCACTTCTGCCAGACGCATATGTGAGTTACAAGCATTGTCACTGGAGCCTGATTTTTATCTCCTTTCACAGAGATACGGTAGTCCTCAGGACTAACAGAAAATTCTTGCCTAAGGTGGTTTCAGATTTCCACCTTAATCAATCGGTCTCTCCCTGTGTACTTCACTGACCATTCCTCCTCTGGCGAGAGGAGGTTGCACAGTTTAGATGTCAAAAGATTCCTTAGCTACTTCATAGATCGTACCAAGGGTCGCAGGTTTGACTTCCTCCAACTGTTCCTCACTAATGGTGAGTTTGGCAAAGGGAAACCTGCCACCAAAAGATCCATTGCCAGGTGGATTGTCTCTTGTATCCAATTCTGCTATGAAAGATTGGGTAAGGTTCCTCCCTCAGGCCTGAGGACTCACTCTACCAGAGGTACAGCTGCGTCTCTGGCTGCTGCCAGGGACATCCCTATCCTGGAGATATGTCAAGCAGCTACCTGGAAAACAGTTCACACTTTTACCAAGCATTACTCCCTGGACATCCAGGCTAGGAGTGATGCTCGGTTTGGCACAGCTGTGCTTCAGAGCCTATTTCCTAAGTAGATTCTGTCCCTCCTCCATGGAGGTACTGCTGTGTAGTCTGCATATGTCATAATATAGCAAGACTTCATGATGTTTGAAGAAAAATTTACTCACTTTAGTAATGTTGTTTCTTCTAATGGAGTCTTGTTATATGATGACCTCCCCCCTGCCTGCCCCTCTCAGAACCTTTACTTTTGGGATGTGGATGGGCAGGGGGCAGTGTTGGCACTTAGTAGATGCCCACCCTGTTTTTCACCCCTCCTTTTTGGGGTGACCTGTGTTGTATCTGTCATTTTTTGGGTCTCCTGACTTGAGTCTTTGTTTTGGCACCAAAAAGTGTGTTTATATAATTAGTAGCCAGTTGGCCAGTGTAGGTTTACAGCTTCCACACAGTCTGAGTGAGTTTTGCTCGTAAAGATCTGACAGTTTGAGTTTGAAGAACAACAGAGTTTTCAACCGGGCTCGTGCTCAAAGTTCTATGCCTGGCATGGAAAGTTAACTCTTTCTCCTCCGGAGCAGTTTGAAGGTTGGGACTCGCTGCATGTGTCATACTATAGCAAGACTCCATTAGAAAAAGTAACATTACTAAGATGAGTCATTTTTTCATATGGGATGTGAGTCACGGAGAGGAGCAGAAGCACAGTAGGACGATTAAGGAAGGTTGAAGCAGGAGCAGTTAGATGAGAGAGAGAGAGAGAGAGTTATGTCAGGCAGATGCAAGGGGTAGGAGGATGAAGAGTGCCATATTTGTGGGGAGGGAGTTCCTGATTTGCGGTAAACAGGTGAAGCCTGACTTACCGATGAGAATGGTTCAGTGGGGGAACAACAAAGTGCGAGTGTCCGAGGATCTGGGGCGGGGGGGCATTGAGCATAAGAGGTTGGAGGGAAGTTCTCCTAACCAAAATTCAGAAGTGAGTTTGGCACGAGTGAGGTGCCTGTTGGCTAGTAGGGGAAGGGACAGGGCGTGGTATAAGTCACAGTGGTGAGTGCGTGATGGTGCATCAAATGCAGATTGACAGAAGAAGTTCGAGTGTCTCCAGTCTGGTTATGTAGGATTTGGGAGCGGCACAATAGATTACATCACAGTAGTTGAAAATGTGGCAGTTCATCTTCTGGACTAGTTCATGCCGCGCTGTAGGAAGGATGCAACTATGGTTCCTGAATAAGGCACCAGGATTGTGGCACAATTTTTTTCAGGGTGGCGTCAATGTGGTCAGAGAAGTTGAGGTGTTGGTCCATCCAAACCCCAAGGTATCTGAATGAGGAGGTGTCCTATAGGATTGTTCCATCAAGGTTATGGAAAGACTGTTAAGGGTGGAGCCTAGAGAGTCTCTTGCCTAGTGCCAAAGGTCATGGAGGCAGTCTTTTTGGCATTTAGGAATAGTTGCTGTGAGGCAAACCATAGCTGAACCTGGTGGAAGTCTAGCTGAAGGGTGGTTGCTGCATCAGCGGGGCATTTGCCAGAGGAGAACAGGATGGTGTCGTCTGCATACATATGGATAGTGGAGGAGGGGGAGCATACTGAGAGCAAGTCATTTAGGAAGATGGACAAGAAAACGGGTCCAAGCACTGAGCCCTGTGGGACTTCTGTGGAAATAGGGAAGGGGAGAGATTGTATCCTGGATCTTGACTGATTGTGTTCTGCCTGAGAGGCAAGCTCTAAACCAGTTTTTGGCAGAAGTAGACAAACCAGCAGCCATAAGGGGAGTCAAGAAGTAGGGCATGGGAGACTGTGTTGAAAGCCTTGGTGAGGTCGACAAAGATGGCAGAGGTAATGAGGCCATTATCTATTCCGGTGAGGATGGAGTCAGTGAGCCTGAGAATGGAGGTAGTAGTGGAGTGATCTAGCTTCGAGGATGGAGCTCTTGCAGCAGGTAATACCATTAGTACTGAAGCTGGCAGGTGTCAGGATCCCACGGAAAAGTTGTAGCTAGCGGTCTGAGGCAGGGGACCACCCCCGACATCGGCTATGCCCAACGTCAGATGTGGTATATAGGGGGTGGTCCCCTGGCACACCACCTCAGTTCTTTTCCTGCCATTGACCCGCATAGTTCAGCTCCTCAGTCACCTTCTCTAGCAGTCGACAGCCAAAGAAAGAAGTCCTTATTTTTTTCATCCTATTCAACATTCATATTGCCTTGTGTGTATGTCGTCGCCCTCTCCACCATGGGGAAAAGCAAAGTGTGCGTGCGGGAAGCAGAATCCGGCCAAAGATGGCCACGCGGTCTGCCTCATCTGCTTAGACCCAGAAACATGGAGTTCAGTCCACACTTTCATCAGGTATTACAGCCTGGACATTGCATCTAGAAGGAGAGCAGGTTTCGGATTAGCAGTCCTGCAGGGCCTACTCTCAAGTGCCTTTCAGCTTCAGCTGTTTTCAGCATGTCTCCCTACCACTCTGTCAGACCTGGGTCTATCCTTGGGTACTGCTTGGAACTTAGTCCTATTGGCATTGCCTGCTGCAAGAGCTTTACCCTCGAAGTTAGATAGTACAGTTACGTAAAAACTTTCTGTAACAGTAGATGTTCGAGAGGAGCTCTTGCAGCAGGTGGCTTTCCCACCCTCCATCCCCCAGGATTATTTGGTTTTCATGTCACAGACCAAGGTGGGGACTTCCTCCTTGGTTCTCCAGTATTGTTTCTAGCCAGGTCTCTGGCAGGAGAACTGATGTGTCACCAGGGGACGTAGCCAACATCCGGGACTGTCCCCTGACTCTGACTGCTAGCTACAAGTTTTCTGTGGGGTCCTGACTCTTGCCGGCTTCAGTCCTAATGGTATTACGTACTGCAAGAGCTCCTCTCGAAGATCTACTGTTACGGTAAGCTCTTACATAACTGTATTATTTTTCCGAAATCCAGATTGGAATAGAGTGAAAAAGGAGCCGTCATCAAGAAAGGAGGTTAATTGAGAGAGGACCAGGTGTTCTTGGAGTTTAGCAAGGGCAGGGAGGAGGGAGACTGGGTGAAAAATTTGCTGGGGAGGAGGGGTAACCCCCGTTGGGAGAGGGAGGACCACTGCATGTTTCCAGGATGATGGGACTAATGAGGACGAGAAGGAAATATTTAGGATTAAGGAGAGGGTATGCTATAGCAGAAGCTGAAAGGTAGAGGAGTTTAGGGTCAAGGTCATCCTGCGATGAGCCTTTGAAAGGATTAAGAGAGAGAATGGCTGTTAGTGTTTCTTCTGGGGAGACAGAAAGAAGGAAGGGTGGGTGTGGAGGGGTTGAGTGCTGGGTGTGGGAGGATGATGAGGGGAGAGGTTAGAGGGGAGGGACTTTAGAAGTGCTGTTACACAGGAGGTATAATAGGAGTTAAACTCTTGAGCCACTGCGTATGGTTCGGAGACCAATGAATTGTTTTTAAGCACGGGGAGGCGGATGTGGAGGGGGGAGAATAGGGCATGGATCACTTTCCAGAATTTGGAGGGGGAATTGATGTTGAAAAAGATGATTCAAAATATTCAGACTTTGCAAGCCTGGTAGTTTTGTGCAGGCATTTCTTAACATACGATACCTGGCATTGTCTGGGGGAATCTGGGAGGCCTTATGTTTCCTCTAAGCTTTGTCTCGCTCCCTGAGACAGGTCAGTAATTCGGGGGAGACCCAGGGATGATTGCCCCAAACTCCAGTGCATTTGAATGGAGTATAGGAGTTCCATGTAGTTAGAAATTTATCTTTAAAATAAGTGAAAGTTGGTCAGTGGAAGGGGCAAAGGCAATAGAGGACCAGTCAGAGCTGGCCAGTTCATTAAGAAGAGGATTAAGGTTTAAGGAGCTGAAGGAGCAGAGTTGCAGAATTTTGTGTGCCGGATTTGGTCTATGGACTTTCCTGACTACGAAAATTGGGGGGTGATCACTGAAGGCATCCAGGAGGATACTTATTTAGTGACTCAGTTTGGTGAGAGCCCAGTCTATCAGGGTGTGGTTAAAGGTTTATGATTTAGGCAGGTGGGTTCCAGGATGAGTTGGGAGAGATTTAGGGCCGTGATGTCATTACGGACTTGGCAGTTGTTGGTGATAGGCAGTTTTGGTTTACATCACCCAGAATGTATAGCTCGCTTTTATGTGAGAGGGAGGTTGTGGAGGTAATGAGATCCAAAGTATCGGGTGCCTTGGAGCCAGGTTGACAGTAAATGCCAGCTATGAAGATAGGGGAGGAAAGAGGCTGGTAATATTTACTACAAGTACTTCATAGGCGGAGGGTAATGAGGATGATAGAATGGTTGTGAACTGAAGTGAGGACAGGATATACATGGTTAGTCAACCACCCCTGCCAGTCCTGTCCTGCCTGATTATGGAATAAATTGGGTTATTAATAGCGAGATCATGTGTTTTAGCGTTTAACCAAGTTTCCATTAAAATTAGAATATCGCCGGCCCACTGGCACAGAGGGCTGAGGCGCTGGCGCCCTTTACCTCACACCACGCTGACGACCCGGGTTCTGGAATGGACTCTGGTCACCGGGGGAAGGAGAGGATTGAGTGTCTGTAGGACTGCTCACCTCTCCTGGGTGGCCAGTTCGCCTCAGCAGCGCCCCAAAGGCTGAAGAAAATAGTGTGCTGGGCTGCCTCCACCAGTGCCTTCCCTCTCTGAGGAGAGGGAGCCACTCAGCATAAGGGTAATGCCGAGCTACCTCAGGGGTCAGCTGTGATATGAGGTATGGGCTCAAGGGAGGCAATGAAAGAAGTGCTGGCGTACCTAGGCTGCCCTGAAGGAGATGTGGATACAGAGCACAGTAGGGAGAAAATAGATAACTCAAAAAAAAAATTGAATATCAGGTGTGAGGGAGATTACTATAGGATGTAAAAGGTCAATTGTTTGCCATGAGACTGCATATATTTAAGTGGGGAATTTTCAGGCCCTTGGGGAGGGCAGAAGGGGTTGGGGAAGTTGATACTTTAGTGGAAGGATTCCAACTGGCAGAGGTGGGTGTAGTGGGACCAGGATTGGGATGAACATTTCCTGATGCGAGTAAGAGGATTGCTCTTATGGAGTGGGGTTTAAGACATTTGTGATGGGCCAAAGATTTGGGAAGTATTTTGGGGGTGTCTAAGTGAGGTGAAGATAAGAGCAGTAAGTACAAACCAGCAATATAAAAATGTGTGCAAACTAAGCAGCTTAGGGAGGTGAAAGCAGTAGCGAGTAAGAGGGCAGGAGGAAGGTGAAGGGTCCAATCAAGGCTGAGGAAGTGAGATGCAGAACTAAATGAGCCAGTGGAGACAAAGTTCCAAGTTTCAAGCCCGGTAGCTCCAAAGGCCGGCTGCATCTCTGTGCCCATACCTGTGGATCTCAGGACTGGCTGGTAGTCGGACAGGTCGCCTTGGAAGAGCCTCTGGAGAAGGCACAGCTCCCATGGGAGAGGTTGGAGGCAGACACTCGTTTAGGGCTAGTGGCCTGTGCATCTTAGCGCTGGCTGGCAGTCGGGCAGGTCACCATGTAAGAGCCTTCAGCCTTTGAGTGCTTACTTGACTCAAGGGCCAGGTCGAACCATATAGAGTTGTGGTCACTGGATGCTATTTGGCTTCTCATCCTCACTCCTCCTACCACTTTAAAGTTGGTGAGCACCACATCAAGAATGGCAGCTTGCCTATTGGTTTCCTTAATCAGCTGCACCAGCAGGCAGTCCTGCATTGTAGCCAGCAGGGCCTGACTTCTGGTGCTTCTGACTGCTGGAATAACCTAATTAATATCTGGCAGGTTTGGATATCCCACCACCACCACCTCCTCTCCCTTTGCCACCTCCCTTTCTAGTTCTTCCCGTAGCTCCTTATCTCGCTCTTCTCCCTGCATTGGAGGTCTGTAGATCACCCCCATCTGTAGTTTCTTGCCTGAGGTGGCCATAAGCTGAACCCGTAGTGGACTTTGCATGTAGAAATTATATACAATTCATACTGCGTAATGTCCAGTGTTTTACAGCACTTTAACCATTGCTTGAAACTCTTGGAATGCCAATGTAAATTTACTTAAGTTCTTTAGATCAGTATAATTGATACTGTAAATTATGGTTTATCGAGGACCCATAATACTTGAAAACAGGTAACTGGGAAAGGCACAATGAGCCAGAGCTAGTTTCTAGATGCACCTTGGAGGTGGAACAAAGGGGCAGACAGTGAAGGCCCAAGTCTTACAGGTAATTTAATTGTTAATGTGGGAAAGAATTGAGCCATGCTCATTTACAGTGGTATCCAGAAATATATGTGTAACCCCCCTGCAAATGGGGGTTCCCAAAAGACTTCCAGGAGCTTGCTTGAATGCTCCAAGTCTGAATGGTGTTTGGCGTTTAAGCCATTTATCAGTGAGTGTTTTTAGAGCCTCTGGTACTGTCTCTTTAAGAGCTGTCTGCTTGCAGACATAATTAGTTTGTATGGGGGGACTGTGTGTTTCTCTGCTCGAGTACCACTCGAACTGCTGCCAATTCACTCCATTTTTGCAGTCACTAGGAGTGCAAAGGGAACCTATCTGAAAGATGTAACTGTTTGCCAGAAATCATTTAGAGTAATAATGAAAATACAGTTTGTCTAACCTGCTTTCTTTGCAGTCAGAACTGTGTCTGCCTAGTTCCCCATTCTGGTTTTGAATTGCTGAACTGGACCAATCAGTGTGGGTAAGCTAGCTCTAAATGGTGCCTTGGACCAATCAGAACTTGGACTCATAATCTGAGCCAGCCACAAGAGGATTGTATGGGCAGTGACTCTGGGAGATGTAGTTTAGACTTCGGCGCCTTTTGGACCAACAGCAGCAGTCTATTGTGAGTGACAGCCAATCCAGCCAAGAACTGGGAGGAACTCAAAGGAAGTGCCGGTTTTGTCTGTTGGAGTTTCAGTTTAGCTCTGGCAGTGAAGGGAAAGGAACCCTGTGCTCCTTCAGTGCACAGTTTTAGTAAAACATGTGTAGGTCCAGAGTTCCGGTCTGCAGCTTGTGTAACTGCTTGTTAGGACTGAATCCGTCCTGTGAAGAGAATCAAAGGATATCTGAAGAGTAGAAACCAGGCTCACCCTGTAGAAGACTGGAGAAATTGCTAAATTGCACTCGATCTGTCAGGAACTGAATCTGCTGTGTGTTCTCCCGGGTATTGTGCAGTAATTGCGATTGGGATAGAGAAGCAGCCTGCCTGGTATAGTACTTTCTTTTTTACCATATAAATGTGTGAGGAGGCTTGTGTACCTCAAGTGAATCCTGCTGCCATTAAGTGACTTTTGCCTGTGACTGTTTACCATATAAATGTGTGAGGAGTCTCTTGGAGCTCAAGAGTAGCCCTGCTGACGTTGAAGGACCCAATCTTGTTTGGAGGTCGTGAGTACTAATTCAGGGTCGCTCCCTGTTGAATTGCCACATTAAATCCAAATGGAATCACTGTACTGCTGACTGTTTAAACTAACTTTTCTTTTCTCTGTGTGAAAGGGCCCCTACCAGCTGCCACGGTTTGGACTAGCCACTAGGGCTTGGGTACCCAGGGACAGTAACTGGTAGGGATAGGCCTGTGCACAGAGCCATAGGTAGATGAATAAAGTGATAAGCAAATTAACCTGATTTTCCCCCTGTCCTTGTTATATCCCCCTAAATAAATCAGAGCTGCTTGTTTCAGCAAAGTTATACTGCCTGAGGTATTTGTCTGTTAAAGTACTGTACTGTGATTGTTGCACTGTATCTTATTTCACAGGAGGTCCCAGTGCCGGAACCAGTCCTGGGGGTAAGTGTATACTGTGAAGGTAATTCTGATATATTGTGTGGGCCACTAGTGGGAAGAAAGGGGGGTTGCAGTGTCCCAGAGGGCTGTGACCAAGTTAGTTTAACTATTGCAAACCCTGACCTCTGGGTGGAGGCACCCGCCATTGGATCCAGGCCCCCTCAACCTGTTAGTGGCAAATCAGGCAGGGGTAGTAGCCCCTGGGATAGCGCCATCTAGGGGTTACATATGTAAAAGATCTTTCAGAATATTAATTGTTTTCTCTTTCCCCTAACATTTAGGTGTGTATATAGTGTGTGACACTAGTGATTGAACATGACCTATCAGTCCAGTGCATCATGTATGTGACCCTTAAGAACTGTGTTCTCAGCCGGCCCGCTGGTGCAAGCGGTAGTGCTAGTGCCGATGGCCCAGGTTTGGGAGTGAGCTGAGAGCATTGGAAGGTCTGCTGTGGGGAGAAGGATGAGCATCTGGAGTACTGCTCTCCTCCTTCAGGGTGGAAGTGGGACAAGGCAGTCAGCAGTAGTCTGACTCCAAGTGGCATTTGGGAGTTGGTGTGCTTGACACATTGAATGCAAAGACACAGGAGCATTGGCATGCTCATGTAGTGGAGTGTGCATGGCATGCCCCTGATGCCATTGCATGTCCATGTGTCGGGTGCAACAAGAAAGAGAACATTTCTCTCATAAGGCAGCAGGATGAAGCCAGGACCCTAGACTGCCTTTATCTCCCTGAATCAGCCCTATGGCGTCGGTCTTGGCGGTGGTTCACAAGGTAATGTTGGTCTCTTCCTTAATGGGGGCCACTCCATGAGGGGCAAGTCATGGTCCTCCTGGACTAGGCAGCTGGGAGGGAAGCGCCGGGGTGGAGGATAGCTCCTAGAGACCTGGCCTGATACGGGTACATCCTTCACCCTGGCCAGAGTGCCAGAAAAACAACTGGGAAAAAAACTGTTCTTATCCTTATGCTCATTCTTCACATATACATTGGATAGACATAGGGGAATATTAGTAAATGGGGCAGGAAGGAGGGAGGGTCACCCAGGACAAGTTAGGGTCTATAGAGATGGCCTAGCAGGGAACATCTGGGTAGATTGGGTGGGCCAAGTGGTCCTTTTCTGCCAAGAATGTCTTTCTGTTTTGCAGTTATGCCCTGCGTCATCTTTTCTTACATGATCGCATAGCGGCGCTTCATTTTGGTGCTGTCTCTGCACTCTCAGGTTGCGTTACCTCCATGGCACTGATTTTATTTTTTGGGCCTGTATATTTAGATATAATTGCTGCTCGCTGCCACAGTGTGTGGTTTTCAACTTTCAAATACATGCATGCACCAGCTCTGTGGTGATTCCGCTGCTTTCCCTTACAATGTAGTAAGTGTGTAACAACCTTTATAAACTCCTTTAAAATACTTTACCCTTATTTTATAACAACCTGGACATTTAGGGACTTAGGGATACCTTGGGGACCAGTGCCCTCAGAAGAGGAAAGAGGAGCACGGGGCAGGGGAACACAGATGTAGTGATGGAGGAAGACAGAGTGAGGGAGGGGCTGCTGGCATTGAAGGTGGAGAAATCAACAGGCCTGGACAGAGTACACCCAAGGGTACAAAAGGAACTGGCTGAGGAGCTGGCAGGGCCACTGGCAGACTCATTTAATAGTTCACTAGAGTCAGGTGTGGTATAGCAGGACTGGAGAACAGCATATGTAGTGCCCCTCCACAAAAGCGGTCCCAAGGATGATCCAGGGAATTACAGACCAGTCCGTCTGACTTCCATTGTGGGTAAGCTCATGGAGACCATACTAAAGGAAAGGTTGGTGGAATATTTACAGGAGCATAGCCTCCAGGATGTGAGGCAGCATGAGTTCGTGGGGGAGATCATGTCAAATGAATCTGACTGACGTTTTTGCCTGTGTTGCTAAGACCGTAGACAGGGGCCAAGCAGTAGACATCCTCTACCTTGATTTCAGCAAGGCCTGTGACTCTGTGCCCCACAAAAGGTTGGTCACCGGGTTTGGGAAAAGATGGCCAGATGGGTGGAAAAGTAGCGGAAGGACAGAACCCAGAGGGTGGTTGTGTGGGGGAGAGTTATCTGGCACCAGAGAGATAACTGGTGGCGTCCCGCAGGGCTCAATGCTGGGGCCAGTGTTATTCACTGTCTTCGGCAGTGACATTTTGGATGGCATTAAGGGCAGAATGTGCCTATTTACAGATGACACCAAGCTCTACTGGAGAGTGGACACAGCTGAAGGGATACAGGACCTTTAGGAAGATCTGGAAAAGCTGAGGAGGTAGTCCAAGATCTGGCAACTTGGCTTCAATACCAATGCAGAGGTATTCATATTGGAGCCAAGAATCCCAGGACAGAGTGCTATCTGGGTGGAGTCGGAGTATCTGCATTAGAGGATGAGAAGGACCTGGGAGTTATGATCACTAGTGACCTGAAGCACTGCATGCAGTGCAAGAAAGCAGCAGCAAAGGCAAGCACGATGCTGGGATGCATTATATTGTATGGTAATGCATCTAAGCTATGCCTGTATTTGTTGTTCTCTCAATCCTTTGTATTTTAAACCAGGACCTATTGTGCTGAGATATTCCCATTATGTAACCAGATTTGCATTATGTTTCTTTCAACTATGTTTTGTATCCCTCCCCAGGACGCATCTGGAAACGAGCAGCCTGCTCAGCATGCCTTCCTGGTTAAACGCTAAATAAACAAACATCTAGGGGCATCAGTAGTAGGAGAGAGGAGGTTATACTGCCCTTGTACAGGTCACTGGTACGGTTGCATCTAGAGTATGGAGTTCAGGTGCCCACACCTGAAAAAGGACATTAACCTGCTGAAGAAGGTTCAGAGGAGGGCTACAAAAATGATAGTGGGTCAGCAGAGTCAAGCATATGAGGGGAGGTTGAATGCACTGAACATGTACTCCCTGGAAGACGGGGGAAGGAGACAGGACATGATTGGGACCCTCAAGTACTTGAAAGGATATATAAGGTTGATAGGGAGAGTCTCTTTAAGCTGAGTGGCAACCATAACATGAGGGGGCACCATCTTAAACTGGAGGGTGGGAGGTCAGGAAGCAGTTCTTCACAGAGCGGGTGGTGGGCACTTGGAATGCGCTGCTGGAAGAGGCCATCTTGAAGACAGTGGGCAGCTTTAAGAGAGGCTGGGATAGACATGGGGGTATGCTGACCGTAGGTTGACACCGCGACCACGAAGACCAGCATTAGAGACGGGGGTGTTCAGGGTGCACAAGCCCCAAAGAAAACACTCGCACATCCCCAACAGTACAGTGCCGACACTTGCCATTGTGTCTGTTGCTGTCAGGGATGTCGACCCGCTATAGTAAAACCGGCATGGGGGAAGGTAAGGATCATGGGTAATGAATGTGAGGAGTGGGGAAAGAGGGCAGGGATAGTAGCTCGAGCTGTGGACCCTGCAATATGAGCAGACTTGATGGACCAAATGGCCACCTTCTGCTGGCTTCTTCGTATGTTCATATGTTTTATATGGTGTTATCACAAGAAATTGCAAAGTTATAACTGCGTATATCTGATGTTTGTGAAGCTAATGCAGTTCCTGGCAAGAGACATTCAAGCTGCACTGTTTCAAAAACACCACACAGATGCACCCCTCAAAAAGTACAGTTACATAAGTAGTTATCGTGACAGCAGATCTTTGAGAGAGGCTCTTGCAGTAGGTAATTACTTGTAGAACTGCACCCCTGTCATCAGGACCACATGGAAACTTTGTTAGCAGTGTCTGACGGGGGAACAGCCCACCTGCCGTCACGTGACAGACGTCAGCGTGGCACTATATAGTGGGCAGCCCCACGTCCGCCCTCCAGTTCTCCCGCCGGAGACATCCAAGACTCATGACAGGAGAATGGAAAAAGGCTCCTGGAAAATGTGCTACAGACTAAAGAGGGGGAAGTAGAGTGAGAAAAAGGTTACCAACTGCAAGAACCTCTCTCAAAGATCTACTGTTATGGTAAGTTCTTGCGTAGCTGTACTGTCTTACTTGGAGAGGGCTCTTGTAGGACTGAGTCCCAAACAGTAAGAGTCCAAGGGACAGGAAAATTATGGGAGGCTGGAAGAGGAACCTAGTAGGTAGTCGGCATTTTAGGACAGGAGTCCCTGGAGGACTGCCAGTCCAAAACAAGCCCTGCATCTAGATCAGTGGTTCTCAAATGGTGGGGCCAGCCTCCCAAGGGAGGGTCCAGATTTTTCCAGGGGAGGCCCAGTCAAGTCTGAGAATGTACAGTATTTAAATGTTATGTTTTGGCTGTTTTGTGCGAAAGGCTAAAACATATTAAATCTGGATAATTGCAGGTGAATTTCTTTACTTATGCACAAATATTTGACCAGGAAGTCCCTTTTGAGCCAAAGCTTGTTTATAGGTGTGTATTTATATGCAAATTAATGCCTGGGGAAGGCATGCTGAGTCAAGGCTTGTTTCTACAATAGGTATTTTTATGCAAGTAGTGACTGGGAAAGGCACAGAGATCCGGTGCACGTTTTCAGGTGTGACCTGAGGTAAGGGTACAGGAAGTTGCTTAAAAACAGGGTAAGAGATGGAGAGATTAATTGTCTAGGTTGGTTGTTCCAGACAGAGTAACAAGGACCCAAGAGTCGGCAAAAAGAGAGTGAGAAGTATAACCTGGGGTGGAGAGCAATAAGTTGAATAAAAAGATAATATACTCCGTCACCTTTATTAGTTTCACTTTATTCCTGGTGTACTGTGCAAAGTAGACTTTTTTTTTTTTTCTTGTGGGGAGGCCCAAGATTTTTTTCCAAATTTGAGGGAGGCTCAAAATCATTTTCATGGCTTGGGGGAGGCTCACTATCACAAAGTGCGAGAACTATTGATCTAGAAGTAGTATCCAAACTGTAGTGTTTCGTGAAAGTGTGGACAGAACTCCAAATAGCAGCTGCACAGATTTCTGTGGCAGATACATTTCTGAAACAGGCTGTAGAGGCAGCCATTCCCCTAGTAGAATGTCCTTTCACTTGTCCAGAAAGACTTTACCATACTTCTGGTAACAAAACAATGCAGTTTGCCAACCATTTGGAAAGACATTGTTTGGAAACTGCCACACATTCTCTCTCTCTCTCTCTCTCTCTCTTTGGTGCGAAAGAAACAAAAAGCTGATCCATCGTTCTGACATTTTTTGTCCTGTTGGTGTAATAACGCAAAATTCTGTGAATGTCTAACACGTGCAGAATGGCCTCCCCCTGATTAGAATACTCTGGGTAATACACCAGCAGCTGAAGAGACTGATTCAAGGTAGTCTCTGAAAATACTTTTGGAAGAAATTTAGGATTAGTGCACATTTTATCTGTGTAAAATCAGATAAGGCTCCTTACACATCAGGGCCTGAAGGTCAGAAATTCTTCGAGCAGCAGTGACAACTAAAAAGAGCGCTTTCCAGGACAAAAGCGCATTTCATATGTACTTGCTGGTTCGAAAGGAGGTTAGGTCAATTTCTCTAAAAGAAAATTAAGGTCCCAGGGTTACGCACTTGGGGTTTCAGATGCAAAATACCCTTTAGGAAGGTTTTAGAAACCTTTAACTGAGCCGCAGCTTTGCTCTTTACTAAAATATGGTAGGAAGAGATGTCCGCTAGATGCACCTTCAGTGATGAATAGCTGAAGCCCAGGTCAGACACATGAAGAAGATACTCCATGACCTGAGGAGCGGGGACAGGAAAAAGGGTCCCAGCCCTTTGCGGTGGTCCAGATGGAAAAACACTTCCACCTCATGGCATATGATTCATAGGTTGTTACGAGTTCAGGAGACCATAGGCCTGTTGGAACTCGCCACCTTTTTTTTACAGGTGGAGATGACAAGAAGTATTAATTTATGTATAGTGTATGTTAAAACGTTAACCTTAGGAAATCATCATTTCCTAAGGTTGTTATACCATCGTTGTGACGTAGAACTGTTGTTAACCCATCGATGGGGTAACAACATGGAATCCAGGTCGCATGGCCATATCTAAGGATGCATGGAGAGCCATCCGTTTCAAACCCTGTCTGCCAGCCCGACCGTCAGCCCATTCAGAATTTGCTTTTCAGCTTCTGAGCATCTGGGTGAGGTGGGGGGGAGTACTTGTTTTATTAATTGAAGCAGGTCTGCTTTTTTTTTCTATGTGCCACAATGATGTCCATACAATGCCCATACACTATAAAAGACAATGTATGGGCATCGGTGATCAACCACACTGTGCTTGTATCTTGTGGTTCCCATGGCATCTGTGGTAAACCAGTGCTCTCGAAGTTTACCTAAGTTGCCAAAGGAATCACTCGATATTAGTATAGTGTAGTTACCACCGATGTCTATACATCATCCTCTAAATTGTATTTTTGAGTCCCATAAAAAGATCAAACCTATTTTTAAAATACCAGCATATTTTCACTGTTTACCACCTCCATAGGTAGTGCGTTCCAAGATGAAACAGCTCTTTGACTGAACCAGTTGTTACATTTATTGGCATATGTAGCTCTGGTAGAAGGCTTTCTGGCCTCTACTAAAATCTGAACTACCTTAGGGGGCAACCTCAAATCTGAAAGCGACTGTCTTGAGGAGCCATGCATGAAGATGAAGGGACTTCAGACTTGGATGTACTAGTGTGCCCATCAGGAGATCGTGGGAAAGTGGTAGAAGAACCAGAGGTTCTGCTGCCAGGTGCTGAAGCAGCGGGAAGCTAATTTGTTGAGGCCAAAATGGAGCTATCAGAATCATTTGTGCTCCTTCTGTTTAGAGCTTGATCGGCACACTCTGTAAGGGAGGGAATGCATACAGATGTTTCCCTGTCCAACAAAGTGACAGCACACATCTTACCAAAAAGCACCATGCACAGGATCGAGCGAGCAAAACTTGGGACGTTTTGCGTTTTAGGGGACTGCGAACAGTTCCACTTTTGGACAACCTCAGAGGTCAAAGACATGGTCTATAACCTCTTGCTTTAGCTCCCACTCATGCTTTCTTACCCTAGTGCAGCTGAGACTGTCTGCTAGAATGTTCTGCATGCCTAGGACGTGGACTACCACGGGGTTCACTTTGTGCAGAACCACTCAATTCCAAACCTGCATTGTTTCCCTGCAAAGAGGATATGAGTGGGTGCCCCCCCAATTCATTGATATACCACACTACGCATATGTCCGATTGGATCAACAGAGTATCTTGCTAAAGCATGTGCTGAAATGCCTGAAGAGCATATAGAACTGCTCTCATTTCTAGCACATTTATGTGCAAGTGTAGTGTTTTACAGCTGACCACAGGCCCTGGGTCCTGTGATGTCTGAGATAGGCACCCCATCCTATTCCTGACGCACCCTTGGTCAAGATTTATGAGTAAGGAGGAGCTTGAGAGGAAACTCCTTGAGTCAGGTTGTCAGAGTTCTTCCACCATTGCAGATCTTTCTGCATCAGACTGGAAACTAGGATACAGTTGTTCAAGTTGTCTGCTCTCTGATCCCATAGAGACCAGAGAGTCTACTGTGAGATGCACATGTGGAGTCTTGCCATTAGAACCATTGGGATGGCCACTGCCATGAGGCCAAGGAGGCAAAGAAGCGCCCTGGCTGAAATGTGTTGGTTGGAGGATACCAGCTTGGCCTGTCTCTCCAGGGTCTCTACCCTGTCCAGAGGGAGAAAGGCCATACTCTGTACTATGTCTAGAATCACCCCAGTAAATTGCAAGCACTGGAAAGGAGCAAGCTGGGATCTGGGGTAATTTACAATAATACCCATTTGCTTGAAGAGGTGCAGGGTAGCTGATAGGGAAGCCTCCAACCCCTACTTCGAAGGAGGTGCCAGTAGCCAATCGTTGAGGTAAGGGAAGACGTAGTGGCTCCTGCCACAACCACTAAGCACTTGGTAAAAAAAACCATGGTGCAGAGGACGGGCCAGAGGGGAGAGCCTTGAACTGGTAAAGCTCCTCTTGGAAAGAAAACCTGAGGAGTCTGCGGTGCGGAACAAATATTGGAATGTGCAGATCTTACTTTGAGAGGGTTCCTGCAGTAGGTCTTCACATAGAGGACTGTGCCCCCTGGCGTCAGGTTCCAATGGCAAACTTGTGGCTAGCAATCATCAGTGGCGACTTCCCCGACGTCGGGTGATGAGACGTCAGTCCGACTACAAAAGGGGTGGTCCCACGCCCGCCCACCAGTTCTTTCCCGCCATTGCCTCAGTTCGTTCGGCTCTCATGTAAGAACAGCAATCAAAAGCCCACCCTTCATGTCCAGGGCACAAAGCCATTGTCCTTTGGAATGGAGAGGCAGCAGGCGTTGTAGCATCAGCATCCAAAACCTCTTGTATTCTGTGAAGAGGTTTAGGGACTGAGGTCTACTATCGGGCAGGATCTCTGTCTTTTGGCTACCAGAAAGAAAGAGATAGAATCCTCCCGATCCAGTTTGCCGGCACTGGCTCTGTTGCTTCTTTTTGAAGAAGAGCTGTGATCTGCTCCCTTAAATGGGTAACTTTTTACAGACCACTTATGCCTGTCTCTTTGGCTTCTGTTACAGGGGTATTGTGGCCTGCTCCATAGAGTGGTCCTAATTCAATGTTGGTACGCTGACACCATTCCTAAGGGGTCCAATGAGGACTCGCAGGACTACGTGGACTGAAGAGAATGTGATGATGAGGCAGAGGCTGGTACAGCCCATTGTGCATCTCTGTATGGCACATTGTATTATTAAAGCTATTTTTTGCTTTACTCCAGTTGTTGTCTCTTGGTGGTGGTGTGTTGCTGCCATCTGGGTCTGTTGGCTCGTTGGGGGGCGCGCACCTGACTTTTACCATCTGCGTGCATCCGTCTCATCTGTCTCTGCTTTTGAGGGTGTTTCGCTGTGTGCTACAGATGTCCTCTGTCCCTACATCTATCATGGCTGCTGTACACCATTCTGTGTCAAACATTGGTGTTACATGCACTCTAGCTGTTGATGAGGACATGCCTTTTCTTTGTGGACTTCCGCTGTGGTTGGCATTTATATCAGCTGCTTCAGTGGTCATTGGTCCCTGATGTCAGCAGCCATGTCCCTGATCTGTATGGCAGGGGATATACCTGCTAGGGTTACCATCTGCCCTAATGTTGTCAGGATGGTCCTGGTGTAGGTGGTTGCATCCTTCCACAACACATGGCACATACTAAGGTACATACTAAGGTGTGGGGAGCTGAGAAGGCGGTAGGCCCATTAGAGCTCCTGTCCATTATGGACATACTACATGTCCTGATCTTATATAGTGGATATGTTTTCCTGCTGTCCTCATGGAGTGCAGATAACTATGATACTTTACCTTAACAGTGATAGATGGCAACATACATAACTGAAACACTGCAGCAATTAGCAGGGCCACTGGAAAATTTTAACCAAAAATGTGGGGATTTTCTTGCAAAAATTGTGGGAAAATTGCAGGGGTTCATTATACATCACCACTGCCCCCTAATAAATATTTGATTGTTTGTTGCAGCATGTGTTGATCACATAAATTGTTAGACAAATGTATTGCCACTTGTAAATGCTTTTAATATGAAGAAAGATGTGTTTTTGAAATTCATTGTAAACGAATAATTTTGTAGCATATCTTCTAAAAGTCAAGACATCTAAGTCATGCAGTGTTAACTAGATTTTAAGTAATTTGCAGTTGGTCTGTACTGAATACATCCTGAAACAACATATTTTGCCAGTTTCTAGATGTTAAATAATGAAGCCTGTTTAAACTACTTGCTTTGGTGCAAGAAAAAAATAGATAACCAGTGTGCCTAATAAAGGTCTAGTAAAAAAAAAAAATTATTTTGTTAAAATGATTGCTGTTCTTAATCAGCATTGTAAGTACATTTTAAAATCACATGATAAAATTATCAAATTGTAACATTAGCTTTTCATTATATAACACAATAATTTTTAATACACTGTACTTTTGTTCTACTCGGTTTGCAGTGATTTTATTTGGGTTGCAGTTATTTTGTCTATTTGAAGGTAACTGTTTAACTATGCTTAACCTGTTCAGCATGTTTTCAGAAATGTTTGCTTTTCGTAGGCTTTGTATGTGAGTATACAGTTGTGGCAGACTGACCTGTAAGGAGTCATTGTCACCAACCCCCTCAGAAGCACATTCAAGTTTATAATCCGCAGGGCCATCCAAACTCTTGACACATTTGAATCAAAATCCTCTCAGATTGAAAGTATTTATACAAGGAAAATCTACTCTACCATTCAAAAACAAGCATTGTGGTCAAGGCTTCATTTAGGTGAATGGGGCACTTTGCACCTCTTCTCACACCTATTGTTTCAGTCTCTGTGTCAGCAAAAAGTTATCTCATAGTCTGCTTTAACACAGATTTTAAAGGGCCACTGTCAGCTTTGGTCATCCGTTTTTGTGCATACGCAAGTAGTGTGCCTCTTAGCACACAAGTATTAAAGACCGATTCTATTATTCCCTCATACATCATAAACGGATGAAAGTTTTCTAGTTATGCTTATTTTTAAGCGATTTGCTTGCTGATTCGGGCGACGGCAAACTCACCACCACCGGGCACATGATGCATGAGTCAGGAGCATCTGGAACAAGCGCGGTCGAGAAGTGAGTGTTTGGGCATGCAGCATGGAAATTAAGCTTCTCAGCAGCATTGCAGTCTTCAAGGTGCTGGTGGTATGCGCAAATAAAAAGCAGGCACCGAGGTCAAGTAATTCACTTTTTTAAGCGAGGCTGAAATCTCGGCGCATGCGCAGGGGCAGCATGCTGTTACGCATGTGAGAGATCTATACTCATGCTGCCCTTGCGCGTAGGTGAGTTTCAGCCCTGTTTTAAAAAGTGAATTACTGAGCTCTATGTTAGTTAAACACACCACAGCACCTGGAAGACGCAATGCTGCTGAGAAGTTAATTTCCATGCTGCATGCCCAAACAGCACTGACCAACGGCAGGGTTCCAGATGCTCTGGCTAATGCATGTGCCTTCGCTGGTGGTGGTGAGTTTACTCCGCCCACCAGCAAGCAAATATTGTTTAAAAATAAGCACAACTAGAAAAACTTTCATCCGCTTATGATGTATGAAGGAATAATAGTAGAATGTCTCTAACTGTGTGTGCTAAGAGGCACACTACTTGTGTATGCACAAAAACGGATGACCAAAGCTGACAGTGCCCCTTTAAGTGTTCCAGTCTACATATGCATGACCAGAGGTTTCTGAAACCAAAGCAGGGAAGTGAATCACATGAAAGCAGTCACATTTGACCCCTTCTCACCTCACACTGTACTGTTTTGGTCAAATCCAAGTCTGTGTACCATATCTGAGTAGATTTCCTTGAGAATTTAAATATTTTTATACAATTTCAGTCAACAATTCCATAAATGTAAGAAATTGCGGATTTTGTGCAGAGAAGGGTGAAAATTGCGGAGAAATTGCGCCCGCAATTTTCCAGTGGCCCTGGCAATTAGTCTTCGATCTGCTTCTGTGATGTACAGCAGTGTGTTCGCTGGTCACAGTGCCATATTGTCTGCGTAATGTCATATGTCAGTGTGTCATGTCCCACTTTTGAGTCATAGGTGGTACCCCATGTCCTGTGTGGTGCCATATGTCATCAGTATGGGGTCAGACATGTTCTGTGCCCATGGGACTGTGCACAATGAGGCATTCCATGCTGCATTATGTGTGCCTGTCATACACACAGACATTTCTGACAGCCCTCCCATGGCATAGTGCATGTGCTTGGGTGATGTAATTTATTTATTAAATTTATTGAAAGGTTTCACTAGAAAAGTACACTGAGCAATCGAAATGGCTCATCTCATGAATGCGTCCTGGGAGGGTATATGTGGGGAAAGGATACATACACGATTGCCATAACCGGTACAAAATACATTTACGGACACTGGCTACATAATATTGATAAAATAGGTTACAGAGCCAATACAACAGTTAAACACACATACATAATACAGTTAAAATTAAGGTACAGTAAGTCTATACAACAGATTTGTTGCAGATACAGTCAGGAGTAAGGGCTGTACAATCAGTCCATCATAAGAACTTATACATAAGGAGATGTTAAATACTTTGGAGTTGTTGACTGGGTGGTGGTGGGATAGAGAGTAGGGATGGGGGTTACATATAGGCACTGTTAGTGGAGTAGAAGTTAAGTAGGGCAGATGAAATGGATGCAGGGGATGAAGAATGGTGAATCTGGGGGGAAGTGCATTCCAGATTTTAGGGAGGTGGTGCGAGAACCCTGATTGACCTATGGTTGTTGATCAGCAAGGGATCGGTAGGGTGCGAGCATCAGTGGATCTGAGCAAGTGGTGAGATGTTGGTGATAGTGTTAAGGAGGAACAAAAGTAAGATGGGAGAGAGTGGAACCAGAATTTAGAGCTGAATTTAGCGCAGTGAGAGAGACGTCGGTTGTCCAGAGAAGGGAGGGCAAGCGAGCGATAGAGGTTGCAGTGATGAGTGACAGGGTGGGCATCCAGAGCAAAGCGACAGAAAGAGTTGAAGAGGGTATCCAGTCTGGCTAGGGAGGACTTGGGGGCAGCACTGTAGACTACATTACAGTAGTCAAAAATAGGTAGGATCATCTTATGGATCAGTTCACGCCTAGCCATAGGTGGAAGAGAATTACAGTTCCTGTACAGTACGCCTAGCTTGGGGCACAGTTTTGACAAGATGGTGTCAGTGTGACCAGAAAAATTGAGGTGCTGGTCAAACCAGACTCCAAGATACCTAAAGGAGGATGTGTCCTCGACAAGAGTCCCATTGATGGTGTGATAGGAAGGAGAGGAGGTAAGCTTAGAGAGTCTCTGACTTGTGCCAAAGGTCATGGAGACTGTCTTTTTGGTGTTAAGGAAGAGATGGTGTGAGCGAAGCCAGAGCTGAACTTTGTCAAAGTCCTGTTGGAGCCTGACTTCTACGTCAGTGGAGCTCTGGCCAGAGGTATACAGGACTGTTAGCTACATACATATGAATGGACACGGATGAGCAGACTGCAGGAAGATCATTGAGAAAAATTGAGAAAAGTAGTGGACCTAGAACAGAGCCTTGTGGCACACCAGTGTGTTGTTTCTTTTTTGGGGGGGCAGAGCTTCAGCTACTCTGACCGATTATGTTCTACCTTTAAGGTAGGCTCTGAACCAGTCAGTGGCAGAGACGGACAGGCCAGCTGAAGTCAGATTCAGGAGGAGTAGTGGATGAGAGACCATGTCAGAAACCTTGGCAAGAAGGTCGACAAAAATGGCAAAGGTGATTTGCCCACTGTCCATACTTGTGAGGATAGTCAGTGAGTCTAAGGAGGGATATAGTAGTGGAGTGGCTTTTTCTGAAGCTAGACTGGAAAGGAGTGGAGGAGGATTTGGAGAGAGAGGTAGAGAGCTGAGTGAGGACAAGGTGCTCCTGGAGTTTGGCCAGGACTGGTAGTAGCAAGATAGGCCTGTAATTGTTTGGTGAGGAGGAGTCACCGTCATATGTGGGGAATAACGGTCACATGTTTACATTCTGAGGAATTGCTGCAAGGGTGAACAGTTAAGAAGGGCAGCTATTGGGAGGAGATAGGTGCAGAGAGATTGAGTGATTTTGGTCCAGATGGTCAAGGGACCCTCCTTTGGCTGGGTTGAGGGCAGGAGGGCTTCCTGAACTTCTGCAGGAGATACTGGGAGGAAGGAGAAACTCCTGCAGCTGGGTGAGCGGTTTGAGTAGGGAGGTATGGGCAAAGTTGGGAGTTTGGAGGAGGGAGGGATGAGGGAAGGGAGGAGGAAGCACAAGAAGTAAGTATTTATTGAATTCAGCAGTGACAGAGGTCAGAAATTATTTGTTTTTATTATTATCTTTAGGAGTGGTGTTGGAGGTTTAGATGGGGAGAAAAGGAGTGAACTACCTTCCAGAATCTAGAGGGTTAGCTATGTTTTGACTGGAATGAGAGTCTGAATACCTGCTTTGGCCAGTCTGATAGCTCTAGTACAATGATTTCATAGGGCCTGGTATTTGACAAGGTCTTGAGGTAGTTTGGAAGTTTTAGGTAGTTTCCAAGCATGGTCTCATGCTTGCTGGCATTCCAGGAGTTCAGGGTGACCCATGGTAGGTGGTTACCACGAACTTGAGTTCTTTCAAAGGAGCATGCTTATCCCAGACTGCAAAGGAAGTTGTCCTTAAGCATAATAGAGCTTGGTCAATAGAATTAGCAGAGGATATTGGTGACCAGTCAACTTGGGCAGAGGTAAGGTGGATCGGGGCTAGATCAAGGGACCTGAAGGGTGTGTCATCAGTATTTTGTTGGGGGGTTAGGTCGATGATCTACGCAAAGATAGATTGCATTTTGATCACTTTTGGTGTCTGGGAGTGTTCCTAATAGTACTCTATGGTGAGGGTGGGTGGTGAGGGCCCTATCTATAAGAGTATGATTTTGGGTTTTGTGGTTTGGGTGTGTTGACTCATTTATTAGCTGGGTGAGGTTGAGGGAAATTGTCATTTCGGGTCTTACTAAAGGATGGTGACAACCAGTTGTGATTTACATCACCCATTAGATATAATTCTCCATTTGTGGTAAGTGCTGTAATGGAGGTAACATGCTCAACAGTGGTTTTGGCATTCGGCCTGGGGTGACAGTAGGTTCCACCTACATAAATAGGGGATGAGGGAGGGCATTGAGAGCTCCTAGGGACTAGTGCCCTGTAAGTAGGTGGTGTATGGCTGAGGATAAGGTAGTTAATGACTTGAGAGTAGAGGCAATGTAAATTAACACTCTACCACGCAGGTCCCCTGGTCTTGGTGGGTGAGTGAGTAGCCCTGAATGGTGGTGGCAGAGTAGGGAGTATGCTTGGTTAGCCATGTTTCCGTCAGAATGAAGATATCTGGAGCGAGAGAGACTATTAGCGGTTGGAGTAGATCAAATTTTGGAAGAAGATTGCATATGTTTAGATATATTACTGTTAACCCATGTGGGAAAGAGATGGCTGATGCAGAGGGGTCAGGGCTTGAGCTGTAGGCCTGGGGGCTGGCACTGTGGGCTATACCTCAGGAGGGGCCTGGATTCAGGCTGTCACCAGCTGACAGTAGTAGTAGCAGAGCAATGATGATGATGTAGAGTTTGATGCTTCTAAACCAAGATTTGGAGCCCAGGGTTGAAGGAGGAGGAGGAGGAGGATAGGGTGCCAGGTGCAGGAGGCAACCAGACAGATGTAATAGGAGGAAGAGGGAGTTGGGTATTTGGGTAACCGAGGCAGATGGTTAAATGCAACCAGGGCTGATTACAGAGGGCTGGGATCACAGCTAAGGGAAATTCAGAGTCATGAAGGAGAGGGTGGTAATGGTTGAGGGGGTGGAGTTTAGCGTGTGTTGTATGCACTAGTTTAGGGGAAGGGAGTGGAGTAGGAGAACTAGCACACAGGCAGAGGATCAGTTTAAATAGTACTGTATAAGGCATTATTGGTATAGCTTATAAGATGGAGCTATGTTATGCTTGCAATAAGCCAAATTTAGTGAGGATGGAGTTAAGTATGGGGATGATGAATAGTTCTGAAGAATAATCAGAATTCATTGTGGTAGATCAGCAGATGGGATAGACAGCACTTGGAGGTTTCTCAGGCGATAATCTCACAGTTAAAAAAGAAAAAAAAAGGCCCCTGAATGAGGTTCTACTCTTTTGAGAGAGAGAGAGAGAGAGGGTGAAATCTGAGAGAAGGGGCATGTCACTGGGAGAAAGTAAGCGTATTTAATAGAGGATGGGGTAGGGGGGGACGAAAAATCACCCAGCAAAAGAGCTGCAGTAATCTAGCTCTTAACCCTGTTTAAGGACTTTTCCCAGGGTAAAGAAATAATAGGAACAGTCCGAGGGCACTGCTCAGTTGGAGAGGTAGTCTCTTAAGCTGGCTCCAGGTCCAGTAAAGCAACTTCAGTTTCAGCACCAATCAGAAGGAGGGTGCCTTTTTTTCAAATTGCACTGTACCTTAGGCTGTGGGGAGCAGGCGTGCGGCTGATGCCTGGAGGAGATTCGAACTGCTCATAGTTCAATGTGGAGGAACTGGCCTGTTCAGGGAACAAAGTTCCCCTAAGAGCAGGGGAATTAGTAGTGGGCAGAGGGGGAGGGAATTTAAAGGATTAACAGCCACAACAAAAGGACAGGGCTGGGTGTAGTTTGAGCTAGGAGACAGGGAGGAGACTCTGAGGATTATCCAGGAGGAAAGGAAAGGGGGAGGAGGAGCCCAGGAAAGAAAAAAAAAAAACAGACAGATGGGGGATGTGGGCTAAGAGCGGCTGACTGCTGCTAGGGAGGGGGAGAGCGATGGACCTTAGTTTGTTAGGGGCAAACAGACCAGAAAAACACAGTATTGCAGTTAAATCACATCTGTGGCCACTTCCAGTTCATGCATAGGCCTAACTGGCTATATTTTAATGGACCCTTAGTACTGTGCATGCATCCCATGACACTAACATACTGTACCGCGTACTAACAAAATCTTGTTTTTACCAGAAACAACCCAAAAAAATTACTACTGTACAGTACTGTGCAATATAATACTGCAAAGTATGGGCAGCTACAAGGCCTACATGGCATCATTTTTGTTTTACACTGGTCAATATTCACTGAAGGAACCATTAAGTAAAGTTCTTCTTTGTTAAACATTAAATAAATGTTTTATTAAATCTAACTTGTCTTAACTTACAAGTGTGAGCAGCTCGATGTTCCATATCCAGTATTGTGTGTCCCAAGAAGTCGTCCTGTCCCTGCAGAGGGAGGAAGTAAGCCACACACAGCAGCGGAGGGCTGCTTAACGGGGGTGAGGTGACTGTGTGCATTTAATCTTGCCCATTGTCTATGAGCAGTAGAGATTCAGGAGACATGGAAAGAAGTCATGGACCGCAGTACACAGGGACCCTAAGTCCAGAATTTTAAGAGGAAGTAATACACTTCCACGCTGTCAGTCATAGCATAACAGCACCCATAAACTGGGCATTTTTCTTGTATTAAGGGTCTCTAATGACCGCCAGGAGAAGGGGTTCATTCAATAAAGATAAATTAGTTTTCATGATTGTATCTGTATGGTGTCTTTGAAAATTGTAGATAGCAATTGAAGTGCCTGTTTGAAAGACATCAAATAACAGCACTCATGAGTTGGGTATTTCAAAATCTGGGATTCCATTGACACCCCCTCCCACAGTCCGACTTCACAAATCTGAAATCACACTCTGGAAGCTGCCCGTAAGAGTTCTATGATACTACAATGATCTGGATTGCAAAAACGACAAAATAAAACTCGAAGTTTCAGATTTTTAATTCAAATCATTACATCAAACACAATATATAATTATTCAGTTTTTAGTCTTTCTTGGGTTCCTCAAATATTCATTTTATTCTGTTCCTTATTGATTTCATATGGCTGCTGCCAACCTCCAAGTGCCTCCTGACAAATTTAACACTTCATGCAGTATGATACTTGGCATGAGCCTCTTTCTCCTACTCCCAACCCAAATCACTTTTCTTCTCCCAAAATAGATACCAGTTTTGAGACACCAGTCTCCTAAAAACCGGAGTCACCCGACGCTATGGCCTGCCATTGGAGATGGTCACTAGTTCAAGTTTCTTTGCCTCGCTCATCGGAATGAACTGCATTTCACATGGGGAAAATGTCTTGGTAACATTATTGTACAGTACTCAGTAGAAAACATAACTATGCATGAAGGGAGCTGTTGGAGTTTATTACTGCTGTGCCATCCCTGTTCCCACTGCTTGGAAGCTACACTTAGATTCCAAATGCTGTGTACAGGAAAAATAAAACGGGTGACTCGTGCAGATGTGAAAGCACACTGGACTGTGCACTGCCACTGTGCGTCATGTAACAGCTAGAACATGAGTTCCATCTTTTTCTTGCGGCTCATTACCCCCTCAGGCATGCTAAGTAGTTCAGTTCTGAGTACTGGGATTGTTTTTTATTGCTATTGAAATGTTTTGTATCTGGCTAAGTGTACGAAATGGGGTAACCAGTGCTGGTTGCAAAAGTCCACACAGGCAGGGAAAACTAAAATAATGAAATTAATGAAATCCTATGCTCCTTTCTATAAAAATTTGAATGTCTTCTGTGGAAACTCCTGCTGTAAGATGGCCAGTTTTGTGACACTTGTACCCAAGGCTGCAATTTGTCATTTAATTTGAGTGATAGACTTTGTTGTGCCCCTTAAACTGTTTGCATGATTTGTGTTAGTGCTTTTTCATGTTCTGGCCATTTAGGGCACTTTCCGTCCCAGCCCTCCACACTCTAGATCCCCCTGAAATTTGGCTCTTGAATGTAACTGCTCTGGACCCCTGCAGTTACGCTCAGACATCTTATGAAAATGGACTTTAAATATATATATATATTTTTTATATGTTTATAACTGTGCTCCAGCATTGCCATGTACTGGAGCAACAGTGCTTTCGTTGACCTTCCTTCCGGGTTTTAGGCCCCCACTCTCACCTGGCAGGTCACCTGTGACCTCTTCATGTCTCTACTCCCTGGCTGTTCATCATGAGACGATGAGGATTCTTCTTGAGGGCAAGAACAGGTACCAAAGCGGTGACATTGCTCCATGGTGGGTTGGCTTTCGGGGGTTGGAAATCGCGGTGTCGAAAGAATTTAGTCTCCCTTACCAGCATCAGGAGCTGAGAAGGAACGCTTTCTGTCCCACTGGATACGTGGCGAAGGCACCCACGAGATCATCTGAATCCTCCAGGTTATGGGTCATTGCTTGCAGAGGGTTGCGCCTGCCTGGGAAGTTTGGAACAGCTTTGCCATGGTGTGGGGGACATTACTTAAATTGGAAATACCTTTCTACTATTGACTTCAAGTCTGCCTGAAAAGCCTGTTTGGTCTCTGCTGTTTGGTGTGTGCACTGGAATCAATTAACTGAAAGTCAAGACATTTCTCGTTGCTTCCAGACATAGATACTAATTGATCATGGCATCTACATACATCAGTACATCTTTGGCACCTGACGTCTTGGGCAATGTGTCCGTGGCTGTCCCCAGCTGCTGTGTGTGCGATCCGGTATCTACCCAGACCCCTCTGGACAGTACATGGTTTCTGTCCTGACTGTAGTTTCGCAAATGACTTTTTGTCACCTGTACTTTGTTTACTGATTTTGTTAATTTGTATCCCTTGATCACCACTTTATGGTTGTATTCACACTTTTCTATTAACCTTTAATATCATGCTGTACATGTTCTTTTCTTTAACTCTGCCTGTTCCGTTGTATGTAATGTTTGCACAGCAACATGTTGATTGTTGCATTCACTGATGCATAACTGCATCACTGTGCGGTGGGAAATACATGATGAGAATAATTTCTTGAGGGCTCTGTTTGTATGTGTATTTGGCATCATGGGTCATGTCTGGTAATGACAAATGATGACAGTCACAGTTGACCAGGTATTAGGAACATGGTATCCAGCACTTGCAATGTTGTATGGTTCAGCATTGGGACACAGACTACAATCATTAGGTTAAAGCAGTTTGATTTCAATAATAACTTTGCTGAACTGTGTCTTGGTTTCACCGGGGCCTTGAGAGGCTGGCATCGTATGGGAGTGTACGCAGTGGTAGTGGCTAAGTGAAGTTTTCATGGTTCGAAAAGTGATACCTCAGATTGTATCCACAGTAAATAGTAGTGAGCAACTATTGTTCTCAAGACATGTTTCAGCACAGGTGTGGCAAGGTGAGGCTTAGGAAATTTAAGAACATCAAAGGATGGAGACAAGTATGGTTACTGAGAATGTCTAACTGAAACTGGCAATGCATTACAGAGCAAAGCACAGACACAGTAGATACTAAAATGCATACTGTCAACAATCAGATTAGAGCAGTGTGGTTCATCCCAGTGTGATGGCACTGAAATATTGCCTCCGTTTTTTCCTCCTCATTTGCACCATGTAAGTTTCATTTAGTGTCCTGGTACCAACTCGCTCAGCAGATACCCCTCGGGCTTCCATATTCATTTACTTGAGATGCATGGCGTCCTATATCATATCACCTGTGCCTTTCTCCTCCAAGAAGTAGTGGGTGACTCCTGTCCTCCTAGAATCTGCACTCAGCCACACTACTATCCTGTCACTCTACTCTGTACCCTCTACAGTAAATCAATGTCATCCTTTTTAGTAGGGATGCCAAACCTGCCGCGCATTATTCAGGTGTTCTGCAGGCAATTGCACAGTGTGGAGCACCTCCTACTCCTTGGGCCATCACCCCGGATGTCCACCACATCATTTATTTCATTTAGCTGACCAATCCAGACTGATATGTTGATTATAATCGTTTGAGAAGAGGACAAGGAATTTCAGTTCATCATCCACTGTTGATATACAATAGGGGTCTGACAATGTTGGTTTAATGTGGTGGATGGTTGTGCACTGAGGGGACATGGCAAATTAGGTATTGTACCAATATTGGTTGTTAGTCACAGAATGTGTGCATTATTCCATGAGCGTCTGTGAGGCACTACATGGCACGTTGATATGTAATATTGAGGATGGGGTTGTTTCTGAACCATGTTAATGGCAGGTGGCTTTGAACTGTATTCTAGTTCCCTTCAGGAGGAAAGATAAGGAGAACTATGAAACCAAGGGCTGGTGACTGATCATTGCATCCGAGGTGCTTGGGAACTTGCAGAAATGTTTGACATTGTATTCATGTTCACATCTCTGGTGTGATTTGCTAAACAACTGTACTGAGGTCGTTAATACCGATTTTCGAGCAAGTATCATGTAGCTAGTGACAGTACAACCCAGGTAGGTCTCACAGCATTATTAGGTTAGTTTATTGATGCACCATCAAAAGGAGCGTGATGGATCATGTTGTAGGGTTTCTCAAAGGTTATGTCAGACCAGTGTGATTGTTTTGGCTGAGGCAAGAGGGTACTAGAGGGTGTGTTGTGTTGATCTTGCTGCAGTTTGTCTTGATCATTAAGTCCTTAATGTGTGGTTCTTCTATGGAGGCACCGATAGAGACAAGAGGATGTGCTGGGAGCCTCACAAGGCCCACAGGAGGGTGGCGGGGACCCTGCAGGAGAAACAACTCTGGTGGGGACTCATTGTTGGAAGGTAGAACTGGGGGGGAAGGGTGAGGGGATGGGGTGCCTGCGCCATGGCTTGGGGAGGGCGAATCCTCAGGATTGCCGGAGCTGCTGCATAGGGAGGCTGGATGTCATTGTCCACCTGGGGACAAATGACCGCAGGAAAGGATTAAGGCGTCGGGAAGAGTTTGTGGAATTGGGGAGGGCCATAGTCAAGTAGGCACACGGTAACCTTCTCGGAGGTGCGCGCCTCTGTGCATAGGAGAGGCTAGGGGTGTTCTGTACCATGGGATTCAATCAGTGGTGAAAACCTGTGTGGAGCCCGGGTTTGGCTTCATTGGGACTGGGGTCCACTTGGAGTGTAAGCCTATACTGGCATGATGGGCTCATCTGTCCTGAGGAACAGGATCCAGTGATAGGTTTAATGTCATTGTGACTTTTAAACTAGCTATGGGACACTTGAAAGGGCAGGAACCTGGCCCCCAAATAATCACGGTAGTGGTGCAGCAAATACCAACATAGAGGTGTTTATGGAGAAGGGGGCAGGGTAAATGAAGAGGCGTGCGGCAAGAAGGACAGGGATGGGGAAAAGGGTAAGGCCATCGAAATGGGTGGTGGTACCAATGCCCGTGGTCTGGGAAACAAGCCTCAGCTGGTGGTTGATGGAAGAGGGATGTTTGGATATCAGAGCATAGAAACTTATGCCGAGAACTATGACTGGAATGTTATACCAGGGCATAACCCAGGAGACAGGCAGGAGAAGAAGGGGGAGTCTCATGTAAAGGAAGGGATAAAGCAACTGAACAAAAAGAGTAAATAGAGGAGAGGAGGCACTGGGGTCACCTGAGACTGGTAAGGGTCCTAATCTGTGGGGGTTGTATATAGACCACATCAGGGGAGAATGACAGATATGATAGAAGGCATTCTTAGAATGGCAGAAAGGGAGATACTGTGATGGGAGACCTGAATATGCCAGATGTTAACTGCACACATTTGTTGCAGCCACTTCCAGACAGGGCCATTCTTGATGCTTACAGGTGTGAGCATTAGCACTGGTTTGAACCCACTCCTTGAGGAGTTATCTAGCCCTGGTGCTTTGTGAACGGGGGGCAGTGAGAACCAGATCAGAAGTGGGTTGCCATCTGGGACAAGTGACCATCAACAGTGTGGTTCATGTTAAACTCAAGCTCAAGCTAAAATAGCGGCAAAGACACCAGAGAAAGGACTGCTGTGTGATTGGACTTCTGCTTGGACTGTAGTGAAGAACTTTTATTTGACTTTAATTTGGTAAAAAAACTAACATACAAAAAAGTGTGTGTTTGGTTAACTGAACTGAATGGTCTAAGAGTTATCTAGTGGAACTTAGTGACTGAAAGGACTTAACTGCTGTGGTGTTTGAATTACTGTGAAAGATCTGTAATTAGGAGTGGCTTAGCTGAAGGAAGCTTCATTTAAAGACTGCCTTAAGTTTCTGCTAATAGCTTAAGACACCAGGAGAAAGGACCGTGTGACTGGACTCTGCTGGGACTATATTGCCTCCTTCCTCCTCTCTATCCCCTCCGGCTAGTTCTCTTTTTATAGGCACATTTGATTGACAAATGAACTCCTGTTTAGGGGCAGGAAGTGAGGATCTAGAACCCCAAGGACCTGCCATCCAGAAGGGTGACAGGTTTCTGGCCTCTCGCTGCTGGAGGTCTGCCTCTGAGGCAGTGGCTCGTGAAATATAGGATATTCTTGTCTCGAACAGGACAACTAGACTTGAAGGGCACAGGCAGAAAGTAAGGAGAGAGAAAAAAACAGAGGAAAGAGTAGGATCAAACAGTTGAGGGCAGAATCAGACAGTTTGAGGGTGCAGTGCAGGGCTGTGGAGCAGCAGTCTTCGGGATATGTTCTGAGGATGAGGTTTGTCATCTGCAGACACCTCTGGGCTGAGGAGGTTGCCATCTCCAGGCTGAGCCAGATTTGTGGGACCTCCTCTTCCTCCAGGGACCACCAGTGCCACTGTTGCCTCAAGTTGCCAAGAAAGAGGAGGGTTGGACCACAGTGGGCTCAGGGAGGGAGGTGGTGGAACAGGGGCATCCCTCCCATTGTACCTCTGGTCCCTGCCATTCTGGCAAAGTGTGGTTCCTCTGTGGAGGCACCTACGGTGAACCATGGAGAATGTTGGGGAACCTCCACAAAGGAGGCCCCAGGAGGGTGGTGGGACCCTGTGGTGGGGAAGAACTCTAGTGGGGACTATTGGGGAAGGTAGAACTGGGAGGAGGGGAGGGAGGTATATGCCTGCCTGGCGCCATGGCTTGCAGGACAGGAAGCGAATCTCAGGATTGCTGGAGCAGCTGCACAGGGGAGGGGCTATGTTATTGCCACCTGAACAAGTGACCTGGATAAGAAAGGGATTAGAGGGTGTGAAGGTTTGTGGAATTGGGAGGGCCTTAGTCAAGTAGCATGCATGGTAACCTTCTGGGAGTGCTGCCTATCTGTGGCATGGGAGGTGGTGTTCCCACCATGGGATTCAATCAGTGGTTGAAAACTGTGTGGAGCTCAGGGCTTCTCGTGCGGACTGGGGTCACCTGGGTATGCAAGCCTATACATGATGGGCTCATCTGTCGGGGGAACCAAGTCTGGTGATAGGTTTAAATGCTTCGTTGTAGCTTTAAACTAGCCAAGGGAGGCACTGAAGGGCAGGAAAGTCTAACCCCCAAATAATCACGGTAGTATGTGCGTAAACACCAAGGTGTGGATGGGAAAGGGCAGGGTAAATGAAGAAGTGACAAAGTGAAGGACAGGGATGGGGTAAAGTTAGGCCATCAAATGGAGGGTAATGAGTGCAATGCCCATGGTCTGGCAACAAGCTCTCTGAGCTGATGGCCTTAATGAAGAGGATGCCTGGATATCATGTGATCACAAGACATGACCTGAGAGAACCATGACTGGGATGTTAATATACCAGGGCATACACCCAGAAGAGATACAGGCAGGGAGAGAGGGGGAGTAGTCTCTTAAAAGGAAGGGATAAAGCAACTGAACAAAGAGTAAACAGGGAGGAGAGGAGGCACTGTGGGTCACCTTGAGACTGGAAAGGCACCAATCCTTTGAGGGGTTGTGTACAACCCTCTGTCGGGGAAGAATGACAGGATATGAAGAAGGCTTTTGTATGGAGAAAGGGAGATACTGTTGATGGAGACCTGAATATTCCAGATGTTAACTGAGCATTTGCTGCATCCATATCCGAGGCCATTCTTGATGCCCTGTGGCAGGCATTAGACAGTTAGTTTGAACCCACCGTGAGGGAGTAACTTAGACCCGTGCTTTCAAGCGGGGCAGTGGAGGGATCTGATCTGAAGGTTGCCATCTGGGGACAAGTGACCATCAAACAGTGTGGTTCACGTTAAATCAGCCACAGAGCTGCTTTTCACATGTGGGGTGCTGACTTGGAGGGCTGACTTGGCAGCTGGAGGTCAGGAAAGCACTAGCAAACAGGCTAGAAGGATGTGGAGCAACAATGGGAATCATAAACTCCATCACAGGGGCAAGCCTTTGTGTGAAGTGCAAAACAAATCAAATGAAAGCAGCCACTATGGTCTCAAAAGGGTGGCAGGGAAAGTGAGGGAGAAAATATAGTATCAGGAAGTATGAGGAAACATAGAAGGGGCAGGGACAGAGCTGTACCTGTTAGGCAGAAGGAAGCAGGAGGAAGTCAGATTATCAAAGGCCAAGCGGGAAAGGATAGCCAACTCTGTTGGGGGTATAAAACCTTTACAGGTACGTGAGGGGGCATGAAAGACAAGGGAGGATAGTGAGGTTGAATAGAATGAATGGTGTGGGCAGAGGGGGATAGAAACAGCAGGATGCTCAAAGAATATTTCGCCTGTATTTTCTATATGTCCCCTCTCTACCTCCTCTACCATTGTGTACATATTGAGATCACTTATTCTCCCTCAAGTTTGTGGTACAAACCATTACCAACTTAGTCTGGGTCTCTGCACTGTCTTCTTGTTGATGTCTATCTGAGTGATGCCCGAGAAACTTCGTTGTGCTGGTTGTATGTGATTATGGAGATTGTGAAAGGCCATTGTCTTAGGGTGACTGTATACCGAAAATTAATTTGGTGATTATAGTCTGCAATACAGCAAAATGCTGCCAGATACTTTTTCTTGTTTATGCGGTTCAATTTTGCCACCCCACCTCCTACAAATGATTCTCAACTCAGGGCTGTATGGGGGGTGGAAAAGAAAAAACCAAGGACTGTGGGTGTGTTGCAACTAAGGAATGGTGCCCAGAACAGAACTGGTCACCTCCCAACCTAGCCTGATGCCAACTCACCACGCTACGGCCAGCCTGCACAACAATCACACTACATCAAAATCTCCTCCTCCCTTTCTGCCTGTGTCTGAGTGGTCCTACTCCCCACCATGTGTATATAGCGGCATCCGTCGTGCGGCCCCATGGTCTACTCCTGGCGTCATTAAGCTCCTTTTTGTAAGTGTTCAATTGCGTTACCATAGTCACAGGATGCCATAAGGCCCATGTTGGGCATTATTATGGTTTTTGACAAGGCATCAATACCTCCATCTTCTGTGATACCCCTCCTATGCACCCCAAACTGGGGCTTTTTGGATGCATTTGTACTCTGTTAACATCTTTGATCATCGAAATAAATCAGTTCCTTTTCTCTGGTGACTGCCACTGCCCATGCCCACCCATCCCCATCATGTAGCACACTAGTGTTCTTATGCCTAGGTGTACATTTGCATGTCTTTAATTAAAACTCAGTGCCATTACGCATATGTTTCTCAAGTTTTCCACTCCTAAATTTCACACCCGTCATCGTACACCCTGCTATGGATCTATTGGTCATTGCCAACCCTTTCATCACTTTGCCTGATTGAGCCCTGTCATGAACTACAGTAGTGTACATACCACTACGTATTTCACCAACTAGTTAGTATCCAGTTCTTTCCACATTCCTGAAGGTCGGTATTTACCTCCTGTGTATTGCTGTGCCTTCTTCAGTTTTAAGGTGACCCATGGACTCCATCGCCATCCCCAAACCAGTATTTGTGTTGCCTTGATGCCCCTCACCTTCCTGAATAAGCATGACCTCTTCATATTGATTTAACACTATGATTTAGTGATCGGGGTTTGTTGTTATTGCACTATGTCATTCCTCCTCTACTTGTAATACTTCTAGTTCTGTAGTTTATTTCCCGCTGCAGCATTAGTTAGCATGATTTCAATGTGCTGTTCGATATTCTCCTGTCCTGTTACAAATCTCTGTTCCTTTCCTGACCCAGTTACCTTTCTTGAGTGGTCTAATTTATCCACTTTGGATGACCCTTGACAATTTCCATCTAATTTCTCAATTTATTTTCTATATGTGCCCTCGGTTGTGTTTCTGTGTGTGTGTGTTTGTGTGTGTTTCTGTATGTGCGTGTCTGTGTTTGTCTGTGTTTCTGTGTGTGTTTTTCTGTGTGTGTGTTTCTGTGGGGTTTGGGGAGTGGCAAAGGTCGTTTGTCCCTATTTAACCCTAGTTTGCCAGCCTGACTGTGATGCTGAATCATTCAACTGTCACCGGATTGTGGCACCTTCCTGACACCTTGTGGTTGTTTCCTTACATACCTCCTATCCATCAGGTTGGGATAGTCCACATGATGTTAAACTGATAGTCTGTGATATTCATTTAATGCTTGAATTTGGGCTTCTCGGAATGTCTAGCTCTCTCTTGCCATCAATAGGTAGAACCTCCAGTCCGAGGGAGTGTGCTACCTGCTTCTGGCTTCCCTCCTTGTCTAAGTCTGCAGTATTCGACCACTCACCCTTCTCTTGCATGTCAGTCATCCACAGGTGGATGATGTCATCCCTTCTCCATCCTTGGTTGCCCTAGCTATGTTCTTACATGTACTAGGCATCTACGTGACAAAATCGTCCGTGACCATCCACTATGTTCAGTCTTTTTGTTTATAACCTTCCCGGGCCTTTCCTCAGAAAATCATCACGGTGGATGATGCTGTCCTCTTCTCCACCACTCCAACCTTCCTTCAACTGTCCTAAAATTGATCATTTGGTGAGTCCTGGTTTCCAATGATAGGTTACCAACCCACAAAAATAACAAGATTGCTTTTCTCTATTAAAACAATTATTAGTACCCACCCATCCTATTTTATATTACATCTCTACCTCTGAACAAGTGCCTGTCTCAATACCTGGGATCACCTGTAACCAGTGCTCACTCACACATGTTCACCTCCTTGGCTCGGCAGTTATTGCTGGCTGCCATTATATCCTAACACTGTCTGCCCACCGAGGCCCTCCAACTTGCTGTCTCCTCCTCGGACTGTCCTCTGAACTGTGTGATCTTTGTCTATGGGTCTGCAGATAATACCACCTACACAGAATAAGGGTTTGGTGATTTTTTATATGTTAATATTCTTCAGGTGGAGGATACTTCTAACTGAAGGGTGAAATAAGAACTAAATTATCAGAAAGGCATCTTTAATCAACAGTGGAGGTGGAGTTTGCTGTATTGTTACAATTGTTATGTTTTACTGTTTACTGTGTTTCTGCCCTTCTGACTATTGGGTTAGTGACTGTTGCATTGCAATATTTGTAATACTGTGGTATTCCTGGGCTAAGAATTTGTCCTGCTCCCTGAATTGAGGCAGGTTACAGGTTGTGTGTTGGACCCAGACGGTGCCTGGGGTGGAAACTGGTTTTTCTTTGTTTACCTCAGTGTGCCTTATAAGGCTGCTAGACTGTGTCGGAGGTGCACATCACAGCTATTTAACAGCCAATAGCTCTGGAAGAATCTTACAGACCTTGATAAAAGTACTAATTTTGAGCTCATCAGATAACCTCATGGTCTTCAGGTAGGCTACCTCTGGCTGCAAGCTGCAACACTGGACTTAGATTTGCAAGAAAGCGGTAGTTCTCACAACAGAGGAGGTGGAACCTTGCAATTTATAATTGTCTTTGGTTTGAAGCATTCCTAGGAAGTTAATATTCTTCAGGTGGAGATGCTTAACTGAAGGGTGAAGGGGAATTAAATTGTCGAAAGGCAGTCTTCAACTGCAGAGGAGGTGGGTTTCTTTACTTTGTTACAAGTGTTAAGGTTTCAGTGAAATTTTAAGCCCATGGGCTGAATATTGTTTTCGTGTTCTGCCCTTCTGCCCAGCTGGCGGTTTTGGGGTTGACTGTTTTCATACAAAGTCACCAGGCCTTTGGGGCTGGGGGTTTCTGTGTCTGACGGATGTTTGGGTTTCTCTGTCTGATTAGCAGGATATTTTTTCTGTCACATTGGTTTGAAGCAGTATTACAAATTGTAGGTGTATGGCATCTTGTGACAGGAGAGAGCACTCATCGCGTGGTAGGTCCAGGCGTTTGGCTGATTGTTTCATTGAGGGGCACAGTTTCAGGCTAACCCCTTCCACCACTCACCCCACCACCCTTGAAATAGTTCATTTATACTGGGGTTCTGACATCATTTCTCAGAGGGCGAGGCATATCACTGTCATATCCTGTCTAGCACTGCACTGACAATATAAATACATATTATATAAATACATATTTCTATATAACGCTTAATCACACACACACACACAAAAACAAAAACTAAACAAGGTAGACAGTTATGTGGGGGTAGTACAATGTAATGGCTGTGGGGTAGTTTCCGGTCTTTTCTGGGCTGAGATGTTGCCTGTTTGCAACTTCTGCCCTGAGGAAGGAAGTGTCGTCTTCAGGCACGCACTGGACAGTGGCAAGGGAGCACCAGAGCCACCATCACTACCTCAGAGGTTCTTGAAGAAGCACAACAGTTGGACCACAGTGTGCTCCAGGAGGTGGGGTGGTGGTCAGAGGTACACCCAGTCAGTTGTTCCACTCCCGTCCATACACCATTCTGGGGAGCAGTTCTGGATGCCCCAGAGGAGACTAAGGAGGTGACCTTTGTCTGGGGAGGCCTCAGGAAGGAGGCAGAGGGCACCAGGGAAAGGAAGCAGCTCTGGTGGGGACTCAATTATTAGGGGCTAGGGCTGAGGGCAGGAAACTGAAGTGGGTGGCTCCTGGTGCCATGGCTTGAGGGACAGGACGCATCCCAGGATCACGAGAACAGTTGCCGGAGTCGAGCTGGATGTCATTGTTCACCTAGGGACAAATGACTTGGCTCATCATGAGATTAGAGCAGTGCAGAAGGACTTTGTAGAGTTGGGGAGGGGCTTAAGACAAGTAGCACACACTGTATCCTTCTCAGAGGTGCGCCTGTCAGTAGCATGGGTGAGGCGGGTACCGCCATGCAGTTAACAAATGGTTGAAAAAATGTTGGAGCACTTGGCTTCATTGGGGACTGGGGTTCACCTGGAGGACACCAGCCTACACTGGCAGGATGGTCTGCATCTGTCAGGAAGGGCTAGATCTTTTGGGCAATCAGTTCCCCAAATGCTTCATTGGTGCCTTAAACTAGTCGCTGGGAGTACTGATAAGGCAGGGAAAATCAGCCTTCCCCACAAAACAGGGTATAAATGAGAAAAAGACCAAGGTAGAAAGGTCAGTGTGATGCCCGTAGAAGTGTGAAACCTCCAAAATGAGCAATAGTACCAGCCGTAGTCTGCAAAGCTCCTGAATTAGTGGCTTGATGGAGGAAGATCTGATATCGTGATCAGAAACATGGAACACACAGAACCATGACTGGGACATAAAATACCAGGATACACTATCTACAGGAGGACAGGGAGGGTAAAAGAGGAGGAGGAGGAGTAGCTTACATAAGAGAGAAATCAAAGCGCCAGAACAAAAGGGTTACAGGAGGAGAAGCACTTGGGTCAATTTGGAGGCAGGCAAAGGCACCACAATCCGCACAGGGTTGTGTGACCCCCCTCTCAGGAGAAATGGACAGGAAATGATGAAAGTATACTTAGAATGGCAGATAAAGGGGAGATATTGCTGATGGGTGATCTGAATATGCCAGATGTTAACTGGAGTGCAGTTGCAGCAGCCACTTCTAAAGTGGGGTTAGATGCCCTACAGGGCATGCCTTAGACAACTAGTATTGAGCCACCGGAGGAGTGATCTTAGACCTGGTTCTCAAGCGGAGATGAAGAGGATCACAGATGTAGGTAGCCACTGGGAACTAGCTACCATCGAACAGTATGGTCACATAAACATGGCAATAAGTCTGCTTATACAAGACAAGGTACTGGATTTTAGGAGGCTGACTTTGTTAAAATGGTGAGTGCCTAGGGATGCACTAGCAAATGGGCAGAAGAGGTGGAAGAACAATGAATAATAAAACTGCCATCACAGAGGTAACAAGCCTTTGTGTAAAGCAATAAACAAAACAAACGTAGAAACCACTATGGTTCTCAAAGGAACTGGTGAGGTTCAAGAGAAAAGCATTCATGAAGTACAAGGAATCACGAAGGAACAGGACAGAACTTCCAGTTAAAACAAAAGGAAGCTGGAAAGGCAGTCAAAAGAACAGCTAAAGGCCCAAACCGAGAAAAAGACCATCCAACTCAGTTAAGAAGAGGATAAAGATTGTAGGTACATCAGGGGCAAAGGAAGACCAAGGAGGATAGTGAGGCTAATAAAGGGAGGAGGTGGGCAGAGGTGACTGAAAGAGGTAAATAAACAAATATTTTGCTCAGTATTTACAAAGGAAGGGGGTACCTAAAACAAACAGTAGAAACACTCTGTATACGAAGTTGATACCAGCCATTTACAGAAGAAAGGGTTCTGAAAAGCTCTTTAAACTGAAGGTGACAAAGCAATGGGGCTGTTGGTTCATCCCATAATTTAAAGAACTTGGTAGAACTAGTGACACCACTGACTACCCTCTTTAACAAATCATGGAGGATGGGTGGTACCTGAGGACTGGAGGAGGCAGATGTGATTCCCTTCACAAAAGTGGGAGCAAGGCAGAAGCAGGAAACTACAGACCTGTTAGTTTAACCTCAGACGTAGGGAAAATGATGGAATCACTTCTGAAGGAAAAGAACTGTTGAGTATCTAGAGGCGAGAGGCACAGGACCCAAAGACAGCATGGATTCTGGCCGGAAGATCATGCCAGACAAATCTGATAGATTTCTTTGACTGGGTGACCAAAGTAGTTGATCAGGGAGGGGCTGTGGACACTGGCCTACCTAGACTTTGGCAAGGCATTTGACACAGTCCCACAAAAGATTAATATACAAGTTAGCCAGCCTGAGTGGGTCCCAAGAGGACAGCCTGGTAAAGAACTGGCTGGAGAATAGGACACAGAGGTAATAATAAATGGAGTCCACTGAAAAAAGGGGGTTAGTAGTGGGGTACCGCTTGGGTTCAGTATTAGGACAGGTCTCTTCAATGTCTTTTATATAGCGTTGTGTGCAGAGGGACTGGAGAAAATATGTCTCTTTGAATGTCACAAAGATCTGCAACAGAGTTGATGCACAAGGTGGGGTGGAAAAGGATGAGAAGGGACTTGGCAAGGAGTTGGAGGAATGGGTCAAATGTATGGCAGCTTAGATTCAATGCTAAGAAGTGCAGGTAATGCACCTGGGAAACAAAACCCAGGGAAGAGTACACAATGTGGGGGTGAGATACTAACAGCAGCAAATGGAAAGCGACCTGGGGTGGTCATATCAGATGACCCAAAGGTGGCAAGCAATGTGAGAGGGAAGCAAGGGAGGTTGGGATACTGGGATGCTAGGAGAGGCATCACCTGTAGAAACAAGAAGATTATCCTCTGTACAGACAGCTGGTGAGACCACATCTAGTACTGCATGCAGTTCTGGGAGACCAAATCTCCCCAAAGACATAGACAGGATGGAAGCTGTCCAGAGAGGAGGAACTCAAATTGTGCAGGGTCTGCAGCTGAAGATCATGTAGAGAGACTTAAGCTTAATATATGTATAGCCTCGAGGAAAGGAGGGAGAGGGGACATGACAGAAATTTTCTAGTACCTCAATGGAATCAACAAAGTCCAAGAGAGTAGCATCTTTCAAAAAAAGAGATGTGCAAGAACAAGGGGGCACAATTTGAAGATAGAAGAGGGTTGGCTCAGAGGTAATTTAAGGAAGTATTTTTTCACAGAGAGGGTTGTGGATGTATGGAACAGCCTTCCAGAGGAGGTTGTGGAGTCAAAAACAGTGGTGGAATTCAAGCATGCATGGGACAGTCATAAGGAAATTCTAGGGGGTGGGGGTAGGAAGAAGTAGTCTGCTGGTTAACTAGGATCTGCAGCTTATCCATCAGGTAGGGAAATGGGCAGACTGGGTGGGCCAAGCGGTCCTTATCTGCCGTCAAATTCTATGTTTCTCCCTGAACAAAGCTTGCCCACTAGTCACAGGTTATAACAGACTCACCCATACCTGCACTCTCTACAATATTGCTAATTGGCTCAGCTTTGATGAATGGTTAATGTACCTGCTTGTTTGGCAGGAAAATTCTCTGGCCGTGCCACCCCGGGCTCTCCTTCCCTCCTTCCTCCATCTCCCATGTCGATAGCAACCCGTAGTGCCTCCAAACCTCTCCATCTTCTACTACTTAGAACAGCTTTAGGTCAGCTATCCTCTGCTACTGTGCCTCTCCACCCAGCTGAACTCTCCTCTCCTACTTTGTTGCTGCTGTGATTTAACTCGGTCATTTCAAGACCCTCCTTGGGATCATCTCCTCTCTCAAACCTGCAACTGCCACTAAAGTATTTCAACTTCCTGTCCAGGCCTCCTCATCTTCCTTGCCAAGGTTCCCTCCTGCCTTCCTCCTCCTTCCAGCCGATTTTCTGCATCCCCCTTCTCTCAGACAATGGACCTCATCCTGCCCTACCTGCTGGTTATTATAAATACTGTTTGCTAAAAAATTATTCAATGATGTTTGTCTTGTAACCTATGTACTCTTTGATGTGGATCCTTTGTAAATGAGACTCTGACTCAAAGCACTGTAATTCCGATATTGCTAAATAAATAAAATAAATACAATACAACTGACATTGTGTCTGCACACACCATCGGTCTACTATTGACCAATCTTTCTACTTCATTCCACACACCTATGCCCATGACAACACCTCTGCACCAAAGATGCTGTCCCACACAGCTGTCTTGTCACCGGCTCAGTTAACACGCGTACAGCCATGTGTGCAGGTTCATCTGTTCAAGTCTTTGATTATTGTGTTGTGTTATCAGACAGTATATTGTTCTGGTGATCATGTAATCACAAGTGCATGCAGTGAATCATGCTCATATCACAGTACCACTCATGTTGTTGCATGTGTTTGCCACAACAATTTACACTCTGGTTGTCTTTGTGTGCTTCTCTGTCTTAGTAACTGAGGTGGTCCACCTAGAGAGTTTAGCAGTGGTATTTGTGTTACTGGGATGCAGGCTGAGTGCTACATGCCAGTAACTGACTGACAGTAACAATCAGTAGTAATAATCATTAGTGTGACTGTGACACATGAAAATGTAATGTTAATAAAGACTGTAAAGTATCCATTGAATCATAGAACTTTACTGCAGAAAAAGACCTCATGGTCCATCCAGGTGGCCCTTTACCCCATGCTAAACTACCAACCTCCCTCTTGGATACCCACCCCACTCCACAGTAACCCTTATACCTCCCAAGCTGCTCTTGAATCACATCACTGTCTCTACTTCAACCACCTAATTTGGAAGCCCATTCCAGGTGGCCACTACACCCTCCGTGAAGAACTGCCTTCTCACGTTCCCTCTGAAGTGTCCTCCCTGTAGTTTCAGGCCATGCCCCCTTGTCATTGTGTCCTTCTTCCTTTGGAGTATGGTTTCCAGGCCAAGCTTATTGATCCCATTAACATATTTGTACGCCTTAATCATGTCTCCTCTCTCCCTTCTCGTCTCCAGTGTGTAGAGCCCCAGCTCTTTGCATCCCTGCTGATATGGTGTGCCCTCCATCCCTCGCACCATCTTGGTTGCTCTTTGCTGAATCCTTTTGATAAGATCTATGTCCTTATGTAAGTCAGGCCTCCAGAACTGCACTTCATAGTCCAGATGTGGTCTTACCATGGCCTGGTATAGGGGCACCAGGACTTCACTCCGACTGCAGGTAATTCCCCTGCCTATAATTGCAATCATCCTGTATGTCTTCCCCACCTTGAGGTCACTGGTGACTACTATGGTTGTAGGTAAAAGTTTATTTTTATACAGGTAATACATGTCATTTGGACAAAAGTCCAGTTTGGAAGACAGATCTGTGTAGTCCCTATCTAAAAGTACAAGCTATAGTTACATCAAGCTAGAATTTGCTATGAAAAATACATACACACCACCAATATGATATATACATGAACACATCAACATGAACCATAAGTATTACAAATGTATCTACAAATAATAAGTATTTATACCCAAGTCCTTCTCCATTACGATGTCCTGATCTCCTCCCAACCCCTTTTTTGTACCCTGCCCTCAGGTTCTTGTGTCCCAGGTGCATGACAGCACACTTCTTAGTGTTAAAGTTTAGCTGCCTGGTCTTCACCCACTTCTCCAGTGCCTTCATGTCATATCTCATGTCTTCCACCACCCCCTCCAGTGTCCACCCTATTGCATATTTTTTCATATCATAGAGCAGAAACAATACCACCTGTCCTGCAGTCCATCCATTATTGTCACATATGTAGATACTGAAGAGAGCTTGTCAGCACTGACACCTGGGTCACACCTTGCTTGGTCACCCTCACCCTCTCAGCATACACCACATTTATTACCACATGGTTTTAACGGCTTTGTGACCATATGTGATACTCTGTACATGTCACGGTTTCTTTTTTTTTTTCATTGCAGGAAATTAATCAGTTGGTCTTGGATCCTGCTGTGCTTGGGATGTCTGCATCATATCGGCAAGATATATTTGCCTTCTCTCCAGATCAGGATGTGAATCACTCTCTGAGACATACAGCCTATAGGCATTACATTCTGTGGTGCCTAGGTCAGCTGGGGAGCAGATTCTGGGTGCCTCTTCCAAGCTGCTGCAGGTGGTGCATACGGGATGTATATCCAGATCCCTCTGGGCAGTACATGGGGTTCTGACCAGATCGCATCGTGTGATGAACTGTAAACCATGGCAGCAGTGCTGTTAATCGTGCATCACCTTTTAATAGATCCTGTGACACTGCAAGCAAATTATGTGCATGTGCGCTTTGCTAGGATTACAAACAAGAGGCATGTGATGTCTCATTTATACTTGTAATACCTTAAATTGATCTTATCGAACAGTTTGTTCACAATTTTAGACAGCAAGTGTAATAAATACCAAGAAGTATGAGTGTTTCTTTTATTTCACTACTCATTGCATTCTTTATTTTCAGTACACTATGCCACTGTTGACATGTAACAAATGATCATGGGTAGTGACTGTGAGAAATGTGTATGCATCAATGTTATGTTAACAGTAGGGTGCAAAGCTGTGATGTGTGCGCAGTCACTCCGTGGTCACCCGATTGAGTGTACAAACTCTTACCCAGTTTTTCTTACTGGTTTTACAGTCTTGGGTAGTCTATTTATTAATTATCACTTTCCTTGTAATGTGTATAGCAAAACAAAAATCATATCCCCAAAAAATTTGTTGAGTGTGTTGAAAGCACAGTACAGCATACAGAATAAAGAGAGAGACATAAGACTGAGTCTGCGCCACCCATAGCTGTGTGGGCACTCCATGCGGGCTGTGTTGGATGGGCAATGGCATTTTATCAAAATATTAATAATGTGTATTTCAACACTGTCCAACCCTTGATTCTGATAAGATTTATGCCATAGAATTCTTTCATGGGGTATGGTAAAGATATAAAATGATTTTCTTCCACCCAGTTTCTTGCAGCAGGTCATAATACAGGGAATGTCCATCCGCCTGTGTCATATTTATTTATTTAGCTTTGTTAACTGGGTATGTACACTAGACAAGACATTTGCCTATTTTCAGGAACGACCCAGGAGGAGTACAGGAAAGTATGATTCAGATACATAGGACAACATAGTACAGATACAATCAGATTAACAGAGTCAGGGAAAACATTACATGACCAGATAGGGTATGTACAGTGGTACAAAATGCATAGAGATATGAGCAGTATAATATATACAGTTTGAAATGCAAATAAAAACAGTTACACACATTACAGGACCCCATAGAAGTGGAGCCACAGTCAGAGCATACCCAGAACATCAGGCGGAGGCAATTACAAACTGAGCCAGACCCCAAATGGTATGACAAGTTTAGAAGAGAGGAGGGGAAATGGTGGCATCCTCTGGATGCATTTTCAGCAGTCGACCTAGAGACCACCACTTCCTGTTAACGTAGTGTCTTCCATCACTATTAAAAAGCGGAGGTCCCTGCCACTCCTTTGTTCTTTCAGCAAAGAAAGACTATGTCATAGGACCTAGAATTCTCCTCCCGCGTCAATGGCCTCAGCTGAACACACATTTTCTTCCAATAGCAACGGCCACAATTGAGCACATTTCCCATATTTTATTTATTTGAATCTAGGATTACAAGTACCTTTGAGCCAAGGCTCTTTTACAAAGGTTCCATGTCAGTTGCAGTACAATAACAAAAAAAAGAAGGCAATTAACACATTTGTTCCCATAGACACCATTTGACGTTGGAACCATCCAGTGCTAGACCACACCCAAAATGGCCACCGGGAGCATATGAGTTAAGTAACAAAGGCAGGATAACAGGTTAACAATCAGTTACATGAATATGAATGCATACATTTGGGTTCAACTAAAGCCAGAGGCATTAACGGGGTAAATAGTGTTGCAAGACATGGCAAGGACACAGAAGGTAGGAGCAGCCAGAGGCATTGTCACATCACAGAGAGAACAACAGGCAGTGGAAGGGATGCAGGGGAGGGGGAGGAGAGAGGGTGGGGGAGGGGGTTGTAGGACATTAAGAGTAGATAATAGAAGTGCTATGTAGAAAGAGCTGAGACAAGGATCAGGTAATGGTGAGGGAGACTGATTAAAGGAGACAGTCGCAGGTGCTAGAGGCAAGGAGGAGTAGGTGGAGCCTGGATTTGAACAGGCCAAGCTTAGGTACGGAGGAAATGTCACTGCTGAGCCCATTCAACCAGCTAGGGGCCCTATGAGCAAAGGATCTTTGTCCCTGGGTGGTACAGCAGCGAGGGACCTGCAGAAGTTGAGATTTGGATGCCCTAGTGTGGCAAGGGTTAGTTACTAGTGGGGCAAAGGAGAGCTTGGACCCAGGGGGTGCTTGGTCCATGCTTATTTTCTTTGCCATAATGCAGGTTTGGTACTTTATGTGGTTTGAGAGTTGTAGCCAACCAGTTTGTGCATAGAGGTCACACGTATGAGCGAGACGGTGAGCTCCAGTGATGAGCCGACAGGCTTTGTTGAGAGACCTGGATATGCATCTGATGGCAGTTATAGTATCAAAGCCATATATGATCAGGCCATAGTCAATTATGGAGACAACAGAGCTCTGGACAGTGACCCTTAAGACTTCTGCAGTAAGGTGTTGCCTGTGCCTGTAGAGCGGTCCAATATGAGCAGCTTTGGCGACGCTATCGATATGGGCACCATAGGACAGGTTACAGTCAAGAGAGATCCCAAGATATTTAAAAGATTGCACCTGTTCAAGGGCAGCTCCAAGGCAGTTTGTGATGGTCAGGTGGTGTAGCCTGTACTTGTTGTGGGAGCTGCTGAAAAGCATTGACTTGGTTTTCTTATAATTTAGGATCAATTTAGCTTACTAAACCAGTCCTTAACTGAGGCAAAGCCTAGCTATAGATTGTTTTGTAGGGGTTCGGGATCCTTCTGGGTGGTGTGAATTACAGATTCATCAGCATAGAGGATGATTTGTTCTTGGCAAGATTGAGGAAGGCTGTTCAGGAAGAGACTGAGTAGAAGGGGACCCAGTATGGATCCCTGGGGGACTGCTGAGCAGACAGGTCGAGCGCCAGAGAGGACATCTGCAATTTTAACTCTTTGGGATCAGTTTTCCAGATAGCTTTGTAGAGGAGAAGTAATATGGAGATCGGTCGATAGTTCCCATGGAGGTCCCTGTCTCCACTTTTGTGGACCGGAGTAACAGTAGCAGATTTCCATCTGTCAGGGAACTGGCCAACGCTGAGGGAGAGGTTGAAGATCATTGTTAATGATCCTAGTACTTCGTCAAGGGTGAGGGACAGCAGTTTAAGGTCAAGCGTGTCCCCACTATTTCTGGACTTGGCAATTGCTTACTAATATATTTGCAGGCTTCGTGCATCTTGACTGCTTTAAAGTAGAATGGCAGGTATTTGGAAGAGGGGGGAAGCTGGAAGGATGAGTTGGAGAGTCATCTACATTGAAAAAGTCTGGGGGAGAACACTACTGAGGTCTGTGAAAGTAGTACTGAATCTATTAGCAATAGTTGTAGGGTCCAGTGTTGTAGTCCCATCAATGTCCAGCATAATAGGGGAAGTTTTAGGCTGCTTTCCAGTAACTTCTTTGCTATTGCTCCAGAAAGCTCTCCCATTTCCCCAGGTATTACTGAGAGCTCCCTATAGTAGATACTTTCTTTGGAGGATTGACTTTGTGCAATCACTTTGAGCACGTTTATAGTTCTGTATGTCAGTTTGCATACTGGTGGCCCGTGCTCGCAGCCAGAGGTGGTCCCTTGCTTTTAACTGTTCTATAAGCTCTGCTGAGAGCCATGGGTCACAAAGGCCTTTGACTTTGTGCTTTTTGAAGGAGGCATGGGAGTCACAGGCCGCAGTAAAGGTGTAGATGAAATAGTCCAGGGCCAAGTTGACATCCGATGCTTTGTAAATAGGAGTCCAATCATGCTGACTAAGGTGGAATTTGAGGTGATTCAACTGCCCACAGGGAAGGACTCTGTTAGAGATGACTATTGGAGGGGCTTGCAGAATTTGTTTGACCATTCACAGATGACAGGGAATGATCACTGAGTGAATCGGAGAGCACGGAGATGTTAGAGATACGAGTTGGATGGCTGGCCAGAACCCAATCCAGGAGGGTACTAGAGCCTGTTTTGTAGTTGTGCCTGGTTGGGGAGTTGACCAGCTGAGCAAGGTTTGTTGATGAGATGGCGTCCTTGAGGCCCCCTGATTCAGGTGCAAGCTAATTAATGTTAAAGTCACCTAGCAGGATTGACTCGGAGCCTGGAGATTGGGTTCGGATGAAGTCCAGGACAGCATTGAGACCTTTCCCTTGCTGTTTTGGAGGAATGTGCACTGAAACAACTGTGAGGGCTTTGTTGTGGGCCCCTAGTAGGATTTTGATAGGAATAATCTGCGCAGATGATTCTGAGAGGGGGTAGCTATGGGGTGACCCAAGACAGACTTTTTGAGGTAGATTGCACAGCCCCCTCCTCTTTTAGTCTTCCGATCTAGCCTGAAAACATTGTAGCCTGGCAGAGCAATTGCCATGTCAGAGACTTTAGGTGTTAGCCAGGTTTCAACAACCGTGAGGATATCCGGATTGTATTAGTTTGTAAAAATGTGCAGGGCTTAAAGCTTTGGGAGTAGGCTGCAGATGTTAAGAGTCACAAGGGAGAGTCCCCCCGAGTGATTGACTTGGTTGGTTGAGCTAGAGTTTTTCGGGCCAGGATTTGGGTGAATATTGCCAGACAGCAGCAACAGGAGGAGCAGGAGCTTCAGAGTGCACAGACGTAGCTCCCTGAGGGTGAGTTTATGTGTCTGCTTCATGCAGGAATGTATGCAGAGTTGCTGGTGCTGGTCCCAGAGCGATGTCATGTACACCAAAGATGGGAGAGGAGATGAGTGTGCCCGTGACCTCCTCCTCATGAATACAGGATGTATGGCATAGGACTTTAAGATTTATGCAATGTGTCAGCTGGTGTATATTTCCCTTCATCAGAGTACACACCAAAGAACCGGTACTTTCCTCCTGGGAAGCACAAAGTCAGAGTACTCACTGTTTGTTAAGAAACAGTAGAAGCACTTTGGATATGGGTGTGTAGATACCAGTACACTCGCAGAAGAAATGGTCTGGAAAGAACTCCTGAAACTATGGTTAGACAAAGCAATGGGGTCGGCTGGGATTCACCACAGAAACATAAACAAACCAAGTAGAGAACTAGTGACACTGCTGATGACCGTTTATACCGAATCAAGGAACAATAGTGTGCAACCTGAGACTGGTGGAGGGCGGATGCCATTCCCATTCACAATAGCTGTAGCAAGGCAGAGGATGGCAGCTTCAGACATGTTATATTGACCTCGGGGGTAGGGAAACTGAGTGAGTCAGTTGGTAAAGAAGAAATACAAAAACATGTATTGAAGGGGGATTTGAAAACTGCCACCAGTCAATTTTATGTGGTGGGGCAAAAAAGAGTGCTGTTAAAAACTGGAGGCCGAAATCTGCACACATCACAATGGTATGAGTAAACATTAAAAAAAATCCAATATCTCTGCTCACCTTCATTGTTTTGTGACCTTTTCGGCCCTTAATTTTCAAGTCATTTTATGACAGCCTCCTTCTGAACATGACAGGTGTGATTTCTAGAACAGTGGAAGAAACATAATTTCATTCCACAAGTGCAGAAACATACTTTGGCCAGGATTTGAAAAATGACACCTGTCACATGAGGTGGTGTGAACAAATGGCTATACTATGATGCCAGCAGATTGGGCCTAAAGGTATCTGGATTCTGCTTGAAAATCAGCGCCCGGTCAAGACACCATCACCCCCACCCCAAAATCAGACCTACCCCATCACAATTACACCACCACTTCTGCAATTTCTCAGTTTTCCCTTCCAATTATGTCTGTTCAAGCACCTCTTGCATCCCTACACTGTGTCATCAGCCACCAGTTCCACTGCCAGTGCATTCCATGGTTCCACCACCCTCTCGGTAAAGTGACATCTCCCAGTCTCCACCTCCCTGGAGCCTCCCACCAGCCAGCTTCATATAATGGCCCCTGGTGGCCCCCTCCTCCACTGTCATCCAGAACACCCTATTTAGGCTGACCCTATTCACTCCCTTTAGACATTTAAAGACTTCGATCATATCCCCTCTGTCCCTACTGTCCTCCAGGGAGTACAAGTTCAGCTCCTCAAGTCTCTCCCCATAGGATTTTTCCCCCAGACCCTGTATCCTGGTTGCCTGACTCTGGACCTCTCCAGAAGTTAATTGTCCTTTATTAGCTATGGACGCAAAAACTGCACACAGTTTTCAAGGTGCGATCTAACCAAGCAGTTGTACAGAGGAAAAAGCATCTCCTGTCTCCTCTAGGTTATCCGCCTGTCAATACACCAGAGCATTTTGTTTGCTTTAACAGCAGCCCTCCTACACTGTTCAGAGTGATTCATTTCAGCATACATGACCACCCCAAAAATCCCCAATCCCCCCCAAAGCCAGCAGTTTCTCACCACACAAAACTATTCATGAACAGAGTTCCTAGTCCCCAAATGGAGAACATTTCATTTTTGCCATTAAACCTTATTTTCCAAGTACATGGCCACCTCTCCAGTCTCCTGGTCCCCCTGTAGGGCTCTGCTACCCACCTTCCAATGCCCTCAGTTTAGAGTGATCATCAATGAGGCTCATCTCACTCCTGATGCCATCACTGATGTCAGCGATGTAAGCATTAAACCACAGTTGGCCCAACTCTGATCCTTGTGGGACCCTGCAAATGACCATCCTAGGAGATTATACCTTCCCCACAAGAGAAAAATCCCCATCCTCTGGGATAAGTGAAGGTACCTATGAACCGGACAACACTACCAACAATGGACAGTCTCCTATCCACACCCAGCACAGATAGCCATGACACTCTACACTATATGTATAGTGCCCTGGGCGGATAGGGCAACCCTTCCTGTGGGGGTTGGGGGTGGCTCAGAACCAGGGCATATGTCAGGATGGAGTAAGGGATAACTGTATCAGGTGGGAGGTGCAGTACAGATGACAGAGGATGCCGGAGAGGTTTCCTCGAGTGCGTTGAAGAAACAGAATTAAAAAAACCTCTGCCTGCTCCCGAGTCTCCTGCGCACCCAGTCCCTGACCTCTGTCTGTTAATCTGCCCCTTCCACTTCCTCTTTTACCGGATACACCTAAAGAACCCTTTTTCCTGTTTCTGATCCTGAATCAACCTCTTCTCTGTCCTTGCCTTGGCTAATCTCACCTTCCTGGTTACCTCATTAGATATCCTCTCATCCTGGCCCCCCGCTCCACGTCCCCTCACAGGTGCTGATATTGTCTATAAGCAGCCCCTTTCTCCATTGCCACCTACTGGACCTCCCTGGTCCACCAGCTATGCTTTCTGGCCCTATCACACTGGTGTTGGACCTTTGTGCAGTCATTTTTTAGCTTCCTGGAGCCTGTTGTTCTCACGCCTCTTCTGTGTCCATGTCTGGCCAGATCCCCTCCAAAAGCCCTTTGAGGATCCCATACATACCATTAATGTCCACTTCCCTAATGTCCACCACCATCGTTTTAGTTCCTTTCAAATCCACATAGGTCTCGGAAAACCAAACGGCTGCTGCCCACAGCCCTGTCCTGCCTGAACACAATGTACTCCATCAGCATTATGACCCAATCATGCTTATGGGCAGCCCACATGTCAGTAACTGCCTGCACATCCACTTCTGGTAGCACTGCCTGAAGCTCAGGCATCTTGTTTCCCATGTTCCTGGCATCAGTGACCACATACAATGTATAGTACCTATGGGCAGACTTCAAGGGCCTAGCAGTCTGTATCTGCAGGCAATTTTCCCTGCTCTTTGCCCTCGCTCATCCCCCATACTTGAGTTCCCACAGTCAGCTGCAAAGTCCTTGATTTCGCACCGTCTGGTTTCCCAATTAAGCACCCCCCCCCCACTGGAGTGAGAAGGCAAAGTCCTTCTCAACATGTCTGCAAGCTGCAGCCTCAAGCACCAGCCCCCACAAGTTTTAAACACCACCTAGCTTCAATAAACTCTGTCAGTTGCAAAACCTCTTCACTTCCATTTTAAGTGGCTGACTTCATCCTAGCGTACAGCCCTTAGTCCTCCAAAGTTGAACTCCAGTCCGCCAACAACCCACACCACCTGGCCACACACCATGCTCTGAGCCATCCAATTTCCTCCCTGATTTTCTGCTAGTTACTTTCTCACTCACCTCAAGGCAATGGGAGGACATCCAAGACAGAGACTGTGCACCCCATGGCATGACACACCCTGGCCTGCTCTCAGAACATTGCCTGTCTCTCCTCCACACTCTCTCACTCTGTCATTAGTACCTAGATGCAGTAATATGTTACAGAAATCCTCCACAGTCCCTCACCAAAGTATCGACCAAGTGCTTGGCCTTGTGCACAGTCAAGCCAGATATACTCTTGACCCTGACAGCACAGCCTTGCCCCTCACTCTTTCCTTCTCACTGAATGCCCATGGTCACAGGGTCCCCTAGCAGGAGCACTTTAATCTCCTCTTTTCCCTTGGGCCTAACTCCCTCCTCTGCCACACACCCCTCCTTTCCACTACATCTCCATTTTCTTATGACACAACATCAATTTGATTGCCAGTGACTGCCTTAACCCCCTGTTCTTAATATTTCCCTGTCTGACTGCTCTCTCCTAGCTTCCCCCACCTCACCACAGAGGTGTGTCCCAGCAGCCCTTGCATTAGCCTAAGGACACTCATGACCTCCACCAGCAGCTGCTACGTAGCCCCACCCACCATCCTGATTACAACTCCACCCCCCCACACACTACCTCCTGGCTGTTCCTCCCCTTGGATCCATGCTCCTCCTCACTGTCCCCTAATCCTCCCATCCCAAGCACCACCATCTCCCTTCCTCTTCCTGTGCTATCCCTGGCTCTTCTATTAGTCCTGGCGTCCAATCCACCACCCACCTTCCCCATCACTTTTATCCTCCTTTGACCTCTGCTGACTGTGCACCGCACTCTTCTGAGGCCCTCCTGTTATGGGACCCTGCCAGTGGCAAGTACCTATTTGAGACCAGGAACCTCCTAGGAGGTTGCTTACAAGTGCTCCCTTTCTGTGAGGTTAGCTCCCTTGCTGTGGTCCTTGGAGACCCTTTTGCCTGTCTTCCAGTAGCCCCCATTCAACGCCATCCCTCACCCTCTACAGGAGATTAATTAGAAAACTGGAAGACTTGGACGTAAGGGCTAAATTGGCTAGATTAGAAAAAGACTGGTGGTATAACAGAAAACAGAAGGTAGTGTGGGGTGGGGGGGGATTCTTGGATGAAAGATTAATCTGTAGTGGGACGACACAGGGCTCTGTGCTCGGTCCTGTGTTCATCGGCATCTTCATTAGCAGCATTGCAAATGGGGTAAAAGGCAAAATATGCAGTGTTTCAGATGCCAAAAAACTCCATGTGACATCGGAAACTACACAAAAATGAGGAGACTGGACATTAGAGAGGACCGGCTACAATTAGAGAAATTATGTAACAGAAAACTGTAGCACACACTCACACCTAGGACATACATGTGATGACATTGGTAAAAAATGTTCAGTCCTTCATTTGAATAGATCAGCAGACAACACCCCAATCACCATACCACGCCAACCCAGAAGAAATTTGACATTTTGCATTGCGCATTGTCAAGAGTATAACACTATAGTATTAATCAATTTTTTCATATAGGACCCCATTTTTTTTCTATGAAGCCTACAAGTGAGGTGGTAATTCTCATCATTTAGAGTTTGGATGTTTATCCTTCCAATTTAAATATCCAATAATTTATTTTACCAGCAAGAGCATTGTTGATATATCCACCCTCAGGCCAGTTTTGACTTTTTGATGCCAATGAAAAGCCACTTATGCAAGTTCATATTTGTATTCATGCACATATGACGCGCAGTGGCATGTTGCAGATTCTGATTTTGAATTGCTAGTATGTGGTCGCCTACACGCTCTTTAAACTTGCATTCTGTGCGACCCACATATTGAGCCCCACACTGACATACTGCTAAATAAATTACATGGGTTGTGTCACTAATTAATAAAATCTCTAATCTGCACCCATTTTCCATCAGGTGGAGGTGCAAAGTGGTGCACTGGATAGGGCCGTATTGTTGACATTATCATTTAGTGTATTGCGTGGAGACCTTGCATGTGGGACGAAAGGGAAAATATGCCTATTGGCAGATGTCAAATAAATCTGCAACAGGGCAGACACAAGCATACATTAGATTAGGATGCCAAGGGGACATAAAGTATTATACTAACATACTATGAAGCCAGCAGAATAGGCCCTATGGTCTATCTAATCTACTTGACAGTCAGTGCCAATGCAGGGTGCCGATATTAGCCACCCTCCATCCCAACAAGGACCCCTATTTCTAGCGTGCTCCTGGATGTAACCTCCACCCACCACTCTTTCTCAGCCCTTCTTGAGCCCTCCACAGTAGTAGCAGCCACCAATCCCTGGGCAGCTCATTCCAGTGCTCCACCACTCTCTTAGTGAAGTAGCAGCTCCTTGTTTCACCCCTCAGCCTCCCCCATCCAGCTTCATAGGTGTCCTGTGGCCCCCAGCTCCATCAGCTGAAGGACCCCACAAGGCTTACCCTATTAATTCCCTTGAGATACTTGAGATTATCATGAGTGCATGAGAGGAGATATTATCTGCTCTCACACACTGCGACTCTGTGCATCAAGAAACAAAGAATCCTTTTCTAGGTCTGAGTTTGTGTCACATGCAACATGCTTTACAACATACATGTTTACAAAATACATTACGAAGCACAGTAATATCTTAATACATAATAAATACAGCTAAAATGTTATACACATCACATACAATGCAGTGCAATTAGTACATCCTTTAGGCCTAGGAAAATAAGACCTTTACAATATCAAAGATACGTTGTTTTCAAAAGTTTACCTCTCTTCTAAGATTTGGATTTGTCTGCATTTCTTGGTGAGAAATGGAAAGCTCAATAAACAATAAAGATACTTTTAAAATAAAAACACTGTCCATAACTCCCCGCCCAGCACAGTGCTCTGGTGTTTTTTTAACTATTCTGTACACAGCTGCGTTAATCCTTTCAACTAGCTTGCTCAGTTCCACACATTGACTTGAAATAAAATCTTTCACACATCATAGTGTAGTGAAACCCTGCTATGATGTGTTATTTTCATAGGTGGTAAACACCAATGTAATATTTAGTGAAATACCTTTTCTGGGTTCCTCTTAAGTCTTGTACCAGGAGGGAAAAAAGCCTTGTTTTCACAATGTTTTTAATGCTTTTAAACTTCATCTGCTCTCTCCCAAGCAAAGATTTACTACACAGTCTCCCCCCTCCCACTGAGGCATGTCCCCAGAGGCACTTTGTCTCTCAGGTGTCTGTGGTGGTGCAACCAAGGTCCCAGCTCCTTTGTTTCAAACAGGCATGATATTGACTGAAGAGTAGATGCCACCACCTTTCGTTTCATTTCAGTGCCTGGTAGCACTCCGGGGCATTTATTCATGCCCACATGATCCCTGCCCCCTGGATTACCGAGGGGGGGGCCACCACGAACTGGTAAGAGCCTCCCTCCACAGAGATAGGAGGTGTACAAGTCAAACAGACTCCCTGCCAGCCTCAGCCAGTTGACTCAGTTATGATGACCCGAGGTGCATGGTTGGATCTCAGGTCATAAACATAGAAACTATTTCCCCAGCTGTCGGATGCTGAGATGGCTCTTTGCAATTATTGTTCCATTTATCCTCCTGTATCCTGCACCATGACTCTCCTTTCCCTTGCCTCCCTTTGCAGTTGCACGTGCTCCACCCGCCGCCTCCTCCTGTTGATGCTGATTAACTCCCATGGCATTCACCCAGTGCTTTTCATACCTCCTTCCCTGCTGGACCATGATAATCACATTTGCCCACCTTTGGACCACCATCATTGAGGTGGAACTTTGCGGCAATTATCTGTTACTAAAGGGAAGAGAGAAATGGGAACATTGTTTAACCAGGAGTAGCATACTAAGCTGAAGCTTGTTTCCAGATGTGACCTGGGACCACAAGCAAATTAAGTGATTTGCTCAGGATCACACATTATGCACCTAGGCAGCTGTGAGATTCAAATCCAGGTCTCTAGATCTGCAGTTCAGAGCCTTAACCCACTGCGCTATACTTCCTCCAATAATAATAAAGGAGATGTGATGCAGATACTCAGTGAGGGAAGTGGCTTATGTCAGAAAGATGAGTGAGCCCCACCCCACCCCACACACTATTATTTTACAAGGCATTACACACACAACTAAGACAGCTAGTTTCAAGATGTTTACCTTGGGACAGGGTTATATAGGATTATGTTATGTTCATAGTTACAAGATTTCACCTTGAAGGCGCACTGAGATGTGACAGTCCATTTCCAGGTGGGTGCCAGGGTGGGGGGGGGGGAAGCTACATTGGCTTCTTTTGTTTATTTATTTGGATTTAGTATTTTATTTAAGTACTGGTTCCACAGAGTTGTGATGAAGGACCGTGACCAAATATCATTCTTTCACTGAAAGTAGCACAACTAGGAGGCGGATTGAGACAGGTACCAGTTCAAGCTTTAGGAAGCATGGGAGGCAGTGAGAATAGCAAGCAGAGAGAGCAACCCGATAGTGGCAGTTCCACTCTGAGATTGATTTTAGGTGCCGCTGGAGCTTAGTTTTGAATTTAGCCAGCCAGGATAACCTCAAGGAGCTGAGAGGTGCTCTTTCTGCTGTATAATTGACTCATTAGACCACACCTTGAATGCTGCATGCAGTTTTGGTGATATCGCTCTTCTGGAGAGTTGGTTCAGAGGAGGGTGACCAGAGTGATACAGGGTATGGGGAAAGGCACTATGAGGAACGGCTAGAGGAGCTACACCTGTACTCACTGGAGGAGAGGAGGAACAGAGGGGATATGATAGAGGTATCCAGGTACCTCAAGGGAATAAACAGGGTCAACCTTGAGGGCATTCTGCAGCTGAGGGAGGTAGGGGCCACCAGGGTGCACTCCATGAGACTGATCTGTGGGAGAATAAAGGGAAGAAAAGGAGGCACTACATGGAGAGGGTTGTGGAGCCCTGGAATGTGCTGCCTGCGGAAATGGTGGCAGTTGGAACTGTGCAGAGGTTCCAAATAGGCTAGGATAGGTACTGGGGGAGGGTACGGCCCAGAGCCTCACATTGGGAGGGGGAGGTACCTTGTGGGGAGGTGGGGCTAAAATAGTGCCATGCCATGAGAGGGCACTGATCCATGAGAATACTCGATAGACCATTGGGAATAATCAGCTGGCTTTTTAGCATGTTAGTAATGTTGGTGGAAGCGGGGCGTGCAGCAGTGTAAATAACAGAAGTGCTATGAATAGATAAGACTATATACTGTAGACCAATTGGCATGTATCTGCTGTCATTTTCATATGCCCATATGTTCTTATCACAGCCACCTAAAAATACAACTGTATTACATTGTCATGCCACTTTGAGACAATTCACCATATTGCAGAATATGTGAGGCATGCAGGTCACAGTACAATCACCTTTTTCAGCCCATACAACACTGTACAGCATTTGCACATAGAATCAAAATGTAGTGAGAAAAGGAAGCTGACTCCATGGTATGACGCTTCTGCCATGTGCAGACACAGCAAAACAGAGCACCATCCATTTCTGGCAGGGGTCATTCAGGGGCAGAATAAGAATGCACAAATTGAGAGGTTTATAATAGCTGAGGGATTGAAAGGACCATGGGAGCAGCAGAATTGGGGAGTCCATTATTCCTGCAAACTTCTACAGTCACTTATTATCAAATGCCATTTGCCATCTCATCCTGTATGCCCGGCAGAAGGCATGTACACAATGACAAAAATCAAGGACACATTGAAAAACAACGAGGCGATAAATAGCCAAAAGTGATCAGGAATATGGACAAAAGACCAGCATGAGAAATTGCAGAACAAGTGCTAAGCACTGCAATACTAGGCACTAAGTGCTCCAGCCAGAGTGCTGGAGCGTGAACAAAAGCAGGCTGACAATGGAGTTTTAGCCAATCACTTCCTCACCCCCAGCCTCCAAAGCACCAGTCTAGAAAAGTTAGATGACAAGCGGCTTTTGTTACGTGGCACGATTGGTAGAAAGTGCTGGATATATTGAAATAGTCTCCATGGCCATTGTGAAGTTATTATAACTAAACAGGGTATTACTGGTAGCTCAGTAGTAGACAGAAGAGCACATGGTGACAAACGGGCGAGGAAAAGACACAGTGGCCCGGATATTCAGACTGCGCCTGGCAATGGCGCAAGCATGGGCGCAGTGCATCTGGGATGCACCAGGGCTAGGTGATATTCAGTGGCAATGCACCATGGTGCAGCGCCGTTGAATACGGCTGGGAATGCGCATGGTGCAGTGACAATGCACTGGCTCAAGCCACAGATGGAGAGCACTGGGATGCGCCAGCACAACTGCAGTTGCGCTGGGTGCAGCACCCGTGATATTCAGAAGAGGGCATGCAAATGGGGCCATAATATATGCAAGGTGAAAATGGGGCCATTTGCATGTCATTATGGCCTCATTGCATGCATTGTGCAGGGCAGTCTGGCACCCTGCATTGTCATTGTAAGTCCCTGGCGGTTCAGTCCTCCCATATGCCCGATCGTGGGCTGTAGAAAATGACAATCCCACACCTGGTGGTCCATTGAATTCCCCACCTCTCATGTTGCCTGATCTCGGGCATCCAAAATAATTATAATCCCCGGTGGTCTAGTGGTATCCTCACCCTCTGTTCATTCACATATTCATGCTCGTAGTACAGTATGGTCTGCAGGCCCATTGTCCACACTGTGGACCAATAGGCATACAGCACATACTGTACACTGTCATTCAGCGGGCAGGCGGCGGGTGGTATGCGGGCGGGTGCAGCCACCCGCCGATGATGGGGAGCTGGGTGCCAGGGTCCTCAGTGGGTGGAGGGAGGGGTACCACTGGACCACCAGGGCATATATTTATGTCTGGATGCCCATGATTGGGCAAAAGAGGAGGGGAATACCACTAGACCAACAGGAGTTCATTATACCGTGATCGGAATACAGATGGAGGGGAAACCAACACCACTGGGAGATTATATTTATCTCAGATGCCTGAGATCAGGTGACATGAGAGGGAGGGGCGATTCCAATGGACCACCGAGTGTGGAACTGACAGTGTCTACAGCCAGCGATCGGGCATATGTGGGGGAGACCACTAGACCACCAGGTTATTGTTGCTTTTACAGAAGCCCATGAATGGGCATACTGGAGGGAGGGTCACACTGGGCAATGGGGAGGGTGTATGTGCTTCTGGCCAGTGTCCTTGCTGGGCGGTGGTTACCACAGCTGGCAGATTGTGTGTTGCACCTTGCAATACAGCCACCCGTCTGTGGGTGGCCAGGACTTGTTCCTCCTTTTCGTGGGCTCAACATTGCACCCCCATATGCGGTGCACATCAGGGTTGTGCCCGCATATGCGCCGCACATCTCGGGCTGAATATCAGGATGTGCTACATATGCATGGGCACACCCCCTGCATTTGTACCACATGCATTACCATTGAACCCAGTCGCATCGGGATTTGCACAACACAACTTGCCCCTTTGAATATCGTGTTGGGTTGCATTGGGAGTTGCGGATGGCACAACCCTGTTGGGCCATGTGCAATCCCTTTGAATATCGGGGCTAGTAATTGTAGAGATACATATAAAAAATTAGCATTGTAAATACAGACACAAGTAAGAAATGAATGTTTGTTTCCATGCAGATGATGAGCCAAATTGCTGTGGTGGGTGGGGAGGAGGGACATCAGCAAACTGTAGAAATACATTACTGTGGCATCACTAATATATAATAGTTGTGCACAAGGAAAAAAGGTAATTAGAAGAACTCCTTGAAAAGCAGGCAACCACAACATAAAATTGTCACCGCCATTCTGACCCTGGTGTAGCACCTGATGGGGATTTCTTCACTGACAGTACAGTGTTCAGTGGAGGAACAAAGTGCTCACAAACAAGTGCTGCACTGCAACGGGTAAAGCACAGATCGAAAATAGCCAACTCAAAGCTCAGCAACCACAGAAAATACAGCAGGAGCATACTACCAGCTGTCATTTGGATAAGGAAACATGACAGATCGGTGACTGCTGGAGAGCATAAGCCACTTTCTGTAGTTACATCTCTGGGTGTTGTCTCCTTGACAGTAGTATCAATGGATGTTGCCTTTGGTTAGACAAGCACACAGAAACACATTCATAAGCCAGTAAGGAGTAGGATGCAGAGAAAGGATGAAAGTAGCGCTGGTGAACATTGACAGTTTGCAACACGTGCAAATGACCAGTGGTTGAAAGTGTGCTCTAACGGGTGCAATACAGAGACATTTGTGGCTCTGGAAATACAGCAATTGCTGACAAGATTATAAACCATACATCACGCCAAAGGTGGGAGAGGGGGAAAAAGTCATGTACAGTCACCCAAAAGTTGTACTGAAGGCACGGTGGTGGTTGGGGAGGCACCTAGGGCAGAACAAAGATGAACTGGAATGCAGGGACTGTGCATAAACAAATCACACTCCTGCCTGCTGTTCACTGTAACAGTCCACTCGATTTTTCGCATGGTTTTGTGGACAGAGGTCACTTACAGCATATACTGTCTGTGTCATGACTAAACAATATAGTCTAAATGATGCGGCACATATGGGAGATTAGAAGATGGTGCAGCCCTTGGATCCAGTGATCGCATTGTGCAGCTGGCTAGCACTATAATAGGATGGGGGGGGGAGGTTTTAGCAGAGGTATAGATCACCTGTTATTTTGATCTGATCCTGTATTTCACAATATATAGATGGCGAAATACATATATGATACAGAATCACCCCCCAAAGAATCCAATGAGAAAACAACACTCATGTGTATGCATCGACACAGATAAACGTGTAGCTGCACAAGCATTTGTAGAAAATAACAGCACACCTGAAAACTAGGAAAGGGCATTGCAAAAGCCCTGAGGAAGGCTTGATAATGCAGTGCGTTCATAGGACAGCAATATGGAATTTATTGTGCAGAAACATATCGGAAACCAAGCAACACAACCTACGAAGCAGACAGTTGTGACTGACCGATGATGGGAAGTAGGCTGGTGTGGGATGAGAAGGGGATGTGACTACTGGCAAGGGGGAATCGACACACTGAGACCTTAGTTGCAGTGTCTGTAGAGACTGTGGCTGAGCTTCTGCACTTGCAACATGCAGGTGTATTACACATCGGTTTGTGCCCCCTGGAAAAGGCCATTTTGTGACTCAAGTAGCCGTCAGTGGGATGTCAACAGTCTCACTGTGAGTGGTGATATGCTTCACTCCATTAGTGGCCTGGTAGGGTTGTGATGAGTGGCCAAGAGTGGAAGGATGATACAGTCAGTTGCCAAACAAAGGCACCCTCTTTGAGACCGTGGACTGCTTGACAATTTGGTGACCATGGAACACATCAGCAAGCATAGGGTGAGAAATCTGTCCAACAAGGTAAGAGACTAGGCTTGGGAAGGGAGGGTTGTTTGGGGCAGTACACATTCATTGAACTAGAAAGTGCCTCATAGCATTGGTCTGACTTTAGCAGCGATGGTTGGAGAGCTTTCTTTGTGGTCCAGTTCGATGAATGCACACATACTGTCCGTTTGCGTACCATATTTTTTGATTCTGCAAGCACAGGCAATTGTTGCCATTTTTTGAAAACGTTGAGAGAAGTGACAAAAGAAAGCTCGGTCTTCACTACGTGTACCTGTACCTGGCAATGTTGTCCCAGCCAGTAAAGCTCTGTACTGCTGAGTAATTTAGCATTGGTCTCCCATTTCTGTTTGCTTACACTATTGAAAAAGCACCATTTGCTTTTTACCCTGATTTTGATCTAAAAACCGCCATGAAGGCAGAAAGTCGAAGTATTAAGCAAATGGTTCTTTTTCAGTAGTGTAAGTGGAACCAGGCTGTACAGACAAGATGGCAAGTGATAAGCAATAAGTTGCTTCTGACAGTGTAATGATGAATAATTTGTTTATGACAGGCAGAAACGGGAGACGAATACTAAACTCAGCAGTACAGAAATGTATTGGCCGGGACAACATTGCCAAGTACAGGTACATGTAGTGAGGGAGCAAGCTTTCATTGTGCTGTTTTAGTGACTTAGCTGAACTCAGGGAGCAAAAGAACGTAAAATAAAAAACAAAATACCGTCACTCACATAACTCTGCTCAGTGTCTGAGTGGGGTTCTCCTATCAACTTATAACCTCTTGATCTACCTCGCTAAAATGCACATCCCTGTACTCTATAGTAATTCCTCAACCCAAGCCATAAACAGTAAGAATGAACAGTAGTGATGTAGCGAATAATTTCAAATGAGCGTCTGATGAAACTTACACACTGTGATCAAAGCAACAGCAGCAGGGGGAACGAGAACTACAGGGCCAATGTTGACCAACGGACAGAAAATAAATGAATGGAATGCACGCTCACTCACACCTGGATTGTGCTGGTGCATGCAAGGTGGGTGGCCTCAAGCGTGCTGTATGTTGTGTGGGAGGTCCTCCTGCAAACATAGACTTTGACTCGACCCGAGTAAAAGTTAATTCCAAACAAAATAAACAGTTTACAGTGGGGACTACAAAACAAATGTTAAAAATAGATTAGATGTACATTAGCTGAGGCAAATGCTCAGAACACTTATAAATTTAGAAACATTTAAATCGAGCAGTACTCATGCTGACAGAAGAAGAAGCCAGAAGGGGAAGGAAGGAAACATATTCAATTCAGTGCTTTAGAGGAACTGGTAATTGCTATTTTTCTTTTAAACTTAGATTGTGGCCTTTTAGTGACACTATACGTTCTTTGTTGTCTTTACTTATAATTGTTTTTGGGCTGTTGAAAATTTAAAACATAGTGGTAGTGTAATTCTGTGCTGTCTTTAATTGCTGCAGATTTTATCTTGGCTTGTCTGACTGCCCTGTAGTTGGGTGAAGGGTGTTAATTGTCTGGCCTCTGACCTCAGCTACGTGATAAACTGGAGGTGGGGCTTAGTCAGAGTTGAAGTAGCAAGCAGAGTTTTGTTTTCTCAGAAGAAGCCAGAAGGGGAAGGAAGGAAACATATTCAATTCAGTGCTTTAGAGGAACTGGTAATTGCTATTTTTTTTTAAAACTTAGATTGTGGGCTTTTAGTGACACTATACGTTCTTTGTTGTCTTTGCTTATAATTGTTTTTGGGCTGTTGAAAATTTAAAACATAGTGGTTGTGTAATTCTGTGCTGTCTTTAATTGCTGCAAATTTTATCTTGGCTTGCCTGACTGCCCTGTAGTTGGGTGAAGGGTGTTAATTGTCTGGCCTCTGACCTCAGCTACGTGATAACTTGAGGTGGGGCTTAGTCAGAGTTAAAGTAGCAAGCAGAGTTTTATTTTCTCAGAAGAAGCCAGAAGGGGAAGGAAGGAAACATATTCAATTCAGTGCTTTAGAGGAACTGGTATTTTTTTTTTTTCTTTTAAACTTAGATTGTGGGCTTTCAGTGACACTATACTTTCTTTGTTGTCTTTACTTATAATTGTTTTTGGGCTGTTGAAAATTTAAAACATAGTGGTGGTGTAATTCTGTGCTGTCTTTAATTGCTGCAAATTTTAACCCCCCCTTCCCCCAACTCTTAATTATATGCCCTGTTAAATCTGACTGACATGAGCTAAACACAGGGTATAGTAAGGGGTGTGAAGTAGGAGGGGCATAAGGGGGAAGAAGCCCACCCTCAGCACGACAAGTGTTTTGACTCATTTATTTATTTATTGGTTTCTTTTTCTTTAAAAAAAATAAAAAATCTGAGGATCAGTGGCAGGATTTTTAGTACAGTAAATTAATAAAAAGGGAACTAGGAGAGCTTCAGTAGCAGACAAGTAGTGGAACTGCAGTATAATGTGGGGAGTGGTGCAATGCAGTGGCTGTGGGGCAGGCATATTCAGGCAGACCTTCTGGACACTGAGGTGCTGCCCTATCTGCATGCATCCCTCTGGACTGCGGGATGAGGTAGCCAGACTCAGAGCGGAAGTAAACTGGGTCAGGAGTACCATCACCTCATCCAGGGACCACCCAGTCTAATGCAACTGCCTCAAAGGATGCCGAGAATGAGGAGCACTTGGATGACAGTGGGCTCAGGGAGGGTTAGAGCAGTCAGGCAGAGGCACATCCCAGATCCTATTCCACTCAAGAACTCATATGCCACACTGGCAAATGAGGACAACCAAATAGAGGTACCCAGAGTGGTGGGGGACTCCATCATAAGAGGGATCCAGCTAGGAACACAGGAGGGGGAGGACAGGGAGGTGAGGTGCCTACCAGGTGCCACGGCATGGAGGAATGGAAGGAAGATCCTGGGGATCACTGGGAAGGCAAGACGAGGGTGAGCTGGATGTCATTATCCACCTAGGTACTAATGACCTGGCAAATGGAGAGCCAAAGAAAGTTCAGGAAGAGTTTAGGAAACTGGGGAGGGGTCTCAAGCAAGTAGCTACTTCTGTCATTTTCTCAGAAGTACTACCTGTGAGAGGCAAGGGAGAGCATAAGAGTGCATGCACCAGGAACTTTAACTGATGGTTGAAGAACTGGTGCTGTGAGGAAAGGTTTGGATTCATTGGTGACTGGGGACCCACCTGGAGGGATGGAGGTTTGTCTAAGCCTGACGGCCTGCATCCATCCTTGAGGGAATCAAGCACTTAATGATAAGTTTAAATGCTACATTGACAAGCATTTAAACTAGCAAAGAGGGGTGGCAGGCCAGCAAGGAGGGTACCTACTTGCTCACCCCCACAGCTAGCAGTGGAACCAGTGAACCAGAGGAGTGGCTATCTCTGCAAAGCAGTGTGCAAAAGATGGAGATTAGTGCCCAAGAGGTGGATAAGCAAAGGGGCAAAATTCAGCAGAAGGGCAGACAGCAAGGAGAACCAGGGATAAATGACAACCAAGGAAGGGGCTGGAGTAGAACAGTGAAACAGTCTAGGGAGGTCAAATCATGGAAAGCCATGTGTGCAAATGCCAGGAGCCTTAGCAACAAGATGGAAGATCTGGAGGCCGTCATGGTACAGTCAGACCTGGACATTGTGGCCATCACTGAAACGTGGTGTAATGATAACCACAACTGGGAGATGGCCATACCTGGCTACAACATATTCAGAAGAGACAGAGCAGGCAGGAAGGGAGGAGGGTGGCACTGTATGTGAAAATGACATAAGGGCCACAGAGCTCAGGAGGAACAAAATGGGAGAGATACTGTGGGTTAAGCTGGAAAGAAAATGGGGACAGCCATCCGACAGGTGTGGTCTATAGACCACCAGCCCAGGAGGAAGAAACAGATAGGAGTTGATGCTAGCCATCCAAAGGATGGCAGACAAGGGTGAGGTAGTACTGGTTGGAGACTTCAATATTCCAGACGTGGACTGGAGCATCCCAGCAGCAGCATCAACTAGGAGCAGATTTATCCTGGACTCCCTTCAGGGTGCCTTCCTCAAGCAAATGATCATGGAACCAACTCGGCAGAAGGCAATACTGGACCTTGTGCTCACAAGCAGGGACAGTGTGATGGGGGTAACAGTGGGGGAGCACCTGAGAAACAGTGACCACCAGTCATTGTGGTTTGAAATCACAGAAAGAGCAGAACCAAACCACACAAAAACATGTATCCTGGATTTAGGGGGCAGACTTTGGGAAAATGGGGAGATACTTGAAAGAGGCATTAAGGGAATGGGACAGGAATCAGGGGTTGAGGAACAGTGGAGCGTATTTAAAATGGGATTACAAGAACAACAGAATTATGCATTAAGCAGGTTAGCAAGAGGAAAAGGAAGAGGAGACCATTATGGTTTTCCAAAGAGGTAGCAAAGAAAGTGAAAGCCAAAAAGATTGCATTCAGGCAATACAAAAAGACACAGGTAGAAGGGGATAGGGAGAAGTACCAGGAGAAGCAAAGGGAGGCAGGGAGGTCAGTAAGGGAAGCCAAAGCTCAGACAGAAGAACACATTGCAAAATCAGTGGGTAGAGGGGACAAAACCTTTTACAGGTACATAAGTGAAAAAAGAAAGACAAAGGGAGGGATAGTGAGACTGAAGGGGGAGGATGGGGGCTGCGTGGAGGATGACAACAGTAAAGCTGACATATTGAACAGGTATTTCTGCTCAGTCTTTACTGAGGAAGAGGAGGGTAATGGGTCTGAAGGGAGTACAAGGGGTGAGAATGGTGCAGAAATGGACCCAAGTCCCTTTACACGAGAAAGGGTCCTGAAGGAATTGGAAGTAATAAGAGTTGATAAAGCAATGGGGCCAGATGGGGTGCACCCCAGGGTCCTTAAAGAACTAAGAGAGGTGGTGGCTGAACCTCTGGCTATCCTGTTTAGCCAATCACTGGAACCAGGGGAGGTAACCAAAGACTGGAGGACAGCAGATGTAGTCCCCTTATACAAAAGTGGGAACAAAGAGGAAGCAGGGAACTACAGACCAGTCAGCCTCACCTCGGTAGTGGGGAAGATCATGGAAGCACTACTGAAGGAGAGACTGGTGGAACATCTGGTTGTCAATGGACTACAGAACCCAAGGCAGCATGGTTTCACCAGGGGGAGGTCATGTCAGACCAACCTCGTTGAATTTTTTGACTGGGTGACTAGGGAGGTGGATCAGGGGAGGGCAGTGGACATGGCCTATCTGGACTTCAGCAAGGCCTTTGATACTGTGCCACATAGAAGACTATTACACAAACTGGGGAATATGGGTGTGGGCAGGACTGTAGTGTGGTGAGTAGGTAACTGGCTGGGTGGCAGGACACAGAGGGTGGTGGTAAATGGCTGTCACTCCACAGAGGGAAGAGTGACCAGTGGGGTACCACAGGGTTCAGTGCTGGGACCGGTCCTATTCAACATCTTCATCAGTGACATTGCGCATGACCTAGAAGGCAGAATTTCACTGCTCGCTGATGACTCAAAGCTCTGTAACAGACACACCAAAGGGTGTAGACAGAATGAGAAGCGACCTGCAGAAACTTGAAGAATGGTCAGGAGTTTGCAGTTGAAATTCAATGCAAAAAAGTGCAAGATAATGCATATGGGGCACAATATATCAGTTGGGGGGGGGTGGTGAGGATATAGCATGCACCAAGTAGGAAAGGGATCTTGGGGTTGTCATCTCTGATGACCTCAAGGTAGGGTAACAGTGTGACAAGGCAGCAGGTAAAGCAAATGGGATGCTGGGAGGTATAGGCAGGGGCATCACCAGCAGGAAAAGGGAGGTCATAATTCCGCTATACAAGACACTAGTGAGGCCCCACCTGGAGTACAGTGTACAGTTCTGGAGACCATACCTACGTAAGGACATAGACAGGGTAGAGAAGGTTCAGAGGAGGGCAACAAAGATGGTGCATGGATTGCATCACAAGTCCTATGAAAACAGGTTGAAGGAACTGAACATGTACTCCCTGGAAGAAAGGGGATATGATAGAGACATACAAGTATCTACAGGGAAGAAGAGGGTGCAGGTAGACACTATTTTTAAGCGAAAAAGATGTTCCAGGACAAGAGGGCATGGAATGAAGTTGGAGGGAGGACGATTCAGAGGAAACATGAGAAAGATTTTCTTCACAGAAGGGGTGGTGGACAAGTGGAACACCCTGCCAGAGGAAGTGGTGGGGGGCTGAAACAATCACGGGATTTAAAAATTAATGGGATAGACATAAAGGAATTCTGGAGGTTAGGGGTAAGGGGCAACAGACGTCTAGGAAAACAAACTGAATTTACAAGCTCAAATGGGCAGACTGGGTGGGCCATAGGCCCTTATCTGCCGACACTGTCTATGTATCTATGACAGTGTTCCTTTCAGCGGTACAACTTTTTTTTTTAACTGTTCCGTTTTTTTACACCCTAGTTGCACCTTAAGCAGTTTCTTTGTCTATAGCTGCTCCCTTCAACGTGATATTTGCAGCCCATATTAACAAACTTTTGGTTGCACAGTGACAAAACAGCATTTTTTAAGATGGTTCTATCAGAGAACTCTTTCGTTTCAATACTCCATCACCAAACGTCCGAAATGTTAATCTCGTGAGACTTCCCATCCCTGATTGTCTCGCGAGATTAACCACGAGACTTCCCATCCCTCATTGTCTCGCGAGATTAACCACGAGACTTCCCATACCTCATTGTCTCGCGAAATTAACTACTGTATGCGTTTCACAGATGGCAAAATTCAAACAGACTCTCCCGAGATGGACTGTAGTTTTTCTCCTGCGCAGTGTTTCATCATGGCCTACTCACGGAGCAGCTTGCAGGTAACATTTCTCAATTGCTTACAGAACTCAGCAGCTGGGAGAGAGAATGAAAAGGAAAGGGGGGAGCTTGTAACGTCTGTTTAGTGCTGTGCACTCGCTCCGTGACAAATGCTCTGCATGTTTTAAATTTTACTGTTGGTCTGCCGCCCTCCCCCAACCCCGACTCCTTAGTGTTTGCAATCTGGAGAACGTAAATCATTGTCGCGCACAGGCCTCCAGGCAGGAAACTACTCCAGCTCAGTCTGTAGCTGTCTTTGCCTTTCGCTTTCTAGTGAGCCTTTCATTATTAATTTACCCGCACTTTTCACACTTTGAGCATGCTACGTTGTGTAAAAAAAAAAAAATGCGTTTTACTACCTAGAGTATCAGAAAATACAAAACAAGTCCAGGGCTGGATTTATCACTGGGCAGAACCCTGAGTGTGAGGAAGGCCCCCAGCGGCAGTGCAGTTTTTTTTTTTTTTGGCTGTGCTTACAAGCCACCTTTGTTTTATTTGGAGGGGGAGTTACTGAGAAACTGAGCTGGAGCCATGAGTGAAAGTGAAAGGGTCATGCAGTACGCACTGCTGAAGCGCGATTCACCCTTCACTTTCATGCCCAGGCTGATGCAGAGACTGAAAGATCTCTGCAGTTCTTAACTTTTGTAAGTCACACATACCATGCCCTACAGCCTGTCTCTGCTTTAATGTGGTATGTCTTGAAACATATTTGGGGGGGTGGTAGGAGCATCACTAGGCAACATTTTTAAATTGTAAAGAATGCCCAGTACTTGACTACTTTGGGGAGAAAGAGCGGGGTTTTCAAACCCCCCAAAAAACAGAACGGAGCAGCACAGTGAGCCCTGTGTTCATGGAAATGGCATTTCCAAAGTAACAAGACACTGTAAGAGACTATGGTACAAAGTGAAAGCTCATGCTAGTCTTGGAGTAATATATTTTGTTCAGCAGCGTACCTCTAGAGACCAGCCATGAGTTTTATGTCTTCCTGCTCTGCTTCCATTCTGCAAGCGGAACCGAAGCTGTAAATTGCTTATCTCCATGCTCCGTTCTTCAGCTGCACTGGTTAACATTGCTGAACAAATTATTGAGCTTGGTAATCTGAAACCTTGACTTTATTTTGTCCCAGTGAGTTGCTGCTGTCATTGTTTAGCAACGCTCGGGGATATGGTGAAATAAGCAATACCAAAGGATCGATTTACTGCCAAACTATAGCTCCTGTTTGTATGGAGTAGCAGCATTAGAGGTGCTTTGTCTGTGGTCAGTGGACTGAGGTAGCAGTAGCATTGTGTCTGACAGAGTTCCAAATGTAATTTAATCTCTTATTGCTGCTTTCGGTGGGAGTGAGATCTGTTGTTTTGAATTGGTGGCCTACAAGATGGTTCACACATGATCTCCTCTGTTGTTGGGGCAGCATATATTTACTTTAGGGGACACACCTTGGAAGTGAGTGCTCCTAGTGAGAAATAGGCCGCAGTCACTTACAAGCCACGCCCACACAGAACGACCAAAATGTGTAGTTTAGTTTACACTGAGGATGTGTAAATTGTAATGTAAACTATTCAGTTTAATTGTTTAAACATAATCCTGGACGTGGGGGGCGGAGCGCCCCCACAGAACAAACGACCAAAATGTGTAAATCGTAATGTAAAATATTAAGTTTAATTGTTTAAACATATTCCAGAACAAACGACCAAGCCGGTTGTATATTCTTGCTTTCAGTGTTAAACCTAATAATAATAATAAAAAAAAGCATAACAGAAAGAACAAGTGAGTTTCATGCTTTGAAGTTACCTATTTGTTGGGGGACAGTACAGTAACATGGGCGTGGAGAACTGATGTTAAAAAAGGGGCGTGGCTAATTAACGTCGTTTCAAGGGACGACTACCGTAATCCGCAGAATTCCAGTTGCAGGGCACTATGTGTCCCCTAATCTAAATAATCGCCAGGGCAGCAAGTGATTAGCAGGCTTTGGTTTGAATCTCTGGCTCTCCCCTTTTGCTGGATGAGGGAGGTCTGAGACAGTGGCAGCTCTGGTAAATATAGAAAGAAAAGTAATCACTAGGGCTGGGCAGTTTCTGCAAACTATGCTTTGCATTGTCACTGTAGTGAATTCAAAAAAGTTGGCAAAGTTCAATCTTCTCAGACTGCAACTACATGGACTTGTCTTTATGATGAAGTGAAACAATATAGCAAAGTTCGCCTTTTGGCAAGGGTGAAGCGACCGAGTTAAAACTAGGAGGAGGGGCAGGAGAGGTGCACAATGGAATGCGTGCACATCCAAGTGAAATTACAATATCATGAAGAACAAGGCTGGGGGGGCACTAAAACAGGAACAGAGCACAACAGGCTTACCATACTTATGAGATGCACCTTTTAATAAAGAATTCAATACACACTAAAAACCTTTAATGTGTACATGTTACTGCTTTGGTGAGTGACACAAACTCTGCTTTTAAGGGATGTTTACATGGCCATTTCTTGACTTAAGTATCAGTCCATTGCAGTGCTGTGAGACCTCTCGTGCTGATCAGATTTGTGATGGCCCCTCTTAGCATCCATGCAAATCATGCTGGAGAGGGATCATAAATATGTGGGGGAATTTAATTTGTTTAGTAGCACCAGCTGGGTGTGTTGGAGTGAGTGGTGCAGCCTGTCCATATGTCTGCTTTCGCTGCTCAGTCCTGAATGTGTCCCAGCTCTGTAGTGGCTCCAGGACAGGCTGACTTACCGTAAACTGTTAAGTGTCCACAGGGCTGCATTTGCATTGCAGCTATCAAGTTGGTGCAATGGAAATATAGTCATATAAACAGGCCTTTAAAACTATGTAGGCTGTGAAGAGCCAACTCCACCCTGCCAGCACTTGGTTGCCAGGCTGGGCTGTGCAAAGCACTGGCAAGAAAAGAAGTTAAAAGCGACCTCTTTCCTCATATCTTGTTGCACTTATCCAACTCTCCTTCCCAGCTTACCACCTGTTCTATACAATTATGAGTTGTTGCAACATCTTAATCAATGTATCCATTTCCATGTTATTGGGTAGATGGCTGAGATAGTGTGAGCCCTAATTGCCAACTCTCCTCTGCAGGTTATATGATGGACAACTAAGATGGTATGAGCCATAATTGCTATCTCTCTTCGGTGAGTTATTTGACAAATGACGTGGTCAGTTCAGTTTATTGTGTAGGGATAGCATCTATTGGGCATGCTCATTCACAAGGAGGTCCCTGATGTGGAGTTTGCTATCCTTGCATGACCATTTGATATTTTTGTATTGATTCAGAAAATACGTGCAAGTAACTCTGCTCAAAAATCTAATCTTCCTTGACTCTGGTGGTTCTCCAAATATATTTTACCCATATCTAAGCTGCCTGTGCCGACTGCAACACCTGTGTCAATGTACTCCAGCCATACAATTTCAAACATTCTAGCCTTTCATTTCACCCCAAGAAAGTGCATTTAGAGTAACTGGTAACCCTCCAAATGCATGTCTTGGCATTAAAAACCCTTCAGCTTTCGGTGGCCTAGGAGGCCCCCTAACCCCCAGCTTATTACTGAAGTCACAGGGGGCCCCACTATTACAACACTGCCCATGGCCCCAGATGTTAATCCAGCCCTGAACAAGTCACTCAGCAACACCAAACTGCTAAAAAAATGAGGCAGGTTGCAAACCAACTGACTTAACTTGTTTACTGTAGATTTACTGAGACATGTGTATGCTATATGCAAAACAGCCATCCTGAAACTGTTAAATTAAACCAGCATGGGGCTGTAGTGTGTAAAGACAATAAACCTAACATTTTTGCCCTGGAACACCAAGAAATTAGGGGTTACCACCTTTTAAGAAGCCCAAAGTGGGACACTTTCTGAATCATGATTTTTAACAGGACAATTTGCAATCTCCACTAATGCAAAATACTTCTATTCTGAAAATAATTACAATCTGAGGCAAAGTGCTGTAGTTTATTTGTTGCTATGGATTTTTATCTTTTTAAAGTATTTCAGTTAAAATATAGTTTGCTGCAACTTTAAGAAGGAAGTAATATTTATATACTATAAGGCCAGGACATGTAGCATTTTTCATGGTACCCTGCTCAAATCAGGACTGTCCTGTGACAATCAGGATAGGTGGTAACCTACAAGAACAAACTATTTCTAGGCAGTCTGGATTTAAACAACTTAAAGAGGTGGTTCTCTTAACTTATCTTGTCCAGGGAAATAGTCAAATAAAAAATGAGGAAAAAAATGTATACAAAGCAATGGGTTGAGACTGAGTGAACGGGGTGGGTATTGATGGGCCCTGTCTGCCCACTGTCTTTCTCCATGCCATGTCTGTACCCAGCAAAACTGGAAGCTGTCGCACTCAAGTGGGTAGCTGGCTGTTGGTTCCTATATGGCATATCTGGTGGCTTTGCATGTCTTGCTTGAGCTGATGCAGTGTACAGGAATAATGGTCACTTTCCTCCCTTTGTCCATGGGACAGTTTGACTTGCCCATTGCCCTGTGTGTGTCTTGCTGCCTCAGGGTCACTTTGAGTGACAGGCTTCATTGTGCTGATACAAGCCCCGAGTGGAAGATAATGGTAGCTTTCACCCCGTTTTTTATGTGGTCATTGTCACTGGAAACAGAAAGTTAAGAAATGGAATTGCTGCCACCTTGCTAACCCTGATTGAACATTCGGAACTCCTCTGTGCTTAAAAGCTGTGTTTACACTACTGGATCTGCACCATTGTGAGTCGTGCAGGTGAATTACAGTGGTACAAATCCAGCGGTGTAAATAGCTGCCGGAGCATTGTACATCTCTCCGCTGTGCTGCAGTATGTTCCCTGTTTGTGAGGGTCCATGTACCAGCTGCAGGTGTTTTGGGTTAGCGGCAGACATGTTTGTTGCTCTGCCTGCACTGCTTTACCCCACGCACCCAGCATGTTCAGTCAATTGTACTAGACTCATGGCCCAGCAGAATTACCATATAAAACCAGAAAGCCATCAGGAACACTGCACAGCACCCACCCATCATGTAAACACAAACCAGCAGTGGTGTTCCTTCTCTCTTTTTATATAATTTCTTTTGCCTCCAGTTGCTGACTACTGTGATCTACCTCAGGACTAACCTGTCAGGATGGCTAGTTCCACCCTGGCTGAACCCCCCGACTCAGAACTCCACTCCTGAATCCTGGCCCCCCAAAGGTAGTGCTGCCACCCACTTACAGGCACTCTTCCAAATCAGCTGCCAGGCTGAGGAGGAGGAATTGAAGATCCTTGACGGGTCAAGTCCAGTGCTTGAGGGTGAGGTTTTCCTGGAGGCCCACTACTGTGCTTGCAGTTGCTTGGGCTTTTCCTTGTTCTGGTTCTCTCCCTCCCAAGACACGGACATGCAGTGACGTCCAGTGAGCATGCGTCTGCCCACAGGATGTTTGCGGACACCTTCTCTTTCCCCCCCCCCCCCAAAACATTCAGGCAGGGCTATCCTAGATCTAGTACTGACTAACAGGAAGGATCACAGATTTCCAGGTAGGTCACCTGGGGCCAGTGACCATCACATGGTATGGTTCAATTTGGCTACTACATCTAAATCATCCCATTCCAAGGCAAAATATGGGACTTCAGAGGAGCTGACTTTGATAAGATGGCCAACAGAGTTAAGCTAGCCCTGGCAAAAGAAACACAGGTGAGGGGTATAGGCAAAGTGGGCAAGCATTAAGGATGCAATACTTGAAGCAACATCCCATTGTGTTAGACAGAAAAGGAAGTGCAAAAGAAGAAGGAAACCACTTTGGTTCTCAAATATAGTAGCAGAAAGGTCAGAGCCAAAAGGCTAGCCTTCAGGAAATATAAGGGAACACAGCGGGATGAAGATAGGGAGGCATAACAAACTGCCCTAAGGGGAGCGGGGAAGGCAGTAAGGCAGGCAAAGTCCCAAACTGAGGAAACACTAGCACGAACAGTAAAAGAAGGTGACAAGACTTTCTATAGATACATTAGTGAAAGGAGAAAGTCCAGAGGTGGTATTATGAAGGTTAATGGAGAAAAGGGAGCATGTGAGGAGGACCATGTAAAAGCATCTATCCTAAATAGATACTTTTGCTTAGCATTTACTGAAAAGAAGGTAGGGCAGTGCCCACAGCTCAGCACATGGACACAGGGGGGAGGGAGGTGAGCACTACTCCCCTTCACAAAAGAAAGGGTCCTACAAGAGCTTGCTAAGCTCAGGGTGGATAAGGCAATGGGACCTGATGGCATACATCCCAGGGTACTTAAGGAGCTAAAGGTGGAACTAGCAGAGCCATTAGCAGAACTGTTTAGTGAGTCTCTGAGCAAAGGAGGGTCCCAGAAGACTGGAGAAGGGCCCATGTGATCCAACTCCACAAGAGTGGTAGCAGGGAGAAGGCAGAGAACTACAGACCAGTCAGCCTTACCTCAGTAGTGGGCAAGATTATGGAGGCACTCCTTAAGGAAAGGATAGTGCAACACCTGGAACCCATAGGGGCACAGGATCCAAGACAGCATGGGTTTACAAAAGGTAGGTCCTGTCAAACTAATCTCATAGATTTCTTTGACTGGGTAGCCAGAGTGGTGGACCAAGGGGGAGCAGTTGATGTCGCTTACCTTGACTTCAGCAAAGCTTTTGACACTGTTCCACATAGAAGATTGATGCATAAGCTGGGTAGGCTCGGGGTGGGTCAGAAGTTGGTCAACTGGGTGGCAAACTGGTTGATGGGCAGAAAACAGAGTGGTGGTAAATGGTATACAGTCAGAAAGAGATGATAGTCACAAGTAGGGTACCTCAGGGTTCAGTCCTGGGGCCAGTCCTCTTCAACATCTTCATTAGTGACCTTGCAGATGGACTAGAGGGTAAGGCTTGTCTGTTTGCAGATGACACCAAGATCTGCAACAGAGTAGATGATCCAGATGGGGTAGGCAGAATGAGAAGAGATCCTGATAAACTAGTGAAATGGTCAGAAGAGTGGCAACTGGGATTTAATGCAAAGAAGTGCAAGATCATGCACATAGGGAAGAGAAACCCTGAAGCCACCTGTAGGCTGGGAGGGGAGTTGCTAGCAGTCACAAAGGAAGAGAGACTTGGGCATCATCATCACCGATGACCTGAAATCATCCAAGCAGACCTCTAAAGCAGTAGGTAAGGCTAGGGGGAGTGTTAGGGTGTATTAGTAGAGGTATCACAAGTCGTAAGAGGGAGGTAATAATCCTTCTTTACAAGACACTGGTTAGGCGCCATCTGGAGTACTGCGTGCAGTATTGGAGGCCACACCTTCACAAGGACATTAACCAAATTGAGGCAGTCCAGAGAAGGGCAACCAAAATGGTGCAGGGACTGCATCAGAAGACGTATGAGGACAGATTAACAGAGCTCAATATGTTTACCCTTGGAAAAGGAGGAGAGAGGTGATATGATCGAAGCATTCAAACACCTTAAGGGCATTAACAAGGTGAGAGTCTAACATGTTTAAATATAAGAAAAATAGCAGGACAAGAGGACACAGCATGAGATTGGTGGGTGGGTGATTAAGGGGGAATGTGAGGAAATTCTTTTCACAGAAAGGGTGATGGATGTATGGAATGGCCTACCTCAAGAAGTAGTGGCTATGAATACAGTGCAGTGCTTCAAACAGGCATGGGATAGGCATAACAGAGCAATACAAATGAGTATGGATAGATAGGCCACTGACAGAGCAAAGGCAGATGGCACATTTATAAGGTAGTAAAGAAATGGGCAGACTGGATGGGCCTTGTGGTCCTTATCTGCTTCTATGTTTCTGTTCCTGACTGCAGTGCACCCAGCCTCTGCTGGGAGCCAGTAGCATAATGGAACTGTGCACCCCAAAAAAAAGGAGAGGGAGCAATCCAATGGACTTGATGGTTCAATCTTCAGTGCCACCAGGCTGGCTGTTTACCTTCCTATAATACTGTCCTTTTATTGTGTGTTACGTTCTGGGTTAATAGGTTGTGTGGGGCAACAAATATATACTGTATTCTCACTGGTCTAAAGAGCTGATAAATCAGCAAGGGACTGAGACTGTGAGAAGAAACATTAATAGTTGAGGAGTCTGAGGCTAAGAATGTTAAAGCATGAGCTGGACCTCTGGGATGGCACAGACTCATGCCACCATCCCTGGGAATGTTGTACAGGGAATGGAAAGGGGGGGGACCTTTTAAACTGGGAGGCAAACAGTTTATTCTGTGGGGATCTTCCTACCCTATTTACCCCCACACTTGATTCCTAAACTATATTGGGCACCTTACTGGGGGCACTGGGACTTGTTGGGAGATTGCCCATCATTAAAGTATTATACTTTTTTTGCTCCCAACCCACCTGCACACTGGTCAGTCCCTCTTTCAGGTCCCACATGGACCTTCCCACACTGGTAGCCCCCACTGGCCACATTGTATCCAGTCCCAGGGTTCCCAGATGTATCCCTTCATCGGGCAGGTCCCCTACCTTTTGCAGGAAAATGAACCATACTGGCCTTCCATATGGTCCTGGGTGCTGCTGAGGCAGCCGATGAGGGCTCAGGTACTCCGGCATCAAGGATCTAGGGGGTCGTCACCCGACCAACCAGTGGGCCATTTCCACATTTTTCTCTCACAAGAGCATGATGTCCAGGTCGCAAGGCAGATGCCAGTGTCTGTCACACTACTTAGCTTAGGGACCAGGTGCACTGCTGTACCCGGACTCCACCACGGGTTAGTAGGCACCAAATTCCCGTGCTCCCCGAGAGAAGGCAAGCAGTCACTGGGCGCCTAGCCTTCTCTTCTGGACTGGCCTCCGTTCCAAAGTTCATTTCGAACTCTGGTTGCCAGCGTCACAGTGGTGAGTCTTTCTGCCAGGCCAGTGGGCTGGTCACACTTGCTTAGCATGGTCTGCTACAGGTATGGCTACTGCAGCAGATGAGCTTGCGCTCCTACTCTCCCTCCCTGCCTGTCCAACATAATATCCAGGTCTAGGGAGCCCCCACTAGACACCATGGACAGGTTCTAATTTTATATATGTATAAAAAAAACTTTGGCCACTGGCCCGGCACTTTGCATTTTGCCATGGTGCAGCTTTCACTGCTGACTGTTCCTGCTTGCAGCTTTGACTGACTGTTCCTGCTATTTTTCTGCTCCAAACTGGGAGCTTTAACTAGCAGTGAGTATGGCTGTCTTTCTGGCTTCCTCCTGCCACATCCCTAGCCCTCAGTTTCTGCTAGAGTGGTGGTTCAGAAAGGTGGCGGGAGGCACTCCTGCCATGGCCTTCTCCAGCTCCCGCCTCCCCTGTCCCACCCATATGGAGCAGACTGCAAACTGAGCCCTATATGGGCTGAGAGTAAGAAGTGTCTGCAGAAACGTTCACTTTTAGTGTGCTCATGCTAGAGGGGTGGCTGCTGCAGTAGCCCCAGCTTCTTCTACTCTTGTCCCTGCTCTCCAGCACAAAATCTAGGCCACGGGAACCCCGCTAGTTACCAGGGAGGGGTTCTGACTTTGTTTAGTATAACTGGCCTTCAGGGAACTAGCCCGCCTGGGTTACCAGTTCTAGAGAGCAAGCCTCCTAGGGCATCCCAAGACCACAGGACCACCAGTGCTAACTTTATTTTTTAGGAGGCAGTATATCACTGTGGTTTAGGGCACTGAGATGCTAACCTGGAGACCTGGATTTGAATTTCACATCCCCACTCGTGCTCTCGGGTTGTACCTGGAAACAGGCTTTGTTTTAGTGTGCCAATCCTGGTTAGACAATTTCCCCTTTTCCTATTTCATTAAAGCCATTAACTCAATAAGAGGCTCCTCTAGCACACATGTTTTGCCATTCTAAAATACTGGACACTTGGCCATTTATAGCACTAATGGGTTTTAATTGAGGATGTTCACAAGCAGCACTTTCTCTACTCTTTCTTATTTCTCTCTTTGTTCTTTACTTTCTATATATGTCCATTTTTCTGCTTTGTCCCAACTTTAACCTTTCAATATAAAGGTCCTCTTTTACATTGAAACATAGAGGTTGACAGCAGATAAGAACCGCAAGGCCCATCCAGTCTGCCCATTTCTTTTTCTACCTTATAAATGTGCCATTGGCCTTTGCTCTGTCAGTGGCCTATCTATTCCTACTAATCTGTATTGCTCCCTTATGCCTGTCCCATGCCTGTGTGGAGCCCTGCATTGTATTCTTAGCCACCACTTCCTGAGGTAGGCCGTTCCATGCATCCACCACTCTTTCTGTGAAAAAAGAATTTCCTCACATTCCCTTAATCGGCCTCCCTCTAATCTCATGCTGTCTTCTCTTGTTGTGCTGTTTTTTATATTTAAACATGTGCTGTCCGATACTTCTTGTATCTCTTGGCTCTCTTTCTTTTGTTGTTGTTGTATTTTCTCCATGTTGACCTAATATTCTTTATTTATCAGGTATGCCAAGATGCTGACTCCTTCCTTCGCCATCAGATAAGTATCATTCTAGCCACAACTTATTCTTTCCACCCTATTTACTCTCTAAGAACCGTGGATCCTTTGTGACTTCTTTTTCTTTTTTTATATTTTACAGGATCTTGGACATTTTCCCTTAAAGAGCCACCTCTGGCTCCCTAGTATTCAGGTAAGAGACTCTCTTGAGTACCTAAACATGGCCTGCCTGGAGTTCACCTGGAGGATTGCTTGCCCCAACCCCCAGCCCAGGTAGCCACAATTAAATCTACAGTATATTTTTTAATTAATGCCCTTTTGGGCTTCTGCTGTTGGTGCCACAGCTATCTCTGGGCTCTCCCATCCTAATGTAAACTCCCATCTCCCCAGCTTAGTTACCGACCCTCAGGATTCACTGAAGCTGCAGATGGCTCTGTCGCTCCCCTTGAGGAGCGCTTAAATCTTGCCTGTATCCTGCAGCCCTTTACAATAATATTTGGCCCTCTGGCATTCCTAAAGGCACAGTGTGGCTAAACTATACAACACCTCTCTCTCCCCAAACCAAATTCCACTTTCCTCTCAATATCCCCATCCCTTGCACGGTTCACTGCATCCTGGAGGGTGAAGACTCTGGCTTCCCACTCCCTATCTTCCCTTCTATGTTACCCTTCCACCCTACCCCCCCAATCTTCCCTCCTTAGACCATCAGTACTTTTGTCTGCCAGCTTTCCATCCCTTTGCAGGGTTCTCCGCATCCTGAAGGGGGTGTCGGCACTGGCTTCCATCTCCTCTCAGCCCTATGTTCCTCCTTTCTCTGCCAGTCCCCCAACCCCTTGCAGGGTTCTTTGCATCCTGAAGCGGGTGTAAGCACTGGCTTCCCTATCTCTCCCCATTAGTCTGACTATACTTTCCTCTGCCAGCTCCCAATCCCTCTGCCACTGCAGGGTTCTTTGTCTCTTGAAGGGTTGGAGGTAATGGCTTCCTTTCTTTTCACCATTTCTACCCCAAATTCTTCCTTAACTACCCTCCTACCTCCCACTATCCCTAGCAACCCCACCCTAGTCCATGTCCCTGTATCCTCTTCCACCTTTCTCCTCTATCGTTTCTAAAGCCCTCTCCCATGTCCCCTTCTCAGCACCTGGGGTGAAGGCCTGAGCCTCTCCCCTCACTGCTACACCCATCTTAGGTATTTTAAATACTGTCTAACTCTGTCAATCAGCTAGCACTTGGCTACTGTCATCCCAACCAAGCAATTACTCCCAGGCCTCCTTTCAATCTCAAAGTACTATCAAAGTACTCTACATTTTACCACCTGGTTTAAGTCAACTGTCCTATCCAAAATGCTGTACTTGCCATGAGACTGTGATGTAACACATTCATGTTTGTTTACCTGGTCTGTTACTGAAATTTATAGATTTTGCACGCTGCACTAGTTCTTAATTATCTGCTGCTTGTAATGTCTGTCTTGTAAATGATTGTCTGATGCTTCTTCCTATGAAACCCCACCCCCAACCCCAAGATGCTGCTGGAAATGAGCTGTTAACAGTTCATGTTTTCTTGGTGAATCTCTTCTAAATAAACACCTGTCACTGCTACTTCTGCCATGCTCTCTTCTCCTATTCTTACAACACCCCCCAAATTTTGGCCATCCTTTCTTCTCCCAATTTTACAACCAACCCTCTCATCCCGGCTTTACTATTGCTATGGAGGTGGTTATTTTACTCCTTGCAGCTCCTGCCACCTCTGCACTCCTTTCCTGGCTGCAGCATTACTGTGGAAGTGGTTTCACTCCATGGCAGCTCCTGCCGCCTTCCAGACCCAACTTTCAAAACTGCTGTTGCAGCCAGGGATGTGGCTCTTCCATGGTACTCCTTGTTGTTGCTTCAGCCTTGGGGCATAAACAAATTCTGTTGCAGAAGTGATGGTTTGGGAAGGTGAGGGGAGGCACTTCTTATTGGCTCCTCCACAGATCCTTACTTGAGTCTCGCCTCTCTCCCCCACCCATGCAGAGTGGGCGCAGCCTGAGATCTGTGGGCTAAGTTACATGTGCCCTATGCACTTTCACTGTATCATGATTGCACTATGTGGCTGGCTGCAGGTGCAACACAAGTGTATTCTCCGCCACTATTCCACATCAACTGCACCTATACAAAACTGTAGGGCTCAAAAGGCCCCCACTAGACCCCAGAGAAGGATACTAATTCATTTCAGAGGAAAATTGGCCTTAGCCACAGGGTACTAGACAATCGGGGCTACTATTTTACTTTGTACCCCCCATGGTATTCCTAGCTTGTAAGTCTATCAGTACCATTCTTTTATTTACCAGCCGGCCTACTAGCCCACCTGGCTGTCTGGTACTGTACTGGTCACAGGGCCACCAATAGGAGCACAGGGTTTTTTGGCTGAGCCTCCTCCCAAGCCACACTTCGTTTTTCCTTTGTTTTTTTTCCCCAGCTAACCTAATTTTATTTTATTTGACATGTCTGACTGGGCATAGACACCTAACCACTAGATAAGTATAGTTCTATGCCTAACCTGCCTTTTCCATCCTTACTGTACCATGTAAGAGCTATGGATCCTTTGTGACCCCTTTTCTGTTTGTGTGTGTGTGTTTTTTTTTTTTTTTTTTTGCAGGTGTGGTGGACAACATTTCTACCTCTGGCTCTTACAGCACTCAGGTAAGACCCTCTACTTAATCTGTATTGGTTGGGTTGACTTTAATGGCATGCCCACCCATTGCATGCTGAAGGTGGGTCCACTAGCTCTTGGAGGCCCCCTAGCTATGGTGTTATACTTGCTGTCATACCCCTCTTAGCCCTGGCAGCAGGCTCTCGAGCCACATCCCCAGCTTCCAGGTTTCCTCACCCCATAGCAATGCTTTTTGGCTCCTGACTGCCCCAATCCCACTCTGTATCCGGGTGTATAAAACAACTGCAAACATTAGACCCACACTTACCTAATGGTGTATGTTACCATTATGGTAAGATCTAGAATGTCACAGGATATAGATGTGTGGAAGAGAATATGGTAAAATTGCTGTAGAATTATTAAACAGGATACTCGGATGGTCCAGTTTAACATAATGCATAATTTATATTATACGCCAGTAAAGTCGTATAAATGTGGGCTTATCCCCTCTCCTCTCTGCACAAGGTGCCAGGGGGAAGAGGGCACATTGTTCCGTATACTGCGGACCTGTCCGAAAATCCGGCCCCTTTGGCAGGCTGTGATGAATATTAGATATTGCACTTGGCTGGGGAGGGGGTGGGGGTTAGTAGGAGGGTTGGGTGGGTTATATAGATGTGCTTTGTGTTGCTTTTTCTTTCTTTAGCCTTTTCCTCCTTTTATCTGTTGAACTGTGAGAACTGATATGAAAAATTGAGCTGGAGACAACTTCTTATGTACTATTGTAAGCCATTGAGAATGTATGTTAAATTTACTTTGATCAAAGTTCAAATGAAGTATATTTAATAAAAAAATCCAACACAGATAGGTAGCTACAGTCTGAACAGTTTGTGTGCTGGCAGCATTTGTGGATTTTTTCAAGCTACTTATCTGTGTTGGAATATTTATCCTGGACATATGTTGCATGTTACTCTGGAGTGCGCTTACATTTTGCGTTGGTCATGGTGGTTGGTTAAAGATACAGTCATCCTGCAGGACTTCCTACAGTACTGGCACAAACAGTTTCAGAAATTCTTTAGCTGGTGCCAGTGATACCCTCAGCCCACCAATGATATTAGGGACTCGAGAGGGAGATGACTGGACTCAGAATCTTGGTGTATGGTCAGTCTAAGTGAAACAGAGTACAAAGACAAACTACTTATTTCACTAGTAAAGTAACCGCAAAACACTTGGGTTCAGTTGATGAATTTCGAATCTGACAAATTTTGATGTGGTGATCACTATCCATCCAAAGTAATTGTAGCAATAACGAGATAAACGAAATGGGGGTATTGAAGATATGTGTTTTTTGCCTTTTTTTTTTTTTTTTTTTTTTTTTAACCTACCTTCTGGGGCATCTCTCAGGTTCCCTCTCGTGACCTGCAGCTCCTGACAGCCCACCTGAACCGCAGCTCCCCCAACTTCTGAATCATTATCAAGACTACCATCTCTCTCCCGGACCCTTGGAGAGGCTGGGAGTTCCCAGAGAGTAAAGTTGTGGGGTGCGGCCAGGATTAGGCGTGTGGGCTTTAGCATATGGAGTTCGCTGTCACCTCACCCAGTTGGAACATTTTTTTTTTTTTTCCCCCTTGTTTATGCCCATGATTCCCCCACCGAGCTCGGATGTGCAATTACATCTGGAAACGCATGCCATAACTCTGCCCCACTACTTGCTGCCCTGGTGTGTGCAGTGCCTCCAGTCATCACTGGGGGGCCACTGCAATCCCGGGCAAGCGTGAATCCTCCCCAGAGGAGAGCTGTCCTCCGGATGCTCTATTGTGTGTCTCCCTACCGACCCCTGGTGGCCCAGGCTCATTCCTGAACCTGGGCACCGGCATGGCACAAGGTGTGGCATCCAGAGCATCCACCCTCAGTGCCACTGGGCCAAAGATATGGGTTTTAAGAAATGACAATGGATTATTTATGACTATTTAGCTTTTGTTTACCAGGTAAGTACACTAGACAAGTCATTTGCCTATTTTCAGGTATGACTCTGGAGAGTACAATGAAATGCAAGTCCATACAGAGGACAACATAACACAAGTTGGGCAATATACAGAATCAGAACCAAATGAACACAACACAGCAGACAGTAAGTACAATTAAGATATGAACAAGATATAGACGTAGGGACACCAATGCTATGAAGAGTAAATTTAACATTCTGTACGTCTCAGAGCCACAAAAGCAGAGCTGCAGTCAAAGTATCTCCTGAAACAGTAAATACATAGTTGTGCAGGGGTGTGGCTGGGGCGATATTCAATGAAGTTGCACTATTCATTCACATATCTGGACTGCCTTGTACGGTATGGGCTGCACGTCCATTGGCTCTTGCTCTGAACCAATGGGCATACAGCCCTACCGGGCAGTCAGTTGGGCGGCAGGGCGGGTGGGATGCTGCCAGCTGGCGGGGTGGGGGAAGCAGGGTGGTGGGCCACTAGATCACCAGGGTAGGTGGTCCGGGGGTTGAACTCTTTCTGCCCGCGATCAGGCTTGCGGTCCACTGGACCACCAGGATATGTTCTTTGTGGGGGTGGGGTGAATTGTTTTCTGCCCGTGATTGGGCTTCACGGTCCTCTGACCACCAGGGATATGCTCTTTTGGAAGGGGAGTTGAACTCTTTCTGCCCGCGATCAGGCCAGTCGGGGAGGGGGTTACTATATGCCTGCGATTGGGCTGCAGGGGGGCACAGGGAGTGCATTGAGGGCCACCCACAGGTGGCAGCTGCTGTGTTGCGCCTTGCAATGTGGCAGCTCTCCTGTGGGTGGCCTCAACTTACTCCTAATTTTTTTTGCTCAAAGTTGTGCAGGCACAGGTTGGGCGTTGCACCTGCACAACTCTGCACAGCCCGCTGAATATCTGGCTGTGCAGTTTATGCACGGTTCCTCCCCCTCCGGTTCAGCATGCCATCATTAGCATTGCGCTGTTGCTCAGCTTGACGGGGGGGGGCAACTGCCTCCTACTGAATATGGCAGAATGGCGCAATTTCGGACTTGCCCAGGCGCAACCCCTTTGAATATCCAGCCCATTATGTGCAGCTCCGAACCCAGTTAGGCAGGATGCTTCAACAGGACCTGCACAAGGGTACCAAAAAGGGCATGTGCGTCCAGTGCAGGGGACCAGGTTGGGACACCCACACGCAGAGGAGAGCTTCAGATAATTGCACTGGGAGCCCTGGAGGCATGACTGGCTGCATAGGCAGCAAAATATGTAAATGAGCGTGTTTTGCCTACATTTGGATTTTTTTTGACATATTCTGTTTATATTGGAAATGCATTCAATTCGTGGATAATGCATTTACAATGTAAATGGAATCTTTCCAAAAGAAATCCAGATGTAAACAAAACTTAGTAACATAGAATTTGACGGCAGGCAAGGACCGCTTGGCCCACCTAGTCTGCCCATTTTCCTACCGAACAGATAAGCTGCAGATCCTAGTTAACCAACAGCTTACTTCCTCTTACCTGCCCCTAGCTAAACTTGCTCATTTAAATATTTCATGTATGCAGCCAAAGGTAGCTTACAAGATTTCATTAGATTTCTTTGGTTTAAAACTAAAACATGTTTTAGATTTATTAAAAATCCAAAAGAAATCCAGGATTAAAATGTGCATATTTGCTTTTAAATAATGCCAAAAAAAGAAAAAAAATCCATTCAAAAAAGTATTTTTTTCACTTTTATCCAGCCAGAAATACAGAGAATTAAAAATTAGCATATTTTGTTGCATATACAGCCAAAACTAAGCCATTCGAAAGATATGAAATTACCATACAGATTTTGCTGGACTAAATAGTTTCAAGTGAACTTATAGGGAATTTAAATCTTAAGAAAAAGGTAAAACTAAGTCTGTGTTAATTCACAATTTTTGGTAAGGGAAGAGTATTTTCAGATTTAAAGGTGGGGGGAAACCAAGGGGCGCTGAAAGGGTGGTTACATGATGCTAGAGGAGGTGGTATCTATCATTGAGGTCAGTAAGCGGCTTCAAGGGAGGGTTCAAACTGAGGGTCAACATATGGTGTGGGTGAAAGGAGGAGGAACAACAGAAGCAGGTAGGAGGGGCAGCTGCGGTGTAAAAGTCTGTTCTGCACACTTGAGCAGACTAGACAGACCGTAAGGCCAGTATCTTCTGGAAAGTTCATATGTTTGCATTTGCACAGCACTTAAACTCGCCCAGCAGCACTAACAATATTCAAAGAGATGGTGCTCATTGACTGAGTGGTGCTATCTGAATATCAGTCCATATTTGCACAGCGCTAAATGAGACGGTGCTACCAGAAATGGGATGGTGCCCAAGGCTCCTGTGGGCCATATTTAGCCTAGCATTCAAATGAACTCATGGGGCATGCAAGGTGCTAAGGGTCAGTTGTATGCCCATTATGGGCTAATTTTTATGGGGCACACCAGCCTTTTAGCACCCCAGTCCATTTCAAAATCACTTCTTGGTGGTCCAGTGACCCCCTCCATCCGATCACGTATGTGCCACTTAAATGCTCTGGTGCGCGCGACCTGTATACCACTTTGTGATATTCCTGGTGGTCTAGCAGTTTGGGTTCCCTCCAATCATGAGGTACACTTCCTGTGATATTCCCAGTGGTCTAGCATCCCCCCACCACCACCACCCCAACTGTACACACCATTCACCTGCTGAGGACCCCCCACGCACTCTGACTCCCCTTCCCGTGAAAGCAGTGGCAAGCACAGCAATCCACATCTCCTCAAACAGCTGCTGCCTGACAGTCATGTACATTTCATTGCTTTTATGATCAATTTCAGCCCATCTATCCCATAAATTTCTAAATACATTAAGACCCCTTAAATGCCCCATCTGCATTTTTTAGCCCACCTAAGCCAAAATTATCAAGCCTGCAGACACATTAGCCAGACACCTAAAACTCTTTTTTAAATAAGGAAAAATGTCCAAACTCCTAAAGTATTAAGCAATGTGCCTTTAACTTTCTTTTTGTGAATTGTTACTGTAGCTAAGTTTTTCTTTTGTGCAGTCCTCATATAAAAGGCCGCTGCCTGTACTTTTGTATGTGTGCTGCTGAGGTCTAGGGTGGTTGTTGCTGTAAATTAAAACTACTGAGCCAGACTCATGGGCTTGTTTTCTTGTTAATGATATTTTATTGAAATAAAAGGTAAAAGTTAAAATATCTGCCATACATTTACAAGAAACAATTCACAATGAGCAGATTCTGCAAGATTTGGATGCATAGGACAATTGAAAATTCTAATGGCTAACACAACATTAACCCAAGTGCTTGAAATTAATGGTTGGCTTCCAGCACTGAACCCGGGACAGGACAGAGTGCTACTTCCGTTAGTGCTGCCTACAATGTTAGAATTTACTTCCGGTGCTATTCTAATGGCTGGAGGAGCAGACAGTGCCTTAGAGGGGATCTGCAGAAGTGAGAGAAGGCAACAGTGAGGTAAGTTTTAAAGCAGTCTTTTTGCTTGTTTACACTGTGGGTTTAGTCACTTGTCCAGCAGTCAAACTGTGGCCTGTAAGCAGAAAAAGAAAACAAAAAAAAAAATGCAGAATTGGTGTCTGAGCGTAGGTAGGCTTTTCAGCAGCAGTTTACTTGTGTGTGCATTTGGTCTGCTTAATTAGCCTGCTTCTTACAAGCAGTCCTTCCCCTTCACCCCCTGCACATTCCAGCGTAATGATTTCTTTGAAATAAATCGCTCTTTCATGGGATATTTACGGCAAGGCTTGGAGGAGGTTTATTTTTTATTAGTAGCAGTTTGTTGCCATGGGAATACACTTCGTGTGAGCCTTGCTGGCAAATATAAATGAACTTCTGCTTGAACTCTGACTGTCCCAGAATTCAAGGTAGGAGAAAACGTATCCAGTCTTCATTTCCAGATCACTGTTCTGTCTCCAATTTAGCAGCTATAAAATATGGTTTCCAGAGTGAAACTTCTGGTGAAATGTATGTATTTAGGTAGAAGATGATGAGAAGACGGTGTAATTTAAATTAGAAGAGGACTTTTAAGGGGGGGCAATGACATTGCTGCTGTCCTGACAGCTATCTGGGTTTTGATGCATTGGGTGGGGCTCACTAAGTATCCACCTTCTCAATGTGCAATATGCCTACTCTCAGGAGTTTGTGGTGAGTGTCCCACCCTGGAACCCATATATTTACCAGTAGCACACTGAAATAGTGTGCAAGCTAGTGTTTGTAGCAATAATAATACAAATGAAGGTAGGGACAGGGCAAGATTAGCATTGTTAGATCACTGAATTGTGAAGCAAAAACCCACGTTCAAATCCCACTGTAGCTGCTTGCATGTGGCCCTGAAAAAGTTTACACCTACCAGTGCGGCCATCCGTCCCTCCCAGTTAAATAGCAGTACGAGCTAGTGTCCCACTGTAAATGTGAGCCTACATGTTTGTTTGGCTATTCTGTTTTCATAACTGACGTAGGTGAAAAAGCAACCTAATTCTACAGTATATATATTTTTTTCCAATAAGTAGTTTAGCTCCACTCCTCCTGATCTGTCCCCTTCTGAATGGTCTGCGGCTTTTACGATAGGCAGGAAAAATGGGCAGAATGGATGGACCAAGTGGTCCTTATCTGCCATCAGTTTCTTTTATGCATCTGTGGGGTCCCCATCCCTGTCACCCAGATTCTCTTGTACACCCATCATCCTCTACCACAGAACCATAGAAATATTCAGTAAGCAGTGCAGTGTGTGCATGGGGGATGGGTTGCCATCCAGCTGCAGTCAGTCCCCCCACCACCCTTTTTCTGTTTGGGACCACATTGCGGTAGTGACACATTGCCCATTGTTCTGTGCAACAGGACTGTGGAAGTGCTCAGTCAACAGTGCAGTGTCTGCAGGGAACTGGGCTGCCATCCAGCCAAAGTCACACTTTTCCCGCCGGGACCACATGTGGACAGTAACTTATTAGGGCTGGACTGCTTGGCCAATGTAGTCTGCCCATGAAATCTCCCTATTAGTGCTCCCCAAGCACCTATTTGGGGTGGGGGTCATCATCCACACTCCTCCCTTACCTGTTATACCCATGTGTTCATCCCATGCATTTTTATTTGCAATATGCTATGCTTTTTTTCATGCTGCCATACCTCTCAGGAGCTCAGCCCTACTACTTCTGTTTACCGTCCTCCCCCAAAATGGTAGTCCAGTCCCAGGCTTACCCTCTACTGGCAGTGGCTTTCAGCCATACCAGTTTTCACAGACTTTAATTCAGGAGCCTGGCAGGCACGCCCACCAGAAGAACCCCCTGAGTTGCCCCCCCCCCAAGGTAGGGCCACAGGATTGAACTGCACCGGTGGAAACACACTGCTCTGCCGCTCAGCAGGGACTTAGAAACATGGCCCAGTGATGGGGAAGTGGGCGCCTAGTAGGGACCTAAGAACAAGGCCAGGTGATGGACAGGTGGGGCATCATTGAGGGAGCCAGCAGCATTTTTACAAACTTTCGTCCCTGGGAATGGGGTGCACAGCAGCAGTGCCATGAACTTTGAAAAGAGACCAGGGAACACTGAAGCAGTCACAGCATTCCCCCATGTTGCCTCCGTGCGCCACAAGTACTGTGCCAAGAGTATCAGGGTGGCTCGGGGGGGGGGGGCTGAGTTTAGTGTGTGTGTGCTTGCTGTCTGTGGCATATAAGTCCAGCAGTGACTTTGTAAAGCAACTACTTTTCGGTTAAAAATTGCCATATTTTAAAAAAGTACGTGAGACTGCAGTTGCAGTCCAAAATAAGTGTTTATTTCATGATTTAAACAAATCAGTACTAGGCAAAATACTTTTATTACATAATGAAACACCGACAGTACTCAAAATGAAGCAACCCCCATTAATTGAAAAGCAAACTTCCATGTGAAAAGTGGAGTGATTTGAATTTAAATACTAGACATGGATATTTAAATTTCTCAAGTGGCCAGTACTTTTCATAAATAACCCACCTTTTGGGAACTCAGTGGTATAAATGATCTCTTCCATTGCTAACTGATATGGAGAATGCCAGTGGAGCGGGAGCAAACCGCATAGAGGGAATGTCTGATCGCCTTCTCTTATGAGCAGGAGGCACTCGTCATTTTAGCTTCTGCTGCCACCATCTGAAACCTTCAGCTCCCCTGCACAGTGTTTACCTGACAGTGGAAGGCTGGAGGAGCACAGATGTGTGGAAGTGCATGTCTTTTAAAGTTCCTCTGGCAAAACTGAGGATCCCCCTCTGCACTAGGACCCCCAGACCACCAAATCGAGGTCCAAGGACACAGACAAGGGACCTGGGAGGCTGCAAAAGCTGTTTTTAAAAAGCACATGTAAATAAGATAGCAGCTGGCTGCTGGGAACTGTAGTCCTGCGCCCCCCCAAACCTACATTTCCTAGCCCCCAAGAACAGCAGTGCCACCATGCTTCTCAACCTTATGTCACCGAAATGAGGGTCATGGACATTTTCTGGTAATCACGTTGAGGGACATCAGACCTTTAGAATGACAGACAGCTCCTCAAACCCTAAAAGTACAAGTTCTGAGCACTGTGGGAATTGTGTGTACTTGTACAATGTTTATTTTTGATTCACCATGTTACAATATGATTTTTCGCTTTGATGTCTTAATTTACATAACGTTCTCTGTGTGTGCAGCAGCTTTTCAGTAATGGACAGGACACTTAAGGGGTAAAATGAGGGATGTACCTCGTAATAAGGGACACTTGAGAGGTATGAATGCCATTTTTATTTATACAGAAGTCCACCACTATAGACAAAGGGGTTTTAGCTGAGCCCCCTTCCCCAAACCTCACTCTTTTGACTGGGCTTTTGTTCTTTTATTACGTTTTTATTTTTAATTTTTTTTTTAGGTCTGATAGGACGGGGGTTCTTAAACCTTATCAGTTAAATATATTTTTATATCTTTCCTGTCCCTTCCTCCCTTCTGAGCACCCCTAAAAAGCTGCAGATCCTTTCTGACCCCTTTTCTATCTTTTATTTTACAGTTAGTGTACATTACACATTTGGGCACCTATTTATGGCTCCCTAGGGCAGGTAAGTCCTATATTTTACTTATTACTAAGCTGTTGGGATGAACATATTATGGAGACTATGAGGGTGTCCAGTCTGCCACAGGCTAAGGAGTCTGGAGGAAGACTGCAGTGCCTTGGTAGCGAGCTGGAGAGGGTTCTGGCAGAGAGAATGAGAAAGAGGCCAGGAGGGCCTCACCAGGGGTAATGGAGGAGCATCAGGAGAAGGACATTAGGTGGAGAGAGGGGACAGAGAGGCCGTGCAGTTTCACATCTGATAGGGGGTCAAGCGTTTGAAAGCAGGTCAAGGGACAGGAGGAAGAGTCCAATGCAGGACAGCATGGTGGTGGCAGGCAACAGGTTTGCCGAGCTGACAACAGTGGTGGAAGAGGGGGAGTTAGGGGAGCACCAGGAGAGGGAGACAGGTGGGGAAGGGAATGGAGGGTAGCAGGGGGAGAGGGGCACAGCTGAAAAGGAAAGTGTCAGCAGTAGGGGTGCAGGGGAAAGGGACACTGCTGATGGTCAAAGGGTACATAGCTAAAGGGGGACAGGGGCCAGGGCACATGAGGGGAAGATAGATGGTAACATGGGACCGAGGGATGGGCAAGGGAATACATGTCAGGAGGGGAGAGTGGGGGGGCATGGGGTGAAGCATAGTGACATAAATGGGCAAGGAAGGGCAGATGTTAGTAATGGACAAGGAGGTTAAGGGGGAGGGGTGGAATGGAGCTTTGGAAGGGGGTGTGCTAGTGGTGGGGGACTCTGTACTTAAAGGGATCAGATGGGGGCAGTAAGGAGGAAAGACATAGTCTAATATGGGCCAGGTGGGTCTATTCCCAGGTTGGTGGCAGGCTGGGCAGGCAGGCCATTCTCAGCTGCACAGGGAGAGGACTGAGGACACTGCATGTTGTGGTGCATGTAGGTAAGAATCTCTTCTCAGAGGAGACAGAGGTAGTAAAAGGGAGATTCAGGGAACTGGGGAAACTGTGCGAGGAGGAGGGGAAATTGGTGGCCTTCTGGGAGGTGCCCCAATACCCTGTGCAAGTATTGAGAAGAAGGGAAGAATGGGGAGCTCAACACCTGGTTGCAGGAATGTGTCATCAGGGGGTATGGGATAGTAGGGGGCTGGGCCAGTAATACCCTGTATGCAGGGGACAGGTTTCACTTGAGCAAGGAGGGGGAGGGAGTATTGAAGCAGGGCATGGAGGGGTACATAGCAACAAGGGTAGCCTTAAACTAGGAAAGGGGGGGTGGCAAGTGGAAAGCTGGTAGGCAGGGTTTCCAGTGAGGGAAGCCAGATGAGCCTACCCCCCCCCCCAAAGCTACAGGGAGGTCAGCAGGGTAGGTGCAATGGGGGGGGTAAATCAAGATGGGGGAAGGGCTAGGAGGAGGATGGAGAGTAGTGTCACTAGATGCGAGGAGCCTGGGAAAGAAACCAGCCGAGTTGCAGGCTCTCTTGGCTGTGGGGCAGGTGGACATTGCAGCCATAATAGAAACTTGTATCACACAGTACCAGGACTGGGATATGATGATCCCTGGATACAGGCTGTTCAGGAAGGACAGGGCAAACGGGAAAGGTGGAGGGGTGGCAGTCGATATAAGGAAAGGAATAATGTGCATAAGGGAAGAGGGGAGGAAAGGCAGTAGAGACCCTGTGGATGCAGTTTTAGGATCCAAAGGGTGGGTACTGAGGATGGGGGTAGTATGGTACGCGAGGAACTGGTGGTAGCTGTTTAGCAGCACCACTGGCTGACCTGTTCAATACCTCTCTGCACCAGGATGTGTCCTCAGGACTGGCGGTTAGCCCACGTGGTGTCTATTCAGAAAGGTGGTCCAAGGGATGATCCAGGCAACTGCAGACTGGTGAGCCTCACATCAGTTGTGGGTAAGCTCATGGAGACTGTCCTTCAGGAGAGACTGGTAATTTGGAGGACAGGCCAGGACAGGCAGTATGGGTTTTCTCCAGTAGGTCCTAACAGACAGACCTGATTGAGTACTATGAATGGGTGGTTCAGGAAGCTGGACAGGGGCAATGCAATGGTTGTCTTATACTTTGACTTCAGCAAAGCCTTTGTTTCAGTGCCACATGGGAGGCTAGAAGATAGAGGGGTGGGTACCAATGTAACCCCTAGGTGGTGTGCTATCCTAAGGGCTACTGCCCCTGCCTGCATGCCTAGGCACAGGTTGTGGGGTCTGAGCTCACTGAATGGGTGCTTCCATCCTGAGGAATGGCTCTGGGGTAGAGTGACTGCTGTTGGTGTAGCCCTACAGGCTGCTACAACCCCCACCGACCCCTCTAGTGGCCTAAATAGTATAGCAGCAAAACATTCATGTGTACTATATGGCAGTAATGACTTGCTCACTCCCCTTGCACTTACCACCAGAGCTGGATCCTCTGCAGTTTCCATGTAGACTACCTGTAATGCAGTAGTTCAATGGCAGTACAATACCCCCACCAGAAAGGTACAGACTAGCCAGGTCAAATGCAGGAAGGACAAAATCTGATTTATTCAGCACAGCATCCCTATCAACTAATGCTCAACAAGTGAGTGCTGTTTGCAGAGAGATTATTTTAGTTAAGATCAACTAGTGAATAATAAATGTTGTACTAATACTCGATTCTTGGATAACTGCAGAAACTATTAAGAATTGGTTAGTAATAGGGTGAGCAAAAGGAGTTAGTCACTAACTCATTTGCGTGTGAAAAAATCAACCAAAGCAAAATGAAGGAATACTTGAACATCAATTATTAGTGATTTCAGACAGTTGAGCATTAGGCCTATGTTTTGGTAATCCTGTGTGCTTTACTGTAGACCTTGTTACACTTGTTTGATTGTTTTAGGATGACCCCTAGGTCTGTTTCCTCAGAGGTCATGCCCAGCTTTACCCCCACATCCACTGCTCTGTCAGGGTTCTTGTTCCTGTTGTGCGCTACCTGCACATTTTGGCATTGAATTTCAGCTACCAAACCTCTAGACACCTCTCTAGCCTTCCATGTTCTCTGCAGCTCCTAGCCCCTCCTGACTCTCTGCCCTGCTACAGAACGTCGTGTGGTGTTTGCAGCGAGACGCATTTTACCCTGGTTGCTCTCCCATGTTGCTGATGAACATATTGAAGACTGTTGAACCCAGGACTCATCCATGGGTATCCCATTGGTGACCTCCTGCTCTTCTGATTGGATTTCATAACCGCAGCTCTGCTGTCTTCTTTTAACCAGTTTCTCACCCATCTTTGTTCTTTGCTGCACTCAAGCCAAGTCAAACTTTATTTTTAAAAAGCACTTTTCAAATGCCCAAGCACTTGCACAAAGTAAAGCAGAAATTCTACTCACAATTAAAGACGCATGATTAAACAACCCAGATCCTCAGTCTTTTTCAGCAACCTTCTGTGAGGCACTGAGTCAAACCTTGCTGAAATCGAAGTAAAATTCCAGAGCATGGCCTTTATCCACTACCCTCATTACCCAATCCAAAAAATACTGTCAGGTTGGTCTGACAAGATCTCCCTGCCACAAATCCCTGCTGTTTACCTGGAGTCCACTATTTTGCAGGTAACTCACAAGGTCCTCTGACTAGTGTCTCTCCTTCAGTTTACCCATAATTGAGGTAAGACTGACAGGCCTTTAGTTACCCAATTGCTCCTTTCTGTATACTCCCAAATTTATGGAGTGGGACTGTCTGCAGCTTTTTTTTTTTTTTGTGTGTGTTTTGCTTTTGTTTTTTCCCTTCACTTGATCCCCTCTGCAGTACACAGCTGTCTTCCTTTGCTTCTTTGAGTATTCTCCTGGTTTCTCTTCTTCTCATTTGTACTCTGCCCATTCTTTCTCCTCTTGTTTTTCCTTGTACCTTGTGAAGGCCTTCTTTTTGGCTCTCTCAGCTTCCCTGGCCTTTCCAGAGAACCCTATTGGTCTCTCTTACCTGTCTCTTTTGAGTACTGTTCTCATACATGACTTTGCATTGAGAAAGGCCCCCATCTTTCTTCCACATCCCTGATGCTGTTTACTCTAACATGTCCCAGACCAGCTCCTTCATCTGGTTGAAGTCTGCCCTTCTAAAGTTTTATTGATTTATTTATTGTAATGTTTCACCAGGAAGGCACTCTGAACAACATGTTGCTCGTCTCCCGGGGGGGGGTGTACAGTTGGGTGAAGAATTAGACATATAGTTTAACATATAACATATCTGTTTAATTTCTCTTTCAGTTATATTTGTAACAAGATGTACAGGTAAATATCAAATCATAGTCGCATTTGTGACATGATATACAGTTAATATCATACGTGTGGAGCATGCGTTTAATTACAAGTGGCATATCTGAGGAGCATAATGTAGCCTTGGAACCAACTTCTTGCAGGGATGAGTAGCTGTTGAGAGGCAGATTATATAGCAGTTATTGAGTGAATGAGGTCCAGTGAGGAGACATCAAGGAGGGTAGAGGGGTAGACAGGGGAAACCAGCTGGGGGAAGAAAGGCTAAAGATGGGGGGGGGGGGAGAAAGAGGACATTACCAGAGAAAAGTGAGCACAGGAAAAATCAGTTGAGGGGGCAAGCTAACACAGGGCTAGATCAATCTGGGAGCACTTCAGACAGAACAGAGTGCAAATTATTAGCTCAAGTGTACTAATTTCTTTAAGTGCAGCAGTTAGAGAGGGGGACAGGAGAGAGGTGGGGGGAAGGGAAGGACGAGTCACAGCTGAAACTGGCCCCTTCAGAGTGCAGAGATTGCTGCCAGTGGCAGAATGAGGCATGGACTTAGAATAACTGGCAGGAGTAGGCAAGGACAAGTTGGGTAGAGATAGTAGAGGGGGTAGTAAAGGGAAGGAGGAGGAGGGGTGGAAGAAACTTGCCTAAGACTAGGCCTTTTCAGGATGCTGAGAACCCTGCCAGAGAGCGGAGTCCGGCGAGGACGAGTTGGGTAGCGAGGATGGAGGGGAAAAGGGAGGGAAAGAAGTAATTTCCCAGTGCTGGACCCCTCCAGGATGCAGAGAACCCTGCCAGGAAATAGGATTAGGTGAGGACAAGTTGGACAGAGAAATTGGGGGGGAAATAGAAGAGGAAAGGAAAAGAGGAGAGAGGTAAGAAACTTTCCTGAGATTAGACATCACCAGGGTGCTAAGAATCCCAGCAGAGGGCAGGTTTAGGCAAGGACAGGTTGGGTAGAGAGGAGACGGAGGCTTGCCCAGTGCTAGACTCCTCCAGGATGCTGAGAACCCTGCCAGAGATCAAAACTAAGCAGGGTCAAGTTGGTAATGGAAAAAAGGTTAGGGATAGGAGTGAGGGGTAAGCGGTGAAAGGAGCATGCTTTGAGAAGTGGGCTCGGGAGGAGGAAGGTTTATTCAACATGAAGTCTTGCTGTATTATGACACATGCAGTGAGTCCCAACCTTCGAACTGCTCCGGAGGTGAGAGTTAACTTTCCATGCCAGGCATGGAACTTTGAGCTCGAGCTCGGTTGAAAACTCTTATCTGTTCTTCAAACTCAAACTGTCAGATTCTTTACTCCACCTCACTGAACAGTCGCTCCGGAGATTTCTCCTTCTGCTCGGTTCATTTTGTTGGTTAAAGTATTAAGTTTTCATTTTTTTTAAACGAATTTAAACGGCAACTGGTCGGTTCAAGCTCTATGTGTGGTATTTGTAAGTACTAGATAGGTTTTGCATTTACTTTCTGTGTGGAACTTGTAAATGGTTTTATCGGTTCGGTTTAAACCGATCAGGTTGTTTCTAATACATTATCTATCTTTAGAAGTGCGGTTCTCGGTTCTTATCGGTTCTAAAAAAAAAAAAAAACTGATTTCATTACGGTTTTTACCACGACCTGTGACGCGGTTGGGAACCGATAAGGGAGTCTTTCTTGGCGGATTGCCATAAACGGACAAGTTTTGGATAGGCTGGCACTATGTCTGAGAAACCCAAAAGAAAAACCGGGCCCACTGTGTTTCAACACCGTAGTGTCTGTGGGGAAGCCTTTGCCAAGGCTGACCCCCACACCACCTGTGTTTTTTGTCTGATGTTTGACCACCTCAATTCAGACTGCCAGATTTGTAAAAGTTTTCCTGCAGTTACCCTGGATAAGAGTTGGTAGGCTCAGGGAAAGGGAGGCTAAAAGGTTGGCTTAACCAGATGGCCAGCCTGGTTCGGTTGAAACCGAACTAGAGGGAGTGCCCTCTGACCAGGGCCAGACTTCGGGCAAAAGGAGAGCCGACTCTGAGGAGTTGGTTCCAGCAAAGAGAACTAGAAAATCAGCTGGTGTGGAGCCAAAACTTCCCTCTCCAACCGCTGAAGAAATAGCTAAAGCAATTGAAATTGTTCAGTCATTTCCTTCCGGGTTCCGGACCGAACCGCACCATCGTAAGTATACGGGTCTGGTCGGTTCCACCGGTTCAAGAGTGTAATTTAATTTAGAGGAATTTTATGAACTGGAGGAGGGGGAAGAGTATGAGTGAATGTGAATTTGAAAGTCTGGATGTGCCCATTGAACTGGACATCTCTCCAGACAGACCTTCAGGAGTGTCTCCCTCTAGGCTTTGAGTCCCCTTCTCATTTTATGTTTTATAAAACAGTGGCTGAAACCCTCCAGCTCCCTATGGAGGAAGCTGCGGATGATCAAGAGCTAGCCTGACTATGTAGAAATGATGGATATCCCAGAGTCTAGGAGACTGTCTATTCCTCTGCATAAATCTTTTTGGAAAAAGACTGCAAAAATTCTAAAATCTCCTCACACTATAGCTCCTGTTGATAAAAGAATGGACAAAAGATATACATTATCAGGCTCTGATATGGAGTTCCTTACACCACAATGCAGCCATGTTTGAGTAGTGCAGGCTGCAGCCTGTGACAAGGCAAATATTCCCTTGGCTTCACAGCCCTGACAAGGACTCTAGAAGGGTTGATGCATACAAAGAAACAGTACATGGCAGCATTCTTGACTCAGACAGGCAAATGTTATGGCTTATGTTGCTAGATACCAGAAATCCAGATGGGATACTGTTTTGGCTCTAGCAAAGCAGATCCCTGGCCAGCGTAGAGGAGCTGAGCAGTGGTACGCTGATGGTATTGAGGCATCTAAAGTGCAATTCCATGCTACAGTGGACTCTAATGATGTGTCATCAAGAGTCATGGCTACATCTGTGGTTCTCCGTAGAATGGCCTGGCTCATATGTACTGTAACTAGCCTGTCACAGGATACCCAGACTAAGGCCATGGATTTTCCTGTTAGGCAACTCTGTTTGGGGAGCAAACAGAGAATTACACAAGAAAATGGATAATATAGGACCACCCATAGGAGTGCACAGGCCAAGGAAAGGCAGGCCACCCTCAAAGGCAGCCTCGGGGTAGGCCTTTTCATGGGCCTTTTACCAAGCCCAGGCCTCATCTTCAGCTTATGCACAGAGGGGGTTCTTTAGAGGAGAGGCAACTGGGTGCAAGCAGACCTGCCTCCACCCCTCAGCCTAAAGCTCCCTGCCAAGCAGGCACCCTTATGGGTGCCCATTTATCCCCACTACCTGTGGTAGGCAGGCTGGCTTACTTTGTCCAGGACTGGGAGTCTCTCCAACATCAGACAAGTGGGTCCTGAAGTAGTAAGCCAGGAACTGCTCTCGGCTTGTACTTCCAAAGATGAGAACCAGATCCTTTCCACCTGCAAATCCATCAGAGTCTTGTCCTAGAAGCAGAAGTCTCTATCCTCCTGACTCTCAGAGCTGTGGAAAGGTTCTACACCAGGGCAAAGGATTGTCCCAGGTACTTCCTTACCCCAAAAAGACGAATGGCGGGCGCCCTGGATTCGTTCCTAAACAAGCACCTTTAAAACCGAAATTTAAATGGTGACTTAGAATATTTTATCTCTTAAGGCCAGGGGACTGGCTAGGTCCTGGACCCGGGATGCTTTTCATGTTCTCATCAGAAGCTCCCATCGAAAGTACTTGATTCTAACTGCCTCGCCGTACCAGTTCAAACAATGCCTTGGCCTCATCTGCCCCAAGGATTCACAAAATGCTGGCGGTGAATGATTTGTTCATAAGAAGGCAAAAATTGCCATCTTTCTGCCTGGACGACTGGCTCATAGTAGGCCGGTCTCCAGACCAATCAGGTTACATCTTCAGGTAACCCTGCAACTACTAACTTTCAGGTTTCTTCCAGTCTTCCAAAGTCAGTCCTAGAATTGTCCATCTTCTCACCTTCATAGGTGTGAACTGGAACACAAAGAATCCATTTTCCTTCCTCTGGAAAGGACCCCTGATTTCTCTGGATTCCTCCTTCACCTGCGGGTCTCTCGGTCAGCAAGGCATTTCTCAGCCCTGGGACATGGCTGCCGACAGCAGTAGTGGGGCAGATATCGATGAGGACATCCAGTTCCATTTGAGAACCAAATTAATCCCAGTTTCCTAACCCTGATCCAAGCCCTTCAGTGGTGGCAGGACCAGGGTGTTGAGACAGGGTCCATTCACCCTCAGTCCGCTCCTTAATCCTTACTAGATGCATCCTCTGGGTGGGGCTCCCATGGGGCCTCACTACCAGGATTGTGGTCCTCGAATCTCTGCTCCCGGTCAATCTGTTGGAACGTGGAGCAGTTTTAGCACTTTGTTTTTTCCAAATTGTTCAGAACAAAGTTGTTCAGGTCAGAACAGACAATACCTACAATGTGGTACATCAACAAGCAAGGCACTCTGTCTACGGCCTGTGCACCAACAATGAAGGTGGTCTCTGGCAGTCTCTGAACACTCTTGTAGTTCACCTTCAGGCATGACATTGTCTGGCAGATGTTTCAGAGGATTTCAGGCCATCACAATGGCCTGGATCACCTAGTACTGGGGTGGTGTTTGCCAGATGGGCACACCTAACTAGATCTTTTGCAGCCCAAACAGTAACTTCCCCTTTTTTTTGCAGGCCTCAGTGTAGGCTCAGTCCCTGGATGCCTTCCTTCTCAGTTGGGAAGGAAGTTTCATGCCTCCCCTTCCTCTTCTTTCAAAGTGCTATCAAAATCAGATCTCAACCCTGCAAATGATCCTGATTGTCAGACTGGCCAGACAGCCTGGTACTCACTCCTTATGTCCTAGCAGTCATCTTCCCTGTGTCTTCCTAGGAATCACAATCTGTTAACCTGTGCTCAGGGAGGTTTGGTACTCTAGCGTGTTCTCTCTCAATCTCAAGGCCTGGGTTTTGAAGAGTTAGTTTATTACACACCTCTCAAGGTGTAGTGGATGTCCTGAGCTTCTGGAAGCCTTCCACTAGGGCTGCTTATAATTCAAATGGAAGAGATTTTCTATGGTGCTCTGCAAACATATTTCCCAGAATCTGCTGGTTTACCTGGTTGGACTTGGTTCATCTAAATACTTTGAGCTGAGATAGCTACCCTAAAGTGCACCTGCAGCTTCTGCTTTCTTTGAGTTAAACCCTCTTCAGCCCATCCTGTTTTTCTCCAGTTTTTCAAAGGGTTGCTTTACACTAACCCTCATTCAGGGATTCTTCCCCTGGGATCTCAATGTTTGTTGCCCAGCTTATACCTTTTGAGCCCTTGTCTTCAGCAGAGCTTAAGTACTTGACTTAACTGTGTTCTTGGTAGCCATCACTTCTGTGAATGTAAGTGAATTACAAGCCTTGTGAGGAGCCTGATTATCTCCTTCATAGGGATTAGGTGGTCCTCAGAACTAACAGGAAGTTCTTGCCTAAGGTGGTTTCAGATTTCACCTTAATCAATCTGTCTCCTGTGTACTTACCATTCCTCTCTGGCGAGACTGCATGGTTAGATGTCAAAGGGCCCTTGGTTACTACATAAATGTACCAAGGGTCCTGGGTTTGACTCCTCCAGCTGTTCACTTGGTGAGTTAGTAAGGAAACTGCCACTAAAAGATCCATTGCCAGGTGGATTGTCTCTTGTATCCATTTGTTATGAAAAACTGGTGAGTTCCTCCTCAGGCTCGGGCTCACTGTTACCAGAGGTATAGCTGCTTCTCTGTCTGCTGCCAGGGACATCCCTATCCTGAAATATGTCAAGCAGCTACTGGAAAATAGTTCACTTTTGTAAGCATTACCCCTGACATCCAGGCTGGGAGTGATGCTCGTTTTGGCCAGCTGTGCTCAGAGCCTATTTCCTAAGTGGTTTTGTCCCTCCTCCATGGAGGTCTGCTGTGTAGTCTGATATGTCATACTATAGCAAACTTCATGTTGTTTGAAGAAGAAGTTCCCACCTAGTGTTTGTTTCTTCTAATGGATCTAACTATATGACTACCCCCCATGCCCCTCTCAGAACCTTTGTTTGGGATGTGGGTGGGCAGGTACAATCAGCATAGTAGATCTCCTTGTTTTACCCATCCTTTTGGGTGAATTGGTAGTGTTTTATTTTTGGTCTCCTGACTTGATTCTTTGTTTTGGGACCAAAAATGTGGTGTGTTTAGTAGTTGTTGCTAGTGTGGGTTTGCAGCTTCACGGACCTCAGTGAGTTTGGCTCAGAAGACTGACGGTTTGAGTTTGAAGAACAGCAGGTTTTCAACTCAAGTCAGGCTTAAGTTCCATGCCTGGTATGGAAAGTTAACTCTTTCGCCGGAGCAGTTCAAGGTTGGGACTCTTTGCATGTGCTTAATATAGAGACTCATTAGAAGATCAACATTACTAAGGTCGTTTTTTCTGTAACTCTCTCTCACTGGCCCTTTTCTCCAACTAATTTTAACTTCAGCCTGCTGTTACCCACCTTGCCTATGCTAGTCCCGTTCAGAGGTAGCTCTAGCTGGGTTCACCTGCTCGCCTTTTCAAACTTCTTGAAGTCTTGCTATGTATAACAGTAGTAGTCAGTCACTGCAGCTGAGCTGCCCGGAAGGAGTTAACTCCAGGAGCTCTGAGTTCTGGCCTTGGGCGTGCCCAAGCTCTATCTGGCAGTTTCAAAACCTCAGATTCTTTCCTCTTCATTGACAGTCGCCCGAGATCAGCTCCTTCAGCTCGGTTCATTCTGGTTCAAGCGGTATTTTGGTTGTTGAACTGGCAAACTTATTGTTTTTACCGTATTTCGGTTTTGAAGCTCTATCTGGTAACGTGTGTACTAAAATTTAAGTCTTTTGAAAATTAATTATCGGTTCGGTTTGAACCGATCGGTTTTTTTCGCATTTAAAGTGTACAGTGGGTTTTAGAGTGCGGTTCCGTTCTACGGTTCAAAACGGAATTATAATGTTTTTTCAAATACCGTGACACGGTTAGAACCCGATAATTGTGTTGCTGGCTGCCATCAAAAGGGGCGTTTTGTTGGGCTGGCATTATGTCTAGAAAACCGAAAACGGGCCCTTGGTTTCAACACTGTGATGTTTGGGCGCCGCAAGGCTGACCCACACACTGCCATGTTTGTGTCTGGGGCTGACCACCTCCTGTCAGACTGCCAGGTGTGGTGGATTTCCCTGCAGCCACCCTGAGAAGAGATTGGGCTGCCCAGGGCGAGGTAAAGTCCGTGACCGGTGGCCAGTCTGTCCAGTATTGGACTGAGGAGTGCCCTGACCAGTGAGACTTCCTCTGGCAAAGGAAGGCTGGTTCAGGAACCAGTCCCAAGTAAAAGACAGGAATGTGTCTGGGTCCAAAATTGTGTCTCCAGCTGCTGCAGAGATATTAAAATCGGATTGTCCAGTCGTTGGTCTCTGGATCTGTAGAACCACCTGCTTCGGTAAAGTTGGTTTGTTCAGTCCAGTGGTTCAGTTTTGAAGTTGGGATGTTTATAACCACAGGAGGGAGAGGTGACCAATATATGTGTGGCTGGGGGGTCTGCCCATTGAACCGACATTTCCAGCAGACCTTTAAATCTCCTCCTATTCTGTCTGGGTCCCTTCTTTCTTTATTTTTAAAAATTTGTAGAAACCTCCAGCTTCCTTTAGAGGAGGCTGTGTTTATGTGAGGAGCCTGATTATGTGGAATGATGGATATTCCAGGTCTAGGAGGTTGTCTATCTTTGCATAGGTCATTTGGAACAAACAACAAAGATTTAAAAATCCTCATTCTGCCCTCCTGTAGTAAAAAAAAAAAAAAAAAAATGGACAGAAGGTATACTTGTCAGGCTGGATACAGACTTCCTACTGAGCAGTGTAGTCATGTGGGTGTGGTACAAGCTGCAGCCTGTGACAATATTCCTTGGCCTCACTCCCCTATAAGGATTCAGGAAGAGATGCCGTAAGGAACAGTATGGCAGCTTCTTTGGGACTCAGGCAGTAAATTATGTCTTGTGTGGCTAGATATCAGAAATCTAGGTGGGATTTTGTGTTGTAGTTATCAAGCAGGCCTGGTCAGCTGGCTAGTGAGTTGAACAGTTGGCTGCTGATGGCGTGAGCCTCTAAGTTCAATTTCATACTGCTGTTGATGTTAATGATGTTCTTCTAGGGTCATGGCCACTTGTAGCTTCCGTAGGTTGGCATGGCTCAGATGCACTAATCTGTCCAAGATACCCAGTCGCTCTGGTTTTCTGTAGTGGAAATTTGGGAGCAAACAGAAAACTATATGAAAAAGATGGATGAATACAGAACTACCTAAAGTGCTGAGCTAAGGAGAAGCATGCCATGCCACAAGGCATGCTCCAGAGGTTGGGGCAGGCCCTTTCAGCCTTTTACCAATTTCAAGCCTCCTCTGCTGTACAGAGGTTTCTTCGAGGCAGGGGTGGAAGTGACTGGGTCCCCCTCCCTCAGCCTGGGCTGCTGCTACAGGCACCTGATGGTGTCAGGGTCGTTCTCCTGTGCTTAGTGGGCAGTTGGCTATTTCAGCGGAGCTGCTGTCCCTAACTAGGACAGATAGGTTCTGGAGGTATAGGCCGGGGTTCAGTTCTCAGCTTCAAACACTTTCCAAAGATGAGGCAGGCATTTTCACCTGCAACCTTCAGGTTCTTGCTTTGAAGCAGCGGTTTCTGCTCTGCTGACTGCAAAGCAGTGGAAAGGGTCCTCCTTGCCAGGGCAGGGTTTATTCAGATACTTTCGCCCCAAAGACAGAATGGCGCTTATTCTATTTAGATACTGAACAAGCATCTGTTGAAACCAAAGTTCAAATGTTGACTTGGCAATGATATTGCCTTCCCAAGGCCAGGACTGGCTAGCTTCCCTGACCTCAAGGATGCCTTTTTATGTTCTGATCAGGCCTTCTCGCCAAAAGTACCTCAGGTGGACTCCCCTCAGGCCACACAGTTCAGGCAATGCCCTTGCCACCTCCTTGGGGTGTTCACAAAATGTCTGCTGTGGTAGGCTCACTTAGAAGGCAGGGTTGCTTGTTTCCTTACCTGGGTGACTGCTCAGTGGGTTAGTCTCAGGTCAGGTAATCCCACTTGCAAGTCACTTAACTTCTCCTTCCTGGATTCTGCTGAACTTGCAAAAGTCAGTTCTGGAATCAGTTCAGGTCCTAACTTTTAGGCGCGAAATAGTTGGTGTGGGGCTTTTCTTCCCTGGACAGACCTCATCGCCCTGGCATCCTCCTTTACCCCGCGGCCCCCTCGACCGCAAGGCATTTTCTGTAACCCGGGTACGGCTGCTTCCACACTGGGCAGGGAGCAAGATTCCAGATGAGGGACATTCAGTTCCATTTGAGGCCTGTTGTCTCAAAGGAAGGACCCTTGCCAAGTTGGTCCCAGTTATAAACTCTGATCCTAGCCTCACTGGTGGATCCAGAGCAATTTAAGACAGGGGTTCCTTCATTCCCATTTCACTCCCCCGCCCTCACCACGGATGCCTCCCTGTTGGGGTGGGGCTCACCTGCAACCTTGCTACCAGGGTTGGTCTCCTTATCTCTGCTCCACATCAGTCTTTTGGAACTCAGAGCTGTCTTAGCTCTTGGTGTTCAGATTCTGTCCGGAACAAGTGGTTCAAGTCAGGACAGACAATACCACCACAATGTGGTACATCAGCAAGCAGGGGCTTTCGGTCTTCAGCCTTGTGCACCGGGCGATGATTGTGGTCTCTGGCTTGCCCTGAACACCCCTGATGGTTCATCTCCAGGAAGGACAATGTCTGTGGACGCCCTCAGCAGAATTTCTCAGGGCCATCACGATGGGTTTCGAATCCAAGTGTTGGGGTCTGTTTTCAGATGGGGCACTCTCAGATAGATCTTTTCGCAGCTCCAGACAACCACTAACTTCCTCTTTTTGTTTTGCAGGCCTCCAGTTCTGGGCTCGGTCCTGTGCCTTTCTGTTGGACTGAAAGGGAAGTTCCCTGCCTTTCCCCCCTTCCTCTCCTTTTCAGGGTACTAGTAAAATCAGATCTCAACCTTGCAGAGTGTTCTGATTGTCTCAGATTAGCCAGACAGCCTGGTACCTCTGCTCCTGTCCTTGGGTCCTCCTGCCTACCTGCCCAAGTCCACCTTTTACTGGCCTGTGCACAGGGAGAGTGTGGTATCGGGACCTCAAACCCTCCACCTGAAGGCTTGGCTCTGAGGAGCTGGGGTGCTGACACACCTTTCTCAGGTGTCATGGATATTTAAAGGCTTCGGAAGCTTCCTAGGGCCACTTATAATCAAGTGGAGGGTTTTCCATCTGGTGCTCTGGGATTTCCCAGAATCTGCCGGTCTTCCATTCTACTGACTATTTGGTCCATCTGAATTCCTGGGCCTTAGACCAGCTACCCTGAAGGTTCTTCTGGCAGCTGTCTCTCTTTTTTTGTCAGCAGGGAAGCTCTCCTTTTTCTCACCCTTGTTCTCAAGTTTTTAAGGGTTACTCATACTAACCTCCTTTTGGGACCCAGCCCCGCCTGGGACCTGAATATTATATCATGGTTATTGCCCTTTGAGCCTCTGTCTTCTGAGGCTGGGCATTTAACTGAAACGTTTTCTTAGTGCTACACCTCGCTAGGCATAAGTGAGCTACAGGCCCTGTCAGTGGAAGATTTTTTTCTCTTTCCACAGAGATATAGTCCTTAGGACTAATAGAGTTTTTTGCCTAAGGTGGTTTCTGTTTCCACCCGATAATCTATCTCGTCCCAGTATTTCACTGAGCATTCTCCTCAGGTGAGAGAGACAACTTGGATCAAAAGAGCCTTAAGCTACTATTTAGGCGCACCAGGGGTCATGGGTTGATCCTCCAGCTCTTTCACCTACGAGGTTGCAAAGAAACCTGCCACTAAGAGAATAGCTGATTGGATTGTTTCTGTATCAATTCTGTTATCAGAGGTGAGATTACCCTCAGGATTGAGGCCCACTCCACCAGGGTATGCTGCCTCTAGCGGGTTGCTAAGACATCCCCATTCTGAGATTTGTCAAGTTGCTACTGAAGACAGTTCACACCTTTACCAAGCATTATTCTGGATGTCTAGTCCAGGAGATGTCGGTTGGTGCAGCTGCTCAGAGCCATTTCTGGTAGGTTCTGACCTCCTCCATGGAGGTACTGCTGTATCTGTTGTTATAATATAGCAAGATTATGGTGTTTGAAGAAAAATTACTCACCTTAGTGATTGCTTTTCTTCTCATGATCTTTTATATTATCTTCCTCTCCTGCCCTCTCAGAACTTCTGCTTGGGTGGGTGTAATTGGTGCTAATTGTGTCATGCTATTGTAGTTTTTCCTTGCCTCTTTGCTTTGGGTTAGGGATCAGGTTTTCATTTGGTTATTATATTGCCTTCCTGACTTGAGTCTTTGGGGAAGGGGTTCATATGTCTTGTCAAGGGTGAAACTAACCATAATACCATCAATTTTGTTATTATTGGCTTTGAGTTTTTCTTTTTTTTCTATATTGTTGTTACTACTGGTAGGTAGCCATGGCTGGTGTAGTTTTCCACACAGATTTTCCATCCTTGATGTTAGTTGGTAAAAGATCTGACAGTTTCATTTGGGCTTCAGATAGAGCTTGGGCACAGCCTCACAATGTAGAACCTGCAGACTGGAGTTAACTCCTTCCCTCCGGGCAGTTCAGCTGCAGTGTATGACTGCTATTGTTATAATGTAGGAAGATTCATGAGAAGAAAACAATTACTGGTGAGTAATTTTTTCTGTTCCTGACCCATCTCCCCACAGTCAGTTTAACTCGATGTAGATGTCAACTATTTAGATCACTGGCCTCCTTTCGGATGAAGGCCATCACCCTTGAAAAGCCTCCTGTTAGAACCCTGTAGTCCCCTCCTTCTGACTGCACTTTCTTCGCTACCATTAACCCCTCAGTCTTTTTCTCCCACGTATCATGCAATCCCCATTCAACACGAGGACGCGTAAGGTTAGGGAACTGGTGTACCTTGGCTTGTCTGCACCTGTTAAAATTCTACTTCGTTGTCACCATAGGCTGGTTTGTGAGTCATTATGAAGTGTATCCGCTTCAGTTTTCTTTTCTCTCCCATCCTCCCTGTCCTATCTGTATCCTTGATGGTTAATGCACCAGGAGCATCTGACCTTTTCAGTCCCCTTCCACTATCTTCTCTAGTCCCTAATGATGAGTCCTCATTCTCTAGAGACTTTTATTGGCTCCTCCTGTAGCCCCACTCCTTGTGTCACCAAGTCATCCTGCCCATTTATTTGACTAGATTACCCCCATGGAGTCTGGTACAGGAGCCTCCTTCATGGGTGCAAAGAGGTTTGCTGTGATGTTGCTAGATTGGTGAAACCTTGTGTTTAGCTCTCCATCCTTCTGATCCCCCACCCTCCAGCCCCGGCCGGTGGGCTTCTGGGTGAGTGGGTGTGGAGAGGAGCCCACCTGAGCCAGTGCCGGGCAGCGCTGAATGTCCTTACTGCTACCAGTTGAGAATGGAGCTCAAGGGTGTTGTGAGATAGAACACTTTCCTCCCAAAGCGCAGCCCTGGAGGTGCCACAGCCTGTAACTGACTTGATCTCCATGTATCTGCCTGTATACTGATTCTGTGACTTCCTAGATCGTTGTTAATAACTTGATTTTTTCTTGTCTGCCTGGTGCCCTTAGACTAGAACCAAAATGCCTACCTTATATATATATTTTTGTTGTTATGGAGTCTTCCCGCACCTCTCTTACCTAATCCCTTAACTTGTTTAATTCAATTATATATTTGTATGATGTATAGTACACATGCATAAATATAAGACCATATAATCCTATTTCATAGCTTTTGTTAACTGGGTAAGTGGGTACCCAATAGCCCTGCCTATTTTTAGGTCGTCCTGGAAGTAAAATATGGCTCAAACAAGATCGGGTAAACACAACCTGGACAGCTTACAGCAGATATCCGCGGGGATGGTTGGGATTATACATGCCTGGAACCATCCACACAGGATAGAAACAAGGCAGGTGATGCACAGGCATCAGGCAATGTCATGGCAGTAAAGAAGCAAGAGCAGGAGGTCGCCGAGGTTAGTATGACACAATTATCAAGTGCATAAAGGTGGAGAAAAGTATTCTTGAAGGAGAGATAAGGAGCACTTTTAATGGGAAGCAGGGAATTCAAATTTGGGGCCGAATGGAAAATGCTTGCTCACCCATTTTATTTGAGCAGTGCGACTGAGCAGTGGAGTTTGAGACCTCAGAGGGTGGGAGTACACGATAAAACTTCTTCTAGAGAGTGAAGGATTTCGGTCATAGATTCGGTGACATCCCAGTGAGTGCAGAGAAGTTGGGATGGCGGTGCAAGGCAGAGTAGGCGAGGGGCAGATGGGAAATCTGCAGATTTAATGGGTGGTGTCCACTAGCTAAGAACACCAGCATTGGTCTGAAAAGGACAGGGAGGCATGTAGTAGTTCGGAGCAAGACACTTTTAGCGACAGAGATCCTGGCAGCAGGGGTGAGGAAGTGACTGCCGGTAGCAGCATCTGGTTCAAATTAACAGGTCCACATACCTCATTTATATGAGAGATGAAGTCAAGTATGGGATCGTGTGTCGCTTCAGGTATTTGAGGAGTCGGTGGTCAAGGTATGACCTGTCACAACAAAGCACTCAAAGCTTGGGGTTGCAATGGATTTTCTATAGGACCCAAGAGCATGACCTGAGTCGTGGTAAATATGAGGATGGACTTTTATCATCCAAGTGTAACCGATCTTAATACTGACTCTGTGGTTGTTACTAGATGCATCAGAACTAGAATGCTGTACCAGGAAGCGGTTTCACAACTGCTGGTTCTGCAAACAATGCTGTCCCAATGGTTCTTTAAGGTCCTGGCTACTACAGAACTGTTTTGAAAAAATTTTTAAAACCAGTTTAGTTAAGCCATTTCATTGCAGCCACACTGCTCGTTAACCATTTTGATAATGTTTGTGTGGCCACACTGCTATGTTAAACCTGTTCTCCTTGTAACTATTTTGTGTGATCCTTTACAGAACTGTGCCTGCCTGGACATACTGCAGCTGGAACTGTGTTAGGTTAGGATTACAAATGAGGTTTTGCATTTTTAAATATGTTTCAAAACATAAAACCGCCACAGTAGCCTGTCCACATTATTATTCATAAGTTTGAACTCGATTGTAACACAGTGAACTCATCTCCATTAGTTGGTAACGTTTTTAAACTCTGTAATCCTCCTGATTGTTACGGTTATGTTGGCACCTAATTGATGAAACCTCCATGCCCGTCCACCACAAGGTAACACGCTTCCTCCTTTTAAACGTTTGAAAATGGACTGACTGCCAGCAGGTTTAACACGGTTTCTAACACCTTTGAAACCGTGGTTAATGCGGACGGGCCTTGGTTTGTGACTTTTTTAAGTGGCCTGACTTGTACAGGGCCTAAGTATGCAGGAGGAAGGGCTAGAATGTTTTCAGAGATCTGTTGCAGCGACCATCAGGAGAATTGTGGCCCTCGATTTGTCAAGTTCTGTGCTATGGATTTCCTTGGGCTGTACTGAAAGAAATGGGTCCTTCTGCCCTGCAAAAATTGTCCTGTTCCATTGCTCCATGGTGGACCTTGTTTTATTAATTGGGTTCAATGTTTTGTTTGCCGTTCCTGACATGATCTTGTTTCTGCACTTTCTAATGACAACCAGCTTCCCCTGCCCCAGAGACACTTTCTGCACTATCCCTGCCACCAGGTCGCCTGCTGCGGTGGCACTATCAACAGGTATGAATGATTATTCAAAGAATCTCTCAGGCCTTGCCGTCCCACCCTCTTCGCCCTGGGCCTGCAACCTACTGTAGCTTTGCACTATCTCGTCTGTTTTACCTATCACCCTGCTTGCCTGATTTGCAGGTGCTGGGTTTTCCCTGGTTCCCTAGAAACATAGACTTTGACAGATGAGACCATTGGCCCACAGTCTGTGTTTCTACTACTGATAGCTGGGTCTGGTTAACCATCGTTTGTTTCTTGCAACCCCTATAATTGCTTTGTGTCTGTCCGTGCATGTTTGATTCCCCACTGTTTTAGACTAGCGACCTCCTCAGGAGGGATGTTCCATGTATCCACCACTCTCTGTGTGAAAGGAATTCCTCACATTGCCGCCGTGCCCCCTTCTTTATCTTTGCTCTTTGTTCTTACCCCTCTGTTTTCTGAAGATGCTGCCCTCCTGGACTTTGTTGTTCCTGAAGGGACAGGGAAGGCAAAGAGGAGGAGTAGCTATATACATAAGGAATGGATCAAAGCTACAGAACTAAAAAAGTAAAGGGGGGACAAGAGGCACTTTGGTCACCTTGGAGATGGGGGTGGCATCACAATCCCACAGGGTTGTATGCAGACCCCCATCTCGGGGAGGAAAGACAAGAATGATAGAGGACATTCTCAAATGGCTGAAAAGGGGAGATACTGTTGATGGGGACCTGATATGCCGATGTTAGCTGGAGGACATGTGCTGCACATCCAAGCAGGGTCATTCTGATGCCCTGCAGGGGAACCTTAGGCGGCTGGTGCTGGAACCCACTCGGAGGGCAATATTAGACCTGGTACTCAAATGGAGAGAGGACTACAAATTTAAGTCGGAATATCTGGGACAGGGACTACTGCAGTGTGCTTCACAATGAGTACAACCATGGAGATAAGCCATACAAGAAACAAGTGGATACTGGACTGAAGAGCTGACTTTGGCAATGGGTGAACACCTGAAGAATGCTTTAGCAAATGGCCAATAGGAGGGTTGAAGAACAATGGAAAAATCAAACTGCCATCATAGAGGCAATGTTATGTAAACAAGAAGAAAACAAAGCGGGTAAAAATCCACTATGGTTCTCAAAAGGGTGGCAGGGAAGGTTGAGAAAAGGCTGCATTCAAAAGTATAAGGAATCACAGAGGAGCGCGACAGAACTATCAATTAAAGCAGAAAGAAGTAGGAAAAGTGGTCAGAATAGCAAAGGCAAAAACAGAAAAATAGTAACCGGTCAAGGGGATAATTTTATGGGTATATTGGAGCATAGAAAGGTTAAGGGAGGATGTTGAAGATTAATAAGGAGAGGGAGGTCGGCAGAGAAGTGAAAGGTGAGATACTGAGGAATACTTTTGTTCAGTATTCATAAGAAGATGAGAGCAGTTACTAACCAGACAAAGCACTCTTGTAGGGTGTTGTACAGTCCATTCACAGTTCTTCCTCGGAAAGGGTGGACAGACCATCGCCCTGGCATCCTCCTCAACCCGCAGGGTCTCGACCAGCAAGGCATTTTCTGCAACTCTCGGGCACAGGCTGCTTCCACACAAGGCAGGGAGCAAGATTCCAGATGAGGGACATTCAGTTCCATTTGAGGGCCTATTGGTTCAAAGGAAGGACCCCTTACCAAGTTGGTCCCAGTTACTCAAACTCTGATCCTAGCCCTCCACAAGTCGCAGATCCAGAGCAATTTAAGACAGGGGTTCCCTTCATCCCATTTCTCACCCCTCACCCTCACCACGGATGCCTCCCTGTTAGTGGGGGGCTCACCTGGGCAACCTTGCCACCAGGGGTATGGTCTCCTCAGAGTCTCTGCTCCACATCATCTTTTGGAACTCAGAGCTGTCTTTTTAGCTCTTGGTGTTTCTAAGATTCTGTCCAGAACAAGTGGTTCAAGTCAGGACAGACAATACCACCACAATGTGGTACATCAGCAAGCAGGGGCTTTCGGTCTTCAGCCTTGTGCACCAGGCGATGATTGTGGTCTCTGGCTTGACTCCCGAACACCTCCCTGATAGCGGTTCATCTCCCAAGGAAGGACAATGTCCCAAGGACGCCTCAGCAGAATTTCTCAAGGCCATCACGAATGGGCTCTGAATCCTACAAGTGCTGGGGTCTGTCTTTGACAGATGGGGCACTCCTCAGATAGATCTTTTCGCAGCCCCAGACAACCACCAACTTCCTCTTTTCTGTTGCAGGCCTCCAGTTCTGGGCTCAATCCCTCTGGGCCTTTCATTGGACTGGAAGGGAAGTTCCTGTATCTTTCCCCTTTCCTCTCCTTTTCAGGGTACTAGTAAAATCAGATCTCAACCTTGCAGAGTGATTCTGATTGCCCAGATTAGGCCAGACAGCCCTGGTACCCTCTGCTCCTGTCCTGGCAGTCCTCCTGCCCTGAGCCTGCCCAGAGTCCACGACTACTGGCCTGTGCACAGGGAGAGTGTGGTATCCGGACCTCAAATCCCTCCACCTGAGGCTTGGGCTCTTGAGGAGCTAGAATTTGCTGACTTACACCTTCTCAAAGGTAACATGGATATTTTAAAGGCTTCAGGAAGCCTTCCACTAGGACACTTATAATTCTAAGTGGAAGGAGGTTTCCATCTGGTGCTCTGAGAGGCAGATTATCCCAGAATCTGTGATCTTCCCCATACTGGACTATTTGGTCCATCTGAATTCCTGGGCCTTAGACCAGCTACCTGAAGAAGTTCTTCTGGCAGCTGTCTCTGCTTTTGTCAGCAGGAAGCCTGCCTCCTTCTTCTCACCAGTGTTCTCCAAGTTTTTAAAGGGTTCACACTAACCAACCTCTTCGGGACCCAGCCACGCCTGGGACCTGAATATTTGCATTGCGCAGTTAATGCAACCCCTTTGAGCCTCTGTCTTCTGCAGAGCTCAAGTATTTAACTGGAAAACCGTTTCTAGTAGCTATCACCTCTGCCAGACGCAACGTGAGCTATGACCCTGTCAGTGGAAGAAGATTTATCTCTTCCACAGAGATAAGGTAGTCCTTAGGACTAATAGAAAGTTTTGCCCTAAGGTGGTTTCTGATTTCCACCTGAATCAATCTATCTCGCTCCCAGTATTTTCACTGAGCATTCTTCCTCAGGTGAGAGGAGACTGCACAGCTTGGATGTCAAAAGAGCCTTAAGCTACTATTTAGAGCGCACCAGAGGTCATAGGTTCGAATCCCTCCAGCTCTTTCTTACCTATGGCGAGGTTGGCAAAGGGAAACCTGCCACTAAGAGAACAATTGCAAGGTGGATTGTTTCTTGTATCCAATTCTGTTATCAGAAACTGGGTAGAGTACCCCCTCAGGATTGAGGCCCACTCCACCAGGGTACAGCTGCGTCCTCTAGCGGCTGCTAGAGACATCCCCATTCTGGAGATTTGTCAAGCTGCTACCTGGAAGACAGTTCACACCTTTACCAAGCATTATTCCCTGGATGTCCAGTCCAGGAGATGCTCGGTTTGGCACAGCTGTGAGAGCCTATTTCCTAAGTAGGTTCTGACCCTCCTCCATGGAGGTACTGCTGTGAATATCTGCTATTGTTATAATATAGCAAGACTTCATGGTGTTTGAAGAAAAATTACTCACCTTAGTAATTGCTTTTTCTTCTCATGAGTCTTGCTATATTATAACCACCCTCCTGCCCCTCTCAGAACTTCTACTTGGGTAGGGGTGGCGAATTGGTGCAAGCACTGTGTCATGCCATTGTAGTTTTTCCCTTACACCTCTTTTCCTTTGGGTTAGGGATCTAGATTGTTTCATTTAGGTTATTTATATTGCCCCTTCCTGGACTTGAGTCTTTGGGGAAGGGGTTCATATGTGCTTGTCAAGGGTGGTAAAAGAACCATAATACCATCAATTTTGTTATTATGGCTCTGAGTGTTTCTTTGTTCTTTATATTGTTGTTACTACTAGTAGGCAGCCATGGGCTAGTGTAGTTTTCACACAGACTTTCCATCCTTTGATGTTAGCTTAGTAAAGATCTGACAGTTTCATTTGAAACTGCCAGATAGAAACTTTGGGCACGCGCCCTCGCGCTGTAGAACTCCAGATCTTCTGGAGTTAACTCCTTCCTCTCCGGGGCAGTTCAGCTGCAGTGGCTGACTGCTATTGTTATAATGTAGCAAGACTCCATGAGAAGAAAAACAATTACTGAGGTGAGTAATTTTTTCTTCTGTGGTTCCCATAGACTCCATCTCCCCCACAGTCAGTTTAACTCTCCAGTGTAGATGTCAACTTCAGCCCCAGATCACTGGCCCTCCTTTCTCGTTGGATGAAGGCCATCACCCTTGAAAAGCCTCCTGTCCTAGAACCCCTCGCAGTCCCCCTCCTTCTGACTCCGTACCTTCAACCACCCATTAAACCCCTCAGTCTTTTTCTCCTACGCTTATCAATTCCAATCCCCCATTCAACACGAGGACCGCGTAAAAGGTTAGGGAAACTGAGTATACCTTAAGTCTGTCCTGCAGCCTGTTAAAACCCTACTTCATTGTCACCATAGGCTGGTTTGCCAGGTCATTACCAAGTGTATCAGCACCCCCAGTTTCCCCCTCCCCCTGCCATCCTCCTGTCCCTATCTGTATCCTTGATGGCTAATGCACCAGGAAGGCATCTGACCTTTTCAGTCCCCTTCCCACTATCTTCTCTAGTCCCTAATCATGGAGTCCTCATTCACTAAGAGACTCTTTACTGGCTTCCTCCTGCCCAACCCCCCCACTCCTGTGTGTCACCAAGTCATCCTGCCCATTTACCCCGGTTGACTCAGAGTCCACCCCGTATGGAGTCTGGTACAGGAGCCTCCTTCATGGGTGCAAAGAGGTTTGCTGTCTGAATGTTGCAAGATTGGTCGAAACCCTTGTGACTAGCTCTCCCATCCTTCCCAGTCCCCCCCAACCCTCCAGCCCCCTGGGCCAGTGGGCTTCTAGGTGAGTGGGTGTGTGGAGAGTGAACCCCACCTGAGCCAGTGCCAGTGCCACAGCTAAGATATCCCTTACTGCTACCAGCTGAGAATGGAGCTCCGCAAAGGTGTTGCAGATAGAACACTGTTCCCTCCCCAAAGCACAACCCTGGAGAAGTGCCCCACAGCCTGCCCAACTGACGTGATCTCCGACGTATCTCGTCTGTATACTGATTCTGTGATAACCCCTAGATCGTTGTTAATAACTTGATTTTTTTCTCTGTCTGCCTGGTACCCTTAGACTAGAACCAAAAATGCCTACCTTACATATAGAAGTTCTGTTATCTATGGAGCACTTCCTACACCTCTCTTACCTAATCCCTTAACCTTGTTTAATTCCAATTATATATTTGTATGATGTATAGTACACATGCATAAATATACAAGACCATATAAATGCCTATTTCATAGCTTTTGATAACTGGGTAAGTGCATTACCCAATAACCCTGCCTATTTTTAGGTACGTCCTGGGAAAGTACAAAATATAGTCTTTCAAACAAGATCAGGTAACAAACACAATCCTGGACAGCTTACAACAGATATCCACGCAGGGATAGTTGGGGATTATACATGCCAAGCCCAAACCATCCACACAGGGATGAAAACAAGGCAGGTGATGCACAGTGCATCCAGAGCAAATGTCATGGCAAGTAAAGAAGCAAGAGCAGGAGGCCAAGCGAGGTTAGGCACAGACACAAGTATCAAGTGCATAAAGGTGAGAGAAAAGTGCATTCTTGAAGGAGAGATAAGGAGCACTTTAAATGGGAAGGCAGGGAATTCCAGAATTTGGGAGCGAAATGGGAAAATGCTTGCTCACCCATTTTAGTTGAGCAGTGCGGGACTGAGAGCAGTGGAAGTTTGAAGACCTCCAGAGGGTGGAGGAAGAAGCAGGGGATAAACCAGCTGCTAGAGAGTTAGGCAAGGATTTCTGGTCATAGATTCGATGAAACATCCAGTGATGAAACAGAGGAAATTGGGAGATGGCCAGTGCAAGGCAGAGTAAGGCGAGGGGCAGATGGGCAAATCTACAGATGTTAATGTAAGTGGTGTCCCACCAGCGAAGAACACCAGCATTGGTCTGGAAAAGGACAGGGAGGGAGAGCATGTAGTAGTCTTGGGAGCAAGACACCCCTAGCGACAGAGATCCTGGCAGCAGGGGTGAGGAAGTGACTCGCACGGTAGGCAGCATCTGTCTTCAAATTAACAGATCCACATACCTCATTTATATGAGAGATGAAGTCAAGTATGGGATCCAGTGTCACTTCCAGGTATTTGAGGGAGTCAGTGGTCAAGTGCATGACCTGTCACAACAAAGCACTCAAAGCTTGGGGGTGCACCATGGACTTTTCTATAGGACCCAAAGAGCATGACCTGAGTCGTGGTAAATATGAGGATTGGGACTTGTATCATCCAAATGTAACAGCAAATCTCAATATTCTAGAACTCTGTGGTCTGCTACTTCAGATGCATCAGAACTAGAATGCTGTACCAGGAAAGCGGTTTCTCAGCAACTGCTGGATTCTGGCAAAACAATGCTGTCCTAAAATGGTTCTTTTAAGGCCCTGGACACACTACAGAACTGTTTTTGAAAAACATTTTTAAAACCAGTTTAGCTAAACCATTTCAGTGCAGCCACACTACTCGGTAACCATTTTTGATAATGGTTTAGTGTGGCCACACTGCTAGTGTTAAACCTGTTCTCCTTGTAACTATTTTGTGTGAAGTCCAACACACAGAACTGTGCCTGCCTGGACATACTGCAGCTGGAACTGTGTTAGGCCATGTATACATTACAAATGAAGATTTGTACAGTTTTAAATAACTGTTTCAAAACATTTTAAAACTCGCCACAGTAGCCTGTCCACACTATTATTCATAGAGTTTGAACTCGATTGTAACACAGTGAACTTCCATCTCCATTAGCAGGGTAACGTTTAAACTCTGTAATCCTCCGCGATTGTACTGCAGTTATGTTGGCACCTAATTGATGGAAACATCGCATGCCCGTCCACCACAAGGTAACACGCTTTCCTCCTTTAAAGCGTTTTTGAAAATGGACTTGACTAGTCTTAGAGGGTTTTAAGCACGGTTTCTAACACACTTTGAAACCGTGCTTAATGCGGACGGGCGCCTGTGGTTTGCGCCGACTTTTTAAGTGGCCTGACTTGTACAGGGCCTAAGTGTTATGCAGGAGGGAAGAGGCCAGAATGTTTTCAGGGAGACTGTGCTGCAGCGACCATCAGGAGGGAATTGTGGCCCCCCGATATGTCAAGTTCTGTGCCATGAAGTTCCTTGGGTCTGTACTGAAAGAAATGGGGTCCTTCTGCCCTGCAAAAATTGTCCTGTTCCCATTGCTCCATGGAGTGTGACCTTGTTTTATTAATTGAGTTCAATGTTTTTAGTTTAACCATGCCTGGACATTGATCTTGTTTCCTGCACTTTCTAATGAACTAACCAGCTTGCCTCCCCTGCTCCCAGAGAGAACACTTTCTGCCTAGCCTGCTGCACCAGATGCGCCTGCTGCAGTGGCACCATCATAACCCAGGTATGAATGATTTATTCAAGAGAATCTCATCATCAGGCCATGCCGTCCCACCTCCTTCCAACCTGTGGGCCTGCAACTCCTACTGCTAGCTTTTGCTGCACCCATTCTCCATTCTGCTCTACCTATCACCTCTGCCTTGCCTGATTTTGCAGAGTGCTGGGTTTTCTCCTGGTTCCCTACATGAAACATAGACTTTGACAGCAGATAAGGACCACTTGGCCCCAAGTCTGCCCATTTCCTACCTACTGATAAGCTGCAGATTCTAGTTAACCATCAGCCTGTTTCCTGCAACCCCTCACTATAATTGCTTTGTGTCTGTCCCATGCATGTTTGAATTCCCCACTGTTTAATGACGCAAGACCTCCTCAGGAGGGATGTTCCATGTATCCACCACTCTCTCTGTGAAAAAGAATTTCTCCACATTACCCCTGAGCCGTCCCCCTCTATCTTTAAACTGTGCTCCCTGTTCTTACATCTGTTTTTCTGAAGATGCTACCCTCCTGGACTTTGTTGATTCACAGAAGGGACAGGGAAGGCAAAGAGGAGGTGGAGTAGCTATATACATAAGGAATGGATCAAGCTACAGAACTAAAAAGTAAAGGGGAGGACAAAAGAGCACTTTGGATCCTCTTGGAGATGGGAATGGCATCACAATCGCACAGGGGTGTATACAGACCCCCATCTAGGGGAGGAAATGGACAAGAGAATGATGAGGACATTCTCAAAATGGCTGAAAAGGGGAGATACTGTTGATGGGGGACCTGAATATGCCAGATGTTAACTGGAGGACATGCATGCAGCCACATCCAAGAGCAGGGTCATTCTCGATGCCTGCAGAGGACAGACCAAACCCGGTAGTGCTGGAACCCACTCGGGAGGGCAATACTTAGACCCGGTACTCTCAAATGGAGAGAGGATCACAAATTTAGAAGTCGGTAGACATCTGGGAACAAGCGACCACTGCACAGTGTGCTTCACAATGAGCACAACCAGAGATAAGCCATACAAAACAAGGATATTGGACTTTAGAAGAGCTGACTTTGGCAAAATGGGTGAACACCTGAAGAATGCACTAGCAAAATGGCCAAATAGGAGGGGTGGAAGAACAATGGAGAAAAATCAAAACTGCCATCATAGAGGCAACAAGTCTATGTGTAAAACAAATAAAGAAAACAAAGCGGAGTAAAAATCCACTATGGTTCTCAAAAGAGGTGGCAGGGAAGGTTAAGGAGAAAAAGGCTGCATTCAAAAAGTATAAGGAATCACAGAAGGAGCACGACAGAGAACTGTATCAATTAAAGCAGAAAGAAGTAGGAAAAGTGGTCAGAATAGCAAAGGCAAAAAACAAGGAAAAAATAGCCAACTCGGTCAAAAAGGGGGGATAAGACCTTTTATAGGTACATTAGGGAGCATAGAAAGGTTAAGGGAGGGATCGTGAAGATTAATAAAGGAGAGGGGAGGTCGGCAGAGGGAGACAGTGAAAAGGCAGAGATACTGAGTGAATACTTTTGCTCAGTATTCACCAAAGAAGATGAGGAGCAGTTACCTAAACCAGACAATAGAAGCACTCTGGGTAGGGTGTTGACACCAGTCCATTCACAGAAGAAGAGTACTGAAAGAACTCCTAAAACTCAAAGTGGACAAAGCAATGGGGCCTGGACGAGTTCACCCAGAATCCTAAAAGAACTAAGGGGGACTAGTGACACCACTGACCACACCTTTTAACAAATCATGGCAGGATGGGGTGGTACCTGAGGACTGGAGGAGGGCAGATGTGATTCCACTTTACAAAAGTGGAAGCAAGGCAGAAGCAGGAAACTACAGACCTGTAAGTTTGACCTCAGTGGTAGAGAAATGATGGAATCACTGCTGAAAGAAAGAATTGTTGAGCACCCAGAGGCCAAGCGGGGCACAGGACCCAAAGCAGCACTGGATTTACAGCAGGAAGGTCATGTTAGAGCTAATCTAATTGATTTCTTTGACTGGGTGGGCTAAAGTAAAGACCAGGAGCTGCTGTGGATATGGCCTACCTAGACTTCAGCAAGGCATTTGGCACAGTCCCACTAAAGATTAATAATCAAGTTAGCCAGCCTGGGAGTGGGTCCCAGGGTGGTAGCCTAAATAGCGAACTGGCTGCACAACAGGACACAGAAGGTAATAGTGAATGGAACACATTCCTAAGAAAGGGGCTTACTAGTGGAGTACCTCAAGGCTCAATGCTGGGTCCAGTCCTCTTTAACATCTTTATAAGTGACACTACAGAGGGTCTGGAGGAAAGGTATGACTCTTTGTGGATGACACAAAGATCTGTAACAGAGTTGATACACAAGAGGGTAGAAAAGATGAGAAGGGACTTGGCATGGTTGGAGGAATGGTCAGACATATGGCAACTTAGATTCAATGCAAAAGAAGTGCAAAGTAATGCACCTGGGAAACAAAACCAGGAGAAGAGTACACAATAGCAGGGAGGTACTAATAACAACAAAAATGAAAGGGACCTGGGAGCGATCATATCAGATGACCTAAAGGTGGGTAAGCAATGTGAAAAAGTCAGTAAGGAGAGCCAGGGGATACTGGGATGCATAGGAAGGGCATCACAAGTAGAAAAAGGAAGTGGTTATCCTCTGTACAGACAGTTGGTGAGACCCTACCAGAGGTCCTCAATTATGATCTCCAGTGGGGAACTGAGGAAGGAGGGGTCACTGCGTTTATATATGAGCCGACATTTGACGTCATGGTGACCTCTGGCCGACTTCTTTACAAAAGTTTCCATGTGATCTGGGAGCCTGGAGGCTTACAGTTCCACAGCTGTGGCCTGATGAGACAGCCTCTCAAAGATCTACTGTTATGGTAAGTACATCACTGTCCTTTTGCATGGATAAAGATCGGCAACTAAGCAGGGATGACTATAGATGTCCATACTCCACCAAGTTTGTCCTTGAAAACACAGGCAACCAGAGAATAGGAATGCTTATTGAAAGTGTTCTCTTGGCTTCAGTCTTGTGCCTTTATTTTCCTTGTATCCTAATGACTTTGCATGTAGAAATTATATACAATTATACTGCGTAATGTCCAGTGTTTTACAGCACTTTAACCATTGCTTGAAACTCTTGGAATGCCAATGTAAATTTACTTAAGTTCTTTAGATCAGTATAATTGATACTGTAAATTATGGTTTATCGAGGACCCATGATACTGGAAAACGGGTAACTGGGAAAGGCACAGTGAGCCAGAGCTAGTTTCCAGATGCACCTTGGAGGTGGAACAAAGGGGCAGACAGTGAAGGCCTAAGTCTTACAGGTAATTTAATTGTTAATGTGGGAAAGAATTGAGCCATGCTCATTTACAGTGGCATCCAGAAATATATGTAAAAGATCTTTCAGAATATTAATTTTTTTCTCTTTCCCCTAACATTTAGGTGTGTATATATACTGTGTGGAACTAGTGATTGAACATGACCTATCAGTCCAGTGCATCTTGTATGTGACCCTTAAGAACTGTGTTCTCAGCCGGCCCGCTGAGGGCATTGGAAGGTCTGCTGTGGGGAGAAGGATGAGCATCTAGAGTACTGCTCTCCTCCTTCAGGGTGGAGTGGGACAAGGCAGTCAGCAGTAGTCTGACTCCAAGTGGGAGTTGGTATGCTTGACACATTGAATGCAAAGACACAGGGGCATTGGCACGCTCATGTAGTGGAGTGTGCATGGCATGCCTCTGATGCCATTGCATGTCCATGTGTCGGGTGCAACAAGAAAGAGAACATTTCTCTCATAAGGCAGCAGGATGAAGCCAGGACCCTAGACTGCCTTTATCCCCCTGAATCAGCCCTATGGCGTAGGTCTTGGCGGTGATTCACAAGGTAATGTTGGTCTCTTCCTTGCTGTGGGCCACTCCATGAGGGGCAAGGCATAGTCCTCCTGGACTAGGCTGCTGGGAGGGAAGCGCCGGGGTGGAGGATAGCTCCTAGAGACCTGGCCTGATAGGGGTACATCCTTCGCCCTGGCCAGAGTGCCAGAAAAACAACTGGGGGAGAAAAAACTGTTATCCTTATGCTCATTCTTCACATATACATTGGATAGACATGGGGGAATATTAGTAAATGGGGCAGGAAGGAGGGCGGGTCACCTGGGACAAGTTAGGGTCTATAGAGATGGCCTAGCAGGGAACATCTGGGTAGATTGGGTGGGCCAAGTGGTCCTTTTCTGCCAAAAATGTCTGTTTCTGTGTTGCAGTTGTGCCCTGCATCATCTTTTCTGACATGATCGCAAAGCAGCGCGTCATTTTGGTGCTGTCTCTGCACTCTCAGGTTGCGTTACCTCCATGGCACTGATTTTATTTCTGGGGCCTGTATATTTAGATGTAATTGCTGCTCACTGCCACAGTGTGTGGTTTTCAACTTTCAAATACATGCATGCACCAGCTCTGTGGTGATTCCGCTGCTTTCCCTTACAATGTAGTAAGTGTGTAACCACCTTTATAAACTCCTTTAGAATACTTTACCCTTATTTTATAACAACCTGGACATTTAGGGGACTTCAGGGATACCTTGGGACCAGTGCCCTCAGGAGAGGAAAGAGGAGCACGGGCAGGGGAACACAGATGTAGTGATGGAGGAAGACAGAGTGAAGGAGGGCTGCTGGCATTGGAGGTGGAGAAATCAACAGGCCTGGACAGAGTACACCCAAAGGGTACAAAAGGAACTGGCTGAGGCTGGCAGGGCCACTGGCAGACTCATTTAATAGCTCACTATAGTCAGGTGTGGTATAGCAGGACTGGAGAACAGCACATGTAGTGCCCCTCCACAAAAGCGGTCCCAAGGATGATCCAGGGAATTACAGACCAGTCCGTCTGACTTCCATTGTGGGTAAGCTCATGGAGACCATACTAAAGGAAAGGTTGGTGGAATATTTAGAGGAGCATAGCCTCCAGGATGTGAGGCAGCATGAGTTCATGGGGGGAGATCATGTCAAATGAATCTGACTGACTTTTTTGACTGTGTTGCTAAGACAGTAGACAGGGGCCAAGCAGTAGACATCCTCTATCTTGATTTCAGCAAGGCCAGTGACTCTGTGCCCCACAAAAGGTTGGTCACCGGGTTTGGGAAAAGATGGCCAGATGGGTGGAAAAGTAGCGGAAGGACAGAACCCAGAGGGTGGTTGTGTGGGGGAGAGTTATCTGGCACCAGAGAGATAACTGGTGGCGTCCCGCAGGGCTCGATGCTGGGGCCAGTGTTATTCAGTGTCTTCGGCAGTGACATTGGGGATGGCATTAAGGGCAGAATGTGCCTATTTACAGATGACACCAAGCTCTACTGGAGAGTGGACACAGCTGAAGGGATACAGGACCTTTAGGAAGATCTGGAAAAGCTGAGGAGGTAGTCCAAGATCTGGCAACTTGTCTTCAATACCAATGCAAAGGTATTCATATTTTAGCCAAGAATCCCAGGACAGAGTGCTATCTGGGTGGAGTCAGAGTATCTGCATCAGAGGAGGAGAAGGACTTGGGAGTTATGTTCACTAGTGACCTGAAGCACTGCATGCAGTGCAAGAAAGCAGCAGCAAAGGCAAACACGATGCTGGGATGCATTATATTGTATGGTAATGCATCTAAGCTATGCCTGTATCTGTTGTTCTCTCAATCCTTTGTATTTTAAACCAGGACCTATTGTGCTAGCAGGTATTCCCATTATGTAACCAGATTTGTATTATGTCTGTCTTTCAACTATGTTTTTGTATCCACTCCCCCCAGGACGCATCTGGAAACGAGCAGTAGCCTGCTCAGCATGCCTTCCTTGTTAAACGCTTAAATAAACAAACATCTAGGGGCATCAGTAGTAGGAGAGAGGAGGTTATACTGCCCTTGTACAGGTCACTGGTACGGTTGCATCTAGAGTATGGAGTTCAGGTGCCCACACCTGAAAAAGGACATTAACCTGCTGAAGAAGGTTCAGAGGAGGGCTACAAAGACGATAGTGGGTCAGCAGGGTCAAGCATATGAGGGGAGGTTGAGGGCACTGAACATGTACTCCCTGGAAGACGTGGGGGGGGGGAGAGAGAGAGACAGGACATGATTGGGACCCTCAAGTACTTGAAAGGATATATAAGGTTGATAGGGAGAGTCTCTTTAAGCTGAGTGGCAACCATAACACGAGGGGGCACCATCTTAAACTGGAGGGTGGGAGGTTTAGGAGGGAGGTCAGGAAGCAGTTCTTCGCAGAGCGGGTGGTGGGCACTTGGAATGTGCTGCTGGAAGAGGCCATCTTGAAGACAGTGGGCAGCTTTAAGAGAGGCTGGGATAGACATGGTATGCTGACCGTAGGTTGACACCGCGACCACGAAGACCAGCATTAGAGCCGGGGGGGCAGGGTGCACAAGCCCCCAAAGAAAACACTCTCACATCCCCAACAGTACAGTGCCGACACTTGCCATTGTGTCTGTTGCTGTCAGGGATGTCGACCGGCATTGGGGAAGGTAAGGATCATGGGTAATGAACGTGAGGAGTGGGGAAAGAGGGCAGGGATAGTAGCTCGAGCTGTGGACCCTGCAATATGAGCAGACTTGATGGACCAAATGGCCACCTTCTGCTGGCTTCTTCATATGTTCATATGTTTTATATGGTTATATTACAAGAAATTGCAAAGTTATAACTGCGTATGTCTGATGTTTGTGACGTTAATGCAGTTCCTGGCAAGAGACATTCGAGCTGCACTGTTTCAAAAACACCACACAGATGCACCCCTCAAAAAGTACAGTTACATAAGTAGTTATCGTGACAGCAGATCTTTGAGAGAGGCTCTTGCAGTAGGTAATTACTTGTAGAACTGCACCCCCTGTCATCAGGACCACATGGAAACTTTTGCTAGCGGTGTCTGACGGGGGAACAGCCCACCTGCCGTCACGTGACAGACGTCAGCATGGCACTATATAGTGGGCGGCCCCACGTCCGCCCTCCAGTTCTCCCGCCAGAGACATCCAAGAGTCATGACAGGAGAATGGAAAAAGGCTCCTGGAAAAAGAGCTACAGACTAAACAGGGGGAAGAAGAGTGAGAAAAAAGGTTATCGACTGCAAGAACCTCTCTCAAAGATCTACTGTTATGGTAAGTTCTTGCGTAGCTGTACTATCTTACTTGGAGAGGGGTCTTGTAGGACTGAGTCCCAAACAGTAAGAGTCCAAGGGACAGGAACATTATGGGAGGCTGGAACAGGAACCTAGTAGGTAGCCAACATTTTAGGACAGGAGTCCCTGGAGGACTGCCAGTCCAAAACAAGCCCTGCATCTAGAGCAGTGGTTCTCAAATGGTGAGGCCAGCCTCCCAGGGGAGGGTCCAGATTTTTCCAGGTGAGGCCCAGTCAAGTCTGAGAATGTACAGTATTTAAATGTTATGTTTTGGCTGTTTTGTGCGAAAGGCTAAAACATATTAAATCTGGATAATTGCAGGTGAATTTCTTTACTTATGCACAAATATTTGACCAGGAAGTCCCTTTTGAGCCAAAGCTTGTTTATAGGTGTGTATTTATATGCAAATTAATGCCTGGGGAAGGCATGCTGAGTCGAGGCTTGTTTCTACAATAGGTATTTATATGCAAGTAGTGACTGGGAAAGGCACAGAGATCCGATGCATGTTTTCAGGTGTGACCTGAGGTAAGGGTACAGGAAGTTGCTTAACAGGGTAAGAGTTGGAGAGATTAATTGTCTAGGTTGGTTGTTCCAGACAGAGTAACAAGGACCCAAGAGTCAGCAAAAAAAAGAGTGAGAAGTATAACCTGGGGTGGAGAGCAATAAGTTGAATACAAAGATAATATACTCCGTCACCTTTATTAGTTTCACTTTATTCCTGGGGTACTGTGCAAAGTAGACTTTTTTTTTTTTTTCCTGTGGGGAGGCCCAAGATTTTTTTCCAAATTTGAGGGAGGCTCAAAATCTTTTTCATGGCTTGGGGGAGGCTCACTATCACAAAGTGCAAGAACTAATGATCTAGAGGTAATATCCAAACTGTAGTGTTTCGTGAAAGTGTGGACAGAACTCCAAATAGCAGCTGCACAGATTTCTGTGGCAGATACATTTCTGAAACAGGCTGTAGAGGCAGCCATTCCCCTGGTAGAATGTCCTTTCACTTGTCCAGAAGGACTTTACCATACTTCTGGTAACAAAAAACAATGCAGTTTGCCAACCATTTGGAAAGACATTGTTTGGAAACTGCCACACATTCTCTCTCTCTCTTTGGTGCGAAAGAAACAAAAAGCTGATCCATCGTTCTGACATTTTTTGTCCTGTTGGTGTAATAACGCAAAATTCTGTGAATGTCTAACACATGCAGAATGGCCTCCCACTGATTAGAATACTCTGGGTAATACACCAGCAGCTGAAGAGACTGATTCAAGGTAGTCTCTGAAAATACTTTTGGAAGAAATTTAGGATTGCACATTTTATCTGTGTAAAATCAGATAAGGCTCCTTACACGTCAGGGCCTGAAGGTCAGAAATTCTTCCGAGCAGCGGTGACAACTAAAAAGAGTGCTTTCCAGGACAAAAAGCGCATTTCATATGTACTTGCTGGTTCGAAAGGAGGTTATGTCAATTTCTCTAAAAGAAAATTAAGGTCCCAGGGTTACACACTTGGGGTTTCAGATGCAAAATACCCTTTAGGAAGGTTTTAGAAACCTTTAACTGAGCCGCAGCTTTGCTCTTTACTAAAATATGGTAGGAAGAGATGTCCGCTAGATGCACCTTCAGTGATGAATAGCTGAAGCCCAGGTCAGACACATGAAGAAGATACTCCATGACCTGAGGACGGGACATGAAAAAGGGTCCCAGCCCTTCGCGGTGGCCCAGATGGAAAAACACTTCCACCTCATGGCATATGATTCATAGGTTGTTACGAGTTCAGGAGACCATAGGCCTGTTGGAACTCGCCACCTTTTTTACAGGTGGAGATGACAAGAAGTATTAATTTATGTATAGTGTATGTTAAAACGTTAACCTTAGGAAATTATCATTTCCTAAGGTTGTTATACCATCGTTGTGACATAGAACTGTTGTTAACCCATCGATGGGTTAACAACATGGAATCCAGTCGCATGGCCATATCTAAGGATGCATGGAGAGCCATCCGTTTCAAACCCTGCCTGCCAGCCCGACCGTCGGCCCATTCAGAATTTGCTTTTCAGCTTCTGAGCATCTGGGTGAGGTAGGGGAAAGTACTTGTTTTATTAATTGAAGCAGGTCTGCTTTTTTTTTATGTGCCACAATGATGTCCATACAATGCCCATACACTATAAAAAACAATGTATGGGCATCGGTGATCAACCACACTGTGCTTGTATCTTGTGGTTCCCATGGCATCTGTGGTAAACCTGCACTCTCGAGGTTTGCCTAAGTTGCCAAGGGAGCCACTCGATACTAGCATAGTGTAGTTACCACCGATGCCCATACATTATCCTCTATATTGTATTTTTTTTGAGTCCCATAAAAAGATCAAACCTATTTTTAAGATGCCAGCATATTTTCACTGTTTACCACCTCCATAGGTAGTGCGTTCCAAGATGAAACAGCTCTTTGACTGAACCAGTTGTTACATTTATTGGCATATGTAGCTCTGGTAGAAGGCTTTCTGGCCTCTACTAAAATCTGAACTACCTTAGGGGGAAACCCCAAATCTGAAAGCGACTGTCTTGAGGAGCCATGCATGAAGATGAAGGGACTTCAGACCTGGATGTACTAGTGTGCCCATCAGGAGATCGTAGGAAAGTGGTAGAAGAACCAGAGGTTCTGCTGCCAGGTGCTGAAGCAGCGGGAACCTAATTTGTTGAGGCCAAAATGGAGCTATCAGAATCATTTGTGCTCCTTCTGTTTAGAGCTTGATCAGCACACACTGTAAGGGAGGGAATGCATACAGATGTTTCCCTGTCCAACAAAGTGACTGCACATCTTACCAAAAAGCACCATGCACAGGATCGAGCGAGCAAAACTTGGGACGTTTTGCGTTTAAGGGGACTGCGGACAGTTCCACTTTTGGACAACCTCAGAGGTCAAAGACATGGTCTATAACCTCTTGCTTTAGCTCCCACTCATGCTTTCTTACCCTAGTGCAGCTGAGACTGTCTGCGAGAATGTTCTGCATGCCTAGGACGTGGACTACCAGGGGGTTAACTTTGTGCAGAACCACTCAATTCCAAACCTGCATTGTTTCCCTGCAAAGAGGATATGAGCGGGTGCGCGCCCCCCCCCCCATTCATTGATGTACCACACTACGCACATGTCCGATTGGATCAACAGAGTATCTTGCTAAAGCATGTGCTGAAATGCCTGAAGAGCATATAGAACTGCTCTCATTTCTAGCACATTTATGTGCAAGTGTAGTGTCTTACAGCTGACCACAGGCCCTGGGTCCTGTGATGTCTGATAGGCACCCCATCCTATTCCTGACTCACCCTTGGTCAAGATTTATGAGTAAGGAGGAGCTTGAGAGGAAACTCCTCGAGTCAGGTTGTCAGAGTTCTTCCACCATTGCAGATCTTTCTGCATCGGACTGGAAACTAGGATACAGTTGTTCAAGTTGTCTGCTGTCTGATCCCATAGAGACCAGAGAGTCCACTGTGAGATGCACATGTGGAGTCTTGCCATTAGAACCATTGGGATGGCCACTGCCATGAGGCCAAGGAGGCAAAGAACCACCCTGGCTGAAATGTGTTGGTTGGAGGATACCAGCTTGGCCTCTCTCTCCAGGGTCTCTACCCTGTCCAGAGGGAGAAAGGCCATACTCTGTACTATGTCTAGAATCACCCCAGTAAATTGCAAGCACTGGAAAGGAGCAAGCTGGGATCTGGGGTAATTTACAGTAATACCCAGTTGCTTGAAGAGGTGCAGGGTAACTGATAGGGAAGCCTCCAACCCCTACCTCGACGGAGCTGCAAGTAGCCAATCGTTGAGGTAAGGGAAGACGTAGTGCCCCTGACTCCTCAAGGCTCCTGCCACAACCAGTAAGCACTTGGTAAAAACCCATGGTGCAGAGGACAGGCCAAAGGGGAGAGCTTTGAACTGGTAAAGCTCCTCTTGGAAAGAAAGCCTGAGGAATCTGCGGTGCGGAACAAATATTGGAATGTGCAGATCTTACTTTGAGAGGGTTCCTGCAGTAGGTCTTCACATATAGAACTGTGCCCCCTGGCGTCAGGTTCCAATGGCAAATTTGTGGCTAGCAATCATCAGTGGGGACTTCCCCGACATCAGGTGATGAGACGTCAGACTACAAAAGGGGTGGTCCCACGCCCGCCCACCAGTTCTTTCCCGCCGTTGCCTCAGTTCGTTCGGCTCTCATGTAAGAACAGCGATCAAAAGCCCACCCTTCATGTCCAGGGCACAAAGCCATTGTTCTTTGGAAAGGAGAGGCAGCAGGCTTTGTAGCGTAAGCATCTAAAACCTCTTGTATTCTGTGAAGAGGTTTAGGGCACTGAGGTCTACTATCGGGCGCAGATCTCCTGTCTTTTTGGGGACCAGAAAGAAGAGGGAGTAGAATGCCTCCCCGATCCAGTTTGCCGGCAGTGGCTCTGTTGCTTCTTTTTGAAGAAGAGCTGTGATCTGCTCCCTTAAATGGGTAACTTTTTTACAGACCACTTATGCCTGTCTCTTTGGCTTCTGTTACAGGGGTATTGTGGCCTGCTCCATAGGGTGGTCCTGATTCAATGTTGGTATGCTGACACCATTCCTAAGGGGTCCAATGAGGACTCGCAGGACTACGTGGACTGAAGGGAATGTGATGAGGCAGAGGCTGGTACAGCCCATTGTGCATCTCTGTATGGCACATTGTACTATTAAAGCTATTTTTGCTTTACACCAGTTGTTGTCTCTTGGTGGTGGTGGTGTGTTGCTGCCATCTGGGTCTGTTGGCTTGTTGGGGGAGGTGGGCACCTGACTTTTACCTATCTGCGTGCATCCCTCTCATCTGTCTCTGCTTTTTGAGGGTGTCACTGGGTGTGCTACAGGATGTCCTCTGTCCCTACATCTGTTACATATAGCTGTGCTGTACACCATTCTGTGTCAAACATTGGTGTTACATGCACTCTAGCTGTTGATCAGGACATGCCTTTTCTTTGTGGACTTCCACTGTGGTTGGCATTTATATCAGCTGCTTCAGTGGTCATTGGTCCCAGATGTCAGCAGCCATGTCCCTGATCTGTATGGCAGGGGGTATACCTGCTAGGGTTACCATCTGCCCTAATGTTGTCAGGATGGTCCTGGTGTAGGTGGTTGCATCCTTCCACAACACATGGCACATACTAAGGTACATACTAAGGTGTGGGGAGCTGAGAAGGCGGTAGGCCCATTAGAGCTCCTGTCCATTATGGACATGCTACATGTCCTGATCTTATATAGTGGATATGTTTTCCTGCTGTCCTCATGGAGTGCAGATAACTATGATACTTTACCTTAACAGTGATAAGTGGCAACATACATGACTGAAACACTGCAGCAATTAGCAGGGCCACTGGAAAATTGCAGAAAATTTTAATCAAAAATGCGGGGATTTTCTTGCAAAAATTGTGGGAAAATTGCAGGGGTTCATTATACATCCCCACTGCCCCCTAATAAATATTTGATTGTTGCAGCATAGAAACATAGAATTTGACGGCAGATAAGGACTGCTTGGCCCACCCAGTCTGCACATTTCCCTACCTACTGGATAAGCTGCAGATCCTAGTTAACCAGCAGCCTACTTCTTCCTACCCCAGAATTGCCTTATGACTATCCCATGCATGCTTGAATTCCCCCACTGATTTTGACTCCACAACCTGCTCCGGAAGGCCGTTCCATGCATCCACAACCCTCTGTGAAAAAATACTTCCTTAAATTACCTCTGAGCCGCCCCTCTATCTTCAAATTGTGCCCTCTTGTTCTTCACACCTCTTTTTGAAAGATGCTACCCTCTTGGACTTTGTTGATTCCTTGAGGTACTTGAAAGTTTCTATCATGTCCCCCTCTCCCTCCTTTCCTCGAGGCTATACATATTAAGCTTCTTAAGTCTCTCTTCATCGACTTCGCGTTGCAGACCCTGCACCGTTTTGATACCCTCCTCTGGACAGCTTCCATCCTGTCTATGTCTTTGCGGAGATTAGGTCTCAGAATGCACACAGTACTCAAATGTGGTCTCACCAGCTGTCTGTACAGAGGATAATAACTTCCTGTTTTCTGCTGGTGATGCCTCTCCCTATGCATCCCAGTATCCCCAACCCTCCTTGCTGCCCTGTCACATTGCTTGCCCATCTTTAGGTCATCTGATATGACTACCCCCAGGTCCCTTTCCATTCTTGTTTTTGTTAGTATCTCACCCCCCATTGTGTACTCTTCCCCTGGGTTTTTGTTTCCCAGGTGCATTACCTTGCACTTCTTAGCATTGAATCTTAAGCTGCCATACATTTGACCATTCCTGTAACCTTGCCAAGTCCCTTCTCATCCTTTCCACCCCACCCTGTGCATCAACTCTGTTGCAGATCTTAGTGTCATCTGCAAAGAGACATACTTTTCCTTCCAGTCCTTCTGCAATGTAAACATAAAGACATTGAAGAGGACCAGTCCTAATACTGAACCCTGCGGTACCCCACTAGTAACCCTCCTTTCTTCTGAGTGGACTCCATTTACTATTACTCTCTGTGTCCTATTCTCCAGCCAATTCTTTACCCAGGCTGTCATCTTGGGACCCACTCCCAGGCTGGCTAACTTGTATATTAATCTTTAGTGTGGGACTGTGTCAAATGCCTTGCTAAAGTCTAGGTAGGCCATGTCCACAGCCCCTCCCTGATCTACTACTTTGGTCACCCAGTTAAAGAAATTTATCAGATTCGTCTGGCATGACCTTCCCGGTGTGAATCCATGCTGCCTAGGGTCCTGTGCCCCTCTGGCCTCTAGATACTCGACAATTCTTTCCTTTAGAAGTGATTCCATCATTTTCCCTATCACTGAGGTTAAACTAACAGGTCTATAGTTTTCTGCTTCTGCCTTGCTCCCACTTTTGTGAAGGGGAATCACATCTGCCCTCCTCCAGTCCTCGGGTACCACGCCATCCTCCCATGATTTGTTAAGGGTAGTCAGTGGTATCACTAGTTCTACCTTAGTTCTTTTTAGAATTCTGGGATGAATCCTTCAGGCCCCATTGCTTTGTCCACCTTCAGTTTTAAGAGCTCTTTCAGAACCCTTTCTTCTGTAAATGGGCTGGTATCAACTTCTGTATCCAGTGTGTTACTACTGTTTGTTTTATGTATCTCCCCTCTTCCTTCGTAAATACTGAGCAAAAATATTTGTTTAGTATCTCTGTCTTTCAGTCTCCCTCTGCCCACCCTCCTCCCCTTTATTAAGCCTCACTACCCCTCCCTTGGTCTTCCTTAGCTCCCTGATGTACCTATAAAGGGTTTATCCCCTTCTTAACTGAGTTGGCTATCTTTTCCTCGGTTTGGGCCTTTGCTGTTCTGACTGCCTTCCCAGCCTCCTTTGCTTTAACTGATACAGTTCTCTGTCCTGCTTCTTCTGCGATTCCTGTACTTCCTCAATGCTTCTTTTCTCTTGAATCTTCACTGCCACTTCCTTTGAGAACCATAGTGGTTTCTTACATAGTCTTGTTTTGTTTATTTGCTTCCACAAAGGCTTGTTACCTCTGTGATGGCAGTTTTATTATTCCCCATTGTTCTTCCACCCTCCTTCCTGCTCATTTGCTAGTGCATTCCTTAGGCACTCACCCATTATAGCAAAGTCAGCCCTCCTAAAGTCCAGTACTTTTGTCTTTGTATGAACGGCTTCTATTACTGTGTTTATTGTGAACCATACTGTTCGATGGTCGTTAGTTCCCAGATGGCTACCCACTTCTACATCTGTGATCCTCTCTCCATCTCCATTTGAGAGTACCAAGTCTAATATTGCTCCCTCTCGAGTGGGCTCCAGTACTAGTTATCTAAGGCATGCCCCCTGTAGGGCATCTAGAATAACTGCAGTCTTTGAAGTGGCAGCTGCAACTGCACTCCTGTTAATATCTGGCATATTTGGATCACCCATCAGCAGTATCTCCCCTTTTTCTGCCATTCTAAGTATACTTTCTATCATTTCCTTGTCCATTTCCTCCCCCTGAGAAGGGGGTCTGTATACAACCCCAGTGCGGATTGTGGTGCCATTGCCTGTCTCCAAATTTACCCACAGTGCTTCTTCTCCTCCCTGTTTACCCTTTTGTTCTGTTGCTTTTATTCCTTCCTTTATGTAAAGAACTCCTCCTCTTTTACCCTCCCTGTCCCTCCTGTAGATAGTGTATCCTGGTATGTTTACGTCCCAGTCATGGTTTTGTGTGTACCATGTTTCTGTGACTGCCACGATATCCAGATGTTCCTCCTCCATCAAGGCAACTAATTCAGGAAGCCTGTTACCTAGACTACGGGCATTGGTACTCATTCCTCTCCATTTTTTGATGGCTTTACCTTCTGTTGCAGCATCCCCCACTGACCGTTCTACCTTGGTCTTTTTCTCATTTAGTACCCTGTTTTGTAGGGAGAGGCTGGGGTTTTTCTGCTGCTTGTTAGTGCCTCCCCCTTTGACTAGTTTAAAAGCTTGCCAATGAAGCATTTAAACCGATTGCTCAAAAGACTTGTTCCCTTCCTGGACAGATGCAGACCATCCTGCCAGTATAGACTGTTGTCCTTCCAAGTGGAACCCCAGTCCCCAATGAAGCCAAACCCTTGTGCTCTGCACCATTTTTTTTCAACCATTCATTAAACTGCATGGTGCCAATTACCCTCGCCTCACCCATGCCTTTGACAGGCAGCACCTCTGAGAAGGATACTGTGTGTGCTACTTGTCTTAGGCCCCTCCCCAACTCTGCAATGTCCTCCTGCACTGCTCTAACCTCATGATGAGCCAAGTCATTTGTCCCTAGGTGGACAATTACATCCAGCTCAGAATCCCTTGCAGCTGTTGTGATCCTGAGGATGCACTTCCTGTCCCTCCAAGCCATGGCACCAGGCAGGCACCTTGTTCAGTTTTCCAGCTCCTCCCAGTTCTATCCCTAATAATTGAGTCCCCCACCAGGAGCTGCTTCCTTTCCTTGTGGTGTCCTCTGCCTCCTTCCTGTGGGCCTCCCTTGTGACAGCTGTCCTCAGCCTCCTTAGTCTCCTCTGTGGGTGCATCCATAGGGGAGCTATGCTCCCCCAGAATGGTGTATGGATTGTGGAGTGGAACAACTGACTGGGTGTGCCTCCGTTCCACCATCCTCACCCTTCCTGAGCCCACTGTGGTCCAACTGCTGTGTTTTCTTCGCAATCTCTGAGGTAGTGGCTGTGGTGCGCCCTGGATGGGGGAGGTTCCCTTCCTACTGTCCAGTGTGGCCTGGGAGAAGGTCCCCGTACTACTGTCCAGTGTGGCCTGAAGACGGGCAACTTCCTCCCTCAGGGCAGAGAGTTGTCTACAAATAGGGCAGCATCTCAGCCTCCAGAAAGACTCCCGGAAGACTGCTGCCCCACAGCCATTACATTGCATTACTCCCCACTTTTTTTGTGTGTGTGTGTGATTGGTTTGTAATATAGAAATAAATATTTATAATATACAATGTGTATGCTTATATTGTCAGTGCAGTGTGCTAGAGAGGATATGACAGTGACATGCACCTTGCACTCTTGAGGAAATGATGTCAGAACCCCAGGTATAAAGGAACTATTTCCAGGGTGGGAAGGGGTTGGGCCTAAACTGTGCCCTCGCAAAACAATCAGCTAAAAGCTCTGACCCACTGCTGCAATGAGTGCCTTCCTGCCAGCAAGATGCCCTACACAAAAATTTGATAGAGAAATACCCTGCTAATCAAACAGAGAAAAATCCACACATCCAAGTCAGACACAGGTAAAGCTTCCCAGCCCCAACACAGGCCTGGTGGTTTGTGCTCCGAGAGCTGCCAGCCCCAAAATAAGTCAGCTGTGCTTTAAACTCTTCCTGCACTGAAAATCTTACGAATTGTAACAAACAAACGTAAACCTAGATCCAACACCCTCGCTTGAAAGACTGCCTTTTCCTGTTTCACACTGCAGGTTTTCTGTGACCACTCCTTAACCCAGTAACTCTGTTAAAAGAGTTTAACTATCACAAACTCCTATGCACAAGTAAATTATTTGAATATAGTTTCTGTCCCCAAATCCTAGTAGTCAATCCAGCTCCCCTAAGGGACAACCAGAATGCAGTATTCAAACACTTATGAGGTTACTTCCAAGATAAGCAGAGTTTGCAAGTTTTTTCAACTCCTCAGCCAACTGTAATTCATTTAAAATAGTTTAACTGTCAGCAAATCCTAGTAGACAATCTAGCTACCTCAAGGACCTACCCAAGTGCAGTATTTAAACCTTCTGAAGTTACTAACAAGATAAACAGAGTTTACAAGCCTTCTTGGTTAAACACTAAATAAATGTGAATAAAAGCAATTAGCAAGGGTGGTTAGTTTCACCTCCCACAGAATTAAGCAAAAGTGCACGTTTGTTGCAGATATCAAGTGCAATACAGAATTTCTCACACAGCTCGTGATTTGAAGAAAGTAGTGTCCTTCCAGCTCCAGAAAATGTGTTTTGTGTGTTGATCACATAAATTGTTAGACAAATGTATTGCCACTTGTAAATGCTTTTAATATGAAGAAAGATGTTTTTGAAATTCATTGTAAACTAATCATTTTGTAGCATATCTTCTAAAAATCAAGACATCTAAGTTATGCAGTGTTAACTAGATTTTATTTAGTAATTTGCAGTTAGTCTGTACTGAATACATCCTGAAACATATTTTGCCAGTTTCTAGATGTTAAATAATGACGCCTGTTTAAACTACTTGCTTTGGTGCAAGAAAAAAATAGATAACCAGTGTGCCTAATAAAGGTCTAGTAAAAAAATATTTATTTTGTTAAAATGATTACTGTTCTTAATCAGCATTGTAAGTACATTTTAAAATCACATGATAAAATTATCAAATTGTAACATTAGTGTTTCATTACATCACACAATAGTTTTTAATACACTGTACTTTTGTTCTACTCGGTTTGCAGTGATTTTATTTGGGTTGCAATTATTTTGTCTATTTGAAGGTAACTGTTTAACTATGCTTAACCTGTTCAGCATGTTTTCAGAAATGTTTGCTTTTTGTAGGCTTTGTATGTGAGTATAACAATTGTGGCAGACTGACCTGTAAGGAATCATTGTCACCAACCCCTCAGAAGCACATTCAGGTTTATAATCAGCAGGGCCATCCAAACTTGACACATTTGAATCAAAATCCTTTCAGATTGAAAGTATTTATACAAGGAAAATCTACTCTACCATTCAAAAACAAGCATTGTGGTCAAGGCTTCATTTAGGTGAATGGGGCACTTTGCACCTCATCTCACACCTATTGTTTCAGTCTCTGTGTCAGCAAAAGTTCTCTCATATTCTGCTTTTAACACAGATTTTAAGTGTTCCAGTCTACATATGCATGACCAGAGGTTTCTGAAACCAAAGCAGGAAGTGAATCACATGAAAGCACAGTCACATTTGACCTCTTCTTACCTCACACTGTACTGTTTTGGTCAAATCCAAGTCTGTGTACCATATCTGAGTAGATTTCCTTGAGAATTTAAATATTTTTATACAATTTCAGTCAATTCCATAAATGTAAGAAATTGCGGATTTTGTGCAGAGAAGGGTGAAAATTGCGGAGAAATTGCGCCCGCAATTTTCCAGTGGCCCTGGCAATTAGTCTTCGATCTGCTTCTGTGATGTACAGCAGTGTGTTGCGCTGGTCACAGTGCCATATTGTCTTCGTAATGTCATATGTCAGTGTGTCATGTCTCACTTTTGAGTCATAGGTGGTACCCCATGTCCTGTGTGGTGCCATATGTCATCAGTATGGGGTCAGACATGTTCTGTGCCCATGGGACTGTGCACAATGAGCATTCCATGCTGCATCTTGTGTGCCTGTCATACACACCAGACATTTTCGGCAGCCCTCCCCATGGCATAGTGCATGTGCTTGGGTGATGTAATTTATTTATTTATTAAATTTATTGAAAGGTTTCACTAGAAAAGTACACTGAGCAATCGAAATGGCTCATCTCGTGGTACGTCCTGGGAGGGGGTATATGTGGGGAAAGGATACATACACGATTGCCATAACCGGTACAAAATACATTTACGGACACTGGCTACATAATATTGATAAAATAGGTTACAGAGCCAATACAACAGTTAAACACACATACATAATACAGTTAAAATTAAGGTACAGTAAGTCTATACAACAGATTTGTTGCAGATACAGAGAGTAAGGGGCTGTACAATCTGTCCATCATAAGAACTTATACATAAGGAGATGTTAAATATTTTGGAGTTGTTGACTGGGTGGTGGTGGGATAGAGAGTAGGGATGGGGGGTTACATATAGGCACTGTTAGTGGAGTAGAAGTTCAGTAGGGCAGATGAAATGGATGCAGGGGATGAAGAATGGTGAATCTGGGGGGAAGTGCATTCCAGATTTTAGGGAGGTGGTGCGAGAACCCTGATTGACCTATGGTTGTTGATCAGCAAGGGATCGGTAGGGTGTGAGCATCAGTGGATCTGTGCAAGTGGTGAGATGTTGGTGATAGTGTTAAGGAGGAACAAAAGTAAGATGGGAGAGAGTGGAACCAGAATTTGGAGCTGAATTTAGCGCGGTGAGAGAGACGTCGGTTGTCCAGAGAAGGGAGGGCAAGCGAGCGATTGAGGTTGCAGTGATGAGTGACAGGGTGTGCATCCAGAGCAAAGCGACAGAAAGAGTTGAAGAGGGTATCCAGTCTGGCTAGGGAGGACTTGGGGCAGCACTGTAGACTACATTACAGTAGTCAAAAATAGGTAGGATCATCTTATGGATCAGTTCACGCTAGCCATAGGTGGAAGAAATTACAGTTCCTGTACAGTCGCCTAGCTTGGGGCACAGTTTTGACAAGATGGTGTCAATTGGACCAGAAAAATTGAGGTGCTGGTCAAACCAGACTCCAAGATACCTAAAGGAGGATGTGTCCTCGACAATAGTCCCATTGATGGTGTGATAGGAAGGAGAGGAGGTAAGCTTAGCGAGTCTCTGTCTTGTGCCAAAGGTCATGGAGACTGTCTTTTTGGTGTTAAGGAAGAGATGGTGTGAGCGAAACCAGAGCTGAACTTTGTCAAAGTCCTGTTGGAGCCTGACTTCTACGTCCAGTGGAGCTCTGGCCAGAGGTATACAGGACTGTTAGCTACATACATATGAATGGACACGGATGAGCAGACTGCAGGAAGATCATTGAGAAAAATTGAGAAAAGTAGTGGACCTAGAACAGAGCCTTGTGCACACCAGTGTGTTGTTTCTTTTTTTGGGGGGGCAGAGCTTCAGCTACTCTGACCGATTATGTTCTACCTTTAAGGTAGGCTCTGAACCAGTCAGTGGCAGAGACGGACAGGCCAGCTGAAGTCAGATTCAGGAGGAGTAGTGGATGAGACCATGTCAAAACCTTGGCAAGAAGGTTGACAAAATGGCAAAGGTGATTTTGCCCACTGTCCATACTTGTGAGGATATTTATTTATTTATTTTATTTAGTTTTGTTGACGGGTAAGTGCACTAGACAAATCCTGCCTATTTTCAGACGACCGGAGGGGATACAGATGAATGCCAACTGACCTTGAACCAGATTAAGCTGTTGGCGGTATTTTTAGTGAATGAGGGAAATTTGGGCAGGACACCGGGAAATTCCCCTACTCGTTTGGTAAGTGCCATGGGATCTTTAACATCCACCTGAACTACCACCAATCCAGACAGATGGGACCTCGGTTTAGCGTCTCATCGAAAGACAGCACCTCAAGTGCAGCACCCTCTCATGCTGCACTACAGTGTCAGTACTGGGATATTAACCAAGTGCCAGATGTGGGAACTGAACCCACAGCCCTCTGATCTCCCGGCCTCAGAGGCGAGTGTGCACTACTGAGCCACTGACACTGCAAGATAGATAGGATAGTCAGTGAGTCTAAGGAGGGATATAGTAGTGGAGTGGCTTTTCTGAAGCTAGACTGGAAAGGAGTGGAGGAGGATTTGAGAGAGAGGTAGAGAGCTGAGTGAGGACAAGGTGCTCCTGGAGTTTGGCCAGGACTGATAGTAGCAAGATAGGCATGTAATTGTTTGGTGAGGAGGAGTCACCGTCCTTATGTAGGGAGATAACGGTCACATGTTTACATTCTGAGGAATTGCTGCAAGGGTGAACAGCTAAGAAGGGCAGCTATTGGGAGGAGATAGGTGCAGAGATTGAGTGATTTTTTGGTCCAGATGGTCAAGGGGACCCTCCTTTGGCTGGGTTGAGGGCAAGGAGGGCTTCCTGAACTTCTGCAGGAGATACTGGGAGGAAGGAGAAACTCCCTGCAGCTGGGTGAGCGGTTTGAGTAGGGGAGGTATGGGCAAAGTTGGGGGATTTGGAGGGAGGGATGAGGGAAGGAAGGGAGGAAGCACAAGAAGTGAAGTATTTATTGAATTCAGCAGTGACAGGTGGTCAGAAATTATTATTTTTTTATTATTATCTTTAGGAGTGGTGTTGGAGGTTTAGATGGGGAGAAAAGGGAGTGAACTACCTTCCAGAATCTAGAGGGGTTAGCTATGTTTGACTGGAATGGAAGCTGAAATAATCTGCTTTGGCCAGTCTGATAGCTCTGGTAGAGTAATTTCATAGGGCCCGGTATTTGACAAGGTCTTGAGGTAGTTTGGAAGTTTTATGTAGTTTCCAAGCATGGTCTTATGCTTGCTGGCATTCCAGGAGTTCAGGGGTGACCCATGGTAGGTGGTTACCACGAACTCGAGTTCTTTTTAAAGGAGCATGCTTATCCCAGACTGCAAGGAAGTTGTCCTTAAAGTACAATAGAGCTTGGTCAATAGAATTAGCAGAGGATATTGGTGACCAATCAACTTGGGCAAGTTAAAGGTGGATCGGGGCTAGATCAAGGGACCTGAAAGGGTGTGTCATCAGTATTTTGTTGGGGGGGGGTTAGGTCGATGATCTCTGCGCACAAGATAGATTGCTTTTGATCACTTATGGTGTCTGGGAGTGTTCCTAATAGTACTCTATGGTCAGGGTGGGTGGTGAGGGCCCTATCTATAAGAGTATGATTTTGGGTTTTTGTGGTTTGGGTGTGTTGACTCATTTATTAGCTGGGTGAGGTTGAGGAAATTCATTTCAGGTCTTACTAAAGGATGGTGACAACCAGTTGTGATTTACATCACCCATTAGATATAATTCTCCATTTGTGTAAGTGCTGTAATGGAGGTAACAAGCTCAACAGTGGTTTTGGCATTCGGCTTGGGGTGACAGTAGGTTCCACCTACATAAATAGGGATGAGGAGAGCATTGAGAGCCATAGGACTAGTGCCTCGTAAGTAGATGGTATGGCTGAGGATAAGGTAGTTAACGACTTGGAGAGTAGAGGCAATGTAAATTAACACACTACTGCGCGGGTCCCCTGGTCTTGGTGGGTAAGTGAGTAGCCCTGAATGGAGGTGGCAGAGTAGGGAGTATGCTTGGTTAGCCATGTTTCCGTCAGAATGAAGATGTCTGGAGCAAGAGAGACTATTAGCGGTTGGAGTAGATCAAATTTTGGAAGAAGATTGCATATGTTTAGATACATTACTGTTAACCCATGTGGGAAAGAGATGGCTGATGCAGAGGGGTCAGGGCTTGGGCTGTAGGCCTGGGGGCTGGCACTGTGGGCTATACCTCAGGAGGGGCCTGGATTCAGGCTGTCACCAGCTGACAGTAGTAGTAGTAGCAGAGCGATGATGATGTAGAGTTTGATGCTTGTAAACCAAGATTTGGAGCCCAGGGCTGAAGGAGGAGGATGGGGTGTCAGGTGCCGGAGGCAACCAGACAGATGTAATAGGAGGAAGAGGGAGTTGGGTATTTGGGTAACCAAGGCAGATGGGCGGATGGTTAAATGCAACCAGTGCTGATTACAGAGGGCTGGGATCACAGCTAAGGGAAATTCAGGGTCCTGAAGGAGAGGGTGGTAATGGTTGAGGGGTTGGAGTTTAGCATGTGTTGTATGCACTAGTTTAGGGGAGGGAGTGGAGTAGGAGAACAACTAGCACACAGGCAGAGGATCAGTTTAAATAGTACTGTATAAGGCATTATTGGTGTGGCTTATAAGATGGGGCTATGTTATGCTTGCAATAAGCCAAATTTAGTGAGGATGGAGTTAAGTATGGGGATGATGAATAGTTCTGAAGAATAATCAGAATTCATTGTGGTAGATCAGCAGATGGGATAGACAGCACTTAAAGGTTTCTCAGGCGATGAGCTCACAGTAAAAAAAAAAAAAATGCCTCGGAATGAGGTTCTGCTCTTGAGAGAGAGAGGTGAAATCTGAGAGAAGGGCATGTCACTGGGAGAAAGTAAGTGTATTTAATAGAGGATGGGGTGGGGCGAAAAATCACCCAGCAAAGAGCTGCAGTAATCTAGCTCTTAACCCTGCTAAGGACTTTTCCCAGGGTAAAGAAATAATAGGAACAGTCTGAGGGCACTGCTCAGTTGGAGAGGTAGTCTGTTAAGCTGGCTCCAGGTCCAGTAAAACAACTTCAGTTTCAGCACCAATCAGAAGGAGGGTGCCTTTTTTTCAAATTGCACTGTACCTTAGGCTGTGGGGAGCAGGCGTGCGGCTGATGCCTGGAGGAGATTCGAACCGCTCATAGTTCAATGTGGAGGAACTGGCCCGTTCAGGGAACAAAGTTCCCCTAAGAGCAGGGAATTAGTAGTGGGCAGAGGAGGAATTTAGAGGATTAACAGCCACAACAAAGGACAGGGCTGGGTGTAGTTTGAGCTAGGAGACAGGGAGGAGACTGGAGGATTATCCAGGAGGGAAAGGAAAGCAGGGGAGGAGCTCAGGAAAGAGAGAGAAGAAAAAACAGACAGATGGGGGATGTGGGCTAAGAGCGGCTGACTGCTATGGAGGGGGAGAGCGATGGACCCTAGTTTAGCAGGGGCAAACAGACCAGAAAAAACACAGTATTGCAGTTAAATCACATCTGTGGCCATCAGTTCATGCATAGGCCTAATTGGCTATATTTTAATGGACCCTTAGTACTGTGCATGCATCCCATGACACTAACATACTGTACCGTGTACTAACAAAATCTTGTTTGTTTTACCAGAAACAACCAAAAAAAAATTACGACTGTACAGTACTGTGCAATATAATACTGCAAAGTATGGGCAGCTACAAGGCCTACATGGCATCATTTTTTTACACTGGTCAATATTCACTGAAGGAACCATTAAGTAAAGTTCTTCTTTGTTAAACATTAAATACATGTTTTATTAAATCTAACTTGTCTTAACTTACCAGTGTGAGCAGCTCGATGTCCCATATCCAGTATTGTGTGTCCCAAGAAGTCGTCCTGTCCCACAGGAGGAAGTAAGCCACACACAGCAGCAGAGGCTGCTTAACAGAGGCGAGGTGACTGTGTGCATTTAATCTTGCCCATTGTCTATGAGCAGTAGAGATTCAGGAGACATGGAAAGAAGCTGCATACCGCAGTACACAGGGACTCTGTCCAGAATTTTAAGAGGAAATGTACACTTCACGCTGTCAGTCATCGCATAACAGCACCCATAAACTGGGCATTTCTTCTTGTATTAAGGGTCTCCTAATGACCCTCAGGAGAAGGGGGTTCATTCAATAAAGATAAATTGGTTTTCAAGGATTGCATCTGTATGGTGTCTTTGAAAACTGTAGACCGCAATTAGAAGTGCCTGTTTGAAAGACATCAAATAACAGCACTCATGAGTTGGGCATTTCAAAATCTGGGATTCCATTGACACCCCCTCCCCACAGTCAGACTTCACAAATCTGAAATCACACTTCTGGAAGCTGCCCGGTAAGGTGTTATATGATACTACAATGATCTGGATTGCAAAAAACAACAAAATAAAACTCGAGTTTCAGATTTTAATTCAAATCACATTACATACAAACACAACATATTATTCAGTTTTTAGTCTTTCTTGGGTTCCTAAAAAATATTCATTTTATTCTGTTCCTTATTGATTTCATATGGCTACTGCCAACCTCCAAGTGCCTCCAGACAAATTTAACACATCATGCAGTATACTTGGCATGAGCCTCTTTCCCCTACTCCCAAATGACTTTTCTTCCCCCAAAATAGATACCAATTTTGAGACACCAGTCTCCTAAAAACCAGAGTCACCTGACGCTATGGCCTGCCATTGGAGATGGTCACTAGTTCAAGTTTCTTTTGCCTCGCTCATTGGAATGAACTGCATTTCACATAGGGAAGATGTCTTAGTAACATTATTGTACAGTACTCAGTAGAAGACATAACTATCACATGTGGGGAGCTGTTTGAGTTTATTACTGCTGTGCCATCCCTGTTCCCACTGCTTGGAAGCTACACATTAGATTCCAAATGCTGTGAGAGGAAAAAATGAAAACGGGTGACTCGTGCAGATGTGAAAGCACACTGGACTGTGCACGCCACTGTGCATCTGTAACAGCTAGAACATGAGTTCCATCTTTTTCTTGCGGCTCATTACCCCCTCAGGCATGCTAAGTAGTTCAGTTCTGAGTACTGGGATTGTTTTTTATTGCTATTGAAATGTTTTGTATCTGGCTAAGTGTACGAAATGGGGTAACCAATGCTGGTTGCAAAAGTCCACACAGGCAGGGAAAACAATTAAATACAATTTTAACTATTGCATCCATAAGAAGCCTTTATTGGGAGGTAATATACAGTAGATAAAATTAATGAGATCCTATGTTCCTTTCTATAAAAATTTGAATGTCTTCTGTGGAAACTCCTGCTGTAAGATGGCCAATTTTGTGACACTTGTACCCAAGGCTGCAGTTTGTCATTTAATTTGAGTGATAGACTTTGTTGTGCCCCTTAAACTGTTTGCACGATTTGTGTTAGTGCTTTTTCATGTTCTGGCCATTTAGGGCACTCGTCTGACCCTTCCACCCCACTCCAGATCCCCCTGAAATTTGGCTCTTGAATGTAACTGCTCTGGACCCCTGCAGTTACGTTCAGACATCTTATGAAAAATGGAGTTTAAATATATATTTTTTTTTATGTTTTAAGCACTGTGCTCCAGCATTGCCATGTACTGGAGCAACAGTGCTTTCATTGACCTTCCTTCCAGGTTTTAGAGCCCCACTCTCACCTGGGAGGTCACCTGTGACCTCTTCATGTCTCGCTCCCGGCTGTTCATCACGAGACGTCGAGGGATTCTTCTTGCGGGCGAGAACGGGTACCAAAGCGGTGACATTGCTCCATGGTGAGTTGGCTTTGGGGGGGGGTTAAATCGCGGTGTCTCGAAGAGTTAGTCTCCTTACCAGCATCAGGAGCTGAGAAAGAACACTTTCTGTCCCACTGGATACTCGACGAGGCACCACGAGATCCATCAGATACTCCAGGTATGGGCCATTGCTTGCAGAGGGGTTGCGTCTGCCTGGGGAGTTCGGAACAGCTTTGCCATTGTGTGGGGGACATTACTTAAATCGAAATAGCTTTCTACTATTGACTTTTATCTGCCTGAGAAGCCTGTTTGGTGTCTGCTGTTTGGTGTGTACTGGAATCCATTATGTGGGAGTTTATTTTGCCACTATTTTGGATGCTGAAAGCAGACTTTTAGGGACCAACAATCTGAACATGAATGCAGATCTACCAAACAGATAACCTGAAATTTTTATGTGAGGACTGACTGACTTTCTAGGTAATGGATACAAGGTTTGCTGTGTTCCTGCTGCATGGTGCTTTTAGAGGGTGAAATGGTGTTTCTTTGTATTGCAAGAGGTCTAAAAGAGACATGCTGCATTCTTTGGGGGGGGGGGGACTAACCTGGTCTGGGCCTTCCGAATGAATGAGGCCTAATTTGTTATTGAATCAGAAAGCAGTTTTTTTTTTGGTCTGGGTGGTCGAACGCTGCATTGTGTGGGCCTGTGTTTGGAAGCCTGCTGTGGTGTGCAGACCTTGATCGGGCTATTTGGAAACCAAAAGGAGTCACTTTTGGGTTCTGAATGGTCGGAACGAGGGTTCCAAACTCTGGTCCACACAGTTCTGCATTGGGGAGGGGGTTAACGTGTCGCATGGTCCATGTTTAGAAGCCTTCTGTGGTGCGTACGCCTCGATTGGACGTTTTGGAAACCAAAAGGAGTCACCTTTGGTTTCCAAAGTCCGATTGAGGCCTGTGTTTGAAAGCCTGCTGTGGTGTGTAGGGCTCGATCAGACTATGTGGAAACCAAAGGTGACTCCTTTTTGTCTGATTGAGGCCTACGCACTACAGCAGGCTTCCAAACACTGGCCCAGACCATGTGGCATGATGATTTTGTTTTCTGGGTGTGGGGGCCTCTGTCTGCAGTGTTTGAAATGTGATTAATTTGTTGCATTGGAATTTGACTAAGGATGCTGCATTGTGTTTTTTTTTATTGGGGGGCTAACAAATCCAGCATGGTCTGGGCCTGTGTTTGGAAGCCTGCTGTGGTGTCTAGGCCTCAGTCGGACTATTTGGAAACCAAAGGTGACTCCTTTTGGTTTCCAAATAGTCTGATCGAGGCATACGCACCACAGCAGGCTTCCAAACACTGGCCCACACATCTGTTGTAATGGTCTACAAAATAATGCCCATTTCCTAATTAGAGTCCTTTCTGTTTTGTACCATGTTTTGATGTGTGCGCCTAAGCTACTTGTTTGCAGGCCGACTAATATGGGCCTCCATTTTATTTGCCGTCGGGTGGAAGCGGGCCTCCATTTGGTTTGCAGGCAGGTGGAAGCGGGCCTCCATTTGGTTTGCAGGTGGGTGGAAGCATGCCTCCATTTGGTTTGCAGGCGGGTGGAAGTGAGCCTCCATTTTGTTTGCAGGCGGGTGGAAGCGGGCCTCCATTTTGTTTTGTGATTCTTTTCTTCATTCGACTTTGTTTGGGAATCTCCTGTTCTGGCAACTTTTTGTGCATTACCTCCTCTTCCATGGATGTTTTGTGAATAATCACCTCTTCCGTCAACTTCGTTTTGTAAAGAATCCCCTTCCATCGACTTCGTTTTGTGTGCATTACCTTCTCTTCCATCAGTGTTTTGTGAAGAATCACCTCTTCCGTCAACTTCATTTTGTAAAATCACCTTCCACAACTTGCTTTTATGACACTCCGCTTCCATCAACGTTTTCAGAAGAATCGCCTTCCATTTACTTCATTGAAGAATCTCTTTGTGCAGTGTCTCTTTTATGGTGCCATTTTTTTCTTTGCGTCAACTCTGTTTTGTGATCAGTTTCTTGTTGCATCAAATCTTTAAATTGTGACTAATCTCTTGTGGTGGCCAATTTGTCACCACAAGCGGGGATGATTTAGACTTTGTATTCTGACAGATCACTTACTGTGTTGCATGCAGCCGCTGTGAGGCAACACTTACGTCAATGATGTGTTTCATCATCTCTGTCACTTCAGTCTTGCTTGGTGGCATGGTAGACTTTTTGTTTTACCCACCAAAATTATTTTACTGTGAAAGTTGACCCATGATTTTTTGAATGCACTTGTGTTTAAACAGTTAACTTTTTCACAAGGAATGGAATCCAGAAGAAGACCCTTGGTGTCTGCTGCAGCCATGCTCACTGAAGATCTGCGGATTACAGTTGATCCTAAATCATCAAAAGAAAGAAACAAGCATTCAAACATGAAGTCTTGCTATATTATGGCAATTGCAGTGAGTCCCCAGCTTCGAACTGCCCCGGAGATGAAATAGTTAACTTTTCCATGAAGCATGGAACTCTGAGCGCGAGCTCGGTTAGAAAGCTCTGTCTGCTGTGCTTCAAGCATAAAATGTCAGATTCTTTACTCCGCCTCACTGAACAAGTCACTCCGGAGATTCCTCCTTCTGCTCGGTTCATTTTGTCTGTTTAAAAAGTGTTTTTATTTAAAATTAACCAAAATTAAACCGCAATCGGTCGGTTCAAGCTCTGTCTGTGGTAACGTAAGTAATAGATAGGTTTTACATTTAAAATTCTGTGTGGAACTTGTACACATTTATCGGTTCGGTTTGAACCGATTAGGTTGTTGGTAAATTTAGTAGTCCTTTGTGAAGTGCGGTTCCGGTTATTGCTCGGTTCTAAGCGGTTCATTACATTTTTGCCACGACCCGTGACACAGTTGGGAACCGATAAGGGTGTCTTGCTGGGGATTGCCATAAACCGGCAAGTTTGGTTAGGCCCACTGGGTTTCAACACTGTAGTGTTTGTGGGAAGCTTTTGCTAAGGCTGACCCACACACCATGTCTATTGTCTGGGGTTTGACCACCTCAATTCAGATTGCCAGATTTGTAAGAATTTCCTGCTGCCACCATAGAAAGAGAGTCATGGCTACATCTGTGGCTCTTCACAGGATGGTCTGGCTCAGATGTACTGCCCTGTCTCAGGATACCCAGTCCAAGGCCATGGATTTTCCTGTTGTGGGCAGTTCTCTGTTTGGGGAGCAGACAGAGAATTACATGAAGAAAATGGATGAGTATAGGACCACCTATAGGGGTGCACAGGCCAAGGAAAGGCAGGCCACTCCTCAAAAGCAGCTTCCTAAAGGCAGAGGCAGGCCTTTTCATAGGCCTTTTTACCAAACCCAAGTTTCCACTTCCGCCTATGCCCATAGGGGGTTCTTTAGAGGGAGAGGCAGACGGGGTACAAGCAGGCCTGCTTCCACCCCTCAGCCCAAAGCCCCTGCCAAACAGGCACCCTGATGGGATTGCCAGGGCTGATTCTTCTCTACCTGTAGGGGGTAGGCTGACTTACTTTGTCCAGGACTGGAAGTCTTTAACAACAGACAAATGGGTTCTGGAAGTAGTAAGCCAGGGACTGGTTCTCAGCTTCAAAAATTTCCAAAGCTGAGAACCAGATCTTTTTCACCTGCAACTCCATCAGAGGCACTCGCCCTAGAGGCAGAGGTTTCTACCCTCCTGGCTCTCAGAGCTGTGGAAAGGGTTCCTCCTCTACACCAGGGCAAAGGTTTGTACTCCAGGTACTTCCTTACCCGGAAAAAGACAGGAGAATGGCGGCCCATCCTGGATCTCAGATACTTAAACAAGCACCTTTTAAAACCAAAGTTCAAAATGGTGACTCTGGGAATTATTTTACCCTCTCTAAGGCCAGGGGACTGGCTAGCTTCCCTGGACCTCAAGGATGTCTATTTCCATATTCTTCTCAGAAGCTCCCATCGAAAGTACCTCAGGTTCGAGCTGCCCTCAGGCCATTACCAGTTCAGAGCAATGCCCTTCGGCCTCACCTCTGCCCCAAGGGTATTCACAAAATGCCTGGCAGTAGCAGTTGCCTACCTAAGAAGGCAAAAAATTGTCATCTTTCCTTACCTGGACGACTGGCTCGTAGTAAGCCAGTCTCCAGACCAAGTCAAGTTACATCTTCAGATAACTCAGCAACTGCTTACCTCTCTAGGTTTCCTTCTGAATCTTCCAAAGTCAGTTCTAGAGCCTGTCTAGCTTCTCTCCCTCAAAGGCGCAGAACTGAACACAGAGGAAGCCAGAGCTTTCCTTCCTTTGGACAGGGCAAGGACCCTGGTCTCTCTGGCCTCCTCATTCACCCTGCAGGTCTCTCGACCAGCAAGGCATTTTCTGCAGCTGCTGGGACACATGGCTGCTTCTACAGCAGTGGTACAAGGAGCCAGATTTCAAATGAGGGACATCCAGTTCCATTTTTGAGCCTTTCGGTCTCAAAGAAAGGACCCTCTAACCAAGTTGATCCCAGTAACTCGAACCGTGATCCAAGCCCTACAGTGGTGTTGGGGTCAGAACAACCTGAGACAAGGGGTTCCCTTTGTCACTCACTCACTCTTTAATCCTTACTACAGATGCATCCCTCTTGGGGTGGGGAGCTCACATGGGCGACCTCACTACCCAGGGACTGCAGTCCCCTCAGGAATTTCTGCTCCACATCAAATTGTTGGAGCTCAGAGCAGTTTTTGTAGCACTTCAAGCTTTTTCCAGATCTGTTCAGAACAAAGTTGTACAGGTCAGAACAGACAACACCACTGCAATGTGGTACATCAACATGCAAGGAGGCACTCAGTCTACGGCCTTGTGCACAGAAGCAATGAAGTTGTGGTCTCTGGCTTACTCCCTGAACACCTCCCTTACGGCAGTCCACTTCCCAGGCAAGGACAATGTCTTGGCAGATGCTCTCAGCAGGATTTCTCAGGGCCATCACGAATGGTCACTGGATCCCCTGGTCTTGGGAGTGGTATTTGCCAGATGGGGCACCCCGCAGATAGATCTTTTTGCAGCCCCAGACAATCACCAACTTCCTCTTTTTTGCTGCAGGCCCCCAGTGTTGGGCTCACTCTCCCTGGATGCCTTAGCCCTTAGTTGGGAAAGGAAGTTCCTCTATGCCTTCCCTCCCATGTTCAAAGTGCTAGTCAAAATCAGATCCCTATCCTGCAGTGTCATTCTGTTAGCTCAAGATTGGGCCAGGCAACCCTGGTATCCCTCCTACTGTCATAGCAGTCCACCCTCCCTTGTGCCTTCCCAGGAATAACAATCTGTTAACCTGTGCCCAGGGATGGGTTTGAGTATCCGACATAAATCTCTCAATCTCAAGGCTTGGTTCTTGAAGAGTTGAGTTGCTGATTTACCTTTCCAAGGTGTAATGGATATATTGAAGGCCTCAAGGTAGCCTTCCATCAGGGCTCTTACAATTCCAAATGGAAAAGGTTTTCCATATGGTGCTCGGAAAAGCATATTTCCCCAGGACTCTGCTGATCTACCCTCAGTCCTGGATTATATGGTCCATCTGAATTGTTGGGCTGAAACCAGCTACCCTGAAGGCTCACTTGGCAGCTGTGTCTGCTTTATTTTCAACAGGTAAATCCTTTTCTCTTTCAGCTCATCCTGTATTTTCCAAGTTTTTAAGGATTGCTTCACATAACCCTCCATTCAGGGACCCTGCCCTGCCTGGGATCTTAATGTTTGCATTGCTCATCTTATGCAACCCCTTCTAGCCTTTGTCTTCAGCTGAGCTTAAGTACTTGACTTGGAAAACTTTCTGGTAGCCATCACCTCTGCCAGACGCATAAGTGAATTACAAGCGTTGTCAGTGGGCGGATTTTATCTCCTTTCACAGAGATAAGGTGGTCCTCGGACTAACAGGAAGTTCCTACCTAAGGTGGTTTCAGATTTCCACCTTAATCAATCTGTTTCTCTTACAGTGTACTTCACTGACCATTCCTCCTTTGGTGAGAGGGCTGCACAGCCTAGATGTGAAAGAGCCCTTAGTTACTACATAGAGCGTACCAAGGGTCACAGGTTTGACTCCCTCCAGCTGTTCCTCACTTATGGTGGGGTTGGTAAGGGAAGCCAGCCACTAAAGATCCATTGCCAGGTGGATTGTCTCTTGTATCCAATTCTGCTAAGAAGTTGGGTAAAGTTCCCCCCTCAGGCCTGAGGGCTCACTCTACCAGAGTACAGCTGCGTCCTGGCTGCTGCCAGGGACATCCCTATCCTAGAGATATGTCAAGCAGCTACCTGGAAAACAGTTCACACTTTTACTAAGCATTACTCCCTGGATATCCAGGCTAGGAGTGATGCTCAGTTTTTACAGCTGTCCTTCAGACTTATTCCTAAGTAGGTTCTGACCCTCGGAGGTACTCCTGTGTAGCCTACATATGTCATAATATAGCAAAACTTCATGTTTGAAGAAAAAATTACTCACCTTAGTAATGTTCTTCTAATGGAGTCTTGCTATATTATGACGCCCCCCCTCTGCCCCTCTCAGAACCTTTGTTTTTGGGATGTGGGCAGTGCAGTGTTGGCACTCAGATGCCCAGCTTGTTGTTTCACCCCTCCTTTTTTGGGGTGACTTTGTGTTGTGTTTTCATTTTTTGGGTCTCCTGACTTGAGTCTTTGTTTTGGGACCAAAAAAATGTGTTCTTATGTTTAGTAGCCAGTTGGCTAGTGTAGGTTTACAGCTTCCACACAGGACCTTAGTGAGTTTAGCTCGTAAAAGATCTGACAGTTTGAGTTTGAAGAACAACAGACAGAGTTTTCAACCAGAGCTCGAGCTGTGTTCCATGCCTGGCATGGAAAGTTAACTCTTTCACCCCAGAGCAGTTCAAGGTTGGGACTCGCTGCATATGTCATAATATAGCAAGACTCCATTAGAAGAAACAAAATTACTAAGGTGAGTAATTTTTCTTTGTTTTTATTACATCCTGGTATGTATCATGTCCCAGTTACATGGCCTGTCGCTTTTGTGTCCTCCGTTAAACATGCAGCCTTAACTTTCATGTCCCCCATTACAAGTCTGATTTTGAGGAGGCTTTTCTCAGGATCTGAAATGGGAGTTATCCTGCAGCATATCACATATTTATAAGGTAAGTGACAGCATAAAACAAGCATTTGTCAATGCCGGACGTTAAACACAGGTATTTGCAGTGGTGTTTGTTACGTATGGTGCTTTACCCTAATGCCCTGTGCGCTTGCTGTGATTTGCACTACAGATTTTCAGCATGACCTTTTTGTTACCCCTACCTTTTATAAAAGCATTTGAGACCTCGCTTATGAACAGTACCACTGTCATTTTGTTAATCTGTCCTGAACGTTGAGTTCCCACAGCGACCACACCATTCTGCTCCACATGTGCAAAAACACAGTTCGGGCAGGATGTGAAAAATGGCAGCTGTAGCATTCTTAGGGAGGTGTGAAGGGATGGCAGTGTTGAACATCTGGAGTGAAAATACAACAATTTCTCGAACTTCCGAGCGTACATGGAAACTGCGCAATGAATGCTCCTGACAGTCATTTTGTGGACTTCTGTCACCAAATTTTCAACATGGGCATTTTGGAACCTCTGCTCATGAACAGTGTCACTGTGATTTTCATAATCTGTCCTGAGCATTGATTTCTCACTGTGACCACACCATTGTGCGCTGGATGTGCAGAAACACATTTCAGCCAGAATGTGAAAAATGTCAGCTGTACTGTTCATAAGGAGGTGTGAACGCCAGTGCTGAAAATCTGGAGTGAAAATATTTCAGATTCTCGAAGTTATGAGTGTGCGTGGAAACTGCGCAACGCACGCTTGTAATAGTCATTTTTTGCCATTTTTTCACCAAATTTGCAACATAGCCTTTTGGGAGCCCACCTCATTAACAATGACACTGTTGTTTAATCAATCCCAAAAGGTGATTTTGTGCAGTGATCATGAAATCATCTTTGGGGACCGAATAGCTCACATGACAGTAACTGAAGTCATGAGGTGGGGTCCCAAGAACCCCTGTTGAAAATGTGGTACCAAAATTTGCAAAAATGCCCGAGATAGCCACCTAAGTTGAAAAAAAAAAACATTTATGCCATTATACAGCTTACCGTCATTTCTTCAGTTTGCGTTCGGCTTTCAAGAGTGGAGACGTGTTCTCACTCCACAGAAGATCATTGCGCCAGGCTCCGGAGGTAAGTGTTTGATGAGGGGGAGGTGGGATATGCAGAGGGTGGATGTGGGTTCGGGAAGGGGGCAAAAGACACAGCGAGGGACGGTTTTCTGTTTTCACAGGTTTAAAAAAAAAAAGATGTTATAGGACATTTTTCCCATTTATAGGGACCATGGGCATGCTGGGTTGGGCTCCCAGCATGCCACCTGGGTGTTTGTTGAGGGGGGCCTGGAGACAATGGGGACTGGGGACTCCGTCTGCACATACAATGTGTTTGGTGGGGGCAGTAACAAGGGACCAGGGTGGACGGCAGCAGAGGGAGGAGGTGGGAGAGATTTAATTAGCAGCCAGAGGAAAGGGTGACATCAGTATGTTAAATACACACACGTTACCACCGCTGATTGCAGTGGTGCTTTTCTTTTAACTGAAGACCACTGCAGCCAAACTGCTGTCATAGACAGCTCATGCGTCCATTGGTGCAGTAGGGTTGCACACGTTACACTGAGCACTGCATTGGACAGGAGGGTCACACACCTTCAAAAAGTCGTACTGTCCCAAAACGTTCCTTGCACATGCATGCAAGCTAATGCAAAAATAAACAAGCATTTGTCATTGTCGAATGTTGCTTGCTTTATGTGCTGTTTAGGTATTTGGAAGTCATTAGGTGCAAATATTGAAAATTCGCGAACTTTTGAGCGTTACGTAGAAATCGCAACGCATGCTCGTAAAAGTCATTTTGAATTTTTCACCAAATTTTCAACATAGCCATTTTAAGATCTCTGCTCATGAACAGTGTCACTTTGATTTTCTTAATGTGTCCCATACATTGAGTTACGCACACTGTGCCATTGTGCACTATATGAGTGGAAACACATTTTGGGTAGGATGTGAAAATGGCAGCTGTACTGCTCATAAGGAGGTGTGGTAAAATTGCAATGTTGAAAATCCGGGTGGAAATATTGAAAATTTGAAACTTACGAGCCTGCGTAGGAGTGCATAACACAAGCTCGTAAAGCGGTCATTTTAGAATTTTTCACCAAATGTTCAAAATAGGCTTTTGAGAGCCACTTATGAATGCTGGCAGTGTCGTTTCGTTAATCTGGCCCAAAAGGTGATTTCGTGCAGTGACTCTGAAATCACCCTTCGGGCCCGAATAACGCCATGACAGTGACATCATTCATGAGAAGGGGTCCCAAAAACCCCACATTGAAAATTTGGTGCAAAAATTCCAAAAAATGCCTGAGATATGCAACAAAGTTGAAAAAACCCCATCCAGCCCATTATACAGCTTACCGGCATTTCCTCAGTTCGCGGTCGGCTTTGAGGAGTGCAGACGTGTTCCCGGTCCACTGAAGATCGTCGCAGACTCCGGAGGTAAGTATGGGGTGGGGGGTGGGGAGGTAGGTGCGCAGTCGGTGGTGCGGGTTGTGGAGGGGGGCAAGGAGAAGTGCTGTGGGACCGCTTTATAATTTACAGGTTTAAAAAAAAAAAGATAATGGCGGGATGTTTGCCACGCTGGGTGGGCTCCCAGTGTGGCAGCTGGGAAACTGTTTGGGGGGATGTGGAGCCGACGGGGGATTGGGCACCCCCGTCGGCCAAAACAAGATTTGCCACGCTGGGGTGGGCTCCCAGCGTGGCACCAAAGCTTTGGGGGAGGGGAGGTGAGGTGCTGCCAGCACACAGCGGTGGTTTTCTTTGAAGTGAAGACCACCGCTGTCATACACAGCACCCGCATCCATTGGTGCAGGACCATCACGCCTGCTCAACGGAGCAGTGGATTGCACAGGACAGTCACACCTCCAAACTGTCCTATTCTTCCAAGACGTTCCTTGCGCATGCACGCAAGCGAACGTAAAAATGATGATAATCATTGCTAGTTTTGACTTTAAAATTTTACTCCAGTGTCACACTTTGGTACCCCTTTCTCATGAACAGAGCCATTTACTGTATGTAATCTGCCCTGAGCCTCAGGGAGAGGGTGCAGTACAACTAAAACTACTACTATTAATATCTTGGATAGAAAAAGAAGGTAAGTTAACTGTACTGTACATTGCCTTGGGTACATTTGCCCTTGGCCATTTGTTGTCTTATCCGTTGATTTGCCCTATTTGCATTTATTTGTTCTTTCAAAGTTCTCCTTCCCTGCGGCAACAGATAGCTATTCATAGGGAACATCTTATTTGCCAGGTCAATACTTATTTTTAGTGGCAGTGATGCTGCTTCACGTGATTTCAACCCAAAGAGAATAATCTTTCCATGGTGCAGTAGTTAAATGAAACCGCACTGACAATTCAGAAAATGTACAGTACAGTTGTCATTATGGCACTTTTCTGGGCCTCATGTAGTTTTGAGCACAGATGGCATCTGGTGATACAGCCCCTGGCATGAACATCTCATAGGTGCTTTCCTGCATCATGTTTCCAAATAAGTGATGCACTTCCACAGCTGGGCACTCTTTTACTGTAATCACATATGCCAGTGACAATGCTGATGAAGATAGCAGCAGAGATCGGAGCAGGCAACAGGAGGATGATGGCTGAAGAAAGCACCAGAAAGATCTGTGTGTTGCTGAAGAGCACTGGAATCTCCTTTACAGATAGTGGACTGATGGCCCACTTGAAATGCCCTGTCCCAGTTCCATATGGCCCACGGCCTACTGTCTGCTGCAGGTGTACACCTTAGATTTTATGCCATACAGTACTAATTAGCACTGTTATTCACCCAATTATACACTATACGATATACTATAGTATTAGAACGTTACAGTATTGTAGCATCTTATCTGTGTCAGTCTTGACCATTCATCACAGATGGGTACTGCCTGGAGATCAGGACCCCTTGGGGAGCCTTTTTTTTTTTTAAAGGATAGGTGGAGCGACATAGCCTCGGCGCCGCCCTCAGGTGACGATACTATGTGGCGCTCGAGGATTAGCCGTTAGGCTGTGTCGACTCCACCTGCCTATCAGTTCTTCATTTCCCACCGTCGAGGTCACCTCGTGGGGAGCCAGCTGAAGAAGTTTGATAGTTTTAGGCCTTAGCCTTTCGCATTGTGCGTTCGACAGTCCGTCGGTCTCCTGCTAGTTCTGGGTTCTGCCTCCACTCGACGTCGCCGGTAAGATCTTTCCATTTATTTTGAAGTATAGCGACGTCGAGTCTATTTTTGGTGTTTTTTCCGTAGGTCATGTCGCGGTCGGAGGGCAAGAAACCTTCTAAGGCAGGGCGGCCCCCTATGCATTGGTGCCCGTGCGGCCGCAAGTACTTAGTTACCGACCAGCATGACCGGTGTCTCGTGTGTCTTGGCCCGCTTCATGACATGGATTCGTGCGACGCCTGCTTCTCCATGGACCGCCGCGTCCTAGAACAGCGAGTGTTTAAAGTAGGGTGAGCTCCGCCAACTTTTGGGGGTAGGATTTGCACTCATCGGGCCAAGCCGTGCTCTCTCGGCCTTTCCTCTGGGTCCCCTCCCGGTTCTGTATGGACCGAGGAGGAGGGAGCCTCGGCTGTAGCTAGCCTGGCGAGGCTCCTCCTGCGGCGCAGGAGGCCCGTCCGCTTCCTCCGGGGAGTGGGCTGGAGGCACCGCTATGGTCGCCCTTGCGGATGAAGGCTCCCCGGTCTGGAAGGCCCGAGTCGGCGCCAGTTCAGCGGTGCCGTGGGCTCTGTCGGTGTTGGACGATGGCGCAGACTCGTCTCTGTGCTATGGGTTTTGTCAGCGCCCGTGACCCTGGATTCAGCGTCACCTTTCACCATGTCTTGCCTCAGCGCCAAGGTTTATGCAGGCGTCATGGGGGCCTTCGGAGTCGTCTGTCGGCGCGCCTTGGCCGTTGGAGCTCTTAGTGCCACTTGCGGCGCCGAGGAGCTCTGGCAGTGCCGTGTTTGGCTTAGAGTCCGCTTTGAGCCGCCGGCGCCACTTCAGTCCTCGGTGCCGTTTGCGGTGCCGAGGGGCCTGGCAGTGTCATTGGCGCCGAGGCTGTTGCTGGGGCTGCCATCGGTGCCGTGTCTGTTCCTGGTACCGCCCCCAGTGCCGGTGGACTTGACGGCTCTGTGGCTGGCCCTGGCTCAGGACCTTTGGCCCGAGCTGCCCTGCCGCCTTCTGTCAGCCCCGCTTGCGGGGCTGTGGAGGGCATGGGTGCCGCCTTGGCCACTGCTTTGGCTACTGGGCTTCTTGGTAAGGTTGCCTTTTCTCGCCCTCCTACCGTTTGGCTTAGGGCCTCAGACTCTACCTCTTCGGAGTCGGGCTCGGAGTCAGACGGGCAGTCACACCCTTTGGGGCTGTCTGCGGAGGAGGGCGCTCCTGTGGTCTCTTCGAGTTGTAGCCAGCCCCTTTCTGAGAAGAGTCAGGTGGCCCCCGAGGCTAAGGTCAGTGGTGCGTGCCACCATTGCTCTGCAACCTGGCCTTGGGGGTTTCATCGACCCCTCGGTGGTGGTACCCCCCCCCCCAGTGGTGTGTCTTGATCGCCCAACTTTGGGGCCAATCAGGAAGCCTGCAGGAGGGGAGGGTGCTGTTCCCTGGGTCTCCCCCTTTGGGGGCAGCCCAGAGATGCCAGCTACCTAGGCTGGCCCTCTCGAGGAGGAGGACTGTCTCGGACTCTGAGGGGTCGAGGGGTGTGGGGTCGGCGCGTCGGCCTTTCTCGGGGTCCACCGGGCCCTGAGGAGCCAAGTGCTGACTTCCACCTTCCCTTCTGGTTCCTTGATGGGGTCCCATTCTTTTGAGGCAGGGGGCCATCCTTCTGGACTTTTACGGCCCCAGTCGCTTCACTGGGGGGATTCTTCTGGGCGCAGCCAAGGCAGTACCAACGTGGTTGTACAGCTGTCTGCTGTGGAGTCTTCCGGGGCACCCTCCTCGGGTGCTTATGGTCCGCTCCCTAGCCCTGGTGGAGGTCAGCCGACTTCCTTTCTCAGCTCTGCCCCATTCCTCTGCCACATTCTCCAACGCTCCTAGGCATTCTTGGTCCTAGCAGCCCTCTCACCTGGGAGCAGTTCAGGGCAGTGGCTGCTCAGTTCCTTGCCTACGTTAGGGCTATGGACAGCCAGGTTTTTCAACCTCCCCCCTTGCAGCCACCGTCGGAACGTATGGTGACCTCCAGCTCCGCATCCCCCTCTTCTGGAGGAGAGGAACCCTCTGTCCACATCTCTCCGGCTGCTGATCTCGGAGTACCAGCGCTTCCTCGTGAGGATGCTGGAGGACTTGCATCTTTCTGCCTCTTCTGTTAGCAATCCTGAGCATGCGGCGCACGCCTTTCTAGGTGATTTTGGCGAGGCCACCCATGTGGTGCCGCCCTGGCCTGCTCCCTTTCGGAAGGCGTCCTTGCATTTCTGGCAGAGGCCCTTATCCGGAGTTCCTGCCCCTAGGGAACTCAGCCTGAGGTATTGCGCTCCCCCGGAGTCTCCAGGTTCTATGCCTCATCCATAGTCTGGCTTGATGCATCTGGACACCCCGATGGGCTTCGCGCCCTCCACCGTGACCGACCCCTGGATCTAGACTCCTCGGATTTTGATTTTTGGGGGAGGAAGACCTTCTACTCGGCCCAGTTGCGCCTTTCTATTTCCGCTCACCAGGCCCACTATGCAGCCCACAGCAGGTTCTTGTGGTCCACACTAGGTCAGATCCTAGCTACTTTGCCTGACTCGGAGCAAACCAGACAAGCCATCGCACTCTCTGCACGTGGCCTGGAGCTAGCAAGGCACCAGGTGAGGGCATCTTACGACGCCAACAAGGTAGCTACCAGGGTCGTAGGGACAGTGATCTGCAGCAAGAGATCGGCGTGGCTACGTCTTTCCCAGTTGTCACCCTTGGCCTGGCGTAGGGTGATTTGCTCCACCCACCAGGCAACCTACCTCTTCTCCCGTAGAGCGAGACAGCGCATGTCTGGGCAGCTTCCTTCCCCATCTGGGGGAACCCCGTCTCGCTCTCCCCACTCTCGGGCCTCATCTGGCCCGGAAGGTTCCCCCTAGTGTATCACCCACTGAGGGCTAAGGGACTCTGTCCCTTAGGGTGTAATGAATCAACCCCCTTAGGAGGGGCTTAGTACTCACCCATCTGTGATGAATGGTGAAGATTGAGCACAGATAAGATGAAAAGTACGTGCCTACCGTAGTACTGATCTTTCTGTATCTTCCTCATTCATCTAACCCTCCACCATCCCCCTGGGGCCTCAGTCTCTGGGTCCCCCTCCCTCTGTGGCTCCCCCTCTCCTTTTGGAGCGGGGTAAAGTAGGGACACACAGGGGGGTATTCTTCTTTAAAGCGTACAGCTTGAGTGGCACTTCTCTATTACATGTCTACACCCCGATGAGGTGGGAGTTGGTGGTTGCTCTCCTCCTGTTATCCTTCTGGTTTCCATCCAACTGTTTTTTTTTTCTTGAAAAAGAAAACCTCTTTCTTCACCAAACATCTTTCCTGAGAGAGTGTTAAGTCCCTGTACCCTGTCCTTCTCCAGAATAGCCGACTCTGCTTCTGGGGTATTTGCCAGTTATTCCGTGCCTTGAATTCGGGCACAGAGCTTTGCTACTCCTTGCAGTTCCTATACAATCTGGTGATGGACAAGGGTCTTGGACACCTTACCTCTCACTGTTTTTTCTAAATTTTCTCCCCTCCCTTCCGCTTCCAGAGTTTGGGGCCCCTACCCAATCCCCTTAGTTTCATCTCTTCTCTGCTGTCCTCTCAGTCGTTATTTCTCCTTTTGGTTCAGTTTTTCCTTTCCTTTTTCTGTCCCTTGGACTCTCTCTTGTCCCACCCTCCATCCCTTCTCTTACCTCTCCGGCAACTCAGAACTGGTAGGCAGGTGGAGTCGAGACAGCCTGCTGGCCAACCCTCGAGCGCCACGCAGTATGTCGGCCTCGAGGGCGGCACCGATGCTGTGTTGGCTCCGCCTACGCCTTTTTAAAAAAATAAAAAAAAGCAGCTCCGCAGGGTCCTGATCTCCGCCAGTACCCATCTGTGATGAATGGTGAAGATGCACAGAAAGATCATAATTACGGTAGGTGCGTAATTTTCATTTTGGTCCATTTTATTAATTTATTCAGTCCCCGCCCTTTTTTGGTTTGGGTAGTAGTATTTTCTTACCAACCTTCCCTTTGGTGTATCTGGGATATGCATTGTTGAAAATTACATCTTTTGTTTCAGCATTTGCTGAACAATTTCATTAATCCTTTTTTTCAAAGTAATGCTTGGTATTTACAAATGAAGAGGGGGAGTTACCAAACAAACAGTAGAAACAATTTGGATACAGAAGTTGATACCAGCCCATTTACAGAAGAAAGGCTTATGAAAGAACTCTTAAAACTGAAGGTGGACAAAGCAGTGGAGCCTGATGGGATTCATCCCAGAATTCTAAAAGAACTAAGGGTAGAACTAGTGACACCACTGACTACCCTCTTTAGCAAATCATGGGAGGATGGGGTGGTACCAGAGGACTGGAGGAGGGCAGATGTGATTCCCCCAAAAGCAGGAAACTACAGACCTGTTAGTGTAACCTCAGTGATGGGGAAAATGATGGAATCACTTCTGAAGGAAAAAAATGTTGAGTATCTAGAGGCCAGGGGGTACAGGACCCTAGGCAGCATGGATTCACTGCGGGAAGGTCATGCCAAACGAATCTAATAGATTTCTTTGACTGGATGACCATAGTAGTAGATCAGGGAGGGGCTGTGGACATGGCCTACCTAGACTTTAGCAAGGCATTTGACACAGTCCCACACAAAAAATTAATATACAAGTTAGCTAGCCTGGGAGTGGGTCCCAAGATGACAGCCTGGGTAAAGAATTGGCTGGAGAATAAGACACAGAGTAATAGTAAATGGAGTCCACTCAGAAGAAAGGGGGGGTTACTAGTGGGGTGCCGCAGGGTTCAATATTAGGACTGGTCCTCTTCAATGTCTTTGTAAGCGACATTGCAGAGGGACTAGAAGGAAAAGTATGTCTCTTTGCAGATGAGACAAAGATCTGCAACAGAGTTGATGCACAAGGTGGGATGGAAAGGATGAGAAGGGACTTGGCAAGGTTAGAGGAATGGTCAAATGTATGGCAGCTTAGATTCAGTGCTAAGAAGTGCAAGGTGTAATGCACCTGGAAAACAAAAACCCAGGGGAAGAGTACACAATGGAGGGTGAGAAACTAACAACAACAAAAATGGAAAGGGACCTGAGGGTAGTCATATCAAATGACCTAAAGGTGGGCAAGCAATGTGAGAGGGCAGCAAGGAGGGCTGAGGGGATACTGGGATGCATAGGGAGAGGCATCACCAGTAGAAAACAGGAAGTTATTATCCTTCTCTACAGACAGCTGGTCAGACCCCATCTGGAGAACTGTGTGCAGTTCTGGAGACCCAGTCTCTGCAAAGACATAGACAGGAATGAAGCTGTACAGAGGAGGGCAACTAAAATGGTGCATGGTCTGCGCCGGAAGACTTATGAAAAGAGACTAAAGGAGCTTAATATGTATAGCCTCGAAGAAAGGAGGTAGAGGGGGACATGATAGAAATGTTCAAGTACCTCAAGGGAATCAACAAAGTCCAAGAGGGTAGCATCTTTCAAAAAAAGAGGTGTGCAAGAACAAGGGGGCACAATTTGAAGATGGGGGGGCGGCTCAAAGGTAATTTAAGGAAGTATTTTTTCACAGACAGGGTTGTGGATGCATGGAACGGCCTTCTGGAGGAGGTTGTGGAGTCAAAAACTGGTGGAATTCAAGCATGCATGGGACAGTCATAAGGCCATTCTAGGGGCTGGGGGTAGGAAGGAGTAGGCTGCTGGTTAACTAGGATCTGCAACTTATCCAGTAGGTAGGGAAATGGGCAGACTGTGTGGGCCAAGCGGTCCTTATCTGCCATCAAATTCTATGTTTCTAATCCATCCTATTCAATATCAAATTTGTAAAGCCATCTATTTTATTCCTTAGATCATTTATGTCCTCTACCAATACTATGTTGGCCATTATAGTATGGGCTAAAGCTTTTATGGTATACTTTAAAAGTGTCCAGGCATTGGGCTGAGAGATCAGCTTCTAATTCAGTTTGTTCAACTTCGGTATTCAATTTCTGGAAAACAGTATTTAGGGAACCTGCTAGAATAGAGATGTTTTCCAGGGACTGTTCTTTAGGATGCAAGTTAGATAGTTAATTAGACAGGTCCAGTGGGCTATAAAGTTCTAACTTAGTGTCCTGATTTCTATTCTGTGCATTAGTTTTATTTCCATCCTGGGAAGGGGTTAATATCAGGGAGCCTTGCTCATTTTTTGAGCCTTTAATTCAGTAGTAAGTGAGGTCTTAACCAAAAAGAAATCAATAACTGACTTTTTGTGAGGTAGGGTTTGGGTAGCTTTTTACCTCCTTTTCTCTTCACTTTTTAGGGAGGTAAATTATGGGTCTTCTGAGTCATCCCCTTCTTTAATTTCAGGGTTTCCTTTATCCCCCCTATTATATTCATTGTCGGGTAAGATTTCATTTGGGATTTAATCCAGTACTGTGGTGGTGGTGTTTGGTTTTTTTTTAATTCTTTTTCCTCTTTACCATATCTACATAGGATTATAACTTTTACTTCAACTGGTGTTGAATTTGTAATTCCTCAGTGAAAACACTCCCATTTTCTTTTTACCCTTAGGATGAAACTCTTTACCACTCAGTACTCATAATACAGTGATGCAGTAAATATATTACCCAATGAGGAAAAAAAAAAAAAAAACTGTTTACTGTTAAAATTGTTCAATATTGTGTCATAACAATAGTAAAGTCCTGGAAGTTCTCAAGTCTCAGTTCAATTTGCAGGAGTCTTGAGTGACCTTTTCCCTTGTGGTGAGGGCTTGACAGTATAGTTCCCAACTAGTTCCTAAAGTTATAGATTCCCCAAAGCCAGGGAGATATATTATTAGCAGGAAGTTATCAGTACTTATGTTAGGCACTCGGGTCCCAGCAGGCCCAGATTTCTAGATAATCCCAGATGTCCTTAGTAGGTCCAATGGTTCTCTGTGAAGGCAGATAATGATTCAGCCCTTCCTTTCGGTTGTCAGTATGTTCTCTGTACTGTCTTGTCTTTTCCATCCAGTCTGGTCTAGTAGATGCCAGTTGGCTCTTGTTCCTGTTACGATATGTTCTTTATAATTCTCCTCCTCCTGTCTCTGGGTTCACTGGAAGTACAAGAAGCATTTATATCCATCCAGAACACTTGTAAATAAAATAAAGAAGAAGATATCACAGTAAACAGGGTCAAGCGTTTACTACTGAAATACTTGTCTTATAAACTTATTTACCCACAAATATCCTAAACTGATTTACACTGGCATTAACACTACTGCATAACAATACCGCGCAGTGTCTTACTAAACTTTATTTTGTGCTCTGTGTATCTGTAACTACTTTTATATATAGTGTAGCAAGCACTATGTCAGATATTTAAATTACAAAAATGTTCGAATGTCTTGTATATGTATATTTATATTTCTATAAATTTCCTTTGGGGAGTGCTATTCAAAGGGTTGTGCCTGGTGCAACTGAGATGTACCAGCACAACCCTGCAACGTGCCTGGCGTGATATTGAAAAGGGTGATCTGCGCAGCGCAAGTCCCGCTGTGCTGGGGTGCATTGGTAATGCATGCTGTGCATCTGAAGGGGCATGCCCATGCATATGTGGCACATCCCGATATTCAGCCAGGGACGTGCGGCACATCTGCTGGCACAAACCCCAGCTGTGCCACATACTGCGGCACAAATTTGAGCCAGAAAATCCTGGCTCAAATGTTGGCCATGCACAGGTGGGCTGCTGTGTTGCAGGTGCAACACAGCAGCCTCCAGCCATGGTGGCCACCACCAAGCAAGAACACTGTCCATTGCAGCAGTCGCACTGGTGGAAGCTCCCCCACCCCCCATGAGCTAACAGTTAATTTTGATTTGTAGGTTGTGCTGCAGCAATAAGAAGTGTTTTATTGGTTACGGCATATCCTAACAGTACTTGTCAGTAGCATTGCTCTAGTGGACAGGACTATCAATCCATACACTCTGCATGCAAAATGATGTTAGACCCCTTCCTGTGGATGTCTCACTACCCATGCTGCAGTCACACCAGATATCCATATTTGCAGCATATGGTTCAGGGTGTGTGTGTGTGTATACATGTGTACACCACTATGTGTGCCAGGTTTTTGTCTAAGTATACTAAGGTAGAGTAGCACATCAGCCATACTTGTTTGGGCACAGATTGCTGTTGTCAAGCACACCTCTGTATTTGTAGTATGGCATCAATTGCTGTGATGAGCCACCAGTGTAGCTGACAATCGAAATGTCTGAAACCGTTGAATGCATTGATGTTACAGTCCCTATCAGTTCCTTAAATATGTTCTACATTTAATCTTCCCATTCCCTTGTATGTATGAACCCCTGTAATCTTGTGTTAGCCTGTTTATTTATTTTTTATTTATTGTAATATTCAGAAAGACCTTGAGTCAGGAACTCGTTTACAAAGATTCACGTCATACATAAAATAGTACAGGGATGGCATGAAATACAGATTACAGCACAATTACAGGTAACATTCACAATAGGTTACATAGCTGTTTAGTAGATGGCTAACAAAGATTTAGGTACTTTAGCACAGCCAGACACAAAAAATTACAGAAGATTCTGTAGGAGGCTGATAGTCATGTAGTTTCACAGATACATTTAGGTACGGTGACCTGCTAATAGTGTGTTTGAAGGAGGCACCGGCAGATCAGGTGTCAAGGGCAGTCACATCGGTTTGCGGCCTGAAGGTATTCCCTTAGCTTGATTTATAAGGGCCCAGCGTTATTTCATCAGTTATGTGGCTATGGAGGAATTTGTCCAGGAGGGTGCCTGAAACTGAAAGTGCATTGGTATTGGGAGGTCCCGCCATGGGGTACCCATAATAGCCACTTGCTTGTGCTACAGGTTGTTTTGCCTGGAAGTGTTGGGAGGATAATTTGGTCTAGGGAGGGTGGGATGAGGCCTAGTAATACCATTTTGGTCATAAGGCAGGTGTGGTACCTGATTCTGCTGTCCAGGCTTAGCCAGTTTGTGCTGCTGTAAAGGGAACAGGAGTGAGTGAAACGATCTTATCCTAGGATGAGGCGGCAGGCTTTAAGCATGAGCCTGAGTCTGTTTAGGGTTGTGGAGGGTGCGGCACTGTATATTAGGATGCCGTAGTCTAGCAGGGAGAGGATCGAGGAGTTTATGGTAAGTTGTAGTGCTTCAGGGGTGAGGCAGTGTTTGTACCGGTAGAGTATGCCTAGTCTGGAGCCAAGGGCTGTTGATAGGTGCAGGATATGTTAATTAAAGCTAAGGGCGGGGTCTAATGTGATCCCTAAGTATTTAAAGCAGTTTACTTGTTCTAGGTGGTCTGATTTGAAGTGAGAAATTGGGGGCAGCGGTTCTTGTGTGGCTTCTGAGGGTGGGCAAATATCATGACTTTGGTCTTATTATAGTTGATAATAAGACTCTGGTGTAAAGCCAGTCTTTGATTTCACAGAAAGAGTGCTGGAGAGATTGGTGGAGTTTGAGGGGGGCCGAGTCGGAGGCAAACAAGCCCGCATCATCTACATAAAGGAGCAGAGGATGGGAAGGAGTTGAGGTATAAGCTGAAAAGTAGGGGGCCAAGTATGTAGTCCTGTGGGACGCCGGAACGGATTGGGAGGCAGGGTGATAGGACAGGGTCTACCTTGACTATCTGCGTTCTATCGGAGAGATAGCTGGTGAACCAGTTTAGGGTGTCATTGGAGAAACCTGTGCAGGCCAAGGTGTTCAGTAAGATGGCATGGTTTACTGTGTCGAATGCTTTAGATAGGTCCACGAAGGTGGCGCCAGTGAGGTGGCCATGGTCTAGGGCTGAGTGGACATGGGAGGTAAATTCAAGGAAGGCGGTAGTGGTGCTATGGTCCTTACAAAAACCATGCTGGTGTCTGGATAGGTTATATTTATTTAGGTGTTCAGTGAGTTGGTCAGCGACTATGCGTTCTAGTGCCTCAGACGGGGGTAGGATAGAGATGGGGTGGTAGTTGTTTGTGGATGTTCAGTCACCACTTTTATGGATAGGTGTGATGTAGGCAGATTTCCAGTGGGTGGGGAATTTTCCTTGACAGAGGGAGCGATTTAGAATGAGGGTGAGGCGGAGAAGTCTAAGGTCCATGGAGTCGTGACTATAGTGGTTTTACTTACAGCTTTAGTAAGGTAGGGTTTGGCGGTCTCGGTGTAAGGACTCGTGGGTAGAAAGGCAGACAAGGGGGATAGGAAGATCGTGCTGGCGGGGGTCGAAGAAATTTGGGGGCAACACATGGGGGAGAGATCAGTGAAAGCGATATTTAGGGCCGAGGCAATCCTGAGAGGGTCGGTGGAGAGGCTGGCTACCATCTATGAGTATTTGGTCAGGTGGTAGATTTGGGCCTTTGCCACAGAGTTCCTTTATGTTCTCCCAGAACTTGCGACCATTTCCCCAGGCGGAGGTTAAGGTGACTTTGTAGTAGTTTGCTTTGGTGGTGCATGTGGCCCAGGTGTTCTTGTTTCAGGCCTCCTGATAACGTTGCTTGTCTTGAGGCCGTTGGGTCTCATTGCTAAGGTGCCACAGTGCGTCATGCTGACATAGTAGGCCTTAGAGGTGGTCTGAGAACCATGGGGCATGATTCCCCTTGGTCATAGTTTTGGTGCGGTGGGAAAACTTGTCACAGGCTGAGTTGAAGATGTTGATAAACAGTTCAAGGGCGTGATCAGGGTCGAGGGTGCTAGTGAGGGGTGTCCAGTCCCATTCTCTGAGGTGGGCCTTGAGAAAGGCCAGTTTACCAGGCCCTAGTTTGCGTTGTGTAGTAATTTTGGGAGCGGTTTTGAGGGGTGGTACCAGGCCAGTTGCAGAGTACTGGAGAGTGGTTGCTTAGGGTGTCGGAGAGGACTTGGGTGCTTATTTTGTGTGGGTGGTTTGTGAAAACTAGGTCTAGTAGGGTGGATTTCCCCGTGTGGGCGTGTAGCCAGGTGGGGGTTTTGATGACCTGTGTGAGATCGAGGGCAGCAGCCTTGTTTATGTAAGGGGTGGCTGTTTTGGCCAGCCAATTTATGTTGAAATACCCCAGTAGTATTTTTTCTTGTGTTGGGGGTAGGGTGGCGAGATAGGACATGATGGCTTGGAAGGCTAGCTTCTTGTCTCTGGGGGGGGGGGACATTGGCCGTGGTGAGGAGGAGGGGGGACGTAGACCTACCTAGTGTTATTTTTAGGGTGAGGGCCTGGGCCCTGGATGTTGGCATGGGCTGGGGAAGTAGGTGGCCAGTGAGGGAGTCTTTGAGGTAGGCAGCACAGCCACCCCCTTGCTTTCCCATACGGTCGGAGCGATAAAGGCAGTATCCAGGGAGGTTAACTGCTGAGTCGAGGACAGGGGAGAGCCAGGTTTCACTCAGGGCAATGATGTCTGGGTTGTTCTGGAGTACCTAGCTATGAAAGGAGTCCCATTTTTTATGCAGGCTGCAAATGTTTAGTGAGGCGATGCACAAGCCATTTCCAGGTGATGGGTGGGATGGTGGGGAAATTTGGGGTCCAAGGTTTGGGTGGATATTACCTGTCAGAAGAAGAAGAAGAATGAGAGACCTAAGTCGGTTGCAGTTTGTTCAAGTAGTAGGTCTTCGGCATTTCTGCTGTGTGCGGCCGATGGTGGGTATTGGAAACGGGGTGGGGAGTTGCTGCGTTGCAGATGTGGAGGGAGGTTGGCAGGAGAAAGGGGGCTCCAGTGGGTTTTGCCGTGGGAGATGACATCCAGGGTGCGGGAGGTGTCTGTGTATGCGTTGTAATGGAGGGGTTTGTTGGTTAGATTTTGTAGTGGCTGGGTGTGCAGATGCAGTGGGGGCAGGGCAGGAAGTGACAGCCAGGATGCTGACGGAGGGTTTAAATATTGTTCCCCAATTTCACGTTTTGACTGGGGGGCGAAGGTGCTTGAGGGAAGTGCAGGAGTAGAGTGATGAGGGTAAGTAGGAGCATGGTAGGGTAGAGAGTGAGGAGGTAAGGGACCGGGCTGGAAAGAAGGGAAAAAAGGTGAAGGGGCCTCTAGTGGTGGAAGATGATAAGCTGCAGATGGGAAAGTGGCCTGATAGGTTATTGCATGATCATGTGATCAGAAATCAACCTATATATTGGGATGCCGACCAAGGGTGGTGGTGGGGGCAGTGGGCGCTGGGCAAAGCCAACTTTGAGCAGAAAGGTCCCGATCAGACAGGCTGGAGTTAACTACCTGGATGTTTGATTCTGGTAGCGGAGCTGTGGTGAAGGGCTATGCCTTGCAGCCCTCTTCACGCGGTGAGCTGTGGGGAAGAGAGGAAAACACAGTGAGTTAATAGGGCTCAGGAGGTGTTTTTCATCCTGTGAGGGGTGGGGGATACCTGCAGTTTCAGTTTACTTTTAATGCCAATCAGGATTAATTTCAAAGTGGGACAGCAGTGAGAGGCTTACAGGACGATTTTTTTTCTTTTGCAGTTTCAAATGGCCACTGGTAAGTGGAGTAACCATGGCAACTGCAGGTGCTTACGTTTGTTCTTCAGGTAACAACTGGGCAGTGCAGAGGCTTAAGTCAGTTAAAAAATCACCAGATAACTATTACATGCAATAAAGGCAACAGTTTGACCAAAAAAAAAAAAAGTTTTAAAGGGAAAGTAATCTATTGTAAGTAGCGGTCTGTAGGCAGAGGCAAAGCTACACCACTGGCTGAGGCAACACTTTTTAAAACAAATAAAACTATCTCCACTGTTGGGCTGATATAATATAGAGCCTCTTAAAAGGGCGCCAAGAAAATTCAGATTGAAAAAGCCAGTGTTGAGCAGAAAAAGGTCCTGATCAGGCAAGCTGTGGAGTTAACTACCTGGTTGTTTGATTCCGGTAACGGAGCTGTGGGGGAGGGCTATGCCTTGCAGCCCTCTCGACCGCTGGTGAGCTGGGCATTTGATTCTGGTAACGGCGCTGTGGGGGAGGGCTATGCCTTGCAGCCCTCCCGACTGCCGGTGAGCTGGGCATTTGATTCCGGTAACAGAGCTGTGGAGGAGGGCTATCCCTTGCAGCCCTTGCGACCACCGGTTTCCCTTCATTTAGTCGCATCCATCAGGTTATGTGTGTCTGAATTAGTCACTCATTTTATTGTGTAATGCTATTGTTGTTTGCTACCACTGACATAAGCACGGATTGCTAACTTTGATTACGAATACCACCCCCAAGAAATAAGTATATAACTGTTTGCTTTGTGTATCTCATGTGACAGCCCCTTGACAAACCAAGCTTAGTAATGTTCTCATAACAGCACTGTACTGAGAACCGATTCCTGTGGCACCATGCTTGTCATCCTACCTATTTCTGATGGAACCCTGTTAACCACAACCATCTGCATTCTATTCCATAGCCAAGTGTCCAACACAGTTTCAAAACCTTGTGACCCAAACCTGGACTGCCCAGCCAGTTCACAGGTCCCATATGTGGAACAGTGTTGAAAGCATTGCTGAAGTCAAGGCAGGTCACATTCCACGCCTCCGCCCTGATCCACTTCACTAGTGACCCCCCCAGACAAAGGTATGTACTACTTGACATAATTATCCTGATGTGACTCCATGTTGCCTCTGATCTTGTGCTCCTCTTTATTCAAGCTGCTTTACTTTAGAAGGGATTACATAGTGCTGCACAGTTCTGGGGTCAGGTTATTTGGTCTATAGTTCCAGCCCTTCCTGCTCCAACATTTGTGGTGAGGGACCACATCAGCACTGTTCCATGCCTCTAGACCCACTTCTGTTCTCAGGAACTGGTTGTGCTGATGCTTGTCACCTCACTCACGATGGAGGGGCTTTAAGCTTCATGCTAGCTACATGCAAGGTGCTGTACACGGATTACTGTAATGGGCAAACCACAATTTATTCAGCTTTTGTTTACCGGGTAAATACACTAGACAAATATTATGCCTATTTTCAGGAACGACCAGGGAGAGTACAACATAATGGCACAAAGACAATACATCAAGTACAAGCTGTCAGCATGGGCGTAATGGTACGGAGACAACATATCAAGTACTAATTGACATCCTGAGCAATAAAAGAGGAAATACTAAGGACATATCCGCATAATAACAAGGCACGGAGAGGAAATACAGTTGTCACAATTTTACAGAGAGGTAGGAAGCAAAGGTATAATAGGCATATTAAAGAAGTAGAAAGCAGTGGTACAGCTTATAGTCATTAGGTCACGATCGTGATGAGTCAGTAACACATGTTGGACACTAAGAGGCCCTAGGGAGGCTGGAACAGTCACAGGCTGAGGCTTGTTTCAAGTAATCCCACATGGATTTTCGGAGGCACTGATGGGAGGAGGCCAGGCGAACAGACTCAGGGAGTGAGTTCCAGAGTTTGGACGCACACACAGTGAAGTCCCTAGCTCCCATGAGGGTTCTCGTGGCAGGGACTTTGAGCAACCGCTGGGCTTGAGACCTAAGCGAGTAAGGGAAAACTCAGCTGGAGGAAGGAGCTGGGCCAGTCCCGATGGAGTACCCATGCTGATCAGCTTGCCCGTGAGGCATCCTACCCTAAAGTGCAGGTATGTGGCTGGAGAGAGCCGCCTGAGTTTATTATAGAGCTCACTGCAATGGGGGAGACAGGCAGCCGCCAGGGGCAAAACGACAGATGTTATTGTATGCAGTATGCCACCTGATGAGATGAGGCTTCATGGAGCAAGCGAAGATATGCATTCCATAGCCAAGGGAATGCAGAACCACTTTTCACTGACACACAGGCAGTGTCACTATATGTCCCTGTCCAGCAGTGGTTGTAGGAAATTTGCCAGTCTTGAGTCTGTCACAAGTTACAGGTTGTGAGGGGAATCCCTTTATCCACCCCCCCAAAAGGACATGGCTTGTAACGAGCTATTACAGCTCAGTATGCTTTTCCCGGTGAACAGTTTCATAGAACTAAAGACACAGCACCACACAGCTAGCCTACACACAGACTGCTGCACTCCTGTGACAGCCTTTTCTACATCATAACTGAACACTGTGCAGCAGTAACAGCAGTGGAATAATGGTAGTGTCACTCTATAGAACTCCACAATTACAAGTGATCATAATATATCCATTCCATTCTGTCACCTGACTTGTATCGGGCACTGATCTGGCTTTTCAGGAAAAGGACCATACTGCCTGTCTGGTACAGTATGCCTGCAAATTCCACTGGTCCACATTGTGGACCAATAGGTTACTGCTCATACTATATGCTGTCATTTGGTGGGTGGCTGTGCGGTATGTGGGTGGGTTGCAGCCAGCCTGTCGATGACTGGGGAGCTGGGTGGGGTTACCAATGGACCACCAGGGCGATGCAGGTTACAACTTAAGCAGTGGTCGGGATTCGGGTGGGATGGGGGATCCACTGGACCACCAGGGATTTTTCATTACTGCAGACGACGGCAATCGGGACCGGGATGGGAAGGGGGTACCGCTAGACTACCAGAGCTTATTGTTTATGTACAAATACCTGCAGTCAGGTTACTGGAGGGAGGGTGGATTCTGCTGGATCATAAGGGCTTGTTCCATAATACTTTTTACCGCAATCACAGTTACAAGGCTGGGGGTGTCCCGGGACCCTCTCGGTACACACTGCATTCTGTGTAGGGTGCCAGGTGCATTTTACTTTGGCTGCCCTGTGCATCTCATTCAAATGAGGCCATAATGACATGCAAATGGCCCCTTTGCACCTTACATTCATTATGGCTTCTTTTCCATGACCAGTTCTGAATATCGTGGCTGCTGCTACGCCTAATGTAACTACGGTTGTGCTGGAGCATTCCCAGTCCTCCCTGTCTGGGGAATACACCGGCTCATTATATATGCACCACGCACATTCTGTGCCATTTTTGAAGTTGGTGCATCACCTTTGAATATCACTCTGTCCTGGCATCTGCGCAACTCAGATGCGCTGTACCCCCACTTGCGCCATTGCCTGGTGCAGTCTGAATATCGGCCCCTATATCTCAGTTTGGTTCCTCTATCCTTAAATTATCACACATTGAGCATGTGGTATTTCAGACAGTTACTTCTTTTTTTTTTGTAACCTGAAAATGGCAAGTGTACAGGGAAATATAAAGGACTGACTTCTTATGAGCTGGTGTTTTAGCACAGGTACTCTGGTATCACTCCGTTTTTATTTTTGTTTGCCAGAGGACAGCACTGCAATACTGCAAGTAAGCACTAGTCTATGCTTTTTCAGTATTAGTTTACCAGCTGCAGCTTTCTGCAGCTGTTTATTTTTTGTGTTCTTGGTGGTTACAGTTAGTGCCAAGAGGTCGTTTCAAAACAGCAGTTTCAGAATGACTTCAGAAATAGATTTAAATAGCTATGGGGACTTAACTTGCTCCTGCACCTTTTATGTAGTTCTTTCTGTAACTTCTTTTGATTTTACTGGATGCAAAACCAAAATTTCTAATGGCTTCCTGTTACGAAACATCAAGAACTGCAGCACTGAGAGCACTGTTCCCTTAATGTATCTACCACGACTGACTGAGGAAGAGCTACTAGAATAATTACGTTAGCTGAGTTAATAATAAAGTAGGTAGTGGCACGGGGAAAACATGCAGACTCGAAAGATTAGCCAGCTACACAGTCAGTCAACCAATCAGTCAATTTCATCACTCAATTAGATGATCTATTCAGTTTGTGCTCTCCTTAATAGGAAGCTAAGACTCAAAAAACAAGACTTAATTGAATTCAGGCTTTCAGAAATGTAATAAAAGCAGTGAGTTGAGTCTAAGTGAGTTTTATGAATCAAGTTTAACTAAATGTACAGGCGAAATGTGTGGGAAATTTGATTACTTTCACCCACTTCACTTAATTACACTTTTGTACCTTGTATCAATTGTTTTGCTTTATAAACATAGAAACATAGAAGTTGACGGCAGATAAGGACCGCAAGGCCCATCCAGTCTGCCCATTTCTTTTTCTACCTTATAAATGTGCCTTCGGCCTTTGCCCTGTCAGTGACCTATCTATTCATAGTCATTTGTATTGCTCTCTTATGCCTATCCCATGCCTGTTTGAAGCCCTGCACTGTATTCATAGCCACCACTTCTTGTGGTAAGCCATTCCATGCATCCACCACTCTTTGTGTGAAAAAGAATTTCCTCACATTCCCCCTTAATCGGCCTCCTCTAATCTCATGCTGTCCTCTTGTCCTGCTATTTTTCTTATATTTAAACATGTTAGACTCTTTCACCTTGTTTATGCCCTTAAGGTGTTTGAATGCCTCATCATATCACCTCTCTCCCTCCTTTGCTCAAGGGTATACATATTGAGCTCCGTTAATCTGTCCTGATATGTCTTCTGATGCAGTCCCTGCACCATTTTGTTGCCCTTCTCTGGACTGCCTCAATTTGGTTAATGTCCTTGTGAAGGTGTGGCCTCAATACTGCACGAGTACTCCAGATGGGGCCTAACCAGTGTCTTGTACAGAGGGATTATTACCTCCCTCTTACGACTTGTGATACCCTACTAATACACCCTAACACCCCCCTAGCCTTACCTACTGCTTTAGAGGTCTGCTTGATGATTTTAGGTCATCAGTGATGATGATCCCAAGTCTCTTTCTTCCTTTGTGACTGCTAGCAACCCCTCCCAGCCTATAGGTGGCTTCAGGTTTCTCTTCCCATGTGCGCTGATTTTGCACCTCTTGCATTAAATCCCAGTTGCCACTCTTCTGACCATTCTCAAGGGTTTATCCAGATCTCTTCTCATTCTGCCCACCCCATCTGGATTATCTACTCTGTTGCAGATCTTGGTGTCATCTGCAAACAGACAAGCCTTACCCTCTAGTCCATCTACGAGGTCACTAATGAAGATGTTGAAGAGGACTGGCCCCAGGACTGATCCCTGAAGTACCCACTTGTGACTTGCATCTCTTCTGACTGTATACCATTTACCACTACTCTCTGTTTTCTGCCCGTCAACCAGTTTGCCACCCAGTTGACCAACTGACCCACCCACGAGCCTACCCAGCTTATTTATCAATCTTCTATGTGGAACAGTGTCAGAAGCTTTGCTGAAGTCAAGGTAGGCGACATCAACTGCTCCCCTTGGTCCACACACTCTGGTTACCCAGTCAAAGAAATCTGAGATTAGTTTGACAGGACTTTCCTTTGTAAACCCATGCTGTCTTTGATCCTGTGCCCCTATGGATTCCAGGTGTTGCACTATCCTTTCCTTAAGGAGTGCCTCCATAATCTTGCCACTACTGAGGTAAGACTGACCGGTCTGTAGTTCCCGCCTCCTCCCTGCTACCAGTTTTGGGCGGATCACATGAGCCCTTCTCCAGTCTTCTGGGACCTCTCCTGTGCTCAGAGACTCACTAAACAATTCTGCTAATGGCTCTGCTAGTTCCTCCTTTAGCTCCTTAAGTACCCTGGGATGTATGCCATCAGGTCCCATTGCCTTATCCACCCTGAGCTTAGCAAGCTCTTGTAGGACCCTTTCTTTTGTGAAGGAGTAGTGCTCACCTCCCTCCCCTGTGTCCATGATGCTGAGCTGTGGGCCCTGCCTACCTTCTCTTCAGTAAATACTGAGCAAAAGTATCTAGGATAGATGCCTTTACAGGGTCCTCCTCCTCACATGCTCCTTTTCTCCATTAAGCTTAGCAATACCCCTCTGGCTTTCTCCTTTCACTAATGTATCTATAGAAAGTCTTGTCACCTTCTTTACTGTTCGTGCTAGTGTTTCCTCAGTTTGGGACTTTGCCTGCCTTACTGCCTTACCTGCTTCCCTTAGGGCAGTTTGGTATGCCTCCTATCTTCATCCCGCTGTGTTCCTTATATTTCCTGAAGGCCAGCCTTTTGGCTCTGACCTTTCTGCTACTGTATTTGAGAACCAAAGTGGTTTCCTTCTTCTTTGCACTTCCTTTTCTGTCTAACACAATGGGATGTTGCTTCAAGTATTGCATCCTTAATGCTTGCCCACTTTGCCTGTACCCCTCACCTGTGTTTCTTTTGCCAGGCTAGCTTAACTCTGTAGGCCATCTTATCAAAGTCAGCTCCTCTGAAGTCCCATATTTTTGCCTTGGAATGGGATGATTTAGATTTAGTAGCCAAACTGAACCATACCATGTGATGGTCACTGGCCCCCGGTGACCTTCTACCTGAGATCTGTGATCCCTTTTTTGTTAGTCAGTACTAGATCTAGGATAGCCCTGTCTCTTGTGGGTTGCTGTACCAGTTGTTTGAGGCCCTCCCCCTGCAGGGAATCCACTATGAGTCTAGTTCTGGGTAAAGAATACATTGAAATGCCAATTTTATGTATGTAGATGTCAGAGATGTCTCGATAATCTAGTATCACCTTCAAGCAGTGGCGCAAAATTACATAAGCACAAAACAGCAGCACATCTAAAACTGTTAAAACTATTGAAGCACCTTTTAAATACTACATAAATGCCTCAGAAAAATAAGGATATTAAAATAAACTACTGTGATAATCCTTAAATACATCAAGATATTGAGACATTGATAAAGCGGTAAGAATATTTATAAAGTATCGGGAGAAAAGGACAAGAGATAAAAAAAAAAAAAATCACTACTAAGAGCTAATGTTTATTAAATGTGAAATGTAAATAAAATGAACAATATAAACATGCCGTCATTTAGTCTCTCCTGTTATGGCATATTCACATTCACAGTACAGTTCAGTAAAGTTTGGTAAAATTCTATCTGTGTTTAGACCATGAGAAAGTCTGTAGATTAAAAGACTGGCCTTTATCTAAAAAAAAAAAAAAATTAGCTGCCAAGGCTCGACAGTCACCAGGCTCATACTGGACCTTACACCTTGGCTTGGCACAAGGCTTCAAGCCTCATAGCTGCTGGGCTTCAAGACTTAAAATTGCCTGGTGTGCGGTCTCACCACCTCATTTCATAGACCAGGTAAAATTTAACAATGCTTGTTCGCTCTTCGGATGAGACATTAACCGAGGTCCCATCTGCCTGGATTGGTGGTAGTTCAGGTGGATGTTAAAGATCCCATGGCACTTATCGAAAAAAGTAGGGGAATTTCCCCAGTGTCCTGGCCAAATTTCTCTCATTCACCATAGATACCACCAACAGCTTAATCTGGTTCAAGGTCAGTTGGCATTCATCTGTATCCCCTGCCCGGTGGTGCATGAAAATAGACAGGATTTCAATGTCTAGTGCACTTACCCTGTCAACAAAAAATAAAGGAAAAAAAGTGCATAAAACAGCATGAAGGAGTGCAGGTTGTCAGCATAAAGAGGAAGAAATGAAACGAAAGGATGCTGAGCCCTCTCTCCTAGTATGGCAACAATGACATACATTTTATTGGGTATAGGAAAGCATTTCAGTGACTCTACCACTTGCTCCTCTGAGGTCCTCTGCAGTGGAATGTGGGCATTGACGACAACCAGCATGGGATCCTCCAACTCCACATTCGATCTCAATAATTAGTAGGCTAATGAAAACATTTCCTGGGTGTTACATCTGTTACACTAACACTACAGCTAATGCTAGAGCTTATGCTTACATTAAAACTAATGTTTATAGTACAGTTTGCACTTATTCTCCAGCTTATGCTTGCACTAAACCTAATGCTGCAGCTTATGCTACAACTTATGTTAATGTTACTGCTTATACTAATGCTACAGCTAACGTTAAAGCTAATGCTACATCATTCACTAATGCTACATCTTATGCTAATGCTACAGCTTATGCTAATGCTACAGCTAAGTCACAGTAGTGCAACAGCTAAGCTAATGCTAATGCTACAGCTATGCTGAGGCTGCAACAAAGCTAACACTACAGCTAATGCTAGCGCTACAACTACACTAACAGCCATAACACCCAGGACATTTTTTTAAACTTTATTAGTTTAGAATAGACAGTCATAAAAGTGTCTGGAGACAGTACATAAGAATAAAACATAAAGGAAATACCACAGGAAGGTGCCACCCCTCTTAATGCACACAATATCAAATGAATACTTTGGACTGTTTCAGGTAGATACAGCTTTAGGAGGCTATCAGTAAAAACAATTTAATCAAAAATAGTCCCTTGTATATATTGCTGTTGTTTAAGCCCATGAGCTGCATGATATAGTGGGATGATTTAGAAGTCCATGTGGCTTACAAACATCTTCTCCCTTCTGAGAGAAAGACAAAAAACATGTAGAAACAATTTGGGTACCTTATAGGTAACAACCACCGTAAATGTCTAAACAAACCATCCTCTTCTGTACTAATGTCTGAATCTCTGGCAACTTTGACATGCTACAAACTGAAATGGCTATAAAAATATTGTTTAGAGGCAATAAGTACTACTTAAACCCCATCAACAGCATGGAAAAAACTTTTCTGCACCCAGACTTGAGCATAAATTAAAACTGGTATCTTAAGACATTTCTACAGGAAGCCTTACTGGCTTAATAAATCCTATATAATAAACACATTTATTAAATGTTCTGGAACCTAAACAGTTCTTCACAAATCCTCTGTTCTACAAGTGATCCAGCATGCCTTCACCAGGCCACGGACCACACAGTTCCGGAACCTAAGCAGTACTTCAGAAATCCTCTGTACTGAAGGGATCCAGGTGCCTTGACCAGGCCATGGACCCCGCAGTGTCTGGAACCTAACCAGTTCTTCAGAAATCCGCTGTACTGCAAGGTATCCAGCGTGCCTTGACCAGGCCACGGACCTTGCAATTTCTGGAACCTAAACAGCTTTTCAGAAATCGGCTGTACCACTAGGGATCCAGTGTGCTTTACCAGGCCATGGACCCTTGATTTCTGGAACCCAAACATTTTTTCAGAAATCTTCTGTACTGCAAGGGATCCAGCATGTCTTACCAGGCCAGGGACCTCATGGTTTCTGGAAGCTAAACGGTTTTTCAGGAATCCTGTGTACCGCAAGGGATCCAGCGTGCCTTGACCAGGCCACGGACCCCTCAATTTCTGGAACCTAAACAGTTATTCAGAAATCCTCCTTCCTGCAAGGGATCCAGTGTGCCTTCACCAGGCCACGACCCTGCTATTTTTGGAACCTAAACAGTTCTTAAGAAATCCGCTGTACTGCAAGGTATCCAGCATGCCTTGACCAGTCCACGGACCCCGTGATTTCTGCAGCCTAACCAGTTCTTCAGAAATCCTCTGTACTGCAAGGGGTCCAGCGTGCCTTGACCTGTGGATGAAAAGACAGTCCTTTTTTTTTTTTTTAAACCGTAGCTGCCAAGGCTTGACAGTCACCAGGCTCATACTGGAGCGTACACTGAAGCAAGATCGCCTTGGCTTGCTGCTCAAAGCTTCAGGCTTCATAGCTGCTGGGCTTCATGACTTTAAATTGTCTGGTATGCGGTCCTGCCACCTCATTTCATAGACCGGGTAAAATTTAACAATGCTTGTTCGTCTTTCGGATGAGACGTTAAACCGAGGTCCCATCTGCCTGGATTGGTGGTAGTTCAGGTGGATGTTAAAGATCCCATGGCGCTTATCGAAAAGAGTAGGGGAATTTCCCCGGTGTCCTGGCCAAATTTCTCTCATTCACTAAAAATACCACCAACAGCTCAATCTGGTTCATGGTCAGTTGGCATTCATCTGTATCCCCTTCCCCTGGGTCGTGCATGAAAATAGACAGGATTTCAATGTCTAGTGCACTTACCCGGTCAACAAAAAATAAAATAAAAAAAAAGCATAAAACAGCATGAAGGAATGCAGGTTGTCAGCACAAAGGTGAAGAAATGAGACAAAAGGATGCTGAACCCTCTCTCCTAGTATGGCAACCATGACATTCATTTAATTGGGTAGAGGAAAGCGTTTCAGTGACTCTGAACCACTTGCTCCTCTGAGGTCCTCTGCAGTAGAATGTGGGCATTGACGACAACCAGCATGGAATCCTCCAGCTCCACATTCGATCTCAATAATTAGTAGGCTAATGAAAACATTTCCTGGGTGTTACATCTGTTACACTAACACTACAGCTAATGCTAGAGCTTATGCTTACATTAAAACTAATGTTTATTGTACAGTTTTCCTTTATGCTGCTGCTCATGCTTACGCTACAGCTTACGCTTGCACTAAACCTAATGCTGCAGCTTATGCTACAACTTACGCTAATGTTACAACTTACTACGTATCCAAGCGTAACGCTACAGCTAATGCTACATCATTCACTAACACTACGTCTTAGGCTAATGCTAATGCTACAGCTAAGCTAATGCTAATGCTACAGCTAATGCCAATGCTACAACAAAGGTAACACTACAACTAACGCTAGTGCTATAACTACACCAACAGACGTAACACCCATGACATTTCTTTTAAACTTTATTAGTTTAGAATAGACAGACAATCATAAAAGTGGCTGGAGACAGTACATAAGGATAAAACATAACGGACTGAGCATAAATTAAAACTGGTGTCTTAAGGCATTTCAGAAGCCTTACTGGCTTAATAAATCCCCATAGAATAAACAACATTTATTAAATGTTCTGGAACCTAAACTGTTGTTCTGAGAATTCAATGGGTCTAGGAGGCCTGAACTATCTGCAAAACTGATGATACAAAGACAAAATCTATCCTCGTCCGAAGAGTACCTCAGAGTACCTCTAAAGTAAGTGAATCCACCCGTAGGGTAACGTAAGCATCTATTAAATGAGCCGTAGACACTACCTTATGTAAAGCAACCAAATCACAAAACATTTTATCCGTTTTGAGACCCCTATCATTAGTAGATAATGCACAATTGAAATCACCTAACCAAATAACCAGTTAGGAAGTATGTAAGTATGGCTGGACCTCTTTAAAAAGGGCTACCCGTTGAGCTTTTGTTTGTGGGGCATAAACAGTAATGATCTGAAATCTAGCTGTAGAAATAGAAATGTCTAAACATAGTGCCCTCCCAGGTGAATGTCCACCAATCTGGAAACAAAAAACGCAGAATTGAAAAACAATATACCTAAACCATCACAGGGTTCCTCCCCTATAGACCAGAATGATGGCCCTAAAGTCCAGTCATAAGAAGCATGTTTTAGTTCCTGAGAGGCCCTCAGTCGGACGTCTTGCAAACAAAGAACGTCCAAGTCAAAAGTTTTAAGGAGAGAAAGAAAACCAACACATTTCTTCACTCCCTTCAAACCATTGACATTTAAAGTAGAAATATTTAAAGAAGACATATCGGGAAATGGAGGGGTAGGTCAAAACAATAAAGTGACAAAGCGAGCACCTCAGAGGGTTTACCAGTTGCCGTCCGTCTAGTTCATTTGTAATGGAATCATCAAATCTAGTTTCAAGAATCTGTGTTAGAAACAACCGACGAAGTGTCGGTGTCCTCTCCAGAATCCCCACCAGCATCTTCCTCAAGTGGGGACAAAATATTCCATCTAACCTATGGTCTCTCTGGACAAGGGTATTAGGAGGGGTTTAACTTCTGGTATAGTCTTGCCACGCCTATTCCGTTTCCTAGGTTGCAATCTTAAATGGGGTCTCAGCTGGGGTTGCATATGACCCACAGACTCCCTACAAGCAAATCCCCAGAATGAACAGGAAGGAAGGCATAGAAATGTCCACCACGGTATCAGGGAGGTAACATCCATTGTATCAATTGGACTAGCAGGATGAGGGCAGCCTGGGCAGGGAAGCGAACACAGTCAGCCTGCTGCAACGTCTTGTCGATTTCCGAGACAAAGACGCTGTGCTTGAGTAATAAGTCCGTCATGTGAAGGACAGTCAGTTCTATCGTGCAAGGCCCAAGGACACGCCCATAGGCATGACCAGTCTGTTCACAAGATGGCATCTAAAAGATTCAGACAGGCAGTGGCCAAGTGCCCATACTCCAAACAGTGATTACACTTGAGGTGTCACAGGCAGAACTTAAATGGAGATGAGACCCACATTTAAAACATGATCTAGGTTGCCCAGCATAAAAGATGGACCCTGATCTTTCCCAAGAAAAATACACTAGGGAAGTGGACTTGACCAGAATTAGTACCAAAAGTTTTACTTTAACCCTCAACTGCCATCCCAGATCTTTTTACTGTCAAGTGTGGGAGTAAGCCTCCCCAAAATATAGCGATTCTTATGTAACAAAATAGGATGTCTTCAATATTGACACCTTCGTTCTTAAATAGAATAGTTATGTTTTTAATCAAGGGTTTAGTGAGTGGAATGGCTGGAAATGGGACCCATAAAGGGTCAGACTTAAGGTTCTCATATTGTCCCCAAAACCTGTCAAGATTGGAGACATGTTTGAAGCTGATATCATAGTTCCCATTCCCTAAAGAAATTAATGCAAACATTTCTGACGAAAAATATTTCATAGACTGTTTTAGTAAAGTCCTATTTATAAACAACCTAACTGGCGGTTGTTCTAATCCCCCCCCCCATATAGCAAGTGAACTGCATTCCTCCGAGGAGCCGGCTTCCCAGTCTGCTGAAATAAATCAGCTAACCGAAACAAGGAAGTTTTATGGGGCAAACCCTGAGCATCATCCCTTGTAACCAAGCTAAACCCCCTCTCAACAGCAGTTGGTAAACCCTTATCCTGAACAACTGGTGAGGCAGAACTATCAATAGGAGAAACAGAAACATTAGATAATACAACAGTAGAAGTACCCCAGGGTTTGGTGGAACTCAGTGAAGAATCGTCATTGGTGGCCACAGTAACAGAAGTAGTACACATTTTCAAAAGGGAGGATCTGTGGGATCCGAGGTCCAGTGACCCGGCGTCCCTGATATCCAACCAGCCTCAGACAAAGCTCTTTGGTGACCAGGATTCATTATGTGTGTAGGGGTTCAGAGGCTAAATCTCCCATTTCCTGAGTGTTTTCGATCCAAAAAGAAAACGCCTGCCCAGTATCAACCGGAAGAACAGAAAGCAGCAGACGGGTTTGAGACCAACCTCGTCATTCCCAGCCTAGTTTTTTTGGAGTGTGAGTCCAGTGCAGCAGGAACATCCGAAACGACCTGCGACGGTGAGCCTCCGGCCAGAACACCCATCGTAGCATCAGCAACTCGAGAATCTGGTGCCTCTGTGGGAGGAAGCACAGCCACCTCCTGTTCGACGTCTGATCTGAACACTGATCCTTTCCGGTCCGAAACATTCTGGGCCCCCTGAGGAAACTCCTGTAGCACCTTGAGTTCCGCCTCGACAACTGCACTTCTCGCCATCAACTCCTGATGGCAACGCAAAAGCTCCAGCCAACGAGAACAGACAGACCCAGCTGGGAACTCTTCCATAGGAATTCCCGCATCCGAAACAGGCCCGCTGAAGTGGGTGTAGTTTCATTCGACACAACCAAATCTTGTCCTTGAGAAAAAAATAGCAATGGCCATTTCCACATCTAAGGCCTCCTGCATAGACAGGACAGGAGCAGAGGCCAGAGCTCCAGTCCCAGAGACATCCTTCCTCTCTGCCACTCCCGGAGAAGTGGCCATCTCTCCCAGACGGCCCGCAAGCCCCCAATGGAGAGTAGGGGAATTTCCCCAGTGTCCTGACCAGATTTCTGTCATTCACTAAAAATACCACCAACAGCTTAGTCTGGTTCAAGGTCAGTTGGCATTCATCTGTATCCCCTTCCCCCAGGTCGAGCATGAAAATATGCAGGATTTGTCTCTCTAGTGCACTTACCCGGTCAACAAACAATAAAGAAAAAAAAAAAAGCATAAAAGAGCATGAAGGAGTGCAGGTTGTCAGCACAAAGAGGAAGAAATGAGACAAAAGGATGCTGAACCCTCTCTCCTAGTATGGCAACAATGACATACATTTTATTGGGTAGAGGAAAGCGTTTCAGTGGCTCTGTACCACTTGCTCCTCTGAGGTCCTCTGCAGTAGAATGTGGGCATTGACGACAACCAGCATGCAATCCTCCAGCTCCACATTCCATCTCAATAATTATTAAGATAATAAAAACATTTCCTGGGTGTTACACTAACACTACAGCTAATGCTAGGGTTTATGCTTACATTAAAACTGTTTATAGTACAGTTTGTGCTTATGCTACAGCTTACACTTGCACTTGCACTAAACCTAATGCTGCAGCTTATGCTACAATTTACACTAATGTTATAGCTTATGCTAATGCTACAGCTGACGTTACAGCTAATGCTACATCATTCACTAATGCTACATCTTATGCTGATGCTACAGCTAAGTCACAGTAGTGCTACGGCTAAGCTAATGCAACAGCTAATGCCAATGCTACAGTTAAGCTAATGCTACAGCTATGCTGAGGCTACAACAAAGGTAACACTACAGCTAATGCTAGCGCTACAACTACACTAACAGACATAACACCCAGGACACTTTTTTTAAACTTTATTAGTGTGGAATAGACATACAGTCATAAAAGTCTCTGGAGACAGTACATAAGGATAAAACATAAGGGAAATACCACAGGAAGGTGCCACCCCTCTTAATACACACAATTTAAAATGAACACTTTGTACTGTTTCAATTAGATACAGCTTCAGGAGGCTATCAGTAAAAACAACTTAATCAAAAATAGTCCCTTGTATATATTGCTGTTGTTTAAACTCATAAGCTGCATGATATAGTGGGATGATTTAGAAGTCCTTTTGGCTTACAAACATCTTCTCCCTCCTGAGAGAAAGACAAAAAAACATGTAGAAGCAATTTAGGTACCCTATAGGCAGAGCCCCTGGTATTCTGCGGCAGAATTTTCTAATTTCTGCGATAGGGCTTCTTGACTTCTGCAGCAGCATTTTCTGATTTCTGCGGCACGATTTATTCATTTCTCTGGCAGAATGCAGTCCTGTCATTGGCTAAATATGATGTGATGTCATCGATGACATCATATGCTGAGCATAGAGGAGGGGCTTCAGGATAAACGAGGTGGGAAAGAAAGCCTGACACTATGGAAAAACAGTATATTTATATGAAAATTCACCAAAAACAATGAATTCTGCGGCATGATGCAAATTCTGCGGCAAATTCCGCAACCGCAGAACCGCAGAATTCCAGGGGCCTTGCCTATAGGTAACAACCACCACAAATGTCTAAACAAGCCACCCTCTTCTGTACTAATATCTGACTCTCTGGCAACTTTGACATGCTACAAACTGAAATGGTTATAAAAATATTGTTCAGCGGCAATAAGTACCCCATAAACCCCATCAACAGCATGGAAAAAAACACTTTTCTGCACCCAGACTTAAGCATAAATTAAAACTGGTATCTTAAGACATTTCTACAGGAAGCCTTACTGGCTTAATAAATCCTCATAGAATTAACACATTTATTAAATGTTCTGGAACTAAACAGTTCTTCAGCAATCCTCTGTACTGCAGGATCCAGTGTGCCTTCACCACCCACGGACCCCGAGTTTCTGGAACCTAAACAGTTCTTCAGAAATCCGCTGTACTGCGGGGATCCAGTATGACTTGACCAGTTCACAGACCCGTGATTTCAGGAACCTAACCAGTTCTTCAGAAATCCTCTACCATGGGATCCAGAGTGCCTTGACCAGGCCATGAACCCCGCGGTTTCTGGAACCTAAACATTTGTTCAGAAATCCGCTGTACTGCAAGGGATCCAGCATGCCTTGACCAGGCCATGGACCCTGCGCTTTATGGAACCTAAACAGTTCTTCAGGAATCCGCTGTACTGCAAGAGATCCAGCGTGTCTTGACCAGGCCACGGACCTCACGATTTCTGGAACCTAAACAGCTTTTCAGAAATCCACTGTACGGCAAGGGATCCAGCGTGCCTTCACCGGGCCACGGACCCTGTGATTTCTGGAACCTAAACAGCTTTTCAGAAATCCGCTGTACCACTAGGGATCCAGCATGCTTGACCAGGCCACGGACCCCTCGATTTCTGGAACCTAAGCAGTTTTTCAGAAATCCTCTGTACTGCAATGGATCCAGTGTGCCTTGACCAGGCCACGGACCCCGCAGTTTCTGGAACCTGAACAGTTCCTCTGAAATCCTCTGTACTGCAAGGGATCCAGCGAGCCTTCACCAGGCCACGGACCCCGTGGTTTCTGGAAGCTAAAGAGTTAGTCAGAAATCCTCTGTTTTTCAAGGGATCCAGCATGCCTTCACTAGGCCACGGACCCCGTGGTTTCTGGAACCTAACCAGTTCTTCAGTAATCCTCTGTACTGCAAGGGATCCAGTGTGCCTTCACCAGGCCACAGACCCTGCAGTTTCTGGAACCTAACCAGTTATTCAGAAATCCTCTGTACCTGGGTCTTGCCTGAAAATAGGCAGGATTTGTATAGTGCACTTACCCGGTCAACAAAAAATTAAAGAAAAGGAAAAAAGCGTAAAAAAGCATGAAGGAGTGCAGGTTGTCAGCACAAAGAGGAAGAAATGGGACATAAGGATGCTGGACCTTCTCTCCTAGTATGGCGACAATGGCATACCTTTCTTGATGAGAGAAAACATTCAGCGACCCTGCGCCCACTTGCCTTTCTGCAGTGGAATCACGGGCATTGACACAACTAGCATGCAATCCTCCTGTCTAACATTCCATCTCAATAATTAGTAAGATAAAACAAAAATTCCTGGGTGTTATATCTGTTACACTAACACTGCAGCTAATGCTAGAACTTGTGCTTACTAAAACTAATGCTTATAGTACAATTTGTGCTTATGCGACAGGCTCATACTTATGCTGCAGTTTAAGCCTTACACTAAACCTAATGCTGCAGCTTAAGCTACGCCACAGCTTATGCTAATGCCAGAGCTAACGCTACAGCTGGTGCTGCAGCATTGACTAACCCTACATCTAGGCTTATGCTGCAGCTTACGCTTCACTAAACCCAATGCTGCAGCTATGCTACTACTTCACGCCACGCTACAGCTTATGCTAATGCCAGAGCTAACGGGCACAGCTGGTGCGCAGCATTGACTAACCCCTGCATCTACGCTAATGCTGCCAGCTATGCCAATGCAACAGCTAAGTCACAGTAGTGCTACAGCCGAAGCTAATGCTACAGCTATGCTAATGCCACAGCTATGCTGAGGCTACAACAAAGCTAACAATACAACTAAAGCTAGCGCTTATGCTTACATTGAAACTAATCTTTATAGTACAGCTCATGCTTATGCTACTGCTCATGCTTATGCTGCAGCTCATGCTATGCTACAGCTTGCTTATGCTCCAGCTGGACGCCACGCTATTGTGCCGGACGCTGCACTAAACCCAATGCTTCAGCTTATGCTACAACTTTCACGCCACGCCACAGCTTATGCTAATGCCAGAGCTAACGCTACAGCTAATGCTACAGCATTCACTACACGCTACATCTCACGCTGATGCTACGCAAGTGCTAATGCAACAGCTAAGTCACAGTAGTGCTACAGCTAAGCTAATGCTAATGCCATTGCTACAGCTAATGCCATTGCTACAGCTAAGCTAATGCTACAGCTAAGCTAATGCTACAGCTGTACTTTTGCCACAGCTATGCTGAGGCTACAACAAAGTTAACACTATAGCTGTGCTAACGCTACAACTACACTAACAGATGTAACACTCAGGACATTTTTTTTAAACTTTATTAGTTTACAATAGACATACAGTCATAAAAGTGTCAAGAGACTGTACATAAGGATAAAACATAAAGGAAATTCCACAGGAAGGTGCCACCCCTCTTAATGCACACAATTTAAAATGAACACTTTGTACTGTTTCAATTAGATACAGCTTTAGGAGGCTATCAGTAAAAACAACTTAATCAAAAATAGTCCCTTATATTGCCGTTGTTTAAGCCAATGAGCTGCATGATATAGTGGGCTGATTTAGAAGTCCATATGGCTTACATACATCTTCTTCCTCCTGAGAGAAAGACATAAAACATGTAGAAACAATTTAGGTACCTTATAGGTAACAGCCTCCATAAATGTCTAAACAAACCACCCTCTTCTGTTCTAATATCTGACTCTCTGGCAACTTTGACATGCTACAAACTGAAATGGTTATAAAAATATTATTCAGAGGCAATAAGTACCCCTTAAACCCCATCAACAGCATGGAAAAAAAAACTTTTCTGCACCAAGACTTGAGCATAAATTAAAACTGGTATCTTAAGACATTTCTACAGGAAGCCTTACTGGCTTAAAAAATCCCCATAGAATAAACACATTTATTAAATGTTCTGGAACCTAAACAGTTGTTCAGAAATCCTCTGTACTGCAAGGGATCCAGTGTGCCTTCACCAGGCCACGGACTCCACGGTTCCTGGAACCCAAACAGTTCTTAAGAAATCTGCTGTACTGCAAGGGATCCAGCATGCATGACCAGGCCACCGACCCCGCGGTTTCTGGAACCTAAGCAGTTATTCAGAAATACGCTGTACTGGAAGGGATCTAGCGTACCTTGATCAGGCCACGGACCTCGCGATTTCTGGATCCTAAGCAGCTTTGCAGAAATCCGCTGTACCACAAGGGATCCAGCGTGCCTTGACCAGGCCATGGACCCTTCGATTTCTGCAACCTAAGCAGTTTTTCAGAAATCCTCTGTACTGCAAGGGATCCGGCGTGCCTTGACCAGGCCACGGATCCCTCAATTTCTCGAACCTAAACAGTTTTTCAGAAATCTTCTGTTCCGCAAGGGATCCAGTGTGTCTTGACCAGGGCTCAGGACCCCTCGATTTCTGGAACCTAAACAGTTTTCAGATATCCTCTGTGTACAAGGGATCCAGTGTGTTCACCAGGCCAAGGACCCCGCCATTTCTGGAACCTAACCAGTTCTTCAGAAATCCTCTGTACTGCAAGGGATCAAGCGTGCTTTGACCAGGCCACAGACCCCACAGTTTCTGGAACATAAACAGTTCTTCCGAAATCCTCTGTACTGCAAGTGATCCAGCATGACTTCACCAGGCCACGGACCCCGCGGTTTCTGAATCCTAAACAGTTCTTCAGAAATCCTCTGTACTGCAAGGGATCCAGTGTGCCTTCACTAGGCCATGGACCCAGTGGTTTCTGGAACCTAACCAGTTCTTCAGAAATCCTCTGTACTGCAAAGTATCCAGTGTGCCTTGACCAGGCCATGGACCCCGCAGTTTCTGGAACCTAACCAGTTCTTCAGAAACCTCTGTACTACAAGGGATCCAGCGTGCCTTGACCAGGCCATGGACCTGCAGTTTCTGGAACCTAAGCAGTTCTTCAGAAATCCTCTGTACTGCAAGATCCAGCATGCCTTCACCACGCCATGGACCCCGCGAGTTTCTGGAACCCAACCAGTTCTTCAGAAACCTCTGTACTGCAAGGGATCAAGCGTGCCTTGACCAGGCCACAGACCCTGCTGTTTCTGGAACGAAACAGTTCTTCAGAAATTCTGCTGTACTGCAGGGATCCGATGTGCCTTGATCTGGCCACGGACCTTGCAATTTCAGGAATCTAAACAACCTTTCAGATATCCATTGTACTGCAAGGGATCCAGCGTGCCTTGACTAGGCCGCGGACCTCACAATTTCTGGAACCTAAGCAGCTTTTCAGAAATCCTCTGTACTGCAAGGGATCCAGCATGCCTTGACCAGGCCACGGACCTTGTGATTTCTGGAACCTAAATAGCTTTTCAGAAGTCCTCTGTACCACAAGGGATCCAGCGTACCTTGACCAGGCCACGGACCCCTAGATTTCTGGAACCTAAACAGCTTTTCAGAAATCCTCTGTACTGCAAGGGATCCAGTGTGCCTTGACCTATGGATTAAAAGACAGTCTTTTTTTTTTTTTTTTTTTAACTTTAGCTGCCATGGCTCGACAGTCACCAGGCACATACTGGAGCTTACACTGGAGCTAGATCACTTTGGCTTGCTGCACAAGGCTTCAAGCTTCATAGCTGCGAGCTTCAAGACCTCAAAATTGTCTTGAATGTCATGATCACTACCTCATTTCATGGACCAAGGAAAATGTAACAATGCTTGCTCATCTTTCCAGATGAGATGTTAAACGAGGTCCCATCTGCCTGGATTGATGGTAGTTTAGGTGGATGATCCCATGGCACTTATCGAAAAGAGTTGGGGAATTTCCCCGGTGTCCTGACCAAATTTCTCTTATTCACTAAAAATACCACCAACAGCTTAATCTGGTTCAAGGTCAGTTGGCATTAATCTGTATCCCCTCCTCTGGGTCATGCATGAAAATAGGCAGGATTTCAATGTCTATTGCCCTTACCCGGTCAATAAAAAAGAAAGAAAAGGGGAAAAAAAAGCATAAAAGAACATGAATGAGTGCGGATTGCCAGCACAAAGTGGAAGAAATGAGACAAAAGAATGCTGAACCCTCTCTCCTAGTATGGCAACAGTGATATACATTTTATTGGGTAGAGGAAAGCGTTTCAGTGACTCTAGTACCACTTGCTCCTCTGTGGTCCTCTGCAGTAGAATGTAGGCGATATCACCAAACCAGCATGCAATCCTCCAGCTCCACATTCCATCTCAATAATTAGTAAGATTATAAAAATACTTTCCTGAGTGTTGCATCTGTTACACTAACATTACAGCTAATACTAGAAACTTATGATTACTAAAACTAAAGTTTATTGTACACTTTAAGCTTATGCTGCAGCTCATGCTTGTGATACAGCTTACACTTACGCTACAGTTTACGCTTGCACTAAACCTAATGCTGCAGCTTATGCTACAACTTGCGCTAATGTTACTGCTTATGCTAATGCTACAGCTAATGTTACTGCTAATGCTGCATCATTCTCTAACGCTACATCTTATGCTAATGCTACAGCTTATGCTAATGCTACAGCTAAGTCACAGTAGTGCTACAGCTAAGCTAATGCTACATCTATGCTAATGCTACAGCTATGCGGATGCTACAACAAAGCTTACAGTACAGCTAATGCTAAGCGCTACATCTACACCAACAGACAACACCAGGACATTTTTTTTAAATTTGTTTATTAAGTTTGCAACAGACAGACAGTCATAAAAGTGTCTGGAACACTTATGTATGGAGTACATAAGGATAAAACATAAAGAAATACAAGGAAGGTGCACCCCTCTTAATACATACAATTAAACGAATACTTTGTACTGTTTCAATTAGATACAACTTAGGGAGCTATCAGTAAAACAATTTAACAAAAAATAGTCCGTAATATTGCTGCTTTAAGCCACAGGCTGCATGATATAGTGGGGCTGATTTAGAAGTCCATATGGCTTACATACATCTTCCTCCTGAGAGAAAGACATAAAACATGTAGAAACAATTTAGGTACCTTATAGGTAACAGCCACCTAAATGTTAAACAAAACCACCATCTTCTGTAACATATATCGACTCTCTGGCAACTTTGACATGCTACAAACTGAAATGGTTATAAAAATATTGTTCAGAGGCAATAAGCAATTCATAAACCCCATCAACAGCATGAAAGAAAAATTTCTGCACCCAGACTTGAGCATAAATTAATTTATTAAAAACTGGTATCTTAAAGACATTTCTACAGGAAGCCTCACTGACAATAAATCCTATAGAACAAACACATTTATTAAATAACAAACTATCCTCATTATGTCCATAAACAAACTCTGGAGGATAAATTTTAGCCAAAATTCAGCTGGATACCTGTCTCTTCACTGATTAATTCAGGTATCATCTTACTCTGATTTATCCTGATCTGATTGACCAAAAAATGGCTCTGTGCCTTGGTGAACAGACATGTTTATGTGCCCATTTACAAGGCTCAGCTGGGTCAGTAAAATGCAGACCCTGCCTTCATTGAGAATCCTCAGACACACTGGAAAAAGCATATTGTGTGGTACCTCTGCCTCTTGTTGAATGTCTCTCTAACCCTATGAATCTCTTCTTTTTTTACCTAGTGGCATAACCTAAATCTTGATAAAGTTGAACCTGGGAGTCATCCTGTAGCAAGGTTCTTTGTTGCCCAATGCCAGGATGAAATCTCAAGGCCAACACCATCAAGGAAAGCAGCTAGGCTCTATGGGTTTCTGATTAAACGACAACCTCTTATAGTGACCCCATAGGCCTTTTGAATAGTAATGCCCTTATCTTTAAATCCTGGCCTCAACTGTTGCTCCAACCAGTCCAGTAAAAAATAGGATAAGGTGATTCCCTTCACTCCTTTCAGGCATGTCCACAATGCAGAGATTAGCCATCCTGGTCTGCTTTTCCAGGGCTTCAAGCCTGGATCTCATGTGAGTGTTCTCCTTAACTAATGTCATTGCAGTACCCAGTGCTGCTTACGTTTCTTGGGACTCCGAGACCTCCGTTTTCATTATTGTGACGTCCGAATCTAAAGTGGTAACTGTGTTTGTTAAAGAGTTGAATTTATCTGAGAGTCAAACACAGTGAAGATCAAATGATTTATTCTGATGTCCAGAGAGTGTAGCATTTTCTTCTCCACTTGTGGCATCTTCTGGATCAGCACAGCCTTGCCTGGACCTCAGAGCAGGTAGTCACAAACACTTTGGCTTTGCTGTTCTTGAGACCCCTTATCCTTCTTTGGATTGCCCATCATTGTTCTCCTATTAGTCCGATAGCTAGAAAAATATTTATACACTGCTGAAGAAACCAAAATGATATTTTAAATACTAAATATACAGCATCTGTGAGGTATGGTATTTCAGGCGTCTGTGATAATGGTCCACTGCACCCCCCCCCAGGATATTTTCTTTATCTTACTGTTTGTTGCCTGTAAAATATTTTAGTTATACATTTATGGGGTTGAATTGAAAATTGCCTCATATTCAGTCTGAGGCCGGGCACTCAGCTAGGGAACCGTAAAGCAATATTTTCCAAATGAGTAAGCTTTTTTTTGTTAAACTTCAAAGGATTGGTCTTTATTAAAAAAATAACCTGTTTTAATAAACAGGGTTAAGACAATTGATATGATTTCCTGAGTCTAGCTAGTGGGACAAAAAATAACCAGGTTTTAATCCACAAAACAGTTGGATCTGTTCTGAAAAGGGTGGTTCACAGGGTGAAGATGGTCCGGCTGTGATGTCTGAGAGATCATGGTCTAATCAACATACCCAGCCAGACCAGGACCCTCGATTCTAGAACAATTCTTCAGAAATCCTCTATACTGCATGGGATCCAGTGCCTTGACCAGGCCCACACACGCGATTTCTGGAACCTAAACAGTTCTTCAAGAAACCTTTTGTAATGAAGTGATCCTGTGTTATGACCAGACCATGGACTCCCGATGGAACTAAATAGTTCTTCAGAATCTCTGTACTGCAAGAATTCAGTGTACTGGACCAGCATGGACCTACAATTTCTGGAACTAAACAGTTAGCAGAAATCACCATACTAAGGATCAATATTCCTTGTCAGGCCACAGACCCTCAATTTATAGTACCTAAACAGTTTTCAGAAATCTCTGTACAAAGGGATCAGGTGCCTTGACAGGCCACACACCTCATGTTTGGAACCTAAGCAGGTCTTCAGAGCTCTGCTACAAGGGATTGGTGTGCCAGCCAGACACGGACCCGATTATGGAACCTAAACAGTTTTCACAAATCAGCTGTGCAAAGGAATCCAGTGCCTTGACAGCTACCCTTATGATTGGAACCTAAACAGTTTTCAGAAATCCTCATGCAAGGATCCCATGCCTTGACCAGGCCACAGACCCGAGCAGTTCTGGAACCTAAACAGCTTTCAAATCTCTGTATGAGGATCCTCGTTCCTTCACCAGGCCATGGATCCTCGATCTCGGATCAAACAGCTTTTCAAATCCTCTGTACTGAAGATGTAGGTTCCTTGAAAAACACACCCACAGTTTCTAGACCAAACAGCTTTCAAAAAATCTCTGTACAAGGGATCCTCGTTCTGACCAGGCCATGAATCCTACGTTCTGAGATCTAAACAGCTTTAGAAATCCTCAACTGCAAAGGATGTGAGTTCCTTGACCAAACCACACCCATAATTTCTGGAACCTAAACAGCTTTCAAAAGCCTCTGTACACAAGGATCCTATACCTTGACCGGAGTAGACCCTAGATTTCTAGAACTAAACAGCTTTTCCGAAATCTCATAAGATCCAGTGTACCTTGAAAGCCCCAGTCCCAGTTTCAAAAACCTAAACAATTCATCAGAAATCCTTTGTACTGAAAATCAGCATGTCTTGACCAGGACACACTTTGAGTTGGAACCTAAACAGTTTCAAAATCTCTGTGCTAAGGATCAACATGCATGACCACACCACAGACAGAAATTTCTGGAACCAACTGTTCTTCAGAAATCTCTGTACCAAAGGGACCAGTGTCTTCACCAGGCAATGGACAGTTACTGGAACAAACAGTTCTTCAGAAATCCTTTGGACTACAAGGATCCGGCATGACCCTTCGGATCCCTAGATTTCTGGAACTAAACAGTTTTCAGGAATCCTCTGTACTGCAGGGATCCTGCATGCCTTAACAAACCAGACAACCCGGTTTTGGAACCAAAAGTTTCAAAATCCTCTGTACTACAAGGATCAAGTGTACCTTGACAAGCCATAGCCCTAATTTTGGAACCTAAACAGCTTTTCAAATCATCTGGACTACAGGGATCAAGGTACCCCAACCAAACATGGACCCCACAATTTCTGGAACCTAAACAGCTTTTCAGAAATCATCTGTACTACAAGGATCAGTGTACATTCAGACATGGACCCGCGGTTCTGGAACCAAACAGTTCTTAAGAAATCCTATGTACTTCAAAGGATCAAGTGTGCTAGGTCACACACCCATATTGGAACTAAACAGTTAATCAAAATCCTATGCTACAGGATCATTACCTTGCAAGCCACAATCCCCTCAATTTATGGAACCTAAATAGTTTTCGAAATCTGCTGTACTGACAGGGATCCAGCGTAACGAAGGCATGGACACCACCATTCCTGGAACCTAAACAGCTTTTACAAATCCTCTGTACTGCAAGGGATCCAGTTCCTTGACCAGGCCATGGACCTCGTTTCTGGAACTAAACATCTTTTGAAATCCTCAGTACTGCAAGGATATAGTTCCTTGACCAAGCCATGCACCCATATTTCTGGAACCCAAACAGCTTTCAAGAAATCTCTGTACAGTATCCAGCATGCCTTGACAGAGATAGACTAGATTTCTGGAACTAAACAACTGCAGAGTCCTCTGTACTGCAAGGATCAGCATTCCTTCTCCAGCCACGGACTCTGTGGTTCTGGATCTAAACAGTTCTTCGAAATTCTCTGCTACAGGGATCCTGTCAGCCTTCACCAGGGCACAGACACTCGTTCTGGAAATAAACAGTTCTCAGAATCCAAGCCATCGATGCCGGTTTCTGGAACCTAAACATTCTTCAGAAATCTCTGTACCAAAGGGATCAACATACCTTCACCAGGAAAAGGATCCGCAGTTTCTGGAACCTAACCAGTTCTTCGAAATCCTCTGTACTGAGATCCAGCGTGCCTGACAGGCACAGACCCCACCATTCTAAACCTAAATAGTTCTTCATAAATCCTCTATCCACAAGGATCAGCATGCCTTCACCAGGCCATGGACCGCAGTTTCTGAACAAACAGTTCTTCAGAAATCCTCTGCAAGGATTAAGCATCCTTCACCAGGCCTGAACCCCATTTCTGGAACCTAAATAGTTCTTCATAAATCTCTGTCCTGCAAAGAGATCAACATGCCCACCAGCCCACGGACACAGTTTCTGGAACCTAAACAGTTCTTCAGAAATCCTACCCACCTGAGGATTAGCATGCCTTCACCAGGCCACAGACCCTGCCATTTCTGGGCATAAACAGTTCTTCAAAAATGCTCTGTACTAAGGACAGCTTGCCTTCATAGGACGGACCCGCAGTTTCTGGAATAATCAGTTCTTAGAAATCCTCTGTACTACAAGGGATCCAGTGACGACCAGGCCACAGACCCCGCATTTCTGGAACCTAAACAGTTCTTCAATCCTCCTACACTGCAAGATCCAGCATGCGTTCCAAGGCTACAGGCCCTGCCATTTTGGAGCCTAAACAGTTCTTCAGATGTCCACTGTGCAAAGGGATCAAATGTGCCTTGACAAGACCACTGACCTGTAATTTCTGGAACCAAAACAGCTTTGGAAATCCTCTGTACCAAAGGGATCAGCGTGCCTTGACAGGCCATGGACCCCTTGATTCTGGAACCTAAACAGCTTTTCGAAATTTTCTGTACTACAGGCATCAACATGTCTGACCAGAAAGCCAAGGGAGCCCTGTTCTGGAACCTAAAGTTTCCAGAAATCCTCTGTTTCTCCAAGGATCCAGCGTGCCTTAACCAGGCCACGGTTGCCATTCCTGGAACCTAAACAGCTTTTGAAATCGCTGTTCCACACCCATTCAGTATGCCTTCTCAAAACCACGGATCAGGATTGCCTGAACCTAACCTTCAGAAATCCTCTGTAAAGGATCAGTGGCCTTCACTAGGCAAAAGACCCAGGTTTCTGGGCATAAACAGTTCTTCAAATCTCACCGCTGCAAGAGATACAGTGTACCTTGACCTGGCTGACCTCAGTTTCAGACCTAAGCAGTTCCTCTGATCACTACACCAAGGATCAGCGTGCCTTTACCGGTATAGACCTCATAGTTTGGAACCAAACAGTTCTTCAGAAATAATCTGTATTGCTAAGGATCCAGCTTGCCTTCACAGACATCATCCTTGCCGTTTCTAGAACCCAAAACAGTTCAGAAAATCCTCTGTACTGTAAAGGATCAGCGGTGATACACCCAGCCACAGACCATGCCTGGAACCTAACAGTTAACAGAAATCCTATTACTCAAGGGATCCAGCGTGCATTCACCTGGCCAGAACCACCATTTCTGGAACCCAAACAGTTCTTAATAATCTCTGTGCAACGGATCAACATGCCTTCACAGGCCCCAGACTCAGCAGTTTTGGAACCTAACAGTTCTTCAGAAATCCTCTGTACACAAGGGATCAGTGTGCCTAACAAACCCGACCCTGCCATTTCTAGACCTAAGTTCTTCAAATACTCTGATCTAATGGATCAACATACAATGACCGGCAGACCAGCTATTTCTGGAATCTAACAGTTTTCGAAATCCCTGTGCAAAGGGATCAGTGTGCCTTCACCGGCCACTCACCCTGTGGTTTCTAGAACTAAACGTTATTAAATCTGCTGTACAAGGTCCAGCGAACCTTGACCGACCCACGGACCTTACGATTTCTGCAACCCAAACCTTTGAAATCACCTGTACCACTAGGATCAACATGCCTTGACAGACCATGGACAGTTTATGGAATCTAAACAGCTTTTCAATCCTCTGCACAAGGGATACAGCGATGCCTTGACAGACATGTACCTTACATTTCTGGAACAAAGCTCAGAATCCTCTGCAAAGAGATCCAAGCGTGCCTTGACCGGGCTACAGACTCGCAATTTCTGGAACCTAAACAGCTTTACAGAAATCACCGCAACACCACTAGGGATCCAGCATGCCTTGACCAGACCATGGACACCTCAATTTCTGTAACCTAAACAGTTTTCAGAAATCTTCTGTACTACAAGATCCAACATGCTTCCCAGCCCACAGACCCGGTTTCTGGGCATAAACAGTTCTTCAGAAATCCTCTGTACCACAAGGATCGCATTCCTTGAGCATAGACCTCACAGGTTCTGGAACTACCAGTTCCTCAATCATCTGTACTGCAAAGATCGGTGCCTTCCACCCGAGCCACTGCCATTTCAAACCAAACAGTTCTTCAGAAATCCTCTGTACCAAGGGATCCGGTGCCTTGACCAGGCCTGACCCCACCATTCTGGAACTAAATAGTTCTTCATAAATCCTCTGTCCTGCAAGGATCAACATACCTTACCAGGCCACGGACCCTTCCTGGAACTAACAGTTCTTCAGAAATCCTCCTACTGCAAGGTTAAGCATGCATTCCCAGGCACAGACCCTCATTTCTGGAACCTAAATAATTCTTCGAAATCTCTGTCCTGCAATGGACCCAGCAGGCCTTCACCAGGCAAGAACCCTGCCATTTCTGGAACCTAAACAGTTCTTCAGAAATAATCTGCAATATAAGGATCAGCGTACCTTCCCGCTACAGACCCTGCCATTTCTGGACTAAACAGTTCTTAGAAATCCTCTGTACTGCAGAGATCAAGTACACAGGCCCCAGACCTACCATGTCTGGAACCTAAACAGTTCAACAGAAATCCTCTACCTGGAAGGGATCCATATACCTTCACCAAGCCAAGGACCTGCAATTTCTGGAACCTAACCTGTTCTTGAAATCCACTGTGCAAAGGGATCAAGTGCCTTGACCAGGCCAGAACCCCCAGGCTGGAACCTAAACAGGTTTCAAATCGCTGTACCACAAGGGTTCCATGCCCACACAGCCCAGGTGGACCCCCAGGTTCTGGAACCTAACCAATTCTTCAGAAATCCTGTGTACTACAAGGGTCCAGCGTGCCTGACCAGACCCAGATCCCGCCTACTCTGGAACCTAAACAGTTATTCAAATACTCCTTTACAAGGGATCCATGTGCCTTCTGAACACGACCTGCATTCTGGAACCCTAAGCAGTTCTTAGAAATCCTCTGTACCATAGGTCAGCGTGCCTTCCCAGGCCCGCAGTTAGGTTCTGAACCTAAACTTTCCAGAAATTCTCTGTACTGCATAGGATCGGCCTTCCCAGACCCGCACCCACGGTTTCTGGAACATAAACAGTTCTTCATTAATCTTCTATAGTACAGGGATCCAGTGTACCTTGGGGCCAAGGACATCGAGGTTTCCCAACCTAAACAGTTCTCTGAAATCCTCTACACCGCAAGGATCAACATGCCTTTACCAGGGCATGGACCTAAGCGGTTTCTGGAGCTAAGTTCTTTAAAATAACCTGCTGCAAAATATCAGCGTGCCTTCACAGACCACAGACCTGCAGTTCCTGGAACTAAACAATTCTTCAAAAACCACTGCAAGGGATCGAGTCATTGACCAGGCCACTCACTCTGTGGTTTCCGGAACCTAAACAGTTATTCAGAAATCACTTTACTGCAAGGGATCCAGCATGCCTAGACCAGGCCATGGACTCGATTTCCAGGAACCTGAACAGCTTTTAGAAATCCTCCATACTAGAGGGATCAGCGTGCCTTGACCAGGCCACGGATAGCAAATTCTGGACCTAAACAGCTTTACAGAAATGGCTGTACCACCAGGGATCAGTGCCTTGACCTGGCAATGGACCTCGATTTCTGGAACTAAACAGTTTTCAGAAATCTCTGCCTGCAAGGGATCAGGCTCCTTCATCAGGCCACAGACACGGTTTCTTGAACCTAAACAGTTCATCAGAAACAGCTGCAAAGGTACAGCATCCTTGACCATTCCACGGACCCATGTTTCTACAACTAACCAGTTCTTGAAATTCTCTGTGCAAAGTCAGCATGCCTTTACAGGCATGGACCTCATGATTGAACCAAACAGTTCTTAGAAATAATCTGCAAAGGATCCAGCTTGCCTCCAGGCCTCAGTCCTTACAGTTTCTAGAACCTAAATATTCTTCAGAAATCACCCCTGTACTGCAAGGGATCCAGCGTGCCTTCCGGCCAGAACCTACCATTTCTGGAACCTAAACAGTTCTTAGTAATCCTCTCTACCGCAGGATCAGCAGCCTTCCCAGGCCTCGGGCCAGCAGTTTCTGGAACCTAGCAGTTCTTGAAATTCTCTGTACTACAAAGGGATCCATTATGCCTTAACCAGGCCACAGACCAACTTTTCTGAACAAACAGTTCTTCAGAAATCGTTGTACTACAAAGGATCCATCGGCATGCAAACCACGAGCCATGACATTTCTGGAACCTAAACAGTTCTTCAGAAATGCTCTGGGCTACAAAGGAACCCAGCATGCCCTGACCAGGCTGACCCGCTGCCTGGAATCTAAACAGTTTTCAAAATCTGCTGTACCCCAAAGAATCAACTAACCTTCACCAGGCCATGGACTGCGATTTGTGGAACAAACAACTTTCGAAATCTTCTGTACCAGGGATCCAGTGCCTTTACATGGCCTCAGACCCTGCGTTTACAACCTAAACAGTTATTCAGTTATCCTCTGTACCCAAGGGTCCAGCACCAGGCCATGGACCCCGCCGTTCTTGAACCTACCAATTCTTCAGAATTCCTCAGTACTGCATGGGATCAACACCTTCCAGACCATGGACCCCGCGTTCTTGAACCTAACAGTTCTTCAGAATTCCTCTATGCATGGATCATGCCTTATTATAGCTCCAGACCCAGCTATTTCGGAATATTAATAGTTCTTCAGATATCAGTGTACTGGGGATCCAGCATGCCAGCCAGACCATGGACCTGCGTTCTAGACCTAAACAGCTTTACAGAAATTGTTTGCCCCCAGGATCAACATACATTGTCCATACCATGGATCCCCAGATTTCTGGATCTAAACAGTTCTTCGAAATGCTCTGTACATAGGGATCAACATGCCCTCACCAGGCAAGGACCTGTAGTTTCTGGAACCCAACCAAGTCTTCCAGAAATTCTCTGTACTGCAAGAGATCTAGCATGCCTGGACCAGGCTACAGACATCGCAGCCTGAACCCAGCAGTTCTTCAAAAAATCGCTGTACCAGGATCAATACCTTGACTGAACCTCACCTGTAGTTCTGGAACCCAAACAGTTGCTCAGAAATCCCTGTTGTGGAAGGGATTCAGCGTGCTTTCACCAGGCCGTAGACTGCAATTTCTGGAACTAAAAGTTCTGAAATCATCTGTACTACAAGGGATCCGTATCTTCCCAGGCCACAGACCCACATTTCTGGAACCTAAATAGTTTTCAAAGTGGTCTGTTCTGAAAGGATCCGCGCACATTACCGGCCTGAACCCTGCCATTTCTGGAACCTAAACAGTTCATCAGAAATCCTCATGTTCTGCAAGGGTCCTGCATGCCTTCACCCAGGCCACAGACCCGCAGTTTCTTGAACCTAAACTGTTCTTCGAAATCCTCTGTACTGCAAAGGGATCCAGCATGCCTCCACCAGGCCACAGCCCCGCAGTTTCTGGACCCTATCAGTTCTTCAGAAATCATATGTACTGCAAAGGGATCCAGCGTACCTTCACCAGATCACAGACCCTGCCGATTCTGGAACCCTAAACAGTTCTTCAGAAATCACTCTATGCTGCAAGGATCACGATGCCTTCACCACCAGGCCCCGGACCCCGTAGGTTTCTGGGCGTAAACAGTTCTTGAAAATCTTCTGTACACGAAGGATTCAATGTGTGTCTTTACAAGGCATGGACCTAGTGGTTTCTGGTACCTAAACAGTTCTTTAGAAATCATCTGTACTGCAAAGGAATCCAGCGTGCCTTCACCAGGCCACAGACCTACCGTTCTGGAACCTAAACAGTTCTTCTGAAATGCTCTGTCCTGCAAGGGATCGCGCATGCGTTCACCAAGCCATGGACCCGCAGTTTCTGGAACCTAAACAGTTCTTCAGAAATCATCTGTACTGCAAGGGGTCCAACGTGCCTTCATACGGTCACAGACCCTGCCATTTCTGGAACCTAAACAGTTCTTCAGAAATCCTCTGTACCTCAAGGGATCCAGCGTGCCTTCACCAGGCCATGGATCTCGCAATTTCTGGAACCTAAACAGCTTTTCAGGAATTGGCTGTACCACTAGGTATCCAGCGTGCCTTGACCAGGACATTGACCCCTCAATTTCTGGATCCTAAACAGTTTTTCAGAAATCTTCTGTACTGCAAAGGATCCAGTGTGCCATCACCACGCCACGGACCCTGCGGTTTCTGGAACGTAAACAGTTCTTCAGAAATCCTCTTTACCGCAAGGGATCCAGCGTGCCTTTACCAGGGCATGGACCTCGCGGTGTCTGGAACCTAAACAGTTCTTCCGAAATCCTCTGTACTTGAAGGGATCCTGCGTTCATTCACTAGGCCACAGACCCTGCCTCTTTCTGGAACAAAGCAGTTCTTCAAAGTCTCGAATACTGCAAGGATCCAGCATGCATTCCAGGCCACAGACCCGCAGTTTTGGAACCTAAACATTTCTTCCAGAAATCATCTCAGACTGCAAGGTCCTGCGTATGTCACAGCTCATAGACCACTGCCATTTCTGGAACCCTAAACAGTTCTTCAGAAATCCTCTGTACTACAAAGGGATCCAGTGTGCATTCACCAGGTCAGAGACCCTTCATTTCTGGAACCTAAACAGTTTTTCAGAAATCCTCTCTACTGCAGTGGATCTAGCGTGCATTCACCAGACCACAGACCCTGCAATTTCTGGAACCTAAACAGTACTTCAGAAATCCTCTGTACTGCAAGATATCCAGCATGCCTCCACCAGGCCACTGACCCTGTAGTTTCGGGAGCCTAACCAGTTCTTCAGAAATCATCTGTACTGCAAGGGATCCAGCATGCCTTCACCAGATCCCAGACCCTGCAGATTCTGGAACATAAACAGTTCTTCAGAAATCCTCTGTACTGTAAGGGATCCAGCGTACCTTTACATGGCCTCAGACCCTGCCGTTTCTGGAGCCTAAACAGTTCTTCAGTAATCCTCTGTACTGCATGGGATCCAGCATGCCTTGACCAGGCTACAGACCCCGCTATTTCTGGAATATTAATAGTTATTGAGATATCCGCTGTACTGCAGCGGATCCAGCGTGCCTTTACCAGGCCATGGACCTCACGATTTCTGGAACCTAAACAGATTTACAGAAATCGTCTGTACCTCATGGGATCCAGCATGCCTTGACCAGGCCATGGATCCCTTGATTTCTGGATCCTAAACTGTTCTTCAGAAATCATCTATTGCAAGGAATCCAGCGTGCCTTCGCTATGCCACAGACCCTACCATTTCTGGAACCTAAACAGTTCTTCAGAAATGCTCTTTGCTGCTAGTGATCCAGCATGCCCTCACCAGGACAAGGACCCTGCAGTTTCTGGGACCTAACCAAGTCTTCTGAAATCCTCAGTACTGCAAGAGATCTAGCATGCCTCGACCAGGCTACAGACATCGCTATTTCTGTAACCTTAGCAGTTCTTCAGAAATCATCTGTACTGCAAGAAATCCAGCATGCCTTCACCAGGCCATGGACCCGCAGTTTCTGGAACCTAATCAGTTCTTCAGAAATCATCTGTACTGCAAGGGGTCCAGCGTACCTTCATACGGTCACAGAGCCTGCCATTTCTGGAACTTAAACTGTTGTTCAGAAATCCTCTGTACTGCAAGGGATCCAGCATACCTCCACCAGGCCACAGACCGTGCAGTTTCTGGAACCTAAGCAGATCTTCAGAAATCATCTGTACTACAAGGGATCCAGCATGCCTTCACCAGATCACAGACCCTGCCGATTCTGGAACCTAAACAGTTGTTCCGAAATCCTCTGTACTGCAAGGGATCCAGTGTGCCTTTACAAGGCCACAGACTCTGCCGTTTCTGGAACCTAAACATTTCTTCGGAAATCCTCTTTACTGGAAGGGATCCAGCGTGCCTTCACTGGGCCACAGACCCTGCCATTTCTGGAACCTAAACAGTTCTTCAGTAATCCTCTGTACTGCAAGGGATCCAGCATGCCTTCTCCAGGCCATGGACCCCGCAGTTTCTTGAACCTAACCAGTTCTTCAGAAATCCTCTGCACTGGAAAGGATCCAGCATTCCTTTACCAGGCTACAGACCCCGCTATTTCTGGAACCTAAGCAGCTTTTCAGTAATCCTCTGTACCGCAGTGGATCCATCGTGCTTTGACTAGGCCCTGGCCCTCGTGATTTCTGTAACCTAAACAGCTTTTCAGAAATGCTCTGTACTGCAAAGGATCCAGCATGCCTTCACCAGGCCACGGACCCCACGGTTTCTGGAACGTCAGCTGTTCTTCAGAAATCTTTTGTTCTACAAGGGATCCGGTGTACCTTGACCAGGCCATGGACCTTGAGGTTTCTGGAACCCAAACAGTTCTTCAGAAATCCTCTGTACTGCAAGAGATCCAGCATGCCGTCACCAGGCCACAGACCTTGCCGTTTCTGGAACCTAAACAGTTCTTCAGAAATCCTCTGTACTGCATAGGATCCGGCATGCCTTGGCCAGGCCATAGACGCCGCCATTTCTTTAACCTAAACAGTTCTTCAGAAATCCGCTGTTCTGCAAGGACTACAGCGATGCCTTCACCAGGCCACAGTCCCTGCCATTTCTGGAACCTAAACAGTTCTACAGAAGTGCTATGGCAAGGGATCCAGCATGCCTTCACCAGACCATGGACCTGCAGTTTCTGGAACCTAAACAGTTCTTCAGAAATCCTCTGTACTGCATAGGATCTGGCATGCCATGGCCAGGCCACAGACCCCGCCATTTCTGGAACCTAAACAGTTCTTCAGAAATCCAGCTGTACTGAGGAATCAGTACCCTTCTGACCACAGTCCCTGCCATTTCTGGAACCTAAGCAGTTCAGAAATGCTCTGTACGCAAGGGATCCAGCATGCCTTCACCAGACCATGGACCGCAGTTTCTGGAACCTAAATAGTTTTCAGAAATCATCTGTATACAAGGGATCAGCATCGTTCACCAGGCCACAGACTGCCATTTCTAGGACCTAAACAGTTCTTCAGAAATCCTCTGTACTGCAAGGGATCCAGCGTGCCTTGACCAGGCTACAGACCCCGCCATTTCTGGAACGTAAACAGTTGTTTTGAAATTCTCTGTACTGCAAGGGATCCAGTGTGCCTTGGCTAGGCCTCTCACCTTGTGGTTTCTGGAACCTAAACAGTTTTTCTGAAATCCGCTGTACTGCAAGGGATCCAGTGTGCCTTAACCAGGTCATAGACCTCGCGATTTCTGGAACCTAAGCAGTCTTTCAGAAATCCTCTGTACCGCAAGGGATCCAGCATGCCTTCACCAGGCCACAGACCCCGCAGTTTCTGCAACCTAACCAGTTCTTCAGAAATCATCTGTACTGCAAGGGATCCAGCGTGCCTTCACCAGCTCACAGACCCTGCCATTTCTGGGACCTAAACAGTTCTTCAGAAATCCTCTGTACTGCAAGGGATCCAGCGTGCCTTGACCAGGCTACAGACCCCGCCATTTCTGGAACGTAAACAGTTGTTTTGAAATTCTCTGTACTGCAAGGGATCCAGTGTGCCTTGGCTAGGCCTCTCACCTTGTGGTTTCTGGAACCTAAACAGTTTTTCTGAAATCCGCTGTACTGCAAGGGATCCAGTGTGCCTTAACCAGGTCATAGACCTCGCGATTTCTGGAACCTAAGCAGTCTTTCAGAAATCCTCTGTACCTCAAGAGATCCAGCATGCCTTCACCAGGCCACAGACCCCGCAGTTTCTGCAACCTAACCAGTTCTTCAGAAATCATCTGTACTGCAAGGGATCCAGCGTGCCTTCACCAGCTCACAGACCCTGCCATTTCTGGAACCTAAACAGTTCTTCAGAAATGCACTGTACTGCATGGGATCCAGTGTGCATTCTCCAGGCCAGAGACCCTTCTATTTCTGGAACCTAAACAGTTCTTCAGAAATCCTCTGTTCTGCAAGGGTTCTAGCGTGCATTCACCAGACCACATTCCCTGCCATTTCTGGAACCTAAACAGTTCTTCAGAAATCCTCTGTTCTGCAAGGGTTCTAGCGTGCATTCACCAGACCACATACCCTGCCATTTCTGGAACCTAAACAGCTTTTCAGAAATGCTCTGTACTGCAAAGGATCCAGCATGCCTTCACCAGGCCACGGACCCCACGGTTTCTGGAACGTCAGCTGTTCTTCAGAAATCTTTAGTTCTACAAGGGATCCGGTGTACCTTGACCAGTCCATGGACCTCGCGATTTCTGGAACCTAAACAGCTTTACAGAAATCGGCTGTACCTCTTGGGTTCCAGCATGCCTTGATCAGGCCTTGGATCCCTTGATTTCTGGATCCTAAACAGTTCTTCAGAAATCATCTGTAATGCAAGGAATCCAGCGTGCCTTCACCAGTCCACAGACCCTACCGTTTCTGGAACCTAAACAGTTCTTCAGAAATGCTCTGTGCTGCTAGTGATCCAGCATGCCCTCAACAGGCCAAGGACCCTAGAGTTTCTGGGACCTAACCAAGTCTTCAGAAATCCTCTGTACTGCAAGGGATCCAGTATGCAAGGGATCCAGTAGGCCTTGACTGGCCACTCACCCTGTGGTTTCTGGAACCTAAACAGTTGCTCAGAAATCCTCTGTTCTGTAAGGGATTCAGCGTGCATTCACCAGGCCGCAGATCCTGCCATTTCTGGAACCTAAAAAGTTCTTCAGAAATCATCTGTACTGCTAGGGATCCAGCGTGTCTTCGCCGGGCCACAGACCCTGCCATTTCTGGAACCTAAATAGTTTTTCAGAGATGGTCTGTTCTGCAAGGGATCCGGCGTGCATTCACCAGGCCACAGACCCTGCCATTTCTGGAACCTAAACAGTTCTTCAGAAATCCTCATTACTGCAAGGGGTCCAGCATGCCTTCACCAGGCCACAGACCCCGCAGTTTCTTGAACCTAAACTGTTCTTCAGAAATCCTCTGTACTGCATGGGATCCAGCGTGCCTTTACAAGGCCACAGACCCTGCCATTTCTGGAACATAAACAGTTCTTCAGTAATCCTCTGTACTGCAAGGGATCCAGCATGCCTTCACTAGGCTATGGACCCCGCAGTTTCTTGAACCTAACCAGTTCTTCAGAAATCCTCTGTACTGCAAGGGATCCAGCATGCCTTGACCAGGCTACAGACCCCGCTATTTCTGGAACCTTAACAGTTCTTCAGAAATCTGCTGTACTGCATGGGATTCAGCGTGCCTTGACCAGGCCATGGACCTCGCGATTTCTGGAGCCTAAATAGCTTTTCAGAAATCCTCTGTACCTCAAGGGATCCATCGTGCCTTGTCTAGACCATGGACCTCACGATTTCTGGAACCTAAACAGCATTACAGAAATGCTCTGTACCACAAGGGATCCAGCGTGCCTTGACCAGGCCACTGACCTTGCAATTTATGGAACCTAAATAGCATTAGAGAAATCGGCTGTACCACTAGGGATCCAGCATGCCTTGACCAGGCCATGGACCCCTTGATTTCTGGAAGCTAAACAGTTTTTCAGAAATCTGTTCTGCAACGGATGCAGCGTGCTTTCACCAGGCCACGGACCCCGCGGTTTCTGGAACGTAAACAGTTCTTGAGAAATCCTCTGTACCGCAAGGGATCCAGTGTGTCTTTATCAGGGCATGGACCTCGCGGTTTCTGGAACCTAAACAGTTCTTCAGAAATCATCTGTACTACAAGGGGTCCAACGTGCCTTCATACGGTCACAGACCCTGCCATTTCTGGAACCTAAACAGTTCTTCAGAAATCCTCTGTACTGCAAGGGATCCAGCGTGCCATCACCAGCTAACAGACCCTGCCATTTCTGGAACCTAAACAGTTCTTCAGAAATCCTCTGTACTGCAATGGATTCAGCGTGCATTCACCAGACCACAGACCCTGCCATTTCTGGAACCTAAACTGTTCTTCAGAAATCCTCTGTACTGCAAGGGATCCAGCGTGCCTTCACCAGATCACAGACCCTGCTGATTCTGGAACTTAACCAGTTCTTCAGAAATCCTCTGTACTGCAATGGATCCAGTGTGCCTTTACAAGGCCACAGACTCTGCCGTTTCTGGATCCTGAACAGTTCTTCTGAAATCCTCTGTGCTGGAAGGGATCCAGCGTGCCTTCACTGGGCCACAGACCCTGCCATTTCTGGAACCTAAACAGTTCTTCAGTAATCCTCTGTACTGCAAGGGATCCAGCATGCCTTCTCCAGGCCATGGATCCCGCAGTTTCCTGAACCTAACCAGTTCTTCAGATATCCGCTGTACTGCAAGGGATCCAGCGTGCCTTGACCTGGCCATGGACTCGCAATTTCTGGAACCTAAGCAGCTTTTCAGAAATCCTCTGTACCGCAATGGATCCATCATGCTTTGACTAGGCCCTGGACCTCGTGATTTGTGGAACCTAAACAGGTTTTCAGAAATGCTCTGTACTGCAACGGATCCAGCTTGTCTTCACCAGGCCATGGACCCCGCGGTTTCTGGAACGTCAACTGTTCTTCAGAAATCTTCTGTTCTACAAGGGATCCAGTGTACCTTGAGGTTTCTGGAACCTAAACAGTTCTTCAGAAATCATCTGTACTGCAAGAGATCCAGCGTGCTGTCTCCAGGCCACAGACCTTGCCATTTCTGGAACCTAAACAGTTCTTCAGAAATCCACTGTACTGCATAGGATCCAGCATGCCTTGTCCAGGCCACAGACCTCGCCATTTCTGGAACCTAAACAGTTCTTCAGAAATCCTCTGTACTGCAAGGAATCCAGCGTGCCTTCACCAGGCCACAGTCCCTGCCATTTCTGGAACCTAAACAGTTCTACAGAAATGCTCTGTACTGCAAGGGATCCAGCATGCCTTCACCAGACCATGGACCTGCAGTTTCTGGAAGCTAAGCAGTTCTTCAGAAATCATCTGTACTGCAAGGGATCCAGCGTGCGTTCACCAGGCCACAGACCCTGCCATTTCCTGGACCTAAACAGTTCTTCTGAAATCCTCTGTACTGCAAGGCATCCAGTGTGCCTTGACCAGGCTACAGACCCCGCCATTTCTGAAACCTAAACAGTTCTTCAGAAATCATCTGTACTGCTAGGGATCCAGTGTGTCTTCGCCGAGCCACAGACCCTGCCATTTCTGGAACCTAAATAGTTTTTCAGAGATGGTCTGTTCTGCAAGGGATCCGGCGTACATTTACCAGGCCACAGACCCTGCCATTTCTGGAACCTAAACAGTTCTTCAGAAATCATCTGTACTGCTAGGAATGCAGCATGCCTTCACCATGCCACGGACCCGCAGTTTCTGGAACCTAAACAGTTTTTCAGAAATCATCTGTACTACAAGGGGTCCAATGTGCCTTCATACGGTCACAGACCCTGCCATTTCTGGAACCTAAACAGTTCTTCAGAAATCCTCTGTACTGCAAGGGATCCAGCGTGCCATCACCAGCTAACAGACCCTGCCATTTCTGGAACCTAAACAGTTCTTCAGAAATCCTCTGTACTGCAATGGATTCAGCGTGCATTCACCAGACCACAGACCCTGCCATTTCTGGAACCTAATCTGTTCTTCAGAAATCCTCTGTACTGCAACGGATCCAGCTTGCCTCCACCAGGCCACAGACCCTGCAGTTTCTGGAACTTAACCAGTTCTTCAGAAATCATCTGTAGTGCAAGGGATCCAGCGTGCCTTCACCAGATCACAGACCCTGCCGATTCTGGAACCTAAACAGTTCTTCAGAAATCCTCTGTACTGCAAGGGATCCAGTGTGTCTTTACAAGGCCACAGATTCTGCCGTTTCTGGAACCTAAACAGTTCTTCTGAAATCTTCTGTACTGGAAGGGATCCAGCGTGCCTTCACTGGGCCACAGACCCTGCCATTTCTGGAACCTAAACAGTTCTTTAGTAATCCTCTGTACTGCATGGGATCCAGCATGCCTTCTCCAGGCCATGGACCCCGCAGTTTCCTGAACCTAACCAGTTCTTCAGATATCCGCTGTACTGCAAGGGATCCAGCGTGCCTTGACCTGGCCATGGACTTCGCAATTTCTGGAACCTAAGCAGCTTTTCAGAAATCCTCTGTACCTCAATGGATCCATCGTGCTTTGACTAGGCCCTGGACCTCGTGATTTGTGGAACCTAAACAGGTTTTCATAAATGCTCTGTACTGCAAAGGATCCAGCTTGCCTTCACCAGGCCATGGACCCCGCGGTTTCTGGAATGTCAACTGTTCTTCAGAAATCTTCTGTTCTACAAGGGATCCAGTGTACCTTGACAAGGCCATGGACCTTGAGGTTTCTGGAACCTAAACAGTTCTTCAGAAATCCTCTGTACTGCATAGGATCCAGCATGCCTTGTCCAGGCCTCAGACCCCGCCATTTCTGGAACCTAAACAGTTCTTCAGAAATCCTCTGTACTGCAAGGGATCCATTTTGCCTTGGCTAGGCCTCTCAACTTGTGGTTTCTGGAACCTAAACAGTTATTCAGAAATCCGCTGTACTGCAAGGGATCCAGTGTGCCTTAACCAGGCCATGGAGCTCACGATTTCTGGAACCTAAGCAGCTTTTCAGAAATCCTCTGTACCGCAAGGGATCCAGCGTGCCTTCACCAGGCCATAGACCCCGCAGTTTCTGCAACCTAACCAGTTCTCCAGAAATCATTTGTACTGCAAGGGATCCAGCGTGCCTTCACCAGCTCACAGACCCTGCCATTTCTGGAACCTAAACAGTTCTTCAGAAATGCACTGTACTGCATGAGATGCAGTGTGCATTCACCAGGCCAGAGACCCTTTCATTTCTGGAACCTAAACAGTTCTTCAGAAATCCTCTGTACTGCAAGGGATCTAGCGTGCATTCACCAGACCACATACCCTGCCATTTCTGGAACCTAAACAGTTCTTCTGAAATCCTCTGTACTGCAAGGGATCCAGCATGCCTCCACCAGGCCACAGACCCTGCAGTTTCTGGAACCTAACCAGTTCTTCAGAAATTCTCTGTACTGCAAAGGATCAAGCGTGCCTTTACAAGGCCGTTTCTGGAACCTTAACAGTTCTTCAGTAATCCTCTGTACTAGTTGGGATCCAGCATGCCTTGACCAGGCTACAGACCCCGCTATTTCTGGAATACTGTCAGTTCTTCAGAAATCCGCTGTGCTGCAAGTGATCCAGCGTGCCTTGACCAGGCCATGGACCTCGCGATTTCTGGAACCTAATCAGCTTTACAGAAATCAGCTGTACCACTTGGGATCCAACATGCCTTGACCAGGCCTTGGATCCCTTGATTTCTGGATCCTAAATAGTTCTTCAGGAATCATCTGTGCTGCAAGGAATCCAGCGTGCCTTCACCAGGCCACAGACCCTACCGTTTCTGGAACCTAAACAGTTCTTCAGAAATGCTCTGTGCTGCTAGGGATCCAGCATGCCTTCACCAGGCCAAGGACCCCGCAGTTTCTGGTACCTAACCAGGTCTTCAGAAATCCTCTGTACTGCAAGAGATCTAGCTTGCCTTGACCAGGCTACAGACATCGCTATTTCTGGAACCTTAGCAGTTCTTCAGAAATCTGCTGTACTGCAAGGTATCCAGTATGCCTTGACTGGCCACTCACCCTGTTGTTTGTGGAACCTAAACAGTTGTTCAGAAATCCTCTGTTCTGCAAGGGATTCAGCGTGCATTCACCAGGCCACAGACACTGCCATATCTTCCCTTGTCAATCTTCACCATTCATTACTTCCTGGGTGTAAGCCGGAGGCGCGCACCCGTCACTCGAGCTTCTTTTTTTTTTTTTTTAAACTTTGGCTAACGGCACCGCCCTAGAGAGTGACGTCATGCGCGAGGGGCGGCCATTAGTAGCGACCGACTCCTCCTCCAATTCAGTTCTGTTTCTCCCACCGTCGAGGCAGCACCTGCTCACGTGTAGGCGTCCTTAACTGCGTGGTAGTGTACCAACTCCTGGTTTTCTTCGCTTTTCGGCGCCGATCCGGTAAGACTGTTCCTTTTTCTCTTGGTAGCGCGGGTGTGTTTCCTGCTGTGTTTTAGTCTTGTTAATTTCCACGTTATGTCCGGTTGAGAGCTAAAGCGCTTTTCTAAGGCGCGCGCCCTATCGTCGGTGCTCCTGTGGCTGGCATTTCTCCGTCTCGGAGCTGCATAACGTTTGCCTTCGTTCCCTGGGACCCAACCATGATATGGATTGATGCGATGCCTGTTTCTCGATGGACCACGCGTGCTCTCGAAATCCAGCGTCTAAGCTCGTCAAGGCCCGCCGACCTTCGGGGGCAGGCGCCGCCTCGAGGATTCTCCTGGCAAGGTCGTTAGGCCCTTCCCCGGGTCCCTCCGGGCCTATCACGGTTGGAGGATGAGAAGGTCTCCTCGTCTATTCTTGCCGAGGGAGGGCGTCATCTTCGTTGTTGAGGCGTCGTAGTCCCTCCGGGCCGCCACGGCACCGCCTCGGCAGTCACCTCTTCGGAGTGCAGGCTCCCCGTGTCGAGGGCCCTGCGACTTTTGGGCCTGGCTCGGGTGGACCCCGCCAGCGCCGACCGGTGGCCGTTTTCGGATCGGCGCCGTTCGCGGTGCCCGGTGATGGCGGCGCCGTTCCTGGCGCGTTTTGGATCCGGCATCGACCGCTCGGTGATCGGCGGCACGTTGTCAGTGCGCTTTGGGCTCTCGGCGCCCGTTCGCGGCAGCCGATGGACATGAGCGGTGCCGTGGGCCTGTCCTTCCTCCAGGCGGTGCCGGGCCTGCAGGCATGCCGTTGGGGTATGGAATTAGGCCTCGCTGCACGGCGTGGGGGCGGTGGCGTCACCCGCCAGGTACCAGGGCGTTCGGGCCCGTGGCCTCGGGGACCCCTGGGGTGGCCAGCATTGAGGTCCAGCTGGTCTGCGTCCTCCTCAGAGGCGATGACTCGGGCGATGGACCCATCCTGGCCCCCACTCTGTGGTCTGGGTCCCGGTGGCTAGGGGTGCCAGGGCGGCGCGGCACCCCTCCTCTGTCCCCACGTCGTCTCCTGAGGGTTCCCGGCTGGGGGTGGCGGGGCCCGGGGGCAGGCGTGGGGGTGACTGAGGAGGCTCCCCTCTCTGGGCTCGTTGACAGCTACCCCGGGTGCTGTTGCCCCTCTTGGGACAGGGGGCGCTGTGGTCGAGGAGGAGCCCTCTCGAGTCGAGGGTTGAGGTGTAGGGGTCTGCCACTCGGTCTTCTTTGGCCACCTCGGGGGTGGCCGGGAGCCGTGTGCGACCTCGCCCCTCCTCAGGGTTCTGGGTGTCCTCCCGGCGGCGTTTGTGCGGACTGCCTTCTGGATCCATGCAGTCAGGCGTCGTCACAGGGAGGTTCTCCCCAGGGCTCTTCCAGGCTCCGCTTCCCCAGGTTCCGTTCTGCGGCCTGGTCTGATATCCGGGATCCCTCCTACTGGGGCTCCTTCCGGATTCCAGAGCGCCCAGACAGCAGTTGCCTCCTCGGAGGTGCCCCTCTCCCATCTCTCTGCCTTCACCACCCCCGCTCCCAGGCCATGTTGGTTCTATGGGTCCGTTATCCTGGGAGCAGTTCAGGGGTTCTGCGGCAGCCTTCCCCTCATATGTTAGATACATGCATGAGCGGGTCTTTCGACTCTCCCCACCGCCGCAGGAATCCTCTGGACATTCCAGCTCCCCATCATCCTCGTCTCCCTCCTCTGAGGGAGAGGAACCCCCTGCTCATCTTTCCTCCAATGCTGATTTCACAGAATATCAAGCGTTTCCTCTCGAGGATGGTGAGGGATCTTGATTTCCTATGTTCGGGAGACAATACTAGCGGAGACACGGGAATTCCTTGGTGAATTCAGTGCCCAGCATTTGATGGTACCTTCCTGGCCTATCCCCTTCCAGGGGCGTCTATCCAGTCCTGGCAGTCCCCAACCCTTCTTCTCAGCCCCGGCTGACTGTCAGCGTAGGTATTGTGCCCCCTCAGAGTCTCTAGGTTCCCTTCCCAACCTGCCCTCTGGTTTGGTTTACCTAGATACTCCTTCTGGGCGCCGCTGCCTGGCGCACGACCGCCCACCAGATGCGGACTCTCTCCAGTTCGACCGTTGGGGGCGAAGAGTGTTCTCTTCTTCTCGTGCGAGTGCCTGTATTGCATCTCATCAGGCTCACCACGCTGCCTACAACCGGCATTTGTGGTCGATGATGTCCCAGCTGTTGGCATCAATGCCTGACACGGAGCAAACCAGACAAGCCATTGCCCTCTCCGCGGTAGGCCTGGAGCTGGCAAGACACCAAGCAAGGGCATCTTATGGCGCCAGTGGGTGGCTTCCAGGCTAAGCGAGGGACAGCGATCTGCATCAGGCGGACAGCATGGCTTCGTCTTTCCAGGTTGTCACCCCTGGCCCGGCGTAGGGTGATTAGCTCCGCCTTCCGGGGAACCGTCTTTTCTCCTCTAGAGCTGGGAGACTTTTACAGGGGCTCCCTCCGTCTCCTCGTCCTCGGGAGGCACCTCCTAGCTCTTCCCCCACTTAGGCTTTCTGAATAAGCCAGGGTCTTCTCCTTCTGTTTCTCACCAGCAGAAGGCTGGGGGTCTTGTTCCCTCAGGTGTGGCCTCTTCCCCCTCCGGGAAGAGGAGCTAGTACCCAGGAAGTAATGAATTGTGAAGATTGACAAGGAAGATATGAAAATTGCGTACCTACCGTAATTCTTGATCTTCTCTTGTATCTTCACCATTCATTACCTACACCTACCATCCCCTCAGTGGCCTCTTCCTGTGGCTTCTCCACCTCCCGTCTCCTTCTCTCTCTGCAAAATAAATTAAAAAAAAAAAAACTATAAAGATGGGAAGAGTTGCTCAATTTTTCCAAAAAAAAAAAAAAAAATCTATATCTTAGGGGAGGTTCTTATTTCTCCAGAAAAATTTTTTACTCCTAAGATTCTTGGGCCATCCATTGGATTTGCACTGGCGATCAAACTGCACAACTATATCTTGCCATCCTCGGGCGGAGATACCTCTGAGGGTTTAGCCTGGCTCAGGCTATTCAGTTTTGATCCTGCAATCCCGTGCTCCAGCTGTTGCGCCTAGAATCAAAAACCCTCCCCTTCTAATTCTTGCCTTGCAGAGCGGAGGAACGGCCACGTCTGTTTTTCTTTTTTTTCAAAAAAAAAGGGAAAAAATGCTGAGGGAACTCTCTTCGACTGCTATAGGCATTCTTGGTATTGGGGTCATGCTCCTAGCCTGCAAATGATTATCTGTAAAAAAAAAAAAAAAAAAAAAAAAAGGAAAACAAACAAGAAGGGAGATGAGAGGGCAGGCAACCCTTCTCGTGAGATTTTGATGATTGGTTTTTCCTTTCAAATGTCGTCCTGGACAGTTTTACAGAAGAGCAGTGCTGACCATAACCAATCCCAGCCAGCCTAAGCCTCTGGCCTGCCTTGGCGAGTCCATCTAAGTCCCACTTCTATGCTTAAAAACTCCTGAAAGGCTTACATTTTCCATTTCTAAACCCCTGAGCAGCGCTCTCATGCTGCCTGGGGTTTATTCTTCCCTCCTCGGGTGTCCTCCGGTTAAAGGCCTTCGTGGCCAGGAGCCCGAAGGGGGTATCAACAACAATGGCATGTTGAAGATGAGGACTATGCCGTCCTGAGTCTGTCTAGCGGGTTTGGTGAACCTTCTCTTCAGCTCTATCTCCGGGGATTCTTGCTTCCTTGTTAGTAGGCCTTCAGCTATAACTAACTATGCTCGTTGGGCATTCTGGTCCTTCAACATCCATCTCTCTCTTCTCTTCTTTTCTTCATCTTCTCATTCCTTCCTTTTCTCTCCTCCTAGAGTCGCCCAGGTAAGGAGGTCCTGCAGTCCCTAGGTTAGGGATACTTATCTCCTCTGTCCTTCCTCCATCGGCTTATTCCTTTTTCAGTTCATTCTTCCTTGCTTTGCTATCCCTTGGCTATCTTGCCTCGCTATCTCTATTCTCTACTTTCGCTTTTGCCTCTCCGGCTCACAGAACTGAGTTGGAGGAGGAGTCGGTCGCTACTAACGGCCGCCCCTCGCGCATGACGCCACTCTCGAGGGCAGTGCCGTTAGCTAAAGTTTTAAAAAAAAAAAAAAAAAAGCTCCCGTGACGGATGTGCGCCTCCGGCTTACACCCAGTAAGTAATGAATGGTGAAGATACAAGAGAAGATCAAGAATTATGGTAGGTACGTAATTTTCATTTCTGGACCCTAATCAGTTCTTCAGAAATGCTCTGTGCTGCTAGTAATCCAGCATGCCCTCACCAGGCCAAGCACCCTGCAGTTTCTGGGACCTAACCAAGGCTTCAGAAATCCTCTGTACTGCAAGAGATCTAGCATGCCTTGACCAGGCTACAGACATCGCTATTTCTGGAACCTTAGCAGTTCTTCAGAAATCTGCTGTACTGCAAGGGATCCAGTATGCCTTGACTGGCCACTCACCCTGTGGTTTCTGGAACCTAAACAGTTGCTCAGAAATCCTCTGTTCTGGAAGGGATTCAGCGTGCATTCACCAGGCCGCAATCCTGCCATTTCTGGAACCTAAAAAGTTCTTCAGAAATCATCTGTACTGCTAGGGATCCAGCGTGTCTTCGCCGGGCCACAGACCCTGCCATTTCTGGAACCTAAATAGTTTTTCAGAGATGGTCTGTTCTGCAAGGGATCTGGCGTGCATTCACCAGGCCACAGACCCTGCCATTTCTGGAACCTAAACAGTTCTTCAGAAATCCTCATTACTGCAAGGGTCCAGCATGCCTTCACCAGGCCACAGACCCCGCAGTTTCTTGAACCTAAACTGTTCTTCAGAAATCCTCTGTACTGCAAGGGATGGATCCAGCATGCCTCCACCAGGCCACAGACCCTGCAGTTTCTGGAACCTATCCAGTTCTTCAGAAATCATCTGTACTGCAAGGGATCCAGCGTGCCTTTACCAGATCATAGACCCTGTAGATTCTGGAACCTAAACAGTTCTTCAGAAATCCTCTGTACTGCATGGGATCCAGCGTGCCTTTACAAGGCCACAGACCCTGCCATTTCTGGAACCTAAACAGTTCTTCAGTAATCGTCTGTACTGCAAGGGATCCAGCATGCCTTCACCAGGCTATGGACCCCGCAGTTTCTTGAACCTAACCAGTTCTTCAGAAATCCTCTGTACTGCAAGGGATCCTGCATGCCTTTACCAGGCTATAGACCCCGCTATTTCTGGAACCTTAACAGTTCTTCAGAAATCTGCTATACTGCATGGGATTCAGCGTGCCTTGAGCAGGCCATGGACCTCGCGATTTCTGGAGCCTAAATAGCTTTTCAGAAATCCTCTGTACCTTAAGGGATCCATCATGCCTTGACTAGTCCATGAACCTCACGATTTCTGGAACCTAAACAGCTTTTCAGAAATGCTCTGTATCACAAGGTATTCAGCGTGCCTTGACCAGACCACGGAACTTGCAATTTATGGAACCTAAACAGCATTACAGAAATCGGCTGTACCACTAGGGATCCAGCATGCCTTGACCAGGCCATGGACCCCCTTGATTTCTGGAAGCTAAACAGTTTTTCAGAAATCTGTTCTGCAATGGATGCAGCATGCCTTCACCAGGCCACGGACCCCGCGGTTTCTGGGACGTAAACAGTTCTTGAGAAATCTTCTGTACCGCAAGGGATCCAGTGTGTCTTTACTAGGGCATGGACCTCGCGGTTTCTGGAACCTAAACAGTTCTTCAGAAATCATCTGTACTGCAAGGGATCCAGCGTGCCTTCACCAGATCACAGACTCTGCCGATTCTGGAACCTAAACAGTTCTTCAGAAATCATCTGTACTGCAAGGGATCCAGTGTGCCTTTACAAGGCCACAGACTCTGCCGTTTCTGGAACCTAAACAGTTCTTATGAAATCCTCTGTACTGGAAGGGATCCAGCGTGCATTCACCTGGCCATGGAACCCGCAGTTTCTTGAACCTAACCAGTTCTTCAGAAATACTCTGCACTGCAAGGAATCCAGCATGCCTTGACCTGGCCATGGACCTCGCGATTTCTGGAACCTAAACAGCTTTTCAGAAATCCCCTGTGCCGAAGGGATCCAGCGTGCCTTCACCTGGCCATGGACCTCGTAATTTCTGGAACCTAAACAGCTTTTAAATCCTCTGCACTGAGGATACAGCGATACCTTCCGCTGGCCATGGACCTCGTAATTTCCGGAACCTAAACAGCATTTCAAGCAATCGACTTACCACTAGTGATCCAGTAGTGCCTTGACAGGACATTGACCCTCGATTTCTGGATCCTAAACAGTTTTCAAATCCTCTTTACATAGGGATCCAGGTGCCTTTACAGGGCATTGACCTCGCGGTGTCTGGAACCTAAACAGTTCTTCCGAAATCCTCTGTACGGAAGGGATCCTGCGTGCATTCACTGGCCACAGACCCTGCCTTTTCTGGAACCTAAAGCAGTTCTTCAGAAATCCTCGATATTGCAAGGGATCCAGCATGCCTTCACCAGGCCACAGACCCTTCGCCGTTTCTGGAACCTAACCAGTTCTTCAGAAATCCTCTGTACTGCAAGGGATCCAGTGTGCATTCACCAGGCCAGAGACCCTTCCATTTCTGGAACCTAAACAGTTCTTCAGAAATCCTCTCTACTGCAGCGGATCTAGCGTGCATTCACCAGACCACAGACCCTGCAATTTCTGGAACCTAAACAGTTCTTCAGAAATCCTCTGTACTGCAAGGGATCCAGCATGCCTCCACCAGCCACTGAACCGCAGTTTCTGGAACCTAAACAGTTCTTCAGAAATCCTCTGTACTGCAGTGGATTCAGCGTGCATTCACCAGACCACAGACCCTGCCATTTCTGGAACATAAACTGTTCTTCAGAAATCCTCTGTACTGCAAGGGATCCAGCATGCCTCCACCAGGCCACAGACCCTGCTGTTTCTGGAACCTAACCAGTTCTTCAGAAATCATCTGTACTGCAAGGGATCCAGCGTGCCTTCACCAGATCACAGACTCTGCCTATTCTGGAACCTTACCAGTTCTTCAGAAATCCTCTGTACTGCAAGGGATCCAGTGTGCCTTTACAAGGCCACGGACTCTGCCGTTTCTGGAACCTAAACAGTTCTTCTGAAATCCTCTGTACTGGAAGGGATCCAGCGTGCCTTCACTGGGCCACAGACCCTGCCATTTCTGGAACCTAAACAGTTCTTCAGTAATCCTCTGTACTGCAAGGGATCCAGCGTGCCTTGGCCAGGCCACAGACCCGCCATTTCTGGAACCTAAACAGTTCTTCAAAATCCACGCCATGCTACAAAGGAATCAAGCGTGCCTTCACCAGGCCACAGTCCCTGTCATTTCTGGAACCCTAAACAGTTGTACAAGTAAATGCTCTACACTAGGGATCCAGCACCTGCACCAGACCATGGACCCGCGGTTCTGGAACCTAAACAGTTCTTCAGAAATCATCTGTACTGCAAGGGATCCAAGCGTCGCGCCACCGGTCACAGAACCCTGCCATTTCCGGGACCTAAACAGATTCTTCAGAAATCCTCTGTACTGCAAGGCATCCAGCGTGCCTAGCCAGGCTACAGACCCGCCATTTCTGGAACCCTAAACAGTTGTTTTGAAATCCTCTGTACTGCAAGGGATCCAGTGTGCCTTGGCTGGGCCTCTCACCTTGTGGTTTCTGGAACCTAAACAGTTATTCAGAAATCCGGCTCACCACTGCAAAGGATTCAGTGTGCCTTAACCAGGCCATGGAGCTCACGATTTCTGGAACCTAAGCAGCTTTTCAGAAATCCTCTGTACCGCAAGGGATCCAGCGTGCCTTCACCAGGCCACAGACCCCACAGTTTCTGCAACCTAACCAGTTCTTCAGAAATCATCTGTACTGCAAGGGATCCAGCGTGCCTTCACCAGCTCACAGACCCTGCCATTTCTGGAACCTAAACAGTTCTTCAGAAATGCACTGTACTGCAAGGGATCCAGTGTGCATTCACCAGGCCAGAGACCCTTCCATTTCTGGAACCTAAACAGTTGTTCAGAAGTCCTCTGTTCTGCAAAGGATTCAAGCGTGCATTCACCAGGCCACAGACGCTGCCATTTCTGGAACCTAAAAAGTTCTTCAGAAATCATCTGTACTGCTAGTGATGCAGCATGCCTTCATCAGGCCACGGACCCTGCAGTTTCTGGAACGTAAACAGTTCTTCAGAAATCCTCTGTACCACAAGGGATCCAGTGTGTCTTTACCAGGGCATGGACCTCGCGGTTTCTGGAACCTAAACAGTTCTTCAGAAATCATCTGTACTGCAAGGAATCCAGCATGCCTTCACCAGGCCACGGACCCGCAGTTTCTGGAACCTAAACAGTTCTTCAGAAATCATCTGTACTGCAAGGGGTCCAACGTGCCTTCATACGGTCACAGACCCTGCCATTTCTGGAACCTAAACAGTTCTTCAGAAATCCTCTGTACTGCCAAGGATCCAGCGTGCCATCACCAGCTAACAGACCCTGCCATTTCTGGAACCTAAACAGTTCTTCTGAAATCCTTTGTACTGCAAGGGATCCAGTGTGCATTCACCAGGCCAGAGACCCTTCCATTTCTGGAACCTAAACAGTTCTTCAGAAATCCTCTGTACTGCAAGGGATCCAGCGTGCCTTTACAAGGCCACAGACCCTGCCATTTCTGGAACCTAAACAGTTCTTCCGAAATCCTCTGTACTGGAAGGGATCCAGCATGCATTCACCTGGCCATGGACCCCGCAGTTTCTTGAACCTAACCAGTTCTTCAGAAATACTCTGCACTGCAAGGAATCCAGCATGCCTTGACCTGGCCATGGACCTTGCGATTTCTGGAACCTAAACAGCTTTTCAGAAATCCCCTGTGCAGCAAGGGATCCAGCGTGCCTTCACCTGGCCATGTTCCTCATAATTTCTGGAACCTAAACAGCCTTTCAGAAATCCTCTGTACCGCAAGGGATACAGCGTGCCATCACCTAGCCATGGACCTCGTAATTTCTGGAACCTAAACAGCTTTTCAGCAATCGGCTTTACCACTAGTGATCCAGTGTGCATTGACCAGCACATTGACCCCTCGATATCTGGATCCTAAACAGTTTTTCAGAAATCCTCTTTACCGCAAGGGATCCAGCGTGCCTTTACCAGGGCTTTGACCTCGCGGTGTCTGGAACCTAAACAGTTCTTCCGAAATCCTCTGTACGGGAAGGGATCCTGCGTGCATTCACTAGGCCACAGACCCTGCCTTTTCTGGAACCCTAAGCAGTTCTTCCAGAAATCACCACGATGTACAAGGGGTCCAGCATGCCTTCTGCAGGCCACAGACCCGCTGAGTTTCTTTGAACCTAAACCATTCCCCAGAAATCCTCTAGGCACTGCAAGGGATGGATCCAGCATGCCTCCACCAGGCCACAGACCCTGCAGTTTCTGGAACCTATCAGTTCTTCAGAAATCATCTGTACTAAAAGGAATCCAGCGTGCCTTTACCAGATCATGGACCCTGCCGATTCTGGGAACCTAAGCAGTTCTTCAGAAATCGTCTGCCACTGCATGGGATCCAGCGTGCCTTTACATGGCCACAGACCCTGCCATTTCTGGAACCTAAACGGTTCTTCGGTAATAAATCTGTACTGCAGGGATCCAGCGGCATACCTTCACCAGGCCATGGACCCGCGGTTTCTTGAGACCTAACCAGTTCTTCAGAAATCCTCTGTACTGCAAGGGATCCAGCATGCCTTTACCGGCTATAGACCCCTATTTCTGGAACTAACAGTTCTTCAATCTGCTATACAGCATAGGATTCAGCGTGCCTTGAGCAGGCCATGGACCTCGCGATTTCCCCGCGACCTAAATAGCTTTCAGAAATCCTCTGGCACAGCAAAGGGATCCATCGCACGCCGGTATCTGGTCCATCGAACCTCCACCGATTTCTGGAACCTAAACAGCTTTTCAAATGCTCTGTATCACAAGGTATTCAGCGTGCCTTGACCAGACCACGGAACTTGCAATTGATGGAACCTAAACAGCATTACAGAAATCGGCTGTACCACTAGTGATCCAGCATGCCTTGACCAGGCCATGGACCCCTTGATTTCTGGAAGCTAAACAGCTTTTCAGAAATCCCCTGTACCGCAAGGGATCCAGCGTGCCTTCACCTGGCCATGGACCTCGTAATTTCTGGAACCTAAACAGCTTTTCAGAAATCCTCTGTACCGCAAGGGATACAGCGTGCCTTCACCTGGCCATGGACCTCGTAATTTCTGGAACCTAAACAGCTTTTCAGCAATCTGCACTACTACAGATCCAGTGTGCGCCATGCCAGGACATTTGACCCCTCGAGTTCTGGATCCTAAACAGTTTTTCAAATCCTCTTTACCGCGAGAGATCCAGTACCTTTGCCAGTGTATTGACCTCGCGGTGTCTGGAACCTAAACAGTTCTTCGAAATCCTCTATACGGGAAGGGATCCTCGTGCATTCACTAGGCCACAGACCCTGCCTTTTCTGGAACCTAAGCAGTTCTTCAGAAATCCTCGATATTGCAAGGGATCCAGCATGCCTTCACCAGGCCACAGACCTCGCAGTTTCTGGAACCTAACCAGTTCTTCAGAAATCCTCTGTACTGCAAGGGATCCAGTGTGCATTCACCAGCTCACAGACCCTGCCATTTCTGGAACCTAAATGGTTTCAGAGATGGTCTGTTCTCCAAGAGATCAGCAGTGCCATCACCAGGCCACAGACCTTGCCATTTCTGGAACCTAAACAGTTCTTCAGAAATCCTCTGTACTGCATGGATCCAGCGCTTTTCTTGTGGTGTTCCTTTGCCTTCTCTTCCTGTGGGCTCTCCTTGTGACAGCTGTCTCTCAGCCTCTTGGGGTCTCTCTGTGGGTGTATCCATAGGGAGCTATGCTCCAGAATGGTGTATGGATTGTGGAGTGGAACAACTGACTGGGTGTGCCTCCGTTCCACCATCCTCACCCTTCCTGAGCCCACTGTGGTCCAACTGCTGTGTTTTCTTTGCAATCTCTGAGGTAGTGGCTGTGGTGCGCCCTGGATGGGGGAGGTTCCCTTCCTACTGTCCAGTGTGGCCTGGGAGAAGGTCCCCGTACTACTGTCCAGTGTGGCCTGAAGACGGGCAACTTCCTCCCTCAGGGCAGAGAGTTGTCTACAAATAGGGCAGCATCTCAGCCTCCAGAAAGACTCCCGGAAGACTGCTGCCCCACAGCCATTACATTGCATTACTCCCCACTTTTTTTGTGTGTGTGTGTGATTGGTTTGTAATATAGAATAAATATTTATAATATACAATGTGTATGCTTATATTGTCAGTGCAGTGTGCTAGAGAGGATATGACAGTGACATGCACCTTGCACTCTTGAGGAAATGATGTCAGAACCCCAGGTATAAAGGAACTATTTCCAGGGTGGGAAGGGTTGGGCCTAAACTGTGCCCTCGAGAAAACAATCAGCTAAAAGCTCTGACCCACTGCTGCAATGAGTGCCTTCCTGCCAGCAAGATGCCCTACACAAAAATTTGATAGAGAAATACCCTGCTAATCAAACAGAGAAAATCCACATCCAAGTCAGACACAGGTAAAGCTTCCCAGCCCCAACACAGGCCTGGTGGTTTGTGCTCGAGAGCTGCCAGCCCCAAAATAAGTCAGCTGTGCTTAAACTCTTCCTGCACTGAAAATCTTACGAATTGTAACAAACAAACGTAAACCTAGATCCAACACCCTCGCTTGAAAGACTGCCTTTTCCTGTTTCACACTGCAGGTTTTTCTGTGACCACTCCTTAACCCCAGTAACTCTGTTAAAAAGAGTTTAACTATCACAAACTCCTATGCACCAGTAAATTATTTGAATATAGTTTCTGTCCCCAAATCCTAGTAGTCAATCCAGCTCCCCCTAAGGGACAACCAGAATGCAGTATTCAAACACTTATGAGGTTACTTCCAAGATAAGCAGAGTTTGCAAGTTTTTTTCAACTCCTCAGCCAACTGTAATTCATTTAAAATAGTTTAACTGTCAGCAAATCCTAGTAGACAATCTAGCTACTCAAGGACCTACCTAAGTGCAGTATTTAAATCCTTCTGAAGTTACTAACAAGATAAACAGAGTTTACAAGCCCCTTCTTGGTTAAACACTAAATAAATGTGAATAAAAAGCAATTAGCAAGGGTGGTTAGTTTCACCTCCCACAGAATTAAGCAAAAGTGCACGTTTGTTGCAGATATCAAGTGCAATACAGAATTTCTCACACAGCTCGCAGTTGAAGAAAGTAGTGTCCTTCCAGCTCCAGAAAATGTGTTTTGTGTGTTGATCACATAAATTGTTAGACAAATGTATTGCCACTTGTAAATGCTTTTAATATGAAGAAAGATGTTTTTGAAATTCATTGTAAACTAATCATTTTGTAGCATATCTTCTAAAAATCAAGACATCTAAGTTATGCAGTGTTAACTAGATTTTATTTAGTAATTTGCAGTTAGTCTGTACTGAATACATCCTGAAACATATTTTGCCAGTTTCTAGATGTTAAATAATGACGCCTGTTTAAACTACTTGCTTTGGTGCAAGAAAAAAATAGATAACCAGTGTGCCTAATAAAGGTCTAGTAAAAAAATATTTATTTTGTTAAAATGATTACTGTTCTTAATCAGCATTGTAAGTACATTTTAAAATCACATGATAAAATTATCAAATTGTAACATTAGTGTTTCATTACATCACACAATAGTTTTTAATACACTGTACTTTTGTTCTACTCGGTTTGCAGTGATTTTATTTGGGTTGCAATTATTTTGTCTATTTGAAGGTAACTGTTTAACTATGCTTAACCTGTTCAGCATGTTTTCAGAAATGTTTGCTTTTTGTAGGCTTTGTATGTGAGTATACAATTGTGGCAGACTGACCTGTAAGGAATCATTGTCACCAACCCCCTCAGAAGCACATTCAGGTTTATAATCAGCAGGGCCATCCAAACTTGACACATTTGAATCAAAATCCTTTCAGATTGAAAGTATTTATACAAGGAAAATCTACTCTACCATTCAAAAACAAGCATTGTGGTCAAGGCTTCATTTAGGTGAATGGGGCACTTTGCACCTCATTCTCACACCTATTGTTTCAGTCTCTGTGTCAGCAAAAAGTTCTCTCATATTCTGCTTTAACACAGATTTTAAGTGTTCCAGTCTACATATGCATGACCAGAGGTTTCTGAAACCAAAGCAGGGAAGTGAATCACATGAAAGCACAGTCACATTTGACCTCTTCTTACCTCACACTGTACTGTTTTGGTCAAATCCAAGTCTGTGTACCATATCTGAGTAGATTTCCTTGAGAATTTAAATATTTTTATACAATTTCAGTCAATTCCATAAATGTAAGAAATTGCGGATTTTGTGCAGAGAAGGGTGAAAATTGCGGAGAAATTGCGCCCGCAATTTTCCAGTGGCCCTGGCAATTAGTCTTCGATCTGCTTCTGTGATGTACAGCAGTGTGTTGCGCTGGTCACAGTGCCATATTGTCTTGCGTAATGTCATATGTCAGTGTGTCATGTCCCACTTTTGGAGTCATAGGTGGTACCCCATGTCCTGTGTGGTGCCATATGTCATCAGTATGGGGTCAGACATGTTCTGTGCCCATGGGACTGTGCACAATGAGCATTCCATGCTGCATTATGTGTGCCTGTCATACACACCAGACATTTACGGCAGCCCTCCCCATGGCATAGTGCATGTGCTTGGGTGATGTAATTTATTTATTTATTAAATTTATTGAAAGGTTTCACCAGAAAAGTACACTGAGCAATCGAAATGGCTCATCTCGTGGTACGTCCTGGGAGGGGGGTATATGTGGGGAAAGGATACATACACGATTGCCATAACCGGTACAAAATACATTTACGGACACTGGCTACATAATATTGATAAAATAGGTTACAGAGCCAATACAACAGTTAAACACACATACATAATACAGTTAAAATTAAGGTACAGTAAGTCTATACAACAGATTTGTTGCAGATACAGTCAGAGAGTAAGGGGCTGTACAATCTGTCCATCATAAGAACTTATACATAAGGAGATGTTAAATATTTTGGAGTTGTTGACTGGGTGGTGGTGGGATAGAGAGTAGGGATGGGGGGTTACATATAGGCACTGTTAGTGGAGTAGAAGTTCAGTAGGGCAGATGAAATGGATGCAGGGGATGAAGAATGGTGAATCTGGGGGGGAAGTGCATTCCAGATTTTAGGGAGGTGGTGCGAGAACCCTGATTGACCTATGGTTGTTGATCAGCAAGGGATCGGTAGGGTGTGAGCATCAGTGGATCTGTGCAAGTGGTGAGATGTTGGTGATAGTGTTAAGGAGGAACAAAAGTAAGATGGGAGAGAGTGGAACCAGAATTTGGAGCTGAATTTAGCGCGGTGAGAGAGACGTCGGTTGTCCAGAGAAGGGAGGGCAAGCGAGCGATTGAGGTTGCAGTGATGAGTGACAGGGTGTGCATCCAGAGCAAAGCGACAGAAAGAGTTGAAGAGGGTATCCAGTCTGGCTAGGGAGGACTTGGGGCAGCACTGTAGACTACATTACAGTAGTCAAAAATAGGTAGGATCATCTTATGGATCAGTTCACGCTAGCCATAGGTGGAAGAAATTACAGTTCCTGTACAGTACGCCTAGCTTGGGGCACAGTTTTGACAAGATGGTGTCAATTTGACCAGAAAAATTGAGGTGCTGGTCAAACCAGACTCCAAGATACCTAAAGGAGGATGTGTCCTCGACAAGAGTCCCATTGATGGTGTGATAGGAAGGAGAGGAGGTAAGCTTAGAGAGTCTCTGACTTGTGCCAAAGGTCATGGAGACTGTCTTTTTGGTGTTAAGGAAGAGATGGTGTGAGCGAAGCCAGAGCTGAACTTTGTCAAAGTCCTGTTGGAGCCTGACTTCTACGTCAGTGGAGCTCTGGCCAGAGGTATACAGGACTGTTAGCTACATACATATGAATGGACACGGATGAGCAGACTGCAGGAAGATCATTGAGAAAAATTGAGAAAAGTAGTGGGCCTAGAACAGAGCCTTGTGGCACACCAGTGTGTTGTTTCTTTTTTGGGGGGGCAGAGCTTCAGCTACTCTGACCGATTATGTTCTACCTTTAAGGTAGGCTCTGAACCAGTCAGTGGCAGAGACGGACAGGCCAGCTGAAGTCAGATTCAGGAGGAGTAGTGGATGAGAGACCATGTCAAAAACCTTGGCAAGAAGGTTGACAAAAATGGCAAAGGTGATTTTGCCCACTGTCCATACTTGTGAGGATATTTATTTATTTATTTTATTTAGTTTTTGTTGACCGGGTAAGTGCACTAGACAAATCCTGCCTATTTTCAGGCACGACCCGGGGGAGGGGGATACAGATGAATGCCAACTGACCTTGAACCAGATTAAGCTGTTGGCGGTATTTTTAGTGAATGAGGGAAATTTGGGCAGGACACCGGGGAAATTCCCCTACTGTTTCGGTAAGTGCCATGGGATCTTTAACATCCACCTGAACTACCACCAATCCAGACAGATGGGACCTCGGTTTAACGTCTCATCCGAAAGACAGCACCTCAGAAGTGCAGCACCCCTCTCATGCTGCACTACAGTGTCAGTACTGGGATATTAACCCAAGTGCCAGATGTGGGAACTGAACCCACAGCCCTCTGATCTCCCGGCCTCAGAGGCGAGTGTGCTACCTACTGAGCCACTGACACTGCAAGATAGATAGGATAGTCAGTGAGTCTAAGGAGGGATATAGTAGTGGAGTGGCTTTTTCTGAAGCTAGACTGGAAAGGAGTGGAGGAGGATTTGGAGAGAGAGGTAGAGAGCTGAGTGAGGACAAGGTGCTCCTGGAGTTTGGCCAGGACTGGTAGTAGCAAGATAGGCATGTAATTGTTTGGTGAGGAGGAGTCACCGTCCTTATGTAGGGGAATAACGGTCACATGTTTACATTCTGAGGGAATTGCTGCAAGGGTGAACAGCTAAGAAGGGCAGCTATTGGGGAGGAGATAGGTGCAGAGAGATTGAGTGATTTTTTTTTTGGTCCAGATGGTCAAGGGACCCTCCTTTGGCTGGGTTGAGGGCAAGGAGGGCTTCCTGAACTTCTGCAGGAGATACTGGGAGGAAGGAGAAACTCCCTGCAGCTGGGTGAGCGGTTTGAGTAGGGGAGGTATGGGCAAAGTTGGGGGATTTGGAGGGAGGGATGAGGGAAGGAGGAGGAAGCACAAGAAGTGAAGTATTTATTGAATTCAGCAGTGACAGGTGGTCAGAAATTATTATTTTTTATTATTATCTTTAGGAGTGGTGTTGGAGGTTTAGATGGGGAGAAAAGGGAGTGAACTACCTTCCAGAATCTAGAGGGGTTAGCTATGTTTGACTGGAATGAGAAGCTGAAATACTCTGCTTTGGCCAGTCTGATAGCTCTGGTACAGTAATTTCATAGGGCCTGGTATTTGACAAGGTCTTGAGGTAGTTTGGAAGTTTTAGGTAGTTTCCAAGCATGGTCTCATGCTTGCTGGCATTCCAGGAGTTCAGGGGTGACCCATGGTAGGTGGTTACCACGAACTCGAGTTCTTTTTAAAGGAGCATGCTTATCCCAGACTGCAAGGAAGTTGTCCTTAAAGTACAATAGAGCTTGGTCAATAGAATTAGCAGAGGATATTGGTGACCAATCAACTTGGGCAAGTTAAAGGTGGATCGGGCCAGATCAAGGGACCTGAAAGGGTGTGTCATCAGTATTTTGTGGGGGTTAGGTCGATGATCTCTGCGCACAAGATAGATTGCTTTTGATCACTTATGGTGTCTGGGAGTGTTCCTAATAGTACTCTATGGTCAGGGTGGGTGGTGAGGGCCCTATCTATAAGAGTATGATTTTGGGTTTTGTGGTTTGGGTGTGTTGACTCATTTATTAGCTGGGTGAGGTTGAGGGAATTCATTTCAGGTCTTACTAAAGGATGGTGACAACCAGTTGTGATTTACATCACCCATTAGATATAATTCTCCATTTGTGTAAGTGCTGTAATGGAGGTAACAAGCTCAACAGTGGTTTTGGCATTCGGCTTGGGGTGACAGTAGGTTCCACCTACATAAATAGGGATGAGGAGAGCATTGAGAGCCATAGGACTAGTGCCTCGTAAGTAGATGGTATGGCTGAGGATAAGGTAGTTAACGACTTGGAGAGTAGAGGCAATGTAAATTAACACTCTACTGCGCAGGTCCCCTGGTCTTGGTGGGTAAGTGAGTAGCCCTGAATGGAGGTGGCAGAGTAGGGAGTATGCTTGGTTAGCCATGTTTCCGTCCAGAATGAAGATGTCTGGAGCAAGAGAGACTATTAGCGGTTGGAGTAGATCAAATTTTGGAAGAAGATTGCATATGTTTAGATACATTACTGTTAACCCATGTGGGAAAGAGATGGCTGATGCAGAGGGTCGGGCTTGGGCTGTAGGCCTGGGGGCTGGCACTGTGGGCTATCACCTCAGGAGGGGCCTGGATTCAGGCTGTCACCAGCTGACAGTAGTAGTAGTAGCAGAGCGATGATGATGTAGAGTTTGATGCTTGTAAACCAAGATTTGGAGCCCAGGGCTGAAGGAGGAGGATGGGGTGTCAGGTGCCGGAGGCAACCAGACAGATGTAATAGGAGGAAGAGGGAGTTGGGTATTTGGGTAACCAAGGCAGATGGGCGGATGGTTAAATGCAACCAGTGCTGATTACAGAGGGCTGGGATCACAGCTAAGGGAAATTCAGGGTCCTGAAGGAGAGGGTGGTAATGGTTGAGGGGTTGGAGTTTAGCATGTGTTGTATGCACTAGTTTAGGGGAGGGAGTGGAGTAGGAGAACAACTAGCACACAGGCAGAGGATCAGTTTAAATAGTACTGTATAAGGCATTATTGGTGTGGCTTATAAGATGGGGCTATGTTATGCTTGCAATAAGCCAAATTTAGTGAGGATGGAGTTAAGTATGGGGATGATGAATAGTTCTGAAGAATAATCAGAATTCATTGTGGTAGATCAGCAGATGGGATAGACAGCACTTAAAGGTTTCTCAGGCATGAGCTCACAGTAAAAAAAAAAAAAATGCCTCGGAATGAGGTTCTGCTCTTTTGAGAGAGAGAGAGAGGGTGAAATCTGAGAGAAGGGGCATGTCACTGGGAGAAAGTAAGTGTATTTAATAGAGGATGGGGTGGGGGACGAAAAATCACCCAGCAAAAGAGCTGCAGTAATCTAGCTCTTAACCCTGCTTAAGGACTTTTCCCAGGGTAAAGAAATAATAGGAACAGTCTGAGGGCACTGCTCAGTTGGAGAGGTAGTCTGTTAAGCTGGCTCCAGGTCCAGTAAAACAACTTCAGTTTCAGCACCAATCAGAAGGAGGGTGCCTTTTTTCAAATTGCACTGTACCTTAGGCTGTGGGGAGCAGGCGTGCGGCTGATGCCTGGAGGAGATTCGAACCGCTCATAGTTCAATGTGGAGGAACTGGCCCGTTCAGGGAACAAAGTTCCCCTAAGAGCAGGGGAATTAGTAGTGGGCAAAGGGGGAGGGAATTTAGAGGATTAACAGCCACAACAAAAGGACAGGGCTGGGTGTAGTTTGAGCTAGGAGACAGGGAGGAGACTCGGAGGATTATCCAGGAGGGAAAGGAAAGCAGGGGAGGAGCTCAGGAAAGAGAGAGAAGAAAAAACAGACAGATGGGGGATGTGGGCTAAGAGCGGCTGACTGCTATGGAGGGGGAGAGCGATGGACCCTAGTTTAGCAGGGGCAAACAGACCAGAAAAAACACAGTATTGCAGTTAAATCACATCTGTGGCCATCAGTTCATGCATAGGCCTAATTGGCTATATTTTAATGGACCCTTAGTACTGTGCATGCATCCCATGACACTAACATACTGTACCGTACTAACAAAATCTTGTTTGTTTTACCAGAAACAACCAAAAAAAAATTACGACTGTACAGTACTGTGCAATATAATACTGCAAAGTATGGGCAGCTACAAGGCCTACATGGCATCATTTTTTTACACTGGTCAATATTCACTGAAGGAACCATTAAGTAAAGTTCTTCTTTGTTAAACATTAAATACATGTTTTATTAAATCTAACTTGTCTTAACTTACCAGTGTGAGCAGCTCGATGTCCCATATCCAGTATTGTGTGTCCCAAGAAGTCGTCCTGTCCCTGCACAGGGAGGAAGTAAGCCACACACAGCAGCAGAGGGCTGCTTAACAGGGGCGAGGTGACTGTGTGCATTTAATCTTGCCCATTGTCTATGAGCAGTGGAGATTCAGGAGACATGGAAAGAAGCTGCATACCGCAGTACACGGACTCTGTCCAGAATTTTAAGAGGAAATGTACACTTCACGCTGTCAGTCATCGCATAACAGCACCCATAAACTGGGCATTTCTTCTTGTATTAAGGGTCTCCTAATGACCCTCAGGAGAAGGGGGTTCATTCAATAAAGATAAATTGGTTTTCAAGGATTGCATCTGTATGGTGTCTTTGAAAACTGTAGACCGCAATTAGAAGTGCCTGTTTGAAAGACATCAAATAACAGCACTCATGAGTTGGGATTTCAAAATCTGGATTCCATTGACACCCCCTCCCCACAGTCAGACTTCACAAATCTGAAATCACACTTGGAAGCTGCCCGGTAAGGTGTTATATGATACTACAATGATCTGGATTAAAAACAACAAAATAAAACTCGAGTTTCAGATTTTAATTCAAATCACATTACATACAAACACAACATATTATTCAGTTTTAGTCTTTCTTGGGTTCCTAAAATATTCATTTTATTCTGTTCCTTATTGATTTCATATGGCTACTGCCAACCTCCAAGTGCCTCCAGACAAATTTAACACATCATGCAGTATACTTGGCATGAGCCTCTTTCCCCTACTCCCAAATGACTTTTCTTCCCCCAAAATAGATACCAATTTTGAGACACCAGTCTCCTAAAAACCAGAGTCACCTGACGCTATGGCCTGCCATTGGAGATGGTCACTAGTTCAAGTTTTTTTGCCTCGCTCATTGGAATGAACTGCATTTCACATGGGGAAGATGTCTTAGTAACATTATTGTACAGTACTCAGTAGAAGACATAACTATCACATGTGGGGAGCTGTTTGAGTTTATTACTGCTGCCATCCTGTTCCCACTGCTTGGAAGCTACACATTAGATTCCAAATGCTGTGAGAGGAAAAATGAAAACGGGTGACTCGTGCAGATGTGAAAGCACACTGGACTGTGCACGCCACTGTGCATCTGTAACAGCTAGAACATGAGTTCCATCTTTTCTTGCGGCTCATTACCCCTCAGGCATGCTAAGTAGTTCAGTTCTGAGTACTGGGATTGTTTTTATTGCTATTGAAATGTTTTGTATCTGGCTAAGGTACGAAATGGGGTAACCAATGCTGGTTGCAAAAGTCCACACAGGCAGGAAAACAATTAAATACAATTTTAACTATTGCATCCATAAGAAGCCTTTATTGGGAGGTAATATACAGTAGATAAAATTAATGAGATCCTATGTTCCTTTCTATAAAAATTTGAATGTCTTCTGTGGAAACTCCTGCTGTAAGATGGCCAATTTTGTGACACTTGTACCCAAGGCTGCAGTTTGTCATTTAATTTGAGTGATAGACTTTGTTGTGCCCCTTAAACTGTTTGCACGATTTGTGTTAGTGCTTTTTCATGTTCTGGCCATTTAGGGCACTCGTCTGACCCTTCCACCCCACTCCAGATCCCCCTGAAATTTGGCTCTTGAATGTAACTGCTCTGGACCCCTGCAGTTACGTTCAGACATCTTATGAAAAATGGACTTTAAATATATATATTTTTTTTTATGTTTTAAGCACTGTGCTCCAGCATTGCCATGTACTGGAGCAACAGTGCTTTTGTTGACCTTCCTTCCAGGTTTTAGAGCCCCACTCTCACCTGGGAGGTCACCTGTGACCTCTTCATGTCTCGCTCCCGGCTGTTCGTCACGAGACGTTGAGGGATTCTTCTTGCGGGTGAGAATGGGTACCAAAGCGGTGAGAACGGGTACCAAAGCGGTGACATTACTCCATGGTGTGTTGGCTTTCGGGGGGGGTTAAATCTCGGTGTCTCGAAGAGTTAGTCTCCTTACCAGCATCAGGAGCTGAGAAGGAACACTTTCTGTCCCACTGGATACGCGACGAGGCACCACGAGATCCATCAGATACTCCAGGTATGGGCCATTGCTTGCAGAGGGGTTGCGTCTGCCTGGGGAGTTCGGAACAGCTTTGCCATTGTGTGGGGGACATTACTTAAATCGAAATAGCTTTCTACTATTGACTTTTTCGTCTGCCTGAGAAGCCTGTTTGGTGTCTGCTGTTTGGTGTGTACTGGAATCCATTATGTGGGAGTTTATTTTGCCACTATTTTGGATGCTGAAAGCAGACTTTTAGGGACCAACAATCTGAACATGAATGCAGCATCTACCAAACAGATAACCTGAAATTTTTATGTGAGGACTGACTGACTTTCTAGGTAATGGATACAAGGTTTGCTGTGTTCCTGCTGCATGGTGCTTTTTAGAGGGTGAAATGGTGTTTCTTTGTATTGCAAGAGGTCTAAAAGAGACATGCTGCATTCTTTGGGGGGGGGGGGACTAACCTGGTCTGGGCCTTCCGAATGAATGAGGCCTAATTTGTTATTGAATCAGAAAGCAGTTTTTTGGTCTGGGTGGTGACGCTGCATTGTGTGGGCCTGTGTTTGGAAGCCTGCTGTGGTGTGCAGACCTTGATCGAGCTATTTGGAAACCAAAAGGAGTCCTTTTGGGTTCTGAATGGTCGAACGAGGGTTCCAAACTCTGGTCCACACAGTTCTGCATTGGGGGGGGGTTAACGTGTCGCATGGTCCATGTTTAGAAGCCTTCTGTGGTGCGTACGTCTATTGGACGTTTTGGAAACCAAAAGGAGTCACCTTTGGTTTCCAAAGTCCGATTGAGGCCTGTGTTTGAAAGCCTGCTGTGGTGTGTAGGGCTCGATCAGACTATGTGGAAACCAAAGGTGACTCCTTTTTGTCTGATTGAGGCCTACGCATCACAGCAGGCTTCCAAACACTGGCCCAGACCATGTGGCATGATGATTTTGTTTTCTGGGTGTGGGGCCTCTGTCTGCAGTGTTTGAAATGTGATTAATTTGTTGCATTGGAATTTGACTAAGGATGCTGCATTGTGTTTTTTTTTTTTGGGGGCTAACAAATCCAGCATGGTCTGGGCCTGTGTTTGAAGCCTGCTGTGGTGTCTAGGCTTCAGTCGGACTATTTGGAAACCAAAGGTGACTCCTTTTGGTTTCCAAATAGTCTGATCAGGCATACTCACCTACAGCAGGCTTCCAAACACTGGCCTACTACACATCTGTTGTAATGGTCTACAAAATAATGCCCATTTCCTAATTAGAGTCCTTTCTGTTTTGTACCATGTTTTGATGTGTGCGCCTAAGCTACTTGTTTGCAGGCCGACTAATATGGGCCTCCATTTTATTTGCCGTCGGTGAAGCGGGCCTCCATTTGGTTTGCAGGCAGGTGGAAGCGGGCCTCCATTTGGTTTGCAGGTGGGTGGAAGCAGTGCCTCCATTTGGTTTGCAGGCGGGTGGAAGTGAGCCTCCATTTGTTTGCAGGCGGGTGGAGGCGGGCCTCCATTTTGTTTTGTGATTCTTTTCTTCATTCGACTTTGTTTGGGAATCTCCTGTTCTGGCAACTTTTTGTGCATTACCTCCTCTTCCATGGATGTTTTGTGAATAATCACCTCTTCCGTCAACTTCGTTTTGTAAAGAATCCCCTTCCATCGACTTCGTTTTGTGTGCATTACCTTCTCTTCCATCAGTGTTTTGTGAAGAATCACCTCTTCCGTCAACTTCATTTTGTAAAAAATCACCTTCCGTCAACTTCGTTTTTTGCGCATTACCTCCGCTTCCATCAACGTTTCGTAAAGAATCGCCTCTTCCATTTACTTCATTGAAGAATCTCTTTGTGCAGTGTCTCTTTTATGGTGCCATTTTTTTCTTTGCGTCAACTCTGTTTTGTGATCAGTTTCTTGTTGCATCAAATCTTTAAATTGTGACTAATCTCTTGTGGTGGCCAATTTGTCACCACAAGCGGGGATGATTTAGACTTTGTATTCTGACAGATCACTTACTGTGTTGCATGCAGCCGCTGTGAGGCAACACTTACGTCAATGATGTGTTTCATCATCTCTGTCACTTCAGTCTTGCTTGGTGGCATGGTAGACTTTTTGTTTTACCCACCAAAATTATTTTACTGTGAAAGTTGACCCATGATTTTTGAATGCACTTGTGTTTAAACAGTTAACTTTTTCACAAGGAATGGAATCCAGAAGAAGACCCTTGGTGTCTGCTGCAGCCATGCTCACTGAAGATCTGCGGATTACAGTTGATCCTAAATCATCAAAAGAAAGAAACAAGCATTCAAACATGAAGTCTTGCTATATTATGGCAATTGCAGTGAGTCCCCAGCTTCGAACTGCCCCGGAGATGAAATAGTTAACTTTTCCATGAAGCATGGAACTCTGAGCGCGAGCTCGGTTAGAAAGCTCTGTCTGCTGTGCTTCAAGCATAAAATGTCAGATTCTTTACTCCGCCTCACTGAACAAGTCACTCCGGAGATTCCTCCTTCTGCTCGGTTCATTTTGTCTGTTTAAAAAGTGTTTTTATTTAAAAATTAACAAATTAAACCACTTGTCAGTGATTCAAGCTCTGTCTGTGTAGCGTAAGTAATAGATAGGTTTACATTTAAAATTCTGTGTGGAACTTGTACACATTTATCGGTTCGGTTTGAACCGATTAGGTTATTAGTAAATTTAGTAGTCCTTTGTAGAGTGCGGTTCCGGTTATTGCTCGGTTCTAAAAGCGGTTCATTACATTTTTGCCACGACCCGTGACACAGTTGGGAACCGATAAGGGTGTCTTGCTTGGCGGATTGCCATAAACGGGCAAGTTTGGTTAGGCCCACTGGGTTTCAACACTGTAGTGTTTGTGGGGAAGCTTTTGCTAAGGCTGACCCACACACCACATGTGTCTATTGTCTGGGGTTTGACCACCTCAATTCAGATTGCCAGATTTGTAAGAATTTCCCTGCTGCCACCATAGAAAAGAGAGTCATGGCTACATCTGTGGCTCTTCACAGGATGGTCTGGCTCAGATGTACTGCCCTGTCTCAGGATACCCAGTCCAAGGCCATGGATTTTCCTGTTGTGGGCAGTTCTCTGTTTGGGGAGCAGACAGAGAATTACATGAAGAAAATGGATGAGTATAGGACCACCTATAGGGTGCACAGGCCAAGGAAAGGCAGGCCACTCCTCAAAGCAGCTTCCTAAAGGCAGAGGCAGGCCTTTTCATAGGCCTTTTTACCAAACCCAAGTTTCCACTTCCGCCTATGCCCATAGGGGGTTCTTTAGAGGGAGAGGCAGACGGGGTACAAGCAGGCCTGCTTCCACCCCTCAGCCCAAAGCCCCTGCCAAACAGGCACCCTGATGGGATTGCCAGGGCTGATTCTTCTCTACCTGTAGGGGGTAGGCTGACTTACTTTGTCCAGGACTGGAAGTCTTTAACAACAGACAAATGGGTTCTGGAAGTAGTAAGCAGTAAGCCAGGGACTGGTTCTCAGCTTCAAAAATTTCCAAAGCTGAGAACCAGATCTTTTTCACCTGCAACTCCATCAGAGGCACTCGCCCTAGAGGCAGAGGTTTCTACCCTCCTGGCTCTCAGAGCTGTGGAAAGGGTTCCTCCTCTACACCAGGGCAAAGGTTTGTACTCCAGGTACTTCCTTACCCCGAAAAAGACAGGAGAATGGCGGCCCATCCTGGATCTCAGATACTTAAACAAGCACCTTTTAAAACCAAAGTTCAAAATGGTGACTCTGGGAATTATTTTACCTCTCTAAGGCCAGGGACTGGCTAGCCTTGGACCTCAAGGATGCCTATTTCCATATTCTTCTCAGAGCTCCCATCGAAAGTACCTCAGGTTCGAGCTGCCCTCAGGCCATTACCAGTTCAGAGCAATGCCCTTCGGCCTCACCTCTGCCCCAAGGGTATTCACAAAATGCCTGGCAGTAGCAGTTGCCTACCTAAGAAGGCAAAAAATTGTCATCTTTCCTTACCTGGACGACTGGCTCGTAGTAAGCCAGTCTCCAGACCAAGTCAAGTTACATCTTCAGATAACTCAGCAACTGCTTACCTCTCTAGGTTTCCTTCTGAATCTTCCAAAGTCAGTTCTAGAGCCTGTCTAGCTTCTCTCCCTCAAAGGCGCAGAACTGAACACAGAGGAAGCCAGAGCTTTCCTTCCTTTGGACAGGGCAAGGACCCTGGTCTCTGGCCTCCTCATTCACCCTGCAGGTCTCTCGACCAGCAAGGCATTTTCTGCAGCTGCTGGGACACATGGCTGCTTCTACAGCAGTGGTACAAGGAGCCAGATTTCAAATGAGGGACATCCAGTTCCATTTTTGAGCCTTTCGGTCTCAAAGAAAGGACCCTCTAACCAAGTTGATCCCAGTAACTCGAACCGTGATCCAAGCCCTACAGTGGTGTTGGGGTCAGAACAACCTGAGACAAGGGGTTCCTTTGTCACTCACTCACTCTTTAATCCTTACTACAGATGCATCCCTCTTGGGGTGGGGAGCTCACATGGGCGACCACTACCCAGGGACTGTAGTCCCTCAGGAATTTCTGCTCCACATCAACCTGTTGGAGCTCAGAGCAGTTTTTGTAGCACTTCAAGCTTTTTCCAAATCTGTTCAGAACAAAGTTGTACAGGTCAGAACAGACAACACCACTACAATGTGGTACATCAACAAGCAAGGAGGCACTCGGTCTACGGCCTTGTGCACCGAAGCAATGAAGTTGTGGTCTCTGGCTTACTCCCTGAACACCTCCCTTACGGCAGTCCACTTCCAGGCAAGGACAATGTCTTGGCAGATGCTCTCAGCAGGATTTCTCAGGGCCATCACGAATGGTCACTGGATCCCCTGGTCTTGGGAGTGGTATTTGCCAGATGGGGCACCCCGCAGATAGATCTTTTTGCAGCCCCAGACAATCACCAACTTCCTTTTTTTTGCTGCAGGCCCCCAGTGTTGGGCTCACTCTCCCTGGATGCCTTAGCCCTTAGTTGGGAAAGGAAGTTCCTCTATGCCTTCCCTCCCATGTTCAAAGTGCTAGTCAAAATCAGATCCCTATCCTGCAGTGTCATTCTGTTTGCTCAAGATTGGGCCAGGCAACCCTGGTATCCACTCCTACTGTCCTTAGCAGTCCACCCTCCCTTGTGCCTTCCCAGGAATAACAATCTGTTAACCTGTGCCCAGGGATGGGTTTGAGTATCCAGACATAAATCTCAATCTCAAGGCTTGGTTTCTTGAAGAGTTAGTTTGCTGATTTACACCTTTCCCAAGGTGTAATGGATATATTGAAGGCCTCAAGGTAGCCTTCCATCAGGGCTTCTTACAATTCCAAATGGAAAAGGTTTTCCATATGGTGCTCGGAAAAGCATATTTCCCCAGACTCTGCTGATCTACCCTCAGTCCTGGATTATATGGTCCATCTGAATTGTTCGGGGCTGAAACCAGCTACCCTGAAGGCTCACTTGGCAGCTGTGTCTGCTTTTATTTCAGCAGGTAAATCCTTTTCTCTTTCAGCTCATCCTGTATTTTCCAAGTTTTTTAAGGGATTGCTTCACATCAACCCTCCATTCAGGGACCCTGCCCTGCCTGGGATCTTAATGTTTGCATTGCTCATCTTATGCAACCCCTTCTAGCCTTTGTTCAGCTGAGCTTAAGTACTTGACTTGGAAAACTTTCTGGTAGCCATCACCTCTGCCAGACGCATAAGTGAATTACAAGCGTTGTCAGTGGAGCCGAATTTTATCTCCTTTCACAGAGATAAGGTGGTCCTCCGGACTAACAGGAAGTTCCTACCTAAGGTGGTTTCAGATTTCCACCTTAATCAATCTGTTTCTCTTACAGTGTACTTCACTGACCATTCCTCCTTTGGTGAGAGGAGGCTGCACAGCCTAGATGTGAAGAGAGCCCTTAGTTACTACATAGAGCGTACCAAGGGTCACAGGTTTGACTCCCTCCAGCTGTTCCTCACTTATGGTGGGGTTGGTAAAGGAAAGCCAGCCACTAAAAGATCCATTGCCAGGTGGATTGTCTCTTGTATCCAATTCTGCTATGAGAAGTTGGGTAAAGTTCCCCCCTCAGGCCTGAGGGCTCACTCTACCAGAAGTACAGCTGCTTCCCTGGCTGCTGCCAGGGACATCCCTATCCTAGAGATATGTCAAGCAGCTACCTGGAAAACAGTTCACACTTTTACTAAGCATTACTCCCTGGATATCCAGGCTAGGAGTGATGCTCAGTTTGGCACAGCTGTCCTTCGGAGCTTATTCCCTAAGTAGGTTCTGACCCTCGGAGGTACTCCTGTGTAGCCTACATATGTCATAATATAGCAAAACTTCATGTTTGAAGAAAAAATTACTCACCTTAGTAATGTTCTTCTAATGGAGTCTTGCTATATTATGACGCCCCCCACACCTCCGCCTGCCCCTCTCAGAACCTTTGTTTTTGGGATGTGGGCAGTGCAGTGTTGGCACTCAGATGCCCAGCTTGTTGTTTCACCCCTCCTTTTTTGGGGTGACTTTGTGTTGTGTTTTCATTTTTTGGGTCTCCTGACTTGAGTCTTTGTTTTGGGACCAAAAAAATGTGTTCTTATGTTTAGTAGCCAGTTGGCTAGTGTAGGTTTACAGCTTCCACACAGGACCTTAGTGAGTTTAGCTCGTAAAGATCTGACAGTTTGAGTTTGAAGAACAACAGACAGAGTTTTCAACCGAGCTCGAGCTGTGTTCCATGCCTGGCATGGAAAGTTAACTCTTTCACCCCCAGAGCAGTTCGAAGGTTGGGACTCGCTGCATATGTCATAATATAGCAAGACTCCATTAGAAGAAACAAAATTACTAAGGTGAGTAATTTTTTCTTTGTTTTTTATTACATCCTGGTATGTATCATGTCCCCAGTTACATGGCCTGTCGCTTTTGTGTCCTCCGTTAAACATGCAGCCTTAACTTTCATGTCCCCCCATTACAAGTCTGATTTTGAGGAGGCTTTTTCTCAGGATCTGAAATGGGAGTTATCCTGCAGCATATCACATATTTATAAGGTAAGTGACAGCATAAAACAAGCATTTGTCAATGCCGGACGCTTCGCTTGCAGGTATTTGCAGTGGTGTTTGGCACGAGTAGAGCTTTACCCTAATGCCCTGTGCGCTTGCTGTGATTTGCACTACAGATTTTCAGCATGACCTTTTGTTACCCCTACCTTTATAAAAGCATTTGAGACCTCGCTTATGAACAGTACCACTGTCATTTTGTTAATCTGTCCTGAACGTTGAGTTCCACAGCGACCACACCATTCTGCTCCACATGTGCAAAACACAGTTCGGCAGGATGTGAAAATGGCAGCTGTAGCATTCTAGGGAGTGTGAAGGGATGGCAGTGTTGAACATCTGGAGTGAAAATACAACAATTTCTCGAACTTACGAGCGATATGGAAACTGCGCAATGAATGCTCCTGACAGTCATTTTGTGGACTTCTGTCACCAAATTTTCAACATGGGCATTTTGGAACCTCTGCTCATGAACAGTGTCACTGTGATTTTCATAATCTGTCCTGAGCATTGATTTCTCACTGTGACCACACCATTGTGCGCTGGATGTGCAGAAACACATTTCAGCCAGAATGTGAAAAATGTCAGCTGTACTGTTCATAAGGAGGTGTGAAAAAACGCCAGTGCTGAAAATCTGGAGTGAAAATATTTCAGATTCTCGAAGTTATGAGTGTGCTGGAAACTGCGCATACGATGCTTGTAATAGTCATTTTTGCCATTTTTCACCAAATTTGCAACATAGCCTTTGGGAGCCCACCTCATTAACAGTGACACTGTTGTTTAATCAATCCCAAAAGGTGATTTGTGCAGTGATCATGAAATCATCTTTGGGGACCGAATAGCTCACATGACAGTAACTGAAGTCATGAGGTGGGGTCCCAAGAACCCCTGTTGAAAATGTGGTACCAAAATTTGCAAAATGCCCGAGATAGCCACCTAAGTTGAAAAAACAAACATTTATGCCATTATACAGCTTACCGTCATTTCTTCAGTTATGCTCGCTTTCAAGAGTGGAGACGTGTTCTCACTCCACAGAAGATCATTGCGCCAGGCTCCGGAGGTAAGTGTTTGATGAGGGGAGGTGGGATATGCAGAGGGTGGATGTGGGTTCGGGAGGGCAAAAGACACAGCGAGGGACGGTTTTCTGTTTTCACAGGTTTAAAAAAAAGATGTTATAGGACATTTTTCCCATTTATAGGGACCATGGGCATGCTGGGTTGGGCTCCCAGCATGCCACCTGAAATGTTTGTTGAGGGGCCTGGAGACAATGGGGACTGGGGACTCCGTCTGCACATACAATGTGTTTGGTGGGGCAGTAACAAGGGACCAGGGTGGACGGCAGAGGGAGGAGGTGGGAGAGATTTAATTAGCAGCCAGAGGAAAGGGTGACATCAGTATGTTAAATACACACACGTTATCACCGCTGATTGCAGTGGTGCTTTCTTTAACTGAAGACCACTGTAGCCAAACTGCTGTCATAGACAGCTCTGGCGCCCATTGGTGCAGTAGGGTTGCACACGCTACACTGAGCACTGCATTGGACAGGAGGGTCACACACCTTCAAAAAGTCGTACTGTCCCAAAACGTTCCTTGCACATGCATGCAAGCTAATGCAAAAATAAACAAGCATTTGTCATTGCCGAATGTTGCTTGCTTTTATGTGCTGTTTAGGTATTTGGAAGTCATTGGAGTGCAAATATTGAAAATTCGCGAACTTTTGAGCGTGCGTAGGAAATGCGCAACGCATGCTCGTAAAAGTCATTTTCGGAATTTTTTCACCAAATTTTCAACATAGCCATTTTAAGATCTCTGCTCATGAACAGTGTCACTTTGATTTTCTTAATGTGTCCCATACATTGAGTTCGCACACTGTGCCATTGTGCACTATATGGGTGGAAACACATTTTGGGTAGGATGTGAAAAATGGCAGCTGTACTGCTCATAAGGAGGTGTGGTAAAATTGCAATGTTGAAAATCCGGAGTGGAAATATTGAAAATTTGCAAACTTACGAGCCTGCGTAGGAATTGCGCAACACAAGCTCGTAAAACGGTCATTTTTAGGAATTTTTCCACCAAATGTTCAAAATAGGCTTTTTGAGAGCCCACCTTATGAATGCTGGCAGTGTCGTTACATCTGGCCCAAAAGGTGATTTCTGCCGCAGAGACTTCTGAAATCACCCTTCGGCCCGAATAACGCCATGACAGTGACATCATTCATGAGAAGGGGTCCCAAAACCCCACATTGAAAATTTGGTGCAAAATTCCAAAATGCCTGAGATATGCAACAAAGTTGAAAACCCCATCCAGCCCATTATACAGCTTACCGCATTTCCTCAGTTCGCGGTCGGTTTGAGGAGTGCAGACGTGTTCCCGGTCCACTGAAGATCGCTGCGCCAGACTCGGAGGTAGTATGGGGTGGGGGGTGGGGAGGTAGGTGCGCAGTCGGGTGCGGGTTGTGAGGGGGGCAAGGAGAAGTGCTGGGGACCGCTTTATAATTTACAGGTTTAAAAAAAAAGATGATGGCGGGATGTTTGCCACGCTGGGTGGGCTCCCAGTGTGGCAGCTGGGAAACTGTTTGGGGGATGTGGAGCCGGCGGGTTGGGCACCCCGTCGGCCAAACAAATTTGCCACAGCGGGTGGGCTCCCAGCGTGGCACCAAAGCTTTGGGGAGGGGAGGTGAGGTGCTGCCAGCACACAGCGGTGGTTTTCTTTGAAGTGAAGACCACCGCTGTCATACATGCACCCGCATCCATTGGTGCAGGACCATCACGCCTGCTCAACGGAGCAGTGGATTGCACAGGACAGTCACACCTCCAAACTGTCCTATTCTTCCAAGACGTTCCTTGCGCATGCACGCAAGCGAACGTAAAAATGATGATAATCATTGCTAGTTTTTGACTTTAAAATTTTACTCCAGTGTCACACTTTGGTACCCCTTTCTCATGAACAGAGCCATTTACTGTATGTAATCTGCCCTGAGCCTCAGGGAGAGGGTACAGTACAACTAAAACTACTACTATTAATATCTTGGATAGAAAAAGAAGGTAAGTTAACTGTACTGTACATTGCCTTGGGTACATTTGCCCTTGGCCATTTGTTGTCTTATCCGTTGATTTGCCCTATTTGCATTTATTTGTTCTTTCAAAGTTCTCCTTCTCTGGCAACAGATAGCTATTCATAGGAACATCTTATTTGCCAGGTCAATACTTATTTTTAGTGGCAGTGATGCTGCTTCACGTGATTTCAACCCAAAGAGAATAATCTTCCATGGTGGTAGTTAAATGAAACCGCACTGACAATTCAGAAAATGTACAGTACAGTTGTCATTATGGCACTTTTCTGGGCCTCATGTAGTTTTGAGCACAGATGGCATCTGGTGATACAGCCCCTGGCATGAACATCTCATAGGTGCTTTCCTGCATCATGTTTCCAAATAAGTGATGCACTTCCACAGCTGGGCACTCTTTTACTGTAATCACATATGCCAGTGACAATGCTGATGAAGATAGCAGCAGAGATCGGAGCAGGCAACAGGAGGATGATGGCTGAAGAAAGCACCAGAAAGATCTGTGTGTTGCTGAAGAGCACTGGAATCTCCTTTACAGATAGTGGACTGATGGCCCACTTGAAATGCCCTGTCCCAGTTCCATATGGCCCACGGCCTACTGTCTGCTGCAGGTGTACACCTTAGATTTTATGCCATACAGTACTAATTAGCACTGTTATTCACCCAATTATACACTATACGATATACTATAGTATTAGAACGTTACAGTATTGTAGCATCTTATCTGTGTCAGTCTTGACCATTCATCACAGATGGGTACTGCCTGGAGATCAGGACCCCTTGGGGAGCCTTTTTTTTTTTTAAAGGATAGGTGGAGCGACATAGCCTCGGCGCCGCCCTCAGGTGACGATACTATGTGGCGCTCGGATTAACCCGTTAGGCTTGTAAACTACCTGCCTATCAGTTCTTCATTTCCCATCGACGAGGTCACCTCGTGGGGAGCCAGCTGAAGAAGTTTTAGTTTTAGGCCTTAGCTCTTCGCATTGTGCGCTCGACAGTCCGTCGTCTCCTGCTAGTTCTGGTTCTGCCTCCACTCAACGCCGTAAGATCTTTCCATTTATTTTGAAGTATAGCGACGCCGAGTCTATTTTTGGTGTTTTTCCATAGGTCATGTCGTGGGTCGGAGGGCAAGAAACCTTCTAAGGCAGGGCGGCCCCCTATGCATTGGTGCCCGTGCGGCCTTGGGTGCATTGCTGCTACCGACCAGCATGACCGGGTGTCTCGTGTGTCTTGGCCCGCTTCATGACATGGATTCGTGCGACGCCTGCTTCTCCATGGACCGCCGCGTCCTAGAACAGCGAGTGTTTAAAGTAGGGTGAGCTCCGCCAACTTTTGGGGGTAGGATTTGCACTCATCGGGCCAAGCCGTGCTCTCTCGGCCTTTCCTCTGGGTCCCCTCCCGGTTCTGTATGGACCGAGGAGGAGGGAGCCTCGGCTTCTTGTAGCCTAGCCTTGGCCGAGGCTCCTCCTGCGGCGCAGGAGGCCCGTCCCGCTTCCTCCGGGGAGTGGGCTGGAGGCACCGCTATGTGTCGCCTTGGCGGATGAAGGCTCCACGGTCTGGAAGGCCCGGTCGGCGCTGATTCGGGTGCCGTGGGCTCTGTCGGTGTTGACGATGGCGCAGACTCGCCTCTGTGCTATGGGTTTTATCGGCGCCGTGACCCTGGATTCAGCGTCACCTTTCACCATGTCTTGCCTCAGCGCCAAGGTTTAGCACGGCGTCATGGGGCCTTCGGAGTCGTCTGTCGGCGCCGCCTTCGGCGCCGTTGGTGCTCTCAGTGCCACTTGCGGCGCCGAGAAGCCTAGCGGTGCCGTGTTCGGCGCAGAGTCCGCTTTCGGAGCCGTCGGCGCCACTTCAGTCCTCGGTGCCGTTTGCGGTGCCGAGGGGCCTGGCAGTGTCATTGGCGCCGAGGCTGTTGCTGGGGCTGCCATAGGTGCCGTGTCTGTTCCTGGTACCGCCTCCAGTGCCGGTGGACTTGACTGCTCTGCGGCTGGCCCTGGCTCAGGACCTTTGGCCCGAGCTGCCCTGCCGCCTTCTGTCAGCCCCGCTTTCGGGGCTGTGGAGGGCATGGGTGCCGCCTTGGCCACTGCTTTGGCTACTGGGCTTGGTAGGTTGCCTTTTCTCGCCCCTCCTACCGCTTGGCTTAGGGCCTCAGACTCTACCTCTTCGGAGTCGGGCTCGGAGTCAGACGGGCAGTCACACCCTTTGGGGCTGTCTGCGGAGGAGGGCGCTCCTGTGGTCTCTTCGACGAGTTGTAGCCAGCCCCTTTCTGGAGAAGTCAGGTGGCCCCCGAGGCTAAGGTCAGTGGTGCGTGCCACCATTGCTCTGCAACCTGGCCTTGGGGGTTTCATCGACCCCTCGGTGGTGGTACCCCCAGTGGTGTGTCTTGATCGCCCAACTTTGGGGCCAATCAGGAAGCCTGCAGGAGGGGAGGGTGCTGTTCCCTGGGTCTCCCCTTTGGGGGCAGCCCAGAGATGCCAGCTACCTAGGCTGGCCCTCTCGAGGAGGAGGACTGTCTCGGACTCTGAGGGGTCGAGGGGTGTGGGGTCGGCGCGTCGGCCTTTCTCGGGGGTCCACCCGGGCCCTGGGCGAAGCCGAAGTGCTGACTTCCACCCTTCCCCTTCTGGTTCCTTGATGGGGTCCCATTCTTTTGAGGCAGGGGGCCATCCTTCTGGACTTTTACGGCCCCAGTCGCTTCACTGGGGGGATTCTTCTGGGCGCAGCCAAGGCAGTACCAACGTGGTTGTACAGCTGTCTGCTGTGGAGTCTTCCGGGGCACCCTCCTCGGGTGCTTATGGTCCGCTCCCTAGCCCTGGTGGAGGTCAGCCGACTTCCTTTCTCAGCTCTGCCCCATTCCTCTGCCACATTCTCCAACGCTCCTAGGCATTCTTGGTCCTAGCAGCCCTCTCACCTGGGAGCAGTTCAGGGCAGTGGCTGCTCAGTTCCTTGCCTACGTTAGGGCTATGGACAGCCAGGTTTTTCAACCTCCCCCCTTGCAGCCACCGTCTGAACGTATGGTGACCTCCAGCTCCTCATCCCCCTCTTCTGGGGGAGAGGAACCCTCTGTCCACATCTCTCCGGCTGCTGATCTCGGAGTACCAGCACTTCCTCGTGAGGATGCTGGAGGACTTGCATCTTTCTGCCTCTTCTGTTAGCAATCCTGAGCATGCGGCACGCCTTTCTAGGTGATTTTGGCGAGGCCACCCATGTGGTGCCGCCTGGCCTGCTCCCTTTCGGGCGTCCTTGCATTTCTGGCAGAGGCCCTTATCCGGAGTTCCTGCCCCTAGGAACTCAGCCTGAGGTATCTGCGCCCCCGAGTCTCCAGGTTCTATGCCTCATCCATAGTCTGGCTTGATGCATCTGGACACCTGATGGGCTTCGCGCCTCCACCGTGACCGACCCCTGGATCTAGACTCTCGGATTTTGATTTTTGGGAGGAAGACCTCTACTCGGCCCAGTTGCCTTTCTATTTCACTCACCAGGCCCACTATGCAGCCCACAGCAGGTTCTTGTGGTCCACACTAGGTCAGATCCTAGCTACTTTGCCTGACTCTGAGCAAACCAGACAAGCCATCGCACTCTCTGCACGTGGCCTGGAGCTAGCAAGGCACCAGGTGAGGGCATCTTCGGCGCCAACAAGGTAGCTACCAGGGTCGTGGGGACAGTGATCTGCACCAGGAGATCGGGCGTGGCTCACGTCTTTCCCAGTTGTCACCCTTGGCCTGGCGTAGGGTGATTTGCTCCACCCACCAGGCAACCTACCTCTTCTCCCGTAGAGCGAGACAGCGCATGTCTGGGCAGCTTCCTTCCCCATCTGGGGGAACCCCGTCTCGCTCTCCCCACTCTCGGGCCTCCTCTGGCCCGGAAGGTTCCCCCATGTGTATCACCCACTGAGGGCTAAGGGACTCTGTCCCTTGGGGTGTAATGAATCAACCCCCTTAGGAGGGGCTTAGTACTCACCCTTCTGTGATGAATGGTGAAGATTGAGCACAGATAAGATGAAAAGTACGTGCCTACCGTAGTACTGATCTTTCTGTGTATCTTCACCATTCATCTACACCCTCCACCATCCCCCTGGGGCTTCAGTCTGGGTCCCCTCCTCTGTGCTCCTCCTTTTGGAGTGGGGGTAAAGTAGGGACACGGGGTATTCTTCTTTAAAGGATACAGCTCGAGTGGCACTTCTCTATTACATGTCTACACCCCAATGAGGTGGGAGTTGGTGGTTGCTCTCCTCCTGTTATCCTTCTGGTTTCCATCCAACTGTTTTTTTTTCTTGAAAAAGAAAACCTCTTTCTTCACCAAACATCTTTCCTGAGAGAGTGTTAAGTCCCTGTACCCTGTCCTTCTCCAGAATAGCCGACTCTGCTTCTGGGGTATTTGCCAGTTATTCCGTGCCTTGAATTCTGGCAGAGAGCTTTGCTACTCCTTGCAGTTCCTATACAATCTGGTGATGGACAAGGGTCTTGGACACCTTGTTACCTCTCACTCTTTTCTAAATTTTCTCCCCTCCCTTCTTCCGCTTCCAGAGTTTGGGGCCCCTACCCAATCCCCTTAGTTTCATCTCTTCTCTGCTGTCCTCTCAGTCGTTATTTCTCCTTTTGGTTCAGTTTTTCCTTTCCTTTTTCTGTCCCTTGGACTCTCTCTTGTCCCACCCTCCATCCCTTCTCTTACCTCTCTGGCAACTCAGAACTGGTAGGCAGGAGGAGTCTAGACAACCTGCTGGCCCAACCCTCGGCGCGCCCTGCCAGTATGTATACGACCTCGAGGCGGCACTGATGCTGTGTTGGCTCCGGCAGCCTTTTTAAAAATCTAAAAAAAAGCAGCTCCCGCAGGGTCCTGATCTCCGGCCAGTACCCATCTGTGATGAATGGTGAAGATGCACAGAAAGATCATAATTACGGTAGGTACGTAATTTTCATTTTTGGTCCATTTTATTAATTTATTCAGTCCCCCCCGCCCTTTTTTTGGTTTGGGTAGTAGTATTTTCTTACCAACCTTCCCCTTTGGTGTATCTGGGATATGCATTGTTGAAAATTACATCTTTTGTTTCAGCATTTGCTGAACAATTTCATTAATCCTTTTTTTCAAAGTAATGCTTGGTATTTACAAATGAAGAGGGGGAGTTACCTTAAACAAACAGTAGAAACAATTTGGATACAGAAGTTGATACCAGCCCATTTACAGAAGAAAGGGTTATGAAAGAACTCTTAAAACTGAAGGTGGACAAAGCAGTGGAGCCTGATGGGATTCATCCCAGAATTCTAAAAGAACTAAGGGTAGAACTAGTGACACCACTGACTACCCTCTTTGCAAATCATGGGAGGATGGGGTGGTACCAGAGGACTGGAGGAGGGCAGATGTGATTCCCCAAAAGCAGGAAACTACAGACCTGTTAGTGTAACCTCAGTGATGGGGAAAATGATGGAATCACTTCGAAGGAAAAAATGTTGAGTATCTAGAGGCCAGAGGGGTACAGGACCCTAGGCAGCATGGATTCACTGGGAAGGTCATGCCAACGAATCTAATAGATTTCTTTGACTGGATGACCATAGTAGTAGATCAGGGAGGGGCTGTGGACATGGCCTACCTAGACTTTAGCAAGGCATTTGACACAGTCCCACACAAAAATTAATATACAAGTTAGCTAGCCTGGGAGTGGTCCCAAGATGACAGCCTGTAAAGAATTGGCTGGAGAATAAGACACAGAGTAATAGTAAATGGAGTCCACTCAGAAGAAAGGGGGTTACTAGTGGGTGCCGCAGGGTTCATATAGGACTGGTCCTCTTCAATGTCTTTGTAAGCGACATTGCAGAGGGACTAGAAGGAAAAGTATGTCTCTTTGCAGATGAGACAAAGATCTGCAACAGAGTTGATGCACAAGGTGGATGGAAAGGATGAGAAGGGACTTGGCAAGGTTAGAGGAATGGTCAAATGTATGGCAGCTTAGATTCAGTGCTAAGAAGTGCAGGTGTAATGCACCTGGAAAACAAAACCCAGGGAAGAGTACACAATGGGGGTGAGAAACTAACAACAACAAAATGGAAAGGGACCTGAGGGTAGTCATATCAAATGACCTAAAGGTGGGCAAGCAATGTGAGAGGGCAGCAAGGAGGGTTGGAGGGATACTGGGATGCATAGGAGAGGCATCACCAGTAGAAAACAGGAAGTTATTATCCTTCTCTACAGACAGCTGGTCAGACCCCATCTGGAGAACTGTGTGCAGTTCTGGAGACCCAGTCTGCAAAGACATAGACAGGAATGAAGCTGTACAGAGGAGGGCAACTAAAATGGTGCATGGTCTGCACCGAAGACTTATGAAAAGAGACTAAAGGAGCTTAATATGTATAGCCTGAAGAAAGGAGGTAGAGGGGGACATGATAGAAATGTTCAAGTACCTCAAGGGAATCAACAAAGTCCAAGAGGGTAGCATCTTTCAAAAAGAGGTGCAAGAACAAGGGGGACAATTTGAAGATGGGGGCGCTCAAAGGTAATTTAAGGAAGTATTTTTCACAGACAGGGTTGTGGATGCATGGAACGCCTTCTGGAGGAGGTTGTGGAGTCAAAACTGGTGGAATTCAAGCATGCATGGGACAGTCATAAGGCCATTCTAGGGGCTGGGGTAGGAAGGAGTAGGCTGCTGGTTAACTAGGATCTGCAACTTATCCAGTAGGTAGGGAAATGGGCAGACTGTGTGGGCCATGCGTCCTTATCTGCCATCAAATTCTATGTTTCTAATCCATCCTATTCAATATCAAATTTGTAAAGCCATCTATTTTATTCCTTAGATCATTTATGTCCTCTACAAATACTACATTGGCTATTATAGTATGGGCTAAACTTTTATGGTATACTTTAAAAGTGTCCAGGCATTGGGCTGAGAGATCAGCTTCTAATTCAGTTTGTTCAACTCCGGTATTCAATTTCTGGAAAACAGTATTTAGGGAACCTGCTAGAATAGAGATGTTTTCCAGGGACTGTTCTTTAGGATGCAAGTTAGATAGTTAATTAGACAGGTCCAGTGGGCTATAAAGTTCTAACTTAGTGTCCTGATTTCTATTCTGTGCATTAGTTTTATTTCCATCCTGGGAAGGGGTTAATATCAGGGAGCCTTGCTCATTTTTTGAGCCTTTAATTCAGTAGTAAGTGAGGTCTTAACCAAAAAGAAATCAGTAACGGCTTTTTGTGAGGTAGGGTTTTGGATAGCTTTTTACCTCCTTTTTCTCTTCACTTTTTTTTTAGGGGAGGTAAATTATGGGTCTTCTGAGTCATCCCCTTCTTTAATTTCAGGGTTTCCTTTATCCCCCCTATTATATTCATTGTCGGGTAAGATTTCATTTGGGATTTAATCCAGTACTGTGTTGTTTTTTTTTTTTAATTCTTTTTCCTCTTTACCATATCTACATAGGATTATAACTTTTTACTTCAACTGGTGTTGAATTTGTAATTCCTCAGTGAAAACACTCCCATTTTCTTTTTTACCCTTAGGATGAAACTCTTTACCACTTCGAGTACTCATAATACAGTGATGCAGTAAATATATTACCCAATGAGGAAAAAAAAAGAAAAAAAAACTGTTTACTGTTAAAAATTGTTCAATATTGTGTCATAACAATAGTAAAGTCCTGGAAGTTCTCAAGTCTCAGTTCAATTTGCAGGAGTCTTGAGTGACCTTTTCCCTTGTGGTGAGGGCTTGACAGTATAGTTCCCAACTAGTTCCTAAAGTTATATATTCCCCAAAGCCAGGGAGATATATTATTAGCAGGAAGTTCAGTACTTAACTTATGTTAGGCACTCGGGTCCCAGCAGGCCCAGATTTCTAGATAATCCCAGATGTCCTTAGTAGGTCCAATGGTTCTCTGTGAAGGCAGATAATGATTCAGCCCTTCCTTTCGGTTGTCAGTATGTTCTCTGTACTGTCTTGTCTTTTCCATCCAGTCTGGTCTAGTAGATGCCAGTTGGCTCTTGTTCCTGTTACGATATGTTCTTTATAATTCTCCTCTCCTGTCTCTGGGTTCACTGAAGTACAAGAAGCATTTATATCCATCCAGAACACTTGTAAATAAAATAAAGAAAGAAGATATCACAGTAAACAGGGTCAAGCGTTTTACTACTGAAATACTTGTCTTATAAACTTATTTACCCACAAATATCCTAAACTGATTTACACTGGCATTAACACTACTGCATAACAATACCGCGCAGTGTCTTACTAAACTTTATTTTGTGCTCTGTGTATCTGTAACTACTTTTATATATAGTGTAGCAAGCACTATGTCAGATATTTAAATTACAAAAAATGTTCGAATGTCTTGTATATGTGTATATTTATATTTCCTATGTAAATTTCCTTTGGGGGGGTGCTATTCAAAGGGGTTGTGCCTGGTGCAACTGAGATGTACCAGCACAGCCCTGCAACGTGCCTGGCGTGATATTGAAAAGGGTGATCTGCTCAGCGCAAGTCCCGCTGTGCTGGGGTGCATTGGTAATGCATGCTGTGCATCTGAAGGGGCATGCCCATGCATATGTGGCACATCCCGATATTCAGCCAGGGACGTGCGGCACATCTGCTGGCACAAACCCCAGCTGTGCCACATACTGCGGCACAAATTTGAGCCAGAAAATCCTGGCTCAAATGTTGGCCACGCACAGGTGGGCTGCTGTGTTGCAGGGTGCAACACAGCAGCCTCCAGCCATGGGTGGCCACCCACCAAGCAAGAACACTGTCCATTGCAGCAGTCACACTGGTGAGAAGCTGCCCCCCCACCCCCCATGAGCTAACAGTTAATTTTGATTTGTAGGTTGTGCTGCAGCAATAAGAAGTGTTTTATTGGTTACGGCATATCCTAACAGTATTTGTCAGTAGCATTGCTCTAGTGGACAGGACTATCAATCCGTACACTCTGCATGCAAAATGATGTTAGACCCCTTTCTGTGGATGTCTCACTACCCATGCTGCAGTCACACCAGATATCCATATTTGCAGCATATGGTTCAGGGTGTGTGTGTGTGTATACATGTGTACACCACTATGTGTGCCAGGTTTTGTCTAAGTATACTAAGGTAGAGTAGCACATCAGCCATACTTGTTTGGGCACAGATTGCTGTTGTCAAGCACACCTCTGTATTTGTAGTATGGCATCAATTGCTGTGATGAGCCACCAGTGTAGCTGACAATCGAAATGTCTGAAACCGTTGAATGCATTGATGTTACAGTCCCTATCAGTTCCTTAAATATGTTCTACATTTAATCTTCCCATTCCCTTGTATGTATGAACCCCTGTAATCTTGTGTTAGCCTGTTTATTTATTTTTTATTTATTGTAATATTCAGAAAGACCTTTGAGTCAGGAACTCGTTTACAAAGATTCCACGTCATACATAAAATAGTACAGGGACGGCGCTTGAAATACAGATTACAGCACAATTACAGGTAACATTCACAATAGGTTACATAGCTGTTTAGTAGATGGCTAACAAAGATTTAGGTACTTTAGCACAGCCAGACACAAAAAAAATTACAGAAGATTCTGTAGGAGGCTGATAGTCATGTAGTTTCACTGATACATTTAGGTACGGTGACCTGCTAATAGTGTGTTTGAAGGAGGCACTGGCAGATCAGGTGTCAAGGGCAGTCACATCGGTTTGCGGCCTGAAGGTATTCCCTTAGCTTGATTTATAAGGCCCAGCGTTATTTCATCAGTTATGTGGCTATGGAGGAATTTGTCCAGGAGGGTGCCTGAAACTGAAAGTGCATTGGTATTGGAGGTCCCGCCATGGGTACCCATAATAGCCACTTGCTTGTGCTACAGGTTGTTTTGCCTGGAAGTGTTGGGAGGATAATTTGGTCTAGGGAGGGTGGGATGAGGCTCAGTAATACCATTTTGGTCATAAGGCAGGTGTGGTACCTGATTCTGCTGTCCAGGCTTAGCCAGTTTGTGCTGCTGTAAAGGGAACAGGAGTGAGTGAAACGATCTTATCCTAGGATGAGGCGGCAGGCTTTAAGCATGAGCCTGAGTCTGTTTAGGGTTGTGGAGGATGCGGCACTGTATATTAGGATGCGTGGTCTAGCAGGGAGAGGATCGAGGAGTTTATGGTAAGTTGTAGTGCTTCAGGGGTGAGGCAGTGTTTGTACCGGTAGAGTATGCCTAGTCTGGAGCCAAGGGCTGTTGATAGGTGCAGGATATGTTAATTAAAGCTAAGGGCGGGGTCTAATGTGATCCCTAAGTATTTAAAGCAGTTTACTTGTTCTAGGTGGTCTGATTTGAAGTGAGAAATTGGGGGCAGCGGTTCTTGTGTGGCTTCTGAGGGTGGGCAAATATCATGACTTTGGTCTTATTATAGTTGATAATAAGACTCTGGTGGTGAGCCAGTCTTTGATTTCACAGAAAGAGTGCTGGAGAGATTGGTGGAGTTTTGAGGGGCGAGCTGAGGCAACAAGGCCGCATCATCTACATAAAGGAGCAGAGGATGGGAAGGAGTTGAGGTATAAGCTGAAAAGTAGGGGCCTAAGTATGTAGTCCTGTGGGACGCCGGAACGATTGGGAGGCAGGGTGATAGGACAGGGTCTACCTTGACTATCTGCGTTCTATCGGAGATAGCTGGTGAACCAGTTTAGGGTGTCATTGGAGAAACCTGTGCAGGCCAAGGTGTTCAGTAAGATGGCATGGTTTACTGTGTCGAATGCTTTAGATAGGTCCACGAAGGTGGCGCCAGTGAGGTGGCCATGGTCTAGGGCTGAGTGGACATGGGAGGTAAATTCAAGGAAGGCGGTAGTGGTGCTATGGTCCTTACAAAAACCATGCTGGTGTCTGGATAGGTTATATTTATTTAGGTGTTCAGTGAGTTGGTCAGCGACTGTGCGTTCTAGTGCCTCAGACGGGGGGTAGGATAGAGATGGGGTGGTAGTTGTTTGTGGATGTTCAGTCACCACTTTTATGGATAGGTGTGATGTAGGCAGATTTCCAGTGGGTGGGGAATTTTCCTTGACAGAGGGAGCGATTTAGAATGAGGGTGAGGCGGAGAAGTCTAAGGTCCATGGAGTCGTGACTATAGTGGTTTTTACTTACAGCTTTAGTAAGGTAGGGTTTGGCGGTCTCCGGTGTAAGGACTCGTAGGTAGAAAGACGGAGCAAGGGGGGGATAGGGGAAGATACGTGCTGGCGGGGGGTCGAAGAAATTTGGGGGCAACACATGGGGGAGAGATCAGTGAAAGCGATATTTAGGGCCGAGGCAATCCTGAGAGGGTCGGTGGAGAGGCTGGCTACCATCTATGAGTATTTGGTCAGGTGGTAGATTTGGGCCTTTGCCACAGAGTCCTTTATGTTCTCCCAGAACTGCGACCATTTCCCCAGGCGAGGTTAAGGTGACTTTGTAGTAGTTTGCTTTGGTGGTGCATGTGGCCCAGGTGTTCTTGTTTCAGGCCTCCTGATAACGTTGTTTGTCTTGAGGCCGTTGGTCTCATTGCTAAGGTGCCACAGTCGTCATGCTGACATAGTAGGCCTTAGAGGTGGTCTGAGAACCATGGGGCATGATTCCCTTGGTCATAGTTTGGTGCGTGGGAAAACTTGTCACAGGCTGAGTTGAAGATGTTGATAAACAGTTCAAGGCGTGATCAGGGTCGAGGGTGCTAGTGAGGTGTCCAGTCCCATTCTCTGAGGTGGGCCTGAGAAGGCCAGTTTACCAGGCCCTAGTTTGCGTTGTGTAGTAATTTTGGGAGCGGTTTTGAGGGTGGTACCAGGCCAGTTGCAGAGTACTGGAGAGTGGTTGCTTAGGGTGTCGAGGAGGACTTGGGTGCTTATTTTGTGGGGTGGTTTGTGAAAACTAGGTCTAGTAGGGTGGATTTCCCTGTGGGCGTGTAGCCAGGTGGGGGTTTTGATGACCTGTGTGAGATCGAGGGCAGCAGCCTTGTTTATGTAAGGGGTGGCTGTTTTGGCCAGCCAATTTATGTTGAAATACCCCAGTAGTATTTTTTCTTGTGTTGGGGTTAGGGTGGCGAGGTAGGACATGATGGCTTGGAAGGCTAGCTTCTGGTCTCTGGGGGGGACATTGGCCGTGGTGAGGAGGAGGGGGGTAGACCTACCTAGTGTTATTTTTAGGGTGAGGGCCTGGGCCTGGATGTTGGCATGGGCTGGGGAAGTAGGTGGCCAGTGAGGGAGTCTTTGAGGTAGGCAGCACAGCCACCCCCTTGCTTTCCCATCGGTCGGAGCGATAAAGGCAGTATCCAGGGAGGTTAACTGCTGAGTCGAGGACAGGGGGAGAGCCAGGTTTCACTCAGGGCAATGATGTCTGGGTTGTTCTGGAGTACCTAGCTATGAAAGGAGTCCCATTTTTTATGCAGGCTGCAAATGTTTAGTGAGGCGATGCACAAGCCATTTCCAGGTGATGGGTGGGATGGTGGGGAAATTTGGGGTCCAAGGTTTGGGTGGATATTACCTGTCAGAAGAAGAAGAAGAATGAGAGACCTAAGTCGGTTGCAGTTTGTTCAAGTAGTAGGTCTTCGGCATTTCTGCTGTGTGCGGCCGATGGTGGGTATTGGAAACGGGGTGGGGAGTTGCTGCGTTGCAGATGTGGAGGGAGGTTGGCAGGAGAAAGGGGGGGGCTCCAGTGGGTTACTTGCCGTGGGAGATGACATCCAGGGGTGCGGGTGGAGGTGTCTGTGTATGCGTTGTAATGGAGGGGGGTTTGTTGGTTAGATTTTGTAGTGGCTGGGTGTGCAGATGCAGTGGGGGGGCAGGGCAGGAAGTGACAGCCAGGATGCTGACGGAGGGTTTAAATATTGTTCCCCAATTTCACGTTTTGACTGGGGGGCGAAGGTGCTTGAGGGAAGTGCAGGAGTAGAGTGATGAGGGTAAGTAGGAGCATGGTAGGGTAGAGAGTGAGGAGGTAAGGGACCGGGCTGGAAAGAAGGGAAAAAAGGTGAAGGGGCCTCTAGTGGTGGAAGATGATAAGCTGCAGATGGGAAAGTGGCCTGATAGGTTATTGCATGATCATGTGATCAGAAATCAACCTATATATTGGGATGCCGACCAAGGGTGGTGGTGGGGGCAGTGGCGGCTGGGCAAAGCCAACTTTGAGCAGAAAGGTCCCGATCAGACAGGCTGGGAGTTAACTACCTGGATGTTTGATTCTGGTAGCGGAGTTGTGGTGAAGGGCTATGCCTTGCAGCCCTCACCGCCGTGAGCTGTGGGGAAAGAGGAGAACACGAGTTAATAGGGCTCAGGAGGTGTTTTTCATCCTGTGAGGGGGGGATACCTGCAGTTTCAGTTTACTTTTAATGCCAATCAGGATTAATTTCAAAGTGGGACAGCAGTGAGAGGCTTACAGGACGATTTTTTTTTTTTCGAGTTTCAAATGGCCACTGGTAGTGGAGTAACCATGGCAACTGCAGGTGCTTACGCTTGTTCTTCAGGTAACAACTGGGCAGTGCAGAGGCTTAAGTCAGTTAAAAATCACCAGATAACTATTACATGCAATAAAGGCAACAGTTTGACCAAAAAAAAAAGTTTTAAAGGAAAGTAATCTATTGTAAGTAGCGGTCTGTAGGCAGAGGCAAGCTACACCACTGGCTGAGGCAACACTTTTAAAACAAATAAAACTATCTCCACTGTTGGGCTGATATAATATAGAGCTCTTAAAACGCGCAAGAAAATTCAGATTGAAAAAGCCAGTGTTGAGCAGAAAAAGGTCCTGATCAGGCAAGCTGTGGAGTTAACTACCTGGTTGTTTGATTCCGGTAACGGAGCTGTGGGGGAGGGCTATGCCTTGCAGCCCTCTCGACCGCTGGTGAGCTGGGCATTTGATTCTGGTAACGGCGCTGTGGGGGAGGGCTATGCCTTGCAGCCCTCCCGACTGCCGGTGAGCTGGGCATTTGATTCCGGTAACAGAGCTGTGGAGGAGGGCTATCCCTTGCAGCCCTTGCGACCACCGGTTTCCCTTCATTTAGTCGCATCCATCAGGTTATGTGTGTCTGAATTAGTCACTCATTTTATTGTGTAATGCTATTGTTGTTTGCTACCACTGACATAAGCACGGATTGCTAACTTTGATTACGAATACCACCCCCAAGAAATAAGTATATAACTGTTTGCTTTGTGTATCTCATGTGACAGCCCCTTGACAAACCAAGCTTAGTAATGTTCTCATAACAGCACTGTACTGAGAACCGATTCCTGTGGCACCATGCTTGTCATCCTACCTATTTCTGATGGAACCCTGTTAACCACAACCATCTGCATTCTATTCCATAGCCAAGTGTCCAACACAGTTTCAAAACCTTGTGACCCAAACCTGGACTGCCCAGCCAGTTCACAGGTCCCATATGTGGAACAGTGTTGAAAGCATTGCTGAAGTCAAGGCAGGTCACATTCCACGCCTCCGCCCCGATCCACTTCACTAGTGACCCCCCCAGACAAAGGTATGTACTACTTTGACATAATTATCCTGATGTGACTCCATGTTGCCTCTGATCTTGTGCTCCTCTTTATTCAAGCTGCTTTACTTTAGCAGGGATTACATAGTGCTGCACAGTTCTGGGGTCAGGTTATTTGGTCTATAGTTTCCAGCCCCCTTCCTGCTCCAACATTTGTGGTGAGGGACCACATCAGCACTGTTCCATGCCTCTAGACCCACTTCTGTTCTCAGGAACTGGTTGTGCTGATGCTTGTCACCTCACTCACGATGGAGGGGCTTTAAGCTTCATGCTAGCTACATGCAAGGTGCTGTACACGGATTACTGTAATGGGCAAACCACAATTTATTCAGCTTTTGTTTACCGGGTAAATACACTAGACAAATATTATGCCTATTTTCAGGAACGACAGGAGAGTACAACATAATGGCACAAAGACAATACATCAAGTACAAGCTGTCAGCATGGGCTAATGGCACGGAGACAACATATCAAGTACTAATTGACATCCTGAGCAATAAAAGAGGAAATACTAAGGACATATCGCAAATAACAAGCACGGAGAGGAAATACAGTTGTCACAATTTTACAGAGAGTAGGAAGCAAAGGTATAATAGGCATATTAAAGAAGTAGAAAGCAGTGGTACAGCTTATAGTCATTAGGTCACGATCGTGATGAGTCAGTAACACATGTTGGACACTAAGAGGCCCTAGGGAGGCTGGAACAGTCACAGGCTGAGGCTTGTTTCAAGTAATCCCACATGGATTTTCGGAGGCACTGATGGGAGGAGGCCAGGCGAACAGACTCAGGGAGTGAGTTCCAGAGTTTGGACGACACACAGTGAAGTCCCTAGCTCCCATGAGGGTTCTCGTGGCAGGACTTTGAGCAACCGCTGGGCTTGAGACCTAAGCGAGTAAGGAAAACTCAGCTGGAGGAAGGAGCTGGGCCAGTCCCGATGGAGTACCCATGCTGATCAGCTTGCCCGTGAGGCATCCTACCCTAAAGTGCAGGTATGTGGCTGGAGAGAGCCGCCTGAGTTTATTATAGAGCTCACTGCAATGGGGGAGACAGGCAGCCGCCAGGCAAACGACAGATGTTATTGTATGCAGTATGCCACCTGATGAGATGAGGCTTCATGGAGCAAGCGAAGATATGCATTCCATAGCCAAGGGAATGCAGAACCACTTTTCACTGACACACAGGCAGTGTCACTATATGTCCCTGTCCAGCAGTGGTTGTAGGAAATTTGCCAGTCTTGAGTCTGTCACAAGTTACAGGTTGTGAGGGGAATCCCTTTATCCACCCCCCAAAAGGACATGGCTTGTAACGAGCTATTACAGCTCAGTATGCTTTTCCCGGTGAACAGTTTCATAGAACTAAAGACACAGCACCACACAGCTAGCCTACACACAGACTGCTGCACTCCCTGTGACAGCCTTTTTCTACATCATAACTGAACACTGTGCAGCAGTAACAGCAGTGGAATAATGGTAGTGTCACTCTATAGAACTCCACAATTACAAGTGATCATAATATATCCATTCCATTCTGTCACCTGACTTGTATCGGGCACTGATCTGGCTTTTCAGGAAAAGGACCATACTGCCTGTCTGGTACAGTATGCCCTGCAAGTCCACTGGTCCACATTGTGGACCAATAGGTTTACTGCTCATACTATATGCTGTCATTTGGTGGGTGGCTGTGCGGTATGTGGGTGGGTTGCAGCCGCCTGTCGATGACTGGGGGAGCTGGGTGGGGGTTACCAATGGACCACCAGGGCGATGCAGGTTACAACTTAAGCAGTGGTCGGGGATTCGGGTGGGATGGGGGGATCCACTGGACCACCAGGGATTTTTCATTACTGCAGACGACGGCAATCGGGACCGGGATGGGAGGGGTACGCTAGACTACCAGAGCTTATTGTTTATGTACAAATACCTGCAGTCAGGTTACTGGAGGAGGGTGGATTCTGCTGGATCATAAGGGCTTGTTCCATAATACTTTTTACCGCAATCACAGTTACAAGGCTGGGGGTGTCCCGAGACCCTCTCGGTACACACTGCATTCTGTGTAGGGTGCCAGGTGCATTTTACTTTGGCTGCCCTGTGCATCTCATTCAAATGAGGCCATAATGACATGCAAATGGCCCCTTTGCACCTTACATTCATTATGGCTTCTTTTCCATGACCAGTTCTGAATATCGTGGCTGCTGCTGCGCCTAATGTAACTACGGTTGTGCTGGAGCATTCCCAGTCCTCCCTGTCTGGGGAATACACCGGCTCATTATATATGCACCACGCACATTCTGTGCCATTTTTGAAGTTGGTGCATCACCTTTGAATATCACTCTGTCCTGGCATCTGCGCAACTCAGATGCGCTGTACCCCCACTTGCGCCATTGCCTGGTGCAGTCTGAATATCGGCCCCTATATCTCAGTTTGGTTCCTCTATCCTTAAATTATCACACATTGAGCATGTGGTATTTCAGACAGTTACTTTTTTTTTGTAACCTGAAAATGGCAAGTGTACAGGGAAATATAAAGGACTGACTTCTTATGAGCTGGTGTTTTAGCACAGGTACTCTGGTATCACCTGTTTTTATTTTTGTTTGCCAGAGGACAGCACTGCAATACTGCAAGTAAGCACTAGTCTATGCTTTTCAGTATTAGTTTACCAGCTGCAGCTTTCTGCAGCTGTTTATTTTTTGTGTTCTTGGTGGTTACAGTTAGTGCCAAGAGGTCGTTTCAAAACAGCAGTTTCAGAATGACTTCAGAAATAGATTTAAATAGCTATGGGGACTTAACTTGCTCCTGCACCTTTTATGTAGTTCTTTCTGTAACTTCTTTTGATTTTACTGGATGCAAAACCAAAATTTCTAATGGCTTCCTGTTACGAAACATCAAGAACTGCAGCACTGAGAGCACTGTTCCCTTAATGTATCTACCACGACTGACTGAGGAAGAGCTACTAGAATAATTACGTTAGCTGAGTTAATAATAAAGTAGGTAGTGGCACGGGGAAAACATGCAGACTCGAAAGATTAGCCAGCTACACAGTCAGTCAACCAATCAGTCAATTTCATCACTCAATTAGATGATCTATTCAGTTTGTGCTCTCCTTAATAGGAAGCTAAGACTCAAAAACAAGACTTAATTGAATTCAGGCTTTCGAAATGTAATAAAAGCAGTGAGTTGAGTCTAAGTGAGTTTTATGAATCAAGTTTAACTAAATGTACAGGAAATGTGTGGGAATTTGATTACTTTCACCCACTTCACTTAATTACACTTTTGTCTTTGTATCAATTGTTTTGCTTTATAAACATAGAAACATAGAAGTTGACGCAGATAAGGACTGCAGGCCCATCCAGTCTGCCCATTTCTTTTTCTACCTTATAAATGTGCCTTCGGCCTTTGCCCTGTCAGTGACCTATCTATTCATAGTCATTTGTATTGCTCTCTTATGCCTATCCCATGCCTGTTTGAAGCCCTGCACTGTATTCATAGCCACCACTCTTGTGGTAAGCCATTCCATGCATCCACCACTTTGTGTGAAAGAATTTCCTCACATTCCCCTTAATCGCCTCCTCTAATCTCATGCTGTCCTCTTGTCCTGCTATTTTTCTTATATTTAAACATGTTAGACTCTTTCACCTTGTTTATGCCCTTAAGGTGTTTGAATGCCTCGATCATATCACCTCTCTCCCTCCTTTGCTCAAGGGTATACATATTGAGCTCCGTTAATCTGTCCTGATATGTCTTCTGATGCAGTCCCTGCACCATTTTGGTTGCCCTTCTCTGGACTGCCTCAATTTGGTTAATGTCCTTGTGAAGGTGTGGCCTCAATACTGCACGCAGTACTCCAGATGGGGCCTAACCAGTGTCTTGTACAGAGGGATTATTACCTCCCTCTTACGACTTGTGATACCCCTACTAATACACCCTAACACCCCCCTAGCCTTACCTACTGCTTTAGAGGTCTGCTTGGATGATTTTAGGTCATCAGTGATGATGATGCCCAAGTCTCTTTCTTCCTTTGTGACTGCTAGCAACTCCCTCCCAGCCTATAGGTGGCTTCAGGTTTCTCTTCCCTATGTGCATGATTTTGCACCTCTTGCATTAAATCCCAGTTGCCACTCTTCTGACCATTCTGCTAGGTTTATCCAGATCTCTTCTCATTCTGCCCACCCCATCTGGATTATCTACTCTGTTGCAGATCTTGGTGTCATCTGCAAACAGACAAGCCTTACCCTCTAGTCCATCTACGAGGTCACTAATGAAGATGTTGAAGAGGACTGGCCCCAGGACTGATCCCTGAGGTACCCCACTTGTGACTTGCATCTCTTCTGACTGTATACCATTTACCACTACTCTCTGTTTTCTGTCGCACAACCAGTTTGCCACCCAGTTGACCAACTGACCCACCCCGAGCCTACCCAGCTTATTTATCAATCTTCTATGTGGAACAGTGTCAGAAGCTTTGCTGAAGTCAAGGTAGGCGACATCAACTGCTCCCCCTTGGTCCACCACTCTGGTTACCCAGTCAAAGAAATCTGAGATTAGTTTGACAGGACTTTCCTTTTGTAAACCCATGCTGTCTTTGATCCTGTGCCCCTATGGATTCCAGGTGTTGCACTATCCTTTCCTTAAGGAGTGCCTCCATAATCTTGCCCACTACTGAGGTAAGACTGACCGGTCTGTAGTTCCCCGCCTCCTCCCTGCTACCAGTTTTGTGGAGCGGGATCACATGAGCCCTTCTCCAGTCTTCTGGGACCTCTCCTGTGCTCAGAGACTCACTAAACAATTCTGCTAATGGCTCTGCTAGTTCCTCCTTTAGCTCCTTAAGTACCCTGGGATGTATGCCATCAGGTCCCATTGCCTTATCCACCCTGAGCTTAGCAAGCTCTTGTAGGACCCTTTCTTTTGTGAAGGGAGTAGTGCTCACCTCCCTCCCCCCTGTGTCCATGATGCTGAGCTGTGGGCCCTGCCCTACCTTCTCTTCAGTAAATACTGAGCAAAAGTATCTAGGATAGATGCCTTTACAGGGTCCTCCTCCTCACATGCTCCCTTTTCTCCATTAAGCTTAGCAATACCCCCTCTGGACTTTCTCCTTTCACTAATGTATCTATAGAAAGTCTTGTCACCTTCTTTTACTGTTCGTGCTAGTGTTTCCTCAGTTTGGGACTTTGCCTGCCTTACTGCCTTACCTGCTTCCCTTAGGGCAGTTTGGTATGCCTCCTATCTTCATCCCGCTGTGTTCCCTTATATTTCCTGAAGGCCAGCCTTTTGGCTCTGACCTTTTCTGCTACTGTATTTGAGAACCAAAGTGGTTTCTCTTCTTTGCACTTCCTTTTCTGTCTAACACAATGGGATGTTGCTTCAAGTATTGCATCCTAATGCTTGCCCACTTTGCCTGTACCCCTCACCTGTGTTTCTTTTGCCAGGGCTAGCTTAACTCTGTAGGCCATCTTATCAAAGTCAGCTCCTCTGAAGTCCCATATTTTTGCCTTGGAATGGGATGATTTAGATTTAGTAGCCAAACTGAACCATACCATGTGATGGTCACTGGCCCCCAGGTGACCTTCTACCTGGAGATCTGTGATCCCTTTTTTGTTAGTCAGTACTAGATCTAGGATAGCCCTGTCTCTTGTGGGTTGCTGTACCAGTTGTTTGAGGCCCTCCCCCTGCAGGGAATCCACTATGAGTCTAGTTCTGGGTAAAGAATACATTGAAATGCCAATTTTATGTATGTAGATGTCAGAGATGTCTCGATAATCTAGTATCACCTTCAAGCAGTGGCGCAAAATTACATAAGCACAAAACAGCAGCACATCTAAAACTGTTAAAACTATTGAAGCACCTTTTAAATACTACATAAATGCCTCAGAAAAATAAGGATATTAAAATAAACTACTGTGATAATCCTTAAATACATCAAGATATTGAGACATTGATAAAACGTGTAAGAATATTTATAAAGTATCGGGGAGAAAAGGACAAGAGATAAAAAAAAAAAAAATCACTACTAAGAGCTAATGTTTATTAAATGTGAAATGTAAATAAAATGAACAATATAAACATGCCGTCATTTTAGTCTCTCCTGTTATGGCATATTCACATTCACAGTACAGTTCAGTAAAGTTTGGTAAAATTCTATCTGTGTTTAGACCATGAGAAAGTCTGTAGATTAAAAGACTGGCCTTTATCTAAAAAAAAAAAAAAAAAATTAGCTGCCAAGGCTCGACAGTCACCAGGCTCATACTGGACCTTACACCTTGGCTTGGCACAAGGCTTCAAGCCTCATAGCTGCTGGGCTTCAAGACTTAAAATTGCCTGGTGTGCGGTCTCACCACCTCATTTCATAGACCAGGTAAAATTTAACAATGCTTGTTCGTCTTTCGGATGAGACATTAAACCGAGGTCCCATCTGCCTGGATTGGTGGTAGTTCAGGTGGATGTTAAAGATCCCATGGCACTTATCGAAAAAAGTAGGGGAATTTCCCCAGTGTCCTGGCCAAATTTCTCTCATTCACCATAGATACCACCAACAGCTTAATCTGGTTCAAGGTCAGTTGGCATTCATCTGTATCCCCCTGCCCCGGGTCGTGCATGAAAATAGACAGGATTTCAATGTCTAGTGCACTTACCCTGTCAACAAAAAATAAAGGAAAAAAAGTGCATAAAACAGCATGAAGGAGTGCAGGTTGTCAGCATAAAGAGGAAGAAATGAAACGAAAGGATGCTGAGCCTCTCTCCTAGTATGGCAACAATGACATACATTTTATTGGGTATAGGAAAGCATTTCCAGTGACTCTACCACTTGCTCCTCTGAGGTCCTCTGCAGTGGAATGTGGGCATTGGACGACAACCAGCATGGGATCCTCCAACTCCACATTCGATCTCAATAATTAGTAGGCTAATGAAAACATTTCCTGGGTGTTACATCTGTTACACTAACACTACAGCTAATGCTAGAGCTTATGCTTACATTAAAACTAATGTTTATAGTACAGTTTGCACTTATTCTCCAGCTTATGCTTGCACTAAACCTAATGCTGCAGCTTATGCTACAACTTATGTTAATGTTACTGCTTATACTAATGCTACAGCTAACGTTAAAGCTAATGCTACATCATTCACTAATGCTACATCTTATGCTAATGCTACAGCTTATGCTAATGCTACAGCTAAGTCACAGTAGTGCAACAGCTAAGCTAATGCTAATGCTACAGCTATGCTGAGGCTGCAACAAAGCTAACACTACAGCTAATGCTAGCGCTACAACTACACTAACAGCCATAACACCCAGGACATTTTTTTTTAAACTTTATTAGTTTAGAATAGACAGTCATAAAAGTGTCTGGAGACAGTACATAAGAATAAAACATAAAGGAAATACCACAGGAAGGTGCCACCCCTCTTAATGCACACAATATCAAATGAATACTTTGGACTGTTTCAGGTAGATACAGCTTTAGGAGGCTATCAGTAAAAACAATTTAATCAAAAATAGTCCCTTGTATATATTGCTGTTGTTTAAGCCCATGAGCTGCATGATATAGTGGATGATTTAGAAGTCCATGTGGCTTACAAACATCTTCTCCCTTCTGAGAGAAAGACAAAAAACATGTAGAAACAATTTGGGTACCTTATAGGTAACAACCACCGTAAATGTCTAAACAAACCATCCTCTTCTGTACTAATGTCTGAATCTCTGGCAACTTTGACATGCTACAAACTGAAATGGCTATAAAAATATTGTTTAGAGGCAATAAGTACTACTTAAACCCCATCAACAGCATGGAAAAAACTTTTCTGCACCCAGACTTGAGCATAAATTAAAACTGGTATCTTAAGACATTTCTACAGGAAGCCTTACTGGCTTAATAAATCCCTATATAATAAACACATTTATTAAATGTTCTGGAACCTAAACAGTTCTTCACAAATCCTCTGTTCTGCAAGTGATCCAGCATGCCTTCACCAGGCCACGGACCACACAGTTTCCGGAACCTAAACAGTACTTCAGAAATCCTCTGTACTGCAAGGGATCCAGGGTGCCTTGACCAGGCCATGGACCCCGCAGTGTCTGGAACCTAACCAGTTCTTCAGAAATCCGCTGTACTGCAAGGTATCCAGCGTGCCTTGACAGGCCACGGACCTTCGCGATTTCTGGAACCTAAACAGCTTTTCAGAAATCGGCTGTACCACTAGGGATCCAGCTGCTTTGACCAGGCAATGGACCTTGATTTCTGGAACCTAAACAGTTTTTCAGAAACTTCTGTACTGCAAGGGATCCAGCTGCCTTGACCAGGCCACGGACCTCATGGTTTCTGGAAGCTAACCAGTTCTTCAGAAACCTCTACTGCAAGTGATCCAGCTGCACATGACCAGGCCATGGACCCTGCAGTTTCTGGAACCCAAACAGTTCTTCTGAAATCCGCTATATTGCAAGGGATCCAGCATGCCTTTACCAGGCCACGGACCCTCTGATTTCTGGAACCCAAAGAGTTTTTCAGAAATCCTCTGTACTGCAAGAGATCCAGCGTGCCTTGACCAGGCAACGGACCCTGCGATTTCTGGAACCTAAACAGTTCTTCAGAGATCCGCTGTACTGCAAGGGATCTAGCGTGCCTTGACCTGTGGATTAAAAGACAGGCTTTTTTTTTTAAACTTTAGCTCCCAAGGCTCGACAGTCACCAGGCTCATACTGAAGCTTACACTGGAGCAAGATCACCTTGGCTTGCTGCTCAAGGTTTCAAGCTTCATAGCTGCTGGGCTTCAAGGCTTCAAGACTTAAAATTGTCTGGTGTGCGGTCTCACCACCTCATTTCATAGACCAGGTAAAATTTAACAATGCTTGTTCGTCTTTCGGATGAGACGTTAAACCGAGGTCCCATCTGACTGGATTGGTGGTAGTTCAGGTGGATGTTAAAGGTCCCATGGCATTACCGAAAAGAGTAGGGGAATTTCCTCGGTGTCCTGGCCAAATTTCTCTCATTCACTAAAAATACCACAAACAGCTTAATCTGGTTCAAGGTCAGTTGGCATTCATCTGTATCCCCTTCCCTGGTCATGCATGAAAATAGGCAGGATTTCAATGTCTAGTGCACTTACCTGGTCAAAAAAAAAAAAAAAGCATAAAACAGCATGAAGGAGTGCAGGTTGTCAGCACAAAGAGGAAGAAATGAGACAAAAGGATGCTGAACCCTCTCTCCTAGTATGGCAGCAATGACTTACATTTTATTGGGTAGAGGAAAGCGTTTCAGTGACTCTGTACCACTTGCTTCTCTGAGGTCCTCTGCAGTAGAATGTGGGCATTGACAACAACCAGCATGCAATCCTCCAGCTCCACATTTCATCTCAATAATTAGTAAGATAACGAAAACATTTCCTGGGTGTTACATCTGTTTCACTAACACTACAGCTAATGCAGAGCTTATGCTTTCATTAAAACTAATGTTTGTAGTACGGTTTGCACTTATGCTGCAGCTCATGCTTATGCTACAGCTACGCCAGCACTAAACCCAATGCAGCTTATGCTGCACTTTTATGCTAATGTTAACAGCTTATGCTGTTGCTACAGCTAACGCTACAGCCGATGCTGCATCATTCACTAACGCTACATCTTATGCTAATGCTACAGCTAATGCCACATCATTCACTAACACTACATCTTATGTTTAATGCTAGTCAATGCTAAGTCACAATAGTGCTACAGCTAAACTAATGCTAAAGCTACAGCTAATGTCAATGCTACAGTTGCTTATGCTACAATTTGCGCTAATGTTACAGCCTATGCTAATACTAATAGCTAACGTTCTACATCATTCAGTAATGCTACATCTTATGCTAATGTTACAGCTAAGTCACAGTAGTGCTACAGCTAAGCTAATGCCAATGCTACAGCTAGCTAATGCTAAGCTGCTTACAGCTAAGCTATGTGAGGCTACAAACAAAGCTAATACCATAGCTAATCGTTAACGCCACAAGTACACCAACAGACTTTTCACGCAGGACATTTTTTAAAAACTTTGTTTATTAGTTTACAATAGACATACAGTCATACAAGTGTCTGGAGATGGTACATAAGGATAAAACATAAAGGAAGTACCACAGGAAGGTGCCACCTCTCTTAATACACACAATTTAAAATGAATACTTTGTACTGTTTCAATTAGATACAGCTTCAGGAGGCTATGAGTAAAAACATTTAATCAAAAATAGTCCCTTGTATATATTGCTGTTGTTTAAGGCATTGAGCTGCATGATATAGTGGGATGATTTAGAAGTCCATATAGCTTACAAACATCATCTTCCTCCTGAAAGACAAAACACATGTAGAAACAATTTTGGTACCTTAGAGGTAACAATCACCATAAATGTCTCAACAAATCACCCTCTTCTGTACTAATATCTGAGACTCTGGGAACTTTGACATGCTACAAACTGAAATGGTTATAAAAATATTGTTCAGAGGCAATAAATACCCCTTAAACCCCAGCAACAGCATGGAAAAAAACTTTTCTGCACCCAGACTTGACCATAAATTAAATCTGGTATCTTAAGACATTTCTACAGGAAGCCTTAGTGGCTTAATAAACCTCTATAGAATAAACACATTTATTAAATGTTCTGAACCTGAACAGTTCTTCACAAATCCTCTGTTCTGCAAGTGATCCAGCATGCCTTCACCAGGCCACGGACCACACAGTTTCCGGAACCTAAACAGTACTTCAGAAATCCTCTGTACTGCAAGGGATCCAGGGTGCCTTGACCAGGCCATGGACCCCGCAGTGTCTGGAACCTAACCAGTTCTTCAGAAATCCGCTGTACTGCAAGGTATCCAGCGTGCCTTGACCAGGCCACGGACCTTGCAATTTCTGGAACCTAAACAGCTTTTCAGAAATCGGCTGTACCACTAGGGATCCAGTGTGCTTTTACCAGGCCATGGACCCCTTGATTTCTGGAACCTAAACATTTTTTCAGAAATCTTCTGTACTGCAAGGGATCCAGCATTTCTTTACCAGGCCAAGGGCCCCTCGATTTCTGGAACCTAAATGGTTTTCAGGAATCCTGTGTGCCGCCAAGGGATCCAAGCGTGCCTTGACCAGGCCACGGACCCCTCAATTTCTGGAACCTAAACAGTTATTCAGAAATCCTCCTTCCTGCAGAGGGATCCAGTGTGCTCTTCACCAGGCCAACTTGTCCCTGCTATTTTGGAACCTAAACAGTTCTTAAGAAAGCTGTACTGCAAGGTATCCAGCATGCCTTGACCAGTCCACGGACCCCGTGATTTCTGCAGCCTAACCAGTTCTTCAGAAATCCCTCTGTACTGCAAGGGGGTCCAGCGTGCCTTGACCTGTGGATGAAAGGAACCCAGTCCTTTTTTTTTTTTTAAACCATAGCTGCCAAGGCTTGACAGTCACCAGGCTCAATACTGGGCGTACAACTGAAGCAAGATCGCTTTGGCTTGCTGCTCAAAGCTTCGGCTTCATAGCTGCTGGGCTTCAAGACTTTAAATTGTCTGGTATGCGGTCCTGCCACCTCATTTCATAGACCGGTAAAATTTAACAATGCTTGTTCTGTCTTTGGATGAGACGCTAAACCGAGGTCCCATCTGCCTGAATTGGTGGTAGTTCAGGTGGATGTTAAAGATCCTATGGCTTTATCTAAAAGAGTAGGGAATTTCCCGGTGTCCTGGCCAAATTTCTCTCATTCACTAAAATACCACCAACAGCTCAATCTGTTCATGGTCAGTTGGCATTCATCTGTATCTCTCCTGGGTCGTATGAAAATAGACAGGATTTCAATGTCTAGTGCACTTACCCGGTCAACAAAAAAAATAAAAAAAAAGCATAAACAGCAATGAAGGAATGCAGGTTGTCAGCACAAAGGGGAAGAAATGAGACAAAAGGATGCTGAACCCTCTCTCCTAGTATGGCAACCATGACATTCATTTAATTGGTAGAGGAAAGCGCTTCAGTGACTCTGAACCACTTGCTCCTCTGAGATCCTTCTGCAGTAGAATGTGGGCATTGATTTACAACCAGCATGGAATCCTCCAGCTCCACATTCGATCTCAATAATTAGTAGGCTAATGAAAACATTTCCTGGGTGTTACATCTGTTACACTAACACTACAGCTAATGCTAGAGCTTATGCTTACATTAAAACTAATGTTTATTGTACAGTTTTCCTTATGCTGCTGCTCATGTTACGCCACAGCTTCGCCAGACTAAACCTAATGCTGCAGCTTATGCTACAACTTACGCTAATGTTACAACTTATACTAATGCTACAGCTAACGTTACAGCTAATGCTACATCATTCACTAACACTACGTCTTAGGCTAATGCTAATGCTACAGCTAAGCTAATGCTAATGCCAATGCTACAACAAAGGTAACACTACAACTAACGCTAGTGCTATAACTACACCAACAGACGTAACACCCATGACATTTCTTTTAAACTTTATTAGTTTAGAATAGACAGACAATCATAAAAGTGGCTGGAGACAGTACATAAGGATAAAACATAACGGACTTGAGCATAAATTAAAACTGGTGTCTTAAGGCATTTCTACAGAAGCCTTACTGGCTTAATAAATCCCCATAGAATAAACACATTTATTAAATGTTCTGGAACCTAAACTGTTGTTCTGAGAATTCAATGGGTCTAGAGGAGGCCTGAACTATCTGCAAAACTGATGATACAAAGACAAAATCTATCCTCGTCCGAAGAGTACCTCAGAGTACCTCTAAAGTAAGTGAATCCACCCGTAGGGTAACGTAAGCATCTATTAAATGAGCCGTAGACACTACCTTATGTAAAGCAACCAAATCACAAACATTTTATCCGCTTTGAGACCCCTATCATTAGTAGATAATGCACAATTGAAATCACCTAACCAAATAACCAGTTAGGAAGTATGTGAGTATGGCTGGACCTCTTTAAAAAGGGCTACCCGTTGAGCTTTTGTTTGTGGGGCATAAACAGTAATGATCTGAAATCTAGCTGTAGAAATAGAAATGTCTAAACATAGTGCCCTCCCAGGTGAATGTCCACCAATCTGGAAACAGAAAACGCAGAATTGAAAAACAATATACCTAAACCATCACAGGGTTCCTCCCCTATAGACCAGAATGATGGCCCTAAAGTCCAGTCATAAGAAGCATGTTTTAGTTCCTGAGGTTTCATGTCGACGCCTGCAAACAAAGAACGCCCAAGTCAAAGTTTTAAGGAGAGAAAGAAACCAACACATTTCTTCACTCCTTCAAACCATTGACATTTAAAGTAGAAATATTTAAAGAAGACATATCGGGGAAAATGGAGGAGGGTAGGTCAAAACAATAAAGTGACAAGCGAAAGCACCTCAAGGGGTTTACCAGTTGCCGGCTGCTCAGTTCATTTGGCAATGGAATCATCAAATCTAGTTTCAGAATCTGTGTTAGAAACAACCTATTTAAGTGTCGGTGTCCTCTCCAGAATCCCCACCAGCATCTTCCTCAAGTGGGGACAAAATATTCCTCAATTTAACCGGGTCTCTCTGGACAAGGGTATTAGGAGGGGGTTTAACTTCTGGTATAGTCTTGCCACGCCTATTCCATTTCCTAGGTTGCTCAATCTTAAATGGGGTCTCAGCTGGGGGTTGCATATGACCCACAGACTCCCCTACAAGCAAATCCCCAGAATGAACAGGAAGTGAAGGCATAGAAATGTCCACCACGGTATCAGGGGAGGTAACATCCATTGTGTCAATTGGACTAGCAGGATGAGGGGCAGCCTGGGCAGGAAACAGAACACAGTCAGCCTGCTGCACCGTCTTGTCAGATTTCCGGGAACAAAGACGCTGTGCTTGAGTAATAAGTCCGTCATGTGAAGGACAGTCAGTTCTATCGTGCAAGGCCCAAGGACACCGCCCATAGGCATGACCAGTCTGTTCACATAGATGGCATCTAAAAAGATTCAGACAGGCAGTGGCCAAGTGCCCATACTCCAAACAGTGATTACACTTCGAGGTGTCACAGGCAGAACTTAAATGGAGATGAGACCCACATTTAAAACATGATCTAGGTTGCCCAGCATAAAAGATGGACCCCTGATCTTTCCCAAGAAAAATACACTAGGGAAGTGGACTTGACCAGAATTAGTACCAAAAAGTTTTACTTTAACCCTCCAACTGCCATCCCAGATCTTTTTACTGTCAAGTGTGGGAGTAGGCCTCCCCAAAATATCGCATCTCTTGCGTAACCAAAATAGGATGTCTTCAATATTGACACCTTCGTTCTAAATAGAATAGTTATGTTTTTAATCAAGGGTTTAGTGAGTGGAATGTGGAAATGGGATCCATAAAGGGTCAGACTTAAGGTTCTCATATTGTCCCCAAACCTGTCAAGATTGGAGACATGTTTGAAGTTGATATCATAGTTCCATTCCCAAAGAAATTAATGCAAACATTTCGACTAAAAATATTTCATAGACTGTTTTAGTAAAGTCCTATTTATAAACAACCTAACTGGCGGGTTGTTCTAATCCCCCCATATAGCAAGTGAACTGCATTCCTCCGAGAGCCGTCTTCCCAGTCTGCTGAAATAAATCAGCTAACCAAACAAGGAAGTTTTATGGGCAAACCCTGAGCATCATCCTTGTAACCAAGCTTAAACCCCTCTCAACAGCAGTTGGTAAACCCTTATCCTGAACAACTGGTGAGGCAGAACTATCAATAGGAGAAACAGAAACATTAGATAATACAACAGTAGAAGTACCCCAGGGTTTGGTGGAACTCAGTGAAGAATCGTCATTGGTGGCCACAGTAACAGAAGTAGTACACATTTTCAAAAAGGGAGGGGATCTGTGGGATCCGGAGTCCATTGACCCGACGTCCCTGATATCCAACCAGCCTCAGACAAAGCTCTTTCGGGTGACCAGGATTCATTATGTGTGTTAGGGGGTTCAGGGGCTAAATCTCCCCATTTCCCTGAGTGTTTTCGATCCAAAAAAGAAAACGTCTGCCCAGTATCAACCGGAAGAACAGAGAAGCAGCAGACCGGGTTTGAGACCAACCCGCTCATTCCCAGCCTAGTTTTTTTGAGTGTGAGTCCGCGCAGCAGGAACATCCGAAACGACCTGCAGACGGTGAGCCTCCGGCCAGAACACCCATCGTAGCATCAGCAACCGAGAACTGTGCCTCTGTGGGAGGAAGCAGAGCCACCCTCCTGTTCGGACGCCTGATCTGAACACCGATCCTTTCCTGTCCGAAAACATTCTGGGCCCCTGAGGAAACTCCTGTAGCACCTTGAGTTCCACGACAACTGCACTTCGCCATCAACTCCTGATGGCAACGCAAAAGCTCCAGCCAACGAGAACAGACAGACCCAGCTGGGAACTCTTCCATAGGAATTCAGCATCCCAAACAGGCCCGCTGAGTGGGTGTAGTTTCATTCGACACAACCAAATCTTTGTCCTTGAGAAAAAAATAGCAATGGCCATTTCACATCTAAGGCCTCCTGCATAGACAGGACAGGAGCAGAGGCCAGAGCTCCAGTCCCAGAGACATCCTTCCTCTCTGCCACTCCCGGAGAAGTGGCCATCTCCCAGACGTCCACGAAGCCCCAATGGGAGTAGGGAATTTCCCCAGTGTCCTGACCAGATTTCTGTCATTCACTAAAAATACCACCAACAGCTTAGTCTGGTTCAAGGTCAGTTGGCATTCATCTGTATCCCCTCCCAGGTCGAAAGTCATAGTAATATGCAGGATTGTCTCTCAGTGCACTTACCCGTCAACAAACAATAAAGAAAAAAAAAAGCATAAAGAGCATGAAGGAGTGCAGGTTGTCACAATAAAGAGGAAGAAATGAGACAAAAGGATGCTGAAACCTCTCTCCTAGTATGGCAACAATGACATACATTTTATTGGGTAGAGGAAAGCGTTTCAGTGGCTCTGTACCACTTGCTCCTCTGAGGTCCTCTGCAGTAGAATGTGGGCATTGACGACAACCAGCATGCAATCCTCCAGCTCCACATTCCATCTCAATAATTATTAAGATAATAAAAACATTTCCTGGGTGTTACACTAACACTACAGTTAATGCTAGGGTTTATGCTTACATTAAAACTGTTTATAGTACAGTTTGTGCTTATGCTACAGCTTACACTTGCACTTGCACTAAACCTAATGCTGCAGCTTATGCTACAATTTACACTAATGTTATAGCTTATGCTAATGCTACAGCTGACGTTACAGCTAATGCTACATCATTCACTCACTGCTACATCTTATGCTGATGCTACAGCTAAGTCATAGTGCTACGGCTAAGCTAATGCAACGCTAATGCCAATGCTACAGTTGCTTACTGCTACAGCTATGCTGAGGCTACAACAAAGGTAACTATTACAGCTAATGCTAGCGCTACAACTACACTAACAGACATAACACCCAGGACACTTTTTTTAAACTTTATTAGTGTGGAATAGACATACAGTCATAAAAGTCTCTGGAGACAGTACATAAGGATAAAACATAAGGGAAATACCACAGGAAGGTGCCACCCCTCTTAATACACACAATTTAAAATGAACACTTTGTACTGTTTCAATTAGATACAGCTTCAGGAGGCTATCAGTAAAAAACAACTTAATCAAAATAGTCCCTTGTATATATTGTTGTTGTTTAAACTCATAAGTTGCATGATATAGTGGGATGATTTAGAAGTCCTTTGGCTTACAAACATCTTCTCTCCTCCTGAGAGAAAAGACAAAAACATGTAGAAGCAATTTAGGTAAATTTATAGGCAGAGCCCCTGGTATTCTGTGCAGAATTTTCTACCTTTCATGAGTATGGCTCTTGACTTCTGCAGCAGCATTTTCTGATTTCATGCACGATTTATTCATTTCTCTGGTAGAATGCAGTCCTGTCATTGGTTAATATGATGTGATGTCATCGATGACATCATATGCTGAGCATAGAGGAGGGGCTTCAGGATAAACGGTGGGAAAAGAAAGCCTGACACTATGGAAAAACAGTATATTTATATGAAAATTCACCAAAACAATGAATTCATCGGCATGATGCAAATTTAAGCAAATTCTGCAAATCGCAGAACTCAGAATTCTAGGGGCCTTGCCTAAGGGTAACAACCACTACAAATGTCTAAACAAGCCACCCTCTTCTTGTACTAATATCTGACTCTCTGGCAACTTTGACATGCTACAAACTGAAATGGTTATAAAATATTGTTCAGCGGCACTAAGTACCCATAAACCCCATCAACAGCATGGAAAAAACTTTTCTGCAACCCAGACCACATAAATTAAAACTGGTATCTTAAGACATTTCTACAGGAAGCTCTTACTGGCTTAATAAATCTATAGAATTAACACATTTATTAAATGTTCTGGAACCCAAACAGTTCTTCAGCAATCCTTCTGTACTGCAAGTGATCCAGTGTGCCTTTCACCACGCCACGGACCCCACAGTTTCTGGAACCCAAACAGTTCTTCTGAAACCGCTGTACCGCGAGGGATCCAGTGATGACTTGACCAGTTCACAGACCCTCGTGATTTCTGGAACCCAACCAGTTCTTTCAGAAATCCTCTGTACTGCATGGGATCCAGAGTGCCTTGACCAGGTTATGGACCCCGCGTTTCTGGAACCCAAACATTTGTTCAGAATCGTTGTACTGCAAGGGATCCAGCATGCCTTGACCAGGCCATGGACCCTGCGCTTATGGAACCTAAACAGTTCTTCAGGAATCCGCTGTACTGCAAGAGATACCAGCGGTCTTGACCAGGTTCACGGACCTCACGCATTTCTGGAACCTAAACAGCTTTTCAGAAATCCACTGTACGGCAAGGGATCCAGCGTGCCTTCACCGGGCCACGGACCCTGTGATTTCTGGAACCTAAACAGCTTTTCAGAAATCCGCTGTACCACTAGGGATCCAGCATGCTTGACCAGGCCACGGACCCCTCGATTTCTGGAACCTAAGCAGTTTTTCAGAAATCCTCTGTACTGCAATGGATCCAGTGTGCCTTGACCAGGCCACGGACCCCAAGTAGTTTCGGAACCCGAACAGTTCCTCTGAAATCCTCTGTACTGCCAGGATCCAGCGAGCTTTCACCAGGCCACGGACCCCGTGGTTTCTGGAAGCTAAAGAGTTAGTCAGAAATCCTGCTGTTTTCAGGGGATCCAGCATGCTTCACTAGGCCACGGACCTCGTGGCTTCTGGAACCCAACCAGTTCTTCAGTAATCCTCTGTACTGCAAGGGATCCAGTGTGCTTCACCAGGCCACAGACCCTGCAGTTTCTGGAACCTAACCAGTTATTCAGAAATCCTCTGTACCTGGGTCTGCCTGAAAATAGGCAGGATTTTGTATAGTGCACTTACCCGTCAACAAAAATTAAAGAAAAGGAAAAAGCGTAAAAAGCATGAAGGAGTGCAGGTTGTCGAGCACAAAGAGGAAGAAATGGGACATAAGGATGCTGGACCTTCTCTCCTAGTATGGTGACAATGGCATACCTTTTCTTGGATAGAGGAAAACATTCAGTCACACCCTTGCCCACTTGCTTGCTTTGCAGGAATGCGGGCATTGACGTACAACTAGCATGCAATCCTCCTGCTCCATATTCCATCTCAATAATTAGTAAGATAAAACAAAAATTCCTGGGTGTTATATCTGTTACACTAACACTGCAGCTAATGCTAGAACTTGTGCTTACTTTAAAACTAATGCTTATAGTACAATTTGTGCTTATGCGACAGCTCATACTTATGCTGCAGTTTACGCTTACACTAAACCTAATGCTGCAGCTTACGCTACAGCTTATGCTAATGCCAGAGCTAACGTTACAGCTGGTGCTGCAGCATTGACTAACCCTACATCTTAGGCTTATGCTGCAGCTTACGCTTGCACTAAACCTAATGCTGCAGCTTATGCTACTACCTACGCTACGCTACAGCTTATGCTAATGCCAGAGCTAACGTTACAGCTGGTGCGTGCAGCATTGACTAATCCCTCATCCACGCGTAATGCTACAGCTTATGCCAATGCAACAGCTAAGTCACAGTAGTGCTACAGCCGAAGTCATAATGTTAAGAACTTTCACAGCTATGCTGAGGCTACAACAAAGCTGCTAACAATACAGCTAAAGCCAGCGCTATGCTTACATTTGAAACTAATCTTTATAGTACAGCTCATGCTTATGCTACTGCTCATGCTTTATGCTGCAGCTCATGCTTTCTAGCATTGCTTGTGCTTATGCCAGCTGGACGCCACGCTATTGTGCCGGACGCTGCACTAAACCCAATGCTTCAGCTTATGCTACAACTTCACGCCACGCCACAGCTTATGCTAATGCCAGAGCTAACGCCAGCTAACGTCACAGCATTCACTAACGCTACATCTACGCCTGATGCTGCAGCTATGCTAATGCAACAGCTGTCACAGTAGTGCTACAGCTAAGCTAATGCTAATGCTTACGCTACAGCTAAGCTATTGTTGCAGCTAGTTAATGCTACAGCTTAGCTTTTGCCATTATGCTGAGGTTACAACAGTTAACACTATATGTGCTAACGCCATGTCTACACTAACAGGTAACATCGTGACATTTTTTTAAACTTTTTAGTTTACACAGACATATCATAAAAGTGTCAAGAGACTGTACATATGATAAAACATAAAGGAAATTCCACAGAAGGTGCCACCCCCAATGCCATACCTAAAATGAACACTTGTACTGTTTCAATTAGGTACTTAGAGGTTATCAGTAAAAACAACTTAATCAAAAATAGTCCCTTATTGGTGCTTTTTTGCTAATGAGCTGCATGATATAGTGGGCTGATTTAGGTCCCATATGGCTTACACATCTTCTTCCTCCTGAGAGAAAAGACACCTAAAACATGTGAAACAATTTGGGTACCTTATAGGTACTAGCCTCCATAAATGTCTAAACAAACCACTCTCTTCTTGTTCTAATATCTGACTCTCTACAACTTGACATGCTACAAACTGAAATGGTTATAAAAATATTATTCAGAGGCAATAGTACACCTAAAACCTCATCAACAGCATGGAAAAAAAAACTTTCTGCACTAAGACTTGAGCATAAATTAAAACTGGTATCTTGAGACATTTCTACAGGAAGCCTTACTGGCTTAAAATCTATCTAGAATAAACACATTTATTAAATGTTCTGGAACCCAAATCAGTTGTTCAGAAATCCTCTGTACTGCAAGGATCCAGTGTGCCTTCACCAGGCCACGGACTGCACTGTTCCCTGGAACCCAAACAGTTCTTCAGAAATCTGCTGCACTGCAAGGGATCCAGCATGCATGACCAGGCTACCGACCCGCTGTTTCTGGAACCTAAGCGATTATTCAAATCGCTGTACTGGAAGGGATCTAGCGTGCTTCTTGATCAGGGCCACGGATCCTCGCGCTTTCTGGATCCTAAGCAGCTTTTCAGAAATCCTCTGTACCACAAGGGATCCAGCGTGCCTTGACCAGGCCATGGACCCTCTCGATTTCTGCCAACCTAAGTCAGTTTTTCAGAAATCTTCTGTTCTGCAAGGGATCCAGCGTGCTCTTGACCAGGCCGCGGATCCCTCAATTTCTGAACCTAAACAGTTTTTCCAGAAGTCTTCTGTTCCAGTAAGGATCCAGTGTGTCTTGACCAGGCTCAGGACCCCTCGATTTCTGGAACCTAAACAGTTTTCCAGATATCCTCTTGTACCGCAAGTGATCCAGTGTGTTCTTACCAGGCCAAGGACCTCGCCTTTCTGGAACCTAACCAGTTCTTCAGAAATCCTCTGTACTGCAAGGGATCAAGCGTGCTTTGACCAGGCCACAGACCCCACAGTTTCTGGAACATAAACAGTTCTTCCGAAATCCTCTGTACTGCAAGTGATCCAGCATGACTTCACTAGGCCACTTGACGCGTGTTTCTGAATCCTAAACAGTTCTTCAGAAATCCTCTGTACTGCAAGGTGATCCAGTGCCTCTCATTCAGGCCATGGACCCAGTGGTTTCTGGAACCCAACCAGTTCTTCAGAAATCCTCTGTACTGCAAAGTATCCAGTGTGCCTTGACCAGGCCATGGACCCCGCGGTTTCTGGAACCTAACCAGTTCTTCAGAAATCCTCTGTACTACAAGGGATCCAGCGTGCCTTGACCAGGCCATGGACCCTGCAGTTTCTGGAACCTAAGCAGTTCTTCAGAAATCCTCTGTACTGCAAGATCCAGCATGCCTTCACCACTCCATGGACCCCGCAGTTTCTGGAACCTAACCAGTTCTTCAGAAATCCTCTGTACTGCAAGGGATCAAGCGTGCCTTGACCAGGCCACAGACCCCGCTGTTTCTGGAACGTAAACAGTTCTTCAGAAATCTGCTGTACTGCAGGGGATCCGATGTGCCTTGATCTGGCCACGGACCTTGCAATTTCAGGAATCTAAACAACCTTTCAGATATCCATTGTACTGCAAGGGATCCAGCGTGCCTTGACTAGGCCGCGGACCTCACAATTTCTGGAACCTAAGCAGCTTTTCAGAAATCCTCTGTACTGCAAGGATCCAGCATGCGCCTTGACCAGGCCACCTGGACCTGTGGATTTCTTGAACCTAAATAGCTTTTCAGAAGTCCTCTGTACCACAAGGGATCCAGTGCATCTGACCATGGCGGCAATGGACCCTAGATTTCTGGAACCTAAACAGCTTTTCAGAAATCCTCTGTACTGCAAGGGATCCAGTGTGCCTTGACCTGTGGATTAAAAGACAGTCTTTTTTTTTTTTTTTTTTAACTTTAGCTGCCATGGCTCGACAGTCACCAGGCACATACTGGAGCTTACACTGGAGCTAGATCACTTTGGCTTGCTGCACAAGGCTTCAAGCTTCATAGCTGCTGGGCTTCAAGACCTAAAATTGTCTTGTGTGCGGTCTCACCACCTCATTTCATGGACCAGGTAAAATGTAACAATGCTTGCTCATCTTTCAGATGAGATGTTAAACCGAGGTCCCATCTGCCTGGATTGATGGTAGTTTAGGTGGATGATCCCATGGCACTTATCGAAAGAGTTGTGAATTTCCCGTGTCCTGACCAAATTCTCTTATTCACTAAAAATACCACCAACAGCTTAATCTGTTCAAGGTCAGTTGGCATTAATCTGTATCCCTCCCTCTGGTCATGCATGAAAATAGGCAGGATTCACGTCTATTGCCCTTACCCGGTCAATAAAAAAGAAAGAAAGGGGAAAAAAGCATAAAAGAACATGAATGGGCGGATTGCCAGCACTAAAGTGGAAGAAATGGAGACAAAGAATGCTGAACCCTCTCTCCTAGTATGGCAACAGTGATATACATTTTATTGGGAGAGGAAAGCGTTTCAGTGACTCTGGTAACTTGCTCCTCTGTGGTCCTCTGCAGTAGAATGTGGGCATTAACGACAACCAGCATGTAATCCTCCAGCTCCACATTCCATCTCAATAATTAGTAAGATTATAAAAATATTTCCTGGGTGTTGCATCTGTTACACTAACATTACAGCTAATACTAGAGCTTATGATTACATTAAAACTAAAGTTTATTGTACACTTGCGCTTATGCTACAGCTCAGCTTTTCAGATATAGCTTACACTTCTAGCTACAGTTTACGCTTTAATTAAACCTAATGCTGCAGCTTATGCTACAACTTGCGCTAATGTTACTGCTTATGCTAATGCTACAGCTAATGTTACTGCTAATGCTGCATCATTCTCTAACGCTACATCTTATGCTAATGCTACAGCTTATGCTAATGCTACAGCTAAGTCACAGTAGTGCTACAGCTAAGCTAATGCTACATCTATGCTAATGCTACAGCTATGCGGATGCTACAACAAAGCTTACAGTACAGCTAATGCTAGCGTTACATCTACACCAACAGACAACACCCAGGACATTTTTTTTAAATTTTGTTTATTAGTTTACAACAGACAGACAGTCATAAAAGTGTCTGGAGACACTTATGTATGGAGTACATAAGGATAAAACATAAAGGAAATACCACAGGAAGGTGCCGCCCCTCTTAATACATACAATTTAAAACGAATACTTTGTACTGTTTCAATTAGATACAGCTTTAGGAGGCTATCAGTAAAACAATTTAATCAAAATAGTCCGTGTATATATTGCTGTTTAAGCCATGAGGCTGCATGATATAGTGGGCTGATTTAGAAGTCCATATGATTATCATACATCTTCTCCCTCCTGAGAGAAAGACATAAAACATGTAGAAACAATTTAGGTACCTTATAGGTAACAACCACCTAAATGTCTAAACAAACCACCATCTTCTGTACTTATATCTGACTCTCTGGCAACTTTGACATGCTACAAACTGAAATGGTTATAAAAATATTGTTCAGGAGGCAATAAGTACCCCTTAAACCCCATCAGCAGCATGGAAAGAAAACTTTTCTGCACCCAGACTTGAGCATAAATTAATTTATTAAAAACTGGTATCTTAAGACATTTCTACAGGAAGCCTCACTGGCTTAATAAATCCCCATAGAACAAACACATTTATTAAATAACAAACTATCCCTCATTATGTCCATAAAACAATTTCTGGAGGATAAATTTTAGCCAAAATTCAGCTGGATACCTGTCTCTTCACTGATTAATTCAGGTATCATCTTACTCTGATTTATCCTGATCTGATTGACCAAAAATGGCTCTGTGCCTTGGTGGTGGAGCATGTTTATGTGCCCATTTAAAGGCCTCAGCTGGGTCAGTAAAAATGTAGACCCTGCCTTCATTGAGAATCCTCAGACACAGTGGAAAAAGCATATTGTGTGGTACCTCTGCCTCTTGTTGAATGTCTCTAACCCCATCGAATCTCTTCTTTTTTTACCTAGTGGCATAACCTAAATCTTGATAAAGTTGAACCTGGGAGTCATCCTGTAGCAAGGTTCTTTGTTGCCTTGCCAATGCCAGGATGAAATCTCAAGAGCCAACACCATCAAGGAAGGCAGCTATGGCTCTATGGGTTTCTGGATTCGCTTGACAACCTCTTATAGTGACCCCATAGGCCTTTTGAATAGTAATGCCCTTATCTTTAAATGCTGGCCTCAACTGTTGCTCCAACCAGTCCAGTAAAAATAGGATAAGGTGATTCCCTTCACTCCTTTCAGGCATGTCCACAATGCAGAGATTAGCCATCCTGGTCTGCTTTTCCAGGGCTTCAAGCCTGGATCTCATGTGAGTGTTCTCCTTAACTAATGTCATTGCAGTACCCAGTGCTGCTTCTGAACTTTTGCGACTCCGGACCTCCGCTTTCATTATTGTGACGTCCGAATCTAAAGTGGTAACTGTGTTTGTTAAAGAGTTGAATTTATCTGAGAGTCCAAACACAGTGAAGATCAAATGATTTATTCTGATGTCCAGAGAGTGTAGCATTTCTTCTCCACTTCTGTGGCATCTTCTGGATCAGCACAGCCTTGCCTGGACCTCAGAGCAGGTAGTCCTGCTAGACTTTGGCTTTTTGCTGTTTCTTGAGACCCCTTATCCTTCTTTGATTGCCCATCATTGTTCTCTATTAGTTCCGATAGCTGAGAAAATATTTATGCACTGCTGAAGCATTTAAAATGATATTTTAAATACTAAATATACAGCGCCTGTGAGGTGTGGTGATTTCAGACGCCTGTCGTGATCGTGATCCAGTGTCCCCCACCCAGGATATTTTTCTTTATCTTACTGTTTGTTGCCTGTAAAATATTTTTAGTTGTGCGATTTATGGGGTTGAATTGAAAATTGCCTCATATTGCAGTCTGAGGCCGAGGGGCACTCAGCTAGGGAGACCATTGTGTAAGCAATATTTTCCTTTTGAGTAGAAGCTTTTTTGTTAAACTTCAAAGGATTGAGTCCATTTTATTAAAAAATAACCTGTTTTAAATGTAAACAGGGTTAAGACAGATTGATATGATTCTGCAGGTCTAGCTAGTCAGGACAACAAAATGACCAGGTTTTAATCCACAAACCAGATTGGATCTGTTCTAGAAAAGGGTGGTCCACAGAGATTGAAGGAATGGTCCCGGCTGTGATGTCTGAGAGATCATGGTCCACAGATCCAGCATGCCTTGACCAGGCCACGGACCACTCGATTCTGGAACCTAAACAGTTCTTCAGAAATCCTCTGTACTGCATGGGATCCAGCGTGCCTTGACCAGGCCACACACACCGCGATTTCTGGAACCTAAACAGTTCTTCAGAAATCCTTTGTACTGCAAGTGATCCTGTGTGCCTTGACCAGACCATGGACCGCTCGATTTCTGGAACCTAAATAGTTCTTCAGAAATCCTCTGTACTGCAAGAGATTCAGTGTGCCTGGACCAGGCCATGGACCCTGCAATTTCTGGAACCTAAACAGTTCTTCAGAAATCTGCCATACTTTAAGGGATCCAATATTCCTTGTCCAGGCCACAGACCCCTCAATTTATGGTACCTAAACAGTTTTTCAGAAATCCTCTGTACCACAAGGGATCCAGAGTGCCTTGACCAGGCCACACACCTCATGATTTCTGGAACCTAAACAGGTCTTCAGAAGTGCTCTGCACTACAAGGGATTGAGTGTGCCTTGACCAGGCCACGGACCCCTCGATTTATGGAACCTAAACAGTTTTCACAAATCTTGCATACTGCAAGGAATCCAGCGTGCCTTGACCAGGCTGTGGACCCCTTGATTCTTGGAACCTAAACAGTTTTTCAGAAATCCTCTGTACCACAAGGGATCCTGTGTGCCTTGACCAGGCCACGGACCACGCGCAATTTCTGGAACCTAAACAGCTTTTCAGAAATCCTCTGTACTGCAAGGGATCCTGCGTTCCTTGACCAGGCCATGGATCCTGCGATTTCTGGGATCTAAACAGCTTTTCAGAAATCCTCTGTACTGCAAGGGATGTAGAGTTCCTTGACCAAGCCACACACCCCGCAATTTCTGGAACCTAAACAGCTTTTCAGAAATCCTCTGTACTGCAAGGGATCCTGCGTTCCTTGACCAGGCCATGGATCCTGCGATTTCTGGGATCTAAACAGCTTTTCAGAAATCCTCTGTACTGCAAGGGATGTAGAGTTCCTTGACCAAGCCACGCACCCCGCAATTTCTGGAACCTAAACAGCTTTTCAGAAATCCTCTGTACTGCAAGGGATCCTACATGCCTTGACCAGGAGATGGACCCCTAGATTTCTGGAACTAAACAGCTTTTCCGAAATCCTCTGTACTGCAAGGGATCCAGTGTACCTTGATAAGCCCACAGTCCCCGCAGTTTCAAAAAACCTAAACAGTTCATCAGAAATCCTTTGTACTGCAAGGAATCCAGCATGTCTTGACCAGGACACACACTTTGCGGTTTCTGGAACCTAAACAGTTTCTCAGAAATCCTCTGTACTGCAAGGGATCCAGCATGCCTTGACCACACCACAGACCGCTTGATTTCTGGAACCCAAACTGTTCTTCAGAAATCCTCTGTACTGCAAGGGACCCAGCGTGTCTTCACCAGGCAATGGACACCGTTGTTTCTGGAACTTAAACAGTTCTTCAGAAATCCTTTGTACTACAAGGGATCCAGCTTGCCTTGACCACTTCTCGGATCCCTCGATTTCTGGAACCTAAACAGTTTTTCAGGAATCCTCTGTACTGCAGGGGATCCTGCATGCCTTGACCAAGCCAGACAACCCACGGTTTCTGGAACCGAAAGTTTCTCAGAAATCCTCTGTACTGCAAGGGATCAAGTGTGCCTTGACCAAGCCATGGACCCCACAATTTCTGGAACCTAAACAGCTTTTCAGAAATCATCTGTACTGCAAGGGATCAAGTGTGCCTTGACCAAGCCATGGACCCCACAATTTCTGGAACCTAAACAGCTTTTCAGAAATCATCTGTACTGCAAGGGACCCAGTGTGCCTTGTCCAGACCATGGACCCCTTGATTTCTGGAACCCAAACAGTTCTTAAGAAATCCTATGTACTTCAAGGGATCCAGAGTGCCTTGACTAGGTCACACACCCCATGATTTCTGGAACCTAAACAGTTAGTCAAAAATCCTATGTACTGCAAGGGATCAAGTGTACCTTGACCAAGCCACAGTCCCCTCAATTTATGGAACTTAAATAGTTTTTCAGAAATCTGCTGTACTGACAGGGATCCAGCGTGGCATGACCAGGCCATGGACACCTTGATTCCTGGAACCTAAATAGCTTTTCAGAAATCCTCTGTACTGCAAGGGATCCAGCGTTCCTTGACCAGGCCATGGACCTTGCGATTTCTGGAACCTAAACATCTTTTCAGAAATCCTCGGTACTGCAAGGGATGTAGAGTTCCTTGACCAAGCCATGCACCCCGCAATTTCTGGAACCTAAACAGCTTTTCAGAAATCCTCTGTACTGCAAGGTATCCAGCATGCCTTGACCAGGAGATGGACCCCTAGATTTCTGGAACCTAAACAGCTTTTCAGAAGTCCTCTGTACTGCAAGGGATCCAGCATTCCTTCTCCAGGTCCACGGACTCTGTGGTTTCTGGATCCTAAACAGTTCTTCAGAAATTCTCTGCACTGCAAGGGATCCTGTCAGCCTTCACCAGGGCACAGACACTGCGGTTTCTGGAAGCTAAACAGTTCTCCAGAAATTGACCAAGCCATCGATGCCACGGTTTCTGGAACCTAAACATTTCTTCAGAAATCCTCTGTACTGCAAGGGATCCAACATGCCTTCACCAGGCCAAGGATCCCGCAGTTTCTGGAACCTAACCAGTTCTTCAGAAATCCTCTGTACTGCAAGGGATTAAGCATCCCTTCACCAGGCCACAGACCCCACCATTTCTGGAACCTAAATAGTTCTTCATAAATCCTCTGTCCTGCAAGGGATCCAGCATGCCTTCACAAGGCCACGGACCCACAGTTTCTGGAACCTAAACAGTTCTTCAGAAATCCTCTGTACTGCAAGGGATTAAGCATGCCTTCACCAGGCCACAGACCCTGCCATTTCTGGAACGTAAACAGTTCTTCAAAAAATGCTCTGTACTGCAAGGGACCCAGCTTGCCTTCATGAGGCCACGGACCCCGCAGTTTCTGGAACCTAATCAGTTCTTCAGAAATCCTCTGTACTGCAAGGGATCCAGCGTGGCTTGACCAGGCCACAGACCTTGCCATTTCTGGAACCTAAACAGTTCTTCAGAAATCCTCTGTACTGCAAGGGATCCAGCATGCGTTCACAAGGCTACAGGCCCTGCCATTTTTGGAGCCTAAACAGTTCTTCAGATGTCCACTGTACTGCGAGGGATCCAATGTGCCTTGACAAGACCACTGACCTCGCAATTTCTGGAGCCAAAACAGCTTTTCGGAAATCCTCTGTACCGCAAGGGATCCAGCGTGCCTTGACCAGGCCATGGACCCCTTGATTTCTGGAACCTAAACAGCTTTTCAGAAATTTTCTGTACTGCAAGGCATCCAGCATGTCTTGACCAGGCCAAGGGCCCCTCGATTTCTGGAACCTAAAGAGTTTTCCAGAAATCCTCTGTTTCTCAAGGGATCCAGCGTGCCTTAACCAGGCCACGGACCCCTTAATTTCTGGAACCTAAACTGCTTTTCAGAAATCCGCTGTTCCACACGTGTTCCAGTATGCCTTCTCAAGGCCACGGATCACGGGATTGCCTGAACCTAAACAACTCTTCAGAAATCCTCTGTACTGTAAAGGATCCAGTGTGCCTTCACTAGGCCAAAGACCCCTCGGTTTCTGGAACGTAAACAGTTCTTCAGAAATCTTCTGTACTGCAAGGGATACGGTGTACCTTGACCTGGCCTTGGACCTCGAGGTTTCAGGAACCTAAGCAGTTCCTCTGAAATCCACTACACTGCAAGGGATCCAGCGTGCCTTTACCAGGGTATGGACCTCATGGTTTTGGAACCCAAACAGTTCTTCAGAAATAATCTGTATTGCTAAGGATCCAGCTTGCCTTCACCAGGCCCTCAGTCCTTGCCGTTTCTAGAACCTAAACAGTTCTTCAGAAATCCTCTGTACTGTAAGGGATCCAGCGTGCATTCACCAGGCCACAGACCGTGCCATTTCTGGAACCTAAACAGTTCTTCAGAAATCCTCTGTACTCCAAGGGATCCAGCGTGCATTCACCTGGCCACAGACCCTGCCATTTCTGGAACCTAAACAGTTCTTAAGTAATCCTCTGTACTGCAAGGGATCTAGCATGCCTTCACCAGGCCCCGGACTCAGCAGTTTCTGGAACCTAACCAGTTCTTCAGAAATCCTCTGTACTGCAAGGGATCCAGTGTGCCTTAACCAGGCCACAGACCCTGCCATTTCTGGAACCTAAACAGTTCTTCAGAAATGCTCTGTTCTGCAATGGATCCAGCATACCTTGACCAGGCTGCAGACCCGGCTATTTCTGGAATCTAAACAGTTTTTCAGAAATCTGCTGTACTGCAAGGGATCCAGTGTGCCTTCACCAGGCCACTCACCCTGTGGTTTCTGGAACCTAAACAGTTATTCAGAAATCTGCTGTATTGCAAGGGATCCAGCGAACCTTGACCAGGCCACGGACCTTGCGATTTCTGCAACCTAAACAACTTTACAGAAATCACCTGTACCACTAGGGATCCAGCATGCCTTGACCAGACCATGGACCCTTTGATTTATGGAATCTAAACAGCTTTTCAGAAATCCTCTGCACCGCAAGGGATGCAGCGTGCCTTGACCAGGGCATGTACCTTGCGATTTCTGGAACCCAGAAAGCTTTTCAGAAATCCTCTGCACCGCAAGGGATCCAGCGTGTCTTGACCAGGCTACGGAGCTCGCAATTTCTGGAACCTAAACAGCTTTACAGAAATCACCTGTACCACTAGGGATCCAGCATGCCTTGACCAGACCATGGACACCTCAATTTCTGTAACCTAAACAGTTTTTCAGAAATCTTCTGTACTGCAAAGGATCCAGCATGCCTTCACCAGGCCACAGACCCCGAGGTTTCTGGAACGTAAACAGTTCTTCAGAAATCCTCTGTACCGCAAGGGATCCAGCATTCCTTTACCAGGGCATGGACCTCACGGTTTCTGGAACCTAACCAGTTCCTCAGAAATCATCTGTACTGCAAGGGATCCGCCGTGCCTTCACCAGGCCACTGACCCTGCCATTTCTGGAAGCCAAACAGTTCTTCAGAAATCCTCTGTACTGCAAGGGATCCGGCGTGCCTTGACCAGGCCACAGACCCCACCATTTCTGGAACCTAAATAGTTCTTCATAAATCCTCTGTCCTGCAAGGGATCCAGCATGCCTTCACCAGGCCACGGACCCGCAGTTTCTGGAACCTAACCAGTTCTTCAGAAATCCTCTGTACTGCAAGGGATTAAGCATGCCTTCACCAGGCCACAGACCCCACCATTTCTGGAACCTAAATAGTTCTTCATAAATCCTCTGTCCTGCAATGGACCCAGCATGCCTTCACCAGGCCAGAGACCCTGCCATTTCTGGAACCTAAACAGTTCTTCAGAAATAATCTGTAATGTAAGGGATCCAGCGTACCTTCACCACGCTACAGACCCTGCCATTTCTGGAACCTAAACAGTTCTTCAGAAATCCTCTGTACTGCAGGGGATCCAGCGTGCATTCCCCAGGCCTCAGACCCTGCCATTTCTGGAACCTAAACAGTTCTTCAGAAATCCTCTGTACTGCAAGGGATCCATCATGCCTTCACCTGGCCAAGGACCCTGCAATTTCTGGAACCTAACCTGTTCTTCAGAAATCCACTGTACTGCAAGGGATCCAGCGTGCCTTGACCAGGCCAGAGACCCCACCATTTCTGGAACCTAAACAGGTTTTCAGAAATCCGCTGTACCACAAGGGTTCCTGCATGCCTTCACCAGGCCATGGACCCCGCAGTTCTGGAACCTAACCAGTTCTTCAGAAATCCTGTGTACTGCAAGGGGTCCAGCGTGCCTTGGCCAGGCCACAGATCCCGCCTTTTCTGGAACCTAAACAGTTATTCAGAAATCCTCCTTCCTGCAAGGGATCCAGTGTGCCTTCACCAGGCCACGACCCTGCCATTTCTGGAACCTAAGCAGTTCTTAAGAAATCCTCTGTACTGCATAGGATCCAGCGTGCCTTCCCCAGGCCACGGATTATGGGATTTCCTGAACCTAAACATTTCTTCAGAAATTCTCTGTACTGCATAGGATCCAGCATGCCTTCCCCAGACCACGGACCCGCGGTTTCTGGAACATAAACAGTTCTTCATTAATCTTCTGTAGTGCAAGGGATCCAGTGTACCTTGACCAGGCCAAGGACCTCGAGGTTTCTTGAACCTAAACAGTTCCTCTGAAATCCTCTGTACTGCAAGGGATCCAGCATGCCTTTACCAGGGCATGGACCTAGCGGTTTCTGGATCCTAAACAGTTCTTTGGAAATCACCTGTACTGCAAGGAATCCAGCGTGCCTTCACCAGGCCACAGACCCCGCAGTTCCTGGAACCTAAACAATTCTTCAGAAATCCTTTGCACTGCAAGGGATCCAGTGTGCCTTGACCAGGCCACTCACTCTGTGGTTTCTGGAACCTAAAGAGTTATTCAGAAATCCACTTTACTGCAAGGGATCCAGCATGCCTAGACCAGGCCATGGACCTCGCGATTTCAGGAACCTGAACAGCTTTTCAGAAATCCTCCATACTGGAAGGGATCCAGCGTGCCTTGACCAGGCCACGGACCTTGCAATTTCTGGACCCTAAACAGCTTTACAGAAATCGGCTGTACCACTAGGGATCGAGCGTGCCTTGACCTGGCAATGGACCCCTCGATTTCTGGAACCTAAACAGTTTTCAGAAATCCTCTGTACTGCAAGGGGATCCAGCGCTCCTTCATCAGGCCACGGGCCCCACGGTTTCTTGAACCTAAACAGTTCATCAGAAATCTGCTGTACTGCAAGGTATCCAGCATCCCTTGACCATTCCACGGACCCCATGATTTCTGCAACCTAACCAGTTCTTCAGAAATTCTCTGTGCTGCAAGGGATCCAGCATGCCTTCACCAGGCCTCAGTCCTTGCCGTTTCTAGAACCTAAACTGTTCTTCAGAAATCCTCTGTACTGCAAGGGATCCAGGGCATGGACCTCATGGATTTGAACCCAAACAGTTCTTCAGAAATAATCTGTCCTGCAAAGGATCCAGCTTGCCTTCACCAGGCCTCAGTCCTTGCCGTTTCTAGAACCTAAACTGTTCTTCAGAAATCCTCTGTACTGCAAGGGATCCAGCGTGCCTTCACCTAGCCACAGACCCTGCCATTTCTGGAACCTAAACAGTTCTTCAGAAATCGCTGTACCACAAGGGATCCATCGCGCTTCACTAAGCCATTAGACCGTTCTATTTCTGAACCTAAAACAGTTCTTCAGAAATGCTCTGTTCTGCAGGACCCAGCATGCCCTGACCAGGCTACAGACCCGCTATTTCTGGAATCTAAACAGTTTTCAGGAATCTGCTGTACTGAAAGGAATCCAGCTAACCTTGACTCAGGCCAGGACCTTTATGATCAGTGTGGAACCAAAACAACTTTTCAGAAATCTTCTGTACCACGAGGGATCCAGCGTGCTTTTACATGGCCTCAGACCCTGCCGTTTCTGCAACCTAAACAGTTATTCAGTTATCCTCTGTACTGCAAGGGATCCAGCATGCCTTCACCAGGCCATGGACCCCCGCCGTTTCTTGAACCTAACCAGTTCTTCAGAATTCCTCAGTACTGCATGGGATCCAGCATGCCTTCACCAGGCCATGGACCCCCGCCGTTTCTTGAACCTAACCAGTTCTTCAGAATTCCTCTGTACTGCATGGGATCCAGCATGCCTTGACCTGGCTCCAGACCCCGCTATTTCGGGAATATTAATAGTCCTTCAGATATCCAGTGTACTGCAAGGGATCCAGCATGCCTTGACCAGACCATGGACCTTGCGATTTCTGGAACCTAAACAGCTTTACAGAAATTGTTTGTACCACTTGGGATCCAGCATGCCTTGTCCATACCATGGATCCCTTGATTTCTGGATCCTAAACAGTTCTTCAGAAATGCTCTGTGCTGCTAGGGATCCAGCATGCCCTCACCAGGCCAAGGACCTGGTAGTTTCTGGAACCTAACCAAGTCTTCAGAAATTCTCTGTACTGCAAGAGATCTAGCATGCCTTGACCAGGCTACAGACATCGCTATTTCTGGAACCTTAGCAGTTCTTCAAAAATCTGCTGTACTGCAAGGGATCCAGTATGCCTTGACATGCGCTGGACCCATGCAGTACAGATGATTTCTAGAAGAACTGTTGAGGTTCGAAACTATGGGGTCTGTGGCCTCGGTGAAGGCACATTGGTTGCCTTGTTGTACAGAGGATTTCTGAAGAACTGCTTGGGTTCTAGAAACCATGGGGTCCTTGGGCTGGTCAAGGCACACTGTATCTTGCAGTACAAAACATTTCTGAAGAACTGTATAAGTTCCTGAAACCGTGGGGTCAATGGCCTGGTCACAGCATGCTGGATCCTTTCAGTACTGTGGGTTTCTGAATAACTATTTATGTTCTGGAAAATGTGGGGTCCGTGGCTGGTACAAGGCACAGTGGATCCTTACAAAGGCATGAGGATTTCTGAAGAACTGTTTGGGTTCCAGAAACCGAGTGGTCCATGGCCTGGTCAAGGCAGCTGGATGCTTTTGCACTTCAGAGTTTCTAAAGAACAGTTTAGCTTCCAGAAACCACAGTGTCCATGGCCTGGTGAAGGCAAGCTGGATCCCTTGCAGTAAAGGGCTTTCTGAAGAACTGTTTGGTTCCAGAAGCACTTGGTGAAGGCATGCTGGAACCCTTGCAGTACAGAAAGTTTCTGAAAACTGTTTGGCTTCTAGAGCACTTGTGTCCATGGCCAGGTGAAGGCCGCAGCAGGATCCTTGCAGTAAAGAGGTTCTAAGGAACATTTTAGATTCCAGAAACAATTGGGTTCCATTGCCTGGTCAAGGCATTCTGGATCCCTTGCAGTACAGAGGATTTCTGAAGAACTGGTTGGGTTCAGAAGTGCGTGGTCCATGGCATGGTGAAGGCATGCTGGATCCTTGCAGTACAGAGGATTTCTGAAGAACTGTCGGGTTCAGAAACGGCAGAGTCTGTGGCCTGGTGAAGGCATGCTGGATACGTTGCAGTACAGTGGATTTCGGATGAACTGTTCAGGTTCAGAAATCGGCAGAGTCTGTGGCCTGGTAAGGCAACCTGGATCCCTTCCACTACAGAGGATTTCTGAAGAACTGTTTGGGTTCCAGAAACAGCGAGGTCTGTTCCCTGGTGGAGGCACAGTAGATCCCTTGTGCACAGATGATTACTGAAGAACTGTTTAGGCTCCAAAACCACAAGGTTCATGCCCTGGCAAGGCACGCTGGATCCCATGCATCACAGAGATTTCAGAGGAACTGTTTAGGTTCCAGAATCCTCGAGATTGATGCCCTGGTCAAGGCACACTGGATCTCTTGCAGTACAGAAGATTTCTGAAGAACTGTTTACGTTCAAGAAGCTTGAGGTCCATGGCCTGGTGAAGGCATGCTGGATCCTTCCAGTAACGGAGCATTTCTGAAGATGTGTTTAGGTTCTAGAAATGGCAGGGTCAGCGGCCTGGTGACATGCTGGATCACTTGCAGTACAGAGGTTTCCTGAAGAACTGTTTAGGTTCCAGAAAAGTGGAGTCCATGGCCTGGTCAAGGCATGCTGGATCCTGCAGTACAAAGGTTTCTAAAGAAGTGGTTAGCTTCCAGAAACTGCTGGGTCCATGGCCTGGTCAAGGCATGCTGGATCTCTTGTAGTACAGAGGAGTTCAGAAGAACTGCTTAGGTTCCAGAAATGGCAGGATCTGTGGCCTGATGAATGCAGCTAGATCCCTTGCAGTATAGGATTTCTGAAGAACAGTTAAGGTTCAGAAATGGCAGGGTCTGTGGCCAGGTGAAGGCCCACAGGATCCCTGCAGTACAGATGATTTCTGAAGAGCTGTTTAGCTTCCAGAATCCGTGAGATCACGTCCTGGTAAGGCAAGCTGGATCCCTTGTAGTACAGAGGATTTCAGAAGAACTGTATGGTTCCAGAAATCTGAGGTCCATAGCCTGGTCAAAGCACACTGAATCCTTGCAGTACAGAAGATTTCTGAGAGAACTATTACGTTCCAGAAGCAGCAGGGTCCATGGCCTGGTGAAGGCATGATGGATCACTTGCACTGCAGAGCATTTCTGGCCGAACTGTTTAGGTTCCAGAAATGGTGGTCAGTAGCCTGGTTGAAGCATGCTGGATCCCTTGCAGTACAGAGGATTTCTGAAGAACTGGTTAGGGTTCCAGAAACTGCTGGGTCCGTGGCCTGGTCAAGGCATGCTGGATCCCTTGCAGATACAGGAGATTTCTGAAAAACTGCTTAGGTTCCAGAATTGGCGGGGTCTGTGTCCTGGTGAAGGCACGATAGAACCCTTGCAGTACAGAGGATTTCTGAAGAACAGTTTAGGTTCCAGAAATTGCAGGGTCTGTGGCCTGGTGAAGGAGCAGCTGGATCCTTGCAGTACAGATGATTTCTGAAGAACTGTTAGGTTCCAGAAACTGCGGTCAATTCCCGGGTAAAGGCACGCTGGATCCTTGCAGTACAGAGGATTTCAAAGGAACTGTTTGGGTTCCAGAAACCTCAATGTCGTGGTCTGGTCAGGTACACTGGATCACTAGCAGTACAGAAGACTTCTGAAAAACTTTTATGTGTCAGAAATTGCAGGTCCAGTGGCATGGTGAGAGGCATGCTGGAACCCAGTGGTACAAGCGGATTTCTGAAAAGCTGTTTAGGTTTCAGAATTGAGGGGTCCATGGCCTGGTCAAGGAACGCTGGATCCCTTGAGGAACAGAGATATCTGGAAAACTGTTTAGGTTCCAGATGAGCAGAACTGGGCTCAGCCTGGCCAAGACATGCTGGATGCCTTGCACTAGAGAGATTTCTGAAAATGTTTAGGTTAGAGAATCGGGGTCCACTGACCTGGTCAAGGGACGCTGGATCCCCTACTGGTACAACCAATTTCTGAAAAGCTGTTTAGGTTCCGAATTGCATGATCCATGGCCTGCTCAAGGCATGCTGGATCCCTTGCGGTACAGAGGATTTCTGAAAAGCTGTTTGGGTTCCAGAAATCACGAGGTCCGTGAGCAGGTCAAAACGCAGCTGGATCCTTGCAGTCAGAGGATTTCTGAAGAACTGTTGGGTTCCAGAAACAGCAGGGTCTATGGCCTGGTGAAGACAAGATAGATTCCTTGCAGTACAGATGATTTCCGAAGAACTGTTTAGGTTCCAGAAATGGCGGGTCTCGACTGGAGAAGGCAGCTGGATCCTTGCAGAACAGTTGATTTCTGAAGAACTGTTTAGGCTCCAGAAATGGCAGGGTCTATAGCCTGGTCAAGGCAACGCCGGAACCCTTCCACTACAAAGGATTTCTGAAGAATTGGTTGGGTTCCAGAAACTGCGGGGTCAATGGCCTGGTGAAGGCATGGTAGATCCCTTGCAGGACAGATGATTTCTCAAGAACTGTTTAGGTTCCAGGAATCGCTGAGGTCCATGGCCTGGTGAAGGCATGCTGGATCCTGCAGCAGGAGGATTTCTGAAGAATTGGTCAGGCTCCAGAAACTGCGGGGTCAATGGCCTGGTGAAGGCATGATGGATCCTTGCAGTTTAGAGGATCTGTAGAACTGTTTGGGTTCCGGAAATGGCAGGGTCTGTGTGGCCTGGTGACGCATCGCTGGATCCCAGTACAGAGGATTTCTGAAGGTGGATTGGGATCCAGAAACTGCGGGTCCATGGCCTGGTGAAGGCTTGCTGGATCCCTTGCAGTACAGAGCATTTCGGGAAGAACTGTTTAGGCTCCATAAATGGCAGGGTCTGCAGTCTGATGAGAGTCCGCTGGATCCCTTGCAGTACAGAGGATTTCTGAAGAACTGGTTAGGTTCCAAGAAACTGCCTGGTCCATGGCATGGTGAAGGCATGCTGGATCCCTTGCAGTACAGAGGATTTCTGAAGAACTGTTCAGGTTCCAGAAACAGCGGGGTCTGTGGCCTGGTGAAGGCACGCTGGATCCCTTGCAGTACAGAGGATTTCTGAAGAACTGTTTAGGCTCCAGAAACCGTGGGGTCCATGGCCAGGTGAAGATACGCTGGGTCCCTTGCAGCACAGAGGATTCTGAAGAACTGGTTAGGTTCCAGAAACTGCAGGGTCCTTGGCCTGGTGAAGGCATGCTGGATCCCTTGCAGTGCAGTGGATTTCGGATGAACTGTTTAGGTTCCAGAAATAGCAGGGTCTGTGGCCTGGTGAATGCAACCTGGATCCTTCCACTACAGAGGATTTCTGAAGAACTGTTTAGGTTCCAGAAAAGCAAGGTCTGTTCCCTGGTGGAGGGACGGTAGATCACTTGCAGTACAGATGATTACTGAAGAACTGCTTGGGCTCCAAAACCACGGGTTCATGCCCTGGTAAAGGCACGCTGGATCCCATGCATCACAGAGGATTTCAGAGGAACTGTTTAGGTTCCAGAATCCTCGAGATTGATGCCCTGGTCAAGACACACTGGATCTCTTGCAGTATACAGAAGATTTCTGAAGAACTGTTTACGTTCCAGAAGCCATGAGTCCATGGCCTGGTGAAGGCATGCTGGATCCCTTGAGCAGACATTTCTGAAGATGTGTTTAGGCTCTAGAAATGGCAGGGTCAGCGGCCTGGTGAAGGCATGCTGGATCCCTTGCAGTACAGAGGATTTCTGAAGAACTGTTTAGGTTCCAGAAATAGGCGGGGTCTGTGGCCTGGTCAAGGCACGCTGGATCCTTTCAGTACAAAGGATTTCTGAAGAAGTGGTTAGCTTCCAGAAACTGCTGGGTCCATGGCCTGGTCAAGGCATGCTGGATCTCTTGTAGTACAGATGAGTTCAGAAGAACTGCTCAGGTTCCAGAAATGGCAGGGTCTGTGGCCTGATGAACACGCTAGATCCCTTGCAGTATAGGGATTTCTGAAGAACAGTTTAGGTTCCAGAAATGGCAGGGTCTGTGGCAGGTGAAGGCCAACAGGATCCCTTGCAGTACAAGATGATTTCTGAAGAGTTGTTTAGCTTCCAGAATCCGTGAGATCCATGCCCTGGTAAAGAGCAAGCTGGATCCCTTGTAGTACAGAGGATTTCAGAAGAACTGTATAGGTTCCAGAAACATCGAGGTCCATGGCCTGGTCAAGGCACACTGAATCCCTTTGCAGTACAGAAGATTTCTGAAGAACTATTTACGTTCCAGAAGCAGCGGGGTCCATGGCCTGGTGAAGGCATGATGGATCCCTTGCACTGCAGAGCACTTCTAACTGAACTGTTTGGGTTCCAGAAATGGTAGAGTCAGTGGCCTGGTTGAAGGCAGCTGGATCCTTGCAGTACAGAGGATTTCTGAAGAACTGGTTGGGTTCCAGAAACTGCTGGGTCTGTGGCCTGGTCAAGGCATGCTGGATCCTGCAGTATACAGGATTTCTGAAAAACTGCTTGAGGTTCCAGAATTGGCAGGTCTGTGTCCTGGTGAAGGCACGATAGAACCCTTGCAGTACAGAGGATTTCTGAAGAACAGTTTAGGTTCCAGAAATTGCAGGGTCTGTGGCCTGGTGAAGGAACGCTGGATCCTTGCAGTACAGAGTATTTCAAAGGAACTGTTTAGGTTCCAGAAACCTCGATGTCCGTGGTCTGGTCAAGGTACACTGGATCACTAGCAGTACAGAAGACTTCTGAAAAACTTTTGTGTGTCAGAAACTGCGGGGTCCGTGGCATGCTGAGAGCATGCTGGAACCCGTGTGGTACAGCTGATTTCTGAAAAGCTGTTTAGGTTTCAGAAATTGAAGGGTCCATGGCCTGGTCAAGGAACACTGGATCCCTTGAGAACAGAGGATATCTGGAAAACTGTTTAGGTTCCAGATATCGAACAGAGACTTAGCCTGGTCAAGACATGCTGGATGCCTTGTACTAGAGAGATTTCTGAAAATGTTTAGGTTCGAGAATCGGGGGTCCATGACCTGGTCAAGGGACGCTGGATCCTACTGGTACAGACAATTTCTGAAAGCTGTTTAGGTTCCAATTTGCATGATCCGTGGCTTGCTCAAGGCATGCTGGATCCCTATCGGTACAGAGGATTTCTGAAAAGCTGTTTAGGTTCCAGAAATCACGAGGTCCGTGGCCTGGTCAAGGCAGCTGGATCCTTGCAGTACAGAGGATTTCTAAAGAACTGTTTGGGTTCCAGAAACAGCAGGGTCTATGGCCTGGTGAAGGCAAGATGGATCCTTGCAGTACAGATGATTTCAGAAGAACTGTTTAGGTTCCAGAAGCAGGCAGTCTGTAGCCTGGAGAAGGCCGCTGGATCCCTTGCAGTACAGTTGATTTCTTGAAGAACTGTTTAGGCTCCAAAACCGTGAGGTCCATGCCCTGGTAAAGGCATGCTGGATCCTTCAGCACAGAGGATTTCAAAGGAACTGTTTAGGTTCAGAAACCTTGAAGTCCATGGCCTGCTCAAGGCACTGGATCCTTGCAGTACAGAAGATTTCTGAAGAACTGTTTACGTTCCAGAAACACCTTGGGGTCCGTGGCCTGGTGAAGAATGCTGGATCCTTGCAGTACAGAGATTTCTGAAGAACTGTTAAGGTTCCAGAAATCCCATGGTCTGTGGCCTGTGAAGAAATGCTGGAATCTGTGCGGTGAGAGGATATCTGTAAAGCTGTTTAGGATCCAGATATTGAGGGTCCAGCGGCCTGGTCAAGGCACAGCTGGATCCTGTCTTGATACAGAGTTTCTGAAAACTGTTCAGGTTCCAGAAATTGAAGGGTCCGAGCCTGGTCAAGGGACACTGGATCCTAGCAGTAGAGAGATTTCTGGAAAACTGTTTAGGTGCCAGAAACCAAAGGCCCGTGGTCTGGTGCGAGGGCACACTGGATCCCTTGTAGTACAGTGGATTTCTGAAGAACTGTTTGGGTTCCAGGAACCATGGGGTCGTGTCCTGATGAAGGCAAGCTGGATCCCATGCAGTACAGAGATTTCTGAAGAACTGTTTAGGTTCCAGAAACTTCTGTGGTCTGTGACCTGGTGAAAGCACGCTGGATCCCTTGCAGTACAGATGATTTCTGATGAACTGTTTAGGTTCCAGAAACCACGAGGTCAATGGCCTGGTGAAGGCATGCTGGATCCCTTGCAGTACTGAGGTTTCTGAAGAACTGTTTGGGTTCCAGAAATGGTGGAGTCTGAGGCCTGGTCAAGGCACGCTGGATGCCTTGCAGTATAGAGATTTCTGAAGAAATGGCTAGGTTCCAGAAACTGCGGGGCCTGTGGCCTGGAAAGCACGCTGGATCCTTGCAGTACAAAGCATTTCTGAAGAACTGTTTAGGTTCCAGAAATGGCAGGGTCTGTGGCCTGTTGAGGCACGCTGGATCCTTGCAGTACAGAGGATTTCTGGAAAACTGTTTGGGTTCCAGGAACTGCGAGGCCAATGGCCTGGTGAAGGCACGCTGATCCCTTGCGGTACAGAGGGATTTCTGAAGAACTCTTTGGGTTCCAGAAATGGTGGGGTCTGAGGCCTGGTCAAGGCACACTGGATCCCTTGCAGTACAGAGGATTTCTGAAGAACTGGTTAGGTTCCAGAAATGGTGGGGTCTGAGGCCTGATCAAGGCACGCTGGATCCCTTGCAATACAGAGGATTTCTTAAGAAATGTTTAGGTTCCAGAAACTGCGGGGTCCGTGGCCTGGTGAAAGCACGCTGGATCCCTTGCAGTACAAAGCATTTCTGAAGAACTGTTTAGGTTCCAGAAATGGTAGGGTCTGTGACCTGTTGAGAGTACGCTGGATCCTTGCAGTACAGAGGATTTCTGGAAAACTGTTTAGGTTACAGAAATCGAGGGTCCATGGTCTGGTCAGGGGACGGTGGATCCTTACAAGTATAGCCAATTTCTGAAAAGCTGTTCTGGGTTCCAGAAATTGCGTGGTCCGTTACCTGATCAAAGCACGCTGGATCCCTTGCGATACAGAGGATTTCTGAAAAGCTGTTTGGGTTCCAGAAATCACAAGGTCTGTGGCCTGGTCAAGCACGCTGGATCCCCTTGCAGTACAGTGGATTTCTGAATAACTGTTTAGGTTCCAGAAACATAGGGTGGTGGCCTGGTCAAGGCACACTGGATCCTTGCAGTACAGCACATTTCTGAAGAACTGGTTAAGTTACAGAAACTGCGTGGTCCAAGGCCTGGTGAGGCATGCTGGATCTCTTTCAGTAGACAGGATTTCTGAAGAACTGTTTAGGTTCCAGAAATTGCAGGGTCTGGGCCTGGGCCTGGTGAAGGCACACTGGATCCATTGCAATACAGAGGAATTCTGAAGAACTGGTTAAGTTCCAGAAACCATGGTCCAAGGCCTGGTGAAGGCATGCTGGATCTCTTGCAGTAGACAGGATTTCTGAAGAACTGTCTAGGTTCAAAAATGGTGGGGTCTGTGGCCTGGTCAAGGCACAATGGATCCCTTGCACTACAGAGGATTTCTGAAGAACTGGTTAGGTTCCAGAAAAGGCAGGGTCTGGGGCCTGGTGAAGGCATGCTGGATGCCTTGCAGTACAGCGGATTTCAGAGGAACTGTTCAGGTTCCAGAAACGATGAGGTCCCTGGCCTGGTCAAGGCACACAGGATACCTTCCAGTACAGATTTCTGAAGAACTGTATATGTTCCAGAAGCCACGGGGTCCGGGCCTGGTGAAGGCATGCTTGATCCCTTGCAGTACAGAGGATTTCTGAAGAACTGTTAAGGTTCCAGAAATCCCATGGTCCGTGGCCTTGTGAAGGAATGCTGGAATCCGTGCGGTTGAGAGGATATCTGTAAAGCAGTTTAGGTTCCAGAAATTGAGGGGTCCGTGCCCTGGTCAAGGCACGATGGATCCCGTGCAGTACAGAGGATTTCTGGAAAACTGTTTAGGTTCCAGAAACCACAAGGTCCATGGTCTGGTTGAGGCACACTGGATCCCTTGCAGTACAGTGGATTTCTGAAGAACTGTTTAGGTTCCAGAAACCATAGGGGTACATGGCCTGGGTGAAGGCATGCTGGATCCTTGCAGTATAAAGCATTTCTGAAGAACTATTTAGGTTCCAGAAATGGCAGGGTGTGTTGGCCTGGTGAAGCACGCTGGATCCACTGCAGTACAGAAGATTTCTGAAGAACTGTTTACGTTCCAGAAGCGCGGGGTCCGTGGCCTGGTGAAGAATGCTGGATCCCTTGCAGTACAGAGGATTTCTGAAGAACTGTTAAGGTTCCAGAAATCCCGTGGTCCATGTTGTGTGAAGGAATGTTGGAATCTCACGGTTGAGAGATATCTGTAAAGCTGTTTAGGTTCCAGATATTGAGGGTCAGCGGCCAGGTCAAGAGCAGCTGGATCCTTAGTGGTACAGCGATTTCTGAAAAGCTGTTTAGGTTCCAGAAATTATCGCAGTCAGAGGCCTGGTCAAGGCACGCTGGATCCCTTGCAGTACAGAGGATTTCTGAAAAGCTGTTTAGGTTCTATAAATCAAGAGGTCCATGGCCTGGTCAAGGCACTGGATCCTTGCAGTACAAGCGTATTTCTGAAGAACTGTTTAGGTTCCAGAAATGGGAGGGTCTGTGGCCTGGTAAAGCATGCTGGTTCCTTGCAGCACAAAGGATTTCAGAGGAACTGTGTAGATTCAGTACCCTCGAGGTCAGTGGCCTGGTCACAGTACACTGGATCCCGTGCAGTATAGCGGATTTCTGAAAAACTGTTTAGGTTCCAGAAATGGCGGGGTCTTAGCCTGGGCAAGGCATGCTGGATCCATTGAAGTACAGAGGATTTCTGAAGAACTGGTCAGCTTTGAGAAACTGCAGGGTCCATGGCCAGGTGAAGGCATGATGGATCCTTGCAATACAGAGGATTTCTGAAGAACTGCTTAGGTTACTGAAATGGCAGGATCTGTGGCCTGGTGAAGGCATGCAGGATCCATTATGTAAAGGATTTCTGAAGAACTGTTTAGGCTCCAGGAACCACACTATCCATGGCCTGGTGAAGGCACGCTGTATCCTTGCAGCACAGAGGATTTCTGAAAACTGGTTCGTTCCAGAAACCTCGAGGTCCATGGCTTGGTGAAGGCATGCAGGATCGCATGCAGTACAGCAGATTTCTGAAGAACTGTTTAGGTTCCAGAAATGGCAGGGTCTGTGGCCTGTTGAAGGCACGCTGGATCCCTTGCAGTACAGAGGATTTCTGGAGAACTGTTTAGGTTCCAGAAATGGTGGGTTCTTAGGAGTGGTCAAGGACGCGCTGGATCCCTTGCAGAACAGAGATTTCTGAAGAACTGGTTAGGTTCCAGAAACTGCAGGGTCCCTTGCAGCACAGAGGATTTCTGAAGAACTGGTTAGGTTCCAGATACTGCGGGGTCCTTGGCCTGGTGAAGGCATGCTGGATCCCTTGCAGTACAGTGGATTCGGATGAACTGTTTAGGTTCCAAAATAGCAGGGTCCATGGCCAGGTGAGGCACGCTGGATCCCTTACACTACAGAGGATTTCTGAAGAACTGTTTGGGTTCCAGAAACAGCGAGGTCTGTTCCTGGTGGAGGCACGATGGATTCCTTGCAGTACAGATGATTTCTGAAGAGCTGTTTAGCTTCCAGAATCCATGAGATCCACGCCCTGGTAAAGGCACGCTGGATCCCATGCATCACAGAGGATTTCAGAGGAACTGTTTGGGTTCCAGAATCCTCGAGGTTGATGCCCTGGTCAGGCACACTGGATCTCTTGCAGTACAGAAGATTTCTGAAGAAACTGTTTACGTTCCAGAAGCCGCGGAGTCCATGGCCTGGTGAGGCATGCTGGATCCCTAAAGTGCAGCATTTCTGAAGATGTGTTTAGGTTCTAGAAATGGCAGGGTCAGCTGACCTGGTGAAGGCATGCTGGATCCCTTGCAGTACAGGAGTTTCTGAAGAACTGTTTGGGTTCCAGAAATGGCGGGGTCTGTGGCCTGGTCAAGGCACGCTGGATCCTTTCAATACAAAGGATTTCTGAAGAAGTGGCTAGCTTCCAGAAACTGCTGGGTCCGTGGCCTGGTCAAGGCATGCTGGATCTCTTGTGTACAGAGAGTTCAGAAGAACTGTTAGGTTCCAGAAATGGCAGGGTCTGTGGCCTGATGAATGCAGCTAGATCCCTTGCAGTATAGAGGTTATGAAGAACAGTTTAGGATCCAGAAATGGCGGGGTCTGTGGCAGGTGAGGCAACAGGATCCCTTGCAGTACAGATGATTTCTGAAGAGCTGTTTAGCTTCCAGAATCCATGAGATCCACGCCCTGGTAAAGGCAAGCTGGATCCCTTACAGTACAGAGGATTTCAGAAGAACTGTATAGGTTCCAGAAACCTTGAGGTCCATGGCCTGGTCAAGGCACACTGAATCCCTTGCAGTACAGAAGATTTCTGAAGAACTATTTACGTTCCAGAAGCAGCAGGGTCCATGGCCTGGTGAAGGCATGAAGGATCCCTTGCACTGCAGAGCATTTCTGACGAACTGTTTAGGTTCCAGAAATGGTAGGGTCAGTGGCCTGGTTGAAGGCATGCTGGATCCCTTGCAGTACAGAGGATTTCTGAAGAACTGGTTAGGTTCCAGAAACTGCAGGGTCCGTGGCCTGGTCAAGACATGCTGGATCCCTTGTAGTAGAGAAGTTTCGAAAACTGCTTAGGTTCCAGGAATTGGCAGGGTCTATGTCCTGGTGAGCACGATAGAACCCTTGCAGTACAGAAGGATTTCTGAAGAACAGTTTAGGTTCCAGAAATGCAGGGTCTGTGGCCTGGTGAAGGAATGCTGGATCCTTGCAGTACAGATTTCTGAAGAACTGTTAAGTTCTAGAAACTGCGAGTCAATTCCATGGTAAAAGCACGCTGGATCACTTGCAGTACAGAGGATTTCAAAGGAACTGTTTAGGTTCCAGAAACCTCGAGGTCCATTAGCCTGGTCAAGGTACACTGGATCCCTAGCAGTACAGAGATTTCTGAAAAACTGTTCTATGTGTCCAGAAACGCGGGGTCAGTGGCATGGTGAGGCATGCTGGAACCCGTGTGGTACAGCGGATTTCTGAAAAGCTGTTTTGGTTTCAGAAATTGGGTCCATGGCCTGGTCAAGGAACGCTGGATCCCTTGAGGAACAGAGGATATCTGGAAAACTGTTTAGGTTCCAGATATCGAAGGGGCTTAGCCTGGTCAAGACATGCTGGATGCCTTGCACTAGAGAGGATTTCTGAAAAAATGTTTGGTTTAGAAATTGAGGGTCCATGACCTAGCAAAGGGATGCTGGATCCTACTGGTACAACCAATTTATGAAAAGCTGTTTGGGTTCAATTTTCATGATCCATGGCCTCAAGGCACGCTGGATCCTTGCGTACAGAGGATTTCTGAAAGCTGTTTAGGTTCCAGAAATCACGGAAGTCATGTGCCTGAGTCAAAGACACGCTGGATCCTTGCAGTACAGAGATTTCTGAGGAACTGTTTAGGTTCCAGAAACAGCAGGGTCTATGGCCTGGTGAAGGCGAGATGGATCCTTGCAGTACAGATGATTTCTGAAGAACTGTTTGGTTCCAGAAGCTTAGTGAGGTCTCGGCCTGGAGAAACACGCTGGATCACTGCAGTACAGTTGATTTCTGAAGAACTGTTTAGGCTCCAAAACCATGGTCCATGCCCTGAAAGCATGCTGGATCCCTGCAGCACAGAAGATTTAAAAGGAACTGTTTGGGTTCCAGAAACCTGAAGTCCATGGCTGCTCAAGGCACACTGGATCCTGCAGTAGAAGATTTCTGAAGAACTGTTTACGTTCCAAACCCGTGAGGTCCATGGCCTGGTGAAGGAATCTGGATCCTTACTGGTACAAGGATTTCAGAAGAACTGTTAAGGTTCCAGAAATCCGTGGTCTTATTGTAAGAAATGCTGGAATCCGTGCGGTAGAGGATATCTGTAAAACTGTTTAGGATCCAGATATTGAGGTCAGTGGCCAGGTTAGGGCATGCTGTATCCTGTGCGGTACAGAGGATTTCTGAAAACTGTTTAGGTTCCAGAAATTGAAGGGTCCGTGGCCTGGTCAAGGGACACTGGATCCCTAGCAGTACAGAGGATTTCTGAAAACTGTTTGGGTGCCAGAAACCAAAGGGCCCGTGGTCTGGTGAGGCACACTGGATCCCTTGCAGTACAGTGGATTTCTGAAGAACTGTTAGGGTTCCAGAAACCATGGGGTCTGTGTCCTGGTGAAGGCAAGCTGGATCCCATGCAGTACAGAAGATTTCGAAGAACTGTTTGGGTTCCAGAAACCTTGCGGTCTGTGACCTGGTGAAGGCACGCTGGATCCCTGTAGCACAGATGATTTCTGAAGAACTCTTTGGGTTCCAGAAACCATGAGGTCAATGGCCTGGTGAAGGCACGCTGGATCCCTTGCAGTACAGAGGATTTCTGGAAAACTGTTTAGGTTCAGGAACTGCAAGGTCAATGGCCTGGTGAAGGCACGCTGGATCCCTTGCAGTACAGAGGATTTCTGAAGAACTGTTTAGGTTCCAGAAATAGTGAGGTCTGAGGCCTGGTCAAGGCACACTGGATCCCTTGCAGTACAGAGGATTTCTGAAGAACTGGTTAAGTTCCAGAAATGGTGGGGTCTGAGGCCTGATCAAGGCACGCTGGATCCCTTGCAGTACAGACGATTTCTTAAGAAATGGTTAGGTTCCAGGAACTGCAAGGTCCGTGGCCTGGTGAAAGCATGCTGGATCCCTTGCAGTACAAAGCATTTCTGAAAAACTGTTTAGGTTCCAGAAATGGCAGGGTCCATGGTCTGGTCAAGGCACGCTGGATCCTTAGTGGAACAGTCGATTTCTGAAAAGCTGTTACGGTTCAAGAAATCACGAGGTCCGTGGCCTGGTCAAGGCAGGCTGGATCCCTTGTACAGAGGATTTCTGAAAAGCTGTTTAGGTTCCAGAAACCACAGGGTGAGTGGCCTGGTCAAGGGACACTGGATCCTGCAGTACAGCAGATTTCTGAAGAACTGGTTGGGTTCCAGAAACTGCGTGGTCCATGAAACCTGGTGAGGCATGTTGGATCTCTTGCAGTAGACAGGATTTCGGAAGAACTGTTTGGGTTCCAGAAATGGCAGGGTCTGTGGCCTGGTGAAGGCACGCTGGATCCCTTACAGTACAGAGGATTTCTGAAGAACTGTTTAGGCTCCAGGAACCAAGAGGTCCATGGCCTGGTGAAGGCATGCTGTATCCCTTGCAGCACAGAGGATTTCTGAAGAACTGCCTAGGTTCCAGAAATGGTGGGGTCTGTGGCCTGGTCAAGGCACGCTGGATCCCTTGCACTACAGAGGATTTCTGAAGAACTGGTTAGGTTCCAGAAATGGCAGGGTCTGGGGCCCGGTGAAGGCATGCTGGATGCCTTGCAGTACAGCGGATTTCAGAGGAACTGTTCAGGTTCCAGAAACCATGAGGTCCCTGGCCTGGTCAAGGCACACTGGATACCTTGCAGTAGAATTTCGAAGAACTGTATACGTTCGAAACCGCAGGGCTCCATGGCTTGGAGGCACGCTTGATCCTTGCAGTACAAAGGATTTCTGAAGATCTGTTTGGGTTCCAGAAATCCACGGGTCCGTGACCTTATGAAGGCAGGCTGGAACCCCAGCTGGGCGGTAGAGGATATCTATAAAGCAGTTTGAGTTCCAGAAGTGAGGGTCCGTACCTGTCAAGACACACTGGATCCCTTGCAGTACAGAGGATTTCTGAACTGTTTAGGTTCCAGAAACCGTGGGGTCCATGGCCTGGTGAAGGCATGCTAGATCCCTTGCAGTATAAAGCATTTCTGAAGAACTGTTTAGGTTCCAGAAATGGCAGGGTCTGTGGACAGGTGAAGGCACACTGGATCCCTTGCACTACAGAGGATTTCTGAAGAACTGTTTAGCTTTCAGAAATGGCGGGGTCTGTGGCCTGGTCAAGGCACACTGGATCCCTTGCAGTACAGAAGATTTCTGAAGAACTGTTCACGTTCCAGAAGCCACGCGGTCCGTGGCCTGGTGAAGAAATGCTGGATCCTTTGCAGTACAGAGGATTTCTGAAGCACTGTTAAGGTTCCAGAAATCCCATGGTCCATGGCCTTGTGAAGAAATGCTGGAATCCGTGCGGTAGAGAGGATATCTGTAAAGCTGTTTAGGATCCAGATATTGAGGGGTCAGCGGCCAGGTCAAGGCACGCTGGATCCTGTGCGGTACAGAGGATTTCTGGAAAACTGTTTAGGTGCCAGAAACCATGAGGTCCATGTCCTGGTGAAGGCAAGCTGGATCCCATGCAGTACAGAAGATTTCTGAAGAACTGCTTAGGTTCCAGAAACTGCGCGGTCTGTGACCTGGTGAAGGCACGCAGGATCCCTTGCAGTACACAGCATTTCTGAAGAACTGTTTAGGTTCCAGAAACCACCAGGTCAATCGCCTGGTGAAGGCACGCTGGATCCCTTGCAGTACAGAGGATTTCTGAAGAACTGTTTAGGTTCCAGAAATGGTGGGGTCTGGTCAAGGCACGCTGGATCCCTTGCAGTACAGAGGATTTCTGAAGAACTGGTTTGGTTCCAGAAATGGTGGGGTCTAACGCCTGATCAAGGCACGCTGGATCCCTTGCAGTACAGAGGATTTCTAAAAAGCTGTTTAGGTTCCAGAAATCACGAGGTCCATGGCCTGGTCAAGGCACGCTGGATCCACTGCAGTACAGCGCATTTCCGAATAACTGTTTAGGTACCAGAAACCACAGGGTGAGTGGCCTGGTCAAGACACACTGCATCCCTTGCAGTACAACACATTTCTGAAGAACTGGTTAGGGTTCCAGAAACTGCGTGGTCCAAGGCCTGGTGAAGGCATGCTGGATCTCTTGCAGTAGACAGGTTTCTGAAGAACTGTTTAGGTTCTAGAAATGGCGGGTCTGTGCTGTGAAGGCATGCTGGAACCCCAGCGGTGAGAGGATATCTGTAAAGCAGTTTAGGTTCCAGAATTGAGGATACATGCCCTGGTCAAGGCACGCTGGATCCCATGCGGTACAGAGGATTTCTGGAAAACTGTTTAGTTCCAGAAACCACAAGGCCCATGGTCTGGTCGAGGCACACTGGATCCCTTGCAGTACAGAGGAATTCTGAAGAACTATTTAGCTTTCAGAAATGGCGGGTCTGTGGCCTGGTCAAGGCACACTGGATGCCTTGCAGTACAGAAGATTTCTGAAGAACTGCTTACGTTCCAAGCCAGCGGGGTCCGTGGCCTGGTGAAGGAATGCTGGAATCCCGTGGCGGTTGAGAGGATATCTGTAAAGCTGTTTAGGTTCCAGATATTGAGGGTTCAGCGGCCAGGTCAAGGCACACTGGATCCTGTAAGTTACACAGGAGTTCTGAAAACTGTTTAGGTTCTAGAAATGAAGGATCCGTGGCCTGGTCAAGGACACTGGATCCCTAGCAGTACAGATTTCTGGAAAACTGTTTAGGTGCCAGAGACCAAAGGGCCCGTGGTCTAGTCGAGGCACACTGGATCCCTGCAGTACAATGGATTTCTGAAGAACTGGCTAGTTCCAGAAATCACAAACGTCCGTGGACTGGACAAGGCATGCTGGATACGCTTGCAGCAGCGGCATTTCTGAATAACTGTTTAGGTTCCAGAAATGGCAGGGTCTGTGGCCTCGTCAAGGAACACTGGATCCCTTGCAGTACACCGGATTCCTGAAGAACTGGTTAGGTTCCAGAAATCACGGGGTCCGTGGACTGGTCAAGGCATGCTGAATACCTTGCAGTACAGATGATTTCTGAAGAACTGTTTAGGTTCCAGACACCACGGGATCCATGGCCTGGTGAAGGGACACGGGATCCCTTGCAGTTCAGAGGATTTCTGAAGAATTGTTTAGGTTCCACAAATGGCAGGGACTGTGGCCTGGTGAACGCACGCTGGATCCATTACAGTACAGAGGATTTCTGAAGAACTGTTTTGGTTTGAAACAGTGAGGTCTGAGGCCTGGTGAAGGCACGCTGGATCTCTAGAGGTACAGCCAATTTCTGTAAAGCTGTTTAGGTTCCAGAAATGGTGGGGTCCGTCACCTGGTCAGAACACACTGGATCCTTGCAATGCAGAGGATTTCTGAAGAACTGGTTAGGGTTCCAGAAACTGCTGGGTCCGTGGCCTGGTCAAGAGCATGCTGGATCCTGCAGTACAGAGGATTTGAAGAACTGCTTAGGATCCAGAATTGGCAGGGTCTGTGGCCTGGTGAAGGCACACTGGATCACTTGCCGTTACAGATGATTTCTGAAGAACTGTTTGGTTCCAGAAACCGTGAGATCAATGCCCTCGTGAAGGCATGCTGGTTCCTTGCAGTACAAAGGTTTCAGAGGAACTGTGAGATTCAGAAAAATCAAGGTCAGTGGCCCGGTCAAGGTACACTGGATCCCTTGCAGTACAGAAGATTTCTGAAAGAACTGTTTACGTGTCCAGAAACCGAGGGGTCCATGGCCTGGAGAAGGCATGCTGGATCGCCGTGTGGGACAGCGATTTCTGAAAAACTGTTAGGTTCCAGAAATCGAGGGCTCCATGGTCTGGTCAAGGCACGCTGGATCCTAAGTGGTACAGACGTTCTGAAAAACTGTTTAGGTTCCAGAAATTGCGCGGTCAAAGCCTGGTCAAGACACGCTGGGTCCCTTGTGGTACAGAAGTTTCTGGAAAGCTGTTTGAGTTCCATAATTCATGAGGTCCAAGGCCTGGTCAAGGCAAGCTGGATCCCTTGCAGTACAAGCGTGTTTCTGAATAACTGTTAGGTTCCAGAAACCTCGAGGTCAATGGCTCGGTCAAAGTACACTGGATCCTGGCAATACAAAGGATTTCTGAAGAACAGTTTAGGTTCCAGAAATGGCAGGGTCTGTGGCCTGGTGAAAGGCATCCTGGTTCCCTTGCAGCACAAAAGGTTTCAGAGGAACTGTGTAGATTCCAGAACCCTCGAGGTCAGTGGCCTTGTCACGGTACACTGGATCCTTTGCAGTACAGCGGATTTCTGAAGAACTGTTTAGGTTCCAGAAATGGCGAGGTCTATACTGGGATCCATTGAAGTACAGAGGACTTTCGAAGAACTGGTTAGCTTTTGAGAAACTGCAGGGTCCATGGCCAGGTGAAGGCATGATGGATCCTTTGCAGTACAGAGGATTTCTGAAGAACTGCTAGGTTAGGAAATGGAAGGTCTGCTGGCCTGGTGAACGCATGCTGGATCCTCTTTGCAGTACAAGGATTACTGAATAACAGGTTAGGTTCCAGAAACTGCGTGGTCCAAGGCCTGGTGAAGGCATGCTGGATCTCTTGCAGTAGAGGTTTCTGAAGAACTGTTTGGGTTCCAGAAATGGCAGGGTCTGTGGCCAGGTGAAGACATGCTGGATCCCTTATATAACAGATGATTTCTGAAGAACTGTTTAGGCCCAGGAACCATGAGGTCCATGGCCTGGTGAAGGCACGCTATCCCTTGCAGCACAGAAGATTTCTGAAGAACTGTTTAGGTTCCAGAAATGGTGAGGTCTGTGGCGGTCAAGGCAAGCTGGATTCCATGCAGAACAGAGGATTTCTGAAAAAGTGGTTAGGTTGCAGAGCCAAAGGTCCATTGGCTAAGGTGAAGGTATGCTGGATCCCATACAGTACAGAGATTTCTGAAGAACTGTATGGTTCCAGAAACTGCACGGTCTGTGGCCTGGTGAAGGCACGCTGGATCCCTTGCAGTACAGATGATTTCTGAAGAACTGTTTAGGTTCCAGAAACCATGAGGTCAATGGCCTGGTGAAGGTACGCTGGATCCTTGCAGTACAGAGGATTTCCTGAAGAACTGTTTAGGTTCCAGAAATGGCAGGGTCTTGGCCTGGTGAAGGCATGCTGGATCCTTGCAGTACAGACAATTTCAGAAGAACTGTTTGGGTTCCAGAAATGGCGGGAGTCTGAGGCCTAGTCAGATGCATGCTGGATCCTTGCGGTACAGAGGTTTCTGAAGAACACTTTAGGTTTCAGAAACCCGAGGTCCTTGCCCTGGTAAAGGCATCGCTGGAGTCCTTGCAGTACAGAGGATGTCAGAGGAACTGTTTAGGTTCCAGAAACCTCAAGTCATTGCCTAGTCAAAGTACACTAGATCCCATGTGGTACAGAAGATTTCTGTGAGAACTGTTTAGGTTCCAGAAACCCGGGGTCCATGGCCTGGTGAAGGCACTGGATCCTTTGCAGTACAGAGGATTTCTGAAGAACTATTTAGGTTCAGGAAGTCCTGTGATCCGTGGCCTTGTTAAGGCATGCTGGAACCATGTGGTAGGCGGAGTTCTGAAAAGCTGTTTAGGTTCCACAAATTGCAAGGTCTGTGGCCTGGTGAACCTACACGCTGGATCACATTACAATACAGACTATTTCTTAAGAACTGTTTAGGTTCCAGAAACAGCGAGGTCTGAGCCTGGTGAAGGCACGCTGGATCCCTTGCAGTACAGAGGATTTCAGAGGAAATGTTTAGGCTCCAGAAATGGCAGGGTCGTGGCCTGGTGAAGGCACGCTGGATCCCTTGCAGGAAGGAGGATTTCTGAATAACTGTTTAGGTTCCAGAAAAGGCGGGATCTGTGGCCTGGCCAAGGCACACTGGATCCCTTGCAGTACACAGGATTTCTGAAGAACTATTTACGTTCCAGAAGCAGCGGGGTCCATGGCCTGGTGAAGGCATGATGGACCCCTTGCACTACCGAGCATTACTGACAAACTGTTTAGGTTCCAGAAACTGCTGTGTCCATGGCCTGGTCAAGGCATGCTGGATCCTCGCAGTACAGAGGTTTCTGAAGAACTGCTTAGGTTCCAGAATTGGCAGGGTCTGAGTCCTGGTGAAGGAACACTAGATCCGTTGCAGTTCAGAGGATTTCTGAAGAACAGTTTAGGTTCCAGAAATGACAGGGTCTGTGGCCTGGTGAAGAACAGCTTAGATCCCTTGCAGTACAGATGATTTCTGAAGAACTGTTTAGGTTGCAGAAACAAGCGAGGTCAATTCCCTGATAAAGCATCGCATCCCTTGGCAGTACAGAGGATTTTAAAGGAACTCTTTAGGTTCCAGAAACCTCGAAGTCCATGGCTGGTCAAGGTACACTGGAACCCTAGCAGTACAGAAGATTTCTGAAAAACTGTTTACGTGTCAGAAACCGCGGGTCCGTGGCATGGTGAAGGCATGCTGGAACCAGTGTGGTATAAGCGGATTTCTGAAAAGCTGTTTATGTATCAGAAATTGAGGGTCCATGGCCTGGTCAAGGACTGGATCCCTTAAGGAACAGAGATATCTGGAAAACTGTTTAGGTTCCAGATATCGAGCAGGGACTTGGCCTGGTCAAGACATGCAGGATGCCTTCCACTAGAGAGAGATTTCTGAAAAACTGCTAGGTTTGAGAAATCGAGGGGTTCACGACCTGGTCAAGGGACGCTGGATCCCTACTGGTACAGCCAATTTCTGAAAAGCTGCTTGGGTTCCAGAAATCACGAGGTCCAGTAGGCCTGGTCAAGGCACGCTGGATCACTTGCAGTACAGAAGTTTCTGAAGAACTGTTTATGTTCCAGAAACAGCAGGGTCTATGGCCTGGTGAAGGCAAGCTGGAACCTAGCAGTACAGATGATTTCTGAAGAACTCTTTGGGTTCCAGAAGCAGCGAGGGTTGCGTGCCTGGAGAAGGCACGCTGGATCCCCTAGCAGTACAGTTGATTTCTGAAGAACTGTTGAGGCTCCAAAACTGCGAGGTCCATGCCCTGGTAGAGGTATGCTGGATCCCTTGCAGCAGAGAGGATTCAAAGGAACTGTTTAGGTTCCAGAAACCTTGAGGTTCATGTCCTGGTCAAGGCACACTGGATCCCTTGCAGTACAGAAGATTTCTGAAGAACTGTTTCGTTCCAGAAATCCTCGTCCATGGCCTTGTGAAGGAATGCTGGAACCGTAGGTAGAGAGGATATCTATAAGCTGTTTAGATTCCAGATATTGAGGGGTCAGTGGCCAGGTCAAGGCACGCTGGATCCTGTCGGTACAGAGATTTCTGAAAACTGTTTAGGTTCCAGAAATTGAAGGGTCCTTGGCCTGGTCAAGGGACACTGGGTCCCTAACAGAACAGAGGATTTCTGAAAACTGTTTAGGTGCCAGAAACCAAAGGGCCCATGGTCTGGTTGAGGCACACTGGATCCCTTGCAGGACAGTGGATTTCTGAAGAACGGTTTAGATCCAGAAACCATGGGGTCTGTGTCCTGGTGAAGGCACGCTACATCCCTTGCAGTACAGTGGATTTCTGAAGAACTGGCTACATTCCAGAAATCACGGGGGCCATGGACTGGTCAAGGCCTGCTGGATACCTTGCAGTACAGCGGATTTCTGAAGAACTGTTTGGGTTCCAGAAACCGTGGGGGTGCATCTCTGGTGAAGGCAACTGGATCCCTTGCAGTACAGAGTTTCTGAATAACTGTTTAGGTTCCAGAAATGGTGGGGTCTGAGGCCTGGTCAAGGCACGCTGGATCTCTTGCAGTACAGAGGATTTCTGAATAACTGTTTAGGTTCCAGAAATGGCAGGGTCTGTTGCCTGGTGAACAGCATCCGGATCCATTACACTAGATGATTTCTGAAGAACTGTTTAGGTTACAGAAATGATGAGGTCTGAGGGCCTGGTGAAGGCACGCTGGATCCCTAGTGGTACAGCCGATTTCTGTAAAGCTGTTTAGGTTCCAGAAATGGCGGGGTCTGTAGCCAGGTCAAGGCACACTGGATCCTGCAGTACAGAGAGTTTCTGAAGAACTGCTTAGCTTCCAGAATTGGCAGGGTCTGTGGCCTGGTGAACGCATGCTGAATGCCTTGCAGTACAGAGGATTTCTGAGGAACAGTTTAGGTTCCAGAAATGGCAGGGTCTGTGGCCTGGTGATAGCACGCTGGATCCCTTGCAGTACAAACCATTTCTGAAGAACTGTTTAGGTTCCAGAGATGGCAGGGTCTGTGGCCTGGTCAAGGCACGCTGGATCCCTTGCAGTACAGAGGATTTCTGAAGAACTGGTTAGGTTCCAGAAATGGTGGGGTCTAGGGCCTGGTCAAGGCACGCTGGATCCCTTGCAGTACTAATGATTTCTGAAGAACTGGTTAGGTTCCGGAAATGGCAGGGTCTGTGGTCTGGTGAAGTCACGCTGGATCCCTTGAAGTACAGATGATTCCTGAAGAACTATTTAGGTTCAGAAACCGCACGGTCCAAGGCCTGGTGAAGGCACACTGGATCCCATGCAGTACAGAGGATTTCTGATGAACTGTTTAGGTTCTAGAAATGGCAGGGTCTGTGGCCTAGTGAACGCATGCTGGATCCCTTACAGTACAGAGGATTTCTGAAGATCTGTTGAGATTCCAGAAATGGCAAGGTCAGATGCCTGGTGAAGGCATGCTGGATCCCTTGCAGAACAGAGGATTACTGAAGAACTATTTAGGTTCAGGAAATCCCGTGATCCGTGGCCTTGTTAAGGCATGATGGAACCTGTGTGGTAGAGCGGATTTCTGAAAAGCTGTTTAGGTTCCACAAATTGCAAGGTCTGTGGCCTGGTGAACACACGCTGGATCCATTACAATACAGACTATTTCTTAAGAACTGTTTAGGTTCCAGAAACAGCGAGAGTCTGAGCCTGGTGAAGGCACGCTGGATCCCCTTACAGTGACAGAGGATTTCAGAGGAAATAGTTTGGGTTCCAAGAAAGGTGGGATCTGAGGACCGGGTCAAGCACGCATGGATCCCTTACAGAACAGAGGATTTCTGAAGAACTGGTTAGGTTCCAGAAACCACGGGTCTGTGGCTGGTGAAAAGCACGCTGGATCCCCCAGTACAAGAGGATTTCTGAAGAACTGTTTAGGTTCCAGAAACACACGAGATCAATGCCCTGGAAAGGCATGCTGGTTCCCTTGCAGCACAAAGTTTCCGAGGAACACTGTGTAGATTCCAGAACCCTCAAGGTCAGTGGCCTGGCCAAGGCACACTGGATCCATTGCAGTATAGAGGATTTCTGAAGAACTGGTTAGCTTCGAGAAACTCCGGGGTACATGGCCAGGTGAAGGCATGCTGGATCCCTTGCAGTATAAAGCATTTCTGAAGAACAGTTTAGGTTCCAGAAATGGCAGGGTCTGAGGCCTAGTGAATGCACGCTGGATCCCTTGCAGTACAGAGGATTTCTGAAGAACTGTTTAGGTTCCAGGAACCACAGGGTGAGTGGCCTGGTCAAGGCACACTGGATCCCTTGCAGAACAGCCCAGTTCTCAAGGAACTGTTTAGGTTCCAGAATGGCAGGTTCTGTGTTACCTGGTGAACACACGCTGGATCCCTTGCAGTACAGAGGATTACTGAAGAACTGGTTAGGTTCAAGAAACTGTGTGGTCCAAGGCCTGGTGAAGGCATGCTGGATCCCATGCAGTACGGAAGATTTCTGAAGAACTGTTTAGGTTCCAGAAACTGCGCGGTCTGTGGCCTGGTGAAGGCATGCTGGATCCATAGCAGTACAGAGGATTTCTAAAGAACTGTTTAGGTTCCAGAAATGGTGGGGTCTGAGGCCTGGTCAAGGCATGCTGGATCCCTTGTAGTACAGAGGATTTCTGAAGAACTGGTTAGGTTCCAGAAATGGTGGGATCTGAGTCCTGGTCAAGGCATGTATGGCCATTGAAGTGAAGGATTTCTGAAGAACTGGTTGAGGTTCCAGAAATTGAGGGTCCATAGTCTCGATGAAAGTACGCTGGATCCCTTGCGGTACGCATTTCTAAAGAACTGTTTGAGGTTCCAGAAATAGCAGGGTCTGTGCCCTGCTGAAGGCACCCTGGATCCATAGCAGTACAGAGTATTTCTGAAAACTGTTTAGGTTCCAGAAATCGAGATTCCATGGTCTGGTCAAGTCACGCTGAATCCCTTGCGGTACAGCCGATTTCTGAATAACTGTTTAGGTTCCAGAAACCACAGGGTGAGTGGCCTGGTCAAGGCACACTGGATCCCTTGCAGTACAGCAGATTTCTGAAGAACTGGTTAGGTTCCAGAAACTGCATGGTCCAAGGCCTGGTGATGGCATGCTGGATCTCAGGCAGAAGACAGGATTTCTGAAGAACTGTTTAGGTTCCAGAAATGGCAGGGACTGTGGCCTGGTGAAGGCACGCTGGATCCCTTGCAGCACAGAGGATTTCCGAAGAACTGTCTAGGTTCCAGAAATGGTGGGGTCTGTGGCCTGGTCAAGGCACACTGGATCCCTTGCAGTACAGAGGATTCCTGAAGAACTCTTTAGGTTCCAACAACAGCAGGGTCTGTGAGCTGGTGAAGGCACACTGGATCCCTTGCAGCACAGAGTATTTCAGAGAAAATGTTTAAGTTCCAGAAACCTCGAGGTCCATGGCCTGGTGAAGGCACGCTGGATCCCTTGCAGTACAGAACATTTCTGAAGAACTGTTTACGTGTCAGAAACCACAGGATCCGTGGCCTGGTGAAGGCATGCTGGACCCCGTGTGGTACAGCGGATTTCTGAAAAGCTGTTTAGATTCCAGAAATTGAGGGGTCCATGGCCTGGTCAAGGAACGCTGTATCCCTTGAGGAACACAGGATTTCTGGAAAACTGTTTAGGGTCCAGATTTCGAGGGGCGCTTGGCCTGGTCATGATAAGCTGGATGCACTGCAGTAGAAAAGATATCTGAAAAACTGTTTAGGTTCCAGAAATCGAGGGCTCCATGGTCTGGTCAAGGCACGCTGGATCCTTAGTGGAACAGACGATTTCTGAAAAGCTGTTTAGGTTCCAGAAATTGCGCGGTCCGTGGCCTGGTCAAGGCATGCTGGATCCCTTGCGGTACAGAGGATTTCTGAAAAGCTGTTTAGGTTCCATAAATCATGAGGTCCGTGGCCTGGTCAAGGCACGCTGGATCCCTTGCAGTACATCGTATTTCTGAAAAACTGTTTAGGTTCCAGAAACCACAGGGTGAGTAGCCTGGTCAAGGCACACTGGATCCCATGCAGAACAGTGGATTTCTCAAGAACTGTTTAGCTTCCAGAACTGGTGGGGTCTGTAGCTTGGTCAAGGCACGCTGGATCCATTGCAGTACAGAGGATCTCTGAAGAACTGGTTAGGTTCCAGAAACTACGGGGTCCATGGCCAGGTGAAGGCATGATGGATCCCTTGTAGTACAGAGGATTTCTGAAAAACTGTTTAGGTTCCAGAAACCACAGGGTGAGTGGCCTGGACAAGGCAACTGGATCCATACCAGAACAAGCGGATCTCAAGAACTGTCTAGGTTCCAGAAGTAACGGAGTTCTGTGGCCTGGTGCATACGCTGGATCCCTTGAGCACTAGAGGATTTCTGGAAAACTGTTTAGGTTCCAGAAATCGAGGGGTCCATGGTCTGAACGGGCACGCTGGACCCTTAGGTGGTATAGCTGATTTCTGAACAGCTGTTTGGGTTCCAGAAATTGATAATCACGTGGACTGATCAGAGAGCACGCTGGATCCGTTGCGATAGAGGATTCCTAAAACACTGTTTAGGTTCCAGAAATCACAAGGTCCATGGCCTGGTCAAGGCACGCTGGATCCCTTGCAGTACAGCGGATTTCTGAATAAATGTTTAGGTTCCAGAAACCACAGGGTGAGTGGCTTGGTCAAGGCACGCTGGATCCATTGCAGTACAGAGGATTTCTGAAGAACTAGTTAGCTTCGAGAAACTGCGGGGTCCATAGCCAGGTGAAGGCATGGTGGGTCCCTTGCAGTACAGAGGATTTCTGAAGAACTGCTTAGGTTACGGAAATGGAAGGGTCTGTGGCCTGGTGAATGCACGCTGGATCCCTTGCAGTACAGAGGATTACTGAAGAACTGGTTAGGTTCAAGAAACTGTGTGGTCCAAGGCCTGGTGAAGGCATGCTGGATCTCTTGCAGTAGAGAGGATTTCTGAAGAACTGTTTAGGTTCCAGAAATGGCAGGGTCTGTGGCCTGGTGAAGGCATGCTGGATCCCTTATGTACAGAGCATTTCTGAAGAACTGTTTAGGCTCCAGGAACCACGAGGTCCATGGCCTGGTGAAGGCACGCTGTATCCCTTGCAGCACCGAGGATTTCTGAAGAACTGTTTAGATTCCAGAAATGGAGGGGTCCGTGGCCTGGTCAAGGCACACTGGATTCACTGCAGTAGAGGATTTCTGAAAAACTGGTTAGGTTCCAGAAACCTCGAGGTCCACTGCCTGGTGAAGGCATGCTGGATCCCATGCAGTACGGAAGATTTCTGAAGAACTGTTTAGGTTCCAGAAACTGCGCGGTCTGTGGCCTGGTGAAGGCACGCTGGATCCCTTACAGTACAGAGGTATTTCTAAAGAACTGTTTAGGTTGCAGAAATGGTGGGGTCTGAGGCCTGGTCAAGGCACGCTGGATCCCTTGCAGTACAGAGGATTTCTGAAGAACTGGTTAGGTTCCAGAAATGGTGGGATCTGAGGCCTGGTCAAGGCATGCTGTAGCCATTGCAGTACAGAGGATTTCTGAAGAACTGGTTAGGTTCCAGAAATTGAGGGGTCCGTGGCCTGGTGAAAGCACGCTGGATCCCTTGCAGTACACAGCATTTCTGAAGAATTGTTTAGGTTCCAGAAATGGCAGGGTCTGTGGCGTGTTGAAGGCACGCTGGATCCCTTGCAGTACAGAGGATTTCTGGAAAACTGTTTAGGTTCCAGAAATCGAGGGGCCCATGGTCTGGTCAAGTCACGCTGAATCCCTTGCGTGTACAGCCGATTTCTGAATAACTGTTTTAAGTTCCAGAAACCACAGGTGAGTGGCTGGTCAAGGCACACTGGATCCCTTGCAGTACAGCAGTTCTCTGAAGAACTGGTTGAGTCTCCAGAAACTCGCGGGTCCAAGGCCTGGTGATGGCATGCTGGATCTCAGGCAGTAGAGGAATTCCAAGAACTGTCTAGGTTCCAGGAAATGGTGGGGTCTGTGGCCTGGTCAAGGCACACTGATCTGCAGTACAGAAAGATTCCTGAGAAGAACTCTTTAGGTTCCAACAACAGCAGGGTCTGTGAGCTGGTGAAGGCACACTGGATCCCTTGCAGCACAGAGTATTTCAGAGGAAATGTTTAGGTTCCAGAAACCTCAAGGTCCATGGCCTGGTGAAGGCACGCTGGATCCCTTGCAGTACAGATGATTTCTGAAGAACTGTTTAGGTTCCAGAAACCGCGAGGTCAATTCCCTGGTAAAGGCACGCTGGATCCCTTGCAGTACAGAGGATTTCTGAAGAACTGGTAGGTTACGGAAATGGAAGGGTCTGTGGCCTGGTGAAGGCACGCTGGATCCCTTGCAGTACAGATGATTTCTGAAGAATTGTTTAGGTTCCAGAAACCACAAAGTCCATTGCCTAGTCAAGGTACTCTGGATCCCATGCAGTACAGAGGATTTCTGAAGAACTGCTGAGGTTCCAGAATTGGCAGGGTCTGTGGCCTGTTGAATGCATGCTGGATCCCTTGCAGTACAGAGGATTTCTGAAGAACAGTTTAGGGTCCAGAAACGGCAGTGTCTGTGGCATGGTGAAGGCAGGCTGGATCCCTTGCAGTACAGATTATTTCTGAAGAACTCTTTAGGTTCCAGAAACCGCGAGGTCAATGTCCTGGTAAAGGCACACTGGATCTCTTACACTACAGAGGATTTCTGAATAACTGTTTAGGTTCTAGAAACCGCAGGGTCTGCGGCTTAGTCAAAGCACGCTGGTTCCCTTGCAGTACAGTGGATTTCTGAAGAACTGTTTAGGTTCCAGAAATGGCGGGGTCTGTAGCCTGGCCAAGGCACGCTGGATCCATTGCAGTACAGAGGATTTCTGAAGAACTGGTTAGCTTTGAGAAACTGCAGGGTCCATGGCCAGGTGAAGGCATGATGGATCCCTTGCAGTACAGAGTATTTCCGAAGAACTGGTAGGTTACAGAAATGGAAGGGTCTGTGGCCTGGTGAACGAACGCTGGATCCCTTGCAGTACAGAGGATTACTGAAGAACTGGTTAGGTTCCAGAAACTGCGTGGTCCAAGGCCTGGTGAAGGCATGCTGGATCTCTTGCAGTAGACAGGATTTCTGAAGAACTGTTTAGGTTCCAGAAACAGCAGGGTCTGTGGCCTGGTGAATGCATGCTGGATCCCTTATGTACAGAGGATATCTGAAGAATTGTTTAGGCTCCAGGAACCATGAGGTCCAAGGCCTGGTGAAGGCATGCTGCATCCCTTGCAGCACAGAGGATTTCTGAAGAACTGTTTAGGTTCCAGAAATGGTGGGGTCTGTGACCTGGTAAAGGCAAGCTGGATTCCTTGCAGTACAGAGGATTTCTGAAAAACCGGTTAGGTTCCAGAAACCTTGAGGTCCATGGCCTGGTGAAAGCATGCTGGATCCCATGCAGTACAGAAGATTTCTGAAGAACTGTTTAGGTTCCAGAAAGTGTGCAGTCTGTGGCCTGGTGAATGCACGCTGGATCCCTAGCAGTACAGATGATTTCTGAGGAACTGTTTAGGCTCCAGAAACCACGAGGTCCATGGCCTGGTGAAGGCACGCTATATCCCTTGCAGCACAGAGAATTTCCTAAGAACTGGTTAGGTTCAAGAAATGGCAGGGTCTGTGGCCTGGTGAAGGCACACTGGATCCCTTGCAGTACAGAGGATTTCTGAAGAACTGGTTAGGTTCAAGAAATGGCAGGGTCTGGGGCCTGGTGAAGGCATGCTGGATGCCTTGCAGTACAGCGGATTTCAGAGGAACTGTTCAGGTTCCAGAAACCACGAGGTTCCTGGCCTGGTCAAGGCAAACTGGATACAGATTTGTGAAGAACTGTATACATTCCAGAAGCCGCGGTGTCTGTGGCCTGGTGAAGGCATGCTGGATCCCTTGCAGTACAGAGGATTTCTGGAAAACTGTTTAGGTTCCAGAAACCACAAGGCCCGTGGTCTGGTCGACACACACTGGATCCCTTGCAGTACAGCGGATTTCTGAAGAACTGTTTAGGTTCCAGAAACCATGGGGTCTGTGGCCTGCTCAAGGCACACTGGATCCCTTGCAGTACAGCGGATTTCTGAAGAACTGTTTAGGTTCCAGAAACCATGGGGTCTGTGGCCTAGTGAAGGCATGCTGTATCCCTTGCAGTATAAAGCATTTCTGAAGAACTGTTTAGGTTCCAGAAATGGCAGGGTCTGTGTCCTGGTGTAGGGATGCTGGATCCCTTGCAGTACAGAGGATTTTTGAAGAACTGTTTAGCTTTCAGAAATGGCGGGGGTCTGTGGCCTGGTCAAGGCACACTGGATCCCTTGCAGTACAGAGGATTTCTGAATAACTGGTTAGGTTCCAGAAACTGCGGGGTCCATGGCCTGGTGATGTCATGCTGGATCCCTTGCAGTACAGAGGATTTCTTGAAGAACTCTTTAGGTTCAAACAACAGCAGGGTCTGTGAGCTGGTGAAGGCACGCTGGATCCCTTGCAGAACAGATGATTTCTGAAGAACTGTTTAGGTTCCAGAAACCTCGAAGTCCATTGCCTAGTCAAGGTACTCTGGATCCCATGCAGTACAGAAGATTTCTGAAAAACTGTTTACGTTCCAGAAACCCCGGGGTCCATGGCCTGGTGAAGGCACACTGGATCCTTTGCAGTACAGAGGATTTCTGAAGAACAGTTTAGGTTCCAGAAATGGCAGGGTCTGTGGCCTAGTGAAGGCACGCTGGATCCCTTGCAGTACAGATGATTTCTGAAGAACTGTTTAAGTTCCAGAACCCGTGAGGTCAATTCCCTGGTAAAGGCACGTGGGATCCCTTGCAGTACAGAGGATTTCAAAGGAACTGTTTAGGTTCCAGAAACCTCGAGGTCCATGGCCTGGTCAAGGTACACTGGATCCCTAGCAGTACAGAAGATTTCTGAAAAAATGGATAGGTTCCAGAAACCGCGGGGTCCATGGCCTGGTGAAGGCACGCTGGATCCCCTGCAGTACAGAGAATTTCTGAAGAAATGTTTACGTTCCAGAAATGGCAGGGTCTGTGGCCTGCTGAATGCATGCTGGATCCCTTGCAGTACAGAGGATTTCTGAAGAACAGTTTAGGTTCCAGAAACCACGAGGTCAATGCCCTGGCAAAGGCACACTGGATCCCTTGCAGTACAGATGATTTCTGAAGAACTGGTTAGGTTCCAGAAACTATGGGTCCATGGTCTGGTGAAGGCATGCTGGATCCCTTGCAGTACAGAGCATTTCTGAAGAACTGTTTAGGTTCCAGAAATGGCAGGGTCTGTGGCTTGGTGAAAGGCACACTGGATTCCTTGCAGTACAGCGGATTTCTGAAGAACTGTTTAGGTTCCAGAAATGGCGAGGTCTGTGGCCTGGCCAAGGCATGCTGGATCCTATGCAGTACAGTGAATTTCTGAAGAACTGTTTAGGTTCCAGAAACCTCAAGGTCCATGGCCTGGTCAAGGTACACTGGATCCCTTGTAGAACAGAAGATTTCTGAAGAACAGCTGACGTTCCAGAAACCGCGGGGTCCGTGGCCTGGTGAAGGCATGCTGGATCCACTGCAGTACAGAGCATTTCTGAAAGCTGTTTGGGTTCCAAAAATCACCTTGAGGTCCATGGCCTAGTCAAGATACGATGGATCCATTATGGTACAGAAGTTTCTGAAAGCTGCTTAGGTTCCAGAAATCGACGAGGTCCATGGCAGGTCAAGGCACGCTGGATCCCTTGCAGTACAGCGGATTTCTGAAGAACTGTTAAGATTCCAGAAATAGCGGGGTCTGTAGCCTGGAATAGCTTGGCAGAAGACACCAAGAGAAAGGACTGCTGTGTGACTGAACTTCTCTGCTGGGACTAAAGTAGAAGAACTTTTGTATTTGGACCTTTAATTTAGGGTAAAAAACTAACATACAAAACAAAACAAAAAAGTGTGTGTTTGGGTTAACTGAACTGAATGGGTAACTGAAAAAGTCATCTAGGTGTAAATCTCAGGTGACTGAAAGGACTTAACTGCTGTGAGGTTTAAATTACTTGTAGAAAGATCTGGTAAGTAGGGGAGTGGCTTAGCTAGAAGGATGCTACATTTAAAGACTGCCTTAGAAAGATTCTGCTAATAGCTTGGCAGAAGACACCAAGAGAAAGGATTGCTGTGTGACTGAACTTCTCTGCTGGGACTAAAGCAGAAGAACTTTTGTATTTGGACCTTTAATTTAGGGTAAAAACTAACATACAAAACAAAAACAAAAAGTGTGTGTTTGGGTTAACTGAACTGAATGGGTAACTGAAAAGTCATCTAGGTGTAAATCTCAGGTGACTGAAAGGACTTAACTGCTGGGAGGTTTAAATTACTTGTAGAAAGATCTAGTATAGAGGGGAGGGCTTAGCTAGAAGGAAGCTACATTTAAAGACTGCCTAGAAAGTTCTGCTAAACTTGGCAGAAGACTCCAGGAGAAAGGACTGCTGTGTTACTGAACTTCTACTGGGACTATATTGCCTCCTTCCCTCCCTCCAGCCCCCACCCAAGCTAGTTCTATTTTTATAGGCACAGGATTTGACTGACAAGGAACTTCCTGTTTGGGGCAGAAGTGAGTGATCACAGTAACACCAAGGACTCACCATCCTAGAAGGGGCAAGAGTAGCTCTCCGGCCCCTCTAGCTGCTGGAGGTCTGCCTCTGAACAAGTAAGTGGTCTACTGAGAAATATGGATATTCTTGTCTCAGAACAGGACAATCAGGAGCTAAAAGGGCACACAGGCAGAAAGTAAGGAGAGAGAGAGAGAGAGAAAAACAGGCCGAAAGAGTAAGAGTTGCAAACAGTTAAGGGGTCAGAAATAAGACATGATTAGGTAGTGCAGTGCAGTGGCTCTGGAGCAGCAGTCTTCGGAGATATTCTGAGGATGCGGTGTTGTCCCATCTGCAAGCACCCTCTGGGCTGAGGGAGGAGGTTGCTCATCTCAGGCTGAGTTGGCCATGATTGTGGACCTCCTTCCATCCAAGGGACCACCAGTGCCACTGCCGCTGCCACAGAGGTTGCCAAGAAAGAGGCGGTTGGACCACAGTGGGCTCAGGGAGGGTGAGGGCGGTGAAACAGGCAGCCACTCCCCCAGTTGTACCTCACAAACCCTATGCCATTCTGGCAAAGTGTGGTTCCACTATGGAGGCACCTACAGTGGAGACCAAGGAGGATGCTGGGAACCTCCACAAAGGAGACCCACAGGAGGGTGGCAGGGGACCCTGCAGGGGAAGGAAACAACACCTGGTGGGGGACTCCACTGTTAGGGAGGTAGAACTGGGCAAGGAAGGGGAGAGGGAGGTAAGGTGCCTGCCTGGCGCCATGGCTTGGAGGGACAGGGAGCGAATCCTCAGGATTGCCGGAGCAGCTGCACAGGGAGGGAGCTGAAGTCATTGTCCACCTAGGGACAAATGACCTGCCAAGAAAGGGATTAGAAGTGCAGAAAGAGTTTGTGGAATTGGGGAGGGCTTTAGTCAGGCAGCACGCAGTAACCTTCTGGAGGTGCTACCCATCTATGGCATAGGAGAGGCTAGGTGTTCCGTGCCATAGGATTCAATCAGTGGTTGAAAAACTGGTGTGAGCTCGAGATTTAGCTTCATTGGGACTTTGGGTCCACCTGGATGACGGCTTCATGCTGGCATGATGGGCTGCATCAGTCCAGGAGGGAACCAGGATCCTAGGTGATAGGTTTAAATGCTTCATTGGCAAGCTTTTAAACTAGCCAAGGGGAGGCACTGGAAAGGACAGAAAATCCTAGCCCCCAAACAATCACAGTAGTAAGTGTGCAAACACCAACATGGAGGTGTTGATAGGGAGAAGGACGGGTAAATGGAGAAAGTGACAAAAGGCAAGAAGGACAGGATGGGGCAAAAGGGGTAAGCGATCAGGAAATGGAGGGTAATGAGTACCAATGCCCGAGTCTGGGCAACAAGCTCCCTGAGCTGGTGGCCTTAATGGAAGAGGATGCTTGGATATCGATAAGTCACAGAAACATGGTACACAGAGAACCATGACTGGGATGTTAACATACCAGGGTACATAACCTACAGGAGAGACAGGCAGGGGAGAAGAGGGGGAGGAGTAGCTCTCTATGTAAAGGAAGGGATAAAAGCAACTGAACAAAAGAGTAAACAGGGAGGAGAGGAGGCACTGTGGGTCACCTAGGAGACTGGAAAGGGCACCACAATCCACACAGGGGTTGTGTACAGACCCCCATGTCAGGGGAAGGAATGGACAAGGATATGATGGAAGGCATTCTTAGAATGGCAGAGAAAGGGGAGATACTGTTGATGGGAGACCTGAATATGCCAGATGTTACTGGAGCACATTGCTGCAGCCACATCCAAAGCAGGGCCATTCTTGACGCCCTACAGGTGGCAGGCATTAGACAAGCTAGTTTCGGAACCCACTCATGAGGGAGCAATCTTAGACCTCAGATCTCAAACGGGGCAGTAGAGGATCTCAGATCAGAAGTAGGTTGCCATCTGGGACAAGTGACCATCAAACAGTGTGGTTCACGTTAAACTCAGCTACAGAGTCAAGCCATACAAAAGTGAGGGTACTGGACTTTAGGAGGGCTGACTTTGGCAAGATGGGAGAGTGCCTCAGAAAGCACTAGCAACAGGCTGAAAAGGGTGTGGAGCAACAAGGGAATTATCAAAACTGCCATCACAGATGCAACAAGCCTTTGTGTAAGCAAATAAACAAATCAAAAAAAAAAGAAAAGCATATGGTTCTCAAGAGAGTGGCTGTGAAAGTCAGGAAGAAAAGACAGCATTCGGAAGTATAAGGAAACACAGAAGGAGCAGGACAGAGAGCTGTACCAGTTAAGGCAGAAAGAAGCAGGGAGGGAAGTCAGAATAGCAAAAGGCCCAAACTGAGAAAAGATAGCCAACTCAGTTAAGAAGGGGATAAAACCTTTTATAGGTACATCAGCGAGCGAAAGACAAAGGGAGGGATAGTGAGGCTGAATAGAATGAACGGTGGGTGGGCAGAGAGGACAGTGAAAAGCAGGAATACTGAATGAATATTTCTGCTCAGTATTCACAAAAGAGGAGGGAAGTGCCCAGTCCAATTAACAGAAGCACTCTTGATAGGGGGTCAATCCCAGTCCTTTCACAGAAGAAAGGGTCTGCAAGAACTCCTAAAACTGAAGGTGGACAAAGCAATGGGTCCTGATGGAATTCACCTTAGAATTCTAAAAGAATTAATGGAAGGAACTAGTGAAACCACTGGCTACTCTTTTTAATAAATCATGGGAGGATGGTGTGATAAATCGAGGACTGGAGGAAGCGGATGTGATTCCCTTCACAAAAGTGGGACCAAGACAGAGGCAGGAAACTACAGACCTGTCAGTCCTGACCTCTGTGGTAGGGAAAGTGATGAAGTCACTTCTGAAGGAAAGAATAGTTGAGTACCTAGAGGTCAGCAGAGCACAGGATCCAAGGCAGCATGGGTTCACAGTGGGAAGGTCATGTCAGACAGATCTGATAGATTTCTTTGACTGGGTGACCAAAGTAGTAGATCAGGAGGGCTGTGGACATGGCCTACCTAGACTTTAGCAAGGCATTTGACACAGTCCCACACAAAGATTGATAGTCAATTAACCAGCCTGGGAGTGGGTCCCAGGGTGGTAGCCTGGTAAAACATTGGCTGGATAACAGGACACAGAGATGGTATAGTAAATGGTCACTCTGAAGAAAGGCGGTTACTAGTGGGTACCGTGAGGGTTCAATATTCAGTCAGTCGCAATGTCTTCATCAGTGACATTGCAGAGGACTGGAAGAAAAGTATGCCTTTTGCAGATGACACAAAGATCTGCAACAGGGGTGTTGATACATAAGAGGCGTGAAAGGATGAAAAGGACTTGGTAAGGTTGGAGGAATGGTCAGACATATGGCAGCTAGGATTCAATGCAAAAAGTGCAAATAATGCACCTGGGAAACAAGAACCAGGGAAGAATACACAATGAGTGGGAGGTAGTAACAACAAAACAGGAAAGGGACCTGGGGTAATCACATCAGATGACCTTAAGGTTAGCAAGCAATGTGAGAAGGCAGTAGGAGGGCATGGTATACTGGGATGTATAGGAGAGGAATCAGCAGCAGAAAACAGGAAGTTGTTATCCCTCTGTACAGACAGTTGGTGAGACCCCATCTGGAATACTGTGTCCAGTTCTGAAACCCCAACCGCCAAGGACATAGACAGGATAGAGGCAGTCAGAAGACGGCAACTCAAATGGTGCAGGGTCTGCAAGAGAAGCCGATGAGGAGAGACTAGAGAGCTAATATGTATACCCTTGAGGAAAGAAGGAGAGGGGGACATGATAAAACTTTCAAGTACCTCAAGGGAATCAACAAAGTCCAAGAGGGTAGCATCTTTCAGAAAAGAGATTGCAAGAACAAGGGACACAATTTAAAGATAGAAGGAGGCGGTTCGAGGCAATGAGGAAAGCATTATTTCACAGAGAGGGTAGTGGATGGATGGAAACAGCCTTCCTGAGAGTTGTGGGGTCTAGAACTGTGGGAAAATTCAAGAATGCATGGGACAGACATAAGGCAATTTTTGTGGGGGGCAGGAAGATAAAGGCTGTTGGTTAACTAGGATCTGCGGCCTATCCTGTAGGTAGGGAAATGGGCAGACTAGATGGGCCTAGCTGTCCTTATCTGCCGTCAAAGTCTATGTTTCTATGATTCTGGTCAAGGCATGCTGCATCCCTTCCAGTGCAGAGGATTTCTGAAGAACTGGTTAGGTTCAAGAAACTGCGGGGTCCATGGCCTGGTGAAGGCATGCTGGATCCCTTGCAGTACAGAGGATTTCTGAAGAACTGTTTAGGTTCCAGAATTGGCAGGGTCTGTGATCTGGTGTAGGCACGCTGGATCCCTTGCAGTACAGAGGATTTCCAAAGAACTGGTTAGGTTCCAGAAACTGCAGGGTCTGTGGCCTGGAGGAGGCATGCTGGATCCCTTGCAGTACAGAGGATTTCTGAAAAACAGTTTAGGTTCCAGAAATGGCAGGTTCTGTGGCCTGGTGAATGCACATCTGATCCCTTGCAGTACAGAGGATTTCTGAAGAACTGCTCAGGTTCCAGAAATGGCAGGGATTGTGACCATATGAAGGCACGTTGGACCCCTTGCAGTACAGATGATTTCTGAAGAACTGTTTAGGTTCCAGAAACTGTGGGGTCTGTGGCCTGGTGAAGGGATGCTGGATCCCTTGCAATATCGAGCATTTCAGAATAACTGTTTCGGTTCCAGAAACGGTAGGGTCTGTGGCGTGGTGAAGGCACGCTGGATTCCTTGCAGTACAGATGATTTCTGAAGAACTGTTTAGGTTCCAGAAACTATGAGGTCCATGCCCTGGTAAAGACACACTGAATCCCTTGCGGTACAGAGGATTTTTCAAGAACTGTTTACGTTCCAGAAACCGCGGGGTCTGTGGCCTGGTGAAGGCACGCTGCACCCTTTGCAGTACAGAAGATTTCTGAAAAACTGTTTAGCTTCCAGAAATCAAGGGGTCCATGGCCTGGTCAAGGCACGCTGGATCCCTTGCGGTACAAAGCATTTCTGAAAAGCTGCTTAGGTTCCAGAAATTGTGAGGTCCATGGTCTAGTCAAGGCACGATGAATCCCTTGCGGTACAGAGGATTTCTGAAAAGCTGTTTAGGCTCCAGAAATCGTGAGGTCCATGGCCTGGACAAGGCACGCTGGATCCCTTGCAGTACAGACGATTTCTGAAGAACTGTTAGGGTTCCAGAAATAGTGAGATCTGTAGCCTGGTCAAGGCATGCTGGATCCCTTGCAGTACAGAGGATTTCTGAAGAACTGGTTAGGTTCCAGAAATTGCAGGGTCCATAGCCTGGTGAAGGCATGCTGGATCCCTTGCAGTACAGAGGATTACTGAAGAACTGTTTAGATTCCAGAAATGGCAGGGTCTGTGGCCTTGTAAAGGCACACTGGATCCCTTGCAGTACAGAGGATTTCTGAAAAACTGTTTAGGTCCCAGAATCGGCAGGGTCTGTAATCTGGTGAAGGCACGCTGGATCCCTTGCAGTACAGATGATGTCTGAAGAACTAGATAGGTTCCAGAAACTGCAGGGTCTGTGGCCTGGTGGAGGCATGCTGGACCCCTTGCAGTACAGAGGATTTCTGAAGAACAGTTTAGGTTCAAGAAACCGCGGGGTCTGTGGCCTGGTGAAGGCATGCTGGACCCCTTGCAGTAATGAGGATTTCTGATGAACTGTTTAGGTTCCAGAAATGGCAGGGTCTGTGGCCTGGCGAATGCACGCCGCATTCCTTGCAGAACAGACCATTTCTGAAAACTATTTGGGTTCCAGAAATGGTAGGGTCTGAGGCCTGGTGAAGACATGCTGGATCCCTAGCAGTACAGATGATTTCTGAAGAACTTTTTAGGTTCCAGAAATGGCAGCGTCTGCGGCCTGGTGAATGCACGTAGAATCCCTTGCAGAACAGAGGATTTCTGAGCAACTCTTTAGGATCCAGAAACCACAGGGTGAGTGGCCAGTCAAGGCATACTGGATCCCTTGCAGTACAGAGGATTTCTGAAGACCTGGAAAAGTTTCAGAAACTGCGGGGTCCATGGCCTGGTGAAGGCATGCTGGATCCCTTGCAGTACAGAGCATTTCTGAAGAACTGTTTAGGTTCCAGAAACGGTAGGGTCTGTGGCCTGGTGAAGGCATGCTGGAATCCTTGCAGCACAGAGGATTTCTGAAGAACTGTTTAGGATCCAGAAATCAAGGGATCCAAGGCCTGGTCAAGGCATGCTGGATCCCAAGTGGTACAGCCCATTTCTGTAAAGCTGTTTAGGTTCCAGAAATCACGAGGTCCATGGCCTGGTCAAGGCACGCTGGATCACTTGCAGCATTGGCGATTTCTGAAGAACTGTTAGTATTCCAGAAATAGCGGGGTCTGTAGCCTGAAAAGGCATGCTGGATTCCATGCAGTAGAGGATTACTGAAGAACTGTTAAGGTTCCAGAAATGGCAGAAACGGCCTTGTAAAGGCACACTGGATCCTTTGCAGTACAGAGGATTTCTGAACTGTTTATGTTCCAGAAGCGGCAGGGTTTGGGATCTGGTGAAGGCACGCTGGATCCGTTGCAGTACAGATGATTTCTGAAGAACTGGTTAGGTTCCAGAAACTGCAGGGTCTGTGGCCTGGTGGAGGCATGCTGGATCCCTTGCAGTACAGAGGAATTCAGAAGAACTGTTTAGGTTCCAGAAATGGCAGGGTATGTGGTCTGGTGAATGCACGCTAGATCCCTTGCAGTACAGAGGATTTCTGAAGAACTGTTTAGGTTCCAGAAATGGAAGGGTCTCTGGCCTGGTGAATGCACACTGGATCCCATGCAGTATAGAGGATTTCTGAAGAACTGGTTAGGTTCCAGAAACTGCGGGGTCTGTGGCCTGGTGAAGGCACGCTGGATCCCTTGCGGTACAGAGGATTTCTGAAAAGCTATTTAGGTTCCAGAAATCGCAAGGTCCATGGCCTGGTCAAGGCACGCTGATCCCTTTATGGCACAGAGGATTTCTGAAAAGCTGCTTAGGTTCCAGAAATTGTGAGGTCCATGGCCTGGTTAAGGCACACTGGATCCCTTGCAGTACAGTGGATTTCTGAATAACTGTTTAGGTTCCAGAAACCACAAAGTGAGAGGCCTAGCCAAGGCACACTGGATCCCATGCAGTACAGAGGATTTCAAAACAACTGTTTAGGTTCCAGAAATGGCGGGGTCTGTAGCCTGGTCAAGGCACGCTGGATCCCTTGCAGTACAGATGATTTCTGAAGAATTGTTTAGGTTCCAAAAACGGTAGGGTCTGTGGCCTGGTGAAGGCACGCTGGATTCCTTGCAGCACAGATGATTTCTGAAAAACTGTTTAGGATCCAGAAATCAAGGGATCCAAGGCCTGGTCAAGGCATGCTCGATCCCAAGTGGTACAGCCAATTTCTGTAAAGCTGTTTAGGTTCCAGAAATCGTGAGGTCCATGGCCTGGTCAAGGCACGCTGGATCACTTGCAGCACAGCGGATTTCTGAAGAACTGCTAGTATTCCAGAAATAGCAGGGTCTGTAGCCTGGTCAAGGCATGCTGGATCCCAGGCAGTACAGAGGATTACTGAAGAACTGTTAAGGTTCCAGAAACGGCATGCTGGATCCTTTGCAGTACAGAGGATTTCTGAAGAACTGTTCAGGTTCCAGAATCGGCAGGGTCTGTGGCCTTTTAAAGGCAGGCAGGATCATTTGCAATACAGAGGATTTCTGAAGAACTGTTAAGGTTCCAGAATCGGCAGGGTCTGTGGCCTGGTGGAGGCATGCTGGATCCCTTGCAGTACAGAGGATTTCTGAAGAACTGTTTAGGTTCCAGAAATGGCAGGGTATGTGGTCTGGTGAATGCACGCTGGATTCCTTACAGTACAGAGGATTTCTCAAGAACTGTTTAGGTTCCAGAAATGGAAGGGTTTCTGGCCTGGTGAATGTACACTGGATCCCTTGCAGTACAGAGGATTTCTGAAGAACGATTTAGGTTCCAGAAATTGCAGGATCTGTGAGCTGGTGAAGGCACTCAGGATTCCTTGCAGTACAGACGATTTCTGAAGAACTGGTTAGGTTCCAGAAACTGAGGGGTCTGTGGCCTGTTGAAGGCATGCTGGATCCCTTGCAATATCGAGGATTTCTGAAGAACTGCTTAGGTTCCAGAATCGGCAGGGTCTGGGATCTGGTGAAGACACGCTGGATCCCTTGCAGTACAGATAATTTCTGAAGAACTGGTTACTTTCCAGAAACTGCAGGGTCTGTGCCATGGGGGAGGCATGCTGGATCCCTTGCAGTACAGAGGATTTCTGAAGAACAGTTTAGGTTCAAGAAACTGCAGGGTCTGTGGCCTGGTGAAGGCATGCCGGATCCCTTGCAGTACTGAGGATTTCTGATGAACTGTTCAGCTTCTAGAAATGGCAGGGTCTGTGGCCTGGTGAATGCACGCCGGATCCCTTGCAGAACAGAGCACTTCTGAAGAACTGTTTAAGTTCCAGAAATGGCAGTGTCTGAGGCCTGGTGAAGACACGCTGGATCCCTAGCAGTACAGATGATTTCTGAAGAACTTTTTAGGTTCCAGAAATGGCAGCGTCTGTGGCTTGGTGAATGCACACTGAATCCCTTGCAGAACAGAGGATTTCTGAACAACTGTTTAGGTTCCACAAACCACAGGGTGAGTGGCCAGTCAAGGCATACTGGATCCCTTGCAGTACAGCAGATTTCTGAAGAACTGCTAAGGTTCCAGAAATAGCGATGTCTGTAGCCTAGTCAAGGCAAGCTAGATTTCTTGCAGTACGGAGGATTTCTGAAGACCTGGTTAGGTTCCAGAAACTGCGGGGTCCTTGGCCTGGTGAAGGCATGCAGGATACCTAGCAGCATAGAGCATTTATGAAGAACTGTTTAGGTTCCAGAAATGGTAGGGTCTGTGGCCTGGTCAAGGCATGCTGGATCCATTGCAGTACAGCCGATTTCTGAATAACTGTTTCGGTTTCGGAAACCACAAAGTGAGAGGCCTAGCCAAGGCACACTGGATCCCTTGCAGTACAGAGGATTTCAAAACAACTGTTTAGGTTCCAGAAATGGAAGGGTCTCTGGCCTGGTGAATGCACACTGGATCCCATGCAGTACAGAGGATTTCTGAAAAACTGTCTAGGTTCCAGAAATGGCAGGGTCTGTGAGCTGGAAAGGCACGCTGGATCCCTTGCAGTACAGATTTCTATAGAACTGGTGAGGTTCCAGAAACTGCGGGGTCTGTGGCCTGGTGAAGGCACGCTGGATCCCTTGCGGCACAGAGGATTTCTGAAAAGCTGCTTAGGTTCCAGAAATCGCTAGGTCCATGACCTGGTTAAGGCACACTGGATCCCTTGCAGTACAGAGGATTTCAAAACAACTGTTTAGGTTCCAGAAATGGCAGGGACTGTGGCCTGGTGAAGGCACGCTGGATTCCTTGCAGTACAGCGGATTTCTGAAGAACTGTTTAGGTTCCAGAAATGGCAGGGTCTGTGGCCTGGCCAAGGCATGCTGGATCCTATGCAGTACAGAGGATTTCTGAAGAACTGTTTAGGTTCCAGAAACGGCAAGGTCTGTGGCCCGGTGATGGCACGCTGGATCTCTTGCAGTACACATGATTTCTGAAGAACTGTTTAGGTACCAGAAACCACAAGGTCCATGGCCTGGTCAAGGTACACTGGATACCTTGTAGAACAGAAGATTTCTGAAGAACAGTTGACGTTCCAGAAACCGCGGGGTGCGTGGCACGGTGAAGGCATGCTGGATCCTTTCCAGTACAGAGCATTTCTGAAAAGAAATCACGAGGTCCATGGCCTACTCAAAGCACGATGGAGCCATTGCGGTACAGAAGATTTCTGAAAAGCTCCTTAGGTTCCAGAAATTGCGAGGTTCATGGCCAGGTCAAGGCACGCTGGAGCCCTTGCAGTTCAGCGGATATCTGAAGAACTGTTAAGATTCCAGAAATAGCGGGGTCTGTAGCCTGGTCAAGGCATGCTGGATCCCTTCCAGTGCAGAGGATTTCTGAAGAACTGGTTAGGTTCAAGAAACTGCAGGGTCCATGGCCTGGAGAAGGCATGCTGGATCCCTTGCAGTACAGAGGATTTCGGAAGAACTGTTTAGGTTCCAGAAATGGCAGGATCTGTGGCCCAGTGAAGGCACGCTGGATCCCTTCCAGTACAGAGGATTTCGGAAGAACTGTTTAGGTTCTAGAAACGGCAGAGTCTGTGGCCTTGTAAAGGCACACTGGATCCCTTGCAGTACAGAGGATTTCTGAAGAACTGTTTAGGTTCTAGAATCGGCAGGGTCTGTGATCTGGTGAAGGCACGCTGGATCCCTTGCAGTACAGATGATTTCTGAAGAACTGGTTAAGTTCCAGAAACTGCAGGGTCTGTGGCCTGGTGGAGGCATGCTGGATCCCTTGCAGTACAGAGGATTTCTGAAGAACAGTTTAGGTTCCAGAAATGGCAGGGTCTGCTAGCTGGTGATGGCACACTGGATCCCTTGCAGTACAGACGATTTCTGAAGAACTGATTAGGTTCCAGAAACTGTGGGGTCTGTGGCCTGGTGAAGGGATGCTGGATCCCTTGCAATATCGAGGATTTCTGAAGAACTGTTTGGGTTCCAGTAATGGCAGGGTCTGTGAACGTAAGAAGGCACGTTGGACCCCTGGCAGTACAGATGATTTCTGAAGAACTGTTTAGGATCCAGAAATAGCAGGGTCTGTAGCCTGGTCAAGGCATGCTGCATCCTTTGCAGAACAGAAGATTTCTGAAAAACTGTTTAGCTTCCAGAAATCAAGGGGTCCATGGCCTGGTCAAGGCATTCTGGATCCCTAGTGGTACAGCTGATTTCTGTAATGTTATTTAGGTTCCATAAATTGAAAGGTCCGTGGCCTGGTCAAGGCACGCTGGATCCCCTGCGGTACAGAGCATTTCTGAAAAGCTGTTTAGGTTCCAGAAATCATGAGGTCCATGGTCTAGTCAAGGCTCGATGGATCCCTTGTGGTACAGAGGATTTCTGAAAACCTGTTTAGGCTCCGGAAATCACGAGGTCCATGGCCTGATCAAGGCACACTGGATCCCTTGCAGTACAGCAGATTTCTGAAGAACTGTTAAGGTTCCAGAAATAGCAGGGTCTGTAGCCTGGTCAAGGCACGCTGGATCCCTTGCAGTACAGAGGATTTCTGAAGAACTGGTTAGGTTCAAGAAACTGCGGGGGTCCATAGCCTGGTGAAGGCATGCTGGATCCCTTGCAGTACAGAGGATTACTGAAGAACTGTTTAGGTTCCAGAAATGGCAGGGTCTGTGGCCTTGTAAAGGCAAGCTGGATCCCATGCAGTAGAGAGGATTTCTGAAGAACTGTTTAGGTTCCAGAATCAGCACGGTCTGTGATCTGGTAAAGGCACACTGGATCCCTTGCAGTACAGATTTCTGAAGAACTGGATAGGTTCCAGAAACTCCAGGGTCTGTGGCCTGGTGAAGGCATGCTGGACCCCTTGCAGTAATGAGGATTTCTGAAGAACTGTTTAGGATCCAGAAATCGAGGGGTCAATGTCCAGGTCAAGGCATGCTGGATCCCCTAGTGGTACAGCCGATTCCTGAAAAGCTGTTTAGGTTCCAGAAATTACGAAGTCCATGGCCAGGTGAAGGCACGCTGGATCCCTTGTGGTACAGAGGATTTCTGAAAACCTGTTTAGGTTCCAGAAATCGCAAGGTCCATGGCCAGGTAAAGGCACGCTGGATCCCTTACAGAACAGTGGATTTCTGAAGAACTGTTAAGATTCCAGAAATAGCAGGGTCTGAAGAATGGTCAAGGCATGCTGGATCCCTTGCAGTGCAGAGGATTTCTGAAGAACTGGTTAGGTTCAAGAAACTGCGAGGTCCATGGCCAGGTGAAGGCATGCTGGATCCCTTGCAGTACAGAGGATTACTGAAATACAGTTTAGGTTCCAGAAATGGCAGGGTCTGTGGCCTAGTGAAAGCACACTGGATCCCTTCCAGTACAGAGGATTTCGGAAGAACCGTTTAGGTTCCAGAAACGGAAGGGTCTGTGGCCTTGTAAAGGCAGGCTGGATCCCTTGCAGTACAGATGATTTCTGAAGAACTGTTTAGGATCCAGAAATCACGGGATCCATGGCCTGGTCAAGGCATGCTGGATCCCAAGTGGTACAGCCGATTTCTGTAAAGCTGTTTAGGTTCCAGAAATCGCGAAGTCCATGGCCTGGTCAAGGCACGCTGGATCACTTGCAGTACGGAGGATATCTGAAGAACTATTAATATTCCAGAAATAGCGGGGTCTGTAGCCAGGTCAAGGCATGGTGGATCCCATGCAGTACAGAGGAATTTTGAAGAACTGGTTAGGTTCAAGAAATGGCAGGGTCTGAGGCCATGTAAAGGCACGCTGGATCCCTTGCAGTACAGAGGATTTCTGAAGAACTGTTATGTTCCAGAATCGGCAGAGTCTGGGATCTGGTGAAGGCATGCTGGATCCCTTGCAGTAGAGAGGATTACTGAAATACAGTTTAGGTTCCAGAAATGGCAGGGTCTGTGGCCTAGTGAATGCACACTGGATCCCTTCCAGTACAGAGGATTTCGGAAGAACTGGTTAGGTTCCAGAAACTGCAGGGTCAGTGGCCTGGTGGAGGCATGCTGGATCCCTTGCAGTACAGAGGATTTCTGAACAACTGTTTAGGTTCCAGAAATTGCAGGGTCTGTGGTCTGGTGAATGCACGCTAGATCCTCTGCAGTAGAGAGGATTTCTGAAGAACTGTTTAGGTTCCAGAAATAGCAGGGTCTGTGAGCTGGTAAAGGCATGCAGGATCCCTTGCAGTACAGATGATTTCTGAAGAACTGGTTAGGTTCCAGAAACTGCAGGGTTTGTGGCCTGGTGGAGTCACGCTGGATTCCTCGCAGTACAGAGGATTTCTGAAGAACTGTTTATGTTCCAGAAATGGCAAGGTCTGTTAGCTGGTGATGGCATGCTGGATCCCTTGCAGTACAGATGATTTCTAAAGAACTGATTAGGTTCCAGAAACTGTGGGGTCTGTGGCCTGGTGAAGGGATGCTGGATCCCTGGCAGTACAGAGCATTTCTGAAGAACTGTTTAGGTTCCAGAAACAGTAGGGTCTGTGGCCTGGGGAAGGCACGCTGGATTCCTTGCAGAACAGATGATTTCTGAAGAACTGTTTAGGATCCAGAAATCAAGGGATCCATGGCCTGGTCAAGGCATGCTGGATCCCAAGTGGTACAGACGATTTCTGTAAAGCTGTTTAGGTTCCAGAAATCACGAGGTCCATGGCCTGGTCAAGGCACGCTGGATCCCATGAAGTACAGAGGATATCTGAAGAACTATTAATATTCCAGAAATAGCAGGGTCTGTAGCCTGGTCAAGGCATGCTGGATCCCATGCAGTACAGAGGAATTCTGAAGAACTGGTTAGGTTCAAGAAACGGAGGGGTCCATGGCCTGGTGAAGGCATGCTGGATCCCTTGCAGTACAGAGGATTACTGAACTGTTTAGGTTCCAGAAACGGCAGGGTCTGAGGCCATGTAAAGGCACGCTGGATCCCTTGCAGTACAGAGGATTTCTGAAGAACTGGTTAGGTTCCAGAAACTGCAGGGTCAGTGGCCTGGTGAAGGCATGCTGGATCCCTTGCAGTACAGAGGATTTCTGAAGAACTGGTTAGGTTCCAGAAACTGCAGGGTCAGTGGCCTGGTGAGGCATGCTGGATCCCTTGCAGTACAGAGGATTTCTGAAGAACTGTTTAGGTTCCAGAAATTGCAGGGTCTGTGGTCTGGTGAATGCACGCTGGATCCCTTGCAGTACAGAGGATTTCTGAAGAACTGTTTAGGTTCCAGAAATGGCAGGGACTGTGAGCTGGTAAAGGCACGCTAGGATCCCTTGCAGTACTGATGATTTCTGAAGAACTGGTTAGGTTCCAGAAACTGCATGGTCTGTGGCCTGGTGAAGGCATGCTGGATCCCTTGAAATATCGAGGATTTCTGAAGAACTGTTTAGGTTCCAGAAAAGGCAGGGTCTCTGGCCCTGAGTGAATGCATGCAGGATCCCTTCCCATACAGAGGATTTCGGAAGAACTGTTTAGGTTCCAGACACCGCGAGGTCAATGCCCTGGTAAAGGCATGCTGGATCCCTTTCGGTAAAGAGGATTTCTGAAGAACTGTTTACATTCCAGAAACCGCAGGGTCTGTGACCTGGTGATGGCATGCTGGATCCTTTGCAGTACAGAAGATTTCTGAAAAACTGTTTAGGATCCAGAAATCGAGGGGTCAATGTCCAGGTCAAGGCACGCTGGATACCAAGTGGTACAGCCGATTCCTGAAAAGCAGTTTAGGTTGCAGAAATTACGAAGTCCATGGCCAGGTGAAGGCACGCTGGGACCCTTGCAGTACAGAGGATTTCTGAAAAGCTGCTTAGGTTCCAGAAATCGCGAGGTCCATGGCCTGGTTAAGGCACACTGGATCCCTTGCAGTACAGAGGATTTCTAAACAACTGTTTAGGTTCCAGAAATGGCAGGGACTGTGGCCTGGTGAAGGCATGCTGGATTCCTTGCAGTACAGCGGATTTCTGAAGAACAGTTTAGGTTCCAGAAACCTCAAGGTACACTGGATACTTTGTAGAATGGAAGATTTCTGAAGAACAGTTGACGTTCCAGAAACCGCGGGGTCCGTGGCACGGTGCAGGCATGCTGGATCCTTTGCAGTACAGAGCATTTCTGAAAAGCTGTTTAGGTTCCAGAAATCACGAGGTCCATGGCGTAGTCAAAGCACGATGGATCCCTTGCGGTACAGAGGGTTTGTGAAAAGCTGTTTAGACTCCAGAAATCATGAGGTCCATGGCCTGGTCAAGGTACACTGGATACTTTGTAGAACGGAAGATTTCAGAAGAACAGTTGACGTTCCAGAAACCGCGGGGTTCGTGGCATGGTGCAGGCTTGCTGGATCCTTTGCAGTACAGAGCATTTCTGAAAAGCTGTTTAGGTTCCAGAAATCACGAAGTCCATGGCGTAGTCAAAGCACGATGGATCCCTTGCGGTACAGAGCATTTCTGAAAAGCTGTTTAGGTTCCAGAAATCGTGAGGTCCATGGTCTAGTCAAGGCACGATGGATCCCTTGCAGTACAGAGGATTTCTGAAAAGCTGTTTAGACTCCAGAAATCACGAGGTCCATGGCCTGGTCAAGGCACGCTGGATCCCTTGCAGTACGCCAGATTTCTGAAGAACTGTTAAGGTTCCAGAAATAAAGGGGTCTGTAGCCTGGTGAAGGCATGCTGGATCCCTTGCAGTACAGAGGATTTCTGAAGAACTGGTTAGGTTCAAGAAACTGCGGGGTCCATAGCCTGGTGAAGGCATGCTGGATCCCTTGCAGTACAGAAGATTACTGAAGAACTGTTTAGGTTCCAGAAATGGCAGGGTCTGTGGCCTTGTAAAGGCAAACTGGATCCCATGCAGTACAGAGGATTTCTGAAGAACTGTTTAGGTTCCAGAATCGGCAGGGTCTGTGATCTGGTAAAGGCACATTGGATCCCTTGCAGTACAGATGATTTCTGAAGAACTGGATAGGTTCCAGAAACTCCATGGTCTGTGTCCTGGTGGAGGCATACTGGATCCCTTGCAGTACAGAGGATTTCTGAAGAACAGTTTAGGTTCAAGAAACTGCGGGGTCTGTGGCCTGGTGAAGGCATGCTGGACCCCTTGCAGTAATGAGGATTTCTGATGAACTGTTTAGGTTCCAGAAATGGCAGCGTCTGTGCGAAGACACGCTGGATCCCTAGCAGTACAGATGATTTCTGAAGAACTTTTTAGGTTCCAGAAATGGCAGCGTCTGCGGCCTGGTGAATGCATGCTGAATCTCTTCCAGAACAAAGGATTTCTGAGCAACTGTTTAGGTTCCAGAAACCACAGGATGAGTGGCCAGCCAAGGCATACTGGATCCCTTGCAGTACAGGAGATTTCTGAAGAACTGCTAAGGTTCCAGAAATAGCGATGTCTGTAGCCTGGTCAAGGCAAGCTAAATCGCTTGCAGTAGAGAGGATTTCTGAAGACTTGGTTAGGCAGGGATTTATTTAACTTAAAAAACTGATTAGCGTTTTGCTCATAAAAGTGCTAAATCTTTGTGAAAATGCATAGCTCTTGCCTCAGTGTGTTTAACAAACACATCACTTCTAGAAAATCTATATAAATACTTTCTGTACAGTTAGTATAGTCCCAAGGAAAAAACTGCTAATCAATTATTTAAAACCCTGCTAGGTCCCAGAAACTGCAGGGTCCTTGGCCTGGAGAGGGCATGCTGGATCACTAGCAGCACAGAGCATTTCTGAAGAACTGTTTAGGTTCCAGAAACGGTAGGGTATGTGGCCTGGTCAAGGCATGCTGGATCCCAAGTGGTACAGCCGATTTCTGTAAAGCTGTTTAGGTTCCAGAAATCACGAGGTCCACGGCCTGGTCAAGGCACGCTGGATACCTTGCAGTACAGAGGATATCTGAAGAACTATTAATATTCCAGAAATAGCGGGGTCTGTAGCCTGGTCAAGGCATGCTGGATCCCTTCCAGTAGAACTGGTTAGGTTCAAGAAACTGCAGGGTCCATGGCCTGGAGAAGGCATGCTGGATCCCTTCCAGTACAGAGGATTTCGGAAGAACTGTTTAGGTTCCAGAAACTGCAGAGTCTGTGGCCTTGTAAAGGCACACTGGATCCCTTGCAGTACAGAGGATTTCTGAAGGACTGTTTAGGTTCTAGAATCAGCAGGGTCTGTGATCTGGTGAAGGCACGCTGGATCCCTTGCAGTACAGGTGATTTCTGAAGAACTGGTTAGGTTCCAGAAACTGCAGGGTCTGTGGCCTGGTGGAGGCATGCTGGATCCCTTGCAGTACAGAGGATTTCTGAAGAACAGTTTAGGTTCCAGAAATGGCAGGGTCTGTTAGCTGGTGATGGCACGCTGGATCCCTTGCAGTACAGATGATTTCTGAAGAACTGATTAGGTTCCAGAAACTGTGGGGTCTGTGGCCTGGTGAAGGGATGCTGGATCCCTTGCAATATCGAGGATTTCTGAAGAACTGTTTAGGTTCCAGTAATGGCAGGGTCTGTGAACGTTAGAAGGTACGTTGGACCCCTTGCAGTACAGATGATTTCTGAAGAACTGTTTAGGTTCCAGAAACTGCGGGTCCGTGGCCTGGTGAAGGCATGCTGGATTCCTTGCAGTACAGATGATTTCTGAAGAACTGTTTAGGTTCCAGAAACCACGAGGTCCATGCCGTGGTAAAGACACACTGGATCCCTTGCGGTACAGAGGATTTCTCAAGAACTGTTTACGTTCCAGAAACCGCGGGTTCCGTGGCATGGTGAAGGCACACTGCATCCTTTGCAGAACAGAAGATTTCAGAAAAACTGTTTAGCTTCCAGAAATCAAGGGGTCCATGGCCTGGTCAAGGCATTCTGGATCCCTAGTGGTACAGCTGATTTCTGTAATGCTGTTTAGGTTCCATAAATTGAAAGGTCCGTGGCCTGGTCAAGGCACGCTGGATCCCTTGTGGTACAGAGCATTTCTGAAAAGCTGTTTAGGTTCCAGAAATCGTGAGGTCCATGGTCGAGTCAAGGCACGATGGATCCCTTGCGGTACAGAGGATTTCTGAAAAGCTGTTTAGGCTCCAGAAATCACGAGGTCCATGGCCAGGTCAAGGCACGCTGGATCCCTTGCAGTACAGCAGATTTCTGAAGAACTGTTAAGGTTCCAGAAATAGCGGGGTCTGTAGCCTGGTTAAGGCATGCTGGATCCCTTGCAATACAGAGGATTTCTGAAGAACTGGTTAGGTTCAACAAGCTGCGGGGTCCATAGCCTGGTGAAGGCATGCTGGATCCCTTGCAGTACAGAAGATTACTGAAGAACTGTTTAGGTTCCAGAAATGGCAGGGTCTGTGGATCCCATGCAGTACAGAGGAATTCTGAAGAACTGTTTAGGTTCCAGAATCGGCAGGGTCTGTGATCTGGTAAAGGCACACTGGATCCCTTGCAGTACAGATGATTTCTGAAGAACTGGATAGGTTCCAGAAACTCCAGGGTCTGTGTCCTGGTGGAGGCATGCTGGATCCCTTGCAGTACAGAAGATTTCTGAAGAACAGTTTAGGTTCAAGAAACTGCGGGGTCTGTGGCCTGGTGAAGGCATGCTGGACCCCTTGCAGTAATGAGGATTTCTGAAGAACTTTTTAGGTTCCAGAAATGGCAGCGTCTGCGGCCTGGTGAATGCACGCTGAATCTCTTCCAGAAACCACAGGGTGAGTGGCCAGTCAAGGCATACTGGATCCCTTGCAGTACAGGAGATTTCTGAAGAACTACTAAGGTTCCAGAAATAGCGATGTCTGTAGCCTGGTCAAGGCAAGCTAGATCGCTTGCAGTACTGAGGATTTCTGAAGACTTGGATAGGTCCCAGAAACTGCAGGGTCCTTGGCCTGGAGAGGGCATGCTGGATCACTAGCAGCACAGAGCATTTCTGAAGAACTGTTTAGGTTCCAGAAACGGTAGGGTCTGTGGCCTGGTCCAGGCATGCTGGATCCCAAGTGGTACAGCCGATTTCTGTAAAGCTGTTTAGGTTCCAGAAATCGCGAGGTCCATGGCCTGGTCAAGGCACGCTGGATACCTTGCAGTACAGAGGATATCTGAAGAACTATTAATATTCCAGAAATAGTGGGGTCTGTAGCCTGGTCAAGACATGCTGGATCCCATGCAGTACACAGGAATTCTGAAGAACTGGTTAGGTTCAAGAAACGGAGCGGTCCATGGCCTGGTGAAGGCATGCTGGACCCCTTGCAGTACAGAGGATTACTGAAGAACTGTTTAGGTTCCAGAAATGGCAGGGTCTGAGGCCATGTAAAGGCACGCTGGATCCCTTGCAGTACAGAGGATTTCTGAAGAACTGTTATGTTCCAGAATCGGCAGAGTCTGGGATCTGGTGAAGGTATGCTGGATCCCTTGCAGTACAGATGATTTCTGAAGAACTGGTTAGGTTCCTGAAACTGCAGGGTCAGTGGGCTGGTGGAGGCATGCTGGATCCCTTGCAGTACAGAGGATTTCTGAACAACTGTTTAGGTTCCAGATATTGCAGGGTCTGTGGTCTGGTGAATGCACGCTAGATCCTCTGCAGTAGAGAGGATTTCTGAAGAACTGTTTAGGTTCCAGAAATGGAAGGGTCTCTGGCCTGGTGAATGCACACTGGATCCCTTGCAGTAGAGAGGATTTCTGAAGAACTGGTTAGGTTCCAGAAACAGCAGGGTGAGTGGCCTGGTGGAGGCATGCTGGATCCCTTGCAGTACAGAGGATTTCTGAATTCTTTAGGTTCCAGAAATTGCAAAGTCTGTGGCCTGGTGAATGCACACTGGATCCCTTGCAGTACAGAGGATTTCTGAAGAACTGTTTAGGTTCTAGAAATGGCAGGGTATGTGAGCTGGTAAAGGCACGCAGGATCCCTTGCAGTACAGATGATTTCTGAAGAACTGGTTAGGTTCCAGAAACTGCGGGGTCTGTGGCCTGGTGAAGGCATGCTGGATCCCTTGCAATATCGAGGATTTCTGAATAACTGCTTCGGTTCCAGAAAAGGCAGGGTCTGTGGCCTAGTGAATGCACGTAGGATCCCTTCCTGTACAGAGGATTTCGGAAGAACTGTTTAGGTTCCAGACACCGCGAGGTCAATGCCCTGGTAAAAGCACGCTGGATCCCTTGCGGTTAAGAGGATTTCTGAAGAACTGTTTACGTTCCAGAAACTGCAGGGTCTGTGGCCTGGTGATGGCACGCTGGATCCTTTGCAGTACAGAAGATTTCTGAAAAACTGTTTAGGATCCAGAAATCGAGGGGTCAATGTCCAGGTCAAGGCACGCTGGATCCCTAGTGGTACAGCCGATTCCTGAAAAGCTGTTTAGGTTCCAGAAATTACGAGGTCCATGGCCAGGTGAAGGCACGCTGGATCCCTTGTGGTACAGAGCATTTCTGAAAAGCTGTTTAGGTTCCAGAAATCGCGAGGTCCATGGCCAGGTCAAGGCATGCTGGACCCCTTACAGAACAGCGGATTTCTGAAGAATTGTTAAGATTCCAGAAATAGCAGGGTTTGAAGCCTGGTCAAGGCATGCTGGATCCCTTGCAGTGCAGAGTATTTCTGAAGGACTGGTAAGATTCAAGAAACTACGAGGTCCATGGCCAGGTGAAGGCATGCTGGATCCCTTGCAGTACAGAGGATTACTGAAATACAGTTTAGGTTCCAGAAATGGCAAGGTCTGTGGCCTAGTGAATGCACACTGGATCCCTTCCAGTACAGAGGATTTCGGAAGAACTGTTTAGGTTCCAGAAACAGCAGGGTCTGTGGCCTTGTAAAGGCACGCTGGATCCCTTGCAGTACAGATGATTTCTGAAGAACTGTTTAGGATCCAGAAATCACAGGATCCATGGCCTGGTCAAGGCCTGCTGGATCCCAAGTGGTACAGCCGATTTCTGTAAAGCAGTTTAGGTTCCAGAAATCACGAAGTCCATGGCCTGTTCAAGGCACGCTAGATCACTTGCAGTACAGAGGATATCTGAAGAACTATTAATATTCCAGAAATAGCGGGGTCTGTAGCCTGGTCAAGGCATGCTGGATCCCATGCATTACAGCGGAATTCTGAAGAACTGCTTAGGTTCAAGAAACGGAGGGGTCTATGGCCTGGTGAAGGCATGCTGGATCCCTTGCAGTACAGAGGATTACTGAAGAACTGTTTAGGTTCCAGAAACGGCAGGGTCTGAGGCCATGTAAAGGCACGCTGGATCCCTTGCAGTACAGAGGATTACTGAAGAACTGTTTAGGTTCCAGAAACGGCAGGGTCTGAGGCCATGTAAAGGCATGCTGGATCCCTGGCAATACAGAGGATTTCTGAAGAACTGTTATGTTCCAGAATCGGCAGAGTCTGGGATCTGGTGAAGGCATGCTGGATCCCTTGCAGTACAGATGATTTCTGAAGAACTGGTTAGGTTCCAGAAACTGCAGAGTCAGTGGCCTGGTGGAGGCATGCTGGATCCCTTGCAGTTCAGAGGATTTCTGAACTGTTTAGGTTCCAGAAATGGCAGGGTCTGTGAGCTGGTAAAGGCACGCAGGATCCCTTGCAGTACAGATGATTTCTGAAGAACTGGTTAGGTTCCAGAAACTGCAGGGTCTGTGGCCAGGTGAAGGTATGCTGGATCCATTGAAATATCGAGGATTTCTGAAGAACTGCTTAGGTTCCAGAAAAGGCAGGGTCTGTGACCTAGTGAATGCATGCAGGATACCTTCCAGTACAGAGGATTTCGGAAGAACTGTTTAGGTTCCAGACACCGCAAGGTCAATGCCCTGGTAAAGGCATGCTGGATCCCTTGCGGTAAAGAGGATTTCTGAAGAACTGTTTAGGATCCAGAAATTGAGGGGTCAATGTCCAGGTCAAGGCACGCTGGATCCCTAGTGGTACAGCCGATTCCTGACAAGCTGTTTAGGTTCCAGAAATTACGAGGTCCATGGCCAGGTGAAGGCACGCTGGATCCCTTGCGGTACAGAGGATTTCTGAAAAGCTGTTTAGGTTCTAGAAATCGCAAGGTCCATGGCCAGGTCAAGGCACACTGGATCTCTAACAGAACAGCGGATTTCTGAAGAACTGTTAAGATTCCAGAAATAGCAGGGTCTGAAGCCTGGTCAAGGCATGCTGGATCCCTTGCAGTGCAGAGGATTTCTGAAGAACTGGTTAGGTTCAAGAAACTGCAAGGTCCATGGCCAGGTGAAGGCATGCTGGATCCCTTGCAGTACAGAGGATTACTGAAATACAGTTTAGGTTCCAGAAATGGCAGGGTCTGTGGCCTAGTGAATGCACGCTGGATTCCTTCCAGTACAGAGGATTTCGGAGGAACTGTTTAGGTTCCGGAAACGGCAGGGTCTGCGGCCTTGTAAAGGCATGCAGGATCCCTTGCAGAACAGAGGATTTCTGAAGAACTGTTTAGGTTCCAGAATCGGCAGGGTCTGTGGCCTGGTGGAGGCATGCTGGATCCCTTGCAGTACAGAGGATTTCTGAAGAACTGTTTATGTTCCAGAAATGGCAAGGTCTGTTAGCTGGTGATGGCACACTGGATCCCTTGCAGTACAGATTTCTGAAGAACTGATTAGTTTCCAGAAACTGTGGGGTCTGTGGCCTGGTGAAGGGATGCTGGATCCCTTGCAGTACAGAGCATTTCTGAAGAACTGTTTAGGTTCCAGAAACTGTGAGGTCCATGCCTTGGTGAACACACGCTGGATCCCTTGCGGTACAGACGATTTCTGAAGAACTGTTTACGCCCCAGAAACCGCGGGGTCATTGGTATGGTGAAGACACGCTGCATCCTTTGCAGTATAGATGATTTCAGAAAAAACCTTTTAGGTTCCAGAAATCAAGGGGTCCAAGGCCTGGTCAAGGCATGCTGGCTCCCAAGTGGAACAGCCGATTTCAGTAAAGCTGTTTAGATTCCATAAATTGTGAGGTCCATGACTTGGTCAAGGCACGCTGGATCCCTTGCGGTACAGAGTATTTCTGAAAGGCTGTTTAGGTTCCCGAAATCGCGAGGTCCATGGCCTAGTCAAGGAACGACGGATCCCTTGCTCTACAGAGGATTTCTGAAAAGCTGTTTAGGTTCCAGAAATAGCGAGGTCAATGGCCTGGTCAAGGCACGCTGGATCCTATACAGTACAGCGGATTTCTGAAGAACTATTAAGGTTCCAGAAATAGCGGTGTCTGTAGCCTGGTCAAAGCATGCTGGATCCCTTGCAGTACAAAGGATTTCTGAAGAACTGGCTAGGTTCAAGAAACTGCGGGGTCCATAGCCTGGCGAAGGCATGCTGGATCCACTGCAGTACAGAGGATTACTGAAGAACTGTTTAGGTTCCAGAAACAGCAGGGTCTGTGGCCTTGTAAAGGCATGCTGGTTCCCATGCAGTACAGAGGATTTCTGAAGAACTGGTTAGGGTCCAGAAATGGCAGGGTATGTGGTCTGGTGAATGCACGCTAGATCCCTTGCAGTACAGAGGATTTCTGAAGAACTGTTTAGGTTCCAGAAATGGCAGGGTCTGTGAGCTGGTGAAGGCACGCTGAATCCCTTGCAGTACAGATGATTTCTGAAGAACTGGTTAGGTTGCAGAAACTGCGGGGTCTGTGGCCTGGTGAATGCACGCTGGATCCCTTGCGGTACAGAGGACTTCTGAAAAGCTGCTTAGGTTCCAGAAATCGTGAGCTCCATGGCCTGGTTAAGGCACACTGGATCCCTTGCAGTACAGCGGATTTCTGAATAACTGTTTAGGTTCCAGATACCACAAGGTGAGAGGCCTAGCCAAGGCAAACTGGATCCCTTGCAGTACAGAGGATTTCAAAACAACTGTTTAGGTTCCAGAAATGGCGGGGTCTGTAGCCTGGTCAAGGCACGCTGGATGCCTTGCAGTACAGAGGATTTCTGAAGAACTGTTTAGGTTCCAGAAATGGCGGGTCCATGGTCTAGTGAAGGCATGCTGGATCCCTTGCAGTACAGAGCATTTCTGTAGAACAGTTTAGGTTCCAGAAATGGCAGGGACTGTGGCCTGGTGAAGGCACGCAGGATTCCTTGCAGTACAGCGGATTTCTGAAGAACTGTTTAGGTTCCAGAAATGGCGGGGTTTGTGGCCTGGCCAAGGCACACTGGATCCCTTGCAGTACAGAGGATTACTGAAGAACTGTTTAGGTTCCAGAAATGGCAGGGTCTGTGGCCCAGTGAAGGCACGCTGGATTCCTTGCAGCACAGATGATTTCCGAAAAACTGTTTAGGATCCAGAAATCAAGGGATCCAAGGCCTGGTCAAGGCATGCTGGATCCCAGGCAGTACAGAGGATTACTGAAGAACTATTAAGGTTCCAGAAACGGCATGTTCTGTGGCCTTGTAAAGGCACGTTGGATACTTTGCAGTACAGAGGATTTCTGAAGAACTGCTTAGGTTCCAGAATCGGCAGGGTCTGGGATCTGGTGAAGGCACGCTGGATCCCTTGCAGTACAGATGATTTCTGAAGAACTGGTTACTTTCCAGAAACTGCAGGGTCTGTGCCCTGGTGGAGGCATGCTGGATCCCTTGCAGTACAGAGAATTTCTGAAGAACAGTTTAGGTTCAAGACACTGCGGGGTCTGTGGACTGGTGAAGGCATGCTGGATCCCTTGCAGTACTGAGGATTTCTGATGAACTGTTTAGCTTCCAGAAATGGCAGGGTCTGTGGCCTGGTGAATGCATGCCGGATCCCTTGCAGAACAGATGATTTCTGAAGAACTTTTTAGGTTCCAGAAATGGCAGCGTCTGTGGCCTGGTGAATGAACGCTGAATGCCTTGCAGAACAGAGGATTTCTGAACAACTGTTTAGGTTCCACAAACCACAGGGTGAGTGGCCAGTCAAGGCATACTGAATCTCTTGCAGTACAGCAGATTTCTGAAGAACTGCTAAGGTTCCAGAAATAGCGATGTCTGTAGCCTGGTCAAGGCAAGCTAGATCTCTTGCAGTAAAGAGGATTTCTGAAGACCTGGTTAGGTTCCAGAAACTGTGGGGTCCTTGGCCTGGTGAAGGCTTGTTGGATCCCTAGCAGCACAGAGCATTTCTGAAGAACTGTTTAGGTTCCAGAAATGGTAGAGTCTGTGGCCTGGTGAAGGCACGCTGGATTCCTTGCAGTACAGATGATTTCTGAAGAACTGTTTAGGATCCAGAAATCAAGGGATCCAAGGCCTGGTCAAGGCATGCTGGATCCTAAGTGGTACAGCCGATTTCTGTAAAGCTGTTTAGGTTCCAGAAATCGCAAGGTCCATGGCCTGGTCAAGGCACGCTGGATCACTTGCAACACATCGGATTTCTGAAAAACTGTTAGTATTCCAGAAATAGTGGGGTCTGTAGCCTGGTCAAGGCATGCTGGATCCCATGCAGTACAGAGGATTACTGAAGAACTGTTAAGGTTCTAGAAATGGCCTTGTAAAGGCACGCTGGATCCTTTGCAGTACAGAGGATTTCTGAAGAACTGGTTAGGTTCCAGAAACTGCAGGGTCTGTGGCCTGGTGGAGGCATGCTGGATCCCTTGCAGTACAGAGGATTTCACAAGAACTGTTTAGATTCCAGAAATGGAAGGGTCTCTGGCCTGGCGAATGCACACTGGATCCCATGCAGTACAGAGGATTTCTGAAGAACTTTTTAGGTTCCAGAAATGGCAGGGTCTGTGAGCTGGTGAAGGCACGCTGGATCCGTTGCAGTACAGATGATTCCTGAAGAACTGGTTAGGTTCCACAAACTGCGGGGCCTGTGGCCTGGTGAAGGCATGCTGGATCCCTTGCGGTACAGAGGATTTCTGAAAAGGTGTTTAGGTTCCAGAAATCGCAAGGTCCATGGCCTGGTTAAGACACACTGGATCCCTTGCAGTACAGCGGATTTCTGAACTGTTTAGGTTCCAGAAACCACAAGGTGAGACACCTAGCTAAGGCACACTGGATCCCTTGCAGTACAGAGGATTTCAAAACAACTGTTTAGGTTCCAGAAATGGCGGGGTCTGTAGCCTGGTCAAGGCACGCTGGATGCCTTGCAGTACAGAGGATTTCTGAAGAACTGTTTAGGTCCCGGAAATGGCAGGGTCTGTGGCCTGGTGAACGCATGCTGGATCCCTTGCAGTACAGATGATTTCTGAAGAACTGTTTAGGTGCCACAAATGGCGGGGTCTGTGGCCTGACCAAGGTATGCTGGATCCTATGCAGTACAGAGGATTTCTGAAGAACTGTTTAGGTTCCAGAAATGGCAAGGTCTGTGGCCTGGTGACGGCACGCTGGATCTCTTGCAGTACACATGATTTCTGAAGAACTGTTTAGGTTCCAGAAACCTCAAGGTCCAGGGCCTGGTCAAGGTACACTGGATCCCTTGTAGAGCAGAAGACTTCTGAAGAACAGCTGACGTTCCAGAAACCGCGGGGTCTGTGGCCTGGTGATGGCATGCTGGATCTTTTGCAGTACAGAGCATTTCTGAAAAGCTGTTTAGGTTCCAGAAAACACGAGGTCCATGGCCTAGTCAAAGCACGATGGATCCATTGCGGTACAGAGGATTTCTGAAAAGCTGCTTAAGTTCCAGAAATTGCGAGGTCCATGGCCAGGTCAAGGCACGCTGGATCCCTTGCAGTACAGCGGGTATCTGAAGAACTGTTAAGATTCCAGAAATAGCGATGTCTGTAGCCTGGTCAAGGCAAGCTAGATCTCTTGCAGTACAGAGGATTTCTGAAGACCTGGTTAGGTACCAGAAACTGCGGGGTCCTTGGCCTGGTGAAGGCATGCTGGATCCCCAGCAGTACAGAGCATTTCTGAAGAACTGTTTAGGTTCCAGAAACGGTAGGGTCTGTGGCCTGGTGAAGGCACGCTGGATTCCTTGCAGCACAGATGATTTCTGAAAAACTGTTTAGGATCCAGAAATCAAGGGATCCAAGGCCTGGTCAAGGCATGCTGGATCCCAAGTGGTACAGCATTTCTGTAAAGCTGTTTAGGTTCCAGAAATCGTGAGGTCCATGGCCTGGTCAAGGCACGCTGGATCACTTGCAGCACAGCGGATTTCTGAAGAACTGTTAGTATTCCAGAAATAGCGGGGTCTGTAGCCTGGTCAAGGCATGCTGGATCCCAGGCAATACAGAGAATTACTGAAGAACTGTTAAGGTTCCAGAAACGGCATGGTCTGTGGCCCTGTAAAGGCACGCTGGATCCTTTGCACTACAGAGAATTTCTGAAGAACTGTTTATGTTCCGGAATCGGCAGGGTCTGGGATCTGGTGAAGGCACGCTGGATCCCTTGCAGTACAGATGATTTCTGAAGAACTGGTTAGGTTCCAGAAACTGCAGGGTCTGTGGCATGGTGGAGGCATGCTGGATCCCTTGCAGTACAGAGGATATCAGAAGAACTGTTTAGGTTCCAGAAATGGCAGGGTATGTGGTCTGATGAATGCACGTTGGATCCCTTGCAGTACAGAGGATTTCTGAAGAAATGTTTAGGTTCCAGAAATGGAAGGGTCTCTGGCCTGGTGAATGCACACTGGAACCCTTGCAGTACAAAGGATTTCTGAAGAACTGTTTAGGTTCCAGAAATGGCAGGGTCTGTGAGCTGGTGAAAGCACGCTGAATCCCTTGCAGAACAGAGGATTTCTGAACAACTGTTTAGGATCCACAAACAACAGGGTGAGTGGCCAGTCAAGGCATACTGGATCCCTTGCAGTACAGCAGATTTCTGAAGAACTGCTAAGGTTCCAGAAATAGCGATGTCTGTAGCCTGGTCAAGGCAAGATAGATCTCTTGCAGTACAGAGGATTTCTGAAGACCTGGTTAGGTTCCAGAAACTGCGGGGTCCTTGGCCTGGTGAAGGCATTCTGGATCCCTAGCAGTACAGAGGATTTCTGAAGAACTGTTTATGTTCCAGAATCAGCAGGGTCTGGGATCTGGTGAAGGCACGCTGGATCCCTTGCAGTACAGATGATTTCTGAAGAACTGGCTAGGTTCCAGAAACTGCAGGGTCTGTGGCATTGCGGAGGCATGCTGGATCTCTTGCAGTACAGAGGATTTCTGAAGAACTGTTTAGGTTCCAGAAATGGCAGGGTATGTCGTCTGATGAATGCACGCTGGATCCCTTGCAGTACAGAGGATTTCTGAAGAACTGTTTAGGTTCCAGAAATGGAAGGGTCTCTGGCCGGGTGAATGCACACTGGAACCCTTGCAGTACAAAGGATTTCTGAAGAACTGTTTAGGTTCCAGAAATGGCAGGGTCTGTGAGCTGGTGAAGGCACGCAGGATCTCTTGCAGTACAGATAATTTCTGAAGAACTGGTTAGGTTCCAGAGACTGCGGGGTCTGTGGCCTGGTGAAGGCATGCTGGATCCCTAGCAGCACAGAGCATTTCTGAAGAACTGTTTAGGTTCCAGAAACGGTAGGGTCTGTGGCCTGGTGAAGGCACGCTGGATTCCTTGCAGCACAGATGATTCCTGAAGAACTATTTAGGATCCAGAAATCAAGGGATCCAAGGCCTGGTCAAGGCATGTTGGATCCCAAGTGGTACAGCTGATTTCTGTAAAGCTGTTTAGGTTCCAGAAATCGCGAGGTCCATGGCCTGGTCAAGGCACGCTGGATCACTTGCAGCACAGCGGATTTCTGAAGAACTGTTAGTATTCCAGAAATAGCGGGGTCTATAGCCTGGTCAAGGCATGCTGGATCCCATGCAGTACAGAGGATTACTGAAGAACTGTTAAGGTTCCAGAAACGGCATTGTAAAGGCACGCTGGATCCTTTGCAGTACAGATGATTTCTGAAGAACTGGTTAGGTTCCAGAAACTGCAGGGTCTGTGGCCTGGTGGAGGCATGCTGGATCCCTTGCAGTACAGAGGATTTCACAAGAACTGTTTAGGTTCCAGAAATGGCAGGGTATGTGGTCTGGTGAATGCACGCTAGATCCCTTGCAGTACAGAGGATTTCTGAAGAACTGTTTAGGTTCCAGAAATGGCAGGGTCTGTGAGCTGGTGAAGGCACGCTGGATCCCTTGCAGTACAGATGATTTCTGAAGAACTGTTTAGGTTGCAGAAAAGTACAGTTACGTAAGAACTTACCGTAACAGTAGATCTTCGAGAACAGCTCTTGCAGCAGGTTACACCATTAGGACTGAAGCCGGCAGGCGCCAGGACCCTGGAGACTTTTCTAGCTAGCTATCTTCAGCGGGGACCGCTCCCGACGTCGGCCCGCCTCCGACGTCAGGCGTGGTATAAGAGGGGGCGGTCCCGCCAGAATCCCCAGTTCTCCCGCCGGAGACTCCCGGCCAGAGGTTGCAATAGCGGGGGAGACCGAGGATCCACCGTCAGAAGGCAAAAAGGAGTACGAAAACCCTGAGTAGAGAAAAAGGGAATTTCCCTTACAAGTGAAAAACTGACTCCTGCGCTCGCCCAGCCAAGGAAGAAAGCAACATCCTGCTGTCTGATCATTCAGACTGGCTGGCTGAAATACTCACCATCCTTTCTTCCCTACTCCTCTGTCCTAGAGGAGCAACTTCGTGCGAAGACCTCCTCCAAGGGGGATACGGTGGGCGGGAAGGTCCTGCTGCAAGAGCTGTTCTCGAAGATCTACTGTTATGGTAAGTTCTTACGTAACTGTACTATCTTACTTCGAGATACAGCTCTTGCAGCAGGTTACACCATTAGGACTGATTCCCAAGCAGTAAAGCTTGACCCCTTCACATCGGGAGAAGGAAAGAAGAAGAAACCGAGGAGCAGCCGCCCAACCTCGATTCAGGACAGGAGGCCCTGCAGCACGGCCTGGCCGAAACTAGCCCTTCGCCTAGAGGCACATCCAGACTGTAATGCCTGATAAAGGTATGCACAGAGTTCCAAGTAGCTGCAGCGCAAATAGTTGAGATTGAGACATTCTTGAGAGCTGCAAAGAAGTGGCTACACCTAGTGAGAATGGCTCCGGACGGAACCCGGAGGGGCTTTGTTTGGATTGGTAGCAATGAGAAATGCATTGCACAAGCCAACAGGATAAGGATTGCTTAGACACTGGCAGCCTCTCTCATTCTCTGTGCGGAAGGACACAAATGTTGCTCCGAAGCCGAAAGGACTTAGTTCTATTGAGGTAATACCTCAGGCTGCAGTGAACATCAAGAGTATGGAGCAAAGCCTCCTCTATTGGAATAGTTCGAAGTAGACCGAAGGTCAATATCCTGATTTAAGGTCAGAGCTGAAACCACCTTAGGCAAAAAACTTAGGATTCGCTCTCAGAGACACTGTCTCGGTAAAAACCAAATAAGGGCTCCTTACACATCAGGGCATGAAGCTCAGAAATCCTTCTGGCCAAGTAACTGCAACTAAAAACAATGTCTTCCAAGACAGAAAACGTAGCTCGCAATCCATGGCTGGTTCAAAGGGAGGGAGCGTGAGTTGCTCCAAAACAAAAAGGAGATCCCATGGAGGAATCGGATCTTTAATAGGAGGATAAGGTGCAGCACCTCTCAGGAACTCCCAAGAAGCATCCAGTTGAGCAATGTGCGGTGGCCCACCCGGCTGGTGATAGGCGAAATAGCACAAAGGTGTGTGCTAATATAGGAGTAGGCCAACCGGTGAAAAGGGAGAGGAGGTAATCCAAGACTGCCTACAGGGCAACCTAAAGGAGAGAAGGTCACAGCCCGTGACCAAAGACAGAATCTGCGCCATTTCATGGCATAAGTAGCGTGAGTAGCGGCTTTCTGGCTGCAGAGAGTACCTCTGCAACCTCCTGCGAGACCCCGTGTCACATGATGGCTACGTCTCTAGGAGCCAAGCGTGCAGGTTCAAAGACCGCAGATCCGGATGTAATAACGAACCTTGCTCCTGAGACAGAAGGTGAGAACTGCGCGGCAGTGGGAGTGGAGGTTCCTGAGACAGCTTCTTCCAGCAATGGGAACCAAGATTTGCCTGGGCCAGAAGGGGCCACCAGAATCGCCCCCGCTCCTGCGCAGTTTAGAGCAGAACTCTCTGGATCAATGGGTAAGGAGGGAAGGAGTAGAGGAACCTGTTCTCCAGGAGATGGACAAGCGTCTCGCCAGAAAACTCCAGGCCCTGGATCATGAGCAGAAATTGGGCAGTTTGGCGTTGGATGGGGATGCGAATAAGTCTAACTCTGGGTTCCCATCGAAGGAACAGATCCTCCGTGACCTCCTGAAGAAGTTCCCACTCGTGGACTCTGGCCTGGGAGGCGACTCAGGCCGTCTGCGATCATGTTGTCCACGCCGGGAGCGTGTACCCGACTAGATGGCGCCGTGTCCGATTACCCAATCCCACACTCATGGCCTCCTGCAAAGGGGGAGTAGTCGCGCCTCTTGTTTGTTGAGGTAGTACATCACCGCCGTGTTGTCCGTCCTGAAGCAGATGGTACACGGTGGGATTAAGGACTGGAAGCCTGGAGACCAGAGTACCGCCTCATCTCCAGAACATTTATGTGCAGATGAACTTCCAGCGGACCCATACGCCCTGAGACTTCACCCCCATCAGGTGAGCTCCCACCCAAGACCTGGGCGTCCGTGGTGAGGTAATCTCGGGGACAGGCGCTGCGAAAAGGGCGCCCTTGGAGAGGCGACCCGGGGGCTAACCACCACTGCCAGTCCTGAATCACTCATTTTGTGATTCTGATCGGGTGCTGCAGATGGTCTTGCCTCTGGCCCCACTGTGCCTTGAGCATCCACTGCGTTAGGCGCATGTGGAGCCGCGCGAGAGGGACCGTGGGAATGGCCGCAGCCATGTGACCGAGCAAGCGAAGGACCAACCTGGCCGGAGCGGTCTGATTCGCTGATAGGTCCTCTATAATGGACCTGATGCGTTCCGCCCTGTCGCCTGGGAGGAAGGCCCTCCCCTGGACCGTGTCCAGCACTGCGCCTATGAACTGCAGGTTCTGCGACGGTACCAAGACCGACTTCTCCTGGTTTATCAAAATCCCGAGTGATCTGAACAGGATCTGAGTGTCCTGGATCGCTTGCAGAAGTGCCTCTCTGGAGGCGGCCATGAGAAGCCAATCGTCGAGGTACGGGAACACATAGTGGCCCTTCCTCCTTAGAACAGCTGCCACGACCGCCATGCACTTGGTGAAAACCCTTGGAGCGGATGACAGTCCGAAGGGAAGAGCTCGGAGTTGGAAATGGTGGCCTAAGAACTCGAAGCGCAGGAACCTCTGATGCGCCTGAGCTATGGGGATGTGCAGGTAGGCATCCTGCATGTCTAAGGACGCTAAATAGGCACCTTGTTTTAGCATGGGAATGAGACCCGGAAGGGTCACCATGCGAAACCTTTTGAAAGCGACCGACAGATTGAGGTCGCTTAAGTCCAGAATTAGACGGAGGTCCCCTGTCTTTTGGGAACCAGGAAGAAGTGAGAATAATATCCTTCCTCTCTGGTCCCTGGGACAGATTAAATCCGCTCCTTGTCCAAGACAGCAATCACCTCTTGCCAAATCAAGTCAGCAGTGCTGACCAGTGTCGGGAGAGCAGAGGGGCTGAGGTGGCCGTTCAATTCTAAAAAGTGGCCTTTGCTGACCAATTGAAGAACCCACCTGTCGAATTGGTTATTGCTTACCAACCCGATGAGGAAGCGGGCAATCGACCCCCGACCCGAAATGTCCCATTGATCCTGAGGGGGGGCGGAAAGAGTCATGCTGTGGCGGCTGAGGGGCCCGCCGGCTGGGAGCCTGAAGGGCGTTGACCTCTGCCAGCGGGCTGCTTCCTGGGATCTGGAAGCCAGAGCCCTATGCTGTGTGGCGGAGCAGGGCTGTGCCTCTGGGTCCATCGGCGGCGCGGCTCCTATGAAAGGAGCCAGGCCTCCAACTTGACACGTCGCCTGGACTGTCCGGACCCTTTCCAGCCTCTTGCAGTTTGGTAATTATACGTTCTGATGGATTGCAAACAACACCTCCTGTCAAGGTAGCGTTCAAAATGTTCTTCTGGGGCGTCTGAGGTGAAACCAGAGACACGAAGCCATGAGTGTCTCCGAGCCTGCAGCTTGAGCTTGGCCGCCCTGGCTAAGCCAGTCCGCCAGAATCATCTGTGACTCTGAGCACCCTGGGTTCCCATGTCTGAACCCGCCCGAGAAGAGCTGAAGCATCTCCTCCTTCTGCTCACCTTCCCACAGCTTCTCAACCGCCTCTAGCCCTGTTCCCACAGGACGTTCTGGAACTGAACCATGTGGTGAGATAGTTCAGGGACATGATAGCGCAAGTCGGCGAAGCGAAGTGCACCTCCCCAGGCGTCCAGCTGTTTGGATTCTGGGTCGGTGGCAGAGCACTCAAATGCTGCGGTCTCTGGGACCGATCAGAGGGCAGTAATGACCAGGAGTCAGCCAGAGGTTGATGAGATAGGTACTGGTTCCCCTTGGGGCCCTGTACAGTCTATCCACCTTCTTCGCACCATCAGAGGCGAATGGGGCGCTTCCATGCCGCCTTGGTGATGTCCACAAAAGTGTCCACCAAGGGTGGCACCACCACAGGCTTAGGTCCTTCTGCGAAGATACTTTGCCAGGCGTAGTCTTTCAGGGTCAAGTTCCTCTGCTTCCCAACCCATATTCTCCTGGATATGTCTAAGGATATCCATGAAGGATGGATAGTCCGGAGGAGACCTTGAGTCTCCACTGAGTCAGCGAGGAAGTGAGACCGGAGATGAGATCTAGAAAAAAAATAAGAAGATCCCGTAGCCTCCGGCGACCGGCGCCGCCTCCTGATTCTCTTGGGACTGGGCGACCCAGAGGGCGCGCGATCTGGACGGAGGTCTCCCTAGAATGCCTGCCCCTGGGAGGTCACAGGCTCCCTGGGGGCCAGAATGGCCAGCCGACCTCACAGGTGAAGGTGGGGCCGGGCAGAAACCACAGGAGGAGGAGGAGGAGGAAGGAAGGATGGGTACCACATCCTTCCTGATAGTAACCCACCAGTAAGTGAACAGGTCCTTCACCTCGGCAAGGACAGTCGGCGTCGCCAGAGGATGAGGGCGGACGTCAGGTCGCCGAGCGGCACCATGGGGACCTCGGCGGTGGCGGGGACCCGGGAGACTCCTCGTGGCGGGGCGCCCGCCTGGACATCGGGCAGGCAGAATCCTCCTCGATGGGGACTCCTGTCCTGACCGGCGTCGGGCTGGGGCCCCCAGCTCAGGCGTTAGCAGACGTTGGTCCCTACCGGCGTCTGATCGATGAAGGGCGACGACGGCCGAACCGACCGGCGTCGGCTCAAGGAACAGCTAGCGTCGACTGGCGGTCTGGCCCGATGCGGATCACCCACCAGCACCTCAGCAGGGCCAGGCTCTAAGGTCTTCGAGAGGGCCGGGCGTCGAGGGCCGAGGGGCGGGAGCCGAGCTTTGTGAGTGGTGGTGGTGGTGGCGTTCCCCGACCGTAAGGCCTTTTTGGGCTGAAGAGGCAACGACCTGGCTGACAGAGGCCTGAACAGGGTGTGCAGGCGGGGACGCAGCAGGGCGAGCGAACGAGGCCTGGGCGGGCGCGGTCTGGCGAGACCGGAATCGAGACTCGGAGGCCAGAACCAGCGACGGGCAGGATCCCTGGACCTCTTCTTCTTTTCCGCATGCGGTGTGTCAAATCTTCCTTGGAGGCCATCGCTCGAGAGTTTTCCTCCTAGAAGAAAGGCATGAAGGGCCTTCTGCAGGATCCTGGTGCGGCTATTGAACCCCTGGCAGAGGGAGCAGGCCTTGGTAATAAGTAGTCCGGGCCTAGACACCTGAGCGCCACAAGTAGGAGCGTGCAGGTCCAGCAAAAGGCGGTACATGCACGCATAACACACTTGGAAGAATGCCGGTCGGAGAGGACATCAGGCAGCTTATCTTGATTGAAGAAAGAAATCTTCCTCAGAAAAGTCAAAAAACTGAAAATTTTTGAAAACCATGCGACGTATGAAAGAACTTTACGGAGAGTCGGAAGCATACACTGTCAACAGCGATGAGAACTGGGGATTCTAGCAGGACCACCCCTCTCATACCATACTACATCGGAGGCGGGCCGGCATCGGCAGGTCCCAGCCGAAGATAGCTAGCTAGAAAGTCTCCGGGATCCTGGTGCCTGCCGGCTTCAGTCCTAATGGTGTAACCTGCTGCAAAAGCTGTATCTCGAAGTCAGATCTGCGGGGTCTGTGGCCTGGTGAATGCACGCTGGATCCCTTGCGGTACAGAGGATTTCTGAAAAGCTGCTTAGGTTCCAGAAATCGTGAGCTCCATGGCCTGGTTAAGGCACACTGGATCCCTTGCAGTACAGCGGATTTCTGAATAACTGTTTAGGTTCCAGAAACCACAAAGTGAGAGGCCTAGCCAAGGCACACTGGATCCCTTGTAGTACAGAGGATTTCAAAACAACTGTTTAGGTTCCAGAAATGGCGGGGTCTGTAGCCTGGTCAAAGCACGCTGGATGCCTTGCAGTACAGAAGATTTCTGAAGAACTGTTTAGGTCCCGGAAATGGCAGGGTCTGTGGCCCTGTGAACGCACACTAGATCCCTTGCAGTACAGATGATTTCTGAAGAACTGTTTAGGTTCCAGAAATGGTGGGTCCATGGTCTGGTGAAGGCATGCTGGATCCCTTCAGTACAGAGCATTTCTGTAGAACAGTTTAGGTTCCAGAAATGGCAGGGACTGTGGCCTGGTGAAGGCACGCAGGATTTCTTTCAGTACAGTGGATTTCTGAAGAACTGTTTAGGTTCCAGAAATGGTGGGGTTTGTGGCCTGGCCAAGGCACACTGGATCCCTTGCAGTACAGAGGATTACTGAAGAACTGTTTAGGTTCCAGAAATGGCAGGGTCTGTGGCCCAGTGAAGGCACGCTGGATTCCTTGCAGCACAGATGATTTCTGAAAAACTGTTCAGGATCCAGAAATCAAGGGATCCAAGGCCTGGTCAAGGCATGCTGGATCCCAGGCAGTACAGAGGAATACTGAAGAACTGTTAAGGTTCCAGAAACGGCATGTTCTGTGGCCTTGTAAAGGCACGTTGGATACTTTGCAGTACAGAGGATTTCTGAAGAACTGCTTAGGTTCCAGAATCGGCAGGGTCTGGGATCTGGTGAAGGCACGCTGGATCCATTGCAGTACAGATGATTTCTGAAGAACTGGTTACTTTCCAGAAACTGCAGGGTCTGTGCCCTGGTGGAGGCATGCTGGATCCCTTGCAGTACAGAGAATTTCTGAAGAACAGTTTAGGTTCAAAAGAAACTGCGAAGGTCTGTGGACTGGTGAAGGCATGCTGGATCCCTTGCAGTACTGAGGATTTCTGATGAACTGTTTAGCTTCCAGAAATGGCAGGGTCTGTGGCCTGGTGAATGCACGGCGGAACCCTTGTAGAACAGATGATTTCTGAAGAACTTTTTAGGTTCCAGAAATGGCAGCGTCTGTGGCCTGGTGAATGAACGCTGAATGCCTTGCAGAACAGAGGATTTCTGAAGAACTGTTTAGGTTCCAGAAATGGCGGGTCCATGGTCTGGTGAAGGCATGCTGGATCCCTTGCAGTAGATTCCACAAACCACAGGGTGAGTGGCCACTCAAGGCATACTGAATCTCTTGCAGTACAGCAGATTTCTGAAGAACTGCTAAGGTTCCAGAAATAGCGATGTCTGTAGCCTGGTCAAGGCAAGCTACATCTCTTGCAGTAAAGAGGATTTCTGAAGACCTGGTTAGGTTCCAGAAACTGTGGGGTCCTTGGCCTGGTGAAGGCTTGTTGGATCCCTAGCAGCACAGAGAATTTCTGAAGAACTGTTTAGGTTCCAGAAATGGTAGAGTCTGTGGCCTGGTGAAAGCACGCTGGATTCCTTGCAGTACAGATGATTTCTGAAGAACTGTTTAGGATCCAGAAATCAAGGGATCCAAGGCCTGGTCAAGGCATGCTGGATCCTAAGTGGTACAGCCGATTTCTGTAAAGCTGTTTAGGTTCCAGAAATCGCGAGGTCCATGGCCTGGTCAAGGCACGCTGGATCACTTGCAACACATCGGATTTCTGAAGAACTGTTAGTATTCCAGAAATAGTGGGGTCTGTAGCCTGGTCAAGGCATGCTGGATCCCATGCAGTACAGAGGATTACTGAAGAACTGTTAAGGTTCCAGAAACGGCCTTGTAAAGGCACGCTGGATCCTTTGCAGTACAGAGGATTTCTGAAGAACTGGTTAGGTTCCAGAAACTGCAGGGTCTGTGGCCTGGTGGAGGCATGCTGGATCCCTTACAGTACAGAGGATTTCACAAGAACTGTTTAGGTTCCAGAAATGAAAGGGTCTCTGGCCTGGTGAATGCACACTGGATCCCATGCAGTACAGAGGATTTCTGAAGAACCTTTAGGTTCCAGAAATGGCAGGGTCTGAGAGCTGGTGAAGGCACGCTGGATCCGTTGCAGTACAGATGATTCCTGAAGAACTGGTTAGGTTCCACAAACTGTGGGGCCTGTGGCCTGGTGAAGGCACGCTGGATCCCTTGCAGTACAGCGGATTTCTGAATAATGGTTTAGGTTCCAGAAACCACAGGGTGAGAGACCTAGCTAAGGCACACTGGATCCCATGCAGTACAGAGGATTTCAAAACAACTGTTTAGGTTCCAGAAATGGCGGGGTCTGTAGCCTGGTCAAGGCACGCTGGATCCCTTGTAGTACAGAGGATTTCTGAAGAACTGTTTAGGTTCCAGAAATAGCGGGGTCTGTGGTCTGGTGAATGCACGCTAGATCCGCTGCAGGAGAGAGCATTTCTGAAGAACTGTTTAGGTTCCAGAAATGGAAGGGTCTCTGGCCTGGTGAATGCACACTGGATCTCTTGCAGTACAGAGGATTTCTGAAGAACTGTTTAGGTGCCACAAATGGCGGGGTCTGTGGCCTGACCAAGGTATGCTGGATCCTATGCAGTACAGAGGATTTCTGAAGAACTGTTTAGGCTCCAGAAAAGGCAAGGTCTGTGGCCTGGTGATGGCACGCTGGATCTCTTGCAGTACACATGATTTCTGAAGAACTGTTTAGGTTCCAGAAACCTCAAGGTCCATGGCCTGGTCAAGGTACACTGGATCCCTTGTAGAGCAGAAGACTTCTGAAGAACAGCTGACGTTCCAGAAACCGCGGGGTCTGTGGCCTGGTGAAGGCATGCTGGATCCTTTGCAGTACAGAGCATTTCTGAAAAGCTGTTTAGGTTCCAGAAATCACGAGGTCCATGGCCTAGTCAAAGCACGATGGATCCAATGCGGTACAGAGGATTTCTGAAAAGCTGCTAAAGTTCCAGAAATTGCGAGGTCCATGGCCAGGTCAAGACACGCTGGATCCCTTGCAGTACAGCGGGTATCTGAAGAACTGTTAAGATTCCAGAAATAGCGATGTCTGTGGCCTGGTCAAGGCAAGCTAGATCTCTTGCAGTACAGAGGATTTCTGAAGACCTGGTTAGGTACCAGAAACTGCGGGGTCCTTGGCCTGGTGAAGGCATGCTGGATCCTAGCGGTACCAGAGCATTTCTGAGAACTGTTTAGGTTCCAGAAATGGTAGGTCTATGGGACCTAGTGAAGGCAACTACGGTTCACTTGCAGCACAGATGATTTCTATAAAGCTGTTTGGGTTCCAAAAATCGTGAGGATCCATGGCCTGGTCAAGGCACTGCACGGATCACTTGCAGTACAGCCAGTTCTGAAGAACTGTTAGTATTCCAGAAATAGCGGGGTCTATAGCCTGGTCAAGGCATGCTGGATCCCAGAGCAGCACAGAGAATTACTGAAGAACTGTTAAGGTTCCGAAACAGCATGGTCTGTGGCCTTGTAAAGGCACGCTGGATCCCTTGCACGACAGAGAATTTCTGAAGAACTGTTTATGTTCGCAAGTAGAGGGTCTGGGATCTGGTGAAAGCACGCTGGATCACTTACAGTACAGATGATTTCTGAAAGAACTGGTTATGTTCCAGAAACTGCAGGGTCTGTGACATGGTAGAGCATGCTGGATCCCTTGCAGTACAGAGGATATCCAGAAGAACTGTTTAGGTTCCAGAAATAGCAGGGGTATGTGGTCCTGATGAATGCCGCGTTGGATCCTTGCAGTACAAGAGGATTTCTAGAAGAAATGTTTAGAGTTCCAGAAATGGAAAGGGTCTCTGGCCTGGTGAATGCACACTGGAACCCTTGCAGTCACAAAGGATATCTGAAGAACTGTTTAGGTTCCAGAAATGGCAAGGGTCTGTGAGCTGGTGACACGCTGAATCACTTGCAGAACAGAGGATTTCTGAACAACTGTTTAGGATCCACAAACAACAGGGGTGAGTGGCCAGTCAAGGCACTGGATCCTGCAGTACAGCAGATTTCTGAAGAACTGCTAAGGTTCCAAGAAATAGCGATGTCTGTAGCCTGGTCAAAGGCAAGATAGATCTCTTGCAGTACAGAAGTTTCTGAAGACCTGGTTGGGTTCCAGAAACTGACAGGGGTCCATTGGCCTGATGAGGCATGCTGGATCTCTAGCAGTACAGAGGATTTCTGAAGAACTGTTTATGTTCCAGAATCGGCGGGATCTGGGATCTGGTGAAGAACTGGATCCCTTGCCAGTACAGATGATTTCTGAAGAACTGGTTGGGTTCCAGAAACTGCAGGGTCTGTGGCATTGCGGAGCATGCTGGATCTCTTGCAGTACAGGATTTCTGAAGAACTGTTTAGGTTCCAGAAATGGCAGGGTATGTCGTCTGATGAATGCACGCTGGATCCCTTGCAGTACCAGAGGATTTCTGAAAAAACTGTTTAGAGTTCCAGAAATGGAAGGGTCTTGGAGAACAGACTTGAGGATTATTCCCTTTTTATGTTTGCTTGCGCATGTGCAGAAACAAAGATGCCATCATCTAGTTTTGTAGGTGTAGAACCCAGTCTTCCAATTCAGTCAGTGTTTGCAGGTGCCGCCACAGTTCACCAATGAATGCTGCAACTGTCTATGACAGCAGTTGAAAATACAGTGCCGTTACAGTTGAAAGGAGAATCACTTCAGTGAGCAGTGATAAGATAGTGTTGATTAGCATATTGCCGGCAATCCAGTTGTATACATCTCTGTAATCTTCCTGGAATATAATTCAGTTTAAGTGAGCTTTTCTAGGACACTATCTTTCGGGAGGGCAAGTGACTAAAATGACATCCTTGGAATGTTTCAAAAAAGATCTAATTGCCATCCTTGGATGTTGAGTCAGAGTTCAGGGTAGAGCGGCATTGATAAAAGCAGGAAACGGACCCCAAAGAGGCTGAAAAAGTAGACATGAGTTTTCATCTGTTGGCATGCCTGATCAGTATTGTATAATATTCCCCAACCCTCTGAGTGTCTCTGAATAAACCCCACCACCCGCCCGCACACAGTATACAGCTGACCAGGCTGCCCAATCCCTCAGTGGCTCCGCTCCCCTCAAGTTCTGGGTGCCACACTGGAATCCACCCAGCCGTAACTCAAAGTGAGAATAGCGAGGGTGCCTAATCTCCCGTCGGCTCCAATGACCCCAAAAAAACAGACTTCCAGTTGCCATGCTGAGAGCCCAACCTAACATAACACATCTGTATATTGACAGGGTGCCCAATCCTCAGTGAATACACTGACCGCCCTCAAAAAAATCATCCACTACCATGCACAGGAGCCCACCCCAGCATAGCCACAATCCATCGTCTTCTAAAAAAAAAAACAAACACCTGAAAAGAGAAAAAAAGGTCCTCATTGACTGTCTCACCCAAACACACCCACCCTCTGTGCATCCACCACTTACCACAGCCCACCTCACCCCATACTTACCTCCCGGGCCAGCAACAATGACCTGATGGACAGGGCAACATCTACACTGTTAATGCCGACTGTAGAACTGAAGAAATGCTGGTAGCTGTATAATGGAATAAATCAGGATTGTTTCCAGCGTTGATGCATATCTCAGGCATTGTTTGGAATTTTGGCACCAAATTTCCCAACATGGGGTTTTGGGATCCCTTCTCCTGAATTCTGAAACTGTCATGGCATTAATCGACCCGAAAGGTGATTTCTGGTCACTGACTGGAACCACCTTTGGGACAGATTTAGCTGAAATGACAAGTGTGACAATCATGGTGAGCCCCAAAACCCTATATTCAATTGGTAGTGCACAAAATGACATCTGATTCTGAGTGTGCGTTACACAGTTCATACTTTTCGTAAGTCATAAATTTTTAATTTTACTTCTAGATTTTCAACATTGCCATTTACCATACCTCCTTATGAGCAGTAAAACTGTCATTTTCATATCTCACCAAAAAATGTGTTTCAGGCATGTAGCGCACTATGGAACAGTTGGTGTGCAAAATCAATGTTCAGGACAGATTAAGAAAATCACAGTGACACTGTTCATGAGCAGAAGTCTTAAAATGGCTGTGTTAAAATTTGGTGACAAAAGTCCATAAAATAGACTGTGTTACAAGCAGGTATTGCACAGTTTCTCGCACCCTCTAAGTTCATGAATTTATAATATTTTCAGTCAGATTTTCAACACATCATATGAACAGTACAGTTGTCATTTACACCATGGCCAATGTGTTTCACGTTCAATGCAGAAATAGTAAGTAGCTGGCAGAAATCAGTGTTTGAGACAGATTAAGAAAATCACAGTACACCATTCATCAGCAGAGGTCCCAAAATTCCTGTGTTGACAGTCTGCTGTAAAAATCCCCAAACTAATTGAATTATGGATGTGCATTGCACAGTTTCTATACACACTCGTGACTTCATCAAGTTTTTAATATTTTCACTGCAGATTTTCAACATTGCTATTTTTACACCTCCCCATGAACAGTACAGCTATTATTTTCACATCACAACACAACATGTTTCACATCTGAGTGCCAAATGGCGGATAAGCTGTGCAAAATCAGCTTTCAGCTAACAAGCTGATGTACCCCACTGTTCATGAGGTGAGAGTGACAAAAAAAAATGTTGAAAATTTGGGTGAAAATACAGCGAATGCCTGAGGTGTTAGGGTTTCGAACATAACACCCCACCCTGTAAAAACGACAAGGCATCAGGGTGTGACTTGTGATTGTCGCCTGTAATGTAAACCATTCCACACACACCACACACCCTGCAGCAGCAGTGAGAGGCATCCGAGTGTGCTTTGGACTCTTCACCCCCAAGTTTACCCATTCTCCTATACAGCACTCATCTCACCATATTTCCTGATGGAATGGAGTGAACATAAGGCCAAAGACCCCAAGGCACCATGACATTGTCGGTGTCTGCACGGGTACGGTGTGGTGAAATGGCAAGCGTGCTATGCCTGATGACCCAAAGGTACACCCAATGCCTGCCACTATCTGCAAGGTGGTGATGGGGTTGACTTCAGTTCAATACTTCACCACCATTCCTATTATGCAGCTCTGTACTCACACTGCTGCCAGCAAGAAACATTCGGCATTGACAATAGTGATTAAAACAGCAACTGTCTAAATGTACAATGTTTGGTGTTAATGGTGGGACAAATTTGGCAGCAATGATGGTTTATATCATTTTATGATGCTAGATAGTATAAAGTGGGTCTGTATTTTCTGTTATGTTATACTGTATAATACATATTATTGTATTTATGTTGTTAATAACAGTCACCACTAATGTATAAGGCCTCCTCTAAAAGGAGTTTTATCAGTGGCATGTAACAACTATAATCATGCAAACTGAATAAATGGTATACTACTACTACTACTACTACTACATTCAAGGTTTATTAGTATAGGGGTCCTGCAAGGGTCTATACTGGGACCATTACTTTTAGTCTCTGCTTATGGGACCTTCTGTTTGCCAGGATGGCGGTCATCCTTTATGCTAATGATGCAGTCCAGGAAACGGGCATTCCTGCTGAAAACCCAAGAAGGCTTAATTAGAGTCCCCAATGGTTTTAAAAGAATTACAATAAACTGAAACAACAAAGAAATCAATGATCTGCAGTGCAAAAAATTGGACATTGCAAACATTTGGACATTAAGACTGAATCGGAGATTTTGGAGCAAATGCAGTTTTAAATATCTTGGTGCCTTTCTGGATACATTGTCTTATGCAAACTAGGTTATATTAGGAAGAAAACAAATAAGATTGGGATTGCTGTATAGAAATAAAGGAATTTTGATCGTATAGATGTGATGGTTGCCCAGAGTCTAATATTATTGATTGACGAGCTACTTCTATCTACTACAGCTACAGGCACTATGTATTCAGAGAGTATAATAGACATGTGATTTGTTTGAAGCTAAGGAATGTTCACCATTATACACTTTATGATTGGAGTAGTTGCCTCAAGTAGATACCTGCAGCAATATTTTCTGGTATCCATTGCTGGAACCTTACAAATAATCAAGTACCAGGAGACTAAATATGATGTCAAAATATTTCAAATTTATGTAATAAGATCGACAATATCGTGCAAAAGCAATACCTGGCTGACAAATGGTCAAAACTGTTTTAAAAATTGAACAATCCAGACATGGAATTCATATCCTTTGAATGTGGTAAACAATCAGCAATGAAGTGTTTTAAAAGTGGTTTAAAAATTTTGAATGATCTTGCAACATGTAATTGTTTCAATAACTAGTATTGTCTAACTGATTGATAATCTATTAACAATATGACAAATTATTTAATTTTATTCTGTATATTGTATATTGTGATGTTGTGTTGTAAATTGTATGATTAGACAACGAAAATAGAACTTTTGCATAGTTATTCCCAAACAATAATCAAAATCTAAAGTTCTTAAGAGATTTTCCTTTTCTGCAAAGGGGCATAAGGGTACCAGTTGATTGACATTCAGAAACCGAACGTCAGACACATTTGTTGGACAGCACCCATACAAGCTGCAACATCCATGTCAGGCGACACCTTTGTCTGAGATGATATGTTCCTAACCAAACTTTGGTTTCTTGACAACCAGTGAACACTGTGCTTGGGACCTTTTGGTGCTGCCTAGACTCTGGTCATACTACTTGTGCAACCAAAGATAAGGATGTCATCCACGGCCACACCAATCCAAACCACAGAACTCTGTTGAAATGTAAGGGAGACAATGCCAGAGGTTAGTCTTCAAAAATAGTGTCAAAAGGTGTAATCAAGGAATTTCTCTGATGCTTTTGACAGATGTACTGCAAAATCTGCAGTAGTAATAAGCCTGGTGAAGAGATTGACATCTAGCATTCCCAACATCTGCTCACTAACGAAGGATAGACTCACTTGCTGAGTAGTTCAGCTTGCAGGTCAACACAGATTCATAAGCACCATCAGCTTCAAGCCACTACCATTCAGCATGAATCAGTGGGTCCTTCAATCTGGTGATCCTCTCAGGTTATCAATTTGAAGTTCTTCCTTGTTTTGGACATCAATGGTATAGTATCCTTCTAATTTGATGAAATGAGACTGGTATAGCTCTTGGCATAAGCTGATCAGACCTCTGCATTGAGTTCTTCTGGCTGTTTAATAATGTTGGGAACTCCTCAAAGCGAAAACTTTATTTCATACTGTCCAGTCTAGCAAGGATGAAGTTTCTCAATTGCTTGTCTGCCTTGCAATGGTCTGACAGTTCTTCCGTAAATGTCACTTAACTTTCATTTCTTCCACCTTGGTTCATGAGTGGACTCTCTGCACACATTGGTAGTAATGCAGTGCTCATGCGACAGACAAGTGTATAAGTCACAATGGGGTAGCAGTGTCAGCAGCATGTGCTATGCCCCCCACTAGCAGTGTCTGAAACCATCACTAATATCTTCATTCTCCTTCCTGAATTTGCAGCATCTGAACTGGAATAGCTAGAGTGGACCAGACATATTCTGCCTGTGACAAACCACAGAGCCTGCACACATGGTACAAAGACTTTGTGCTGTTTAAATCACAATTGTGATACTCTCAGCCCACTGAAGCATTTCTCTCCCCTCTCCCCAAGACAGCTAACACCCACTTACATGACAACATGGCAGGGCTTGAGGGTGGAGCCTGTGCCAAAACCAAGGAGTGGTAGTGCAGAGAAGTGGTGCCAGTCATCAGGAATCTGGACAGGATCCAATGTGAGACCCCACCAACTCTGCCTGATTTTAAGGCACATTAGCTAATATAGCTGTTGAGCTACAGAGGACTTATAATTAACTCAAAAGCAACAATCAACACTGCCATCAAAGAAAAGAGTTTGTGTCTCGTACCCATTGTCTGACTTAAACACTCATTTTATGGTTTGAATACATCCATTTTTCTATCTGTAGCGAAAATGGGTTTTAGTGGAACACCCAATTTGGACATTCAATGTATCTTTCCATGCCAACTAAAAGAAAAATTACTCACCTTAGTAATTGCTTTTCTTCTCATGGAGTCTTGCTATATTATAACATATGCAGTCAGCCACTGCAGCTGAACTGCCCGGAGAGGAAAGAGTTAACTCAGAGATCTGGAGTTCTACAAGCGGCGTGTACAAAGCTCTATCTGGGCAGTTTCAAATGAAACTGTCAGATCTTCTGAAGCTAACACTAAGCAACAAGTCTGTGTGGAAAGCTCTACACTAGCCAAGTGGCTACCTACTAGTAGGAATAACAACAATATAAACAACAATAAAAACAGCAATAATAATAATAACAATAATAATAGTATTATTAGTTTCTCCCCTAACAAGCACTATTAGACCCCCTTCCCCAAGACTCAAGTCCAGGAAGGGGCCAACATATTACTTAAAACAAATACCTGATTCCTAACCCTAAATAAAGGGGAAGGAAGAACTAAAATGGCATGACACAGTGCTTGCACTAATTTGCCCACACCCTACCCAAGTAGAAGTTCTGAGAGGGGCAGGTTGGGGGGGTGGTCATAATATAGCAAGACTCCATGAGAAGAAAAGCAATTACTAAGGTGAGTAATTTTTTCTTCAAACACCATGAAGTCTTGCTATATTATGACTATATGCAGATTACACAGCAGTACCTCCATGGAGGAGGGTCAGAACCTACTTAGGAAATAGGCTCTGAAGCACAGCTGTGCCAAAACGAGCATCTCCTGGACTGGACATCCAGGAATAATGCTTAGTAAAAGTGTGAACTGTTTTCCAGGTAGCAGCTTGACAGATTTCCAGAATGGGAATATCTCTAGCAGCCGCTAGAGATGCAGCTGTACCCTGGTGGAGTGAGCCTCAGTCCTGAGGGGTTCTCTACCTAGTTTTTGATAACAAATTGGATACAAGAGACAATCCACCTTGCAATTGTCCTCTTAGTGGCAGGTTTCCCTTTGCCAACCTCGCCATAGGTAAGGAAGAGTTGGAGGGATTCGAACCTGTGACCCTTGGTGCGTTCCAAATAGTAGCTTAAAGCTCTTTTGACGTCCAAACTGTGCAATCTCCTCTCACCTGAGGAAGAATGCTCAGTGAAAAATACTGGAAGAGAGATGGATTGGTTCAGATGAAATCTGAAACCACTTTAGGAAAAAACTTTCTGTTAGTCCTGAGGACTACCTTATCTCTGTGAAAAGAGATAAAATCTTCTTCCACTGACAGGGCCTGTAGTTCACTTATGCGTCTGGCAGAAGTGATAGCCACTAGGAAAACAGTTTTCCAAGTTAGAAACTTGAGCTCTGCTGAAGACAGAGGCTCAAAGGGGGTTGCATTAACTGAGCAATGCAAACATTCAGGTCCCAGGCGGAGCTGGTTCCTAAAAGGAGGGTTAGTGTGAAGTAACCCTTAAAAACTTGGAAAACACAGGGTGAGAAGAAAGGAAGCAGGCTTCCCTGCTGACAAAAGCAGAGACAGCTGCCAGATGAACCTTTAAGGTAGCTGGCCTAAGGCCTAAGGAATTTAAATGGACCAAATAGTCCAGTAAAATGGGCAAATCAGCAGATTCTGGGACAATTTGCTTCTCAGAACACCAGATGGAAAACCTCTTCCACTTAGAATTGTAAGTTGGCCTAGTGGAAGGCTTCCTAGAAGCCTTTAAAATATCCAGGACACCTTGAGAAAGGTGTAAATCAGCAAATTCTAACTCCTCAAGAGCCAAGCCTTGAGATGGAGGGATTTGAGGTCCGATACCACACTCTCCCTGTGCACAGGCCAGTAAGTCGTGGACTCTGGGCAAGCTCAGGGCAGGTGGACTGTCAAGGACAGAAGCAGAGGGTACCAGGGCTGTCTGGCCCAATCTGGAGCAATCAGAATCACTTTGCAGGGCTGAGATCTGATTTTTACTAGTACCCTGAAAGAAGAGGAAGGGGAAAGGCATATAGGAACTTCCCCTTCCAATCCAACAGAAAGGCGTCCAGGGGACTGAGCCCAGCACTGGAGGCCTGCAACAAAACAGAGGAAGTTGGTGGTTGTCTGGGGCTGCGAAAAGATCTATCTGAGGGGTGCCCCATCTGGCAAAGACTGACCCCAGCACCTGAGGATTCAGAGCCCATTCGTGATGGCCCTGAGAAATCCTGCTGAGGGCATCCGCCAGGACATTGTCCTTCCCTGGAAGGTGAACTGCTATCAGGGAGGTGTTCAGGGAGTAAGCCAGAGACCACAACTTCATTGCTTCGGTGCACAAGGCTGATGACCGAGTGCCCCCTTGCTTGTTGATGTACCACATTGTTGTGGTGTTGTCTGTCCTGACTTGAACTACCTTTGTTCTGGACAGAAGCTGAAAAAACCTGAAGAGCTAAAAGACAGCTCTGAGTTCCAAAGGTTGATGTGGAGCAGAGATTCCTGAGGACCACACTCCCTGAGTGGAAAGGTCGCCCAAGTGACCCCCCACCCTAACAGGGAGGCATCCGTGGTGAGGGTGAGGAGTGAGAAACGGGAATGAAGGAACCTCTGTTTAGATTGCTTTGATCCTGCCACCACTGAGAGCCAGGATCAGAGTTTGGGTCACTGGGACCAATTTGAAGGGGGTCCCTCCTTTGAGACCAATAGGCCCTCAAATGGAACTGAATGTCCCTCATCTGGAATCTTGCTTGCACTACAGCTGTGGAAGCAGCCATGTGCCCTAGGAGTTGCAGAAAATGCCTTGCTGGTCGAGAGACCAGCAGGGTAAAGGAGGATGCCAGGGCAATGAGTCTGTCTACCCTTTCCGAGGGAGAAATGCCCTGGCTAACTTTGTGTTCAATTCTGCACCTATGAAAGTTAGTACCTGAACTGGTTCCAGAACTGACTTTGGTAAATTCAGCAGGAATCCCAGGAAGTGAGAAGCTGCTGGGTGACTTGCAAGTGGGATTTTACCTGATCTGGAGACTGACCCACTATGAGCCAGTCGTCCAGGTAGGGAAACACAGCAACCTTGCCTTCTTAAATGAGCCACTACCACAGCTAGACATTTGTGAATACCCTTGGAGCAGAGGTGAGGCCGAAGGGCATTGCTCTGAACTGGTAGTGGCCTGAGGGCAGTTCAACCTGGGTACTTTCGTGAGAAGGCCTGATCAGAACATGAAAATAGGCATCCTTGAGGTCCAGGAAGCTAGCCAGTCCCTGGCCTCAGGGAAGGCAAAATCATTGCCAGAGTTAACATTTTGAACTTTGGTTTCAAAAGATGCTTGTTCAGGTACCTTAAATCTAGAATGGGCCGCCATTCTCCTGTCTTTTTTGGGGTAAGAAAGTATCTTGAGTACAGCCCCTTGCCCTGATGGCAAGGAGGAACCCTTTCTACTGCTTTGCAGTCCAGAAGAGAAGAAACCTCTGCTTCCAAAGCAAGGGCTTCTGAAGGATTTGCAGGTGGAAAATGTCTGGCTCTCATCTTTGGAAACTGTTTGAAGCTGAGAACCAGACCCTGGCTTATACCTCCAGAACCCATCTGTCCGAAGTTAGGGACACCCAGTTCTGGCTGAAATAAACCAACCTGCCCCCCACTGGTACAGGAGAATCGGCCCTGGGCACCCCATCAGGGTGCCTGCTTGGCAGTAGCCTTAGGCTGAGGGGAGGGGGACGGTTTACTTGCCCCGCCTACCTCTGCCTCTGAAAAACCCTCTGTGCAAAAGCAGAGGAGGCTTGAATTGATAAAAGGCCTGTGGAAAGGCCTGCCCCTACCTCTGGGAGCGTGCCTCTGTGGAGTGGCATGCCTCTCCTTAGCCTGGGCACTTTGTAGGTAGTTCTGTATTCATCCTCTTTTTCATATAATTTTCTGTTTGATCCCCAAACAGAGAATTTCCTACAGGAAAATCCATAGCCTTTGACTGAGTATCTTGGGACAGATTAGTGCATCTGAGCCATGCCAACCTACGGAAAGCTACAGAAGTGGCCATGACCCTAGAGAAACATCATTAACATCAACAGCAGTATGAAATTGAACTTTAGAGGCTTCAATGCCATCAGCAGCCACCTGTTCCAACTCACTAGCCAGCTGGCCATGGGCCTGCTTGGCTAACTACAACTGTGTCCCATCTAGATTTCTGATATCTAGCCACATAAGCCATATAATTTGCCTGCCTGAGTCCCAAAGAAGCTGCCATATACTGTTTTTTTCGCCATGGCATCAATCTTCCTGGAATCCTTATCAGGAGGATGTGAGGCCAGGGAATATAGCCTTGTCACAGGCTGCAGCTTGTACCACACCTACATGACTACACTGCTCAGTGAGGAAGTCTGTATCAGAGCCTGACAAAGTATACCTTCTGTCCATTTTTTATCTACAGGAGGGACAGAATGAGGATTTTTAAAATCTTTGTTGTTTGCTTCCTAAATGACTTATGCAAAGGAATAGACAACCTCCTAGACTCTGGAATATCCATCATTTCTACATAATCAGGCTCCTCTTGCTCATCCACAGCCTCTTCTAAAGGAAGCTGGAGGGTTTCTGCAACCTTTTTGTAAAACATAAAATGAGAAGGGGACTCAGACAGCATAGGGGGAGATTCTAAAGGTCTGTCTGGAGAAATGTCCGGTTCAATGGGCACGTCCAGACCCTCCCAGCCACACACATAATGATCAAATTCCTCCTCCCTCCTGTGGTTCATAAAATTCCTCAACATCATACTCCTGAACCACTGGGACTGAACGAACCAACCTTTACCAACTGTTGGTGGTTCGGACAGGTCCCTGAGACAGTGACTGGACAATCTGTATGGCTTTAGCTATCTCTGCAGCAGTTGGAGAGACAATTTTGGACTCCAGACCTACTGATTTCTTTGTCTTTTTACTGGGACTGGTTCCTCTGAACCAGCCTTCCTTTGCCAGTCTCGCCCTGGTCAGAGGCACTCCCTCTGGTCCAGTGGGTGCTGGACCGGCTGGCCATCCGGGTCAGCGGACTTTTTGGCCTCTCGTTCCCTGAGCCGGCCCAATCTCTTCTCCAGGGTGGCTGCAGGGAAATTTTTACACACCTGGCAGTCTGACAGGAGGTGGTCAGCCCCCAGACAATAAACACAAGTGGTGTGTGGGTCAGCCTTGGCAAAGGCTTCCCCACAGACATCACAGTGTTGAAACCCAGTGGGCCCGGTTTTTCTTTTGGGTTTCTCAGACATAATGCCAGCCTAACCAAAAACTTGCCCTTTTGATGGCAGTGCCAGGCAAGACACCCTTATCGGTTCCTAACCGTGTCACGGTATTTGAAAAACCCATTTAAGTTAAGGTTTTTAGAACCGATAAGAACCGGAACCGCACTCTAAAACCCAACTATCACTTTAAATGTTATATTGTAAACCGATCGGTTCAAAACCGAACCGATAATTAATTTCCACACAGACTTTAAATCTTGTACTTACGGTTTACCAGATAGAGCTTTGAACCGAAATGCGGTAAAATAAATACTTTTGCGGTTCAAATGAACCGAAAATACTCGCTTGAACCGAGAAATGAACCGAGCTGAAGGAGCTGATCTCGGAGCGACTGTTCAGTGAAGCGAGTAAAGAATCTGACAGTTTCATTTTGAAACTAGCCAGATAAACTTTGGCATAGCGCCTCGCGCTTTGAACTCCAGTCTCCTGGAGTTAACTCCTTCCCTCTCGGAGATTCAGTGCGGTAGTAACTTTATGTCATAATATGCAAGACTTATGGTGTTTGAATACAATATTTCCTTCTTTTTTGTTAGAATGTTGGAACATAACTCTAAGCTGCTTATCAGATACTACTAGGAAACGGAAGCAACTTGTTAAATATTTGTTAAATATTAGTTTGCCTATATGAAACTGGAGATTTTCACATTTCATGCAAGCATTTAAACAGCTTCTTGATACTAGCGTAACACAAGGTATTATCTTTCAAAGATTCATACCTGATAAATATCACCTTTCTCCAACCAAATCTATGATTTACACTGTTTTTCCTCTACAGACATTATTTAATGACAGTATAAGACATACACGATCTTCAGTGTGCTTAGATAAATATCAACAATAAAGCCATTTTTACTATGTTTTTGGGAAAATATATTGAGCTACTAACAACACACACACTCCCTCTCTCTCTCTCTCTATAACATATATACATACATACACACACACCATCTCATACCACAAAGATTGTCAGGAGGCCTGGGTTCAAGTCCAGCTAGACATATTCTTTCTCACCTCTGTTTGTATGTTCCACAAAAAATACACACCACACTCCCATGTGATTATTACAAGTAATATGTTGCCATTGGGTTGTACATTTGAAAAGTAATGTAGAAACCCAGGTTCAGTTGTCTCAGTATGGTGCACAGGTGGCACAATCAAAACAGTATTCTGGACAGCCTAGGTTCAAGTCCCAGCTAGGCACTTATTTTCACCTCCTTTTTGTATGTGTTCCAAAATATACACACCACACTCCTGTGTGATTGTTTCAAATAAATATTTGTGTTGCCATTTGATTGTGCATTTGAGAAAAGAGTAATGTGAACGGGATGGCCCAGTTCCACTTGTCTCAGTGGCACAGCTGGTTGAGGCATCGAATGAGTAGTCAGCTAACCTGGGTTCAAAGTCCCAGCTGAGGCATATTCTTTCTTACCTCTGTTTGTATGTGTCCCATAAAATAATACACACCATGCTCCCCTGTGATTATTACAATAAAGAAACTGTTTGTTTATGTCAGTGACCACAGTGAATTTCAGTTTAGAGTAGATTTCCTTTAAATATTTCTAATCCTATATTTGTATCCTGGAAAGCGCGAGGGAAAGATGCTACATCTCATTGCCATAAAGATCTTCATTAACATTTTTGCACTGTATGTACTCACGCTGTCCCTGATTAGATGCACTATCTTGTTTTAAGTGGTGTCATGATTTTTCCCATTGTGATAATGTATTTCTTCAGAGTAGCTAAGTCCAGGGCCCCATATTCAAAGCAGATGTGCAGCGCATCCCAGTAGAAAATGGAGATGTGCCGTGATGATATTCAAATTGCAGGATCACCTGCCACAAGGGAATGGGTCAAGCGTGCACACAAATAGTATGATATGCAAGTCAAGGCTGTGTTCCCATGCATATGCTATGCTGCGGCATACTCAGTGGAAATTACCCCTCGTGGCTCAGAGCAGCGTGGCCCCAGCTAGGCTATGAATAGCTGGCCTAAAGCCAATAGCCACCCACCACACAGGTGAGGCTGCAGAAGTGCACCAGGTGCACAGCAGCTGGCTGCCCTGAGTGAGCTAAAGATACCCAGTTCAATCCACTCCATCCTCAAAGATCTCCACTAGTGTAGGGCCCCCCTGCACCATATCCATAACATAGAGGACTCCTCACACCCACCGCCTTGGTACATAGACAACCCCTCCCCCCATACCCAACCTGTTGTGGAGACTGGCACTGCCCTCCATGCTCTGCCACAGCCAGCTGCTGACTGCACTGGATCTGGGCAGGGCGCTACTCAGAATGACCCAAGTGGACACACCAAACATGGGGCACTACAAAGCTATGGACCCACAGTTTATATAGCTGCGTGCATGTTCCTGACAAACCATAAGAGGGATTGACATACCTCCAATGCATGCCTTGTTGATGCTGTATCTTCTTGCTGTCATACACTCTTCCCCATTCCCCAGTGTAACATGCCACCCTCCAGACTGCTGAAGTATCCTGGGTCCCATGGGATGTGATGTCCTGCAGTGGCATTTTGTAGTGTATGCTCCCGGCTAGTGATAGTGCATTTGAGGTTCCCAATTCTACAAATAAATGGGAGGTCAGCTGTAACATGCCTGTTCGGGACCTGTGTGAATGAGTACAGCATCGGCTTTCACCCACACTGAGTCATGCAATGGCACGGGACTATGGATTACATCTGCGAGTGCCTGAGGTGTCTGAGCCACTGGGCGGTTATTGCCCGCTCACATCTTGTACCTATGCAGGAGACATTTCAAGTGCCCTAATGCTAGTGCTTCACCACCCAAAATATAAGATGCAATTTCTTCTGTGAACTACTCAGGTTAAAATATAGCAATCAGGAGGCATATTCTAGTAAGTACATTGTAAAAATGTATAAACTGGAAAACACATTGAAACTGCCTCTACAGAGATCTGCATTACGTGAAATTCATTAGAAATAATGGGTAAAGGAGGCACTATTCGGTTGAGTGCATGGACAGCTGACTCTACCCAACCCAGTGCCAGCGTGATCTCAGATGTCCCCAGGCAGCCCATTCCTAATAGCAGCTACCACGATCTCTTAGCCACCCAAACCTCCCTGCTGACAAGCTCTATGCCAAAGTGTGGGACTTTCAGGGTATTATTACCTGTGGCAGTGATCGTAGCAACTGTAACTGCTTTTAAAACTGCTTTTGGTACACTGATGGGTCTCTGGCTAAGTGTTGACTCCCCACGGTTGCCTGCACTACCCGGCTGTGATGGACCTAAATCTATTAATCAAGTGATAGTTATAGCAGATAGGGTTGCCTGTCACAACAAAGTAAATCCTGTATTGTCCCTGCTGCAAACAGACACATTAAAAGTGTAAACTGAATAGTATCTGTTAACAGACATCTAGAAATTTAATACTGCTGCCTAGTAATCTTCTCCTGCAATGAACGGCATGTAAACCTAGTCTTGCCAAGATTTATATAAGATTCTAAATTAGTCAGTAGGGCGCTAGCCTACCATAGTGAATTAATTCTGCTTTGTATTTTCTTGCTCCTGTATCCCCCTCCTCACCAATCTCTGTCAGCTCTCTCATTACACCTCCTCCTATCACCTCTCCTCTTTTGACTCCGCTAACTATTTAAACTCACGTTTATTCTTCCCTAGTCAAACCCGGAGGGTTCCTTGCCCAAACAAACTGGCGTTGCAGTTCCCAGTGAGTTGAGGTAATTTTGTAGCTCCACTTGTGAAACTATTTGAAAAGCCATCTGCCTTTGTCTCTCCATTTGAATTTGGTGCCTTTTCCAAAAACCTCCTCATCGTGGCCAAAACACAGACTGAACTGAAGAGGGCGCTATTCAGCTGAGTGCATGGACAGCTAGACTCTGCAACCAGTGCCAACATGGTCTCGAGTGTTCCCAGGCAGCCGTTCTTGACAGCAGCTGCTGCGATCTCTTATTTGTGGCTCCCTGCCGATGAAGTGCTCTGTCCCACAGCTGCTGCACGGTTGCTCCCTCACCCGCCCCCACCACACCCATCCTTGTCCGGGCTTTTTATTATGTAGGGGTGGTCTGCCCGCTTACTACCTACATCTGTGGCTGCACGTGTGATTTTAACTATCTCTCACTTTCTCATTTGCAGCTTATACGTCACTGCCATAGAGGCGTTTAGAAACTTGACACTGTCATACTCTCAGCATCTACCACTTCAAGAAAGCAGGTTTAAAATCAGACATTTCTCACACCTGACTCTCAGTCAGCTGTGGATTAGCACCCTCCATAAGCAACCCGGCTTCACTACTGGCATCCTTCTTTTATAAAAACTGGGTCAATAATCCCAAGGTAACTGCCCTACTAGTACTTCCTATCTCACTCTTGCTCTGTTACTTAGAACCTAGCCATCCACCCTCCTGTGAGGCATCTCTCCTCACCCTACACCTCCGTCATATACCTCCTCAATCCAAATGACCACTTATGACCTTTCCTCTCTTGAGCCATAGCAAAATCACCTACCATGGCTTACACGCTATAACCCCCTATCACGCAACCACATCCTCACCCACATGGCTATCTTATTGTAAACTATAGTATCTCCTCCTACTATCATTAATATTAACAGGTGATGTAGAACTAAACCCCGGACCTACTGATAACATAGACCATCTAGCTACAGCTTGGAAGGACCTAAAGGGACTGCATATTGTACTCCTGATATTAGGAGTCTACCCATAACCCTAACAGAACTAGAGGCCTGGGCCCTCAACACAATCCTGACATCCTATGTCTCTCAAAAGCTAGCTAAAATCCTCCATTCCTTGATCACTTATGCAAGCACCCAACTACAAAATACACGACAGGACAGATCTACATCTAAAATGGGAGAGGGTGTTGCAATCCTCTTCAAAAGCTCACCTAGCCCCTACATCTTAATGCCCCCCTTATCCTGTCACAGTGTAAAGCTATTCATAACACCCCTACAATTAGGCTCTAAAAATTGCATATAGTTTGTGCCTATAATCCCCTAAAGGTACACTGCTTGGACTCAAGAACTGTTATCACAGGTGGACTTGGTCATTGGTCGAAATGAAGTCCTCATTATGGGACCTAAATATCAACTGGAATAGCAAATCAAGCAGTCCTTTCAACTATGGTTCATGGACATAACCTGCACCAGCTAACCTCTGCCTTACAAGGGTTCATGCCCTCCTCGTTCTAGTACCTTAATTGACTGGGCTCTACTGAACCATCCTGATAGCATAGTCTCTTCAGCGTACTCTGCCCAACAATAACTGATCACTCACCAATATATTGCATCTGGCTATCAACAAGACCAGCATCTCCACCGCCAAAACTGATTACCTTCCACAATATGGCTAAGCTAAATCAGGCACATTTTCTGCTTGACCTCTCTGTGATAAGACTGGTCCCTATCTTTGCTGCCCCAGACTCTCAATCAGCCCTTGACTACTTCCTGGTTAAGTTTGGATGCCTCACAGGACACCAGCCCCCGAGTCACCTCACTGCTTATGTGGAACACAGACCAAGTGGCTCAATAAAGTTCTCCTGCTCTCAACTAAGGGCTAGGGATAAAAGCTGGTCGCATTTAAAGGCCTCAGGGACTCCCAGCAGATTTTAACGCTATGGGACCCAGAAATTTTTGTAAGCAGGAATATTAGACTAGTGAAAAGCTCTTTCTGTAAGGATCTACTCACGAAATCTGCAGGTGACCTAAAGAAGTTCTGGTCCGTTATAAAAACTCTTCTTAGTACCAATAAATTACCACTACAAATGACATGGATAAATAACCTACATTGTAATAATCCTGAGACCATAGCCAATGCTCTAAACTGTCACTTCTTGGACCTATCAGTTATTCAGCCCCTTCCCCCCCACCGAGTCCCCTCACAAACAACTCCCTGGACATTCAACCTCCTCCCCTCACCCACAGTTCTGTTTTGGACCATCTCCACAAAGTCTAAAACTGTTACTATCCATCTCTAAGCACCAGCCCCCAGTGCTGACGGGCTGGAAATAAATGCACTACCTACCGTAATTCTTGATCTTCTCTTGTAGCTTCACCATTCATTACTTCCTGGGTGTAACCGGACGCACACGCCCACGAAACTTTTTTTTTTTTTTTTTTTTAAAGCTAGCTCTAACAGGCGCCCTCGAGACCGACGCCTATGCCGCATGCGCGAGGCGCGTTAGTAGCTAATACCTTCCTCCAACTCAGTTCTGTGAGCCGGAGAGGCAAAAAATTATATTGTGGAAAAAGAAAGCGAGGCAAGATAGCCAAGGATAGCAAAGGAAGGAAAAATAAACTGAAAAGGAATAAGCCGATGGAGAATAGACAGAGGAGAAGTATTCCTGCCTAAGGGATCGTGGGGCCTCCTTACGAGGGGACTCTAGGAGGAACAGATAGAGAAAAGGGAAGGAGAAAGAAGAAATAAGAGAGAAAAGAAGAAAAATGGGATGTTGAGGAGACAATAATGCCCAACGAGCATAGTTAGCTGAGAGGCTTAAGGCTCGACTTAACAAGGGAGCAAGAATCCCATTGGTAGTGCTGAAGAGAAGGTTCACGAACCGCTAGACAGACTAAGGAGGGCATAGTCTTTGACCTCAACATGCCATGGTCCTTAATCCTAGCTGAGGCCCCTGGCCTGATTGAGCAGGCCTTAGTTCTGGAAGGCGCCGGCTAGGAAAGGTTGATTCCCAGGCAGCATGTAAGAGCTGCTCAAAGGGTATAGAAAGAAACTTAGCCTTTCAAAGGCGGTTTGTAAGAAATATAACGGAACTCAATCGGACTTGCTATGTCAAGGCAGGTGAGAGACTTGAAACTGGAAGATCCGGCCATGGTTGGCACTGCTTTTCCTGCAGCACTGTTCATGAAGGACCCTTGAAAAAGGGGTCAAGACAGAGCATGACTCACAGGCTTATGAGGAAAAACATGACCTGAGAAGCAAGGGATTGCCTTCAAAGCAGTCGGAGAGAGTTCCCTCAGTTTAAGAGAGAGATTGTATAACCGTACCCGTTCCTCTTACTCTGCAAAAAGGGGTTGATTTCTGGGGCTTAGTAATTGATTAGCAGAATATTCCGGGACCAACACTGCACAGAGTCAGGCAAAGTCCCTAAGGTGCCTCGCCTGAAAACATGGCGGTGAGATAGTGTGCAACTTGCTCACGACCCAACACTCCTGCAACAAAAGCCCATGAATCTTAGGTAAATAATTTCTTGGAACCTATAAGAAAAAAGGCAAGGATAGAGATTTTTTTTTTTATTTTTTTGCATAAGGGTCAGTAAGAGGAGGAGCGAGACGGGAGGAGGCATACAGAAGGAGGCCACTGAGGGGAAGGTGGGAGGGGTCAGTAATGAATGGTGAAGATACAGAAGAAGATCAAGAATTACGAGTGGAGTACGTAATTTTCATATCTTCCTTGTCAATCTTCACCATTCATTTTCTCTGAGTGATACCAAGCCCTCTTCCCCAGAAGGGAAGAGTAAAACCCTGAGGAACAAGACCCCCAGCCTCTGTTGGTGAGAAACAGAAGGAAGACCCTGGCTAATTCACAGAAAGCCTAAGTGGGAGAAGAGCTGGAGGTGCCTCCCGAGGACGTGGAGACGGAGTAGCCCCTGCAAAAGTCTCCTAGCTCTGGAGGAAAAGAGACGGGTCCCCCGGGAGGCGGAGCGCATCACCCTACGCCGGGCCAGGGGTGACAACCTTGAAAGACGAAGCCATGCCGTCCGCCTAATGCAGATCGCTGTCCCCGCAAGCCTGGAAGCCACCTCATTGGCGTCATAAGATGCCCTTGCCTGGTGTCTTGCCAGCTCCAGGCCTATAGCGGAGAGGGCAACAGCTTGTCTGGTTTGCTCCGTATCAGGCATCGATGCTAGAAGTTGAGAGAGCATCGACCACAGGTGCCGATTGTAGGCAGCGTGGTGAGCCTGATGTGATGCAATACGGCCGCCGCAGAAGAGAGAACACTCTTAGCTAGCGGTCGAACTGAAGAGAGTCCGGATCCGGTGGGCGGTCGTGCGCCAGGCAGCGGCGCCGGAGGAGTGTCAAGGTAGACCAAGCCAGAAGGGGGTTGGGAGAGTACCTAGAGACTCCGAGGGGGCACAATACCTACGCTGACAGTCAGCCGGGGCTGGAGAAGAAGCGGCTGGCGACTGCCAGGATCGGATAGACGCCTCCTGGAAGGGGATAGGCCAGGAAGGTACCACCAAGTGTTGGGCACTGAATTCCCCAAGGAATTCGCGCGTCTCCGTTCGGTATTGTCTCTCATGTAAGAGAAATCAAGGTCCCTCACCATCCTCGAAAGGAATCGCTGATATTCAGTGAAATCAGCATCGAGGAGAGATGAGCAGGGGTTCCTCTCCCTCAGAGGAGGAGGCGAGGATGATGGAGACTGGAATGTCAGAGGACTCCTCTGCGGCGGTGGGGAGAGTCGAAAGACCGCTCATGCATACATCTAACAGTATGAGGGAAGGCCGCTGCAGAACCTCTGAACTGCTCCCAGGATAACGGACCCGTAGGACCGACATGGCCGGGGAGCGGGGTGGTGGAGGCAGAGAGATGGGAGAGGGCACCTCGAGGAGGCAACTGATCTCTGCCAGGGCTCTGGAATCCGAGAAGGAGCCCGAGCTGGCGGGGTCCCGGACAACAAACCAGGCCGCAGATCGGAACCCTGAGGAAGAGGGCCTGGAAGAGCCCAGGGGGAGAACCTCCCCTGTGACAAAGTCGGGACTGCATGGATCCAGAAGGGCAGCCCACAACACCGCCACCGGAGGGCACCCTAGAGCCCCGGAGGGAAGGGCGGGGTTCAGCACTACGGCTCCTGGCCACCCCCCCTGAGGTGGCCAGAGAAGACCGAGGTCCTGTCCCCCTGCCCCTCAACCCCTCGGACTCCGAGAGAGCCCTCCTCCTCGACCGCAGCGTTCCCACCCCCCCAGAGGGAGCAACAGCACCGGGAGGGCTGCTGTCACGGTCCCAGGAGGAGCCTCCCATGTCCCCCTCCCCCTGGGACTCAAGGCCACCTCCAGCCAGAGAGCCCTCAGGGGAGGACGGAAGGGGGGACAGAGGGAGGGGCCCGCTGCGCCGCCTGGTACCTCGTGCCACAGGAGACCCAGACCCTGAAGAGTGGGGGTGCCAGGATGGGTCCACGTCTGAATCGTCAGCCTCCGAGGAGGACGAGACCAGCAGGACCTCAATACTGGCTACCCCGGGGGTCCCCGAGGCAACGGCGTGCGGACGGCACCGGTACCAGAGGCAGCGCCGCCTGACCCCCGAACATCAGCAACAGCCAGGCCCGGTCCCAGCTCCCCCGCGGCACCAGTGGGGCCAATGGCACCGCTCCCGGCGTCGGAAACCGAGCCGGCACCGTGAGGAGGAGAAACCAGGCCCACGGTGCCGCCAACAGCGCCGGGGGCCAAAGCGGTCCTGATCACCGGTGCCGCGAACAGCATTGGGATCCAAAATGGCACCACGAACGGCGCCGTCTCGATCACGGCACTGCAGCGGCGCGGGATCCCAAGCGGCATCGCGACAGCGCCGCCCAATCACTGGCACCGCGAACGCGCCGGGATCTGAAACGGCCCGAAGGTGGCATCGAGGGTCGCCGGTGTCCGCCCAGAAATCATGGGCCTTGACACTGGGGAGCCTGCACCTCCGAGGTGACTGCCAAGAGCAGTGTTGAAGTCAGCGGCGGGAGGACCGCTATGCTCCCCGACACCGTGGAAGGGCTTCCTCTTGGCAAGATAAGATGAGGAAGCCCCTCCTCCAGCGGACCATATAGGCCGGGAGGGACCTGGGGAAGGGCCTAAAGACCTTACCTGGGAGTCCCGTGACCACGCCCGTCCCGAAGTCGGCGGGGCCTTGCGAGCTTGAACGCGGACTTCGAGGACGCCGACGGTCCATGGAGAAGCAGGCGCCGCATCTAATCCATGTCATGGTTGGGTCCCAGGCATCAAGACACACGTCATGCCGGTCCGAGATGGAGAAATGCCGCCACAGGAGCACCGACACATTGGGCGCAGCCAGTCTTAGAAAAATGCTTCGCTCCAGAACCGGACATAAAGCGAAACAATTAAGGTAAAAAACAGTAGGAAAACACCCGACGCCGTACAGATAGAAAAAAGAACAGTCTTACCGTGGTATGGCGTCGAGTGCGAACGAAAGAGGAGTCGGCCGAAACTATTGCGCACTTATCAACGAACTTCTCCGCATAGCAGGTGCTGCCTCGATGGCAGGAGAAACAGAACTGAGTTGGAGGAGGAGTCGGTAGCTACTAACGGCCGCCCCTCGCGCATGACGCAAGGCGTCGGTCTCGAGGGCGGCGCCGTTAGAGCTAGCTTTAAAAAAAAAAAAAAAAGCTCGCGTGGCGGGTGCGCGCCTCCGGCTTACACCCAGGAAGTAATGAATGGTGAAGATTGACAAGGGAAGATCCTAAGCTCCTGAAAATTGCAGCTCCCCTTATTGCCTCCCCATAACTAAAATCTTTAATCTATCGATATGTCATGACACTGTTCCTAATATCTGGAAGATAGGCAGAATAACCCCCATCCTTAAGAAAGGGGATCCTAAAGAAATGTCAAATTATCGACCTATTACCATTCTTTCTGTCCTTGGCAAAATCCTTGAAAAACTAGTGGCAACCCAAACTTCAGACTATCTACAGAAGTATAACCTCCTGTCAATCTCCCAACATGGTTTCCATAAAGGCCATACATACACTACTACAGCTATACTAAAACTCACAAATGACATCTCACGGTTGCTATGGAAGCTGGCCTTCTGACAGGAACCATATTCATTGACCTCATAGAGGCATTTGACTTGGTCAATCACTCCCTTCTCCTTCCCAAACTTTCTTCGCTTGGTTTCTCTGTCGACGCAGTTTACTGGTTCAACAACTACTTAACCAACCAAATGCAGGCGGTAGTCTTTAACTCAGCCATATCTCATCTTTCCCCTGTGCAGATGGGAGTTCCTCAGAGCTCTGTACTAGGCCTGTTACTTTTCTCCATTTTTATAAATCACCTTCCTTCTGTGGTTCCTGACTACTCATCCTTACTTGACGGGATGATCTTGTCATCTACATAGTGGAAGAAATCTCATGGATATAACTCACTCCCTAAGGAAGACTTCCGCTGTATTCAAACCAGTTTAAGTGATAACTATCTGGTACTATGAGCGAAACACACTCCATGCTTTTTGGCTCTCTTGTAGCGGAACTAAATCAGCTCGTAATTCCTTTCAAATTTCGTATGCGAATGGCTCCACGGTAGTAAGTACCAGCTTCTTCAAATATTTGGGCATCCTCCTTGATGAATCCCTGAACTTTGACCTTCATTACTTCTACCTGTAAATCAATCAATGCAAAAGTGGAGGAGCCTATCGTACAAGTTATGCCCTACGCCATCCACCAGGCGGTCTGGCACAAGATTTCTACTTCCAGCTCTGACTTATTGCTCAGTCACATACCTGGAGCTTCAAAACCTCACTCCTCAGATGGGACACTACCTACAATAACATCTGCCGCTATGCCTCTGGGGTGCCATGGTTGAAACATCACTGTCAGCTTTATGTGACCTAAAATAACTAGTCCCTCTGCCCACGACATCTAGCTTGGCTCTCTACTACATGGTATACACACTGCTCAGGTCTACCTAGATCTCTCTCCTCACTTCTGTCTCCCAAACCTCCAACTATGGTCTCCAATCAAATGATGATACCCTCTTTTCATCCCCAGATTCAAAACCTCTATGTTTATGCTTTCTCCTACCTGGCACCTAGTACTGGGCAGCTATCCCACAATCTATTCACGACGCCCCCACCCATGCCCGCACTTCAAGAAACTCCACTGCGACATCTACTGGCTTCTAACCCCTGTACATGCTTCCAGCCACCATAGCCCACTCCACTCATCTCTACCTTCTACCCTTCTTGCCTTCCCTCTCTTACCCTCTCCCCCTGTCTTCTACCTCATCTTTCCTCTCTTAAAACCTCCGTTCACTTGATGGCACTTACTGTGACTTTGAACCTGTTAGATGCTAACGTTGTATATATGTTCTGGGTAGCTGTACTGTTCTAGCTGCAACTGGCTGTATTTGTTGAATGCTTTAAAACAATATACTTGTCAAATACTGTTAAATGTTGCTTTTGTCCTATTGTCTACCTCTCCCTTGTGCTGCATTACATTGTACTGCCTCATGTATTTTCACTTGTATACTCCCGGGTCATGCCTGAAGAAAAAATTACTCACCTTAGTAATTGCTTTTCTTCTCATGGAGTCTTGCTGTATTAGGACTATAGCAGTCAGCCTCAGCCTCTGAACTGCCCCGGAGAGGAAAGGGTTAACTCCAGAGAAGTCTGGAGTTCCAGCAGCGCGAGGGCGCTGTTCAAAGCTCTATCTGTGCAGTTTGAAGTCAAACTGCCAGATTCTTTACGAAGCTAAACTAATATAGCAAGTCTGTGTGGAAAAACCCTACACTAGCCATTGGCTACCTACAGTAGTAGAACCACAAAAACACAAACAATCACAGAATAGCAACAAAATTATTAAATATTGTTAGCATTACTGAAAAGAAGCATTACAGACCCCTCTCCCAAAAAGACTCAAGTCTAGGGAGGGGCCACCTACCACTCAACTAACAACAGAATTACCTAGTTCCTAAACCCAATAAGCAAGAAAAAGGCATGACACAGTGCTTGCACTAATTTGCCAACCCCATACCCAAGTAGGAGTTCTGAGGAGGGGTGGGAGGGAGGGTTGTCCTAATATAGCAAGACTCCATGAGAAGAAAAGCAATTACTAAGGTGAGTAATTTTTCTTCAAACACCATGAAGTCTTGCTATATTAGACATAGCAGATTACACAGCAGTACCTCCATGGAGGAGGGTCAGAACCTACTTAGGAAATAGGCTCTGAAGCACAGCTGTGCCAAAACGAGCATCTCTCCTGGACTGAACATCCAGGAGTAATGTTTGGTAAAGGTGTGAACTGTTTTCAGGTAGCAGCTTGACAGATCTCCAAATGGAATATCTCTAGCAGCCGCTAGAGATGCAGCTGTACCCTGGTGGAATGAGCCCTCAATCCTGAGGGGGTTCTCTACCAGTTTTTGTAACAGAATTGGATACAAGAGACAATCCACCTTGCAATTGTCCTCTTAGTGGCAGGTCTCCCTTGCCAACTTCCCCATAGGTAAGAAGCTGGAGGATTCAAACCTATGACCCTTGGTGCGTTCAAATAGTAGCTTAGGGCTCTTTTGACGTCCAGACTGTGCAATCTCCTCTCCCTGAAGAGGAATGCTCAGTGAAAAATACTGGGAGAGATGGATTGGTTGAGATGAAAATCTGAAACCACCTTTGGTAAAAACTTCTATTAGTCCTAAGGACTACCTTATCCCTGTGAAAAGAAATAAAATCTTCTTCCACTGACAAGGCTTGCATCTCACTTATACGTCTAGCAGAAGTGATAGCCACTAGAAAACAGTCTTCCAAGTTAAAAACTTGAGGTCTGCCAGAGACAGGGGCTCAAGGGGGTTGCATTAGCTGAGCAATGCAAACATTCAGGTCCCAAGCAGGAGCTGGTTCCGAAAAGGAGGTTGTGTGAAGTAACCCTTAAAAACTTAGAAATTACAGGGTGAGAAGAGATGGAAGCAGGCTTACCTGCTGACACAAAAGCAGAGACAGCTGCCAGATGAACCTTAAGGTAGCTGGCCTAAGGCCTAGAGAATTTAAGTGGACCAGATAGTCCAATAAAACAGTCAAATCAGCAGATTCTGGGAGATTTGCTTCTCAGAGCACCAGATGGAAAACCTCTTCCACTTAGAATTATAGGTGGCCCTAGTGGAAGGCTCCTGAAGCCTTCAAAATATCCAAGACACCTTGAGAGAGGTGTAATCAGCAATTCTAGCTCCTCAAGAACCAAGCCTTGAGGTGGAGGGAACTGAGGTCGGATACCACACTCTCCCTGTGCACAGGTCAACAGGTCGTGGGTCCTGGGCAAGCTCAGGGAGGGTGGACAATCAGGGACAGAAGAGAGGGTACCAGGGCTGTCTGGCCCAATCTGGAGCAATCAGAATCACTTTGCAGGGCTGAGTTCTGATCTCACTAGTACCCTGAAAGGAGAGGAAGGGGGGAAGGCATATAGGAATTTCCCTCCAATCCAACTGAAAGGCGTCCAGTGGGACTGATCCCAAGCACTGGAGGCCTGCAACAAAACAGAGGAAGTTGGTGGTTGTCTGGGGCTGCGAAAAGATCTATCTGAGGGTGCCCCATCTGGCAAAGACTGACCCCAGCACTAGAGGATTCAGAGCCCATTCGTGATGGCCCTGAGAAATCCTGCTGAGGGCATCCGCCAGGACATTGTCCTTCCCTGGAAGGTGAACTGCTATCAGGGAGGTGTTCAGGAGTAAGCCAGAGACCACAACTTCATTGCTTCGGTGCAAAGGCAGAAGACCGAGTGCCCCTTGCTTGTTGATGTACCACATTGTTGTGGTATTGTCTGTCCTGACTTGAACTACCTTGTTCTGGACAGAAGCTGAAAAGGCCTGGAGAGCTAAGAGGACAGCTCTGAGTTCCAGAAGATTGATGTGGAGCAGAGATTCCTGAGGAGACCACACTCCCTGAGTGGAAAGGTCGCCCAAGTGAGCCCCCATCCTAGGAGGGAGGCATCCGTGGTGAGGTGAGGGAGTGAGGAATGGGTAAGAAGGGGACCCCTTGAGTTAGATTGCTCTGGTCCTGCCACCACTGAAGGGCCAGGATCAGAGACTTGTCACTGGGACTAATTTGGTGAGGGGTCCTTCCTTTGGGACCAATAGATCTCAAGTGGAATCTGGATGTCTCTCATCTGGAATCTTGCTCCCTGCACGACAGCTGTGGAAGCAGCCATGTGTCCTAGGAGTTGCAGGAAGTGCCTTGCTGGTCGAGAGACCCGCAGGGTGAGGAGGATGCCAGGGCAATGAGTCTGTCCACTCTCTCGGAGGGGAGAAATGCCCTGGCAGACTTTGTGTTCAACTCTGCACCTATGAAAGTTAGTACCTGAACTGGTTCGAGAACTGACTTTGGAAGATTCAACAGGAATCCCAGAGGAGTGAGAAGCTGCTGGGTGACCAACAAGTGAGATTTTACGCTGATCTGGAGACTGACCCACTATGAGCCAGTCGTCCAGGTAGGAAAAACAGCCACCTTGCCTTCTCAGATGAGCCACTATCACAGCCAGACATTTTGTGAAAACCCTTGGGGCAGAGGTAGGCCGAAGGGCATTGCTCTGAACTGATAGTGGCCAGAAGGTAGTTCGAACCTGAGGTACTTTCTGTGAGAAGGCCTGATCAAGAAATGAAAATAGGCGTCCTTGAGGTCCAAGGAAGCTAGCCAGTCCCTGGTCTCAGGGAGGCAAAATCATTGCCAGAGTTAACATTTTGAACTTTGGTTTCAGAAGATGCTTGTTCAGGAACCTTAAATCTAAGATGGGCCCATTCTCCTGTCTTTTGGGGTAAGGAAATACCTTGAATAAAGACCCTTGCCCTGATGGCAAGGGGAACCCTCTCTACTGCTTTGCATCCCAGCAGAGAAGAAACCTCTGTTTCCAAAGCAAGGGCTTCTGAAGGATTGCAGGTGGGAAATGTCTGGCCCTCATCTTTGGGAACTGTTTGAAACTGAGGACCAGACCTAGCTTACCACCTCCAGAACCCACTTGTCCGAAGTTAGGGACAACCAGTTCTGGCTGAAATAAACCAACCTGCCCCCACCGGTACAGGAGAATCGGCCCTGGGCACCCCATCAGGGTGCCTGCTTGGCAGCTGTTTTTGGCTGGGAAGAGGGACGGTCTGCCTGAGCCCGTCTGCCCTGCCTCTGAAGAAACCCTCTGAACAAAGGCTGAAGAGGCTTGAGCTTGATAAAAGGCCTGTGGTAAGGCCTGCCCCTACCCTGGGGCATGCCTTTGTGGGTGGCATGCCTCTCCTTAGCTTGGGCACTTTTGTAGGTAGTTCTGTATTCATCCATTTTTTCATGTAATTTTCTGTCTGATCACCAAACAGAGAGTTACCTACTACAGGAAATCCATAGCCTTTGCCTGAGTATCTTGGGACAGATTAGTGCATCTGAGCCATGCCAACCTACGGAGAGCTACAGAAGTGGCCATGACCCTAGAAGAAACATCATTAACATCAACAGCAGTATGAAATTGAACTTTAGAGGCCTCAATGCCATCAGCAGCCACCTGTTCCAACTCACTAGCCAGCTGACCCTGGGCCTGCTTGGCTAACTGCAAAATAGTGTCCCATCTAGACTTCTGATATCTAGCCACATAAGCCATATAATTAGCCTGCCTGAGTCCCAAAGAAGCTGCCATATATTGTTTTTTTGCCATGGCATCAATCTTCCTGGAATCTCTTATCAGGAGGATGTGATGCCAGGGAATATTAGCCTTGTCACAGGCTGCAGCTTGAACAACACCTACATGACTACACTGCTCAGTGAGGAAGTCTGTATCAGGGCCTGATAAAGTATACCTTCTGTCCATTTTTTATCTACAGGAGGGACAGAATGAGGATTTTTAAAATCTTTGTTGTTTGCTTCCTAAATGACTTATGCAAAGGAATAGACAACCTTCTAGACTCTGGAATATCCATCATTTCAACATAATCAGGCTCCTCTTGCTCATCCACAGCCTCCTCTAAAGGAAGCTGGAGGGTTTCTGCCACCTTTTATAAAACACAAAATGAGAAGGGACTCAGACAACAAGGGGAGACTCTAAGGGTCTTCTGGAGAAATGCCGGTTCAATGGGCACGTCCAGACCTTCCCAGTCACAAATACACTGATCAAATTCCTCCTCCCCTCCTGTGGTTCATAAAACTCCTCAACATCATAATCCTGAACCACTGGACCTGGGCGAGCCACCCTTTGCCACTTGTGGAGGGCTCTCCAAGTCCCTGAGACAAAGACTGAACAATCTGTATGGCTTTTGCTATTTCTGCAGCAGTTGGAGAAACAATTTGGACTCCAGACCTGCTGATTTCTTTGTCTTTTTGCTGGTGCTGGTTCCTCTGAACCAGCCTTTCTCTGCCGAGGAAGTAATGCCCTGGTCAGAGGGCACTCCCTCTGGTCCAGTGGGTACTGGACCGGGCTGGCCATCCGGGTCAGCGGACTTTTTGGCCTCTCGTTCCCTGAGCCGGCCCAATCTCTTTCTCCAGGGTGGCTGCAGGGAAATTTTTACACATCTGGCAGTCTGAAAGGAGGTGGTCAGCCCCCAGACAATAAACACAAGTGGTGTGTGGGTCAGCCTTGGCAAAGGCTTCCCCACAAACATCACAGTGTTGAAACCCAGTGGGCCCGGTTTTTCTTTTGGGTTTCTCAGACATAGTGCCAGCCTAACCAAAACTTGCCCTTTTCTTCAGGCAGTGCCAGAGCAAGACACCCTTATCGGTTCCTAACCGTGTCACGGTATTGGAAAAACCTATAAAAACAGGGTTTTTAGAACCGATAAGAACCGGGTACCTCACGTCTAAAATTCATCAAAATAAAAAACGATCGGTTCAGACTGAACCGATAATTATTCCACACAGACTTAATTTTAGTTTACTTACGGTTACCAGATAGAGCTTGACGAAACGCGGTAATTTTGAGACTTTTGCGGTTCGAACTGAAGGAACCGACAAACCGCGAGTGAACCGAGCTGAAGGAGCTGATCTCCGGGCGACTGTTCAGTGAGCGGAGTAAAGAATCTGGCAGTTTGACTTTGAAACTGCACAGATGAAACTTTGAACAGCGCCCTCGGCTGTGGAACTCGACTTCTCTGGAGTTAACCCTTCCTCTCCGGGGCAGTTCAGAGGCTGAGGCTGACTGCTATAGTCTAATCACAGCAAGACTTCACGGTGTTTGAAAATAGGCATCTCTATGTCTAGTACACCCACCGGTTACAAAGCAAATAAAAAAGCATCCCAAAGCTCTCACAGCCATATTAGCTCTGACCGAAATTTGTTTGTAAGGGTACTAAAAATACCTTATTATTTGTAAATAACTAAGAATTTTTAGAAGACAAGGAACAATATTCAATATTTTACTGGAATGATCATTTTCAGTATATTGTTTGTTTACTGATCTGTGGGTTTAACCAAACTATTAATTTGAGGTTTCAAAACTGGAAAGTAGTTGAGCCAAATGATCAGATAAAACATACTGACTCGAGGTCAGTAAAACAAAAACCAACACAATTGGAAAACTATCTCACTCTCCCATTTCTCAGAATATAAAAGACTGCTAACAATGACCAAAATGGACCTCTTACCTACAATTGAGTGGAAGGTCCAGGCTTAAAGAAAGGAAAAGAATACTTTAATAACATCCCCATATAAGAGGACGTAGAAACTCAACAACATATTACATGCAAGCCCTATCTATACAAAATGGAGGAAAGTATGAAAAATATATTATTATATACACATGGGCCCTACGTATGAAGGTGTGGGGAAGATGCCACCATGTAATACTGGGCGCGTAGCCACTCTACACCTGCCCAAGCTCACTTGCCTGTGCGGCATTCCCCATTGCACCTATGCTCACTATATACAGATCCCTGGCACAGTGTGGACCCATAATGGGAGACAGACCGGGAAAGTGTAGGGGATACGCGCACTCACAGGATGCATGACCATCTCGAGATTGTCAGGCGCAGGTGTGACCTCACCACATTGGGGCAGCTGCAGGCAGGGGCCGTTACACAGCCTCTGAGGTTACAGCTGTAGGCTGCAGTGGAGGTGGGGTCATGCACCCCAACCAGAAGCTCAGCATGGAGCACACCAGATGGCCTGTGGGTGGTCGTCGGACTTGACCCTACTGCGTAGCGCTTTATTCACAGCATCCATCCTAGTGCCTACTGAAGAGTGATCACTGTGGGATCTGGGTCAGACAGCTGGTGTCCACCACCCCAGATCCACAATGACTGCCCATAGGCCTGCACAGGGGTCACATCGGAGTCAACGGAGGCCATTATTCATGCATATGGCCCTAGATCCCATGAGTGATAGCTACGTAGTAAAGTATGCTTTAGATATTACCCACTGTTACATAGGGGACAATATTTGGAAGATGCACTATACATGTTGCCACCTTTGATGCAAATAAAGCCATAAAGTAGCACAATTCTATAAGGAGGTAAGAAGACATAGGAAAAGCATTAAATACTTGAAATATACATTATATTTCATGAAAAGTTAGGTTGCTGTGAAAGTCTCAAAAACAACGAGAAGGCAACAGAGACTTCATAAATACATAATTAAACAGTAATATTTTTCTTGTCTCAAATACTGAAATAAATACTTTAATACAGGGCTCATTGTAACATCATTTGAAAAATTATAATGAAAATCCAGCCCAAGTATAGATATGTTGGTTATTTAAAATTGTAAACAAACAAATGATCTGCATTAATTAAGAAAGTATTAATAAGACGCATGAATCTTAACAAGTTACCATTCAAATAAATAAATAAAGCTGCCCTAATAGGGTTTAATGTATAGAAATCTATCAAAATGAAATAAAGTACAGTTTAAGTGTTTAATGACATTATCAAGTGAACAAATAAACCTGAAACAGAAAATTGGGAAAGTTTAAAATTGATTTAAATACAAACTGTGTTTGCTTCAATTTACATCATACTGCATTTTAGTATAAATTACTTGCTTATAGGATACTGTACCCTCTATCTGACATCTGTTATACCATCTTCTCTATGCAACTGTCAGCACTGGTACATATCTTCACATGTTATTCTCCTATATTATTTACCATCACTGACACTGAGCAGTACATTATGGTCCTATTTTATGGTTCTTGTAATGTGATTAGAAATATTTTAAAATGCACTGTTAAGGACTTGCTACCTCTGAGAGAAGGTTGTGGTTTTAACCTGATAAGTTACTAAAACAGACAGATGTGAAGAAAAGGAAGGTTCATATGAAGTGAGGTTGAGTTTAACATGGTTTTACTATCAGAGGATCAGAGCAATGTAAATGAAACAGACCATGCAACTAAACCTCTATCCATTTGACTAGTGCGGGTCTACATGGTTGCCAATAATTTTTACTTGGATAAAAACCCCATGTATCTCCTCATTGTTTCAGATGGCCAGTTATAACCAAAAACAACAAGAGCTGCTCCAGGCACTGACATGCAGGTGGGACCCCACAAAACAGTCAGTGTGGTTGTTTCACCCCATTGTTGGGGTTTGATCTAGTGTCCGGCTTGATCAGGTGTAGATTCAAAAATACTCTTCAAGTGTTTGAATTTGTCTCCATATGTATTGATGACTGTATCGTTAATGTGCCACATTATTAAAATCAATATCCTCATTTTCCTACATGCAGGTATCATTACCCATCAGTGACAAGGGTATATAGTGTCTGCATGCAGGTGCTGGGTTATACCAACTCCCAAAGTGACTCCTCTCCTTCCCAATCTCCAGCTCTGCTTTCCTGGACATCACTGCAGGCTGAGGAAAGAGGACTTGAACAAAATAATAAATTAATAATGGAAAGCCAAACAGATATCCATCACTGATTACTTTAAGGTGATGATAAATACAAATAAATAAATTAGTTTTATTAGTCATACTGTGTTTTTTTAATATTGCAAACCGACACAAATAAATTGAATAGTTAATGCGAAATGTAATCAGTATTGATTGTCATATTTTACAATGTAACACATCTCTATTATCTCCCTCTATTGTTCAAAACAGTGTGCCAAATTGGATAACAGGTGCAAAATAAATTCAAACGCATTAAAACAATTAATTAATTTAAAAATCTGTTCAAAATGCTACACAGCACTCAACATTTTTGTTCTTCTGTGACAAATAACATTCATAGACTCAGTAAACATTTGTCATCGTTTAACTATTGGGGGAAATGTAAATGAAAACTTTCTGTCTGTGACATGATTGCTTACTTCAAACAAAGGAAAATTAAATACTATATTATAATGAAGAAAAGTTTAACAACCAATGAAAATGTACCACCAGGCATCAAGCATCACAAGCCCAAAACATATACACAATTGAACTTTAACAGTAACAAATAAATATTATACTTCTATTGTCATTTAGTGGTGACATTGAATCTGGTGTAGGCCCCAAATAGGAATATTATCATTGATTATGACAAGGTGTGAAGTCTAGCACATAATCTTGATCGTTTAGGGTATGGTCGAAAAGAAAATGTAGATTTCACAGGGTTAACTGAAAACTGGCTTCATTCAAAATTGATCATTCAGTTTCAAGGTTGCAATATTAGGCACAATATGGGGAAAAAAAAGGAGGTAGGTTTTGCTACATTAAATAATTCCGGTCACTTTACAGTGTGTTCTCTCATTGACCGAATTGGTTGTTTGATGATACACTAACATTATAGTCCTCCATAAATTTAGCTGTTGATGCGATTAGCCACACCCAAGCAAAGACACAATGTTTAATCAGTTGACTAGTAATTTACCAAATCAGTCAATGACAACAAAATTAATTTGTGGGTGACAATACAACTGAGAATGGAATGAGAAAACTGCAAGATTCTGGTATACGGGTTGACTCAATAATAAATCCACCACAAAAGCTAAAACTATGAAGGAAGGCTGTGGTTTCATTTGTGTTCCCATGAACATGGTTATCTGGGAAACAATTTTCATCAAACAGGAGTGACCACTATAAATGGGAAATGTATTGCTGAAATACAAACAATACCCCAAACCCCTCCAGGTTTGAAATTTGACATGAAAAAAACTAACTTAGGGCAGTTAGGTTGAGCTTGCTGGCAGTAGGTGGCATGATTTAAAATGTGTCCTAATGTGGACTTGTATACAAAGTTACTCGGACAGCCTTATTATATATGAAACAGAAGTTTGAAAAGTTATGACACTTGCCTTGGATTTCAGACGAATAAAAAAATATGAGTAGAAGAACAGGTTGTGTGGAAAAGCTAGATTAAATAACAAAATGATTAGGAGGCAATAAAATTGAGAATTCAGTGTAATAATATTGTTGGAGCTGAGAAAGCCAAATACTATAAATCAAAAGTAGCACAGCTAATGATCCTGAAAAATACTTGAATTTTATTGAACTTCCAAATTCAGACACAAAAAACAACAAAGTTAATGACAGTGGGACAACAACAGGAACACTACTAAGTAATGACAATGTTAACTACTGGATCTGCACCGGGGGCATGGGAACTAAAGCTACAGTATTGCAGTGGATTCTTCAACTGGTGTGGGTAACAGGCAGGTGGACGAATAGAACACTCCTCCATTTCCCATTGAGTTACTGAGATAAATTTCCAAGAAGTTATAAAGAATTTATACATTGAAAATACATGGCTAAAGATTGGATGGTACTGAAACAACATTTTGACTACCAAACTATACAACCTTTCCAAGTCCTTCTCATCCTTTCACCCCACCTTGTATATCAACCATTTGCAGATCAACATAATCTGCAAAGAACATACTTTCCTTCAATTCTCTGCAATGTCACTTAGAGAGACATTAAAGAGGACAGGTCCCAAGACCAAACCATGTGGTACCTGCTAATAACTCCCTTTCTTAAGTTGATTCTGTTTACCCACCCTCTCGTTCTGATGTCCAGACAATTTTTACCCCAGACCAAACCCTCCAAGGCTGTCTAACTTGTATATTAATCTTTGTGTGTGGGACTGTATAAAATGCAACGCTAAAATTAAATCAAACATGTCAAAGCCTACCTGGTCTACTACTTTGGGCACACAGTCAAGAAATCAATCAGATTCATCTATATGACCCCACTGTGAATCCATGCTGCCTTGGTCTGTGCCCCACTGGCCTCTAGGTACTCAACAAATTTTCCTTCAAGTGATTCTTTCATTTTCCTGAGGTCAAACTAAGGTTATAGTTCCGCCCTCTGCCTACCCCCCCTTTTTGTGAGTGGAATCACATCCCTCTCAATCCTCAGGTACCATCCTCCCAGGATTTGTTAAAAGGGCAGTCAGTGGTGTCAGTAGTTCTAACCTTAGTTCACATTCTGGGTGAATCATAGGCCCCATTGCTTTGTCCACTTCAGTTTAAAGAGTTCTTTCAAGACACTGCTTCTGTGAATGGACTGGCTATCTACCCCTATCTAGAGTGTTCTCTTGTTTGGTTCAAGTACCTCCTCCTCCTCTTTTGAATACTGAGCAAGTATTCATTCAATACCTAACTTTTCTGTCACCCTCTGCCCACATTCCTTCCCCTTTTTTAAGCCTCAGTGTCCCTCCTTGGTCTTTCTTATTCCCTAATGTACCTATAAAGGTTTATCCCCTTCTTAACAGTTGGCTATCTTTCCTCAGTTTGGGCCTTTGCTATTCTGACTCTCTTCCTCTTCTTCTGCTTTAACTGATATAGTTCTCTGTCCTGGTCCTTCTGAGTTTCCTTATATTTCTGAATATTGTCTCTTGACCTTCTCTGCCATTTCTTTTGAGAACCATAGTCGAATTTCCTTCATTTGTTTTGTTGGTAGCACTGCAAAAAGGCTCATGCCTCTATGATTACAGTTCAGATTTTTCCCATTGTTCCTCCACCCCTCCTTCATGCCTGTTTGCTATGCATTTCTGAGCCTCATTTTGCCAAAAATCGCTAAGTCAGCACTCTTGCTTTTGTAGCTTGACTCTAAGCTGTTTATTGTGAACCACACTGTTTTGGTGGTCGCTTGTTCAGATGCTTCCTACTTCTAAATAGCAGAATCTCTGCATCCCATTTGAGAGTTCCAGGTCTAGTTCCTCCCTCTGGTGGGTTCCAACACTAGCTGTCTAAGCATGCTCCTTGTGGGGCATTGATAAGCCCTGCTCTTGGATATGGCTGCAATAGCTACTCCAGTTAAAATCTGTCTTCAGGTCACATCAACATCTCTTTTTCTGCCATTCAGGATTCCAGCTATTATTTCCTTGTCCATTGCCTCCCCTGAGATGGGGGTCCCAACAACCCCTGGGCAGACTGTGGTGCATTCCACCCAGACATCCCAGATGCTCAGTCCTCAACTCAGTGCAGGTGTGTGCATGTGTGTGTGGTGTGGGGGGGGTGGTTTGGGCTGCATCTCCACCAATCCATGGTGACATATAGGCTATCAATTTCAGTAGAGTCTGGGCAATGATAATGTCTTCTAAATTTCTTTTCTTCAGCTCGAAAGGGTGAAAAGATCAGCTTCTGTACCACAACAAAATCAGGTCTTAGTATATTTAAACTCAATTATTGCGAACAACGCCCCTACGCTTACGCTTCTAAGAGCTGATCACCGGGCTCTTTTATATATCCATTTCAAAAAAATATACAAATACATTTTAGATTATTTTCTCCTTACTTTTTAATTGAAATTTCATCAAATCTTAACATACCAGATATCTACCTTATTCATGCAATTTTCAACACACTGGTTAATAATAGTTTAAAAAATTCTTCCCCTACCATATTTTAACAACAACAATTAATTGTTTTAATTATACCTTCTTATCAAATCCATAATACTTAAATCCATTCTTATTAAATGTATTCTTTATGAGCCTTGTATATATTCTTACTATTATTAATGACATTAAATCATCTTTAAAGCTTCCTTTACTCATAATAACCTGAAGCTTTTAACCACGCAAACATAAAAAAGTGACTTAAACACCCTTTTTACTAGCGTACCTTAGAGTCTTTATCCTTCTTGTTCAAATTCCTTTTAAATTCTTTACTAAAGATTGTGGTTTTATTCCAATCTGTAATAATCAAATATTTAACATTCAATCCTTTTGTCTTTTAAGGCTTAATATCTTTTCAAAATATATTATTCCGTTTGCATTGATTTAATAATTGGAGCTCACCCTCTCAGCCTTGTGCCAAATACAAATACGTTCTCAAAGCTCAATGCTGTACCAAGGTTCCTTCTGATGCCTTTGTATGTGCTGATATTTTACCACGTAAGGCTAAGCGCACGATTCACTCTCTAGCGTTCTGGCTCTCAGGGCTATGCCTCTTCAAACAACAGGTTTCCAGCGGGGTAGCGTAGTCACTACAAACTCTCCAATCGCGAGAGCATTGCTAGCAACTAAACACACATGCCCGACGGGAATGTGCGTAATTCCCTCAAGCTGTTAATTTGGCTGTTTGTTTGCACTAATTTCATTATTAAACACTGATGAATGTTTATTTATACTACTTCAAATGTGATTTATTTAAATACGTGCAATTCTTTATATTCAAAGGGGACAGTGTACAAATATACAAATTTTACTTATATTACTTAAAAACACACAATATTTTCTCACAATGATAAACTTTACATTCCTTGAATTTACTTGTTAAAATTTCCTCCATACTGCCCATGCATACTGATCCTTTACTTATATAACACATTTTATACATACAACATTATGTGCTATGATACCATTTTTAGAAACATTTTATATACATTTTGGAACATACCAACATTGTGCATTATTATTTTGCTCAACAACTCTCTTAATTACCAAATAAATGTACAATATAGTACATGACCATTCTTAGACCCATAATAATAGTTACTTTTAGATTTTGTGTATTGAATCTTAATATTACCATTTAAATACAGGCTTGCCAATTCTGTTCCATATTCATCCCTATTTAGGTCCAATGTTTTAAGCTAAATCATTCATTTCAATTTATCCATTAAGTTTTTATATTTCCACCCCTTAATGGTTGTTTACAGTTTCAATCCCAAAACCTGAAGGCTCTGTAAACATGCCTCACTAAATATAGTGATTTTCATTTATTCATAATATCCTTTTATATTCACCTACTCTTAGTTTCAATGCCCTTTTGGTTTGTCCCACATATAACTGCTCAAAGGACACTGCAATACATAAATCCCCCTTCTGTATTGCAGTCAATATATTCTTTAATTTGGAATTCCTCATTAAGTGTGGATGTTTAATTGATTTTACTTGTATTGTTGCAAACTACACTTACACACCTATTCATCTGGTTGTGGACCTAATAAAAAGTGTGTTTTGTTGTGTCTCCTGCTTGATGTGAATGTACTAGTTTGTCTTTTAAATTTTTACTTTTTTGCTACTATAATAGGTTTGGTTGTAGATCTTATATTTAGGTTATCCATGGCTACTAGATACCAGTACATTATTATTTGCTGATTTGCCATTTATAGTTATGTTGCATAATACTAATCTATCCTTTTTAGTCTTTGTTTTAATTAGAAGTTGTTCATGTGTGATATTATCAATTCTATTTTCTGCTTGTATTAAATTTTTGGGGGTAACCTTTCTTCACTCTCAACATTTCTTGTTTATGTTCTTTATATTCTTTACAATTGGTTTACTCTCACCAATTGTGAGAATGGTATATTTTTAATTTTATTTCTTGAAACTTGCGTATACAATATGTATTTCTATCTGTACTTCCTAAAAGTGTTGTATTAGCAATACTTTTGTTAATTAATTCAAGTCTAAGAACTAATTCTATTATAATTAATTTAAACTGTAGATTGATATCAAAATTATTTAACATGTCATTAAACAATTTTAACTCTTATCATTCAGTCAGAGACAGAATATGTCGTCAATAAATCTTTTCAAATTTGTACATTTTTCTATTTTTCTTCATTAAAAATAAATTCTTCTTCAAATATAATCATATCACATTTGCGTAACTTGGTGCCATTGTACTTCCCATAGCTGTTCCTTTTTCCTGCTGGTAAATTTACCCTCAAATTCAAAGTAGTTGTTTTCTAAAATAAATGTTGCTAATTCTTGTAACATGGCTGTCCTAGGTAATTTTTATCTTGTCTTTTTTGCAGTATTTTTCCCATATTCATAACCCCTTCTTTATGTGGAATCGACGTAGATAAATCCTTTACATCCCAGGTTACAAGAATCATCTCTTTGGTGTTTTTTCCACTAAACACTATTTCTAGCTTCTTAATTAAGTCTGTTGAATCTTGTATATATGAATTACTTTGTTCTATTGTAGGTTGTAAATAGTAATTAACATACTTTGACACTGGATCAAAAACTGAATCAATTCCAGAAACTATAGGTCTCCCTGGTGGGTCTAACATGTTTTTATGGATCTTTGGTATAGAATAAAAAGTGGGTACTCTTGGAAATTCTATCAACAGAATTCTCATTTCCCATTCTTGTAGCCAATTAAGGTCAACAAATTCTGCTAATAGTTCCCTCAATCTATTTTGGATGGATACTGTTGGATCTTCCTTTAATTCTGAATAATTGATTTTATTATTCAATAGTTTCAAACACATGGCTCTATACTGTTCTCTATCTTGAATAACAATTCCTCCTCCTTTATCTGCTTGTTTGATGATTATATCTGTATCTTTACTTAAATTGTCTACTGCTGTCCTTTGTTGCTTAGTTAAATTTTGATAGGGAGGCCACAATGAGCTTTTATCTTTAAATAGTGCTAAAATTTCCTTTTCCACTATTGTACAAAAGCATTCTATTCCATGATTTTTATCTATTGGTGGGCTGAACTTAGATTTGATATTCAAAGCTTGTTTTAACTTCTGCTGTTCACTTAATATTACATTTTCTTCTCCAAACAGATCTTTAATCTTAAGTTTCCAAAAATCCTTGTAAATCAACCATCAGGTCAAATAGATTCACAGGTTGTGAGGTTCAAAACTTAAACCTAATCGTAATATATTTACTTCATCTTCACTCAACCTCCTTTTACTAAGATTAAAATTGGAATTATTTCTGAGTTTCGTTGACAAATCTCCTGTCTAAACTTGTTACTCTTATTGTTCTCCCACCTCTTCCCCTCCTTCTGCCCATTCAAAACCCCTGTGTTCTTGGATATTGTTGATTAATGTTAGTATTTCTAAGATCGTATCTATGTACTGCACTTTCTTCTGCCACTACATTCGATGGAACACCTTCTCCTGACCGTATTGATGATTCAATTGTGTAACTGTTGTCACTGTCTGTACCACTCTCCACATTGTAACTAAATCTTTGCTTCCTAAATTGTTTGTATGTATAAACTTTATTATCCTTGTAATCATTGGTGTCCCTGATAAATTTCCTGATTTTTTGCTGCTTTAATTTATTCTCATACTCAATCAATTTCTGTTTTAAATCTTCTAGTGTACTTGTGTATTCTTCTATTATTAACTGTTGTTTAAGTAAATCCTGATTTTTTTGTATCTCTTCTGCTATGTTATTCCTTTCTTCTATTATAGCCTCTATAGAGCATACATAAAGTCACAACTGGCTCGTTTCTGATTCCATCCCACTTAGTTTGTAATTTTAAAGTATTTATACCTATATTGCGTTCAACTGCTATCCTTAAACCTCTTGGAATTCTGTTATGTTCCAAATACTGTGTTAAAGTAAGGTCATGCCACTCCAAACGAGTATCCCTATATTTTAGATTTTCCAGTTTTTGTAATATGTTTCTTGGTGTTTCCCCCATTTGTACATTTAAGTCTCTCCCCCTCTCATAGCTTCAAAAAGCATCCTTCTTTCATCTTCTGTGAATGTGGTAAAGTGTAAAGTGTTATGAATACTACAGCCTATATCCCTTAGTACTGCTAATCCTTCTTCCATCTTCTTAAATTGAAAATAGATACTGCTATACTTAACTAGACCAATTACTGTCTTAAATTTCCATATAATTTATTTATTAAAATATCAACATCCAGACTTATGACCCCCACCCATAGGATCATACAATAACCATATCAATTTTCTAGTAGAGTCTGGGCAATGATAATGTCTTCTGAATTTCTTTTCTTCAGCTCCGAAAGGGTGAAAAAGATCAGCTTCTGTACCACAACAAAATCCGGAGTCTTATTCATATCTTAAACTCATTCTTTATTGTACAACGCCCCTACGTTTCGCTTCTATGAGCTTGATCACGGGGCTCTTTTATATATCTATTTCACAAAAAAACATAAGTCTCTCCCCCCTCTCATAGCTTCAAAAAGCATCCTTCTTTCATTTTCCGTGAATGTGGTAAAGTGTAAAGTGTTATGAATACTACTGCCTATATCCCTTAGTACTGCTAATCCTTCTTCCATCTTCTTAAATTGAAAATAGATACTGCTATACTTAACTAGACCAATTACTGTCTTAAACTGTAAAACAACCATTAAGGGGTGGAAATTATAAAAAATTAATGGATAAAATTGAAATGAAATGGATTTTTAGCTTAAAAACATTGGATCCTAAAATAGGGATGAATATGGAACAGAATTGGCAAGCCTGTATTTAAATGGTAATATTAAGATTCAATACACAAAAAATCTAAAAGTAACAATTAATATGGGTCTAAGAATGGTCATGCTGTACTATATTGTACATTTATTTGGTAATTAAGAGAGTTGTTGAGCATAAAAATAATAATGTGCACAATGTTGGTATGTTCCAAAATGTATATAAAATGTTTCTAAAATAATGGTATTCATAGCACATAATGTTGTATGTATAAAATGTGAACAAAAGATATAAGTAAAGTGATCAGTATGCATGGGCAGTATGGAGGAGTAATTCTTAACAAGTAAATTCAAGGAATGTAAAAGTTCATCATTGTGAGAAAAAAGATGGTGTGTTTTAAGTAATATAAGTACAAAATTTGTATATTTGTACACTACATCCCCTTTGAATATAAAGAATTGCATCAGTATTTAAAATAAATCACATTTGAAGCAGTATAAATAAACATTCATCAGTGTTTAATAATGAAATTAGCGCAAACAAACAGCCAAATCCACGAACAGCTTAAGGGAACCGCGCACATGCCCGCTCGGTCGGGCATGTGTGTTTAGTTGCTTAGCAACGCTCTCACGATTAGTGAGAGTTTCGGGTAGTGACGACGTCACTTCCACGGGAAACTCAAGCTGTTTGAAGAGGCATAGCGTCCTTGGAGAGTCAGAACGCCAGAGAGTGAATTGGCGTCTAAACGCCATTACGGGTGCAAAATATCTAGCACATACAAAGGCATCAGAAGGAACCTTTGGGTACAGCATTGAGCGCTTGAGAACGCGATTTGTATTTGGCACAAGGCTGAGAGGGTGAGCTCCAAATTAATAAATAAATGCAAACGGAATTAATATATTTTGAAAAGATATTAAGCCTTAAAAGACAAAAGGATTGAATGTTAAATATTTGATTATTACAGATTGGGAATAAAACCATAATCTTTTAGTAAAGAATTTAAAAAGGAATTGAGCAACAAGAAGGATAAAAGACTCTCCAAGGTACACTAGTAAAAAGGGTGTTTAAGTTATCATACTTTGGTTACGTTTTGGCGTGGTTAAAAGTTTGTGGCTATTATGAGTAAAGGAAGCCTTATAAAGATGATTTGATGTCTATTAATAATAGTAAGAATATATACAAGGCTTCATAAAGAATTACATTTAACAAGGAATCGTGATTTTAAGTATTATGGATTGTGATAAGTGTACAGATGGAATAAGGAAAACAATTAATCAAAAGTAATGTTTAAAAATATTTTTTGGTAGGGGAAGAATTATTTTAAACAAGATTATTAACCAGCGGTGTTGAAAATTGCATGAAATAAGGTAGATATATGCTATGTTAAGATTCTGATGAAATTTCAACTTAAAAAGTAAGGAGAAAATAAATCTAAAAATGTATTTGTATATTTTTTTGTGAAATAGATATATAAAAGAGCCCCGTGATCAAGCTCATAGAAGCGAAACGTAGGGGCGTTGTTGTACAATAAAGAATGAGTTTAAGATATGAATAAGACTCCGGATTTTGTTGTGGTACAGAAGCTGACATATGGGCTTTCCCATTTGATGGAAGGGGCCCACTTGGGTTAATCATAGGAAACTGCTATTTAGGAGACATTGAGTGGGGGCCTCCTCTTTCAAAGATAAAAATAGCACAGACTGTGGGTTGTGGGAGGGAGATCTCATTATAGTACTCCACTGGGCAAATGACCTTGCAGGATGTAAGGTGACAGAGGTGCAAGAGAGATTCAGGAAAGTGGGAAGAGTTTGCGGTGAGGAATGGAGAATGGTAGCCTTCTAGGAGGTGCTTCTGGTCCCCAGGGCTAGTTCAGCAAAGAGGGTAAGAATAGAGGAATTTAATGCATGGCTTAGAGGGTGGTGTGAAAAGGAGTGGTACTGGCTCATTGGTTGCTTTGGAGGAACCAGATATAATAATGACCTGTAAGCACTGGATAGGTTGCATCTGAGTAGGAAGGATACAAGGGTCCTAAAGGTCAAGCTGGGGGAATTAGTAGCAAACAACCTCAAGTTAAATTGTTGGGGGAGTCAGCAGGGTGCACAGCACCCTTAGTCACCTAGTGGAGGAGGCCAATAGGCCTCCCCCAATCAGGACAGCATGGGGAGGAGTTAGATGAGAAGGGTGGAGGTAGGGGATGACTGAGGGAGGAGGGGAGTGATGGGGAGCAGATCAGGATTAAGGGAGGTCCCAAATCATGGTGGAGAGTGGTGTCGCTGAATGCTAGAAGCCTGGGAAACAAGATGGCAGAATTGCATTTACTGATGGCAAAGCAAGAGACATGGGCCACAAAAAAAACAATGGCTAGGACCTCGCAGTTCCTGGGTATAAACTGTATAGAAGGGATAGGGGGATGGGAAGGGGGGTGGCCCTGTATGTGAAGGAGGAGATAACTTGTACCAGACATGAAAAGGTGGCGATTAAGACTGAAGCATTGTGGGTACAGGTACAATCCACTATGGGGAGCAAACTAAGGATGGGGGTGGTCTACAGGCCACCTTCCCAGGAAGAGGAATTGGATTGGGTTGTCACAGGGTGCTCCTGTGAAGGGTTTAGAGCCCCGAGCTGTTATAGAGGATTTTTGTATTTACGGGTGATTTTGTAAGCCCAGGGGTTTCGTTTAACTTTGGCTCTGGTTTGTTCGCTAATATGAGACAGCTGGTCTCAGTCTCACATTTATTTGCTGAATGTATCGTGGCTAAAAGGGTCAGGAGACTTTTGGGGGGGGGGGGGCTCCTTTTCTGTGTGCTCTTCTCTAATGGCTAATAGCTATTTTGAGCCGCTTTGTTATTCTCTGGGTGAGTGCCTCTTGGTGTTTAATATAATTTTGTAGCATCTGTATTCTAATTTAAATACAGTGGAAACATCCAATGGTTCAGTTTAAAAGTGTTATATTTTAGCCATAAGCCAGTGCCAGATTGAATGCCTTTAAATCAGTGTTATATTGGCTCTCTGTATAAAAGGGTTTTTGTTATATATTTCTGAGCTTTTCCCCGATGGTGCGATTGTAAGCACTATCACAAAGATATTTACTTTTAAAACCTTCTTTAAAAATGGATTATTCCAACAAAGCACAATTGTTTTGAACTTCACTAACCTTTTGAGTTAGAGTGGGAGGTTTGGAAGTGATTCCAGACTCTTTCTGGAACAAGGGTGTTTGCAGTGGTAATGAGTCCTGAGTTCGAGTCCTGGCTCCTTCTTCTTCTTCTAAGGCCAGCAAACCTCATTTCCTTTCCTTTTTATCAGGTATAGGAAGGGGAGGTGCTATAATTTTCAGAAATAATGTTTAAATCACTAGTAAAAGAGTTTAAACTGCTGGTAGCATAATAAATGTTTTGCTTTGGTAATTTAAAGGAGCAGTGTGTATATAAATAAAATAAATACTTGGCAAATAAAGATAAAGTTTAAATTAAAATATTGGGGAGGAGTTGAATGATCACATGACCCTTTTGGGATATAAATTCAGACTCTTTGGATTAGAGTCAAAGTTTTGTTTGAGATCAAGGGAGAGTGCAAGGTCATTCTGCTTGCTGTGGGTCTGGAGCTATGCTCTGGAAGCTGTTTTTCAAAGTGCTCTATGGAGTCATAATGCTCTGTACTATCTACTGCTCTGAAAGGAAGATTTATAAATGCCAGATGAATTTGTCTGTTGTGGTATTTCTGCTGTGAGTTCCAGAAAAGCTTTGAAAAGTGCTCTAAAGAGCAAAAGTATACAATTTCTGTACTAAAACTGAGAACCTGATGTTGAACTGATGCATTAAATTAAGTATTGATCTGCCTCTGAATAATTTTTCTGGAGAATTGAGAATAAATGTGGAACTTTGGAAAGAGGCTACATGTGTCAAGCTACTTGATTTGCCCACATAAACCTGCACCCTACCACATGGGTATTAAGGTCTCACATCACAGAAATGGCCAGCAAGAGAGAGGGAGGGAGGGAGGTAGTTATGGTGGGGTGTTCTAATCTAACTGTGGTCAACTGGAAAATTCTGGCTTACCTCCTTCACTTTCCTGCACTGGAGAGAAAGTACAGCTTGATGCATTTCAGGGGGTGTCATGGAACCCATTTGGGAGAAAGCTGTATTGACCTTGTCCTGTCCAACTGTGAGCATGTTTTGGAAGGGAAAGTGGAAGTGCCACTTGCAAGTAATGACCACCACACAGTGTGGTTCCACCTGGACATGGGCAGGTGGATAGTCAGGACCAGGTCATGGGTTTTGGACATTAAGAGGACTGTCTTGTGCAGGATGGGACAAATTCTAGTAGGACACTTTGCTGGGATCAATAGGGAGATGGATGTAGAACTGAAATGGTCAATAATAAATGAAGGATTGATGGAGGGCCACAAGTGACTGTGCCAAAATCAAAAGTAATGAAACTAAAGCCAAAAAGCCCAGCTAATTTGGTAAGGAGGTGGCAAAAGCTGTAGGTGACAAGAGGGTAGCCTTCCATAAGTACAAATGTACTCAGAAGTATGTGGATAGGTGGATTACTGTTCTAAATCAAGAGAGGTGAGTGGATCGGTTAGCGTGGCAAAGGATAACAAGCATTTGTCAATGCCGAATGCTGTCTCGCTGGCATTGGCATTGGTAGTGCAGGAGTTACAGATGCATGATAGGAATGGCAGTAAAGTACTGAACTGAAGCCAGCACCACCCCCACCCTGCAGAGACTGACAGGCATTGGGGTGTGCCTTTGGGTCATCAGCTATAATCCTCAGGCCATTCTACCTCACCCTACCCTGTAGACACTGACAAGTGTCATGGTGTGCTTTGGGGTCTTTGGGCCTTATACGTATGCCATTCCATAAGGAAATACACTGAGGTGGGTGCAGTATAAGGAGAATGGGGTGAACTTTAGGGTAGAACAGTCCAAGGCAGACGTTGATGCCTGTCACTGGCTGCAGGGTGGGGGTGGAATGACGTGAGCATTACAGTCAATGATCCCAAGTAACACCCCTGATGCCTGTCAGTCTCAACAGGGTGGGGAGTAACAGTTGGAAACCCTAACACTGTAGGCATTTGTTGGTATTTTCACTCCAAATTTTCAACATAGGGGTTTTGTGACCATACCTCATGAAGAGCAGCACCATCACTTTGTTAACTGAAAGGTAGTTTTGCACAGCAGCTATGCCATTTGATGACACAGGGACAAATACACATTTTAAGCAGGATGTGAAAAATGACAACTGTATCATTCATGAGGAGAAGTAAAAAAATTGCGACACTGAAAATCTGGAGTGAAAATAGGAAAAATTAGTGAAGTCATGAGCATGCATAGAAACTGTGCAACACACATCCATAACCCAATTATTTTGGGGAATTTTTTAACCACATTTTCAACATAGGCATTTTGAGACCTCCCCTCATGAACAATGGCACTGTGATTTTGTTAATTTGTCCCAAAAGTTGATTTCCCACAGCGACCACACCATTGTGCACTACAGGTGCAAAAACGCATTTTGGGCAGGATGTGAAAAATGACAGCTGTACTGTCCATAAGGAGGTGTGAAAAAATGCCAGTGTTGACAATCTGGCATGAAAATATTGCAAAGTTGCAAGGGTGCGTGGAAACTGCACAACGCACGCCTGTAACACAATCATTTTATGGATGTTCATCACCAAATTTTCAACAGGCATTTTAGGACCTCTGCTCATGAACTGTGTCACTTTCATTTCCTCAAACTGTCCCAAAAACTGATTTTGCACAGCGAGCACGCTATTGTGCACTCGATGTGCCGGAAAAACACATTTGGGCCAGGATATGTAAAATGACAGCTGTACTGTTCATAAGGAGGTGTGGAAAAATGGCAATTTTGAAAATCTGGAGTGAAAATATAACAAATGCATGAAGTTTTGAGCATGAGTGAAAACTATGCAATGCATGCTAGTAAAACAGCAATTTTTTGGATTTTTTCCACCCAATTTGCAACATAGGCTTTTTGAGAGCCCCCCATGAACTGTGGCGCTGTCATTTTGTTAATCAGTCCTGAAAGGTTATTCTGTGCAGTGACCACAAAATCACCTTTCGGGACCAAATAACACCATGACAGTGACTGAATTCTTGAGGAGGGGTCCCCATGTTGAAAATTTGGTGCCAAAATTCCCCAAAATGACTGAGATATGAACCAAAGTTGAAAAAACCCTATTTATGCCATTATACAGCTTACCGGCATTTCTTTAGTTTGTGGTTGACTTTGAAGAGTGCAGACGAGTTCCTGGTCCACCGAAGATCATCACGCCGGGCTCCAGAGGTAAGTATGGGGTGAAGAGGGGTGTGGGGAGGCAGGGCACAAAGAGGGTGAGTGTGGGTTGGGGGAGGGGGCAGAGAGACAGTGAGGGACTGTTTTCTTCTTTTACAGGTTAAAAAAACAACATTGCAGGAAGGTTTTTGGTTTACAGGGGCATTTGACATGCTGGGGTGGGCTCCCAGCATGCCACCTGAGTGTTTTGTGGGGGGATGCTGTAGCCTATGGGGATTGGGCACCCCTATCGGCACATAACATAGGGGGAAGACAAGAGCAAAGGGGGATTGGGCACCCCCCTCAGCACACAACAAAATGGGGGGGGACATTATGCCGATGGGGAGTGGGCTCCCCCTTCAGTAAAATAAACAGGAAAGGGGGACTAAAGCTGATGGGGATTGGGGCCCCCATCAGAAAAAGAAAGACTTTTCGAGGCAGGCGCATGATGCTGAGGGGGATTTGGCACCCCCGCGACATACATTTTAAATGGGAAGGGGGGCATTATGCCGATGGGGAGTTGGCTGCCTCCTTGGCAAATGAAGTGGGTCAGGGCACTGTAAAAGGTATGGGATACTGACAGACTCACACACAGATGCTTCTTCTTCCAATAGCCTCTTTATTGGAAAACTCCAATATGAAGTAAGGAAATGAAAGTAAAAGGCGGACTGAATTCGTCAAAAAAAATAAAATAACATACATTCAAAGGACATAGCAAATCAGCAGCAATGCAGCTTCAAAATGGTCCAAATCTTGTGTAGAAAGAAAAACCATAGTCACTAGAGTGCTAGCTAGGGTGTAAATACTTCAGCACCCTGGAATATATCTGATCTCTCTCCTAGGAGAGCTACTATATATATATGATAAGGCCATTCCTGATTGGCTAGAGTTTCTGTCACTCAGCCTCTTTAAAATAATTACATGAATATTCTCATTTTCCTTCAAGGTATGCTTAAATGATGTTTCAGAGAAACACTTTACCTATATATAGGCTTTATACATATTTTATTACATTTCTGGGTCCAAAACCTTTTGCTTCAAGGGATTAATCCCTCCCCCTATTGTTCCTTTCTATAAAACAATCAAAAACATGGCCGGCTGGCCCTTAGGAAGTCAGTCTGCCATACAGAAAAACCCTTTAATCCCAGAACAGGTAAAACCCTTTCGTTATGGTTTTCTTCCTTGTATTATGTTTATTTTATTCTCATTTGTGGGGTTTTCATTGTAATGAGAGTGCTCACAGTGTCAATCTTAGTGTAAAATGTTTAACAGTTTGTCTGCTGAGTGAATAAAACAGAGCTCTCACACAGACAGTGACCAAAGCACAAAGGAAACTCCTAAATCGTAGAAATAAATAAAAAAAAGGCGCGTTAGCGCAAAAGAAGCAGTTAGCGACTTTAACCTGCTACGTTCTTAACAGTTCTAGCCATGGTGTTGGCGTTTTGTATAGTTGCGGTCTTTACGAGCTGTGCGATAGTGCGCACATTCGTGCAGCTCATAAAGAACGCCAAAATAGCGTAATACGCCAGTACTCTCAATCTTTGGAAGGGAATATTTCAGAAAAAGCTGTTACAGCTTTCTCAACAAGGAGAGCCAATCTAGAGGGAGGATTTTGATGAAAAGGGGGTGATTTAAGGGCATTCATTGTTTGGAGCCCTTCAAATATTCGGTGAAGCATTTAAAGCTACAGCTTCAAAAAAAAAAGAAAGAAAGAACTCCTTCACTTCCTGGGAGGTACCAAATGTGAACGCGACTAGATAGGATGGGAGGTAACAATACAAACAATCAGACATAACAATTAAAGTAAAAAAAACGAATGCATAGGTGGCCAGACTATGCAGGACAAGACAACACAGGAGACATTACACGGATTGGAAAGACACAAAGAGGATGGATCTAGTCACCATTTTACTCTAGTATCTCCCTCGAAATATAAAGACAAAAAGGGGGGCTATAACTAGGTTATTAGACCCTTTGACATTCTCCTCCCCGCTCAAGAAAAAAAAATAGTTCAGAACAGTTTGTCTGAATACAAACGTGTATATAGATATATATATATATTTTTTTTTTTAGAAATGAGGTACAGATCTCTTACAAGGTAAGAGATGGAGCCAAAGCCCACCCACTCTTTAGGCTCCACCTCGGGGCCCCAAATACAATTCCCTTTTACTCCAATGAACACTATCACACTATTCACTGGTGTAAAGGGTAGGAGGAAAAAAAAAATTAATTTATTTCTGTGCTATACCCCGAGGTCTGTCTTAAACTTCCGTTTGGTTTTTGTCATACCCGTATCTTGATAGAAAGTCTGCGTTTTTATGTTCTATACCTTTTCTATGCTTTATTTTAAAACGATTCGGCTGCAATGACAAGTACCAATGCATTATGCGGGGGGTTTTATCTTTCATAACATTAAGCCAGCACAATGGGTTGTGATCTGTCCATAATTCAAACTCTGTACCCCATAGATAAAATCGTAGGGCTTCAATAGCCCAGCATATTGCTAAGCATTCTTTTTCAATGGTAGAATATCTAGTCTCCCGTTCATGTAACTTCCTACTAATGTATATGACAGGATGCTCTTCACCCTTGATTACCTGCGACAATACTGCCCCTATACCAAAGTTCGATGCATCAGTTTGAAGAATAAAGGGGAGTGTAAAGTCAGGGTTACGTAACACTGGTGAAGAGCATACTAATGCTTTGATTGTAGAAAATGCTTCCTCACAAGCAGGGGTCCAAATCACTTTGTCAGGGTGTCGTTTCTTTGTTAGGTCAGTAAGAGGATTAGCTATTATAGCAAAATTTGGTATAAATCTCCTATAATAGCTAGCGAGCCCTAAAAAGGATCTCACATCTTTTTTTGGTTTTGGATGAGGGCTGTTAGCTATTGCTTCAATTTTAGACTTAATAGGTTTTAGTACACCCCCTCCTATTTGGAACCCCAGATATTCTGTCTCTTGCATAGCTAATGAACATTTGGATGGATTGATGGTAAAACCTGCAGATGTTATAGTACTTAATACAGCGGCTAGGTGCTTTAAATGGTCAGACCAGGTGTTACTAAAAATGACTACATCGTCCATATAAGCGGCACTATACTTAGCATGTGGCAGGAGGAGTTTATCCATAATTCGCTGAAAAGTCGCTGGGGCCCCATGGAGCCCAAATGGCATAACAGTGAAGTGAAACAAGCCAATGGGAGTACTGAAGGCAGTTTTTTCTTTGTCATTAGTATCTAAAGGAATTTGCCAGTACCCTTTGGTCAAATCAAGGGTTGTAATGTATTGGGCTTTTCCTAGATGGTCAAGTATATCGTCAATGCGTGGCATTGGATAGCTATCAAATTTTGATATCTCATTTAATTTCCTGAAATCTAAACAAATCCTAACCCCACCTTCCTTTTTTCCAACCACAACAATAGGAAAGTTCCACTCACTGTGAGAAGGTTCTATGATTCCAGGATGTTGCATTTTACCTAGTTCCTGTTCCACCTCACTTTGTAAGCGTTCAGGTATCCTATATGGTCTTTGTCTTACTGGAGATTTCTGAATGGTGTTAATATGATGTACTACTCCCTTTACTCTCCCAGGTTTTCCCATAAAGCATTCTGAAAATGGTTGTAATACCGTATAAAGCTCTGCTGTCTGTTGACTAGTAAGCTGGGCATTTATATTTAACTCATTAATCCCTTCAGGTTTTGATTCCAACCGCTGGTATACTAAATCAAGTTCACTGGTGGGGTTTTCAGGATGTATGTAACCCACTAAGCAGTCTTTTCTTTCTACCCATTTCTTTAATAGATTAACATGGTATATATGAAAAAATTACTCACCTTAGTAATTGCTTTTCTTCTCATGGAGTCTTGCTATATTATAACAATAGCAGTCAGCCACTGCAGCTGAACTGCCCCGGAGAGGAAGGAGTTAACTCCAGAGGATCTGGAGTTCTACAGCGCGAAGGCGCTGTGCTCAAAGCTCTATCTGGCAGTTTCAAATGAAACTGTCAGATCTTTACGAAGCTAACATCAAAGGACGGAAAGTCTGTGTGGAAAAACTACACTAGCCCATGGCTACCTACTAGTAGTAATAACAACAAAATAAAGAACAAAGAAACACTCAGAGCCATAATAACAAAAATTGATGGTATTATGGTTCGTTTTACCACCCTTGACAAGCACATATGAACCCCCCCTTCCCCCAAAGACTCAAGTCCAGGAAGGGGGCAATATAAATAACCTAAATGAAACAATCTAGATCCCTAACCCAAAGGAAAAGAGGTAAGGAAAAACTACAATGGCATGACACAGTGCTTGCACAATTCGCCACCCTACCCAAGTAGAAGTTCTGAGAGGGTAGGAGGAGGGTAGTAGATACAGCAAGACTCCATGAGAAGAAAAGCAATTACTAAGGTGAGTAATTTTTCTTCAAACACCATGAAATCTTGCTATATTATAACAATAGCAGATTACACAGCAGTACCTCCATGGAGGAGGTCCAGAACCTACTTAGGAAATAGGCTCTGAAGCACAGCTGTGCCAAACCGAGCATCTCTCCTGGACTGGACATCCAGGGAATAATGCTTGGTAAAGGTGTGAACTGTCTTCAGGTAGCAACTGACAAATCTCCAGAATGGGGATGTCTCTAGCAGCCGCTAGAGCATACTACCCTGGTGGAGTGGGCCCTCAATCCTGAAGGTACTCTACCAGTTTCTGATAACAGAATTGGATACAAGAGACAATCCACCTTGCAATTGTTCTCTTAGTAGCAGAGTTTCCTTTGCCAACCTACGCATAGGTAAGAAAGAGTTGGAGGATTCAGACCTATGACCTCTGGTGTGCTCTAAATAGTAGCTTAAGGCTCTTTTGACATCAAGCTGTGCAGTCTCCTCTCACCTGAGGAAGAATGCTCAGTGAAAAATACTGGGAGAGAGATAGATTGATTCAGGTGGAAATCAGAAACCACCTTAGGCAAAAACTTTCTATTAGTCCTAAGGACTACCTTATCTCTGTGAAAGAGATAAAATCTTCTTCCACTGACAGGGCCTGTAGCTCACTTATGCGTCTGGCAGAGGTGATAGCTACTAGAAAATGGTTTTCAAGTTAAATACTTGAGCTCTGCAGAAGACAGAGGCTCAAAGGGGTTGCATTAACTGAGCAATGCAAATATTCAGATCCCAGGCGGAGCTGGTTCCCGAAAAAGGAGGTTAGTATGAAGTAACCCTTTAAAAAACTTAGAGAACACCGGTGAGAAGAAAGGGAGAGAGCAGGCTCTGCTGAAACAAAAGCAGAGACAGCTGCCAGATGAACCTTCAGGGTAGCTGGTCTAAGGCCTAGGGAATTCAGATGGACCAAATAGTCCAGTAGAATGGGAAGATCAGCAGATTCTGGGATAATCTGCCTCTCAGAGCACCAGATGGAAAACCTCTTCCACTTAGAATTATAAGTGGCCCTAGTGGAAGGCTTCCTTGAAGCCTTTAAAATATCCATGACACCTTGAGAAAGGTGTAAGTCAACAAATTCTAGCTCCTCAAGAGCCAAGCCTTGAGGTGGAGGGATTTGAGGTCCGGATACCACACTCTCCCCTGTGCACAGACCAGTAAGTCGTGGACTCTGGGCAGGCTCAGGGCAGGGTGGACTGCCAAGGACAGGAGCAGAGGGTACCAGGGCTGTCTGGCCCAATCTGGGGCAATCAGAATCACTCTGCAAGGTTGAGATCTGATTTTTACTAGTACCCTGAAAAGGAGAGGAAAGGGGGGAAAGGCATACAGGAACTTCCCTTTCCAGTCCAACAGAAAGCGTCCAGAGGACTGAGCCCAGAACTGAGGCCTGCAACAGAAAAGAGGAAGTTGGTGGTTGTCTGGGGCTGTGAAAAGATCTATCTGAGGTGCCCCATCTGGCAAAGACAGACCCCAGCACTTGTGGATTCAGAGCCCATTCGTGATGGCCCTGAGAAATTCTGCTGAGGTCCGCCCAGGACATTGTCCTTCCTGGAGATGAACCGCTATCAGGGAGGTGTTCAGGGAGTAAGCCAGAGACCACAACTTCATTGCTTCGGTGCACAAGGCTGAAGACCGAGTGCCCTGCTTGTTGTGATGTACCACATTGTGGTGGTATTGTCTGTCCTGACTTGAACCACTTTGTTCTGGACAGAATCTGAAAACACCAAGAGCTAAAAGACAGCTCTGGTTCCAAAGATTGATGTGGAGCAGAGACTCCTGAGGAGACCATACCCCTGGTGGCAAGGTCGTGAGGTGAGCCCCCACCTAACAGGGAGGCATCCGTGGTGAGGGTGAGGGAGGCGAAATGGGAATGAAGGAACCCCTGTCTTAAATTGCTCTGGACCTGCCACCAGTGGAGGGCTAGGATCAGAGTTTGAGTAACTGGGACCAACTTGGTAAGGGGTCCTTCCTTTGAGACAATAGGCCCTCAAATGGAACTGAATGTCCCTCATCTGGAATCTTGCTTCCTGCACGACAGCTGTGGAAGCAGCCATGTGCCGAGGAGTTGCAGAAAATGCCTTGCTGGTCGAAGACCACATGAGGTAAAGGAGGATGCCAGGCGATGAGTCTGTCCACCCTTTCCGAGGGAAGAAAAGCCCTGGCTAACCTTGTGTTCAATTCTGCGCCTATGAAAGTTAGGATCTGAACTGGTTCCAGAACTGACTTTGGTAAGTTTAGCAGGAATCCAGGAAGTGGGAAGCTGCTGGGTGACTTGCAAGTGGATTACCTGACCTGAGACTGACCCACAATGAGCCAGTCGTCCAGGTAGGGAAACACAGCAACCCTTGCCTTCTTAAGTGAGCCACTACTACAGTGAGACATTTTGTGAATACCCTGGCGCAGAGGTAAGGCCGAAGGTCACTGCCCTGAACTGGTAGTGGCCTGAGGGCAGTTCGAACCTGAGGTACTTTCGGTGAGAAGGCCTGATCAGAACATGAAAATAGGCATCCTTGAGGTCCAGGAAGCTAGCCAATCCCTGGCCTTAGGGAAGGCAATATCATTGCCAGAGTCAACATTTTGAACTTTGGTTTCAACAGATGCTTGTTCAAGTATCTTAAATCTAGAATGGGCACGCCATTCTCCTGTCTTTGGAGTAAGAAAGTATCTGGAATAAAGCCCCTTGCCCTGATAGCAAGGAGGAACCCTCTCCACTGCTTTGCAGTTCATCAAACAGAAACCTCTGCTTCCAAAGCAAGGAGCTTCTGAAGGATTTGCAGGTGGAAAATGCCTGGCTCTCATCTTTGGAAAGTGTTTGAAGCTGAGAACAGACCCTGGCCTATACCTCCAGAACCCATCTGTCCGTAGTTGGGACAGCCAGTTCCGGCTGAAATAGGCCAACCTGCCGCCCACCGGTACAGGAGAATCGGCCCTGGACACCCCATCAGGGTGCCTGTAGCAACAGCCTTAGGCTGAGGGAGGGACGGTCTACTTGTGCCACGTCTACCCCTGCCTCTGAAGAAACCCCTCTGCGAGACAGCAGAGGAGGCTTGAAATTGGTAAAAAGGCCTGGAAAAGGGCCTGCCCCTACCTCTGGGAGCATGCCTTTGTGGCATGGCATGCTTCTCCTTAGCCTGGGCACTTTTGTAGGTAGTTCTGTATTCATCCATCTTTTTCATATAGTTTTCTGTTTGCTAATCCATAGCCTTTGACTGGGTATCTTGGGACAGATTAGTGCATCTGAGCCATGCCAACCTACGGGAAGCTACAGAAGTGGCCATGACCCTAGAAGAAACATCATTAACATCAACAGCAGTATGAAATTGAACTTTAGAGGCTTCAATGCCATCAGCAGCCACCTGTTCCAACTCACTAGCCAGCTGGCCATGGGCCTGCTTGGCTAACTGCAATACTGTGTCCCACCTAGATTTCTGATATCTAGCTACAGAAGCCATATAATTTGCCTGCCTGAGTCCCAAAAGCTGCCATATACTGTTTCTTAGCCTGGCATCAATCTTCCTGGAATCCTTATCAGGAGGATGTGAGGCCAGAGGAATATTAGCCTTGTCACAGGCTGCAGCTTGTACCACACCTACATGACTACACTGCTCAGTAAGAAGTCTGTATCCGAGCCTGACAAAGTATACCTTCTGTCCATTTTTTATCTACAGGAGGGACAGAATGAGGATTTTTAAATCTTTGTTGTTTGCTTCCTAAATGACTTATGCAAAGGAATAGACAACCTCCTAGACTCTGGAATATCCATCATTTCCACATAATCAGGCTCCTCTTGCTCATCACAGCCTCCTCTAAAGGAAGCTGGAGGTTTCTGCAACCTTTTTGTAAAAATAAAGAAAGAAGGGACTCAGACAGAATAGGAGGAGATTCTAAAGGTCTGTCTGGAGAGATGTCCGGTTCAATGGGCACGTCCAGACCCCCAGCCACACATATTGATCAAATTCCTCCTCCCCTCCTGTGGTTCATAAAAATCCTCAACTTCAAAATCCTGAACCACTGGGACTGAACGAACCAACCTTTACCAGCTGTTGGTGGTTCTACAGATCCCTGAGACAGTGACTGGACAATCTGAATGGCTTTAGCTATCTCTGCAGCAGTTGGAGACACAATTTTGGACCCAGACCTACTGATTTCCTTGTCTTTTTACTTGGGACTGGTTCCTCTGAACCAGCCTTCCTTTTGCCCGAGGAAGTCTCGCCCTGGTCAGAGGGCACTCCCTCTGGTCCAGTGGGTACTGGACCGGGCTGGCCATCCGGGTCAGCGGACTTTTTGGCCTCTCGTTCCCTGAGCCGGCCCAATCTCTTCTCCAGGGTGGCTGCAGGGAAATTTTTACACACCTGGCAGTCTGACAGGAGGTGGTCAGCCCCCAGACAATAAACACAAGTGGTGTGTGGGTCAGCCTTGGCGTCCCCCAGAACATCACAGTGTTGAAACCCGTGGGCCGGTTTTCTTTTGGGTTTCTCAGACATAATGCCAGCCTAACCAAAACTTGCCCTTTTGATGGCAGTGCCAGGCAAGACACCCTTATCGGTTCCTAACCATTATCACTGGAGTATTTGAAAAAAAGCGTTATAATTCCGTTTTTTAGAACCCGATAAGAACAGGAACACGCACTCTAAAACCCACTGTACACTTTTAAAATGCAGAAAAAACCAACCCGATCGGTTCAAAACCGAACCGATAATTAATTTTCCACAAGACTTAAATTTTAGTACTTACGGTTACCAGATAGAGCTTTAAAACCAAATCGGTAAAAATAATAACTTTGCCGGTTCAAATGAACCGAAAATACCGCTGAACCGAGAATGAACCGAGCTGAAGGAGCTGATCTCCGGGCGACTGTTCAGTGTGAGTAAAGAATCTGACAGTTTCATTTGAAACTGCCAGATGAAACTTTGACACAAGCGCCCTCGCTGTAGAACTCCAGATCCTCTGGAGTTAACTCTTCCTCTCCGGGCAGTTCAGCTGCAGTGACTGACTGCTATTGTTATAATATAGCAAGACTTCATGGTGTTTGAATGTTTTTTTTCCTTTTTATCTGATAAGGCCACTTGATAGGTTACAGGTCCTGTCCGTTTAGAAATAGTATATGGTCCTTGCCAAGTCATATATAGTTTATTATCTGAAGATGGTAATAATAACAATACTTTGCCTCCTTCTTGAAATTCTTTGACTCCCGTTCCCTTATCATAATGTATTTTCTGGATACCTTGTTGTTTAATATTAGTCTGGTGGGCAATTCCAATATATTTAGCTATCTTATTCCTAAGATGGCAAATATAATCATTGGGGATCTGACCCGGGGATGCTTGCCCTTCTTCCCACTTTTCCTTCATAAGATCCAATGGACCTCGTGGATTACATCCATACAGGAGTTCGAAAAGGTGAAAACCCAGTGGAAGCTTGGGGCACCTCCCTATAGGCAAACATTAATTATGGTAATAATATGTCCCACCTACGGCCTTCCTCCTGACAGAACTTACGTAACATTTTTTTGAGGGTCTGGTTGAATCGTTCAACCAGACCGTCAGTTTGTGGATGGTAGGGGGTGGTATGTATGGCAGTGATTCCTAGAATATTGTTTACCCAACTCCTCCACTATTTTTGGTGCAGTGACCTTACATAGGGGTATTGCTTCTGGATACTTAGTTGTGTAGTCACAGATTACTAATATATATTGGTTACCCTTCGAGCTTTTAGGAAGGGGCCCCACAATATCCATAGCAATCCGTTCAAAAGGAGTGGTTATCAGGGGTATAGGCATTAAGGGAACTTTATCCTTCCTCCCCAATTGGGCAACTTTTTGGCACTCCCGGACAACTTTTACAAAATTCTGCCACCTGCTCATGAATACCTGGCCAAAAGAACCGGTATAACAGGCGCTTTAATGTATGGTCTCTACCCATGTGTCCAGCTAATGGTATGTTATGAGCTAATTCTATCAGTTGTTGCCTATATTGTTGTGGAACTAACAACTGATTTACAACTTCACCACTTTTTGGATTAACACATATTTTGTACAATAGACCATTATTCATTTTATAATTCTCAGATCCTGTAGCATCAGTCACCTGGGAAAAGCAGTTTTGTAAACTAGGATCATGTTGCTGTGCAGTTCTAAAATCTACCATTGAAATAACAGAGTCTTTGTCAGTTTTACTTTCCCTTCTGACACTTTGAGTCCATTCCTGCTTTTCTCTTCTTTTCTGGGCCTTTGATTTTATTTTTGTCTTGGACTCCTCAAATATTTCATCAGCAAAAGGGAATACCTGGCCCAGCTTACCCTTAGTTTGAGATCTAGTAACTATTGCTGCAACATTACCAGTTAATAAGGTCTGAAAGTCAGGATGATCATGCCCAATAAGTATTGGGACAGGTAGATGAGGAACAGCACTTACCCGTACAGAATGTGTCCGACCCTGTATGGTTATGTCCAAATTATAAAGAGGGTAATGATGGGTATCTCCATGGATACAGACTACCTCAGTCCCTTGTGGTATCTGGTCAAACCTTGGGTCCAGTAAGGCCGTCTGTACTAAAGTCTGTCTGCTGCCTGAGTCAAGAAGACCACATACTGTGTGCTCACCAATTTGAACAGGCAACATATATTGACCCCAAATGGCCAATGCTAAATGGGAGGTTTCGGTCTTCTTCTTGGGACAAAACCTTGCAACATGGCCTTTTCCTCCACACTCTCGGCAGATAACATCTGGATTATAAATTCGAGGGGGTCTTGGAGTGACTTTAGTGCCTGAAGGAGGAGGGAGCATAGAAGCTACAGTTGAACTACCTGGTCTGGAAATAGGGGGATGGTGTCCAGGTAATGTGGTTCCCTTAAGCCGTGCGGGTCGGGCTGCTATGAAGTCCTCTGCCAAGCGGACTGCTGCATCTGAAGTCTCGGGTCGGTGCTCTTTAACCCAAAGTTGGACCTCCTGAGGTAAAATCTTGATAAATTGTTCCATCACAATGGTTTCCAAAATCTGGTCCACTGTCCGAGTAGTAGGTTGTAACCATTTTCGGCATAAGTCTTTTAGACAGATGTAAGCGTCTTGTGGGTTGTCAGCAGCCTGGTACTTATAAGTCCTGAACCGTTGATGATATGTTTCAGTATTTATGTTATAGCGTTTCAAGATAGCTGCTTTGACCTGATCATAATCATTTGCAAGGGCAATCTCCATGTGACTATATGCAAGCTGTGCCTTCCCTGTAAGATAAGGTGTTAAGCGAATCACCCACTGGTCTCTGGGCCATGCGCATGCTGTTGCCACTCTCTCAAAAGTTGTAATATACGCTTCTATGTCATCACTCTCCGTAAGTTTAACCAACTTAATGTCTTTGTAACTGCTAACTGGCTGTTCTGGAGACCTGGACACCCCCAAGGCTTGTATGGCCCTTAAAGTATCTGACCATCTGGCTTCATACTCCTTTTTATCCCTCTCCCTCTGTCTTTCCAATTCCATCTGATGCATACATAACCATCTTACCAATTCATGAGTCTCTAGAGGGGGTACTTCTTCCTCCACTTCACTGCCAGAAGCTTGCAATTCTGGTTCTGCTTCCATCTTAGACACGGGTTTTCCTTCCTTTTTCCTTACAACTGGTCCCAGTCCAGACAGTATAGGTAGTTGGTAAGCTGCTGTAACTGAGCGAGTAGCTACTCCTGGATAGGTTTCATGTTCCACCTTCTCCTTCTGCATATGTAGAGTCAGTCGATTGGAGTCTTACACAGACCCCCTAGTTGGATGGTCCCAACCAGTATCCCACTGCTGACACCAGTGTAAAAGGTTTGGGATACTGACAGACTCACACACAGATGCTTCTTCTTCCAATAGCCTCTTTATTGGAAAACTCCAATATGAAGTAAGGAAATGAAAGTAAAAGGCGGACTGAATTCATCAAAAAAAAAAAATAACATGCATTCAAAGGACATAGCAAATCAGCAGCAATGCAGCTTCAAAATGGTCCAAATCTTGTGTAGAAAGAAAAACCATAGTCACTAGAGCGCTAGCTAGGGTGTAAACACTTCAGCACCCTGGAATATATCTGACCTCTCTCCTAGGAGAGCTGCTATATATATATGATAAGGCCATTCCTGATTGGCTAGAGTTTCTGTCACTCAGCCTCTTTAAAATAATTATTACATGAATATTCTCATTTTCCTTCAAGGTATGCTTAAATGATGTTTCAGAGAAACACTTTACCTATATATAGACTTTATACATATTTTATTACATTTCTGGGTCCAAAACCTTTTGCTTCAAGGGATTAATCCCTTCCCCTATTGTTCCTTTCTATAAAACAATCAAAAACATGGCCGGCTGGCCCTTAGGAAGTCAGTCTGCCATACAGAAAAACCCTTTAATCCCAGAACAGGTAAAACCCTTTCTTTATGGTTTTCTTCCTTGTATTATGTTTATTTTATTCTCATTTGTGGGGTTTTCATTGTAATGAGAGTGCTCACAGTGTCAATCTTAGTGTAAAATGTTTAACAGTTTGTCTGCTGAGTGAATAAAACAGAGCTCTCACACAGACAGTGACCAAAGCACAAAGGAAACTCCTAAATCGTAGAAATAAATAAAAAAAAGGCGCGTTAGCGCAAAAGAAGCAGTTAGCGACTTTAACCTGCTACATTCTTAACAGTTCTAGCCATGGTGTTGGCGTTTTGTATAGTTGCAGTTTTTATGAGCTGTGCGATAGTGCGCACATTCGTGCAGCTTGTAAAGAATGCCAAAATAGCATAATTCGCCAGTACTCTCAATCTTTGGAAGGGAATATTTCAGAAAAAGCTGTTACAGCTTTCTCAACAAGGAGAGACAATCTAGAGGGAGGATTCTGATGAAAAGGGGGTGATTTAAGGGCATTCATTGTTTGGAGCCCTTCAAATATTGGTGAAGCATTTAAAGCTACAGCAAAAAAAAAAGATAAAGAAAAGAACTCCTTCACTTCCTGGGAGGTACCAAATGTGAGCAGCGACTAGATAGGATGGGGGTAACAATACAAACAATCAGACATAACAATTAAAGTAAAAAGAATGCATAGGTGGCCAGACTATGCAGGACAAGACAACACAGGAGACATTACACAGTTGGAAAGACACAAAGAGGATGGATCTAGTCGCGTTTTACTTTAGTATCTCCTCGAAATACAAAAGACAAAAGGGGGCTGTAACTAGGTTATTAGACCCTTTGACAGGCACTCTGCAGGCAGTTTCAACAGGACAGCCGTCAGGAGGGTGTGTTTACGGTGCTGCTGCATGATTGCAGTGGACCTTTTCTTAGATCTGGTCACCACTTGACATATGCCTGGTGTCACCACCTGCAGCTGCCTTATTGGGGAATGAGGATGCACCTTCTGATGTGTCTCCTGCATTCGCCCACAGTGACCGCACCTCCAAATCTGCTACTAATGCAATGTCTTGGCTGGTACATGTGTGAGCCAACATAAAGGAAGTGCAGCTAGCACAGGGGCTAATAATAGGGTAGAAGACATTTTCCAATATATAAGAGTGAAAAGGAACATCTAGGATGAAGCAGATTAAAAAGAGGGTGATATGGCAGAGGTACTTAGTACTTCTACTTAGTTTTCACTAGAGAAAGGATAGACCAGTACCACAAGGGAACAGGGGCTGGGGACTGAAGAGGAAGTCACAAATAGCGTCATTCAAGCTCATGGAGTACTTAAGGGTCTGAGAGTCCTAAAGGTGGAGAAATCCCCAAGGACAGATGGCATGCACCCAAGAGTCCTAAGGGAACGGCAGAGGCTCTGGCTGATCCCATGGCAGATCTGTTTAACACCTCTCTGGAGTCAGGAATCATTCCCTGGGATTGGAGAACTGCACATGTGGTGTTTCTCCATAAAAGTGGGCTGAAGGACGAATCAAGGAACTACAGGTTGGTCAACCTGACCTCAATAGTGGGAAAGCTCATGGAGACCATCCTGAAAGAGAGATTGGTGAACTTTCTGAGGATAACGGGCTCCAGGACATGAGGCAGTATGCATAGGTTTGTACTGTGATGGTCCTGACACACTAACATAACTGACTTCTTTGACTGGGTCACCAGGACAATGGTCAAAGGCCAAGTGGTTGATGTTCTGAATCTGGACTTAAGCAAGGTCTTCGACTCTGCATCTCACAGGAGACTGGTCAGGAAACTAGAAGACCTGGGGGTGGGGACCAAACTTTTGTTGGGTGGGCCAGAAGCTGGCTGCAGGACAGAAGCCAAAAGATGGTAGTGGGGGTGGATTCTCAGAAACTAGGCCTGTGACAAGCGGGGTCCCACAGGGTTCTGTGCTTGATCCCGTGTTGTTTAACATATTCATAAGTAACATCACAGATGGGATCTGGGGTAAGATCTGCCTATTCATAGAATGGCACCAAAAGATGGCAAACAAGGGAGAGGTACTGCTGGTGGGTGACTTCAATCTGCCAGATGTACATTGGAGCATCCCAGTTGCAGCTTCAGCTAGGAGTAGGGATATCCTAGACTCCCTGCAGGGGGCATTTCTCAGGCAACTAGTAAAAGAGTCCACTTATGAGGGAGCATTACTGGACCTTGTACTCACCAATGTGGACAGTGTTGCAAATGTCACAGTTGGTAGTCACCAGGGATCCAGTGATCACTGTACAGTGCAGTTCAATGTAAGTACTGCAGAAAGCTCAAACCACACAAAGATGAGGGTCCTGGAGGTCAGGAGGGCCAGTTTTACAAAGATAGAGGAATTCCTCAGGGATGCCCTGGCATGAAGGAGAACTTGGAGGGAATGGAAAAACAGTGGGTGAATCTAAAAGGAGGGATAGGGAAGGCAGTAAGCAAAAGCAGGAGGAAAAAGAGACTGCTATGGTTCTTAAAAGAGGTAGCCAGGAAGGTAAGGGCAAAAACGTCAGCATCTAGGAGATATAAGAGACACAGGGTGAGGAGGATAGAAAAGAGTATCAGGAGAAACAGAGGAAGGCAGAGAAAGCAATCAAGGAGTGCAAAGGTGCAGATGGAGAGAAACTAGCTCAGGCAGTACAGAAAGGGACAAGGACTTTGCAGTTTTGTAGCGAAAAGAGAAAGACCAGGAGAGGGATAGTAAGGCTTAGGAGGGAAGGAGGGGTGTGTGTGGAGGGGGATCAGAAAAAAGCAGACATCTTGAACAAGTACTTTTATTCAGTGTTCACAGAGAAAGGGGAAGGTGACGGACCCCAGGTAAGAGTCTGGAGCATTGAAGGAGGGAGGTAGACACTAGTCCATTTAGAGAGAGAGAGGATCTGAGGGAACTCACAAATCTGAAAGTGGACAAGGCAATGGGACCAGATGGGGTGCATCCTAGGATATTGAAGGAGCTCAGGGAGATGCTGGCTGCACCTCTGATAGCCCTATTCAACCCATACCTCTCAACCTCTTACCTCAGAAATCAGGGACAAGGCTTACAAAAATCAGGGACAAAGAGTCAAAATCAGGGACACATCTTAAAAATTGGTAATATTCACTCAGAAATCTGGTAGAATAAGGAACTTAGTCTAAGAAGTATTTTCTGAAGAAGAACAGGCCTGTAACTTCAATGTTTAATATTATTTTGTGATTACAATCCCCACTGTTCAGTCACAATAACAACAATTTTACAAGGGACAGAGGAATATTTTGAGGCAAAATCAGGGATGTCCCTGAAAATTGGGACAGTTACAAGTATGGACTTCAACCACTCACTGGAGATAGGAGTGCTTCTGGAGGACTGGAGGAGGGCAGATGTAGTCCCACTTCACAAAAGTGGAAGCAAAGGGAGGCTGGCAACTATAGACCAGTCAGCCTGACTTTGGTATTTGGGAAAGTATTGGAATCACTACTGAGGGAGAGGATTGTGGAATATCTGGAATCCAGTGGCCTTCAAGATCCGAGGCAGCATGGATTCACTGGGGAGATCATGTTAAACAAATCTGATAGATTTATTTGATTGACCAGGGTGACCAGGGAATTGGATCAAGATCGAGCAGTGGATGAGACATAGCCTACCTAGATTTCAGTAAGGCATTCAACACTGTTCATATAGGAGACTTGTTAACAAGCTGGGAAGCCTAGGAGTGGGTCCTAAGGTAATACACTGGGTGAGAAATTGGTTGGGGCAGGAGACAGAGGGTGGTGGTAAAAGAAGTTCACCCCAGGAAGGAAGGGTGACAAGTGGGGTGCCACAAGGATCAGTATAGGGACCGGTCCTCTTCAATGTCATCTTCATTAGCGACACTGCAGAGGGGCTAGAAGGAAAGTATGCCTCTTGCCAATGACACTAAAATCTGCAATAGGGTAGACCCTCGGGTGGATGAATAGAGATCTAAGAAAGCTAGAGGAGTGGTCAAGGGCCCGCATCACAAGCTCTGTGAGGAGAGACTAAAGGACCTCAATATGTACACCCTGGAGGAAAGGAAGGGGTATTATAGAAACATTCAAATACCTCACAGGTATAAATAAAGTTCAAGAGGGAAACATTTTCAGAAAAAAAAGATGCTCAAGAACATGGGGACAAGATATGAAGCTGGAGGGGGAGAGACTCAGGGGAGATGTGATGAAATACTTCTTCACAGAAGGAGTAGTGGATGCCTGAGACAACCTCCCAGCAGAGGTGGTGGGGTAAAAATGGTAATGGGCTTCAAGAATGCATGGGATAGGCATAAGGGACCCTTAGAGGTAGGAAAAGGGGGGGGTCAGGCTAGAGATCAAGTAGGGTTTGCAGTGTTATAGGACATGGGAAAATGAGCAGACCAGGTGGGCCAATTGGTCATTATCAGCCATCAATATCTATCTTTCTGTGGCACAATGCTCTCTGGGAGGGTGGACACAGAGGAGGGAAGACAGGAACTTTGGGAAGACCTGGCTAGGTTAGAGAAGTGGTCTGGCATTTGGCAACTGGGGTTTAACATTAAAAAGTGTAATGTTATGCACCTGGGAGCAAAAGCTGCAAGGACCAAATACTAGTTAGGTAGTGTGCAGGTAACCAGATCACAGCAAGAAAAAGACCTGCAGTAGGTGTAACTATCACAAGTGACCTGAAACACCCAGCACACAGCAGGAAAGCTGTGGCCAAAGCAAATTAGATACTGGGCTGCATAGCCAGAGGAATTACCATCAAGAAGGCGGAGGTCATTCTGCCATCGTACAAGTTTCTAGTAAAACCTCACCAAGAGTACAATGTGCAGAATCAGTGCCTTTATCTTAAGAAAGATACCAACTTGCTGGAAAACAGTCCAGAGAAGAGCAACCAAGATGATCCAGGGGGGGCCAGCAAGGCAGCACCTATGAGGGAGAGGCACAGGGCTCAACATGTACTCTGTTGAGGACAGAAGGTAGGGGGACATGATTGAGACCTTCAAGTACCTTAAAGGTATAAATAAGGTGATCACCAAGGGCCTCCTCAGCCTTAGTGGAAACAAGGCCACTAGGAGGTACTAAACTCAAGCTGGTGGGGAGGGAAGAGTAAGGAGGGAGATAAGAATGTACTGTTTTACTGAGAGAATGGTGGCTAAGTGGAATAAGTTGCCAGAGGAGATAATATCTCTAAAAATGGTGGACAACTTCAAGAGAGATTGGGACAGGGTGAGGGGGAAAGCTGCAGGTAGAGCGGGGAGGGATATTTGACAGGGGTCAAGGGGATATGGGGAGGGGGGCATTTCTCTCTGTAAAATAAGTGGGAACTGCACACTTAAGCAGACTAGATAGACCCTAAGGCCTTTATCTACTGACACATTCATATGTTCATATGTATGACAGTGAATCAAGTGGTGCTCTGGCTCTCCCATCAAAGAACAGACATCAGTTGCAGAACTTCAGCCCAATAAGGCAACAGCAAAACTTCAGTAGGCCACCTCTTCATGAAACAAGGTCTTGCAAAGTCAGTTACTGAACAAACAGCAAATATCAGCAACTCTGGTGACAGCTGACTCTCTCTGGCAGGCTCCCACTTTTTTCAGAGGGTGATGGAACATGGATTTTGAAAATGGAAGTTTTCCTCTTCATGATCAGCTACTATTACTAACTGGCCAGGTCTTCTAGTGTACTCAGTTCCTCACTGTGACATCACTGTCTACCTCCACATCCATGGAGGCTCTGGGGTTATGAAGTCAGGTGGTTGTTGCATGGTGACTGAGGTGGCAACCTGCCCCACGGTCATGGCATGGACGCTTTTGTCACCAGTGGTGTGCTTCTTGATCCTCCCAACAGAGCACCAAAAAGGCACAGGTGCAGTTGTTCACACTGCAGGCTTGGGCAAAAGCAGATGTTCCCTACAAGGAATGCAGCCCAGACAAAATGAGAACCAATTGGATTATTGGAATAGGAAACATCTGCACAGCAGCTCACACTCCATTCCAAATAGTTGAAACATGGGCACAAAATCAGGAACATCCAACAGGCAGATCTCCTGAGGTGTCCCTTGATCTGGCTGTATGTGAGAAATAGTTTGCTGGGGGAATTTCTGCTTCTCTGAGGATTGGGTGGCAGCCTTGGGGTCAGCCAGAATAGTCTTTGGAGTTGGCTTGCAGCTAAGTTTGCTAAATGGTCCACTAAATAACCTCAAAATAAGATGCCAGGCTGGCCTGCTCAGTTGATGTCAGGGCATTCCCTTTATTGCTGCTCAGTGGACACCACTCAAAATTCCATGGGCCCCTCACAACTGTTTCTCTTGCAGGTGGACTGGCCACTTGAGTAACTGTCTGATGTTGCCCCAAAGGCTCCTGCTAGTCTGCAAGAGGCAAAGAACTGATTTCACATTTAAGAGCCAATGTGAGGATGTGCTGCCAACCAATTATTGGCTGATGGATTTATTTATTTATTTTTTAAGTTGGTAACTGGGAAAGGCACACTGAGCTTAGACTTGTTTCCAGGTGTGAAATGGGGAAGGGTTGTAGGGACAACGACAAATACAAGTCAAACTCAACATAACAATTAAGGAAACTGGAGTACACTGATGCAGCAGTAAAATATACTCACATAACAGACATACATCATTGTATACTGTAGTGATCAATAATAATCATATGTGAGGCAAATGTGCACAGTGTGTGTTGGGGTAGGGGTAAAGGGTGAAAGCCAGCAATTAGGGAACTGAGCAGGGAGATGATACAGGGTTAGGAAGGGGGTAGACAGGAACAGAAGGGTGAAGGAAATTGCCTTAAGTGGAGTCTAAAGCGGGGAGAGGTGGAAGTGGGAAGGGCAGATCTCAGAAGCAGGGGAGGTGATAGGAGATGACATCTATAAATCAAGTGAATCCATTAACATATCCACGAGCCCAGTGAAACATTTAGTACACAGCTAGGTAGGATCCAACAAACATTTGACAGTAAAGAGACTCAATACTACTGCCAAAAGTCTTGGCTTGGTGACCCTAATCTCCTTGTGAAACCACTCACTTAAGCCCTTGTTAGGGATGGGCAGACCCCAAAAGGTCCTGATACTTATTCTCAGGACCAGAATCCAGGCAATAGTCCTGATTAGTTCTGATTTAAATCAGAATCTTTAAGAAAATATTGTTAGCACATGAAAACAATCACAAAATGCATGAAAAATGGAAAATAAAGTATTTTTACAACCTGAGTGTGTCAATCTGTCGTTTTGACTTCATTCTGTATATTCTTCTGCTCTGTCTCCATAGTGTTTCTTGCCTATACAGAATACAAGTATGCTCCTTCCACTTTTTACTATCTGTTTGTGGGGGTGATGGTTTCACTAATTAACGCAACTGCCTCCCCATCCCAGAATCAACACACCACACATATGACTGGCCAAATCCCTAAATCCTTTATGCTTTCCTCTCTAATGATGCTTCTACCAGTCTACCACTATCACTGTCATAATACAGCCAGGGGATGACTGGATGCCCTCTAATTAAAAATAAAATACAGCAAATTGCATAGGCTGCCAGCACAATGGTATAAGCAGGTGCTACTCTCTGGTAGTCAAAATCTTCAAAAATGAGGAGGTAAGAACCACCTCACATAGAGGGTGCACACTATAAAATAAAGCAATTCAAAATGGACTGTAGACGCATAATTGTACAAGCTTTATGACAACAATTATATTAACAAATGTATTAATAAAGCAACAGTTTTCTTTACTTCTTTTCTATGCTCAGTTCCCTTTATCTATTCAGTATTGCACAGTCCCTAATAACTTTCCCAAGGCCCTTAGTACAGATGTGCGTAAGAAAGCTTCACATACTGTAGTAGGGTGCCTGGTAGCAGGCTCAATATATTGCACAAACTCCAAGATTCTTTGCACAGCCCAAAGTATTGCACACATAATTTCTAACAAATTACTGCATGTTTTCACAAGTGACTGTATTTCACCACTAATATGAAACTCATTGTAGGTATACTTGACAGCTCAGCTGTAAATAGCCCGGTAGCCAAACTTTTCAAACCTGAGTCAAGATGAATGATCCGGAGTTCTCTGAAGCATCTGTGTCCACTATCCAGCTACTGAGAGAGTTGAGATGGTCATGAAGGTGAAAGGCACATGAAACTGCATTCAAGAGGCATCGAGAAAATTTACGTATAATTTCCATTGGTCTTAGTATTCTAAGCACATCACCTTGGCTGGCAGCATTCTTCTGGTTTGGTGTGAAGGCACATCTTTAAAAAAAAAAATATTCTATTAACTCCTGAAGCAGATGTACTAGATTCATAGATGTATTCAAGTTCAGAAGGCAGATGCCCATATTTGAACTCACTACCACTGATTCAGTAGTGGAAGGAGAATTTTCTGTTGCCCATGTAAGAATCAAGTCTTTTATTGAACTGTTCAACATTGTTACTTCTAATGATACAGTTTCTATAGGTAGTGAGTTCCAAATCGGGGGAACACTCTAGGTAAAAAATCTGGAATGCTTATTAGTTTTACATATGTAGTTTTGAGTTTTAAGTTGTGTGATCTAGTATGGTTGTGTGTCAAATGCATTTCTAGACCAATTGTGTCCAGCATATATTCATTTTGTAAGGCTTTGAAAGTATAAATCAAGTCTCCTCTTAATACTCTGTATTCCAATTATTATAATTGTAATGTTTTAAGTCTTGATCCACAGTCAAGATCAGACATATTGTCTATCCTTTTGGTGACTTTACGTTGAACCCTTTCTGTCATATTTAGCTAACCAACTGAGGTTGGGGTGCAAAATGAAGCACAATAATCCAAATGTGGTCGGACAAGGCTGGTCTACAATGACAAAATGACTGAGGGTTTCCTACTTTCAATGTGTCTTAAAATGCTTCCCAAGATCATGTGACATTGTTTAACAGTTTTGTTAGTGTGAGAGTTAAATTTTAAATTATCTAATATTATGACACCAAGATCCCTTTCTTCTGTAGTTACCATTAAGTTCACATTTTGTATTGAGTATAAAAACCCTGGATTATTGCTTCCCATGTGCATTACCTTGCACTTTGCCACATTAAACTTTATTTTATTATTTACTGCCCAAGTGAATAATCTGTTCAAGTTTTCTTGAAGAATGTTTCCAGATGAAATGTCATTTACAATGCAATCTAATTTACAGTTGTCGGTGTATTTATTAATCTAGACTTCTTTAGATGTTTGCATACTAGAAATAAGTATATTGAAAAGAAGGGGTCTGAGAACAGAACCTTGTGGTACTCCACTGGAGACTGGGCTCCAATCGGACTCATGCCCAAATATGACCACTTTTTGTTGTCTATTATGTAGCCATGAAGAAATCCATTTAATTAATTTGACATCCAAATTTATAATGAAGAGTTGATCAATCAAGATCTTGTGTGATACGGTGTCAAAGGCCTTTTCAAAATCTAGAAAAACTATGTCCACAGGGATACCTTTGTCAAGGGCATCGCTGACTGTTTCGAAGAAACTGAAGAGATTTGTCAGGCATGACCTGCCGGGGTAAATCCATGTTGGGAAATATCTATACAACCTGTATTTTTAACGTGATTAGAGATTTTAGTTTGTATTAGTCTTTCATTAAGTTTGCTTATGAGCGAAGTTAAGCTGATAGGCCTATAAGAAAAAATTACTCACCTTAGTAATTGCTTTTCTTCTCATGGAAGTCTTGCTGTATTAGGACCATTGCAGTCATTCCCACACTTGAACTGCCCGGAGAGGAAACAGTTAACTCCAGAGTGATCTGAGTTCCACAGCGAGGCTGTTCAAAGCTCTATCTGGCTAGTTTCAAATGAAACTGTCAGGTTCTTTACTGAGCTAAACTAACATAGCAAGTCTGTGGAAAAAGTCTACACTAGCCATTGGCTACCTACCATTAGTAGAATAAGAACAATCACAGAATAATAACAATATTTATTGTTAGGATCACCCCTTACAAGCACTAATAGGCCCCCTCTCCCCAAAAGACTCAAGTCCAGAGAGGGGACCATCTACCACTTAACAAAAAACAGAAATACCTAGTTCCCTAACCCAAAGGAAACAAGGGGGGGAACTAGAGAGACTAAAATGGCATGACACAGTGCTTGCACTAATTTTCCAACCCCATACCCAAGTAGGAGTTCTGAGAGGGGTAGGAGGGAAGGTTGTCCTAATATAGCAAGACTCCATGAGAAGAAAAGCAATTACTAAGGTGAGAATTTTTCTTCAAACACCATGAAGTCTTGCTATATTAGGACCATTGCAGATACACAGCAGTACCTCCATGGAGGAGGTCAGAACCTACTTAGGAAACAGGCTCTGAAGTACAGCTGTGCCAAAAGCGAACATCTCTCCTGGACTGGGCGTCCAGGAATAATGCTAGTAAGGTGTGAACTGTTTTCCAGGTAGCAGCTTGACAAATTTCAAAATAGGAATATCTCTAGCAACCGCTGGGAATGCAGCTATACCCCTGGTGGAGTGAGCCCTCAGTCCTGAGGGGTTCCTACCTAGTTTTGGTAACAGAAGTGGATACAAGAGACAATCCACCTTGCAATTGTCCTCTTAGTGGCAGGTCTCCCTTTGCCAACCTCTCCATAGGTAAGGAAGAGTTGGAGGGATTCGAACCTGTGACCCTTGGTACGTTCCACATAGTAGCTTAGGGCTCTTTTGACGTCCAAGCTGTGTAGTCTCCTTTCACCCGAGGAAGAATGCTCAGTGAAAAATACTGGAAGAAATGGACTGGTTCAGATGAAAATCTGAAACCACTTTAGTAAAAACTTTCTGTTAGTCCTGAGGACTACCTTATCCCTGTGAAAAGAAATAAAATCCTTTTCCACTGAAAGGGCTTGCAATTCCTTATTCGTCTGGCAGAAGTGATAGCCACTAGAAAAACAGTTTTCCATATTAAATACTTGAGATCTGCAGAAGAAAGGGTCAAAGGAGGTTGCATTAACTGAGCAATGCAAACATTCAGGTCCCAGGCAGGCTGGTTCCCAAAAGGAGGGTTAGTGTGAAGTAACCCCTAAAAAACTTGGAAAACACAGGGTGAGAGGAAAGAGAAACAGGCTTCCCTACGGAAACAAAGGCAGAAACAGCTGCCAGATGAACCTTCAAGGTAGCTGGTCTAAGGCCTAGAGGAATTTAGATGGGCCAAATAGTCCAGTAAAGTGGCCAAGTCAGCAGATTCTGGTACAATTTGTTTCTCCGAACACCAGAAGGAAACCTCTTCCACTTAGAATTGTAAGTGGCCCTAGTGGAAGGCTTCTAGAAGCCTTTAAAATATCAAGGACCCCTTGAGAAAGGTGCAAATCAAGAAATTTAATTCCTCAAGAACCAAGCCTTGAGGTGGAGGATTTGAGGTCCGGGTACCACACTCTCCCTGTGCACAGGTCAGCAAGTCGTGGGTCCTGGGCAAGGTCAGGGAGGTGGATTGTCAGGACAGGAGGAGAGGATACAGGGCTGTCTGGCGGTCTGGAGCAATCAGAACCACTTTGCAGGGCTGAGTTCTGTTTTTCAATACCCTGAAGAGGAGAGGAAGAGGGAAACATAGGAATTTCCTTTCCAATCAGCAGAAAGGCATCCAGGGGACTGAGCCCAGCACTGGAGGCCTGCAACAAAATAGAGGAAGTTGATGGTTGTCTGGGGCTGCGAAGAGATCTATCTGAGGGTGCCCCATCTGGCAAAACCGACCCTGACCTGAGGATTCAGAGACCATTCGTGATGGCCTGAGAATCCTGCTGAGAGCATCCATCGGACATTGTCCTTTCCTGGAAGGTGAATTGCGATCAGGGAGGTGTTTAGGGAGTAAGCCAGAGACCCATTCATTGCTTCGATGCACAAGGCTGATGACCGAGTGCCCCTTGGTTCTTGATGTACCACATTGTTGTGGTGTTGTCTGTCCTGATTTGAACTACTTTGTTCTGGACAACAGTTGAAAAAGCCTGAAGAGCTAAAGAACAGCTCTGAGGTTCAAAAGATTGATGTGGACAGAGATTCTGGGGACCACACTCCTTGAGTGGAAAGGTCGCCCAAGTGAGCCCCCACCCTAACAGGGAGGCATCCGTGGTGAGGGTGAGGAGTGTAAACAGGTATAAAGGGAACCCTTGAGTAAGATTGCTTGATCCTGCCACCACTGAAGGGCCAGGATCAGGGTTTTCAGTCACCGGGACTAATTTGGTAAGGGTCCCTCCTTTGAGACCAATAGGACCTCAAGTGGAACTGGATGTCCCTCATCTGAAATCTTGCTCCCTGCACGACAGCTGTGGAAGCAGCCATGTGCCCTAGGAGTTGAAAGTGCCTTGCTGAGTCGAGACCCGCAGGGTAAAGGAGGATGCCAGGGCAATGAGCCTGTCCACTCTTTCCGAGGGAGAATTCCTGGCTACTTTGTGTTCAATTCTGCACCTATGAAGTTAGAACCTGAACAGGTTCCAGAACTGACTTCAAGTAAGTTCCTTGGAATCCCAGGGAAGTAAGAAGCTGCTGGGTGACTTGCAAGTGGATTTTACCTGATCTGGAGACTGACCCACTATGAGCCAGTCGTCCAGGTAGGGAAACCACAGCAATCCCTTGCCTTCTTAAATGAGCCACTACCACAGCTAGACATTTTGAGATACCCTTGGAGCCGAGGTTAGGCCGAAGGGCATTGCTCTGAACTAGTAGTGGCCAGAGAGCAGTTCGAACCTGAGGTACTTTCGGTGAGAAGGCCTGATCATGACATGAAAATAGGCATCCCTGAGGTCCAGGGAAGCTAACCAGTCCTCTGGCCTCAGGGAAGGCAAAATCATTGCTAGAGTTAACATTTTGAACTTTGGTTTCAATAGATGTTTGTTCAGGTACCTTAAGTCTAAGATGACGCCATTCTCCTGTCTTTTTGGGGTAAGAAATATCTTGAGTACAGTCCTTGCCCTGATGGCAAGGGGGACCCTTCACTGCTTTGCAATCCAGAGGAAGAAACCTCTGCTTCCAAAGCAAGGGCTTCTGGAAGAGTTTGCAGGTGGAAATTGCCTAGCTCTCATCCTTGGGAACTGTTTGAAGCTGAGAACCAGCCCTGGCTTACTACTTCCAGAACCCACCTGTCCAAGTTAGGGACAGCCAGTTCTGGCTGAAATAAGCCAACCTGCCCCCCACTGGTACAGGAGAATCGGCCCTGGGCACCCCATCAGGGTGCCTGCTTGGCAGCAGCTTTAGGCTGAGGGGAAGGCGACTGTCTACCTGTGCCCCATCTACCTCTGCCTCTGAAAAAAACCCTCTGTGAAAAAGCAGAGGAGGCTTGAGATTGGTAAAAGGGCCTGTGGAAAGGCCTACCCCTACCCCTGGGGGCATGCCTTTGTGGAGTGGCATGCCTCTCCTTAGCTTGGGCACTTTTGTAGGTAGTTCTGTATTCATCCATCTTTTTCATATAATTTTCCGTTTGATCACCAAACAGAGAATTTCCCGTTACAGGAAAATCCATAGCCTTTGACTGGTATCTTGGGACAGATTAGTGCATCTGAGCCATGCCAACCTCGGAAAGCTGAGAAGTGGCCATGACCTAGAGAAACATCATTAACATCAACAGCAGTATGAAATTGAACTTTAGAGGCTTCAATGCCATCAGCAGCCACTTGTTCCAACTCACTAGCCAGCTGGCCCTGGGCCTGCCTGGCTAACTGCAATATAGTGTCCCATCTAGATTTCTGATATCTAGCCACATAAGCCATATAATTAGCCTGCCTGAGTCCCAAAGAAGCTGCCATATATTGTTTTTTCGCCATGGTATCAATCTTCCTGGAATCCTTATCAGGAGGATGTGAGGCCAGGGGAATATTAGCCTTGTCACAGGCTGCAGCTTGCACCACACCTACATGACTACACTGCTCAGAGAGGAAGTCTGTATCAGGGCCTGATAAGGTATACCTTCTGTCCATTTTTATCTACAGGAGGGACAGAATGAGGATTTTAAAATCTTTGTTGTTTGCTTCCTAAATGACTTATGCAAAGGAATAGACAACCTCCTAGACTCTGGAATATCCATCATTTCAACATAATCAGGCTCTCTTGCTCATCCACAGCCTCTTCTAAAGGAAGCTGGAGGGTTTCTGCAACCTTTTGTAAAACATAAAGAAGGGGACTCAGACAGCATAGGGAGATTCTAAAGGTCTATCTGGAGAAATGTCCGGTTCAATGGGCACGTCCAGACCTTCCCAGTCACAAACATACTGATCAAATTCTCCTCCCTCATGGTTCATAAAATCCTCAACACCATAATCCTGAACCACTGGGACGAATAGCCACACCTTTTCCCAGATGCAGGGGTTCGACAGATCCTCGAGACAAAGATTGGACAATCTGAATGGCTTTAGCTATCTCTGCAGCAGTTGGAGAGACAATTTTGTACTCCAGACCTACTGATTTCTTTTGTCTTTTTGCTGGGACTGGTTCCTCTGAACCAGCCTTCCTTTGCCAGTCTAAGCCCCTGGTCAGAGGGCACTCCCTCTGGTCCAGTGGGTACTGGACCAGGCTGGCCATCCGGTCAGCGGACTTTTTAGCCTCTCGTTCCTAAGGCGGTAATCTCTTTCAGGGTGGCTGCAGGAAATTTTACACACTAGTCCTGACGGTGGGTCAACCCCGAGACAATAAACACAGTGGTGTGTGGCTGCCTTGGCAAAGAGGCTTCCCCACAGACATCACAGTGTTGAAACCCAATGGCGGGGATTTTCTTTTGGGTTTCTCAGACATAATGCCAGCCTAACCAAAAACTTGCCCTTTAGATGGCAGTACCAGGCAGACACCTTATAGGTTCCTAACCGTGTCAGGTATTGAGAAAAACCTAAATAAAACTTAGGTTTTAGAACCGATTAAGAACCAGAACCGCACTCTAAAGACCAGCAAACAGTTTGACACATATATTTTAACAAACCGATCGGTTCAAAACCGAACCGATAATGAATTCCACACAGACTTAATTTCTGTACTTACGGTTTACCAGATAGAGCTTTTAACCGAAATGCAGGTAAAATAAATACTTTTGCGGTTCAATGAACTGAAAATCTCCAACGAACCGAGAAATGGACAAGGCTAAGGAGCTGATCTCGGGCGACTATTCAGTGAAATGGAGTAAAATCTGACAGTTTCATTTGAAACTAGCCAGATGGAAACTTTGAACAGCGCCCTCTGCTGTGGAACTCAGATCACTCTGGAGTTAACTGTTAACTCCTCTCGGGGCAGTTTCAAGTGTGGGAATGACTGCAATGGTCCTAATATGCAAGACTTCATGGTGTTTGAATTACATAGTAGCTGTCTATTACCACCCTTGAAAATCTGGGTGCATTGCTCTTCACTCCCAGATTTGTAAAACATTTCCATAGTTTACTGACATGTTAAATAAATAAGTAAGAGGACTGGTTAATTCTTTTGAAAGTTCCTTTATAAATTGAAATTGAATACAATCAGATCTGGGAGATGTGTTACATTTCTTTTTTCTATAAGTATCTTGTTCAGAAAAATAAAGAAAACATCTATTGCATTTGGTATTTCAAAATCTGTTGTATCAATTTGGACTAAATATGTTTTCAAAATACAGATTAAAGTTGGACAGCCATTTCTGTTTCACTGGTAATTAATTTATCATTAATCTTAAGGGCCAATTCCTTGTGAGTTTGCTTAAGAAAGTAATATAATTATAAAATGTTTTTGTTATCTTTGATATTTAGATAGATTTATTTCTAGCTTTTATTTGACCATTTTTTTACCAAGAATCTTAGATTTTCTCAGTCTGAGACTTTTTAGTTTTACTATATTTATTATAAGCTCTGTGATTTTATTTATAATCGTTTTATGTCTTTAGTCCACCACATTGGAACTCTGTTTACTATTTTTATTATATCTGACCTTCTCAGGAACAAGTATTTATGCAATGATCTATTTTGAACTTTATTTTGCCCATATATGTTCAAAAACTTGATGTTTCAAGTCATTTGACCAATTCAGGAAGTTAAATACTTTGTGTTACTAATATAATCAACTTTATAATACTTTTTTAATTTTATTATTCCTTTATTATAATTTACTTCTTTTAAGATATTACATGTGATCATGTTATGATCACTGATGCCAGAAGGCAATATAACAAGAGATGAAAGTAAGTCAGTGTTATTTGTAAAATAAGATCAAAGAATATTATTGTTCTAGTCAGGTGAAATGCACTAATTGTTTGCAGACCAAGTTTGAAAGTGGTTTCCCTAAATTGTCAATCAAGGGACCATTTGTCTCAAATGTTTCACAGTTTATATCGGAAATTAAAGTCACCGAGTAATATTAAGATTACGTGCTGCCTTGTTTTCAAACTGATTAAATAAAACTAAGGTGTCTGCCTGATTTAAACTGGGGACCAATAGCACAATCCGATTCTCAGGTTTCTGATCCTAGTTCAATTTTATTATAATATTTCTGCCACGATTGTCATAAAGATTTGTCTCATGGCAGTTAAATTTATTTGATATATAGATACCAACCCCCTCCTCTGTTATTCTGTCTATTTTTAGTAACTTTGTAGAGCCAGAAATGTCTGTATTCAGTCATTATCTGAAAACAAGTTTCTGTGATACAACAAATGTCAATTTCTTTACTGATAAGAACTTGTCTTAGTTCATCCAGTTTGTTTATTAAGCTTAGTGCATTGGTTATTAGGTTTTAATTTCCTTAAAGTTTTCCGAGGAGTAAAATCTTCATTGAAAACATTATTAATGACATCAGATACAATATTAAGCTTATTAGTCCTAGTTTAGTTTTCTTTTCCTTTTCCTTAGATTTGTATTTTTCCTATGTTTTCTTTTATACTCCATATTATTCTGTTTATTCAAATAATTGTTTAATAAAGTAAGGGTTTCAGTTTGAAAATAACCCCACCCCCATCATTCAGTTTAAATTTTCATCTATATAGTTATTTAACTGCAGTCTGAAGTAGAGACCCTACTTTCAGGTGAATGTAGCCCATCTTTACTGTACAAGTCAGTTTTACAAGTATATTCTTCAGTGGATTATACAATTGATGTTTTGCTTCAGGCACCATTGTCTGAACTAGAATGTTTACCTCTTTCAAAATGCAGTTCTATTGGTATATAGCTCTTTGGGATGGAAAGTATTTCAGAAAACAAAATTACAACCTATGTTTACAAGTTTGTTAGTGAAATTGACTATTTATTGCTTAATCTGTTTGAGTGTTGATTAAAGTATTATTAGCCTCTGCATGTATAATTACCAATTGTTTAGCATCATTAGGGCAAACTATGTCATTAATAATTTTGTAATATCAGATGTTTTGGCACCCCTGAGAAACATGACAGAGTTCTGTGAGCTTTATCTTTGTCTGGAGTGCTCTATCAAGTCCTTTTATCATAGAATCTGGAGCAATATTTCAGTATATCTTTGTTGAGCAACCTTGAATTATGGATTTAGTTCGGTTGCCCTGGAACATCAAGTATACTATCTAGATTTATTAATGGTATCTCTCTAATGTAATCATTTTGCTTTTTGCCCATATTTTTGAGGCACAATATTTGCTATGTACTGTAGCTGCATCTTGTGTTTATTTCATCCTCTAAGACTCAGTCAAACTCACTAGTTCCTCTTGGTGATGTCTTGAATAAAGGGGTCAAATATATTTGAAATCTCTAGAATAAAGTGATTGCATTTCTTCCCCTTTTTTGAGATGTTTCAGGTGCTGTAACTGGTCTGTGACCTGGCCAAGGCACGGCTGGATCTCTTGTGGTACAGAGGATTTGAAGAACTGTTCAGAGTTCTGAAATCACAGGGTCTGTGGCCTAGTCATAGCACACTGGATAACTTGTAGTACAGAGGATTTCTGAAAAGCTGTCTAGGTTCCAGAAATTGAGGGTCCGTGGCTCTGGTCAAGCTCGCTGGATCCCATCGGTACAGAGGATTCCTGAAAAATTGTTTAGGCTCCAGAAATTGAGGGGTCCATGGCCTGGTCATGGAATGCTGGATCCCTTGCAGTACAGAGGATTTCTGAAAAGCTGTTTAGGTTCCAAAAATCAAGGGATCCATGGCCTGTCCAAGGCATGCAGGATCCCATGCAGTACAGAGGATTTCTGAAGAACTAATTAGGTTCCAGAAATCACGGGGTCCATGGCCTGGTCTAGGCATGCTGGATCCCTTGCTGTACAACAGATTTCTGAAGAACTGTTTAGGTTCCAGAAATTGAAGGGTCTGTGGATGGGTCAAGGCATGCTGGATCTCTTGCAGTAGAGTGAATTTCAGAATAACTGTTTAGGGTTCCAGAAGCCACGGTGTCTGTGGTTTGGTAAACGCATGCTGGATCCCTTGAAGTACAGAGGATTTTGGAAGAACTGTTTAGGTTCCAAAACCACGGGGTCCATGAGCTGGTGAAGACATGCTGGATCCCTTGCAATATAGAAGACTTCTGAAGAACTGTTTACATTCCAGAAATTGTGAGATCCATGGCATGGCAGGGCACACTGGATCCCATGCAGTACAAAGGATTTATGAAGAACTGTTTAGGTTCCAGAAATCGAGAGGTCCATGGCCTGCTCAAGGCATGCTGGATCCGTTGCGGTACAGAAGATTTCTGAAAAGCTGTTAAGGTTCCAGAAATCAAGGGGTCTGTGGCCTGGTCAAGGCACACTCGATCCCTTGCAGTACAGAGGATTTCTGAAAAGCAGTTTAGGTTCCAGAAAATGCGGTGTCCGTGGCCTGGTCAAAGCACACTGGATCCCTTGCAGTACAGATGATTTCTGAAGAGCTGTTTAGGTTCCAGAAATGGTGGGGTCCATGGTCTGGTCAAGCCACACTTGATCCCTAGCACAACAGAGGATTTCTGAAAAGCTGTTTAGGTTCCGGAAATCACTGGGTCCATGGCCTGGTCAAGGCACGCTGGATCCCTTGTGGTACAGAGGATTTCTGAAAAGCTGTTTAAGTTCCAGAAATCACGGGGTCTATGTCCTGGCCAAGGAATGCTGGATCCCTTACAGTACAGAGGATTTCTGAAGATCTGTTTAGGTTCTGGAAATCATGGAGTCTGTGGCCCGGTCAAGGAACGCTGGATCCCATGTGGTACAGAGGATTCCTAAAAAACTGTTTAGGTTCCAGAAATTGTGGGGCCCGTGGCCTGGTCAAGGCATGCTGGATGCCTTGCGGTACAGAGGATTTTGGAAAAACTGTTTAGGTTCCTGAAATTGAGGGATCCATAGCCTGGTGAAGGCATGCTAGATCCACTGCAGTAGAGTGGACTTCTGAAGAAACTGTTTAGGTTCCAGAAATTGTGAGGTTCTTAGCCTGGTCAAGGCATGCTGGATCCCTTGCATTACAGTGGATTTCTGAAGAACTGTTTAGGTTTCAGAAACAGTGGTGTCTGTGGCCAGGTAAAGGCATGTTGGATCCCATGCAGTACAGAGGATTTCTGAAGAACTGTTTAGGTTCCAGAAACCATGTCTGTGGCCAGGTAAAGGCACATTGGATCCCATGCAGTAGAGGATTTCTGAAGAACTGTTTAGGTTCCAGAAAATGTGGGGTCCATGGCCAGGTGAAGGCATGCTGGATCCCTTGCAGTACAAAAGATTTCTGAAGAACTGTTTAGGTTCCAGAAATGACAGGGCCCATGGCATGGTCAAGGCACACTGGATCCCTAGCAGGACAGAAGATTTCTGAAGAACTGTTTAGGTTCCAGAAACCACGGTATCTGTGGCCTGGTGAACACACACTAGATCCATTGAAGTACAGAGGATTTTGGAAGAACTGTTTAGGTTCTGAAACCACGAGGTCCATGGGCTGGTGAAGGCACCCTGGATCCCTTGCAGTACAGAAGATTTCTGAAGAACTTTTTATGTTCTAGAAATTGTGGGGTCTGTCACCTGGTCAAGGCATGCTGGATCCCCTGCAGTGCAGAGGATTTCTGGAGAAGTGTTTAAGTTCCAGAAATTGAGAAGTCCATGGCCTGCTCAAGGCACTCTGAATCCGTTGTGGTACAGAGGATTTCTGAAAAGCTGTTTAGGTTCCAGAAAACACGGTGTCCATGGCCTTGTCAAGGCACACTAGATCCCTTGCAGTACAGATGATTTTTGAAAAGCTGCTTAGGTTCCAGAAATCACAGGGTCCATGGCCTGGTCAAGCCACACTGGATCTGTTGCACTAAAGAGGATTTCTGGAAAGCTGTTTAGGTTCCAGAAATTGAGGGGTCCGTGTCCAGGTCATGGCATGCTGGATCCTTTGCAGTACTGCAGGATTTCTGAAGAACTGTTTAGGATCCAGAAATTGCAGGATCTGTGGTCTGGTCAAGGCATGCTGGATCCCTTGCAGTACAGAGGATTTTTGAAAAACTATTTAGGTTCCAGAAATCGTGGTGTCCGTGGCCTGGTCAAGGCATGCAGGATCCCTTGCGGTACAGAGGATTCCTGAAAAACTGTTTAGGTTCCTGAAGGCGGGGTCCATGGCCTGGTCAAGGCATGCTGGAAGACTTGCAGTAAAGAGGATTTCTGAAGAACTGTTAAGGTTCCAGAAATCGAAGAGTCCATGGCCTGGTCAAGACATGCTGGATCCCTTGTAGTTCAGCGAATTTCTGAAGAACTATTAAGGTTCTAGAAACTGTGGTGTCTGTGGCCTGGTGAACGCATGCTGGATCTCTTGAAGTATGGAGGATTTCGGAAGAACTGTTTAGGTTCCGGAAACCACAGGGTCCATGAGCTGGTGAAGGTACGCTGGATCCCTTGCAGTACAAAGGATTTCTGAAGAACTGTTTAGGTTTCAGAAATTGTGGTTATGTGGCCTGGTGAAGGCATGCTAGATCACTTGTAGTTCAGGGAATTTCTGAAGAACTGTTTAGGTTCTAGAAACTGCGTTGTCTGTGACCTGGTGAATGCACGCTGGATCCCTTGAAGTATAGAGGATTTCGGAAGAACAGTTTAGGTGTCAGAAATCATGTGGTCAATGGCTTGGTCAAGGCATGCTGGATCCCTTGCAGTACAGTGGAATTCTGAAGAACTGCTTAGGTTCCAGAAATTGCAGGGTCCATGGCCTTGTCAAGGCATGCTTGATCATTTGCAGTACAGAGGATTCCTGAAAAACTATTTAGGTTCCAGAAATCGTGGTGTCCGTGGCCTGGTCAAGGCATGCTGGAAGACTTGCAGTAAAGAGGATTTCTGAAGAACAGTTTAGGTTCCAGAAATCGAGAGGGCCGTGGCCTGGTCAAAGCATGCTGGATCCCATGCAGTTCAGAGGATTTCTGAAAAACTGTTTAGGATCCAGAAATCAAGGGGTCTGTGGCCTGGTCGAGGCAAGCTGGATCCCTTGCAGTACAGAGGATTTCTGAAAAACTGTTTATGTTCCAGAAATCGAGGGGTCCATGGCCTGATCAAGGCACACTTCATCCCTTGCAGTACAAAGGATTTCTGAAAAACTGTTTGGGTTCTAGAAATCGAGGGGTCCGTGGCCAGGCCATGGCATGCTGGATTCTTTGCAGTACAGAGGAGTTCTGAAAAGCTGTTTAGGCTTCAGAAATTGAGGGGTCCATGGCCTGGTCAAGGCACACTGGATCCATGGCAGTACAGAGGATTTCTGAAAAGCTGTTTAGGTTCCAGAAATCGAGGAGTCTATGGCCTGGTCAACACACGCTGGATCCCTTGAAGTACAGAGGATTTCTGAAAAGCTCTTTAGATTGTAGAAATCATGGGGTCTGTGGCCTGGTCAAGGGACACAGGATCCCTTGCGATACAGGGCATTTCTCAAAAGCTGTTTAGGTTTCAGAAACTGAGGGGTCTGTGGCTTGGTCAAGGAAGAAAAAATTACTCACCTTAGTAATTGTTTTTCTTCTAATGGAGTCTTGCTATATTATGACTTCTTGCAGTTAGCCACAGCACTTGAACTGCCCCGAGAGGAAAGAGTTAACCCTCAATGAATGGAGTTCTCAGCGAGCGCTTTACTGAAAGCTCTATCTGGCTAGTTTCAAACTGAAACTGTCAGATCTTTACGGAGCCAACACCACTAAAAGTCTGTGTGGAAAGTACTCTACACTAGCCAAATGGCTACCTACTAGTAACAACAACTACAATAACAACAACAACAACAAATATCACCCTCGACAGCACTACTAGATTCCTCCCCAAAGACTCAAGTCCAGGATGGGGGCCAACACACAAATCAATAACAGTAGTACCTAATTTCCCAATCCTAAAAGAAAAGAGGGGAAAAACACCTATAATGGCATGACACAGTGCTTTGCACTAATTTGCCCACACCCACCCAAGTAGAAGTTCTGAGAGGGGCAGGTTGGGTGAATAGTCATATAGCAAGACTCCATTAGAAGAAAACAATTACTAAGGTGGAGTAATTATTTCTTCAAACAACATGAAGTCTTGCTATATTATGACTCTGCAGATTACACAGCAGTACCTCCATGGAGGAGGGCCAGAACCACTTAGGGAATAGGCTCTGAAGCACGGTTGTGCAAACCGAGCATCTCTCCTGGCCTGATATCCAGGGAGTAATGCTTTGTGAAAGTGTGAACTGTTTTCCAGGTTGCAGCTTGATGATTTCCAAAATAGGAATATTCTTAGCAGCCTGCTAGAGATGCAGCTGTACCCCTGGTAGAATGGGCCCTCAATCCTGAGGGGGTCTCTACCCAGTTTTTGGTAGCAAATTGATACAAGAGACAATCCACCTGGCAATTGTCCTCTTAGTGGCAGGTTTTGTTTTTGCCGACCTCACCATAGGTGAGAAAGAGTTGGTGGGATTCTAACCTGCAGACCCTTGGTGCTGCTCCAGGTAATAACTCAATGCCTTCTTAACATCCAATCTGTGCATCTCCTTTCACCAGAGGAAGAGTGCTCAGTGAAAATACTGGAAGGGAGATGGACTGGTTAAGATGGAAATCAAACCACTTTAGGTAAAAACTTCTGTTAGTCCTGAGGACTACCTTATCCCTGTGAAAAGAAATAAAATCATTTTCTACTGAAAGGGCTTGTAACTCACTTATGCATCTAGCAGAAGTGATGGCTACTAAAATACAGTTTTCCAAGTTAAGAACTTAAGGTCTGCTGGAAGACAGGGGTTCAAAAGGGGTTGCATTAACTGAGCAATGCAAACATTAAGGTCTCTGGCAGGGGCTGGTCCCGAAAAGGAGGGTTAGTATGAAGTAACCCTAAAAAACTTGGAAACACAGGGTGAGAAGAAAGGGAGGAAGGCTTTCCTGTTGAGATATAAAGCAGAGACAGCTGCCAAGTGGACTCTTAAGGTAGCTGGTCTGAGGCCCAAAGAATTAAGATGGACCATGTAGTCCAGCAAAGTGGGCAAATCAGCAGATTCTGGGACAATATGTTATCAGAAACACCAGATGGAAAACCTTTTCCACTTGGAATTATAAGTGGCTCTAGTGGAAGGCTTCTCAGAGGCCTTTAAAATATCAAGGACACCTTGGAAAGGTGTAAATCAGCAAATTCTAACTCTTCAAGAGCCAGGCCTTGAGGTTGAGGGATTTGAGGTTCGGATACCATACTCTCCCCTTGGCACAGGTCAGCAGATTGTGAATCCTGGGAAGGCACAGGGGAAGATGGACTGTCAGTGATAGCAGGAGTGGGTACCAGGGATGCCTGGCCCAGTCTGGTGCAATCAGAATCACTTTGCAAGGTTGGGATCTGATTTTTACTAACACCTTGAAAAGAAGAGGGAAGGGGGGGGAAGGCATACAGGAACTTCCCTTCCCAATCCAAAAGAAGGGCATCCAGGGGGACTGAGCCCATCACTGGGGGCCTGCAGCAGAACAGTGGAAGTTGGTGGTTGTCTGGGGCTGCAAAAAGATCTATCTGAGGGGTGCCCCATCTGGCAAAGACTGTTCTCAGCACTCAGGGATTCAGGGACCATTCGTGATGGCCCTGAGAAATCCTGCTGAGGGCATCCGCTAGGACATCGTCCTTCCCTGGCAGATGAACTGCTATTAGAGAAGTGTTCAGGGAGTAGGCCAGAGACCACAACTTCATTGCTTCGTGCACAGGGCCGACAACCTAGTGCCCCTTTGCTTGTTGATGTACCACATTGTTGTGGTATTGTCTGTTCTGACCTGGACTACTTTGTTCTGGACAGATGCAGAAAAGCTTGAAGAGCTAAAAGGACAGCTCTGAGTTCCAGCTGTTGATGTGGAGCAGAGATTCCTGAGGGGGACCACACCCTTGTGTGGAGAGGTCGACCAAGTGTGCCCCCACCCCAGGGAGGAGGCATCCGTGAGGAGGGTGAGGGAGTGGGAAATAGGAATGAAGGGGACCCCTGTTCTAAATTGCTCTGATCCTGCCACCACTGAAGAGCTAGGATCAGAGTTCGGGCCACAGGAACCAGTTTGGCAAGGGGTCCTCCTTTGGGACCAATAGGCCTCAAATGAAACTGAATGTCTCTCATCTGGAATCTTGCTCTGCACTACAGCTGTGGAGGCAGCTATGTGCCCTAGAAGCTGCAAAAGTGTCTTGCTGGTCAAGAGACCTGCAGGGTGAGAGGAGGCCAGGGCGATCAACTTCTCTACCCTTTCCAAGGGGGAAGGCCCTGGCCAGCTTTGTTTTAGTTCACTCCATTCTATGAAAGTAAGTACCTGAACTGGTTCTAGAACTGACTTTGTAGGTTTAGCAGGAATCCCAGGAGGTGAGAAGTTGCTGGTGACTTGCAAGTGGATTTCACCTGTTCTGGAGACTGTCCAGCAATGAGCTAGTCGTCCAGGTAGGGAAAAACAGCAACCCCTTGCCTTCTTAAATGAGTTACTGCCATGACTAGACATTTTGTGAGTACCCTTGGAGCAGAGGTAAGACCGAAGGGCATTGCCCTGAACTGGTAGTGGCCTGAGGGCAGTTCGAACCTGAGGTACTTTCGAGGAGAAGGCCTGATTAAGACATGAAAATAAGCATCCTTGAGGTCCAGGGAGGCTAGCCAGTCCCCTGGCCTCAGTGAGGGCAAAATCATTGCCAAAGTTATTATTTTGAACTTTGGTTTCAAAAGGTGTTTGTTCAAATACCTTAAGTCTAGGATGGGTGATTCTCCTGTCTTTTTGTGTAAGGAAGTATCTGGAGTACAGACCTTGCCCTGGTGAAAGGGAGGAACCCTTCCACTGCTTTGCAATTTAACAGGGCAGAGACCTCTGCCTCCAGGGCAAGGGCCTCTAGGGGCTTTGTAGGAAGGTGTCTGGCCTCATCTTTGGAAAATGTTTGAAGCTGAGAACCAGACCCTGGCTTACCACTTCCAGAACCCATTTGTCCAAGGTTATGGACACCCAGTTCTGACTGAAGTGCCAATCTGCCCCTACTGGACAGGAGACTGGCCCTGGGCACCCCATCAGGGTGCCTACTTGGCAGATGCCTTAGGCTGAGGGGTGGGGGGACGGCTTGCCCGCGCCCCGCCTGCCTCTGCTCTCTGAAAACCTCTGAGCATAAGCAGAGGAAGCTTGGATTGATTAAAAGGCCTGCCCCTACCTCTCATGCAGTTTCTGTGGAGGGTGCATGCCCTCCTTGGCCTGGGCACTTTGTAGGTAGTTCTGTATTCATCCATCTTTTCATATAGTTCTCTGTCTGCTCCCCAAACAGAGAATTTCCTACCACAGGAAAATCCATAGCTTTTGACTGAGTGTCCCAGACAGATTAGTGCACCTGAGCCATGCCAACCTACGGAAAGCTAAGAAGTGGCCATGACCCTAGAGGAAACATCATTAATATCAACAGCAGCATGAAATTGAACTTTAGAGGCTTCAATGCCATCAGCAGCCACCTGTTCAATTCACTAGCCAGTTGGCCATGGGCCTGCTTGGCTAACTGCATAACTGTATCCCATCTAGATTTCTGATATCTAGCTACATGTTCATATAATTTGCCTGCCTGAGTCCCAAAGAGGCTGCTATATACTGCTTTTTTCGCCATGGCATCAATCTTTCCTAGAATCTTTATCATGGAGGATGTGAAGCCAGGGGAATGTTAGCCTTGTCACAGGCTGCAGCCTGTACCACTGCTACATGACTACACTGCTCAGAAAGGAAGTCTGTATCAGGGCCTGATAAAGCATACCTCCTGTCCATCTTTTTATCAACAGGAGGCACAGAATGAGGATTTTTTAAATTTTCATTGTTTGTTTCCTAAATGACTTATGCAAAGGAATAGACAATCCTCAGACTCTTGAATATCCATCATCTCAACATAATCAGGCTCCTCTGCTCATCCACAGCCTCTTCTAAGGGAAGCTGGAGGGTTCAGCAACTTTCTTGTAAAAAATAAATGAGATGGGACTCAGACAGCATAGGGGAGATTCCAATGGTCTGTCTGGAGATGTCCTCGTTCAATGGGTACATCCAGACCCTCCCAGCCACATACATACTGCTCATAATCCTCCTCCCTCCTGTGGTTCATAAAATTCTTCAACATCATACTCCTGAACTACTGGGGACCGGACGAACCAACCTTTACCAGCTAGTGGTGGTCTCGGACGGTCCCTGAGACAGTGACTGCACAAGTTGTATGGCTTTTTGTTATTCTGCAGCAGTTGGAGAGGCAATTTGTACTCCAGACCTGCTGATTTTTTAGACTTTTTACTGGGGCTGGTTCTCAGAACTAGCTTTTCTTTGCCGAGGAAGTCTCCCCTGGTCAGAGGGCACTCCTCTGGTCCAGTGGGCACTGGACCGGCTGGCCATCCAGGTCAGCGGACTTTTGGCCTCTCGCTCCCTGAGCCTGCCCAATCTTTTTCCAGGGTGGCTGCAGGAAAATTCTGCAAATCTGGCAGTCTGACTGGAGGCGTCAAACCCCAGACAACAACACAGTGTGTGGTCAGCTTTGGCAAAGGCTTCCCACAAGCATCACAGTATTGAAAACCCAGTGGCCCGGTTTTCTTTTGGCTCTCTGACATAATGCCAGCCTAACCAAAACGTGCCCTTTAATGGCAAGTGCCAGGCAAGACACCTTTATCGGTTCTAACTATGTCATGGGTATCTGAAAACAAATTAAAAAGTTTGGTTTTTTAGAACCGGAGTAAGAACCGGGAACCGACTCTAAATGTCCATACAATACTTTAAAACGCCTTTTTAATTGAAACCGATCGGTTCAAAACCGAACCGATAAATATATTTTCCACACAGACTAAAAAAGACCTGTACTTACGGTTTACCAGATAGAGCTTTGAACCGAAATGTAAAATAAATACTTTTCCCGGTTTATTTAAACCGAGAATTACTTGTTTTAACCGAGGAATGAACCGAGCTGGAGGAGAGATCTCCGAGCAAACTGTTCGGTGAGTCGGAGTAAAGAATCTGACAGTTTCAGTTTGAACCAGCCTGATAGAGTTTTCAGCGACGCGCTGAGAACGCCATTCATTATGGAGTTAACTCTTCCTCTCCGCAGTTCAGGCGTTGTGGCAACTGCAAGAAGTCATAATATAGCAAGACTTCATGTTGTTTGAACACTGGATTCCTTGCAGTACAGAGGATTTCTGAAGAACTGTTTAGGTTCCAGAAATTGCAAGGTTTGTGTCTGGGATGGCATGTTGATCCCTTGCAGAACAGTGGATTGCTGAAGAACTGTTTAGGTTCCAGAAATTGAGGGGTCTGTGGCTCCTGGTCAAAGTACGTTGGATCCAATCGAGTACAGCAGATTTTTAAAACTGTTTAAGTTCCAGAAATAGAGGGGTCCGTGGCCTTAGTCAAGGCATGCTGAATTCATTGCAGTACAGCGGATTTCTGAAAAACAGTTTAGGTTCCAGAAATTGAGGGGTCCATGGCCTGGCCAAGGCACGCCAGACCCTTTATGGTACAGAAGATTTCTGAAAAGCTGTTTAAATTCCAGAAATCGCAATGTCCATGGCCTGGTCAAGGCACACTGGATCCCTTGCAGTACAGAGGATTTCTGAAAAGCAGTTTAGGTTCCAGAAATCATGGGGTCCATGGCCTGGTCAAAACACAGTGGATCCCTTGCACTACAGAGGATTTTTGAAAAGGTGTTTAGATTCCAGAAATCACGGGGTCCATGGCCTGGCCAAGGCACGCTGGACCCTTGCGGTATAGAAGATTTCTGAAAAGCTGTTTAGTTTCCACAAATCGTGGGGTCTATGGCCTGGTCAAGGCACGCTGGATCCCTTGCAGTACACAGGATTTCTGAAAAGCGGTTTAGATTTCAGAAATTATGGGGTCCATGTCTGCTCAATGCACGCTGGATCCTTGTGTACATGGATTTCTTGAAAGCTATTTAGGTTCCATAACTTGGGAATCCAGGGCTGGTCAAGGCACACTGGATCCCCTGCAATATAAAGCAGTTCTGGAAAAGCTGTTCAGCTTCAGAAATTGAGGGATCCTTGTCCTGGTTAAGCGCATGCTGGATCAGTTGTAGTGGTGCGGATTTCGAAAACCTTTGTTCCAGAAATTGAGGGTCCGCACCTGGATCCCTTTGCAGTACAGCAGATTTCTGAAGAACTGTTCAGGTTCCCAGAAATCATGTGTCCTTGGCCTGGCTCAAGGCATGCTGGGATACTTTGCATCAACGGTGGATTTCAAAAAGCTGTTTGATTACAGAAATGAGGGTCCATGGCATAGTCAAGGCACACTGGATCCCTTGTAGTACAGAGGATTCCTGAAAACTGTATAGGTTCCAGAAATCGAGGGGTCTGTGGCCTGCTCAAGGCACGCTGGATCCCTTATGGTGCAGTGGAATCCTGAAAACCTGTTTAGGTTGATGAAATGGAGGGGGTCCACAGCCAGGTCAAGGCATGATGTATCCCTTGCAGTACAGAGCATTTCTGAAAAACTGTTTAGGTTCCAGAAATCAAGGGTTCCATGGTCTGGTCAAGGTACGCTGGATCTCTCGCAGTACAGAGGACTTCTGAGAAACTGTTTGGGTTCCAGAAATCGAGGGTACAAGTCCTGGGGAAGACATGCTGGATCCTTTGCAGTACAGCGGATTTTTGAAAAACTGCTTAGGTTCCAGAAATTGCAGGGTCCATGCCCTGGTGAAGGCATGCGGGATCTCTGGCAGAACAGAGGATTTCTGAAGAACTGTTTAGGTTCTGGAAATTGCGGGGTTTGTGGCCCGGTCAAGGCACGCTGGATCCCATGCGGTACAGAGTATTCCTGAAAAACTGTTTAGGTTGCAGAAATCAAGGGGTCCATGGCCTGGTCAAGACACGCTGTATGTCTTGTGGTACAGAGGATTTCTGAAACACTGTTTAGGTTCCAGAAACTGTGGTGTCTGTGGCCAGGTGAAGGCATGCTGTATCCCATGCAGTACAAGGATTTCTGAACAACTGTTTAGGTTCCAGAAACTGTGGGGTCTGTGGCCTGGTGAAGGCACACTTGATGCCTTGCAGTACAGAGGATTTCTGAAGAACTGCTTAGATTCCCAGAAACCACGGGGTTCATGGCCAGGTGAAGGCATGCTGGATCCCTGGCAGTACAGAAGATTTCTGAAGAACTGTTTATGTTCCAGAAACTGAGGGGGTCCGTGGCCTTGTCAAAGCATGCTGGATCCCTTGCAGTACAGAGGATTTCTGAAGAACTGTATGGGTTCCAGAAACAGAGTGGTCCATGGCGTGGTCACGGCATGCTGGATCCCTTGCAGTACAGATGATTTTTGGAAAACTGTTTAGGTTTCAGAAATCATGGGGACTGGGGACTGTGGTCTGGTCAAGGCATGCTGGATCCCTTGCAGAACAGGATTTCTGATGACCTGTTTAGGCGCCAGAAATCATGTGGTTCATGGCCTGGTCATGTATGCTGGATGACTTGTGGTAGAGTGGATTTCTGAAGAACTGTTTAGGTTCCAGAAATCTAAGGGTCCATGGCCTGGTCAAGGCACACTGGATCCCTTATAGTTCAGTGAATTTCTGAAGAACTATTTAGGTTCCAGAAACCGCAGTGTCTGTGGCCTGGAGAACATACACAGGATTCCTTATAGTATAGAGGATTTCGGAAGAACTGTTTAGGTTCCAGAAACCGCGGGGTCCGTGAACTGGTGAAGACACACTGGATTCCTTGTAGTACAGAGGATTTCTGAAGAACTGTTTAGGTTTCAGAAACCGTGGTTATGTGGCCTGGTGAAGGCATGCTGGATCACTTGTAGTTCATCGAATTTCTGAAGAATTGTTCAGGTTCCAGTAACCGCGTTGTCTGTGGCCTGGTGAACACATGCTGGATCCCTTGAAGTATAGAGGATTTCAGAAGAACTGTTTAGGTTCCAGTAACCGCTGGGTCCATGAGCTGGTGAAGGCACACTTTATCCGTGGCAGTACAGAGGATTTCTGAAGAACTGTTTACATTCTAAAAATCTTAGGGTCCTTGGTCTGGTCAGGTACACTGGATCTCTTGCAGTAGAGAGGATTTCTGAAAAACTGTTTATGTTCCAGAAATTGAGGGGTCAATGGCCTGCACAAAGCACACTTTATCCCTTGCAGTACACAGGATTTCAGAAAAACTGTTTGGGTTCCAGAAATCGAGGGATCCGTGTCTAGGTCACGGCATGCTGGATCCTTTGCGGTACATGGGATTTCTGAAAAGCTGTTTAGGTTCCACAACTTGCGGGATCCAGGGCCTGGTCAAGGCACGCTGGATCCCCTGCAGTACAGAGGAGTTCTGAAAAGCTGTTTAGCTTCCAGAAATCGAGGGGTACGTGTCCTGGTCAAGGCACGCTGGATCAGTTGCAGTGCAGCGGATTTCTGAAAAACTGTTTAGGTTCCAGAAATTGAGGGGTCTGTGGCCTGGTTTTGGGATGCTGGATCCCTTGCAGTACAGCAGATTTCTGAAGAACTGTTCAGGTTCCAGAAATCATGGTGTCCCTGGCCTGGTCAAGGCACACTGGATCCCTTGCAGTACAGAGGATTCCTGAAAAACGGTTTAGGTTCCAGAAATCGAGGCATCTGGGGCCTGATCAAGGCACGCTGGATCCCTTATGGTACAGTGGAATGCTGAAAAACTGTTTAGCTTGAAGAAATGGAGGGGTCCACTGCCAGGTCAAGGCACAATGTATCCCTTGCAGTACAGAGTATTTCTGAAAAACTGTTTAGGTTCCAGAAATTGAGGGTTCCATAGTCTGGTCAAGGCATGCTGGATCTCTCGTGGTACAGAGGACTTCGGAAAAACTGTTTGAGTTCCAGAAATTGAGGGGTACAAGTCCTGGGGAAGGCATGCTGGATCCTTTGCAGTACAGCGGATTTTTGAAAAACTGCTCAGGTTCCAGAAATCACGGGGTCCATGCCCTGGTGAAGGCATGCAGGGTCTCTTGCGGAACAGAGGATTTCTGATGAACTGTTTAGGTTCTGGTAATTGCGGGGTCTGTGGCCCGTCAAGGCACGCTGGATCCCACGCGGTACAGAGTATTCCTGAAAAACTGTTTAGGTTGCAGAAATTGAGGGCTCGTGGTCTGGTCAAGGCACGCTGGATGCCTTGCAGTACAGAAGATTCCTGACAAACTGTTTAGTTTCAGAAATTGAGGGATCCGAGGCCTGGTCAAGACACGCTGTATGTCTTGAGGTACAGAGGATTTCTGAAAAACTGTTTAGGTTCCTGAAATCAAGGTGTCTGTAGCTTAGTAAAGGCACGCTGGATCCCTTGCAGTTCAGCGAAATTCTAAAAAACTGTTTAGGTTCAAGAAATCGCGAGGTTTGTAGCCCGGTCAAGGCACGCTGGATTTCTTTGCATTACAGTGGATTTCTGAAGAACTGTTTAGGTTCCAGAAACTGAGGTGTCTGTGGCCAGGAGAAGGCATGCTGTATCCAATGCAGTACAGAGGATTTCTGAAGAACTGTTTAGGTTCCAGAAACTGTGAGGCCTGTGGCCTGGTGAAGGCACACTTGATGCCTTGCAGTAGAGAGGATTTCTGAAGAATTGTTTAGATTCACAGAAACCATGGGGTCTGTGGCCAGGTGAAGGCATGCTGGATCCCTTGCAGTACAGAAGATCTCTGAAGAACTGTTTAGGTTCCAGAAACCGCGAGGTCCGTGGCCTGGTCAAGGAATGCTGGATCCCTTGCAGTACTGTGGATTTCTGAAGAACTGTTTATGTTCCAGAAACTGGGGGGGTCCGTGGCCTTGTCAAGGCATGCTGGATCCCTAGCAGTACAGAGGATTTCTGTAGACCTGTTGGAGTTCCAGAAACTGAGTGGTCCATAGTGTGGCCACAGCATGCTGGATCCCTTGCAATACAGATGATTTTTGGAAAACTGTTTAGGTTCCAGAAATTGTGGAGACCATGACCTGGTCAAGGCATGCTGGATCCCTTGCAGTACAGATGATTTTTGAAGAACTGTTTAGGCACCAGAAATCATGGGGTCCATGGCCTGGTCATGTACGCAGGATGCCTTGCGGTAGAGTGGATTTCTGAAGAACTGTTTAGATTCCAGAAATCTATGGGTCCATGGCCTGGTCAAGGCACACTGGATCCCTTATAGTTCAGCGAATTTCTGAAGAACTATTTAGGTTCCAGAAACCGCAGTGTCTGTGGCCTGGAGAACACACACTGGATCCTTTGAAGAATAGAGGATTTTGGAAGAACTGTTTAGGTTCCAGAAACCGCGGGGTCTGTGAGCTGGTGAAGGCATGCTTGAATCCCTTGTAGTACAGAGGATTTCTGAAGAACTGTTTAGGTTTCAGAAACCGTGGTTATGTGGCCTGGTGAAGGCACGCTGGATCACTTGTAGTTCAGCGAATTTCTGAAGAACTTTTAGGTTCTAGAAACCGCTGTGTCTGTGGCCTGGAGAATGCACACTGGATCCCTTGAAGTATAGAAGATTTCGGAAGAAGTGTTTAGGTTCCAGAAACCGTGGGGTCCATGAGCTGGTGAAGGCACACTGGATCCCTTGCAGTACAAAGGATTTCTGAAGAAATGTTTAGGTTTCAGAAACCGTGGTTATGAGACCTGGTGAAGCCATGCTGGATCACTAGTAGTTCATCGAATTTCTAAAGAATTGTTCAGGTTCCAGTAACCGCACTGTCTGTGGCCTGGTTAACGCATGTTGGATCCCTTGAAGTATAGAGGATTTCAGAAGAACTGTTTAGGTTCCAGTAACTGCTGGGTACGTGAGCTGGTGAAGGCACGCTGGATCCGTTGCAGTACAGAGGGTTTCTGAAGAACTGTTTACATTCCAAAAATCTTGGGGTCCTTGGCCTGGTCAAGGCACACTGGATCCCTTGCAGTACAGAGGATTTCTGAAGAACTGTTAAGGTTCCAGAAATTGAGGGGTCCGTGTCCAGGTCATGGCATGCTGGATCCTTTGCAGTACTGAGGAGTTATGAAAAGCTGTTTAGGTTTTAGAAATTGAGGCGTCTATGGCCTGGTCAATACACGCTGGATCCCTAGAAGTACAGTGGATTTCTCAAAAGCTCTTTAGGTTCCAGAAATTGAGGGTTCTGTGGCCAGGTGAAGGCACACTGGATCCCTTGCAGTACAGAGGATTTCTGAAAAACAGTTTAGGTTCCAGAAATTGAGGGTTCCTTGGCCTGGTCAAGGCTAGCTGGATCCCTTGCAGTACAGAGGATTTCTGAAGAACTGTTTGGGTTCCAAAAACCACAGGGTCTGTGGCCTGGTGAAGGCACACTGGATACCCTGCAGTACAGAGGATTTCAGAAGAACTGTTCAGATTCCAGAAACCGCGGGGTCCATTGCCAGGTGAAGGCACACTGGATCCCTTGTAGTAGAGAGGATTTCTGAAGAACTGTTTAGGTTCCAGAACCACAAGGTCCATGGCCTGGTCAAGGCTTGCTGGAACCCTTGCAGTACAGAGGATTTCTGAAGAACTGTTTAGGCTCCAGAAATCACGGGGTCAGTGATCTGGTCAGGGCACGCTGGATCCCTTGCAGTACAGAGGATTTGTGAAGAACTGTTCAGATTCCAGAAATTGAGGGGTCTGTAGCCTGGTCAAGGCACGCTGGATCTCTTGCAGTTCAGAAGATTTTTGAAGAATTGTTTAGGTTCCAGAAATTGCAGGATCTGTGGCCTGGTCAAGGCACGCTGGATCCCTTACGGTATAGAGGATTCCTGAAAAACTGTTTCGGTTCCAGAAAGCAAGGGGTCCGTGGCCTGGTCTAGGCATGCTGGATCCCTTGCAGTACAGAGGATTTCTGAAATACTGTTTAGGATCCAGAAATCACGGGGTCCATCCCTGGTGAAGGCACACTGGATCTCTTGCAGTACAGCGGATTTCTGAAGAACTTTAAGTTCCAGAAATGGTGGGGTCCATGGCCTTGTCAAGGCACTCTGGATCCCTTGCAGTACAGCAGAGTTCTGAAGAACTGTTTAGCTTCCAAAAACCATGGTGTCCATGGCCTGGTGAAGGCACACTGGATCCCTTGCAGTAAAGAGAATTTCTGAAGAACTGTTTAGCTTCCAAAAACCGTGAGGTCTGTGGCATGGTGAGTGCATGCTGGATGCCTTGCAGTACAGTGAATTTCGGAAGAACTCTTCAGATTCCAGAAACTGCAGTGTCCTTTTCCAGGAGAAGGCATACTGGATGCCTTGCAGTACAGAGGATTTTCGAAGAACTGTTTACCTTCCAGAAATCCTGTGGTCTGTGGCCTGGACAAGGCACACTGGATCCCTTGCAGTTTAGAGGATTTCTGAAGAACTGTTTAGGTTCCAGAAATCACGGGGTCTGTGGCCTGGTGAAGGCACACTGGATCCCTTGCAGTACAGAGGAATTCTGAAGAACAGTTTAGGTTCCAGAAATCAGGGGGTCTGTGGCCTGGGCAAGGCACGCTGGATCCCTTGCAGTAAAGAGGATTTCTTAAAAGCTGTTTAGGTTCAAGAAATCGGGGGATCCATGTCCTGGTCAAGGCACGCTGGACCCTTGCAGTACAGAGGATTCCTGAAAAACTGTTTAGGTTCCAGAAATCAAGGGATCCATGGCCTGGACAAGGGTTGCAGGATCCCTTGCAGTACAGTGGATTTCTGAAGAGCTGTTTAGGTTCCAGAAACTGCGGTGTCTGTGGCCTGGTGAAGGCACACTGGATCCCTTGCAGTAAAGAGGATTTCTGAAGAACGGTTTAGGTTCCAAAAACCACAGGGTCAGTGGCCTGGTGAAGGCACACTGGATCTCTTGCAGTACACAGGATTTCTGAAGAACTGTTTAGGTTCCAGAAATCACAGCATCTGTGGCCTGGTCAAGGCATGCTGCATCCCTTAAAGTACTGAGGATTTTGATGAGCCGCTAAAGTTCCAGAAATCATGGGGTCCATGGCCTGGTCAAGGAATGCTAGATCCCTTTCAGTACAGAGGATTTCTGAAAAGCTGTTTAGGTTCCAGAAATTGAGGGGTCTGTGGAATGGCCAATGCATGCTGGATCTCTTGAAGTACAGAGAGTTTCTGAAAAGCCATTAAGGTTCCAGAACTCATGGGGTCCATGGCCTGGTTAAGGCACAATGGATCCCTTGCGGTAGACAGCAGTTCTGAAAAGCTATTTAGGTTCCAGAAATTGAGGGGTCTGTGGCCTGCTCAAGGCATGCTGGATCCCTTGTAGTATGGAGGATTCCTGAAAAACTGTTTAGGTTAAAGAAATTGAGGGGTCCGTGGCCTGCTCATGGCACATTGCATCCCTTATGGTACAGAGCAATTCTGAAAAACTGTTTAGGTTGAAGAAATCGAGGGGTCCGCGGCCTGGTCAAGGCACACTGTATCCCTTGCAGTACAGAGGTTTACTGAAAAACTGTTTAGGTTCCAGAAATCTAGGGTTCCGTGGACTGGTCAAGGTACGCTGGATCCCTTGCAGTACAAAGGATTTCTGAAAAACTGTTTAGGTTCCAGAAATCGAGGAGTCCACGGCCTGCTCAAGGCACACTGGATCACTTGAGGTACAGAGGATTTCTGAAAAACTTCAGGTTCCAGAAATTGAGGGGTTCATGGCCTGGACAAGGCACACTGGACCCTTGCAGTACAGTGCATTTCTGAAAAACTGTTTCTGTTCAAGAAATCAAGGGTACAAGGTCTGGTTAAGGTACGCTGGATCTCTAGCAGTTCAGTGGAGTTCTGAAGAACTGTTTAGCATCCAAAATCCGCTGTGTCCATGGTCAGGTGAAGGAACATTGGATCCCTAGCAGTAGAGAGAATTCTGAAGAAATGTTTAGCTTCAAAACTGTGGGGTCTGTGGCCTGGTGAAGGCACACTAGATCCCTTGCTGTACAGAGGATTTCTGAAAAACAGTTTAGGTTCCAGAACTCACGGGGGTCCGTGGCCTGGTCAAGGCATGCTGGATCCCTTGCAGTACTGTGGGTTTCTGAGGAACTGTTTAGGTTCCAGAAACCAGGGGTGGGGTTCCTTGGCCAGGTCAAGGAATGCTGGATCCCTGGCAGTACAGAGGATTTCTGAAGAGCAGTTTTGATAACAGAAAATGCGGGGTCCGTGGCCTGGTCAAGGCATGCTGGATCACTTGCAGTACAGAAAATTCCTGAAGAACTGTTTGGGTTCCAGAAACTGAGTGGTCTGTGGCCTGGTCAAGGACGTGGATCCCTTGCAGTACAGAGAATTTCTGAAGAACTGTTTGGGTTCCAGAAACTGAGTGGTCTGTGGCTGGTCAGGGACGCTGGATCCTTGCTTTCAGCGGATTTCTGAAGAACTGTTTAGCTTCCAGAAACCACAGTGTCCATGGCCTGGTAAAGGCAAGCTGGATCCGTTGCAGTAAAGAGGGTTCTGAAGAACTGTCTAGGTTACAAAAACTGCAGGGTCTGTGGCCTGGTGAAGGCACACTGGATGCCTTGCAGTACAGAAGATTTCTGAAGAACTGTTTAGATTCCAGAAACCACGGGGTCCATTGCCAGGTGAAGTCACCTTGGATCCCTTGCAGTAGAGAGGATTTCTGAAGAACTGTTTAGGTTCCAGAAATCACGGGGTCCATGGCCAGGTAAACGCACACTGGATCCCTTGCTGTACAGAGTATTTCTGAAAAACAGTTTAGGTTCCAGAACTCGCGGGGTCTGTATGCTGGTCAAGGCATGCTGAATCCCCTGCAGTACAGAGCATTTCTGAAAAACTATTTAGATTCCTGAAATTGGGGGATCCATGGCATGGTCAAGGCATGCTGGATCCCTTGAGGTACCGAGCATTTCTGAAAAACTATTTAGATTCCTGAAATTGTGGGGGGTCGATGGACTGCTCAAGGCACGCTGGATCCCTTATGGTACAGAGAATTGAAACACTGCATAGGTTCCAGAAATCGAGGGGCTCATGGCCATGTGAAAGAAAAAATTACTCACCTTAGTAATGTTTCTTCTAATGGAGTCTTGCTATATTATGACAACTGCAGTTTGTCCCACCATTAGAACTGCTCCGGAGGTGAGAGTGTTAACTTCCATGCCAGGCATGGAACTTAGAGCACAAGCTCAGTTAGAAAAGCTCTGTCTGGAATATTTCAAACTGAAACTGTCAGATCTTTACGAGCAAAACTCACTAAGGTTCTGTGTGGAAGCTATAACCTACACTAGCCAACTGGCTACTTAAATATTAACACATTTTCCTGGTCCCAACACCAAGACTCAAGTCAGGGGACCAAAAAATAAGATAAGATAAGATAAACACAACACCCAAACACCCCAAAAAAGAAGGGGTGGAAAACATAAAATGGGCATCAATAAGTGCCAACACTGGACTGCCCACCCCATACCCAAAGTAGAAGTTCTGAGAGGGGCAGGCTGGGGAGGTCATAATATAGCAAGACTCTATTAGAAGAAACAACATTACTAAGGTGAGTAATTTTTTCTTCAAACAACATGAAGTCTTGCTATATTATGACAATTGCAGACTACACAGCAGTACCTCCATGGAGGAGGGACAGAACCTACTTATGGAATAGGCTGTGAAGCACGGCTGTGCCAAACCGAGCATCCCTCCTGGCCTGGATATCCAGGGAGTAATGCTTGGTGAAAGTGTGTATTGTTTTCCAAGTAGCTGCTTGACATATCTCTAAGATAGGGATGTCTCTGGCAGCAGCTAGAGACGCAGCTGTACCTCTGGTAGAGTGCCCTCAGGCCTGAAGGGGGAACCTTACCCAGTTTTTGATAGCAAAATTTGATACAAGAGAGAATCCACCTGGCAATGGATCTCTTAGTGGCAGGTTTCCCTTTCTCAACCTCACCATAAGTGAGAAATAGTTGGAGGAGTCAAACCTGTGACCCTTGGTACGCCTATGTAGTAACTTAAAGCCCTCTAACATCTGTTGTGCAACCTCCTCTCACCAGAGGAGGAATGGTCAGTGAAGAACACTGAAGAGAAATAGATTGATTAAGGTGGAAATCTGAAACCACCTTAGGCAAAACTTCCTGTTAGTCCTGAGGACTACCTATCCCTGTGAAAGGAAATAAAGTCAGTCTCCACTGACAAAGCTTGTAACTCACTTATGCCTGGCAGAAGTGATGGCTACTAGAAACACAGTTTTCCAAGTCAGTACTTAAGCTCTGCCAAGACAGAGGTTCAAAGGGGTGCATCAGCTGAGCACTGCAAACATTAAGATCCCAGGCAGGCAGGGCCCTGAATGGTGGATTAGTATGAAGCAATCCCCTGAAAAACTTGGAAAATACAGGGTGAGTGGTAAGAGAAGAGGGCTTCCTGCTGAAATAAAAGCAGAGTCAGCTGCCAAATGCACTTTCAGGTAGCTGGTCTCAGTCCCAAAGAATTAAGATGGACCATATAGTCCAAAACAGTGGGCAAATCAGCAGATTCCGGGGAAATATGCTTCCCAGAACACCATATGGAAAACCTTTTCCATTTGGAGTTATAAGCAGAACTAGTGGAAGGCTTCCTAGAAGCTTTCAAGATTTAGAGAACACCTTGAAAAAGGTGTAGGTCAGCAAACTAACTCCTCAAGAGTCAGGCCTTGAGGTTCAGGGATTTGAGATTCGGATACCAAACTCTCCCCTGGGCACAGGTTAACAGATTGTGGTTCCTGGGGAGACACAGGGGAAGATGGACTGCTAAGGACAGAAGGAGTGGGTACCAGGGCTGCCTGGCCCAGTCTGGAGCAATCAGAATCATCTTGCAGGGCTGAGATCTGATTTTGACTAGCACCTTGAACAGAAGAGGGAAGGGGGAAAGGCATAGAGAAACTTCCTTCCCAATCGAGGAGAAAGGCATCCAGGGGACTGAGCTCAACACTGGGGCCTGCAACAAAAAGTGGAAGTTGATGATTGTCTGGGGCTGCAAAAGATCTATCTGAGGGTGCCCCATCTGGCAAAACTATCCCAGTACTCGGGATCAGAGACCATTCGTGATGGCCCTGGGAAATCCTGCTGAGAGCATCTGCCAGGACATTGTCCTTGCCTGGGAGGTGAACTGCTATGAGGGAAGTGTTCAGGGAATAAGCCAGAGACCACAACTTCATTGCCTCGGTGCACAAGGCCGAAGACCGAGTGCCCCCTTGTTGGTTGATGTACCACATTGTAGTGGTGTTGTCTGTTCTGACCTGTACCACTTTGTTCTGAACAGATGCAGAAAAAACCTGAAGTGCTATAAAAACAGCTCTGAGTTCCAACAGATTGATGTGGAGCAGAAATTCCTGAGGGGACCACAATCCCTGGGTGGAGAGGTCGCCCATGTGAGCTCCCCATCTCAAAAGGGACACATCTGTAGTAAGGGTCAAGGAGTGAGATAGGGGGATGAAGGGAACCCCTTGTCTCAGATTGCTCTGATCCTTCCACCACTGAAGGACCTGGATCAGGGTTCGAGTCCCTGGGATCAACTTGGATAGGGGATCTCGTCTTTGAGACCAAAAGGCTCTCAAATGGAACTGAATGTCCCTCATCTGAAATCTTGCTCCTTGCACTACAGCTGTAGAAGCAGCCATGTGTCCTAGGAGCTGTAGGAAATGCCTTGCTGGTCAACAGACCTGCAGAGTGAAGGAGGAGGCCAGGGCCACCAGGGTCCTTACCCTTTCTAGAGGAAGGAAGGCTCTGGCCTGCTTTGTGTCCAGTTCTGCACCTATAAAGGTGAATACCTGCACAGGTTCCAGAACTGACTTTGGAAGATTGAGAAGAAAGCCCAGAGAGGTAAGCAGCTGCTGGGTAACTTGCAGGTGTGATTTGACCTGGTGTGGAGACTGACCCACAATGAGCCAGTCATCTAGGTAGGGAAAGATGGCAATATTTTGCCTTCTTAAATGAGCAACTGCTACTGCCAGGCATTTTGTGAATACCCTTGGGACAGAGGTAAGGCCAAAGGGCATTGCTCTGAACTGGTAATGGCCTGAGGGCAGTTTGAATCTGAGGTACTTTCAGTGGGAGCTTCTGATAAGAACATGGAAGTAGGCATCCTTGAGGTCCAGGAAAGCTAGCCAGTCCCCTGGCCTTAGGGAGGGTAAAATCATTCTCAGAGTCACCATTTTGAATTTTGGTTTTAAAAGGTGCTTGTTCAGATATCTTAGGTCCAGGATGGGCCACCATTCTCCTGTCTTTTTTGGGGTAAGGAAGTACCTGGAGTACAGACCCTTGCCCTGGTGTAGGGGAGAAACCCTTTCTACAGCTCTGAGAGCCAGGAGGGTTGAGACTTCTGTTTCCAAAGCAAGAGTCTCTAGAGGATTTGCAGGTGGAAAAATCTGATTCTCATCTTTGGAAATTTTTGGAAGCTGAGAACCAGACCCTGGCTTACTACTTCCAGGACCCACTTGTCTGATGTTAAAGATTCCCAGTCCTGGATGAAGTAAGCCAGCCTGCCCCCTACAGGTAATGGAGAACCGGCCCTGGGCATCCCATCAGGGTGCCTGTTTGGCAGGGGCTTTAGGCTGAGGGGTGGGAGCAGGCCTGCTTGTACCCCATCTGCCTCTCCCTCTGAAGAACCCCCTCTGAGCATAAGCTGAAGAGGAGGCTTGGTTTGGTAAAAAGGCCTGTGAAAAGGCCTGCCTCTACCCCTGGGGGGCTGCCTCTGAGGAGTGACTTGCCGTTCCTTGGCTTGTGCACTCCTATAAGTGGTTCTATATTCATCCATTTTCTTCATATAATTCACTGTCTGCTCCCCAAACAGAGAATTTCCCACCACAGGAAAATCCATAGCCTTAGCCTGGGTATCCTGTGATAAACTAGTACACCTGAGAAAAGCCAATCTACGAAAAGCCACAGATGTAGCCATGACCCTAGAGGATACATCATTAGAATCCACTGCAGCATGGAATTGCACCTTAGATGCCTCAATACCATCAGCAGCCACCTGCTCCAGCTCCTGGCAAGCTGGCTAGGGCCTGTTTGGCTAAAGTCATGACAGTATCCCATCTAGATTTCTGGTATCTTGCAACATAAGCCATATAATTTGCTTGTCTGAGTCCCAAGGACGCTGCCATGTATTGTTTTTTAGCCATGGCATCAATCTTCCTGGAGTCCTTGTCAGGAGGATGTGAAGCCAGGGGAATATTAGTCTTATCACAGGCTGCAGCCTGAACTACCCCAACATGGCTGCAATGCTGTGAAAGAAATTCTGTATCAGGACCTGACAAAGTGTACCTCCTGTCCATCTTTTTATCCACAGGAGGCACAGAATTAGGAGCTTTTAAAATTTTTATTGTTTGTTGCCTAAATGATTTATGTAAAGGAATAGACAATCTCCTGGACTCTGGGATATCCATCATCTCTACAAAGTCAGGCTCCTCTTGCTCATCCACAGCTTCCTCCAAAGGAAGCTGCAGGGTTTCAGCAACTTTTTTATAAAACAGAAAATGAGGAGGGGATTCAGAAAGCCTAGGGGGAGATTCTCCTAAAGGTCTGTCTGGGGAGATGACCGGTTCAATGGGCACATCCAGACTTTCAAAGTCACATTCACACTGTTCATAATCATCCTCCCTCCTCTGGTTCATAAAAATCCTCTATATCATATTCTTGAACTGTGAACCGCAACCGATTTTGCCAGATAGTGGCAGGTTCGACGGAACCAGGGAAAGTGACTGGACAATTTGGATTGCTCTGGCTATCTCTGCAGCAGTTGGAGAAGGAATTTTTGACTCCACACCTGCTGATTTTCTAGTTCTCTTTGCTGGAACTAGCTCCTCTGAGTCAGCTTTACGCTTGCCCGAGGAAGTCTCGCCTGGTCAGAGGGTACTTCTCGGTTCGGTTGGCACCGAACCGGCTGGCCATCCGGTCAGCGGAATTTTTGGCTTCTCATTCCCTGAGCCTACCAACTCTCTTATCTAGGGTAGCTGCAGGGAAATTCTTGCAAATCTGGCAGTCTGCATTGAGGTGGTCAAACCCTCAGACAAACACATGTGTGTGGATCAGCCTTGGCAAAGGCTTCCACAGACATACAGTGTTGAAACCCAGGGCCCGTTTTTCTTTTGGTTTCTCAGACATAATGCCAGCCTAACCAAAAACTTGCCCTTTTTCCGCAGTGCCAGGCAAGATACCCTTTATCGGTTCCCAACCGTGTCACGGTCGCGGAAATAACTCTTATGAAATCCAGTTTTTAGAACCGAACCACACTCTAAAAAGCTTCAAATGCTTCAGAATAAAGTTTTAAATAACCTGATCGGTTCAAACCAAACCAATAAACATTTACAAGTTCCACACAGAAATAAACCTGTCTATTACTTACAATACCACAGACAGAGCTTGAACCGATTGGTTTGCGGTTAAAATAATAATAATCGCAGTTGAATTTAACCGAGAAATGAACCGAGCAGTAGGAGGAATCTCTGGAGCGACTGTTCAGTGAGGCAGAGTAAAGAATCTGACAGTTTCAGTTTGAAATATTCCAGACAGAGCTTTTCTAACCGTGCTTGTGCTCTAAGTTCCATGCCTGGCATGGAAGTTAACTCTTTCACCTCCGGAGCAGTTCTAATGGTGGGACAAACTGCAATTGTCATAATATAGCAAGACTTCAAGTTGTTTGAAGCACACTGGATGCCTTGTAGTACAGAGGATTTCTGAAGAACTGTTCAGATTCCAGAGACCGTGAGGTCCTTGGCAAGGAAAGGCATGCTGGATACCCTGACGCAGAGGATTTCTGAAGAACAGTTTAGGTTCCAGAAATTGAAGTGTCCATGGCCTGGTCAAGGCACGCTGGATTCCTTACGGTACAGAGGATTCCTGAAAAACTGTTTCGGTTCCAGAAATCAGGGTCCATGGCCAGGTCAAGGCACGCTGGACCCCAAGCAGTACAGAGGATTTCTGAAGAACTGTTTAGGTTCCAGAAACCATGGTGTCCATGTCCTGGTCAAGTTACGCCGGACCCCATGCAGTACAGAGGATTTCTGAAGAACTGTTTAGGTTCCAGAAACTGTGAGGTCTGTGACCTGGAGAAGAAACACTGGTTGCCTTGCAGTACAGGGGATATCTGAAGAACTGTTTAGGTTCCAGAAACCACGGGGTCCATGGCCTGGTCAAGGGATGCTGGATCCCTTGCAGTACTGTGGGTTTATGAAGAACTGTTTAGGTTCCAGAAACTGGGGGAAGGGGTCCGTGGCCTGGTCAAGGCATGCTGGATCCCTGGGAGTGCAGAAGATTTCTGAAGAACTGTTTAGTTTCCAGAAAATGCGGGGTCCGTGGCCTGGTGAAGGAACGCTGGATCCCTTGCAGTACAGAGGATTGTTGAAAAACTGTTTGGGTTCCAAAAATTGAGGGTTCCTGGCCTTGTAGAGGCACGTTGGATCCCTTGCTGTACAGAGGATTTCTGAAAACCTGTTTAGATTCCAGAAATTGAGGGGTCCATGGCCTGGACAGGGCATGCTGGACCCCTTGCAGTACAGCGCATTTCTGAAAAACTGTTTCGGTTCCAGAAATCGAGGGGTACAAGGCCTGGTTCAGTCATGCTGGATCCCTTGCAGTACAGTGGATTTCTTAAGAATCGTAAGTTCCTGAAATGGTGGGGTCCGTGGCCTGGTCATAGCACACTGAATCCCTTGGAGTTCAGCAGAGTTCTGAAGAACTCTTTAGCATCCAAAAACCACGGTGTAAATGGCCAGGAGAAGGAACGCTGGATGTCTTGCAGTACTGAGGATTTCTGAAGAACTGTTCAGATTCCAGAGACCACGGGGTCCATTGCAAGGTAAAGGCATGCTGGATGCCTTGCAGTAATTGGAGGATTTCTGAAGAATTGTTTAGCTTATAGAAATTGCAGGGTTGAGGCTTGGACAAGGCATGCTGGATCCCTTTGCAGTACAGAGGATTTCTGAAGAACTGTTTAGATTCCAGAAAGCACAGGGTCCTTGCCAGGTGAAGGCACCTTGGATCCCTTGCAGTAGAGAGGATTTCTGAAGAACTGTTTAGATTCCAGAAATCACAGCGTCCGTGGGCTAGTTAAGGCATGCTGGATCCCTTGAACTAGAGAGGATTTTTGGAAAACTGTTTGGGTTCCAGAAACTGAGGGATCCATGGCATGGTCAAGGCACGCTGGATCCCTTGCAGTACAGAGGATTTCTGAAAAACTGTTTGGGTTTCAGAAATTGAGGGGTCTGTGGCCTGGTCCAGGCACGCTGGATCCCTTATGGCAGAGAGGATTCCTGAAAAACTGTTTTGGTTCCTGAAATCAAGGGATCCGAGGCCTGGTGAAGGCACGCTGGATCCCTTGCTGTACAGAGGATTTCAGAAAAACTGTTTAGGTTCTAGAAACCTTGGTGTCCATGGCCTGGTCAAGGTACGCTGGACCCCATGCAGCACAGAGGATTTTTGAAGAACTGTTTAGGTTCCAGAAACTGTGGGGTCTGTGGTCTGGTGAAGGCACACTGGTTGCCTTGCAGTAAAGAGGATTTCTGAAGAACTATTTAGGTTCCAGAAACTGTGGGGTCTGTGGCCTGGTGAAGGCACACTGGTTGCCTTGCAGTACAGAGGATATCTGAAGAACTGTTTAGGTTCCAGAAATCGGGGGGGGGAGGCGTCCATGGCCTGGTCAAGGCAAGCTGGGTCCCTTGCACTTCAGTGGATTTCTGAAGAACTGTTTAGCTTCCACAGTGTCCATGGCCTGGTGAAAGCAAGCTTGATCCCATGTAGTAAAGAGGATTTCTGAAGAATTGTTTAGGTTACAAAAGCCGCAGGATCTGTGGCCTGGTGAATGCACACTGGATGACTTGCAGTACAGAGGATTTCTGAAGTACTGTTTAGATTTGAGAAACCATGGGGTCCATTGCCAGGTGAAGGCACCCTGGATCCCTTGCAGAAGATAAGACATCTGAAGAATTGTTTAGGTTCCAGAACCACAGGGTCCATGGCCTGGTCAAGGCATGCTGGAACTCTTGCAGTACAGAGGATTTCTGAAGAACTGTTTGGTTTCCAGAAACTGCAGTGTCCATGGCCTGGTGGAGGCACGCTGATCCTTGCAGTAAAGAGCATTTCTGAAGAACTGTTTAGATTCCAGAAACCGTGGGTCTGTAGTCAGGTGAAGGCTCCTGGATCCCTTGCATAAGAGAGGATTTCTGAAATCGGGGATCCAGTGCACTGGTCAAGGCACGCTAGATCCCTTGCAGTACAGAGGATTCCTGAAAACAGTTTAAATTATGGAAATTGGGGGATCCATGGACTGCTCAAGGTACATGTGATCCCACATGGTACAGAGAATTCCTGAAAAATTGCATAGGTTCCAGAAATTGAGGGGTCCGTGGCTTGCTATAAGCATACTGATCCCTTTGCAGTACAGAGCATTCGAGAAAACTGTTTAGGTTCCAGAAATTGGGCTCCATGGCATGGTCAAGGCCATTTGGATCTCTTGTAGTACAGCGGATTTCTGTAGAAATGTTTAAGTTCCAGAAATCGCAGGGTCCATGGCCTGTTCAAGGCATGCTGGATCCCTTGCACTACAGCGGATTTCTGAAGAACTGTTTAGCTTCCAGAAACTGCAGTGTCCATGGCCTGGTGAAGGCACCTTGGATCCCTTGCAGAGAGGATTTCTGAAGAACTGTTTCAGTTCCAGAACCACGGGTCCAGGCTTGGTCAAGGCATGCTGGATCCCTGCAGTACAGAGGATTTCTGAAGAGCTGTTCAGATTCCAGAAATTGAGGGGTCTGTAGCCTGGTCAAGGCATGCTGGATCCCTTGAAGTACAGAGGATTTTGAAAACTGTTCCAGAAATCAAGGGTCCATGGCTTGGTCAAGGCACGCTGGATCCCTTGCAGTACAGAGGATTCCTGAGGAGCTGTTGAAGTTCCAGAAATCGTAGGGTTAATGGCTTGGTCAAGGCAGCTGGACACCCTGAAGTACAGATGATTTCTGAAAACTGTTTGGGTTCCAGAAATTGAGGGTCTGTGGCTAGGTCAAGGCATGCTGAATCCCTTGCAGAACAGAGGATTCCTGAAAAACTGTTTTGGTACCAGAAATCAAGGGGTTTGTGGCTTGATGAAGACACGCTGGATCCCTTGCGGTGCAGAGGATTTCTAAAAAACTGTTTAGGTTCCAGAAACCATGATTTCCATGGCCTGGTCAAGGTATGCTGGACTCCATGCAGTACAGAGGATTTCTGAAGAACTGTTTAGGTTCCAGAAACTGTGGGGTCTGTGGCCTGGTGAAGGCACACTGGTTGCCTTGCAGTACTGAGGATTTCTGAAGAACTGTTCAGGTTCCAGAAACCACAAGGTCCATGGCCTGGTCAAGGCATGCTGGATCCCTTGCAGTACTGTGGGTTTCTGAAGAACTGTCTAGGTTCCAGAAACCAGGGGTGGGGTTCCGTGGCCAGGTCAAGGAATGCTGGATCACCGGCAGAACAAAGGATTTCTGAAGAGCAGTTTAGGTAACAGAAAATGCGGGATCTGTGGCCTGGTCAAGGGACACTGGATCCCTTGCTCTTCAGCGGATTTCTAAAGAACTGTTCAGCTTCCAGAAACCGCAGTGTCCATGGCCTGGTGAAGGCAAGCTGGATCTGTTGCAGTAAAGAGGTTTTCTGAAGAACTGCCTAGGTTACAAAAGAAAAAATTACTCACTTTAGTAATTGCTTTTCTTCTCATGGAGTCTTGCTATATTATAACAATAGCAGTCAGCCACTGCAGCTGAACTGCCCCGGAGAGGAAGGAGTTAACTCCAGAAGATCTGGAGTTCTACAGCGCTAGGGCGCTGTGCCCAAAGCTCTATCTGGCAGTTTCAAATGAAACTGTCAGATCTTTACGAAGCTAACATCAAAGGACGGAAAGTCTGTGTGGAAAAAACTACACTAGCCCATGGCTACCTACTAGTAGTAATAACAACAATATAAAGAACAAAGAAACACTCAGAGCCATAATAACAAAAATTGATGGTATTATGGTTCGTTTTACCACCCTTGACAAGCACATATGAACCCCTTCCCCCAAAGACTCAAGTCCAGGAAGGGGGCAATATAAATAACCTAAATGAAACAATCTAAATCCCTAACCCAAAGGAAAAGAGGGTAAGGGAAAAACTACAATGGCATGACACAGTGCTTACACCAATTCGCCACCCCTACCCAAGTAGAAGTTCTGAGAGGGGCAGGAGGGAGGGTGGTTATAATATAGCAAGACTCCATGAGAAGAAAAGCAATTACTAAGGTGAGTAATTTTTTCTTCAAACACCATGAAGTCTTGCTATATTATAACAATAGCAGATTACAGAGCAGTACCTCCATGGAGGAGGGTCAGAACCTACTTAGAAATAGGCTCAAGCACAGCGTGCTAAACCGAGCATCTCTCCTGGACTGGACATCCAGGGAATAATGCTTGGTAAAGGTGTGAACTGTCTTCCAGGTAGCAGCTTGACAAATCTCCAGAATGGGATGTCTCTAGCAGCCGCTAGAGACGAGCTGTACCCTGGTGGAGTGGGCCTCAATCCTGAGGGGGTACTCACCCAGTTTCTGATAACAGAATTGGATACAGACACAATCCACCTTGCAATTGTTCTCTTAGTGGCAGGTTTCCTTGCCAACCTCGCCATAGGTAAGAAAGAGTTGGAGGATTCAACCTATGACCTCTGGTGCGCTCTAAATAGTAGCTTAAGGCTCTTTTGACATCCAAGCTGTGCAGTCTCCTCTCACCTGAGGAAGAATGCTCAGTGAAAAATACTGGGAGAGAGATAGATTGATTCAGGTGGAAATCAGAAACCACCTTAGGCAAAACTTTCTATTAGTCCTAAGGACTACTTATCTCTGTGGAAAGAGATAAAATCTTCTTCCACTGACAGGGCCTGTAGCTCACTTATGCATCTGGCAGAGGTGAAAGCTTACTAGGAAAACGGTTTTCCGTTAATACTTGAGCTCTGCAGAAGACAGAGGCTCAAAGGGGGTTGCATTAACTGAGCAATGCAAATATTCAGGTCCCAGGCGGAGCTGGTTCCGAAAAGGAGGGTTAGTATGAAGTAACCCTTTAAAAACTTGGAGAACACCGGGTGAGAAGAAAGGGAGGCAGGCTTCCTGCTGACACAAAAGCAGAGACAGCTGCCAGATGAACCTTTAGGGTAGCTGGTCCAGGCCCAGGGAATCTAGATGGACCAAATAGTCCAGTAGAATGGGAAGATCAGCAGATTCTGGGATAATCTGCCTCTCAGAGCACCAGATGGAAAACCTCTTCCACTTAGAATTATAAGTGGCTCCAGTGGAAGGCTTCCTTGAAGCCTTTAAAATATCCATGACACCTTGAGAAAGGTGTAGTCAGCAAATTCTAGCTCCTCAAGAGCCAAGCCTTGAGGTGGAGGGATTTGAGGTCCGGATACCACACTCCCTGTGCACAGGCCAGTAAGTCGTGGACTCTGGGCAGGCTCAGGGCAGGATGGACTGCCAAGGACAGGAGCAGAGGGTACCAGGGCTGTCTGGCTCCAATCTGGGGCAATCAGAATCACTCTGCAAGGTTGAGATCTGATTTTACTAGTACCCTGAAAAGGAGAGGAAAGGGGAAAGGCATACAGGAACTTCCCTTTCCATCTAAAAGAAAGGCATCCAGAGGGACTGAGCCCAGAACTGGAGGCCTGCAACAGAAAAGAGGAAGTTGGTGGTTGTCTGGGGCTGCAAAGATCTATCTGAGGAGTGCCCCATCTGGCAAAAGACAGACCCCAGCACTTGTGGATTCAGAGCCCATTCGTGATGGCCCTGAGAAATTCTGCTGAGGGCGTCTGCCAGGACATTGTCCTTCCCTGGGAGATGAACCGCTATCAGGGAGGTGTTCAGGGAGTAAGCCAGAGACCACAACTTCATTGCTTCGGTGCACAAGGCTGAAGACCGAGTGCCCCCTTGCTTGTTGATGTACCACATTGTGGTGGTATTGTCTGTCCTGACTTGAACCACTTTGTTCTGGACAGAATCTGAAAACACCCGAAGAGCTAAAAAGACAGCTCTGAGTTCCAAAAGATTGATGTGGAGCAGAGACTCCTGAGGAGACCATACCCCTGAGTGGCAAGGTCGCCTAGGTGAGCCCCCACCCCAACAGGGAGGCATCCGTGGTGAGGGTGAGGGAGTGAGAAATGGAATGAAGGGAACCCCTGTCTTAAATTGCTCTGGACCTGCCACCAGTGGAGGGCTAGGATCAGAGTTTGAGTAACTGGGACCAACTTGGAGGGGTCCTTCCTTTGAGACCAATAGGCCCTCAAATGGAACTGAATGTCCCTCATCTGGAATCTTGCTCCCGCACGACAGCTGTGGAAGCAGCCATGTGCCCGAGGAGTTGCAGAAATGCCTTGCTGGTCGAGAGACCCAGGATAAAGGAGGATGCCAGGGCGATGAGTCTGTCCACCCTTTCCGAGGGAAGAAAAGCCCTGGCTAACCTTGTGTTCAATTCCTGCGCCTATGAAAGTTAGGACCTGAACTGGTTCCAGAACTGACTTTGTAAGTTTAGCAGGAATCCCAGGAAGTGAGAAGCTGCTGGGTGACTTGCAAGTGGATTTACCTGACCTGGAGACTGACCCACAATGAGCCAGTCGTCCAGGTAGGGAAACACAGCAACCCTTGCCTTCTTAAGTGAGCCACTACTACAGCGAGACATTTTGTGAATACCCTTGCACAGAGGTGGCTCAAGGGCATTGCCCTGAACTGGTAGTGGCCTGAGGGCAGTTTGAACCTGGAGGTACTTTCGGTGAGAAGGCCTGATCAGAACATGAAATAGGCATCCTTGAGGTCCAGGGCAGCTAGCCAGTCCCTGGCCTTAGGGAAGGCAATATCATTGCCAGAGTCAACATTTTGAACTTTGGTTTCAACAGATGCTTGTTCAAGTATCTTAAATCTAGAATGGGCCGCCATTCTCCTGTCTTTTGGGGTAAGAATGTATCTTGAATAAAGCCCTTGCCCTGATGGCAAGGAGGAACCCTTTCACTGCTTTGCAGTCCAGCAGAGCAGAAACCTCTGCTTCAAAGCAAGGGCTTCTGAAGGATTTGCAGGTGGAAAATGCCTGGCTCTCATCTTTGAAAGTGTTTGAAGCTGAGAATCAGACCCTGGCCTATTACCTCCAGAACCCATCTGTCCGTAGTTAGGACAGCCAGTTCCGCTGAAATAGGCCAACCTGCCCCTCACTGGTACAGGAGAATCGGCCCTGACACCCCATCAGGGTGCCTGCTTAGCAGCAGCCTTAGGCTGAGGGAGGGACGGTCTACTTGTGCCACGTCTACCCCTGCCTCTGAAGAAACCCTCTGCGAGACAGCAGAGGAGGCTTGAAATTGGTAAAAGGCCTGGAAAGGGCCTGCCCTCATTCCTCTGGGAGCATGCCTTTGTGGCATGGCAAGCTTCTTTAGCCTGGGCACTTTTGTAGGTAGTTCTGTATTCATCCATCTTTTTCATATAGTTTTCTGTTTGTTCTCAAAAAGAATTTCCCACTACAGGAAAATCCATAGCCTTTGACTGGGTATCTTGGGACAGATTAGTGCATCTGAGCCATGCCAACCTCACGGAAGCTACAGAAGTGGCCATGACCCTAGAAGAAACATCATTAACATCAACAGCAGTATGAAATTGAACTTTAGAGGCATCAATGCCATCAGCAGCCACCTGTTCCAACTCACTAGCCAGCTGGCCATGGGCCTGCTTGGCTAACTGCAATACTGTGTCCCACCTAGATTTCTGATATCTAGCTACATAAGCCATATAATTTGCCTGCCTGAGTCCCAAAGAAGCTGCCATATACTGTTTCTTCGCCATGGCATCAATCTTCCTGGAATCCTTATCAGGAGGATGTGAGGCCAGAGGAATATTAGCCTTGTCACAGGCTGCAGCTTGTACCACACCTACATGACTACACTGCTCAGTAAGGAAGTCTGTATCCGAGCCTGACAAAGTATACCTTCTGTCCATTTTTATCTACAGGAGGGACAGAATGAGGATTTTTAAATCTTTGTTGTTTGCTTCCTAAATGACTTATGCAAAGGAATAGACAACCTCCTAGACTCTAGAATATCCATCATTTCCACATAATCAGGCTCCTCTTGCTCATCCACAGCCTCCTCTAAAGGAAGCTGGAGGGTTTCTGCAACCTTTTGTAAAAATAAAGAAAGAAGGGACTCAGACTGAATAGGAGGAGATTCTAAAGGTCTATCTGGAGAAATGTCCGTTCAATGGGCACGCCCAGACCCCCAGCCACACATATATTGATCAAATTCCTCCTCCCTCCTGTGGTTCATAAAAATCCTCAACTTCAAAATCCTGAACCACTGGGACTGAACGAACCAACCTTTTACCAGCTGTTGGTGGTTCTACAGATCCCTGAGACAGTGACTGGACAATCTGAATGGCTTTAGCTATCTCTGCAGCAGTTGGAGACACAATTTTGGACTCAGACCTACTGATTTCCTTGTCTTTTACTTGGGACTGGTTCTTCTGAACCAGCCTTCCTTTTGCCCGAGGAAGTCTCTCCTGGTCAGAGGGCACTCCTCTGGTCCAGTGGGTACTGGACTGGGCTGGCCATCTGGGTCAGTGGACTTTTGGCCTCTCGCTCCTGAGCCGCCCAATCTCTTCTCCAGGGTGGCTGCAGGGAAATTTTACACACCTGGCAGTCTGACAGGAGGTGGTCAGCCCCAGACAATAAACACAAGTGGTGTGTGGGTCAGCCTTAGCAAAGGCATCCCACAGACATCACAGTGTTGAAACCCAGTGGGCCCGGGTTTTCTTTTGGGTTTCTCAGACATAATGCCAGCCTAACCAAAACTTGCCTTTTGATGGCAGTGCAGTAGCAAGACACCCTTATCGGTTCCTAACCGTGTCACGGGTATTTGAAAAAAACGTTATAATTCCGTTGTTTTTAGAACCGATAAGAACCGGGAACCGCACTCTAAAACCCACTGTACACTTTTAAAATGCAGAAAAACAACCGATCGGTTCAAAACCGAACCGATAATTAATTTTCCACACAGACTTAAATTTTAGTACTTACGGTTACCAGATAGAGCTTTAAAACTGAAATGCGGTAAAAATAATAAGTTTTGCCGGTTCAAATGAACCGAAAAATACTCGCTTGAACCGAGAATGAACCGAGCTGAAGGAGCTGATCTCCGGAGCGACTGTTCAGTGAAGCGGAGTAAAGAATCTGACAGTTTCATTTGAAACTGCCAGATAGAGCTTTGGGCACAGCGCCCTCGCGCTGTAGAACTCCAGATCTTCTGGAGTTAACTCCTTCCTCTCCGGGGCAGTTCAGCTGCAGTGGCTGACTGCTATTGTTATAATATAGCAAGACTTCATGGTGTTTGAAACTGCAGTGTCTGTGGCCTGGTGAAGGCTCACTGGATCCCTTGCAGTAAAGAGGATTTCTGAGGAACTGCTTAGATTCCAGAAACCGTGTGGTCCATTGCCTGGTCAACGCACTCTGGATCCCTTGCAGTACAGAGGATTTCTGAAGAACTGTTTAGGTTCCAGAAACCTGGGAGTTGGTCCGTGGCCTGGTCAAGGCATGCTGGATCCCTGGCAGTACATAGGATTTCTGAAGAAATGTTTAGGTTCCAGAAAATGCGGGGTCTGTGGCCTTGTGAAGGCACACTGGATCCCTTGAAGTACAGCGGATTCCCGAAAAACTGTTTAGGTTCCAGAAATCAAGGAGTCCATGGCCTGGTCAACACACACTGGATCCCTTGCAGTACAGAGGATTTCTGAAAAACTGTTTAGGTTCCAGAAACCGTGGTGTCCTTGGCCTGGGCAAGGTACGCTGGACCCCATGCAGTACAGAGGATGTCTGAAGAACTGTTTAGGTTCCAGAAACTGTGGGGTCTGTGGCCTGGTCAAGGCACGCTGGATCCCTTGCAGTTCAGAGGATTTTTAAGAACTGTTTAGGTTCCAGAAATTGCAGGATCTGTGGCCTGGTCAAGAGACGCTGTACCCCTTGTAGTACAGAGGATTTCTGAAGAACTGTTTAGGTTCCAGAAATCGCGGTGTCCGTGGGCTGGTGAAGGCACGCTGGATCCCTTGAACTACAGAGGATTTTGAAAACTGCTTGGGTTCCTGAAATTGAGGGATCCATGGCATGGTCAAGGCACGCTGGATCCCTTGCAATAGAGGATTTCTGAAAAACTGTTTGGGTTCCAGAAATTGAGGGGTCTGTGGCCTGGTCAAGGCACGCTGGATCCCTTATGGCAGACAGGATTCCTGAAAAACTGTTTCGGTTCCAGAAATCAAGGGGTCCGAGGCCAGGTGAAGGCACGCTGGATCCATTGCAGTACAGAGGAATTCTGAAAAACTGTTTAGGTTTCAGAAACTGTGGTGTCCGTGGCCTGGTCAAGGTATGCTGGACCCCATGCTGTACAGAGGATTTCTGAAGAACTGTTTAGGTTCCAGAAACTGTGGGGTCTGTGGCCTGGTGAAGGCACACTGATTGCCTTGCAGTACAGAGGATTTCTGAAGAACTGTTTAGGTTCCAGAAACTGTGGGTCTGTGGCCTGGTCAAGGCACGCTGGATCCTTGCAGTACAGATGATTTTTGAAGAACTGTTTGGGTTCCAAAACCGAGTGTTCCATAGCCTGGTCAAAGCATGCTGGATCCCTTGCAGTAACTAGGTTTTCTGAAGAACTGTTTAGGTTCCAAAAACCGCAGGGTCTGTGGCCTGGTGAAGGCACACTGGATGCCCTGCAGTACAGAGGATTTCTGAAGAACTGTTTAGATTCCAGAAACCACGGGGTCCATTGTCAGGTGAAGGCACCCTGGACCCCTTGTAGTAGAGAGGATTTCTGAAGAACTGTTTAGGTTCCTGAACCTCAGGGTCCATGGCCTGGTCAAGGCATGCTGGAACCCTTGCAGTACAGAGGATTTCTGAAGAACTGTTTAGGTTCCAGAAATCGCGGGGTCAGTGATCTGGTCAGGGCATGCTGGATTCCGTGCAGTACAGAGGATTTCTGAAGAACTGTTTAGATTCCAGAAATTGAGGGGTCTGTAGCCTGGTCAAGGCACACTGGTTCCATTGCAGTACAGAGGATTTCTGAAGAACTGTTTAGGTTCCAGAAATCGTGGCATCCATGGGCTGGTAAAGGCATGCTGGATCCCTTGAAGTACAGAGGATTTCTGAAAAACTGTTTGGGTTCCAGAAATCGAGGGGTCCATGGCATGGTCAAGGCACGCTGGATCCCTTGCAGTACAGAGGTTTTCTGAAAAACTGTTTGGGTTCCAGAAATTGAGGGTCCATTTCCAGGTAAAGGCATGCTGGATCCCTTACGGTACAGAGGATTCCTGAAAAACTGTTTTGGTTCCAGAAATCAAGGGGTCCATGGCCTGGTGAAGGCACACTGATTGCCTTGCAGTACAGAGGATTTCTGAAGAACTGTTTAGGTTCCAGAAACTGTGGGGTCTGTGGCCTGGTGAAGGCACACTGGGTGCCTTGCAGTACAGAGGATACCTGAAGAAATGTTTAGGTTCCAGAAACCACGGGATCCATGGCCTAATGAAGGCACACTTGATCCCTTGCAGTACAGAATATTTCTGAAGAGTTGTTTAGGTTCCTGAAACCGCGGGGTCCATGGCTTGGTCAAGGCACGCTGGATCCCTTACGGTACAGAGAATTCCTGAAAAACTGCATAGGTTCCTGAAATCGTGGGGTCTGTGGCCTGGTCAAGGCACGCAGGATCTCTTGTAGTACAGCAGATTTCTGAGGTAATGTCTAAGTTCCGGAAATCACAGGGTCCATGGCCTGGTCAAGGCATGCTGGATCCCTTGCAGTACTGTGGGTTTCTAAAGAACTGTTTAAGTTCCAGAAAGTGGGGGGGGTGGCAGTCCATGGCCTGATCAAGGCTTGCTGGATCCCTGGCAGTACTGAGGATTTCTGAAGAACTGTTTAGCTTCCAGAAACTGTGGGGTCTGTGGCCTGGTGAAGGCACACTGGGTGTCTTGCAGTACAGAGGTTTTCTGAAGAACTGTTTAGGTTCCAGAAACCGGGGGGGATGGTCCATGGCCTGGTCAAGGCTTGCTGGATCCCTGGCAGTACTGAGGATTTCTGAAGAACTGTTTAGGTTCCAGAAAATGCAGTTTCTGTGGCCTGGTCAAGGCACGCTGGATCCCTTGCAGTACAGATGATTTTTGAAGAACTGTTTGGGTTCCAGAAACCGAGTGGTCCATAGCTTGGTCAAAGCATGCTGGACCCCTTGCAGTAAAGAGGTTTTCTGAAGAACTGTTTAGATTCCAGTAATTGAGGGGTCTGTAGCCTGGTCAAGGCACACGGGTTCCGTTTCAGTACAGAGGATTTCTGAAGAACTGTTTAGGTTCCAGAAATCATGGCATCTGTCAGCTGGTAAAGGCATGCTGGATCCCTTGAAGTACAGAGGATTTCTGAAAAACTGTTTGGGTTCCAGAAATCGAGGGGTCCATGGCATGGTCAAGGCATGCAGGATCCCTTGTAGTACAGAGGTTTTCTGAAAAACTGTTGGGGTTCCAGAAATTGAGGGGTCCGTTGTCAGGTAAAGGCATGCTGGATCCCTTACGGTACAGAGGATTCCTGAAAAACTGTTTTGGTTCCGGAAATCAAGGGTCCATGGCCTGGTGAAGGCACACTGATTGCCTTGCAGTACAGAGGATTTCTGAAGAACTGTTTAGGTTCCAGAAACTGTGGGGTCTGTGGTCTCGGTGAAGGCACACTGGGTGCCTTGCAGTACAGAGCAGGGTTTTATTTAACTCTAAAATTGATTAGCGTTTTGCTCATAAAAGTTCTAAAATATTGTGAAAATGCATAGCACTTGCCTCACTGTGTTTAACAAACATAACACTTCCAGAAAACCTATATAAATGCTTTCTGTACAGTTAGTATTGCCCCAAGAAAAACTGCTAATCAATTATTTAAATCCTGCAGAGGATACCTGAAGAAATGTTTAGGTTCCAGAAACCATGGGATCCATTGCCTAATGAAGGCACACTTGATCCCTTGCAGTACAGAATATTTCTGAAGAGTTGTTTAGGTTCCTGAAACCGCGGGGTCCATGGCCTGGTCAAGGCATGCTGGATCCCTTACGGTACAGAGAATTCCTGAAAAACTGCATAGGTTCCTGAAATCGTGGGGTCTGTGGCCTGGTCAAGGCACGCAGGATCCCTTGCAGTACAGCGGATTTCTGAAAAACTGTTTAGGTTCCAGAAATCACGGGCTCCATGGCATGGTCAAGGCATGCTGGATCTCTTATGGTACAGAGGATTCCTAAAAACTGTTTTGTTTCCAGAAATCAAGGGGTCCATGGCATGGTGAAGGCATGCTGGATCTCTTGCAGTACAGAGGATTTCTGAAAAATTTTTAGGTTCCAGAAATCGAGGGTTCATGGCCTGGTCAAGGCACGCTGGACTACTTTCAGTACAGTGCATTTCTAAAAACTGTTTCATTTCCAGAAATCGAGGGGTACAAGGTCTGGTTAAGGCATGCTGGATCCCTTCCAGTACAGCAGATTTCTGAACAATTGTAAGTTACTGAAATGGTAGGGTCCATGGCCTGGTCAAGGCACGCTGAATCCCTTGGAGTTCTGAAGAACTGTTTAGCATCCATAAACTGCAGTGTCCATGACCAGGTGAAGGAATGCTGGATCCCTTGCAGTAAAGAGAATTTCTGAAGAAATGTTTAGCTTCCAAAAACCATGGGTTCTGTGGCCTGATGATGGCACACTGGATGCCTTGCAGTACAGAGGATTTCTGAAGATCAGTTCAGATTCCAGAGACCGCGGGGTCCATAGCAAGGTGAAGGCATGCTGGATGCCTTGCAGTACAGAGGATTTCTGAAGAATTGTTTAGCTTCCAGAAATCGCGGGGTCTGTGGCCTGGACAAGGCATGCTGGATCCCTTGCAGTACAGAGAATTTCTGAAGAACTGTTTATGTTCCAAAAATTGCGGGGTCTGTTGCCTCGTCAAGGCACACTGGATCCCTTGCAGTACAGAAGATTTCTGAAGAACTGTTTAGGTTCCAGAAATCATGGGGACCATGGCCAGGTAAAGCATGCTTGATCGCTTGCAGTACAGAGGATTTCTAATGAACAGTTTAGGTTCCCAAACTCGCGGGGTCTGTGGCCTGGTCAAGGCATGCTGGATGCCTTGCAGTACAAAGGATCTCTGAAAAGCTGTTTAGATTCCTGAAATTGGATGATCCATGGCCTGGTCAAGGCACGCTGGATCCCTTGCAGTACAGAGGATTCCTGAAAACCAGTTTAGGTTCAAGAAATTGTGGGGGGATCCATGAACTGCTCAAGGCATGCTGGATCCCTTACGGTACAGAGAATTCCTGAAAAACTGCATAGGTTCCAGAAATCGAGGGGTTCGTGGCCTGGTTAAGGCATGTTGGATCCCTTGCGGTACAGAGCATTTCTGAAAAACTGTTTAGGTTCCAGAAATTGAGGGTCCGTGGCCTGGTCAAGGCACGCTGGATCCCTTGTAGTATGGAGGATTCCTGAAAAACTATTTAAGTTACATAAATTGAGGGATCTGTGGCCTGGTCAAGACACGCTGGATTACTTGCAGTACAGAGGATTCCTAAAAAACTGTTTAGGTTCCAGAAATTGAGGGTCCGTTGTCTGCTTATGGCACATTGGATCCCTTATGGTGCAGAGCAATCCTGAAAAACTGTTTAGGTTGAAGAAATTGAGGGGTCCACGGCCTAGTCAAGGTGCTGTATCCCTTGCAGTACAGAGGTTTTCTGAAAAACTGTTTAGGTTCCAGAAATCAAGGGTTCCGTGGACTGGTCAAGGCATGCTGGATCCCTTGCTGTACAGAGGTTTTCTGAAAAACTGTTAAGGTTCCAAAAATCGAGGGTTCCGGGGACTGGTCAAGGCATGCTGGATCCCTTGCAGTACAGTGGATTTCTGAAGAATTGTAAGTTCCTCATATGGCGGGGTCCATGCCCTGGTCATGGCACGCTGAATCCCTTGGAGTGCAGCGGAGTTCTGAAGAACTGTTTAGCATCCAAAATCCACGGTGTCCATGGTCAGGTGAAGAAATGCTGGATCACTTCCAGTAAAGAGAATTTCTGAAGAAATGTTTTGCTTCCAAAACTGTGGGGTCTGTGGCCTGGTGAAGGCACACCAGATGTCTTGCAGTACACAGGATCTGAAGAACTGTTCAGATTCCAGAGACCGCGGTTCATTGGAAAGTGAAGGCATGCTGGATGCCTTGCAGTACAGAGGATTTCTGAAGAACTGTTTAGCTTCCACAAATGGCAGGGTCTGTGGCCTGGACAAGCATGCTGGATCCTTACGGTACAGAGGATTCCTGAAAAACTGTTTCGGTTCAAGAAATCAGGGTGCGCAATTGGTCAAGGCACGCCTTTGATCCTTGTGGTACAGAGGAGTTCTGAAAAACTGTTTAGGGTCCAGAAACCATGGTGTCTGTGGCCTGGTCAAGTTACGCTGGACCCCATGCAGTACAGAGGATTTCTGAGTAACTGTTTAGGTTCCAGAAACTGTGGGGTCTGTGGCATGGTGAAGAAACACTTGCAGTACAGGAGATATCTGAAGAACTGTTTAGGTTCCAGAAACCACAGAGTCCATGGCCTGGTCAAGGCATGCTGGATCCTTTGTAGTACTATGGGTTTCTGAAGAACTGTTTAGGTTCCAGAAAATGCAGGGTCCGTGGCCTGGTGAAGGCACGCTGGATCCCTTGCAGTACAGAGGATTTCTGAAAAACTGTTTGGGTTCCAAAATCGAGGGTTCCATGGCCTGTAGAGGCACCCTGGATCCCTTGCAGTACAGAGGATTTCTGAAAACCTGTTTATGTTCCAGATATCGAGGGTCCATGGTCTGGACAGGGCACGCTGTACCTCTTGCAGTACAGCGATTTCTGAAAAACTGTCTCGTTCCAAAATCGAGGGTACAAGGCCTGGTTAAGGCACACTGGATCCCTTGCAGTACAGTGGATTTCGAAGAATTGTAAGTTCCTGAAATGGCGGGATCCATGGCCTGGTCATAGCACGCTGAATCCTTTGAGTTCAGTGGAGTTCTGAAGAACTTTGTAGCATCCAAAACCACGGTGTAAAAGACAGGTGAAGGAACGCAGGATGCCTTGCAGTACTGAGGATTTCTGAAGAACTGTTCAGATTCCAGAGACCATAAATAATTGCAAGGTGAAGGCATGCTGGATACCTTGCAGTACTGAGGATTTCTGAAGAATTGTTTAGCTTCCAGAAATTGCGGGTCTTTGGCTTGGACAAGGCATGCTGGATCCCTTGCAGTAAAGTGGATTTCTGAAGAACTGTTTAGGTTCCAGGAATCACAGAGTCTGTGGCCAGGTAATGGCACACTGAATCCCTTGCAGCACAGAAGATTTCTGATGAACAGTTAAGGTTCCAGAACTCGTGGGTCTGTGGCCTGGTCAAGGCATGCTGGATCCCTTGCACTACAGTGGATTAATGAAGAAGAACTGTTTCGCCCAGAAACCACAGTGTCCGTGGCCTGGTGAAGGCACACTTTATCCCTGCAGTAAAGAGGATTTGAGGAACTGTATAGATTTCAGAAACCGTGGGGTCGATTGCCAGGTGAAGACACCCTGGATCCCTTGCAGTAAAGAGGAATTCTGAAGAACTGTTTCGGTTCCAGAACCATGGGGTCTGTGGCCTGGTCAAGGCATGCTGGAACCCATGCAATACAGAGTATTTCTGAAGAACTGTTTAGGTTCCAGAAATCATGGGGTCTGTGGCCTGCTGAAGGCACGCTTTATCCCTTGCAGTAAAGAGGATTTCTGAGGAATGGTTTAGATTCCTGAAACCGTGGATCCATTGCCAGGTAAAGGCACCCTGGATCCCTTGCAGTAGAGAGAAATTTGAAGAAATGTTTCAGTTCCTGAACCATGGGGTCCTTGGCCTGGTCAAGGCATGCTGGATCCCTTGCAATCCAGAGGATTTTTGAAGAACTGTTTACGTTCCAGAAATCACAGGATCAGTGGCCTGGTGAAGGCACTCTGGATCCTATGCAGTTCAGAGGATTTCTGAATAACTGTTAAGGTTCCAGAAATCATGGCATCCGTGGAGTGATCAACACATGCTGGATCCCATGCAGTACAGAGGATTTCTGAAGAACTATTCAGGTTCCAGAAATCACGGGGTCCATGGTCAGGTCAATGCACGCTGGATCTCTTGCAGTACAGAGGATTTCTGAAGAACTGTTCAGGTTCCAGAAATTGTGCATCCATGGGCTGGTCAAGGCACGCTGGATCTCTTGCAGTACAGAGGATTCCTGAACAACTGTTGAAGTTCCAGAAATCGCGGGGTCCATGGCCTGGTCAAGGCACGCTGGATACCCTGAGTACAGATGATTTTGAAAAACTGCTTGGGTTCCAGAAATTGAGTGGTCTGTGGTTTGGTCAAGGCACGCTGAATCCTTTACAGTAAAGAGGATTCCTGAAAACTGTTTCGTTCCAGAAATCAAGGGGTCCGTGGCCTGATGTAGGCATGCTGGATTACTTATGTACAGAGGACTTCTGAAAAACTGTTTAGGTTCCAGAAACTGTGGTGTCCATGGCCTGGTCAAGGCACGCTTGACCCCATGCAGTTCAGAGGACTTCTGAAGAACTGTTTAGGTTCCAGAAACCATGAGGTCCTTGGGCTGGTCAAAGCACACTGTATCCCTTGCAGTTCAAAACATTTCTAAAGAACTGTTTAAGTTCCAGAAACCGGGTCCATGGCCTGGTCACAGGCATGCTAAATCCCTTGTAGTACTGTGGGTTTCTGAAAAACTGTTTGGGTTCCAGAAACGGGGCGGTCTGGTAAAGGAATGCTGGATCCCTGGCAGTACAGAGAATTTCTGAAGAACTGTTTAGGTTCCAGAAAATGCAGGGTCCATGGCCAGGTGAAGGCACGCTGGATCCCTTGCAGTAAAGAGGTTTTCTGAAGAACCGCTTAGGTTCCAAAAACCGCAGGGTCTCTGGCCTGGTGAAGGCACACTGCATGCCTTGCTGTGCAGAGGATTTCTGAAGAACTGTTAAGATTCCAGAAACCATGGGGTCCATTGCCAGGTGAAGGCTCCTGGATCCTTGCAGCACAGAAAATTTCTGAAGAACTGTTTAGGTTCCAGAACCACAGGGTCCGAGGCCTGGTCAAGGCATGCCGGATCCCTGGCTGTACAGAGGATTTCTTAAAAGCTGTTTAGATTACTGAAATCGGGGGATCCATGCCCTGGTAAGGGCACGCTGGATCTCTTGCAGTACAGAGGATTTCTGAAAAACAGTTTAGGTTCTAGAAATTGTGGGGGATCCTTAGACTGGTCAAGGCATGCTGGATCCCTTACAGTACAGAGAATTCCTGAAAAACTGCATAGGTTCCAGAAATTGAAGGTTTCATGGCCTGGTTTAGGCACAATGGATCCCTTGTGGTACAGAGCATTTCTGAAAAACTGTTCAGGTTCCAGAAATCGAGGGGTCCATGGCCGGGTCAAGGCACACTGGTTCCCTTGCAGTACAGAGGATTTCTGAAAAACTGTTAAGGATCCAGAAATCGCGGGCTCCATGGCCTGGTCAAGGTACGCAGGACCCCATGCAGTACAGAAGATTTCTGAAGAACTGTTTAGGTTCCAGAAACTGTGGGGTCTGTGGCCTGGTGAAGGCAAACTGGTTGCCTTGCTGTACAGACGATATCTGAAGAAATGTTTCGGTTCCTGAAATCACGGGGTCCATGGCCTGGTCAAGGCACACTGGATCCCTTCCAGTAGAATATTTCTGAAGAACTTTTGATTCTATAACCAAGGAGTCCATGGCCTGGTCAAGGCTTGCTGGATCCCTAGTACTGTGGGTTTCTGAAGAACTGTTTAAGTTCCAGAAACTGGGGGTGTCCTTTGCCTGTTGAAGGCATGCTGATCCCTTGCAGTACAGCGGATTTCTGGAAAACTGTTTAGGTTTGAGAAATCACGGGCTCCATTGCCTGGTCAAGGTACGCTGGACCCCATGCAGTACAGAGGATTTCTGAAGAACTTTAGGTTCCAGAAACTGTGGGGTCTGTGGCTTGGTGAAGGCACACTGGTTACCTTGTAGTACAGAGGATATCTGAAAAAATGTTTAGGTGCCAGAAACCACGGGGTCCATGGCCTGGCCAAAGGCACTGGAACCCTTGCAGTACAGAATATTTCTGAAGAACTGTTTAAGTTCCTGAAATGGCGGGTCCATGGCCAGGTCAAGGCATGCTGGATCCCTTGCAGTACTTTGGGTTTCTGAAGAACTGTTTGGGTTCCAGAAAATGCGGGGTCCGTGGCCTGGTGAAACACGCTGGATCCTTGCAGTACAGAGGATTTCTGAAAAACTGTTTGGTTCCAAAATCAAGGGTTCCATGGCCTGGTAGAGGCACCCTGGATCCCTTGCAGTACAGAGGATTTCTGAAAACCTGTTTATGTTCCAGATATCGAGGGGTCCATGGCCTGGACAGGGCACGCTGTACCTCTTGCAGTACAGCGCATTTCTGAAAAAACTGTTTCGGTTCCAAAAATCGAGGGGTACAAGGCCTGGTTAAGGCACACTGGATCCCTTGCAGTACAGTGGATTTCTGAAGAATTGTAAGTTCCTGAAATGGCGGGATCCATGGCCTGGTCATAGCACGCTGAATCCCTTGGAGTTCAGTGGAGTTCTGAAGAACTTTGTAGCATCCAAAAACCACGGTGTAAAAGACAGGTGAAGGAACGCAGGATGCCTTGCAGTACTGAGGATTTCTGAAGAACTGTTCAGATTCCAGAGACCGCCGCGGGGCCAATTGCAAGGTGAAGGCATGCTGGATACCTTGCAGTACTGAGGATTTCTGAAGAATTGTTTAGCTTCCAGAAATTGCGGGGTCTTTGGCTTGGACAAGGCATGCTGGATCCCTTGCAGTAAAGTGGATTTCTGAAGAACTGTTTAGGTTCCAGGAATCACAGAGTCTGTGGCCAGGTAATGGCACACTGAATCCCTTGCAGCACAGAAGATTTCTGATGAACAGTTAAGGTTCCAGAACTCGCGGGGTCTGTGGCCTGGTCAAGGCATGCTGGATCCCTTGCACTACAGTGGATTAATGAAGAAGAACTGTTTCGCCTCCAGAAACCACAGTGTCCGTGGCCTGGTGAAGGCACACTTTATCCCTTGCAGTAAAGAGGATTTCGAGGAACTGTATAGATTTCAGAAACCGTGGGGTCGATTGCCAGGTGAAGACACCCTGGATCCCTTTGCAGTAAAGAGGAATTCTGAAGAACTGTTTCGGTTCCAGAACCATGGGGTCTGTGGCCTGGTCAAGGCATGCTGGAACCCATGCAATACAGAGTATTTCTGAAGAACTGTTTAGGTTCCAGAAATCATGGGGTCTGTGGCTGCTGAAGGCACGCTTTATCCCTTGCAGTAAAGAGGATTTCTGAGGAATGGTTTAGATTCCTGAAACCGTGGGATCCATTGCCAGGTAAAGGCACCTGGATCCCTTGCAGTAGAGAGAATTTCTGAAGAAATGTTTCAGTTCCTGAACCATGGGGTCCTTGGCCTGGTCAAGGCATGCTGGATCCCTTGCAATTCAGAGGATTTTTGAAGAACTGTTTATCTTCCAGAAATCACAGGATCAGTGGCCTGGTGAAGGCACTCTGGATCCTATGCAGTTCAGAGGATTTCTGAATAACTGTTAAGGTTCCAGAAATCATGGCATCCGTGGAGTGATCAACACATGCTGGATCCCATGCAGTACAGAGGATTTCTGAAGAACTATTCAGGTTCCAGAAATCACGGGGTCCATGGTCAGGTCAATGCACGCTGGATCTCTTGCAGTACAGAGGATTTCTGAAGAACTGTTCAGGTTCCAGAAATTGCGGCATCCATGGGCTGGTCAAGGCACGCTGGATCTCTTGCAGTACAGAGGATTCCTGAACAACTGTTGAAGTTCCAGAAATCGCGGGGTCCATGGCCTGGTCAAGGCACGCTGGATACCCTGAAGTACAGATGATTTTTGAAAAACTGCTTGGGTTCCAGAAATTGAGTGGTCTGTGGCTTGGTCAAGGCACGCTGAATCCTTACAGTAAAGAGGATTCCTGAAAACTGTTTCGGTTCCAGAAATCAAGGGTCCGTGGCCTGATGTAGGCATGCTGGATTACTTGCGGTACAGAGGACTTCTGAAAAACTGTTTAGGTTCCAGAAACTGTGGTGTCCATGGCCTGGTCAAGGTACGCTGGACCCCATGCAGTTCAGAGGACTTCTGAAGAACTGTTTAGGTTCCAGAAACCATGAGGTCCTTGGGCTGGTCAAAGCACACTGTATCCCTTGCAGTTCAAAACATTTCTAAAGAACTGTTTAAGTTCCAGAAACCGAGGGGTCCATGGCCTGGTCAAGGCATGCTAAATCCTTGCAGTACTGTGGGTTTCGAAAAACTGTTTGGGTTCCAGAAACGGGCGTGGTCTGGTAAAGGAATGCTGGATCCCTGGCAGTACAGAGAATTTCTGAAGAACTGTTTAGGTTCCAGAAAATGCAGGGTCCATGGCCAGGTGAAGGCACGCTGGATCCCTTGCAGTAAAGAGGTTTTCTGAAGAACCGTTTGGGTTCCAAAAACCGCAGGGTCTCTGGCCTGGTGAAGGCACACTGCATGCCTTGCTGTGCAGAGGATTTCTGAAGAACTGTTAAGATTCCAGAAACCATGGGGTCCATTGCCAGGTGAAGGCTCCCTGGATCCCTTGCAGCACAGAAAATTTCTGAAGAACTGTTTAGGTTCCAGAACCACAGGGTCCGAGGCCTGGTCAAGGCATGCGGATCCCTGGCTGTACAGAGGATTTCTTAAAAGCTGTTTAGATTACTGAAATCGGGGATCCATGCCCTGGTAAGGGCACGCTGGATCTCTTGCAGTACAGAGGATTTCTGAAAACAGTTTAGGTTCTAGAAATTGTGGGGATCCTTAGACTGGTCAAGGCATGCTGGATCCCTTACAGTACAGAGAATTCCTGAAAAACTGCATAGGTTCCAGAAATTGAAGGTTTCATGGCCTGGTTTAGGCACAATGGATCCCTTGTGGTACAGAGCATTTTGAAAACTGTTCAGGTTCCAGAAATCGAGGGTCCATGGCCGGTCAAGGCACACTGGTTCCCTTGCAGTACAGAGGATTTCTGAAAACTGTTAAGGATCCAGAAATCGCGGCTCCATGGCCTGGTCAAGGCAGCAGGGACCCATGCAGTACAGAAGATTTCTGAAGAACTGTTTAGGTTCCAGAAACTGTGGGGTCTGTGGCCTGGTGAAGGCAAACTGGTTGCCTTGCTGTACAGACGATATCTGAAGAAATGTTTCGGTTCCTGAAATCACGGGGTCCATGGCCTGGTCAAGGCACACTGGATCCCTTCCAGTACAGAATATTTCTGAAGAACTTTTGAAGTTCCTATAACCAAGGAGTCCATGGCCTGGTCAAGGCTTGCTGGATCCCCTGCAGTACTGTGGGTTTCTGAAGAACTGTTTAAGTTCCAGAAACTGGGGGTGTCCTTTGCCTGTTGAAGGCATGCTGGATCCTTGCAGTACAGCGGTTTCTGGAAAACTGTTTAGGTTTGAGAAATCACGGGCTCCAGGGCCTGGTCAAGGTTCGCTGGTCCCAATGCAGTACAGAGGATTTCTGAAGAACTTTAGGTTCCAGAAACTGTGGGGTCTGTGGCTTGGTGAAGGCACACTGGTTACCTTGTAGTACAGAGGATATCTGAAAAAATGTTTAGGTGCCAGAAACCACGGGGTCCATGGCCTGGCCAAGGCACACTGGAACCCTTGCAGTACAGAATATTTCTGAAGAACTGTTTAAGTTCCTGAAATGGCGGGGTCCATGGCCAGGTCAAGGCATGCTGGATCCCTTGCAGTACTTTGGGTTTCTGAAGAACTGTTTAGGTTCCAGAAAATGCAGGGTCCGTGGCCTGGTGAAGGCACGCTGGATCCCTTGCAGTACAGAGGATTTCTGAAAAACTGTTTGGGTTCCAAAAATCGAGGGTTCCATGGCCTGGTAGAGGCACCCTGGATCCCTTGCAGTACAGAGGATTTCTGAAAACCTGTTTATGTTCCAGATATCGAGGGGTCCATGGCCTGGACAGGGCACGCTGTACCTCTTGCAGTACAGCGCATTTCTGAAAAACTGTTTCGGTTCCAAAAATCGAGGGGTACAAGGCCTGGTTAAGGCACACTGGATCCCTTGCAGTACAGTGGATTTCTGAAGAATTGTAAGTTCCTGAAATGGCGGATCCATGGCCTGGTCATAGCACGCTGAATCCTTGGAGTTCAGTGGAGTTCTGAAGAACTTTGTAGCATCCAAAACCACGGTGTAAAAGACAGGTGAAGGAACGCAGGATGCCTTGCAGTACTGAGGATTTCTGAAGAACTGTTCAGATTCCAGAGATCATAGCTAATTGCAAGGTGAAGGCATGCTGGATACCTTGCAGTACTGAGGATTTCTGAAGAATTGTTTAGCTTCCAGAAATTCGGGTCTTTGGCTTGGACAAGGCATGCTGGATCCCTTGCAGTAAAGTGGATTTCTGAAGAACTGTTTAGGTTCCAGGAATCACAGAGTCTGTGGCCAGGTAATGGCACACTGAATCCCTTGCAGCACAGAAGATTTCTGATGAACAGTTAAGGTTCCAGAACTCGCGGGGTCTGTGGCCTGGTCAAGGCATGCTGGATCCCTTGCACTACAGTGGATTAATGAAGAAGAACTGTTTCGCTTCCAGAAACCACAGTGTCCGTGGCCTGGTGAAGGCACACTTTATCCCTTGCAGTAAAGAGGATTTCTGAGGAACTGTATAGATTTCAGAAACCGTGGGGTCGATTGCCAGGTGAAGACACCCTGGATCCCTTGCAGTAAAGAGGAATTCTGAAGAACTGTTTCGGTTCCAGAACCATGGGGTCTGTGTCTGGTCAAGGCATGCTGGAACCCATGCAATACAGAGTATTTCTGAAGAACTGTTTAGGTTCCAGAAATCATGGGGTCTGTGGCCTGCTGAAGGCACGCTTTATCCCTTGCAGTAAAGAGGATTTCTGAGGAATGGTTTAGATTCCTGAAACCGATCCATTGCCAGGTAAAGGCACCCTGGATCCCTTGCAGAGAGAAATTTGAAGAAATGTTTCAGTTCCTGAACCATGGGGTCTCTGGCCTGGTCAAGGCATGCTGGATCCCTTGCAATTCAGAGGATTTTGAAGAACTGTTTACTTTCCAGAAATCACAGGATCAGTGGCCTGGTGAGGCACTCTGGATCCTATGCAGTTCAGAGGATTTCTGAATAACTGTTAAGGTTCCAGAAATCATGGCATCCGTGGAGTGATCAACACATGCTGGATCCCATGCAGTACAGAGGATTTCTGAAGAACTATTCAGGTTCCAGAAATCACGGGGTCCATGGTCAGGTCAATGCACGCTGGATCTCTTGCAGTACAGAGGATTTCTGAAGAACTGTTCAGGTTCCAGAAATTGCGGCATCCATGGGCTGGTCAAGGCACGCTGGATCTCTTGCAGTACAGAGGATTCCTGAACAACTGTTGAAGTTCCAGAAATCGCGGGGTCCATGGCCTGGTCAAGGCACGCTGGATACCCTGAAGTACAGATGATTTTTGAAAAACTGCTTGGGTTCCAGAAATTGAGTGGTCTGTGGCTTGGTCAAGGCACGCTGAATCCCTTACAGTAAAGAGGATTCCTGAAAAACTGTTTCGGTTCCAGAAATCAAGGGGTCCGTGGCCTGATGTAGGCATGCTGGATTACTTGCGGTACAGAGGACTTCTGAAAAACTGTTTAGGTTCCAGAAACTGTGGTGTCCATGGCCTGGTCAAGGTACGCTGGACCCCATGCAGTTCAGAGGACTTCTGAAGAACTGTTTAGGTTCCAGAAACCATGAGGTCCTTGGGCTGGTCAAAGCACACTGTATCCCTTGCAGTTCAAAACATTTCTAAAGAACTGTTTAAGTTCCAGAAACCGCGGGGTCCATGGCCTGGTCAAGGCATGCTAAATCCCTTGCAGTACTGTGGGTTTCTGAAAAACTGTTTGGTTCCAGAAAGCGGGGCGTGGTCTGGTAAGGAATGCTGGATCCCTGGCAGTACAGAGAATTTCTGAAGAACTGTTTAGGTTCCAGAAAATGCAGGGTCCATGGCCAGGTGAAGGCACGCTGGATCCCTTGCAGTAAGAGGTTTTCTGAAGAACCGTTTAGGTTCCAAAACCGCAGGGTCTCTGGCCTGGTGAAGGCACACTGCATGCCTTGCTGTGCAGAGGATTTCTGAAGAACTGTTAAGATTCCAGAAACCATGGGGTCCATTGCCAGGTGAAGGCTCCCTGGATCCCTTGCAGCACAGAAAATTTCTGAAGAACTGTTTAGGTTCCAGAACCACAGGGTCCGAGGCCTGGTCAAGGCATGCCGGATCCCTGGCTGTACAGAGGATTTCTTAAAAGCTGTTTAGATTACTGAAATCGGGGGATCCATGCCCTGGTAAGGGCACGCTGGATCTCTTGTAGCAGAGGATTTCTGAAAACAGTTTAGGTTCTAGAAATTGTGGGGATCCTTAGACTGGTCAAGGCATGCTGGATCCCTTACAGTACAGAGAATTCCTGAAAAACTGCATAGGTTCCAGAAATTGAAGGTTTCATGGCCTGGTTTAGGCACAATGGATCCCTTGTGGTACAGAGCATTTCTGAAAACTGTTCAGGTTCCAGAAATCGAGGGGTCCATGGTCGGGTCAAGGCACTACTGTTCCTTGCAGTACAGAGGATTTCGAAAACTGTTTAGGATCCAGAAACGCGGGCTCCATGGCCTGGTCAAGGTAATGAGGACCCCATGCAGTACAGAAGATTTCTGAAGAACTGTTTAGGTTCCAGAAACTGTGGGGTCTGTGGCTCTGTGAAGGCAAACTGGTTTGCCTTGCTGTACAGACGATATCTGAAGAAATGTTTGGTTCCTGAAATCACAGGGTCCATGGCCTGGTCAAGGCACACTGGATCCCTTCCAGTACAGAATATTTCTGAAGAACTTTTGAAGTTCCTATAACCAAGGAGTCCATGGCCTGGTCAAGGCTTGCTGGATCCCTGCAGTACTGTGGGTTTCGAAGAACTGTTTAAGTTCCAGAAACTGGGGTGTCCTTGCCTGTTGAAGGCATGCTGGATCCTTGCAGTACAGCGGATTTCTGGAAAACTGTTTAGGTTTGAGAAATCACGGGCTCCATTGCCTGGTCAAGGTACGCTGGACCCCATGCAGTACAGAGGATTTCTGAAGAACTTTAGGTTCCAGAAACTGTGGGGTCTGTGGTTGGTGAAGGCACACTGGTTACCTTGTAGTACAGAGGATATCTGAAAAATGTTTAGGTGCCAGAAACCACGGGTCCATGGCCTGGCTAAGGCACACTGGAACCCCTTGCAGTACAGAATATTTGAAGAACTGTTTAAGTTCCTGAATAAGTGGGTCCATGGCCAGGTCAAGGCATGCTGGATCCCTTGCAGTACTTTGGGTTTCTGAAGAACTGTTTAGGTTACAGAAATTGGGGGGTCCTTTGCCTGTCCAAGGCATACTGGATCCCTGGCTGTACAGAGGATTTCTGAAGAATTGTTTGGGTTCCAGAAAATGCAGGCTCCATGGCCTGGTGAAGGCACACTGGATCCCTTGAAGTACAGAGGATTTTTGAAGAACTTTTTATATTCCAGAAATCAAGGGGTCTGTGGCCTGGTCCAGGCACGCTGGATCCCTTGCAGAAGACAGAATTTCTGAAGAACTGTTTAGGTAGCAGAAATCGCGAGTCAGTGTGCTGGTTAAGGCATGCTGGATCCCTTGCAGTACAGAGATTTCTGAAAACTGTTTAGATTCCTGAAATCTGGGGATCCATGGCCTTGTAAGGGCATGCTGGATCCCTTGCAGTACAAAGGATTCCTGAAAAACAGTTTAGGTTTCAGAAATTGTGGGGGATCCATGGACTGCTCGAGGCATGCTGGATCCCTTACAGTACAGAGAATTCCTAAAAAAACTACATAGGTTCCAGAAATCGAGGAGTTTGTGGCCTGGTTAAGGCATGCTGGATCCCTGGTACAGTGGATTTCTGAAAAACTGTTTAGGTTCCATGGCCTGGTTAAAGTACGCTGGACCCCATGCGGTACAGAGGATTTCTGAAGAACTGTTTAGGTTCCAGAAACTGTGGGGTCTGTGGCTTGGTGAAGGCACACTGGTTGACATGCAGTACAGAGGATATCTGAAGAAATGTTTAGGTTCCAGAAACCACGGGGTCCATGGCCTGGTCAAGGCACACTGGATCCCTTGCAGTACAGAATATTTCTGAAGAGCTGTTTAGGTTCCAGAAATAAGGGGGGTCCTTTGTCTGCTCAAGGCATGCTGGATCACTGGCTGTAAAGAGGATTTCTGAAGAACTGTTTAGGTTCCAGAAAATGCGGGGTCCGCGGCCTGGTGAAGGCACGCTGGATCCCTTGCAATACAGAGGATTTCTGAAGAACTGTTTCGGTTCCAGAAATTGCAGCGTCCATGTGCTGGTTAAGGCACACTGGATCCCATGCAGTACAGAGAATTTCTGATGAACTGTTTAGGTTCCAGAAATGGCGGGGTCCGTGATCTGGTCAGAGCACCCTGGATCCCTTGCAGTACAGAGGATTTTTGAAGAACTGTTTAGATTCCAGAAATCGAGGGGTCTGTAGCCTGGTCAAGGCACGCTGGATCCCTTGCCGTTCAGAGGATTTTTGAAGAACTGTTTAGGTTCCAGAAATTGCAGGATCTGTGGACTGGTCAAGGCACGCTAGATCCCTTGCAGTAGAGAGAATTTCTGAAGAACTGTTTCGGTTCCAGAAATCGTGGTATCCGTGTGCTGGTTATGTCTCACTGGATCCCTTGCAGTACAGAGGATTTGTGATGAACAGTTTAGGTTCCAGAACTCACGGGGTCTGTGGCCTGGTCAAGGCACACCGGATCTCATGCAGTACAGAGGATTTCTGAAAAACTGTTTAGATTCCTGAAATCGGGAGATCCATGGCCTGGTAAGGGCTTGCTGCATCCCTTGCAGTACAGAGGATTCCTGAAAAACAGTTTGAGTTCCAGAAATTGTAGGGGATCCACGGACTGCTCAAGGCATGCTGGATGCCATATGGTACAGAAAATTCCTAAAAAAATGCTTAGGTTCCAGAAATAGAAGGATCCATGGCCTGGGTAAGGCACTCTGGATCCCTTGCAGTACAGTGGATTTCTGAAGAACTGTTTAGGTTCCAGAAACTGTGGGGTCTGTGGCTTGGTAAAGGCACACTGGTTGCCTTGCAGTACAGAGGATATCTGAAGAAATGTTAAGGTTCCAGAAACCACAGGGTCCATGGCCTGGTCAAGGCACACTGGGATCCCTTGTAGTACAGAATATTTCTGAAACTGCGGGGTTCATGGCCTGGTCAAGGCATGCTAGATCCCTTGCAGTACTGTGGGTCTCTGAAGAACTGTTTAGGTTCCAGAAATCGGGGTCCCTTGCCTGTTCAAGACATGCTAGATCCCTGGCTGTACAGAGAGATTTCTGAAGAACTGTTAAAGTTCCAGAAATCGCGGCATCCATGTGCAGGTTAGGAAGCTGGATCCTTGCAGTACAGAGGATTTCTGAAAAGCTGTTTAGATTCCTGAAATTGTGGGGGATCCATCGACTGGCTCAAGTCATGCTGGATCCCTTACAGTACAGAGAGAATTTCTGAAAACAGTTTAGGTTCCAGAAATTGTGGGGATCCATGGCCTGTAAGGGAAGCTGGATCCCTTGCTGCACAGAGGATTCCTGAAAACAGTTTAGGTTCCAGAAATTATGGGGATCCATGGACTGCTCCATGCATGCTGGATCCATTACGGAACAGAGAATTCTGAAAACTGGTTCCAGAAATCAAGGGTTCATGCCCTGGTAACGCACTGGATCCCTTACAGTACAGCTGGATTTCGAAGAAGTGTTTAGGTTCCAGAAAATGCGGGTCTGTGGCCTGGTCAAGGAAACTGGATACCCTGAAGTACAGAGGATTTTGAAGAAGTGTTTAGGTTCCAGAAATTGAGGGCTCTGTGTTGGCAAGGCACGGTCGATCCTCACGGTACATAGGATTCCTGAAAACTGTTTTGGTTCCACAAATCAAGGGGTCCATGACCTGGTGAAGGCACGCTGGATCCCTAGCAGTTCACAGGACTTTCTGAAAACTGTTTAGGTTCCAGAAACCGTGGTGTCCGTGGCCTGGTCAAGGTATGCTGGACCCCATGCAGTATAGAGGATTTCTGAAGAACTGTTTAGGTTCCAGAAACTGTGGGGTCTGTGGCCTGGTGAAGGCACACTGGTTGCTTTGCAGTACAGAACATTTCTAGAGAACTGTTTAAGTTCCTGAAACCGCGGGGCTCATGGCCTGGTCAAGGCATGCTGGATACCTGGCAGTACTGTGGGTTTCTGAAGAACTGTTCAGGTTCCAGAAACTGGGGTGTCCATGGCCTGGTCAAGGCATGCTGGATCCCTTGCAATACAGAGGATTTCTGAAGAACTGTTTAGGTTCCAGAAAAGTGAGTCCATGGCCTGGTCAAGGCATGCTGGATCCTTGCAGTACACAGGATTTCTGAAGAACTGTTTGGGTTCCAGAAACTGAGTGGTCCACGGCCTGGTCAAGGCACGCTGGATCCCTTGCAGTACAGAAGATTTCTGAAGAATTCTTTAGATTCCAGAAAATGAGGGGTCTGTAGCCTGGTCAAGGCAGGCTGGATCCCTTGCAGTTCAGAGGATTTTTGAAGAACTGTTTACGTTCCAGAAATCGCAGCATCTGTTGGTAGATCAAGGCACGCTGGATCCCTTGCAGTACAGAGGATTTCTGAAAAACAGTTTGGGTTCTGGAAATCGAGGGGTCCATGGCTTGGTCAAGGTATGTGGGATCTCTTGCAGTACAGAGGATTCCTGAGGAACTGTTTGGGTTCCAGAAATTTAGGGGTCTGTGGCCTGGTCAAGGTAAGCTGAATCCCTGACGGTACAGAGGATTCCTGAAAAACTGTTTCAGTTCCAGAAATCAAGGGGTCCGAGGCCTGTTGAAGGCATGCTGGATCCCTTTCGGTACAGAGGATTTCTGAAAAACCGCTTAGGTTCCAGAAACCATTGTGTCCATGGCCTGGTCAAGGTACGCTGGACCCCATGCAGTACAGATGATTTCTGAAGAACTGTTGAGGTTCCAGAAACTGTGGGGTCTGTGGCCTGGTGAAGGCACACTGGTTGCCTTGTTGTACAGAGGATTTCTGAAGAACTGCTTAGGTTCTAGAAACCATGGGGTCCTTGGGCTGGTCAAGGCACACTGTATCCCTTGCAGTACAAAACATTTCTGAAGAACTGTATAAGTTCCTGAAACCAGGGTCAATGGCCTGGTCACAGCATGCTGGATCCCTTTCAGTACTGTGGGTTTCTGAATAACTGTTTATGTTCTGGAAAATGGGGTCCGTGGCCTGGACAGGGCACAGTGGATCCTTGCAGTACAGAGGATTTCTGAAGAACTGTTTGGGTTCCAGAAACCGAGTGGTCCGTGGCCTGGTCAAGGCACGCTGGATGCTTTGCACTTCAGAGGATTTCTGAAGAACAGTTTAGCTTCCAGAAACCACAGTGTCCATGGCCTGGTGAAGGCAAGCTAGATCCCTTGCAGTAAAGAGGTTTTCTGAAGAACTGTTTAGGTTCCAAAAACCACAGCGTCTGTGGCCTGGTGAAGGCACACTGGATGCCTTGCAGTACAGAGGATTTCTGAAGAACTGTTTAGATTCCAGAAACCGCGTGGTCCATTGCCAGGTGAAGTCACCCTGGATCTCTTGCAGTAGAGATGATTTCTGAAGAACTGTTTAGGTTCCAGAAGCACAGGGTCCGAGGCATGGTCAAGGCATGCTGGAACCCTTGCAGTACAGAGGATTTCTGAAGAACTGTTTGGCTTCTAGAAACCACAGTGTCCATGGCCAGGTGAAGGCACGCTGGATCCTTTGCAGTAAAGAGGATTTCTAAGGAACTGTTTAGATTCCAGAAGCAGTGGGTTCCATTGCCTGGTCAAGGCATTCTGGATCCCTTGCAGTACAGAGGATTTCTGAAGAACTGTTTAGGTTCCAGAAAAAGTGGAGTCCATGGCCTGGTCAAGGCACGCTGGATCCCTTGCAGTACACAGGATTTCTTGAAGAACTGTTTGGGTTCCGTGAAATGGAGTGGTCCATGGCCTGGTCAAGGCATGCTGGATCCCTTGCACTTAAAGATTCTGAACTGTTTAGCTTCCAGAAACCACAGTGTCCGTAGAGTCTGGTGAAGGCAAGCTGGATTCTTTGCAGTAAGAGAGGTTTTCTTTAAGAACTGTTTAGGGTTACAAAAACCGTGAGGGTTTGTGGCCTTTGCGAAAGCACAATCTGGATGCCTCACAGTACAGCGGATTTCTGAAGAACTGTTTAGATTCCAGGAAACCATGGGGTCCGGCAGAAGGCAACCTGATCCCATGGTAGGATTTCTAAAAACAGTTTAGGTTCCAGTTGTGGGAGATCCATGATCTGAGCCTATGCACGCTGATCCCTTTATGGTAGTCAGAATTCCTGAAAACTGCATAGGTTCCAGAAATTGAGGGATCCATGGCTTGGTTATGCACACTGATCCATTGCAGTACAGAACATTTCTGAAAAACTGTTTAGGTTCCAGAAATCGAGGTCTGTGGCCTGGTGAGGCACGCTGATCCTTTGTAACAAAGAGGATTTGAGGAACCGCTTAGATTCCGTACCATGGGGTGCATTGCCAGGTGAAGGCACCCTGGATCCCTTTGCAGTGGAGGGAATTCTGAAGAACTATTTTGTTCCAGAACCACTGGGTCCGTGGTCTGGTCAATGCATGCTGGAACCCATGCAGTACAGAGGATTTGAAGAACCCTTTTAGGATCCAGAAATTACGGGTCCATGATCTGGCTAAGGCATGCTGGATCCTCAGGTACAGAGGATTTCTGAAGAAATCTTTGATTCCAGAAAAATGAGGGGTCTGTAGCCTGGTCAAGGCATGTTGGATCCCTTTGCAGTTCAGAGGATTTTGAAGAACTGCTTACGCTCCAGAAATCGCGTGCATCTGTTGGCAGGTCAAGGTACACTGATCCCCTGCAGTATAGAGGATTTCTGAAAACAGTTTGGGTTCCGGAAATCGAGGGGTCCATGGTTTGTCATGGTATATGCTGATCTCTTGCAGTACAGAGGATTCCTGAAGAACTGTTTGTCTCCACAAATTTAGGGGTCTGTGGCTGATTGGGGTAAGCTGGATTCCATCTGCACAGAGGATTCCTGAAAACTGCTTAGGTTCCAGAAACTGTTGTGTCCATGGCCTGGTCAATGTACACTGGACCCCATGCAGTACAGATGATTTCTGAAGAACTGTTTAGGTTCCAGAACTGTGGGGGTCTTAGGGCTGGTAGTAACACTGCTGCTCTTGTTGTACAGAGGATTGAAGAACTGCTTAGGTTCTAGAAAACCATGGGTCCTGAGCTGGTCAAGGCACATTGTATCCCTTGCAGTACAAAACATTTCTGAAGAACTGTATAAGTTCCTGAAACCATGGGTCAAAGGCCTGGTCACGGCATGCTGGATCCCTTTCAGTACTGTGGGTTTCTGAATAACTGTTTAGTTTCTGGAAAATGTGGGGTCTGTGGCCTGGTCAAGGCACAGTGCATCCCTTGCAGTACAGAGGATTTCTGAAGAACTGTTTGGGTTCCAGAAACCGAGTGGTCCATGGCCTGGTCAAGGCACGCTGGATGCTTTGCACTTCAGAGGATTTCTAAAGAACAGTTTAGCTTCAGAAACCAACAGTGTCCATGGCCTGGTGAAGGCAAGCTGGATCCCTTGCAGTAGAGGTTTTCATGAAGAACTGTTTAGGTTCCAGAAGCATTTGGTGAAGGCATGCTGAAACCTTGCAGTACAGAGGATTTCTGAAAACTGTTTGGCTTCTAGAAACCAAGAGTGTCCATGGCCAGGTGAAGGCACGCGGATCCCTTGCAGTAAAGAGGATTTCTGAAGAACTGTTTAGATTCCAGAAACAGTGGGTTCCATTGCCTGGTCAGGCATTCTGGATCCTTGCAGTACAGAGGATTTCGAAGAACTGGTTAGGTTCCAGAAACTGGCGTGGTCCATGGCATGGTGAAGGCATGGATCCCTTGCAGTACAGAGGATTTCTGGAAGAACTGTTCAGGTTCCAGAAACGGCAGGAGTTCAGGTGGCCTGGTGAAGTGCATGCTGATCCCTTCCACTACAGAGATTTCTGGAAGAACTGTTTAGTTCCAGAAACAGCGCAGGTCTGTTCCCTGGTGGAGGCACAGTAGATCCCTTGCTGTACAGATGATTACTGAAGAACTGTTTAGGCTCCAAACCACAAGGTTCAGTGCCCTGCAAGGCACGCTGATCCCATGCATCACAGAGGATTTCAGAGGAACTGTTTAGGTTCCAGAATCTCGAGATTGATGCCCTGGTCAAGGCACACTGATCTCTTGCAGTACAGAAGATTTCTGAAGAACTGTTTACGCTCCAGAAGCCGCTGAGTCCATGGCCTGGTGAAGGCATGCTGGATCCCTTCGAGTACGGAGCATTTCTGAAGATGTGTTTAGGTTCTAGAAATGGCAGGGTCAGCGGCCTGGTGAAGGCATGCTGGATCACTTGCAGTACAGAGGATTTCTGAAGAACTGTTTAGGTTCCAGAAAAAGTGGAGTCCATGGCCTGGTCAAGGCATGCTGGATCCCTTGCAGTACAAAGGATTTCTGAAGAAGTGGTTAGCTTCCAGAAACTGCTGGGTCCATGGCCTGGTCAAGGCATGCTGATCTCTTGTAGTACAGAGGAGTTCAGAAGAACTGCTTAGGTTCCAGAAATGGCAGGGTCTGTGGCCTGATGAATGCACGCCAGATCCCTTGCAGTATAGGATTTTGAAGAACAGTTAAGGTTCCAGAAATGGCAGGGTCTGTGGCAGGTGAAGGCCCACAGGATCCCTTGCAGTACAGATGATTTCTGAAGAGCTGTTTAGCTTCCAGAATCCGGTGAGATCCACGCCCTGGTAAAGGCAAGCTGATCCTTGTAGTACAGAGGATTTCAGAAGAACTGTATAGGTTCCAGAAATCTGAGGTCCATGGCCTGGTCAAAGCACACTGAACCTTTGCAGTACAGAAGATTTCTGAAGAACTATTTACGCTCCAGAAGCAGCAGGGTCCATGGCCTGGTGAAGGCATGATGGATCCCTTTGCACTGCAGAGCATTTCTGCATGAACTGTTTAGGTTCCAGAAATGGTAGGGTCAGTGGCCTGGTTGAAGGCATGCTGGATCCCTTGCAGTACAGAGGATTTCTTGAAGAACTGGTTAGGGTCTCCAGAAACTGTTGGGTCCGTGGCCTGGTTGGCATGCTGGATCCCTTGCAGTATACAGGATTTCTGAAAACTGCTTAGGTTCCAGAATTGGCAGGGTCTGTGTCCTGGTGAAGGCACGACAGAACCCTTGCAGTACAGAGGATTTCTGAAGTACGGTTTAGGTTCCAGAAATTGCAGGGTCTGGGCCTGGGAAGGAACGCTGGATCCCTGCAGTACAGATGATTTCTGAAGAACTGTTAGATTCCAGAAACCAAGTAGGTCAATTCTGGTAAAGGCACGCTGGATCCTTTGCAGTACAGAGGATTTCAAAGGAACTGTTTAGGTTCCAGAAACCTCACGTCCGTGGTCTGGTCAAGGTACACTGGATCACTAGCAGTACAGAAGACTTCTGGAAAACTTTTATGTGTCAGAAATTGCGGGGTCCGTGGCATGGTGAAGGCATGTTGGAACCCGTAGGTACAGTTGATTTCGAAAAGCTGTTTAGGTTTCAGAACTGAGGGGTCCATGGCCTGGTCAAGGAACGCTGATCCCTTGAGGAACAGAGATATCTGGAAAACTGTTTAGGTTCCAGATATCGAACTGGGCTTACCTGGTCAAGACATGCTGGATGCCTTGCACCTAGAGATTTCGAAAATGTTTAGGTTCGAGAAATCGAGGGTCCATGACCTGGTCAAGGGAGCTTGATCCCTACTGGTACAAATCCAATTTCTGGAAAAGCTGTTTAGGTTCCCTAATTTGCATGGATCCATGGCCTGCTCAAGGCATGCTGGATCCTTTATGCACAGAGGATTTGAAAAGCTGTTTAGGTTCCAGAAATCACGAGGTCCGTGGGACAGGTCAAGGCACGCTGGATCCCTTTGCAGTACAGAGGATTTCGAAGAACTGGTTTAGGTTCCAGAAACAGCAGGGTCTATGGCCTGGTGAAGGCAAGATGGATTCCTTGTAGACAGATGATTTCAAGAACTGTTTAGGTTCCAGAAATGGCGGGTCTGCGCCTGAGAAGGCACGCTGGATCCCTTGCAGAACAGTTGGATTTCTGAAGAACTGTTTAGGCTCGAAATGGCAGTGTCTATAGCCTGGTCACAACGCTGGAACCCTTCCACTACAAAGGATTTCTGAAGAATTGGTTTAGTCCAGAAACTGTGGGGTCAATGGCCTGGTGAAGGCATGGTAGATCCCTTGCAGGACAGATGATTTCTCAAGAACTGTTTAGTTCCAGGAACGGGGTCCATGTCTGGTGAAGGCTGCTGGATCCTTGCAGCACAGAGGATTTCTGAAGAATTGGTCAGGCCCAGAAACTGCGGGTCAATGGCCTGGTGAAGGCTGATGGATCCTTGCAGTTTAGAGGATTTCTGTAGAACTGTTTAGGTTCCGGAAATGGCAGGGTCTGTGGCCTGGTGAGCGCATCGCTGGATCCCTTGCAGTACAGAGGATTTCTGAAGGATCTAGGATCCAGAAACCGCGGGTCCATGGCCTGGTGAAGGCTTGCTGGATCCCTTGCAGTACAGAGCATTTCGGAAGAACTGTTTAGGCTCCATAAATGGCAGGGTCTGCAGTCTGATGAAGGTCCGCTGGATCCCTTTGCAGTACAGAGGATTTCTGAAGAACTGGTTAGGTTCCAGAAACTGCCTGGTCCATGGCATGGTGAAGGCACGCTGGATCCCTTGCAGTACTGAGGATTTCTGAAGAACTGTTCAGGTTCCAGAAATGGCAGGGTCTGTGGCCTGGTGAAGGCACGCTGGATCCCTTGCAGTACAGAAGATTTCTGAAGAACTGTTTAGGCTCCAGAAACCGTGGGGTCCATGGCCAGGTGAAGATACGCTGGGTCCCTTGCAGCACAGAGGATTTTGAAGAACTGGTTAGGTTCCAGAAACTGCAGGGTCCTTGGCCTGAAGGCATGCTGGATCCCTTGCAGTGCAGTGGATTTCGGATGAACTGTTTAGGTTCCAGAAATAGCAGGGTCTGTGGCCTGGTGAATGCAACCTGGATCCTTCCACTACAGAGGATTTCTGAAGAACTGTTTAGGTTCCAGAAACAGCAAGGTCTGTTCCCTGGTGGAGGGACGGTAGATCCTTGCAGTACAGATGATTACTGAAGAACTGCTTAGGCTCCAAAACCACGAGGTTCATGCCCTGGTAAAGGCACGCTGGATCCCATGCATCACAGAGGATTTCAGAGGAACTGTTTAGGTTCCAGAATCCCGAGATTGATGCCCTGGTCAAGGCAACACCGGATCTCTTTGCGTATACAGAAGATTGAAGAACTGCTTACGCCCAGAAGCCGCTGGAGTCCATGGCCTGGTGAAGGCATGCTGGATCCCTTCGAGTACACGAGCATTTCTGAAGATGTGTTTGGCTCTAGAAATGGCAGGGTCAGCGGCCTGGTGAAGGCATGCTGGATCCCTTGTAGTACAGAGGATTTCTGAAGAACTGTTTAGGTTCCAGAAATGGCGGGTCTGTGGCCTGGTCAAGGGCACGCTGATCCCTTCAGTACAAAGGATTTCTGAAGAAGTGGCTTCCAGAAACTGCTGGGTCCATGGCCTGGTCAAGGCATGCTGGATCTCTTGTAGTACAGATGAGTTCAGAAGAACTGCTCAGGTTCCAGAAATGGCAGGGTCTGTGGCCTGATGAATGCACGCTAGATCCTTGCAGTATAGGGATTTCTGAAGAACAGTTTTAGGTTCCAGAATGGCAGGGTCTGTGTGCAGGTGAAGGCCAACAGGATCCCTTGCAGTACAGATGATTTCTGAAGAGTTGTTTAGCTTCCAGAATCCGTGAGATCCATGCCCTGGTAAAGGCAAGCTGGATCCCTGTAGTAGAGGATTTCAGAAGAACTGTATAGGTTCCAGAAACATCGAGGTCCATGGCCTGGTCAAGGCACTGAATCCCTTTGCAGTACAGAAGATTTCTGAAGAACTATTTACGTTCCAGAAGCAGCGGGTCCATGGCCCGGTGAAGGCATGATGGATCCCTTGCACTGCAGAGCACTTCAATCGAACTGTTTAGGTTCCAGAAATGGTAGAGTCAGTGGCCTGGTTGAAGGCATGCTGGATCCCTGCAGTACAGAGGATTTCTGAAGAACTGGTTAGGTTCCAGAAACTGCTGGTCTGTGGCCTGGTCAAGGCATGCTGGATCCCTGCAGTATACAGGATTTCTGGAAAAACTGCTTAGGTTCCAGAATTGGCAGGTCTCAGTGTCTGGTGAAGGCACGATAGAACCCTTTGCAGTACAGAGGATTTCGAAGAACAGTTTAGGTTCCAGAAATTGCAGGGTCTGTGGCCTGGTGAAGGAACGCTGATCCCTTGGCAGTACAGAGTATTTCAAAGGAACTGTTTAGGTTCCAAAACCTCGATGTCCGTGGTCTGGTCAAGGTACACTGGATCACTAGCAGTACAGAAGACTTCTGAAAAACTTTTGTGTGTCAGAAACTGCGGGTCCGTGGCATGCTGAAGGCATGCTGGAACCCGTAGGTACAGCGGATTTCTGAAAAGCTGTTTAGGTTTCAGAAATTGAAGGGTCCATGGCCTGGTCAAGGAACACTGGATCCCTTGAGGAACAGAGGATATCTGAAAACTGTTTAGGTTCCAGATATCGAACAGGGTTGGCCTGGTCAGACATGCTGGATGCCTTGTACTAGAGAGGATTTCTGAAAATGTTTAGGTTCGAGAAATCAGGGGTCCATGACCTGGTCAAGGGCTGGATCCCTACTGGTACAGACAATTTCTGAAAAGCTGTTTAGGTTCCTAATTTGCATGATCCGTGGTTTGCTCAAGGCATGCTGGATCCCTCTACGGTACAGAGGATTTCTGAAAGCTGTTTAGGTTCCAGAAATCACGAGGTCCGTGGCCTGGTCAAGGCACGCTGGATCCCTTGCAGTCACAGAGGATTTCTAAAGAACTGTTTGGGTTCCAGAAACAGCAGGGTCTATGGCCTGGTGAAGGCAAGATGGATCCTTGCAGTACAGATGATTTCAGAAGAACTGTTTAGGTTCCAGAAACGGCGAGGTCTGTAGCCTGGAGAAGGCACGCTGGATCCCTTGTAGTACAGTTGATTTCGAAGAACTGTTTAGGCTCCAAAACCTGTGAGGTCCATGCCCTGTAAGGCATGCTGGATCCTGCAGCACAGAGGATTTAAAGGAACTGTTTAGGTTCAGAAACCTTGAAGTCCATGGCCTGCTCAAGGCACACTGGATCCCTTGCGTACAGAAGATTTCTGAAGAACTGTTTACGTTCCAGAAGCCAGTGGGGTCCGTGGCCTGGTGAAGGAATGCTGGATCCCTTGCAGTACAGAGGATTTCTGAAGAACTGTTAAGTTCCAGAAATCCTGTGGTCTGTGGCCTTGTGAAGAAATGCTGGAATCTCTAGCGGTAGAGAGGATATCTGTAAAGCTGTTTAGGTCAGATATTGAGGGGTCAGCGGCCTGGTCAAGGCACGCTGGATCCTGTCGGTACAGAGGATTTCTGAAAACTGTTCAGGTTCCAGAAATTGAAGGTCCGAGCCTGGTCAAGGGACACTGGATCCCTAGCAGTAGAGAGATTTCTGGAAAACTGTTTAGGTGCCAGAAACCAAAGGGCCCGTGGTCTGGTCGAGGCAAACTGGATCCCTTGTAGTACAGTGGATTTCTGAAGAACTGTTTAGGTTCCAGGAACCATGGGGTCTGTGGTCCTGATGAAGGCAAGCTGGATCCCATGCAGTACAGAAGATTTCTGAAGAACTGTTTAGGTTCCAGAAACCGTGCGGTCTGTGACCTGGGTGAAGGTAACGCTGGATCCCTTTGCAGTACAGATGATTTCGATGAACTGTTTAGGTTCCAGAAACCACGAGGTCAATGGCCTGGTGAAGGCATGCTGGATCCCTTGTAGTACTGAGGATTTCTGAAGAACTGTTTAGGTTCCAGAAATGGTGGAGTCTGAGGCCTGGTCAAGGCACGCTGGATGCCTTGCAGTACAGAGGATTTCTGAAGAAATGGTTAGGTTCCAGAAACTGCGGGGCCTATGGCCTGGTGAAAGCACGCTGGATCCCTTGCAGTACAAAGCATTTCTGAAGAACTGTTTAGGTTCCAGAAATGGCAGGGTCTGTGGCCTGTTGAAGGACGCTTGATCCTCGCAGTACAGAGGATTTCTGAAAACTGTTTAGGTTCCAGGAACTGCGAGGCCAATGGCCTGGTGAAGGCATGCGATCCCTTTGCAGTACAGAGGATTTCTGAAGAACTCTTTAGGTTCCAGAAATGGTGGGGTCTGAGCCTGGTCAAGGACACTGGATCCCTTGCAGTGCAGAGGATTTCTGAAGAACTTGTTAGGTTCCAGAAATGGTGGGGTCTGAGGCCTGATCAGGCACGCTGGATCCCTTGCAAATACAGAGGATTTCTTAAGAATGTTTAGGTTCAGAAACTGCGGGGTCCGTGGCCTGGTGAAAGCACGCTGGATCCTTAGCAGTACAAAGCATTTGAAGAACTGTTTAGGTTCCAGAAATGGTAGGGTCTGTGACCTGTTGAAGCGCACGCTGGATCCCTTGCAGTACAGAGGATTTCTGGAAAATGTTTAGGTTACAGAAATCGAGGTCCATGGTCTGGTCAAGGGACGGTGGATCCTTACAGGTACAGCCAATTTCTGAAAAGCTGTTCTGTTCCAGAAATTGCGTGTCCGTTACCTGATCAAGGCACGCTGGATCCCTTGCGATACAGAGGATTTCTGAAAAGCTGTTTAGGTTCCAGAAATCACAAGGTCTGTGGCCTGGTCAAGGCACGCTGGATCCCTTGCAGTACAGTGGATTTCTGAATAACTGTTTAGGTTCCAGAAACCGCAGGGTGAGTGGCCTGGTCAAGGCACACTGGATCCCTTGCAGTACAGCACATTTCTGAAGAACTGGTTAAGTTACAGAAACTGCGTGGTCCAAGGCCTGGTGAAGGCATGCTGGATCTCTTTCAGTAGACAGGATTTCTGAAGAACTGTTTAGGTTCCAGAAATTGCAGGGTCTGGGCCTGGGCCTGGTGAAGGCACACTGGATCCATTGCAATACAGAGGAATTCTGAAGAACTGGTTAAGTTCCAGAAACTGCATGGTCCAAGGCCTGGTGAAGGCATGCTGGATCTCTTGCAGTAGACAGGATTTCTGAAGAACTGTCTAGGTTCCAGAAATGGTGGGGTCTGTGGCCTGGTCAAGGCAACAATGGATCCCTTGCACTACAGGGTGATTTTTGAAGAACTGGTTAGGTTCCAGAAAGGCAGGGTCTGGGGCCTGGTGAAGGCATGCTGGATGCCTTGCAGTACAGCGGATTTCAGAGGAACTGTTCAGGTTCCAGAAACGATGAGGTCCCTGGCCTGGTCAAGGCACACAGGATACCTTCCAGTACAGATTTCTGAAGAACTGTATATGTTCCAGAAGCCACGGGGTCCGGGCCTGGTGAAGGCATGCTTGATCCCTTGCAGTACAGAGGATTTCTGAAGAACTGTTAAGGTTCCAGAAATCCCATGGTCCGTGGCCTTGTGAAGGAATGCTGGAATCCGTGCGGTTGAGAGGATATCTGTAAAGCAGTTTAGGTTCCAGAAATTGAGGGGTCCGTGCCCTGGTCAAGGCACGATGGATCCCGTGCAGTACAGAGGATTTCTGGAAAACTGTTTAGGTTCCAGAAACCACAAGGTCCATGGTCTGGTTGAGGCACACTGGATCCCTTGCAGTACAGTGGATTTCTGAAGAACTGTTTAGGTTCCAGAAACCATGGGGTACATGGCCTGGTGAAGGCATGCTGGATCCCTTGCAGTATAAAGCATTTCTGAAGAACTATTTAGGTTCCAGAAATGGCAGGGTGTGTGGCCTGGTGAAGGCACGCTGGATCCACTGCAGTACAGAAGATTTCTGAAGAACTGTTTACGTTCCAGAAGCGCGGGGTCCGTGGCCTGGTGAAGGAATGCTGGATCCTTGCAGTACAGAGTTTCTGAAGAACTGTTAGGTTCCAGAAATCCGTGGTCCATGTTGTGAAGGAATGTTGGAATCGTGTACGGTTGAGAGGATATCTGTAAAGCTGTTTAGGTTCCAGATATTGAGGGTCAGCGGCCAGGTCAAGGCACGCTGGATCCTTAGTGGTAGCGATTTCTGAAAAGCTGTTTAGGTTCCAGAAATTACGCAGTCAGAGGCCTGGTCAAGGCACGCTGGATCCCTTGCAGTACAGAGGATTTCTGAAAAGCTGTTTAGGTTCTATAAATCAAGAGGTCCATGGCCTGGTCAAGGCACGCTGGATCCCTTGCAGTACAGCGTATTTCTGAAGAACTGTTTAGGTTCCAGAAATGGGAAGGTCTGTGGCCTGGTAAAGGCATGCTGGTTCCCTTGCAGCACAAAGGATTTCAGAGGAACTGTGTAGATTCCAGTACCCTCGAGGTCAGTGGCCTGGTCACAGTACACTGGATCCCGTGCAGTATAGCGGATTTCTGAAAAACTGTTTAGGTTCCAGAAATGGCGGGGTCTGTAGCCTGGGCAAGGCATGCTGGATCCATTGAAGTACAGAGGATTTCTGAAGAACTGGTCAGCTTTGAGAAACTGCAGGGTCCATGGCCAGGTGAAGGCATGATGGATCCCTTGCAATACAGAGGATTTCTGAAGAACTGCTTAGGTTACGGAAATGGCAGGATCTGTGGCCTGGTGAAGGCATGCAGGATCCATTATGTAAAGAGGATTTCTGAAGAACTGTTTAGGCTCCAGGAACCACACTATCCATGGCCTGGTGAAGGCACGCTGTATCCCTTGCAGCACAGAGGATTTCTGAAAAACTGGTTACGTTCCAGAAACCTCGAGGTCCATGGCCTGGTGAAGGCATGCAGGATCGCATGCAGTACAGCAGATTTCTGAAGAACTGTTTAGGTTCCAGAAATGGCAGGGTCTGTGGCCTGTTGAAGGCACGCTGGATCCCTTGCAGTACAGAGGATTTCTGGAGAACTGTTTAGGTTCCAGAAATGGTGGGTTCTTAGGAGTGGTCAAGGCACGCTGGATCCCTTGCAGAACAGAAGATTTCTGAAGAACTGGTTAGGTTCCAGAAACTGCGGGGTCCCTTGCAGCACAGAGGATTTCTGAAGAACTGGTTAGGTTCCAGATACTGCGGGGTCCTTGGCCTGGTGAAGGCATGCTGGATCCCTTGCAGTACAGTGGATTTCGGATGAACTGTTTAGGTTCCAGAAATAGCAGGGTCCATGGCCAGGTGAGGCACGCTGGATCCCTTACACTACAGAGGATTTCTGAAGAACTGTTTAGGTTCCAGAAACAGCGAGGTCTGTTCCTGGTGGAGGCAGATGGATTCCTTGCAGTACAGATGATTTCTGAAGAGCTGTTTAGCTTCCAGAATCCATGAGATCCACGCCCTGGTAAAGGCACGCTGGATCCCATGCATCACAGAGGATTTCAGAGGAACTGTTTGGGTTCCAGAATCCTCGAGGTTGATGCCCTGGTCAAGGCACACTGGATCTCTTGCAGTACAGAAGATTTCTGAAGAACTGTTTACGTTCCAGAGCCGTCGGAGTCCATGGCCTGGTGAAGGCATGCTGATCCCTTAGAGTACGGAGCATTTCTGAAGATGTGTTTAGGTTCTAGAAATGGCAGGGTCAGCGAGCCTGGTGAAGGCATGCTGGATCCCTTGCAGTACAGAGGATTTCTGAAGAACTGTTTAGGTTCCAGAAATGGCGGGGTCTGTGGCCTGGTCAAGGCACGCTGGATCCCTTTCAGTACAAAGGATTTCTGAAGAAGTGGCTAGCTTCCAGAAACTGCTGGGTCCGTGGCCTGGTCAAGGCATGCTGGATCTCTTGTAGTACAGAGGAGTTCAGAAGAACTGCTTAGGTTCCAGAAATGGCAGGGTCTGTGGCCTGATGAATGCACGCTAGATCCCTTGCAGTATAGGGGATTTATGAAGAACAGTTTAGGATCCAGAAATGGCAGGGGTCTGGCCAGGTGAGGCCAACAGGATCCCTTGCAGTACAGATGATTTCTGAAGAGCTGTTTAGCTTCCAGAATCCATGAGATCCACGCCTGGTAAAGGCAAGCTGGATCCCTTACCACAGAGGATTTCAGAAGAACTGTATAGGTTCCAGAAACCTTGAGGTCCATGGCCTGGTCAAGGCACACTGAATCCCTTGCAGTACAGAAGATTTCTGAAGAACTATTTACGTTCCAGAAGCAGCAGGGTCCATGGCCTGGTGAAGGCATGAAGGATCCCTTGCACTGCAGAGCATTTCTGACGAACTGTTTAGGTTCCAGAAATGGTAGGGTCAGTGGCCTGGTTGAAGGCATGCTGGATCCCTTGCAGTACAGAGGATTTCTGAAGAACTGGTTAGGTTCCAGAAACTGTAGGGTCCGTGGCCTGGTCAAGACATGCTGGATCCCTTGTAGTATAGAGGATTTCTGAAAAACTGCTTAGGTTCCAGAATTGGCAGGGTCTATGTCCTGGTGAAGGCACGATAGAACCCTTGCAGTACAGAGGATTTCTGAAGAACAGTTTAGGTTCCAGAAATTGCAGGGTCTGTGGCCTGGTGAAGGAATGCTGGATCCCTTGCAGTACAGATTTCTGAAGAACTGTTAAGTTCTAGAAACTGCGAGGTCAATTCCATGGTAAAGGCACGCTGGATCACTTGCAGTACAGAGGATTTCAAAGGAACTGTTTAGGTTCCAGAAACCTCGAGGTCCGTGGCCTGGTCAAGGTACACTGGATCCCTAGCAGTACAGAAGATTTCTGAAAAACTGTTCATGTGTCAGAAACCGCGGGGTCCGTGGCATGGTGAGCATGCTGGAACCCAGAGGGTACAGTGATTCTGAAAAGCTGTTTAGGTTCAGAAATTGAGGGGTTCATGGCCTGGTCAAGGAACGCTGGATCCCTTGAGGAACAGAGGATATCTGGAAAACTGTTTAGGTTCCAGATATCGAAGGGGGCTTGGCCTGGTCAAGACATGCTGGATGCCTTGCACTAGAGAGGATTTCTGAAAAAATGTTTAGGTTCGAGAAATTGAGGGGTCCATGACCTAGCAAAGGGATGCTGGATCCCTACTGGTACAGCCAATTTATGAAAAGCTGTTTGGGTTCCCGAATTTTCATGATCCATGGCCTGCTCAAGGCACGCTGGATCCCTTGCGGTACAGAGGATTTCTGAAAAGCTGTTTAGGTTCCAGAAATCACGAAGTCCGTGGCCTGGTCAAGGCACGCTGGATCCCTTGCAGTACAGAGGATTTCTGAGGAACTGTTTAGGTTCCAGAAACAGCAGGGTCTATGGCCTGGTGAAGGCAAGATGGATCCCTTGCAGTACAGATGATTTCTGAAGAACTGTTTAGGTTCCAGAAGCCATGAGGTCTGCGGCCTGGAGAAGCACGCTGGATCCCTTGCAGTACAGTTGATTTCTGAAGAACTGTTTAGGCTCCAAAACCGTGGAGGTCCATGCCCTGAAAGGCATGCTGGATCCCTCAGCACAGAAGATTTAAAAGGAACTGTTTAGGTTCCAGAAACCTTGAAGTCCATGGCCTGCTCAAGGCACACTGGATCCCTGCAGTACAGAAGATTTCTGAAGAACTGTTTACGTTCCAGAAGCATGGGGTCCATGGCCTGGTGAAGTACTGGATCCCTTACAGTACAGAGGATTTCAGAAGAACTGTTAAGGTTCCAGAAATCCCGTGGTCTGTGCTTGTGAAGAAATGCTGGAATCCGTGGGTGGAGAGGATATCTGTAAAGCTGTTTAGGATCCAGATATTGAGGGTCAGTGGCCAGGTTAGGGCATGCTGTATCCTGTGCGGTACAGAGGATTTCTGAAAAACTGTTTAGGTTCCAGAAATTGAAGGGTCCGTGGCCTGGTCAAGGGACACTGGATCCCTAGCAGTACAGAGGATTTCTGGAAAACTGTTTAGGTGCCAGAAACCAAAGGGCCCGTGGTCTGGTCGAGGCACTGGATCCCTTGCAGTAGCAGTGGATTTCTGAAGAACTGTTTGGTTCCAGAAACCATGGGGTCTGTGTCCTGGTGAAGGCAAGCTGGATCCCATGCAGTACAGAAGATTTCTGAAGAACTGTTTAGAGTTCCAGAAACTGCTGTCTGTGACCTGGTGAGCGACACTGGATCCTTGCAGTACAGATGTTTCGAAGAACTCTTTGGGTTCCAGAAACCATGAGGTCAATGGCCTGGTGAAGGCACGCTGGATCCCTTGCAGTACAGAGGATTTCTGGAAAACTGTTTAGGTTCCAGGAACTGCAAGGTCAATGGCCTGGTGAAGGCACGCTGGATCCCTTGCAGTACAGAGGATTTCTGAAGAACTGTTTAGGTTCCAGAAATAGTGAGGTCTGAGGCCTGGTCAAGGCACTACGATCCCTTGCAGTACAGAGGATTTCTGAAGAACTGGTTAGGTTCCAGAATGGTGGGGTCTGAGGCCTGATCAGAACTGCAGCTCTGGATCCCTTGCAGTACAGACGATTTCTTAAGAAATGGTTAGGTTCCAGGAACTGCAAGGTCCGTGGCCTGGTGAAAGCATGCTGGATCCCTTGCAGTACAAAGCATTTCTGAAAAACTGTTTAGGTTCCAGAAATGGCAGGGTCCATGGTCTGGTCAAGGCACGCTGGATCCTTAGTGGAACAGCCGATTTCTGAAAAGCTGTTACGGTTCAAGAAATCACGAGGTCCGTGGCCTGGTCAAGGCAGGCTGGATCCCTTGCGATACAGAGGATTTCTGAAAAGCTGTTTAGGTTCCAGAAATCACGAGGTCCGTGGCCTGGTCAAGGCACGCTGGATCCCTTGCAGTACAGCGGATTTCTGAAGAACTGTTTAGGTTCCAGAAACCATGGGGTCCATGGCCTGGTGAAGGCATGCTAGATCCCTTGCAGTATAAAGCATTTCTGAAGAACTGTTTAGGTTCCAGAAACCACAGGGTGAGTGGCCTGGTCAAGGCACACTGGATCCCTTGCAGTACAGCAGATTTCTGAAGAACTGGTTAGGGTTCCAGAAACTCGTGGTCCAAGGCTAGTGTGAGGCATGTTGGATCTCTTGCAGTAGACAGGATTTGGGAAGAGCTTTGTTTAGGTTCCAGAATAGCGGGTCTGTGGCCTGGTGAAGGCACGCTGGATCCTACAGTACAGAGGATTTCTGAAACTGTTTAGGCTCCAGGAACCAAGAGGTCCATGGCCTGGTAGAGGCATGTATCCCTTGCAGCACAGAGGTTTCTGAAGAACTGCTCAGGTTCCAGAAATGGTGGGGTCTGTGGCCTGGTCAAGGCACGCTGGATCCCTTGCACTACAGAGGATTTCTGAAGAACTGGTTAGGTTCCAGAAATGGCAGGGTCTGGGGCCGGTGAAGGCATGCTGGATGCCTTGCAGTACAGCGGATTTCAGAGGAACTGTTCAGGTTCCAGAAACCATGAGGTCCCTGGCCTGGTCAAGGCACACTGGATACCTTGCAGTATAGATTTCTGAAGAACTGTATACGTTCCAGAAGCCGCGGGCTCCATGGCTTGGTGAAGGCACGCTTGATCCCTTGCAGTACAAAGGATTTCTGAAGATCTGTTTAGGTTCCAGAAATCCCGTGGTCCGTGGCCTTGTGAAGGCAGGCTGGAACCCCAGCGAGCGGTAGAGAGGATATCTGTAAAGCAGTTTAGGTTCCAGAAATTGAGGGTCCATGCCTGGTCAAGGCACACTGGATCCACTTGCAGTGCAAGCAGTTTCTGAACTGTTTGGTTCCAGAAACGTGGGGTCCATGGCTGGTGAAGGCATGCTAGATCCTTGCAGTATAAAGCATTTCTGAACTGTTTAGGTTCCAGAAATGGCAGGGTCTATGTGGACAGGTGAAGGCACACTGGATCCCTTGCAGTACAGAAGATTTCTGAAGAACTGTTCACGTTCCAGAAGCCACGCGGTCCGTGGCCTGGTGAAGGAATGCTGGATCCTTTGCAGTACAGAGGATTTCTGAAGCACTGTTAAGGTTCCAGAAATCCCATGGTCCATGGCCTTGTGAAGAAATGCTGGAATCCGTGCGGTAGAGAGGATATCTGTAAAGCTGTTTAGGATCCAGATATTGAGGGGTCAGCGGCCAGGTCAAGGCACGCTGGATCCTGTGCGGTACAGAGGATTTCTGGAAAACTGTTTAGGTGCCAGAAACCATGAGGTCCATGTCCTGGTGAAGGCAAGCTGGATCCCATGCAGTACAGAAGATTTCTGAAGAACTGCTTAGGTTCCAGAAACTGCGCGGTCTGTGACCTGGTGAAGGCACGCAGGATCCCTTGCAGTACACAGCATTTCTGAAGAACTGTTTAGGTTCCAGAAACCACCAGGTCAATCGCCTGGTGAAGGCACGCTGGATCCCTTGCAGTACAGAGGATTTCTGAAGAACTGTTTAGGTTCCAGAAATGGTGGGGTCTGGTCAAGGCACGCTGGATCCCTTGCAGTACAGAGGATTTCTGAAGAACTGGTTTGGTTCCAGAAATGGTGGGGTCTAACGCCTGATCAAGGCACGCTGGATCCCTTGCAGTACAGAGGATTTCTAAAAAGCTGTTTAGGTTCCAGAAATCACGAGGTCCATGGCCTGGTCAAGGCACGCTGGATCCACTGCAGTACAGCGCATTTCGGAATAACTGTTTAGGTACCAGAAACCACAGGGTGAGTGGCCTGGTCAAGGCACACTGCATCCCTTGCAGTACAGCACATTTCTGAAGAACTGGTTAGGTTCCAGAAACTGCGTGGTCCAAGGCCTGGTGAAGGCATGCTGGATCTCTTGCAGTAGACAGGATTTCTGAAGAACTGTTTAGGTTCTAGAAATGGCGGGGTCTGTAGCCTTGTGAAGGCATGCTGGAACCCCAGCGGTAGAGAGGATATCTGTAAAGCAGTTTAGGTTCCAGAAATTGAGGGATACATGCCCTGGTCAAGGCACGCTGGATCCCATGCGGTACAGAGGATTTCTGGAAAACTGTTTAGGTTCCAGAAACCACAAGGCCCATGGTCTGGTCGAGGCACACTGGATCCCTTGCAGTACAGAGGAATTTGAAGAACTGTTTAGCTTTCAGAATGGCGGGTCTGTGGCCTGGTCAAGGCACACTGGATGCCTTGCAGTACAGAAGATTTCTGAAGAACTGCTTATGTTCCAGAAGCCGAGGGGTCCGTGGCCTGGTGAAGGAATGCTGGAATCCGTGCGGTTGAGAGGATATCTGTAAAGCTGTTTAGGTTCCAGATATTGAGGGTTCAGCGGCCAGGTCAAGGCACACTGGATCCTGTGCGGTACACAGGAGTTCTGAAAAACTGTTTAGGTTCTAGAAATTGAAGGATCCGTGGCCTGGTCAAGGGACACTGGATCCCTAGCAGTACATAGGATTTCTGGAAAACTGTTTAGGTGCCAGAAACCAAAGGGCCCGTGGTCTGGTCGAGGCACACTGGATCCCTTGCAGTACAATGGATTTCTGAAGAACTGGCTAGGTTCCAGAAATCACAACGTCCGTGGACTGGACAAGGCATGCTGGATACGTTGCAGTACAGCGGATTTCTGAATAACTGTTTAGGTTCCAGAAATGGCGGGGTCTGTGGCCTACGTCAAGGACACTGGATCCCTTGCAGTATGCCGTTCTGAAGAACTGGTTAGGTTCCAGAAATCACGGGGTCCGTGGACTGGTCAAGGCATGCTGAATACCTTGCAGTACAGATGATTTCTGAAGAACTGTTTAGGTTCTAGACACCACGGGATCCATGGCCTGGTGAAGGGACACGGGATCCCTTGCAGTTCAGAGGATTTCTGAAGAATTGTTTAGGTTCCACAAATGGCAGGGACTGTGGCCTGGTGAACGCACGCTGGATCCATTACAGTACAGAGGATTTCTGAAGAACTGTTTTGGTTTGAAACAGTGAGGTCTGAGGCCTGGTGAAGGCACGCTGGATCTCTAGAGGTACAGCCAATTTCTGTAAAGCTGTTTGAGTTCCAGAAATGGTGGGGTCCGTCACCTGGTCAAGGCACACTGGATCCTTGCAATGCAGAGATTTCTGAAGAACTGGTTAGGTTCCAGAAACTGCTGGGTCCGTGGCCTGGTCAGGCATGCTGGATCCCTGCAGTACAGAGGATTTCTGAAGAACTGCTTAGGATCCAGAATTGGCAGGGTCTGTGGCCTGGTGAAGGCACACTGGATCCCTTGCCGTACAGATGATTTCTGAAGAACTGTTTAGGTTCCAGAAACCGTGAGATCAATGCCCTCGTAAAGGCATGCTGGTTCCCTTGCAGTACAAAGGATTTCAGAGGAACTGTGTAGATTCCAGAAAAATCAAGGTCAGTGGCCTGGTCAAGGTACACTGGATCCCTTGCAGTACAGAAGATTTCTGAAGAACTGTTTACGTGTCAGAAACCGAGGGGTCCATGGCCTGGAGAAGGCATGCTGGACGCCGTGTGGAACAGCGGATTTCTGAAAAACTGTTAGGTTCCAGAAATCGAGGGCTCCATGGTCTGGTCAAGGCACGCTGGATCCTAAGTGGTACAGACGATTTCTGAAAAACTGTTTAGGTTCCAGAAATTGCGCGGTCCAAGGCCTGGTCAAGGCACGCTGGGTCCCTTGTGGTACAGAGGATTTCTGAAAAGCTGTTTAGGTTCCATAATTCATGAGGTCCAAGGCCTGGTCAAGGCAAGCTGGATCCCTTGCAGTACAGCGTATTTCTGAATAACTGTTTAGGTTCCAGAAACCTCGAGGTCAATGGCTCGGTCAAGGTACACTGGATCCCTGGCAATACAAAGGATTTCTGAAGAACAGTTTAGGTTCCAGAAATGGCAGGGTCTGTGGCCTGGTAAAGGCATCCTGGTTCCCTTGCAGCACAAAGGATTTCAGAGGAACTGTGTAGATTCCAGAACCCTCGAGGTCAGTGGCCTTGTCACGGTACACTGGATCCTTTGCAGTACAGCGGATTTCTGAAGAACTGTTTAGGTTCCAGAAATGGCGGGGTCTGTACACTGGATCCATTGAAGTACAGAGGATTTCTGAAGAACTGGTTAGCTTTGAGAAACTGCGGGGTCCATGGCCAGGTGAAGGCATGATGGATCCTTTGCAGTACAGAGGATTTCTGAAGAACTGCTTAGGTTATGGAAATGGAAGGGTCTGTGGCCTGGTGAACGCACGCTGGATCCCTTGCAGTACAGAGGATTACTGAAGAACAGGTTAGGTTCCAGAAACTGCGTGGTCCAAGGCCTGGTGAAGGCATGCTGGATCTCTTGCAGAGAGGATTTCTGAAGAACTGTTTAGGTTCCAGAAATGGCAGGGTCTGTGGCCTGGTGAAGACATGCTGGATCCCTTATGTACAGATGATTTCTGAAGAACTGTTTAGGCTCCAGGAACCATGAGGTCCATGGCCTGGTGAAGGCACGCTGTATCCCTTGCAGCACAGAAGATTTCTGAAGAACTGTTTAGGTTCCAGAAATGGTGGGGTCTGTGGCATGGTCAAGGCAAGCTGGATTCCATGCAGAACAGAGGATTTCTGAAAAAGTGGTTAGGTTACAGAAACCACAAGGTCCATGGCCTGGTGAAGGTATGCTGGATCCCATGCAGTACAGAAGATTTCTGAAGAACTGTATAGGTTCCAGAAACTGCACGGTCTGTGGCCTGGTGAAGGCACGCTGGATCCCTTGCAGTACAGATGATTTCTGAAGAACTGTTTAGGTTCCAGAAACCGCGAGGTCAATGGCCTGGTGAAGGCACGCTGGATCCCTTGCAGTACAGAGGATTTCTGAAGAACTGTTTAGGTTCCAGAAATGGCAGGGTCTGTGGCCTGGTGAAGGCATGCTGGATCCCTTGCAGTACAGACAATTTCAGAAGAACTGTTTAGGTTCCAGAAATGGCAGGGTCTGAGGCCTAGTGAATGCATGCTGATCCCTGCAGTACAGAGGATTTCTGAAGAACACTTTAGGTTTCAGAAACCACGAGGTCCTTGCCCTGGTAAAGGCACGCTGGAGTCCTTGCAGTACAGAGGATGTCAGAGGAACTGTTTAGGTTCCAGAAACCTCGAAGTCCATTGCCTAGTCAAGGTACACTGAATCCCATGTAGTACAGAAGATTTCTGTAGAACTGTTTAGGTTCCAGAAACCCCGGGGTCCATGGCCTGGTGAAGGCACACTGGATCCTTTGCAGTACAGAGGATTTCTGAAGAACTATTTAGGTTCAGGAAATCCTGTGATCCGTGGCCTTGTTAAGGCATGCTGGAACTCGTGTGGTAGAGCGGAGTTCTGAAAAGCTGTTTAGGTTCCACAAATTGCAAGGTCTGTGGCCTGGTGAACACACGCTGGATCCATTACAATACAGACTATTTCTTAAGAACTGTTTAGGTTCCAGAAACAGCAGGTCTGAGCCTGGTGAAGGCACGCTGGATCCCTGCAGTACAGAGGATTTCAGAGGAAATGTTTAGGCTCCAGAAATGGCAGGGTCGTGGCCTGGTGAAGGCACGCTGGATCCCTTGCAGGAGGGAGGATTCTGAACAACTGTTTGGTTCCAGAAAAGGCGGGATCTGTGGCTGGCCAAGGCACTACGGATCCCTTGCAGTACACAGGATTTCTGGAAGAACTATTTACGCTCCAGAGGCAGCGGGTCCATGGCCTGGTGAAGGCATGATGGACCCTGCACTACAGAGCATTACTGACAAACTGTTTAGGTTCCAGAAACTGCTGTGTCCATGGCCTGGTCAAGGCATGCTGGATCCCTTGCAGTACAGAGGATTTCTGAAGAACTGCTTAGGTTCCAGAATTGGCAGGGTCTGAGTCCTGGTGAAGGAACACTAGATCCGTTGCAGTTCAGAGGATTTCTGAAGAACAGTTTAGGTTCCAGAAATGACAGGGTCTGTGGCCTGGTGAAGGAACGCTAGATCCCTTGCAGTACAGATGATTTCTGAAGAACTGTTTAGGTTGCAGAAACAGCGAGGTCAATTCCCTGATAAAGGCACGCTGCATCCCTTGCAGTACAGAGGATTTTAAAGGAACTCTTTAGGTTCCAGAAACCTCGAGGTCCATGGCCTGGTCAAGGTACACTGGAACCCTAGCAGTACAGAAGATTTCTGAAAAACTGTTTACGTGTCAGAAACCGCAGGGTCCGTGGCATGGTGAAGGCATGCTGGAACCAGTGTGGTATAGCGGATTTCTGAAAAGCTGTTTATGTATCAGAAATTGAGGGGTCCATGGCCTGGTCAAGGAACGCTGGATCCCTTAAGGAACAGAGGATATCTGGAAAACTGTTTAGGTTCCAGATATCGAACGGGACTTGGCCTGGTCAAGACATGCTGGATGCCTTCCACTAGAGAGGATTTCTGAAAAACTGCTAGGTTTGAGAAATCGAGGGGTCTACGACCTGGTCAAGGGACGCTGGATCCCTACTGGTACAGCCAATTTCTGAAAAGCTGTTTAGGTTCCAGAAATCACGAGGTCCGTGGCCTGGTCAAGGCACGCTGGATCACTTGCAGTACAGAGGATTTCTGAAGAACTGTTTATGTTCCAGAAACAGCAGGGTCTATGGCCTGGTGAAGGCAAGCTGGAACCCTAGCAGTACAGATGATTTCTGAAGAACTCTTTAGGTTCCAGAAACGGCGAGGTCTGCGGCCTGGAGAAGGCACGCTGGATCCCTAGCAGTACAGTTGATTTCTGAAGAACTGTTTAGGCTCCAAAACTGCGAGGTCCATGCCCTGGTAGAGGTATGCTGGATCCCTTGCAGCACAGAGGATTTCAAAGGAACTGTTTAGGTTCCAGAAACCTTGAGGTTCATGTCCTGGTCAAGGCACACTGGATCCCTTGCAGTACAGAAGATTTCTGAAGAACTGTTTACGTTCCAGAAATCCCGTGGTCCATGGCCTTGTGAAGGAATGCTGGAATCCGTGCGGTAGAGAGGATATCTATAAAGCTGTTTAGATTCCAGATATTGAGGGGTCAGTGGCCAGGTCAAGGCACGCTGGATCCTGTGCGGTACAGAGGATTTCTGAAAAACTGTTTAGGTTCCAGAAATTGAAGGGTCCTTGGCCTGGTCAAGGGACACTGGGTCCCTAGCAGAACAGAGGATTTCTGGAAAACTGTTTAGGTGCCAGAAACCAAAGGGCCCATGGTCTGGTTGAGGCACACTGGATCCCTTGCAGGACAGTGGATTGAAGAACAGTTTAGGATCCAGAAACCATGGGGTCTGTGTCCTGGTGAAGGCACGCTGCATCCCTTGCAGTACAGTGGATTTCTGAAGAACTGGCTACATTCCAGAAATCACGGGGGCCATGGACTGGTCAAGGCCTGCTGGATACCTTGCAGTACAGCGGATTTCTGAAGAACTGTTTGGGTTCCAGAAACCGTGGGGTGCATCTCCTGGTGAAGGCACGCTGGATCCCTTGCAGTACAGAGGATTTCTGAATAACTGTTTAGGTTCCAGAAATGGTGGGGTCTGAGGCCTGGTCAAGGCACGCTGGATCTCTTGCAGTACAGAGGATTTCTGAATAACTGTTTAGGTTCCAGAAATGGCAGGGTCTGTTGCCTGGTGAACGCATCCTGGATCCATTACACTACAGATGATTTCTGAAGAACTGTTTAGGTTACAGAAATGATGAGGTCTGAGGCCTGGTGAAGGCACGCTGGATCCCTAGTGGTACAGCCGATTTCTGTAAAGCTGTTTAGGTTCCAGAAATGGCGGGGTCTGTAGCCAGGTCAAGGCACACTGGATCCCCTTCAGTACAGAGGATTTCTGAAGAACTGCTTAGCTTCCAGAATTGGCAGGGTCTGTGGCCTGGTGAACGCATGCTGAATGCCTTGCAGTACAGAGGATTTCTGAGGAACAGTTTAGGTTCCAGAAATGGCAGGGTCTGTGGCCTGGTGATAGCACGCTGGATCCCTTTCAGTACAAACCATTTCTGAAGAACTGTTTAGGTTCCAGAGATGGCAGGGTCTGTGGCCTGTTGAAGGCACGCTGGATCCCTTGCAGTACAGAGGATTTCTGGAAAACTGTTTAGGTTCCAGAAACTGCGAGGTCAATGGCCTAGTGAAGGCACGCTGGATCCCTTGCAGTACAGAGGATTTCAGAAGAACTGTTTAGGTTCCAGAAATGGTGGCGTCTGAGGCCTGGTCAAGGCACGCTGGATCCCTTGCAGTACAGAGGATTTCTGAAGAACTGGTTAGGTTCCAGAAATGGTGGGGTCTGAGGCCTGGTCAAGGCACGCTGGATCCCTTGCAGTACTAATGATTTCTGAAGAACTGGTTAGGTTCCGGAAATGGTTTTGCTCAGTCTATTTACAAACAAAGAGGGGGGAGGTACCTGCAAAATAAACAATAAAACACTCTGGATACAGAAGTGGATACCAACCCATTTACGAAGAAAGGGTTCTGAAGAAACTCTTAAAACTGAAGGTGGACAAAGCAATGGGGCCTGATGGGTTCATCCCAAAATTCTTAAAAGAACTAAGGTAGAACTAGTGAGCACCACTGACTACCTCTTTAACAAATCATGGGAGGATGGGGTGGTACCTGAGGGACTGAGGAGGGCAGATGTGATTCCTTCACAAAAGTGGGAACAGGCAGAAGTAGGAAACTACAGACCTGTTAGTTTAACCTCAGTGATAGGAAAAGTGATGAGCTCCTTCTGAAGGGAAAGAATTGTCAGTACCTAGAGGCTAGAGGGCTTAGGACCCAAGGCAGCATGGATTCTGGGTGGGAAGGTTGATGCCAGATGAATCTAATAGATTTCTTTTGACTGGGTGACTAAAGTGGTAGATCAGGAGGGGCTGTGGACATGGCCTACCTAGACTTCAGCAAGGCATTTGACTCAGCCCCACACAAAAGATTAATATACAAGTTCAGCCAGCCTGGGAGTGGGTCCCAAGATGACAGCCTGGGTAAGAATTGGCTGAGAATAAGACACAGAGTAATAGTAAATGAAGTCCACTCAGGAAGAATGGGGGTTACTAGTGGGGTACCGCATGAGGTTCAGTATAGGACCTGGTCCTCTTCAATGTCTTTATATGTGTACATTGCAGAGGCCTGGAAGGAAAGTATGTCTCTTTACAGATGACACAAAGATCTGCAACAGAGTTGATACACAAGGTGGGGTGGAAAGGATTAAGGGACTTGGCAAGGTTAGAGAATGGTCAGATGTATGGCAGTTTAGATTTAATGCTAAAGTGTAAGGTAATGCACCTGGAAACAAAACCAGGAAGGTAGCACAATGGGGGTGAGATTCTAACAACAACAAAAATGGTAGGCGACCTGGTGGTGGTCAATCAGATGACTTTAAGGTGGGCAAGCAATGTGAGGGCAGTGGGAGGGCTGGGGGATACTGGGATGCATAGGGAGGCATCAGCAGCAGAAAACTGGGAAGTTGTTATACTGTGTACAGACAGCTGGTGAGATCCCATCTGTGTACTGTGTAGTTCCGAGACCCACCCTGCAAGGACATAGACAGATGGAAGCCTCCCAGGAGGCAATTCAAATGGTGCCAGGGTCTGCACCGGAAGACATATGAAGAGACTTAAGGAGCTTATGTATAGCCTCGGGGAAAAGAAGGGGCGAGGGATATGATAGAAACTTTCAGTACCTCAAGGAATCAACAAAGTCAAGAGGTAGCATCTTTCAATAAAAGGGTGTGTAAGAACAAGGGCTGAATTTGAAGATGGGGGTGGCTCAGAGGTAATCGTAAGGAGTATTTTTTCAGAGGGTTGTGGATGCATGAAGCAGCCTTCCGGAGTGTAGGTTGGGGCACAAACAGTGGTGATTCAAGCATGCATGGGACAGTCCTAAAGGCAATTTAGGGTGGGGTAGAAAAGAAGTAGGCTGCTGGGTTAACTAGGATCACAGCTTATATTAGGTAAGGAAATGGGCGAACTGGGTGGGCCAAAGCGGTCCTTATACACGTAGATTCAATATTTTTACCACCCTGGTGGAAGACCCAACTGTGTCTCAAATTGAATTTCTAATACTTTTCTAAAAGGATCCTCCACTTGAAACTGAATTACAATCTGCGTGCCATGGGATCTTAATTTTATTTTAGAGACACTGACCCTGCCTCCCTTTTGATTTGGCCAGTTCTTGTGATATGTGCTGTCTTGGGAAAGTACTGTATTTGGCTGCTGTCACTTCCACTTGGAGGATTTCTGAGGTTCAGGCCTGATGTGTAAGGAGCTTCGATTTTTTTTTTTTTTTTTTAAGGATAGGTGACTTTGTATTTCAAACCCTCAGTTTCTACCGCTCAACGTGTATCTGAATTTAATCCAGTAAATTCAACTGCCAGTTTTTTGCCCTGAGCATTCTAATGGTGGGAAGGGGTGGCACTTCTGCATTCCTTGGATGTACACTAATTGTGCCAAGTCTGTTAGAAAGTCGGACCAGCTTGTCCTGTTTTTCATGCTAAAGAGAGAAGGCACTGCCATTTCCAAGCAGTGTCTTAGCGATTGGCAAACTGTATTGTTTTCTATTACCAGAAATATGGGCAGCCTCTCCCAGGGGAAGTTAAAGGACATTCCACTAGAAGCATGGATGCCTCTACTGCTTGTTTCTAAGAATGTGTCAGCTGGTGATATTTGTGTGGTTGCTAATTTGAGTTCTGTCCACCTTTCATCAAACATTACAGTCTGGACATTGCCTCTGTGTGAAGGGAGTGGGTTTGGCCTATCTGTGCTTCAGGGTCTCCTGTTCCTGGCTTCCTGCTTTTTCTGCAGCCTTTCCTGCCTCTATGTTTCAGTTTCCTCTGATTCACCTACTTGGACTCTGTTCTCAAAATGATTACCTACTGCAGAGCCTCTCAAAGTAAGATAGTACACCAGTTGTTATGCAGGCTTACCGTAACAGTAGATCTTTGGCTGAAACTCTTGCAGTAGGTACCTTTCCCCTCTTTCCCTGAGGTTTATTGACTGCTCCTTTTTCCATCAGCCTGTTTCAAGCTCAGGTGCCTCCTTTCTCCTTTCTCCTGTCGCTGCCTCCTGGATGTCTCTTCCGGGAGAACTGGAGGGGGCATGGGGACTACCACCATATAGTGTCACGCTGACATCCGTCACATGAAGTCAGGTGGGCGGTCCCTGTCACGCTGCTAGCTAAAGTTTCCTGTGTGGTCCGATGCCAGTAGGTGCAGTCCTCCAGGTGATTACCTACTGCAGGCCTCTCTAGAAGATCTACTCTTAAGGTAAATTCTTAGCGCACCGTACTTTTCTGGCTGTGAAGTCAGCAACTGTACAACCCTGGCCACAGGAAGGGTGGAGCCATGTGATCACAGGTTGGATAGTATGTCCTGAGAAGCTAACATGGAACATGTAGCAGAATTAGGTGGCGTTCTGAAGCAAATAGTATGGGTTTGTTTTGAAAGAAGCCCTTGAAGGATAAAAAGGTTAAAACAGAAATGAAACAGCAAATATGAAGGGAAGTCTTTATCAAAATAACAACCAGGATTGATCCGATCCCCATTCAGAGAGAATTTTATGTGGCACAAAAGGAAGCTGAAGCCATTGATAACAATATTAGAAGGCTCCTCCTGATGAAGCCTACATGGTGTGGGTGGAATGTTGACAATGGCCGTAAAAGAAATATGAATAAAGTTTATTTTGGAGAAGAATTGTGCTGTCCGTTATTCCATTGCTTCAGATGAACTTTTTTTTTTTTTGTGACTTTTTTGATGTGGTATTGGAGTAGGTGGCTGAGAGGGATGAAATTAATAAACATGGTAATGAAAATGATATTAATGTGTACTACCATGTACTTATGTATGCATTGGGGAAGAGAGAGTATGCTGCCAAGTGGGATGAATTGTGAAGAAGCCTAGGCAAGGAAAGGGTTTTCTTTTGTATAGTAAATTGGGTCCACGGCCTGTGGTCTCATCCCAATCCTCAGGATCCTGATTTAATAAAATTAGTAGCAGTCATTGGTGTATGTAAGTAGTGAGTTAGGCAGTGCCATATGTGAAGTGGCTGGGTCATTGAATGAATGATCTGTCTTGCAATCACTTAAGTTAGAACTTGTTCATAAAGGAACATTTGTCTTGGTGGAGCTCAACAGAGTAACAGAATCCAGTAAATTTATAAAAGCGTGAGCTAGAGTGGGGGCTTAGAATTAATATGAAATGTAGGGCAGTACATCTCAGGAGCAAGGAATATTGGTCATCACCTACACGCTATGTAGTCAAGTGCAACTGTGGACAGGATCTAGTGGTAAGTAATAGAACATGCTTGATATGTGGTTCTGCTGGGATGACCAAATGTCTGAGGTATGTGTGTAGGTCCATAGTAATTAATACAATAGTCATGTGATGTGTTTTGTTAACCAACTAATGATGTATGTAGGATTTCTGTCTTTTCAGACCCAAGAGACACATTTAAGCTTATCAGCTAGAGTGCTTCCCTTCTCATGCTATGAAACCTCAGTTTCCACAGGAATCTATCTAGTTCTGTTTGCATCACATAACATCTTCATTTTCTTTTAAAATATCAGCATATTTCTGTTTTTTTTTTATCATCACTCATTGCGTATACATTTTATAATTGCCATAACCCACAAGGCATCGTTTTGTTAGAATTAATGCATGTCTCGGTGTTTGAAGACACTTGATCTTCAGCCTCTTGTGTTACAGTGCACTTGGGGCCTTCAATACCTAAGAAATGCATGTCCTGTCATTGTTATTGCTTATGCATGCAGCAGGAAGGGTGGACAAGATGGACTCTATATCCCTTTCATCACCATGATATGTTATTTTGTACAAGTACAATTTATTCGCACATAGTGAATAATGCATGAGTAACCATGCACAAGAAGGCTGTGTTTCCATCGAGGGGTTTACATTATAATATAGGAATAGCCTATTTCAGATGCATTTTCAAAAATCAACAAACAACTGCTTGCAACATTCTGAGAAAGCATTCATAGTTTAGAATGTGAATAATTTCTCTACACTGTTGCCCTAATCAGACTCACTCTCCAACCATCCAGATCCACGACTTGGGTGTCAGCTGATTAGGGCAGCAGATCCTGTGGGGAGGGGGACTTTCAGGACTGAACGGTGGTGGCGGGTGAAGGAGAGTGGGTGGGGCTATCATGCCCACCTGACTCCATTTCCATTGTTTCTCATCTCTTCCCCCAGCTACAACAGCATGCAAAATGCATGTACATGAAAGGCATGCATGTACTGCAGAACTGCAGATCCCTCCCTTAGAAGCCTTTCAGAACCTGCACTACCCTGGGCCTCCATCTGGTGGCAGTCAAAGGCTAAGATGGCTTGGCCACCCTCACTGGGAGAGGAAAGCTGTCTCTGGACACTCGATCCTGTGCCCCCCTCAGCTAGTCCCCAGCAACCTGAGGTCATTCTTGAATCAGGTTGTCAGCATGGCTAGCAGGTATTGTTCAAGCACTTTAGTCCTCCGAGCCACTGTGCTGACTCTGCCAAATATAATTTATAATAAAATAATTAAAACAAAAAAAAACTCTTCATGAAGAACTTGACTTCACATTCCCATGAGTGTGGTGATATCATAAGGGCATCCCAGCTTTGATCTTGTGCCCATGGTGTCACCACACTCACTTGTTGAGCTACCAGCCTTGTTCATCGAGTGGGTTAGTTATTCTCTGTCTGATTAAAAAGCTATTGTACCACATGAAGGTGCAACAGGATTCCATGTCCTTTGAACCTGTAGTACAACAACTTTTAGTTAGGATGAAACCATACACAACAGACATTAACCACATATGGTACTTTTAAATTAATAAAGAAGAAAACAGAACACTCATCCCCTCATAGGAACAGGTAGTAACGAAGTTGCAGTGCATTAAACAAATTTATAAATGCATAGTTTGTGAAAATGCATGCTGCATTGTGCAGTAGATACACAGTGACACTCTTAATGGTGTGCCTGATTGATTTTGCTAGAGAACCCTTTTTCAAAGGATCCACCTCCATCCTTACCTCTTACAGTAACACTGTCAACCCCTTAGACCTCAGTGCTTTTAGTTAAAAAAAATAGCATAATTGCTTACATTTTTTTTACAGATTGCTGATGTAGCTGTTTGTATGATTTTTGGTTCTGTTTTTCTTTTAAAAAGTGAAAAACAGGCTGCCAACTATACTGTATCTTTTCTGGACTTAGGAACACCACCAACACAGTTCAACCACGCGTGATGCAGTGGGAGGAGATTAGACTACTGCATCCTTGTGGCAGAACTGTTTAGTGTTCTAATGTTCAGGAAGTATGCAATAGAGTAGATCAAACAAAACAAGGTTGGTGTAATTACACTAATTGCATGCATTTCAGTTCTACTGAAGAAAGAAATTGACAAAAAAAAGTCAGGATCAATTAATTTTGAGAAAGGTAATTGATCATAAAACCTTCAGGTTTTCAACTAGAAATAATATGATGCCAAAAGTTGACCATGTCAAGTACTGATCCCATAAAAGGCACACTTCTTTAAAGTGACACAGGGCCCATTTTCCAAATGTAGTGCAACAGTAGCCGGTTAGCCCTACGCTTAAGTCAGTATAGTGTTGCTGTGACAGTAAGAGAGACAGATAAGAGTTCACTGCAGTCACACTAAACACACCACTGCATCCGGCGCAAAAGAACACCTCTTGCATACAGACAGCAGTGGTATTTTGAAAGGATTTTGGAAGTGCTAAAAAGGGTGCTTTATGGCAATGCTATTTAATGCTTGCAAAACCTGTTTTTAACAACATGTGTAATAGTGAGCAACCTCTTTCTCTCCCCCCAACCCGGCAGCACTGGTGCCATGTCTTAAATTTTCTTCTCCACACTCAACTCTTTTGCATATACAGAATATTCCTGGTGTCCAGTGGTACTTCCACCCATGCCTGATCCCCTGTGCCTGTTTTGCATGTACAGAACATTCCCTGTTGTTCAGTGGTACCCCCATCCTCTTCCGATCCCAGTGCCTGCTTCTGAAGCAACTGACTGTTTCACTGGTAGTCTAGTTGCCCCCCCCACCCAGTCCCACTGCCCATTTCAGAAGCAGATGTATCTCTGGTGGTTTAGTGGTTGACAGGATGAACCCCAATCAACACAATATGTTGCTATGTACAATTAGTACAATATATTAGAACCTTGTTAATCACTTGTGCTGGGAAGGAATATGCAGTGTCTTGGAGCATCACAATGAGGAAGGGAAGTTATTTACAATTTATTTACCTTGGTAGCCCAGCTGAGATTCAGTATCTCACTTTAGGTAGGGTTCTGTTCGAGAACTTAGTTTTATATTTGGGTAGACTGAAGCACTAGAGATTAACTGACCTGCCTCAGGGTCACACAGTAAGCATGAGTCTGTGGTGTGTTTGAATCTGGATCTCCTGGGTCCAGGGCTGTGCACTGCTATAGTGGATCCTATTCCTTTTCAGAAGAGGTGGCAAGGTAGTTATGGATCGGATATGGAAGGATGTTGAGAACAGTTTCTCTTAGGCACATTCCAGATGCAAGTCTGAGTGGTCCACTATTTCCGCATAGTGAACACTTGTGCAAATAGAGTAGACTCAATTTGGTTTACTTGTAACTTCTTTCTAAAGGACTGATAAAGAAATCTAGTGCTTACAGAGTTTACAGTGAAGTTTTGTAACCTGGAATATCCTGCATGGCCTCATGGATTAGGATCAGGTGCCAAAAAGATCACATCAGTTATACTGGTTTATGAAATTGTTTGAAAAGACCTGGAATCCTAGAGATTTTATTGGTTAAGCACATCACATGACTGCAATTAATTCCCAAGAAATGCCTGGCTGTAACCTCAAAGAAAATGTTCTGCCTAGTAATAGTTTACTCATATCACAAGAAGTCTTCATTTTATGTACTTGTATGGAAGACCTTTTGAGCACAAGTGCCTTTATTTTAAAGGTGCCCAAGTTGGGTAGGTTACGGGAGAAAGAAGAGGACAGGATGACTACAACAAGCATCACAATTTTCACAGGTTGCAGAGCCGGTGTGAGGGGAAATAGTAACATGATACAGTACAGCAACAGCTGCAGGGAACATCTTATGAGTTGGTAGGGTTGCCACCTACCCGGTAATTTTCCGGATCATCCAGAAATCAGCCCTCTACTCTGGTTACCCGGTTTTATGCCCTTCTAGTCCAGTAATGAGGGCTGAGGTGGACAGCTGTTACAAAAACACCGGCGTCGGTCAGTGGAACAACACCAGTAGCCTGCCTAAACCGCAGGACCGGAGCAGTCGAAGCACAGCTGCACAATCACAGCAGCCATGTGGCTGCAGATTCCACCCCCCCATTCCAACTTCCCAGCCAGCCCAGACACAGTAAGGCACCAGCAGCAGCATTTTGTCACTCACCTACTGTCTGTATACTGTTATGGTCTCCTCCAGGCAGCCGCAGACCAAACCTGAGTCAGCAGGCAGCAGCGCAGATGTCTCTCTCTCTCTCCACCCAGTCTCACCTGAATCTCCTCTCAGTCTGACTCCTGAGTCCTCCTGAACCCCATCACCCCACCGTGCAGACGTCCGTGCAGACCCACAGTATGAGCAGACAAGGTTCTCCCTCCAAGTCCGCGGCACGCGTTCCATCAGCCGCCCGAGGCGAGAACAGTAACATTCGCTAGTCGCTCCCTCCCTCAGTCTGTACTGGGCAGTCATTGGGTCAACTGTCTGTCTCCCAGGCTTGCTTAGTTTTCGCTCCATCTGCCGCGCCACCTGCCCTCCGCACTCCTACGCTCCAGGACTCTGACTCCAACCTAATTCCATTAAATGCACTTGCAGCAGTTGCAAACTTGCACTAAAAATGACCTGAAAGACTAGGATAGCAGCCAATCAAGAGGGGAAACATATGGCCAATCAGCAATAGCCATGGGTAGCTGAACTATGATTGGTGAACAAGTCACCAGTGATTGGTCCATTAGGAGGACCAATCATTGTGGTCATCACAGGTAGCGTAGGGTGGGAAAAACAAACAAAGGCATCAAAGGACACATTGCTCTATATTAACCCTTGCCTGCCAGGGTAGGGGCACAGGGTTGGAGCTGGAGCCTTGGAGGAGGAGTCGTGGAATCCAGAGAGTGAGGAAGGAAAACCAGGAACTTTACTGCCTGCCATTGTGATCAGATGATCAGAGGACTTCCAGGCTGACTGAGTGGGAGCTGAGCTGAGTGACAGAGAATCAGAACCAGGACAGGAGCCAGGTTGGTTGGATAATTGGATTTTTCAGAAAATTACCAACCAGCGGCAGCAGAATGACTCTGACAGCTTCAGCACTAAGGTAAGCTATCTAAGTCTCAGTCTTTTAGCCAGTCTAGTAATCACTCAGAGTCTCAGCCAGGTGGATAGGGTACTAGAAAACACAGGCAGCATTAGCCTAGCTTAGCAACTGTCTGTAATGTATGTAACTTAAAAAGTATTTTTCTGTGATATGCATGCTCTTTCTTTGCTCTGCTGACAGTCTGATTTAATTAAGTAAAAGTAATGTCAATCATTTTATTTACTGGAATCGTAACTGCAAATAGCAATATTATTTCTGTTAGGCTCAGTGGGGCTGACAGTCTGTGATTAATTATACTTAATGGTTGACAGTCTTGCTTGCCAGCAACAGTGGGCTGGTGTCTGTTGTTATTCAATGTTTTTTTGTCATACGTGATTATACCTTAGCAGCAGCAACAACATACTAATTCTCTGGTATGCTACGCTGAATAAGTAATTTGTTATGGACATCATGATTATTACAACAGTTTTGTCCATGCTGCATTTAAAAACATGTATGTGAGAACTGTGACATCATGATATTATGTATAGGAACTTAGGAAGTGATATTACATGGTGGTCAAGGGCAATAAGCTGTGAACCTGAAAACCTTGGTTTGACCCCCCATCAGTGACTGGACTTTCTTGTGCTCCTAGGTTTAACCTGGAAACAAACTTCAGCTTATTGTGTCTCTACCTCTTCTGGTGAAATAATTTCCCCTTCCCTTCCACACATCAATTACAATTATAGGAATCAATCGTGTATTTTTCCATGTCCACAGTCCGGCCAATCCCACTCTGGACCAGAAGGCTGTGGGTTCTCGTCCCACGCTGGGATTGGTTTTGCACCTAAAAATCACTGGCATCCGAGTGCAGTATTGGGGGGTGCTGTACAGTACTGCTGGAGTGTGCCGTCCTTCGGATGAGATGTTAAACCAAGATTCCTTCTTCCCAAGATCCTGATGTTGTTCTGGTTGGTGTCCAGGTGGAAGTAAAAGAACTCAGGGCACTCTTCACAAAAGAGTAGGGAACATTCCCGGTATCCTGACCAACATTTCCCTTCCCATAAACCAGTTCAAGTGCATAATAATGAAGAAGAATCAGCATTTATATAGTGCTTTTCATATACACCCCTTCCCATACACATATGTGTGTATGAAAAGCACTATATAAATGCTGATTCTTCTTCATTATTATGCACTTGTGCTGCTGTCACTGTGATATATACAATGCATTGTGTGCCAGTTGGAAGTTTTAGCAGTTCCTGTTTTCCACTTTCCAGTGATGGACTACAGTGGCTCCGAAGTGCTGTCTACTCTGTGAGATGCTCATGTGGCACCATGTGCCCATTAATAAGACATTGCGTGGTATAATGTACATATACATTGTCAGACGTTTGTTATTTGCAGTGATGGTTCGGTGGAGGTCGAGCGATCTTCTTTATGCACTGACTTTTCTATTGATGCTGATGTCATAATTACATTTTCAAAGCAAGTACAGCAATATCACTAATAAAAATAAAGTACAGATATTATGAGTGTATAGAGTTTGAATATACATACAATATCCATACCCTGATTGGTATTACCATTGCAGATGTTTTGAAGTAATGCAAAATAGCAATAATTAATATTAAGACAGATTTGTGGCACTCTGCAAAAGGGCTTCAAACTCTTTTTTTTAAGAATGATAGACAAATATCTTGTACAACTGCTCCATCATGCTACAATCCACATACCCACTGTAGCATGATGCAGCAATACTAATGATCAAGGTAGAGCCAAAGCCTGTACTGCAAAAATGTGCAGCGTAACCTGGAAATTGGTTAAAGCCAGGCAAAATCAGTATGCATTACCTCAACAGATCACATATGGCAAGGGGAGCATTAGTGGAAAGCAGTGCCACCACGGCAAGGTCCTCCCCTTGGGCACTGATTTGTTTTTGAGCTGCTATTACATTGGCCTTACACAGGATGGCAATTAAAGGTTGTTTATGTTTGTACTTTTAGTTAACTTGCCATCACACGTCTGTGTAACGCAAGCGACAGTGCGACGGTTGGTTTTCATATGGTGACTCTGAGGATGAATACTTTTGGAAAGAGAGCATGGGCTTCAGAGCCACAAAGCCATGCCACCAGTGGGAGCCCAGCAAAGAAAGCCAAGGGTTTCTGCAATTATAATAAAGCTTGGGAGCAGAACTATTCGTGGGTGCGGTCAGTACCAGGCCTAGAGGGAGTGGCAAAATGTGCATCCTGCAGCACTGTCTTCACAGTGAAATGGGATGGTGAAAAGGCTTTGAAGACTCATCAAAAGTCAGAGAAGCACCAGTAAAGCCTGCAGACTCAGAAGGAGAATCTGTTTATGACCAAGTTTATGCAGTCACGGACCACAACAAGTGAGAGCTTGAAGATTACTGCAGCGGAGGTAACATCAGTGTAACATGGAGTGAAGCACAACCACTCCTATTAATCCATGGACTGTGGAAGCAAACTGGCACAGACCATTTATGCAGACTCTGCCATTGCATCTAAACTGAGCTGTGGGAAGACCAAAGCAGAGTGCATAGTCACCAATGTGTTGGCGCCATATTCAGAGGAACTTCTCTTACATGACCTGGGCACATCCTATTTTTCTGCAGCTTCAGACGCCTCTAATAAGGGCAACAAGAAAATGTTTCCTGTGGTTATTCAGTACTTTCATGAAAAGCATGGAATTCAGCAGAAACTCCTGGACTTCTATGAGGACCACAACGAGACTTCTAAAGCCATATTTAATCAAATTAAGGACTGTCTTCATCAGAAAGGATTGCAACTGCAAAACCTGTCCAATTATGCTGCAGACAATGCTTCAGTTAATTATGGCAAGCACCGCTCTGTGTTTAAGCAGTTTAAAACAGAAGTGCCACACATCATCTCTGCCAACTGCTTATGCCATGTGCTATACAATTGTGCAAGGAATGCAAGCAAGGCCCTTGGACGATTTGATGTAGAAACTAGTGTTAAAAATCTACAGTGAATTTTCATCTTCTGCCAAGAAAGTTGCACAGCTGAAAGAGATGTTTGCTTTTGTTGACCAGGACTGGAAGGAGATTCTGCAGCATGTAATAACCAGGTGGCTGTCATTCCTTCCTGCAGCAGCAAGGCTTGTGGAATGTTAGCCAGCTATAAAAGCTATTTCATAAGTCAGGGACCAGATGAATGCCACCCCCTGATATGGAAATTTGTTGAAGCTGATGAAGATGGCTGCAGTGATAAGGATGCTGTGTCAGAGGCGGAGTGCTACCCACATTTTATGCATTACGTTCTACAGCTGTTCCAAAGTCCATTGCCAAGCTTGAGAGCAATAGCCTGACTGCTCCAGAGGTGTATTGTGTAATGTATAATCCGTGCAATGAACTGCAAAACAGACTTGATGACATGTTCTTTGGTTTTAAAGTGTCATCAGCTGTAAAGGACTTTCCCTCAACTGTCAGGGAAAGAGTGTCACAAGACTAGAGTGGGTTTTATATCCGTGCACTAGCCTATCTAAATAAATGGTTTGATTTTGAAAATAACCCTTTTAAGGCAATGCAACTATTCTCTTTGCAACATCAAGTTACCTGGGATGAACTGTATAAATCTGTAGAGACATTGAAGCTGCAAAAAGAACTTGACATGGATGGACTCTGCTCAGATTACAGTACACTGACTGCAGCATTGCCTTTTTTAATAGAAATGACAGAGAAATCTGTCAGTGACCGATGGGTGGCCTTTTTCAATAAAGCACCTGAGTGCCAGACACTTTACAAAGCTGTTCAGTTTGTGTTGTCCATCCCTGCCAGTAACTGCTTTGTGGAGTGTGTGTTTTCACTCATGGGCAATGCATGGACTGATCAAAGAAACAGAATGCTAGTGCCCTTGGTGAAAGCTAAATTACAAGTGAAATTAAATTATAGCTTCACATGCACCCAATTCCATGCCTTTGTTAAAACAAACAACAAACTTCTTGAGGCTGCAAAGTCAAACGAAAAGTACACTTTTAAATATAAAGTAGTGTGATCCTTATAGACCAGAGATGACAGCTGAGATGTTTAATTTGTTGAAGCCTTGTTGTACCACTACTTGTAGTTCTAATGCAGTTTGCACAGTTTTGATTGCAATTTAGTAAAGAAAGTTTGCTCATTTTTATTGTCTGTGCAGTGTTCTTGTGTTCTTTTTTTACATATAAATACTGTTTGTAATTAATTAATGCATATCATTCACCTCATGTAATGTTATGTATGCAGTTTGCACAGTTTTGCACAATTTTTATTGCTTGTAATAATAAAGTTTGCACATTTTAATTATCAGTGTGTGCAGGTGTTCTTAAATCAGTGGGATTATATTCATTTGAAGTGCCCCACCCCAGTAAGAGACCAATTAGGCATTGTTTTTTGTAATTACCCACCACAGTATAGGTGACTGTGCCTTAAAATTGACAGCCAGGCCATGTGACACAAAGGAGAAAAGGGGTGTGTCCAGAAACAAAGGGGTGGGGCTTCGAGCCAGTTGAGAGCGGAGCTTATCAGTCAAGTATTCATCCGATTCAAAGGTGGCAACCCTATCCATGAAGCTTTTGATAAAGTTCCATATACCATACTAATCAGAAGACTAATAAATACAGATATAGACACCAAAATAGTGAAATAGGTAAACTGGTTACATAACAGAATGCAAAGGATAAGAACAATGGGAACACTATCAGAAGTGGATGATGTGACTAGTGGGGTCCCACAGGAGTCAGTGTTGGGCCCTGTCCTTTTTTCATTATTCATAGGTAATCTTAATGAAGGTGTGGACAGCTGGGTAATCCAATTTGCTGATGATACTAAGCTAGGAGGACCAGAATATACTGATGAGAACATTTTGCAGAATTGAAAAGGACCTAAAAACAATTGAACAATGGGTAGTTAAAAATAGGATGTCTTTAACTGTGACAAATGTATATGACACACACAGGAACAGAGATAATAACCACAAAAACCATACATATAAATTAAACAATATTGCTATAAAAAATAGCAGATAGTAAAGAAAGATTTAGGAATATTGATAAAGAAGCATCTCAAATTTAGTAAACACTGTAACAGTGTCATTAACACCACTAATAGATTAACATGATGCATAAAAATGAATTTTGTAAGCAGACAGGGACAATGCATACTGCCATTATACCATGCCTGTGTAAGGTCATTGCTGGATTATGGTTCACAACTATGGAATACCTTCCGAATGAAAGACATAAATAGCATTGAAAAAGCAAAGCACAGGGCAACTAAGCTCATTCCTAGGCTAAAGCATCTATCCTATTAGAACAGATTGACAAGTTAGGCTAGGCAGCCTAGATGAAAGTAGAGTGAGAGAGGAATCACTCCAGATGTTCAGAATAATTAATGATTAGAAATTAATGGAAAGTAAAGTCATACAACTACAGAAAACAAAATTTAATTTCAGATGCCAGAATAAACAGATCAAATTGGAAAATCTATTAAAAATGATAGAAGAGGATTTTTTACCCAGAGAGCCAGGAAATTATGGAATGTACTACAAAATAAGATAGTAGAATAAATAATAATAGTGACATTCAGATCAGAACTAGATACATTTTTACAAGCAAAATCAAGGGTAAAGTGACCACAGTGAAGCGAGAGACAGACTCGATGGGCAGCAAGTCTTCTTCTATCTTAACACCAGTTATAGTGCCACATACAGCAGGTGTGTTTAATCTCCACATCATTGTCTTCTTCCCCTGTTCCAATGGTAATGACTGAAACTGGAGCACGATCTGAGACATATTAAATGTTTGAAGCAGAAATACTGTATAAATGCGTTCTCTGAGTAAAAAAAAGGTCTATTTTTGAATAGGCTGTGTGAAAATGCAAAAAAACAAAACAAAATGTGAAGTCATCTGTCCCTTATGCATCTGCATGCAAAAATCTACTAGCCCCAATTCCATTGTCAATGCCTTTAGAGTTTTGGCAGTACTCCATTCATTCCCATGCACCGTGACGATCTGTCTTCTGTGGGTGATAAGGTGCAGTTAAAGTCTCCCCCTACAACGATTTGGCTTCCTTGCAACTGAGCTACCTTGCAATGTACCTCCTTAAAGAAGGGTTCTGCCTTATTGTTCAGCGCATAGATGTATGCTAAATGAAATAATTCTCCCTGGAGCTCCCCCAAAACAATTACTAACCTACCTTCTAGCTCTGTCTCCTGTGAAATAATTTCTGGGGCACCCCTTCTTAATTAAGATAGCCATCCCTTCTTTGTTTTCTCTGTGGGTGGTAATCTTCCAGTACTTGCCCTACCTAATTTCTACGCAGCTTCAGATGTTTGTTCTGAGGGGAATGAGTGTTTCTCCTGGATGAAGGATATATCACTACCGAGTCTCTTTAGTTCATTTAAGATGCCAATTCTTTTAAAGTGATTTTTCACCTTTTCTTAAATGCATTATCACTTTCAGAATATGGTACCTTTTGCCGGCGATAGTCAGTTTTTGGCATTTTTAAAATTTTATTTACAGCCTGTATTTAGTTGAAGGATAGTAGTTTGATCCTGACAAGGTGGCCAGCAGATTCCTTCCACTTCCTTATTCATGTACATGCCCCATGCTCAGGCATGTTATAATGTGCAGTAAGGAAAGCATGGGGGTGCACTCCAGTGAAATTAATGGCAGTCTGTTTTCATTACTATTTAATACATTATGATGGCAAGCTGGAGATTAGTGAGGGCTACTGCTCGACTAATCAGTAAGTCATGAGTGTGCTGATCAGAAGGTTATATAGAACGCCTAAGAGATGTAGTGTGGCTCCCTGCCCCCGCAGCCTCCTGAACAAGCTTACAGTGTGTGGGCACGACACCCCCCAACCCGAATATCTAAGCCTTGTAGTCACTTCCCATGAGGATAAGAAACACAGAGACACAGGATCAAAAGGGGGGGGGCACCCCAGAGCAGTTTCTATCAACAGAGTAGGTTCTTTGTGTTATGCCCATGACCAGGCACAGCCCCAGATCTGCTCCCCCCCCCCAGTTTATTTAATTTTTGGGCTAGTAAAGAGGCTTGGCTTCATACAAGATTTCTACCTCTTGCTACTTAACTGGCTATGAGAGGATCAGCCTGGAAACCTAGTACCCCTGCTCTCCTGTCTTAGTGATCATGGAGGAGGTGTTACAAGACTGCAGAATAATTTAATTAACTGCAAGGGAGATCATCTCCCACCTTTGCAACTACATGGAAAACAATTGTGTCTCACGCTGGCTAGCTAGGGAGCACTGTGTGGCTGTGAGCCATTGCTAATGTCCCTTCAGGAAACTATACCACTCTAGGGTTGCCAGTAGAGAACCTCAGCCCTATTTGTACGCAACTACTGTAGCTCCTCGCAGCTCCTCCCTAATGCGGTCAGGCAATTGAGCAGGATGTCATCCCACTTGATAGCTATTCAGCAGACCATGCTGTCTCACCGGTCCCACTGCCTGTTAGCCCTTGCTACTTTCCAAAATGTCACTCTAGTGGTGCAGGATGGAGAAGGGCCCCTCTGTTGCACATGTGCAAAGCCAAGCACTTCGCACTGTTTGTAACTGCTCTACCACCCTTATGCTGTGGTACACCACCATGCCTTCCCCAATAACCAGAAGTTGATATTCAAGCATTCTATATGAGTAGGATGTGTTCTCTGTGCCATCCTATCCACTACTATTGTGACTGTCCACTGTTTCTGGCCAGAACTGATATTGACTTACAGTGTTCCATGGTGCAAAGACCTCCTGATACCCACCACCCCTTTAACTCTCACTACTGTGACTATGTCAATTTAATAATCTAACTTCAGCTGTTCCCAGGAGTATTACAAAGCATTCCACACACTTAGTCAGTGTAGGAGAATCTGTTTCAGTTTCCTCAGTCTGTTTAAACTGCAGTCCCCAAGTTAAGTTTTTATCAGTTTGAGCTAGATCAGACTGTTTCTTGACCTGAAAGTCACCATCAAAGTATTATCAGCATAGGACCCTATGAGTTGACAGTCCACAGTTCATTTTTTGGAGACCTAGCTCAAGTCATCTTCCTTCTTCTGCATCCTTTTGATTATGCTCACTATCTTTGGAGCAAAGTGCTTTGGGAAGGTGGCATCTGGCTTTGCTCATTTTCTATTTTTCCCCTGCTATGCCTCAGGTGTATGAAGCAGTCTTGCCTCCAGGTCCTCCACCTGCAGATCTGGCAGTGCTGTCCTGAGTTCTTTTAACTGGGGTGCTGCATCATGTACAATCTCAAATACTTTTACTCCTGTAACACACGGGTTCTCCTGGGGTTACTGGGACCACTTTTTTTCAGTGTTGTTTAGATAGGAACTGGGCAGCACAAGGGTAAATCCCTGTAGGGCTCCTTTAAGACCATCTGTTAAGCTGTGCTGGGCAGAGGGCTCTAAGAAAGGAATTTAGAACTCTCACAACAGCATAACACTCAGCTAGAGAGCTGCAGTGAAGTTTGACTCTGAGGTCAGTTAGAGTTTGGAGTTTGAGTGAGTGGGTCGGTGCTCTGTCTGTCCATCTCCTTGGGAACACACATGGATGAGTCTGAGCCACTGGAAAGTGCATTATGTGTGCCGGAAGTGGAGGAGTCTGGTGGTGATGATGTGCACCTGATGAGCCCTCAAAAGAGAGGGGCTCATGCCTGCAAACAAAGGGAAAGGAAGGGCACAGCAGTGAGTGGGACAGATATACCTGGGACAATGAGATCTGCCCACTGCCAGACAAGGTTGGTGACAGGCATCTTCCCAAAAGTAGTAAAGAGGAGAAAGTCATTCAAAGGAAAGCAGAGAAAGTTTTGGGACTCAGATACCCACATCTGCCAAGATGGATGTGAAAATGAATTGAGGATGACCGAGAGAGCTGGCTCATGGAAGAGGCCAGGGAGACTGCTAGTTGGAACTAGTACTGGAATGCAGAGGCCGGAGCCATTGAATGAGACAGGGTGTATCATGAAAAGATTAAAACCTGGAGAGTAGAGCACACCCTCCACTTGAGTTCAGTAATAATCACTGAGCTGGCTGGAAATTAGATTGCATTCTGCCAGTATGGCCCATCCAGAGGGAACCATCATATGCTGCCCCCATCCCTGGTGGTATTTATGAAGAGAGTTCCTGGATGTTCCAGCTGTGTAAAAAGTTGCCCTGGTGGGCCATGAGAAAAAGGAAGACCTTCAAGGACCATAAGCCATGGTCAGTGGGCCCCCCAGGGAGAATGAGGGATGTTCATGGCTGCTTAAAACCTGCCCCTCTAGTGAGTGGGGCATTTAACAGTGGCATTGCTACTGATATAGTGAACCTCTGGTGAAAGGTAGAGTAGTGCAGTGCACCAATATAATTTGATATACCATTAATATATTTGTTTTAACTGTTGCTGTATTGTGTGGTACCATTTGCTTGTAACTGACTCTTCAGTGAATAGCAGAGCATTGTGGGAACCTGGAGGACTAGCAATAGGCTAGTATACCTCCTACTCCAAAACAACATCTCTCTCTGCTAAAAGCACTGTTGCCTAGTGGTTCTTTTGCCCTTTTAAGGGCCTGTAAACCTTCAACTCACAGAATCTTGCTGAATTTAAGTAAATATTGTTATTTTTACTTCACACCAAAACCAGAAGTGAATGGATGCTTACTTCTGTTTTTTTGGCTTAAAACCCTTCCCTCTAGGCAGGAGGCAAGGCATAGGGTCACAACAGAGACACGCACAGAGACACGTGCGCTTATGCTGCGTTCGTTGTGTCTGCTAGATACGCATGAAACTGCTGCCATTAGACAAACTTGGATAAGATAATTTAGCATATCCTCTACTTAGTAAATATACACCTTTAATAATGGAAAAAGAACTTAGTAAGTGTAAGTGTATGCAATGTTTGATGTATAGTGAGGGAAAGTATGGGAGCGAGTATGTACGTGCTAATTGCCATCTGATTACTACTCTTGAAGCAGAGATAGCGTTTCTGCTTAATATTAAACCAGTTTCTACTGATATTAAGGAATTGGAAAGTTACATTGATCTTATAGATGAACAACTTCATTCTAATGAACAATTTCCTTCATATTTAGGTAGCATTTCTATGCCTCCTGATGAGGAGACAATTGTTACGACTAGTACTAGTATACCTGTTGCCTCTGCCCCCTCTTATAAGGTGGATGATTATCCACCTTCTTCTCATGATAATGATGACTGGACCATTGTCACAAAGCCTCATAAAAAAAGGAGGGGCAGTCAAATACACAATAGTGCCCCTATTGAAACTCATAATAGGTTTGAGCAATTGACTGTGTCAAATAATGAAGTGCTACATGATTTATCCTGTGCATCACCCTCTGTTGATAATAATGGTTTAAAAACACTTTCCAATCAGGAGTTAATGCCCATGAATATTTGTCCTAGTAAGGCTCAAGCTACCAAATCAATACCTGTTAAGTTAATCGCTCCAGAGTGTGTTAAACAATCACCTATTTCTGATTCTTTTACCCCTACTGTCTCAAAACAAGTGTTAGACATGGGAGATTCAATCATTAAGCACATTGACAGGGCGGTATGCAATAGTGACAAGAGCAACCACACTTGTTCTAGCTTCCGTGGGGCCAGGGTATCTGACATTATCTCCATGATGCCTACATTTTTACAAAATGTGGGGGAAAATCCACTGGCTATCATACATGCCAGTGTTAATGATATAAACAACACCCCATTTAATCAGTTACAATAGGACTATGTGGCATTATGTAACCTGTTACTTGATACGTAATGCTGTGTATGTATATCTGAAATTCTACCTGTCCAGACAGCAACATCTACCATGACACAGAAAATCAAAGCCCTAAATAAATGGCTGAGAAAGCGGTGTTTTAAGCAGGATATAACCTGTATTACTTACTGGGAATCATTTTCAGATTGTTCTTCCTTGTTTTGCTGGGATGGTTTATATCTCAGTCGTAGGGTAGTACACTTATGAGGAAAAGTATCACTAAAATCATAAATCATTGTTTAAACTAAAAACAGTGGGGGAGAATGGGTCTATTTCCAAGTCTCTGAATACTTACCAAAATATTATTACAGCTAAATGTAAATTCCTAGCTTTGAATGCAAGATCTTTAAACCAACTCAAATTAGCAGAACTCAGAGCTGAATGTAAAACTTTAAATATAGGTGTGGTGGGAGTAACTGAAACTTGGTGGGACACATCCTCAGTTTGCTCCAGAGAAATTCCAGTTATAAGTTATATCATAAAAACAGATTAGATAAGCAAGGTGGTGGAGTTTGTATGTACATAAGAAATGATATCCCTTCTTTTGAAGTGGTTCTCCCTTTCCTTTGGAAAGTATATGGGTTAAAATCTTATTGAAGGAGCAGTCCTATATAACTATTGGTAACATCTATCGATCTCCATCTGCAAATTCAGATTACACAACTGATATGTTTAAAGAAATTACACATTTTTCAGAATCTCAAGATATTGTAATATTTGGTGACTTTAACTTCCCTCATATTAACTAGGACTCATTCTCAGGACAGCCCTATGCTGAGAAAGCACTAATAGATGTGGGAGTTAGTACTGGATTTCAGCAACTTGTTACTGAACCCACTCAAGATCCTAATATTTTGGATCTATTATTTGCTAACATAGAGCAACAAATTAGCAATTTACAAATTTGGGATCCACTTGGGACCAGTGATCATTCATCTATTCTTTTTGAAATTCAACAGTTTAAAACTACACAAAGGAAGTTATACTGTACAAAAAATTATAATAAAGTAAATTTTTCTAAAATCAATGAATACTTACAAAACATAAACTGGGAATCAAATCTTCTTAATTGTACAACACAACAAGCTTGGGACTTTTTCTTTAAAACATTGTACATTATTTGGAAAATACCTTTATTCCATCTAAGAGGAAATTTAATAATAAAGGAAAAATTCCCCATTGGTTCAACAAGACAATTAAAAATCAGATTAAAATAAAAATTAAACTTTCTAGGAAACTTAAGAATAGTTATGTTCCATTTAAAACTACTCTATTACATAAGTACAGACTGTGAAAAACTTAAAAAAAATTCTATTAAATTGGCAAAAATAAGCTAGAATTTAAACTAACTCACACAAAAGACTGTCACAAATCTCTTTTCTCCTATATAAATAGTTAAAAAGGTGTATCAAGGACCATTGGTCCCAATATTACCAATGGCTCTTCTCTATCTAATATAGAAACCTTGAATCCTGTAATAAGTACTTTTGTTCTGTCTTCTCTCAAAAATCACCTATTAGTACATTTAAAGTTCACCACGTAGATTATCATAGGTTCTATCCAACTGACATTATACAGGCTATCAAAAAACTGAAAAAAAAAATACTAGTCCGGGCCCAGATGGTATTCATCCATGGTTTCTGATTGAAACCGCTATAAATATTTCTATACATGTGTCAGTTATCTTCAAAAAATCCTTACAAGAAAGTATTGTACCAAATGATTGGCGTTCAGCAATAGTTACTCCCATATTTAAAAAAGGCAATAGAGGTTCTGTGCAAAATTATCGTCCAATTAGCCTGACCTCAGTGGCTGGTAAATTAATGGAATGAGTAATGAAGTCTCTAATAGATCAAGATGGTAAAACATTAGGAATTTATTATTCAAATCTGCATGGGTTTACTGCCAAGTATTCCTGCACCACCAATCTGATATCTTTTTACAATAATGTAAGTACTCTACTAGATGTGGGTATCCCTACCGATGTAATTCTTTTGGACTTTAGCAGAGCTTTCGATAAAGTCTCACATGAAAAACTCATTACTAAAATGCACAATCTAGGTTTGTCACCTGATATTGTCAACTGGACTTTAAACTGGTTTACAAATCATTCTCAGAGAGTCAGAATTAATGATATCTTGTCTGATTCGGGTAGTGTGACAAGTGGTGTACCACAGGGGTCGGTCTTGGCACCAACATTGTTTAATCTCTTTATCAGTGATTTACAAACAGGGCCAAATAACTTCATGGTTAAATTTGCAGACAATACTAAATTGGGGGGGCAAGGTTAATAATCAAGAAAATATTTCTGCATTAAAGAAGGATTTGGAAAAATTAACACTTTGGGCAAATGAAAATCATATGCAGTTTAATCAAGACAAATGTTTAGTAGTGCATTTCAGTGTAAATAATCCAAAAACGATATACTATATAAATGGACTACTACTTCACTCATCAAATTGTGATAAAGATTTAGGGGTATATGTTAATAATAAACTTACATCAAATGATCACTGTGTTAGAACTACTTGCATGACCAACAGACTTTTGAGGCAAATAAAATGCACTTTAGTTAATCGCACTGAACAATGCCTTATTCCATTGTTTAGGGCATACATTAGACCGTATCGAGACCGAGAAAGTCCAGAGGGGGTATTGCTAAGCTTAATGGAGAAAAGGGAGCATGTGAGGAGGAGGACCCTGTAAAGGCATCTATCCTAAATAGATACTTTTGCTCAGTATTTACTGAAGAGAAGGTAGGGCAGGGCCCACAGCTCAGCATCATGGACACAGGGGGGAGGGAGGTGAGCACTACTCCCTTCACAAAAGAAAGTGTCCTACAAGAGATTGCTAAGCTCAGGCTCGATAAGGCAATGGGACCTGATAGCATACATCCCAGGGTACTTAAGGAGCTAAAGGTGGAACTAGCAGAGCCATTAGCAGAACTGTTTAGTGAGTCTCTGAGCACAGGAGAGGTCCCAGAAGACTGGAGAAGGGCTCATGTGATCCCGCTCCACAACAGTGGTAGCAGGGAGGAGGCGGGGAACTACAGACCAATCAGTCTTACCTCAGTACTGGGCAATAGTATGGAGGCACTCCTTAAGGAAAGTATAGTGCAACACCTGGAATCCATAGGGCACAGGATCCAAGACAGCATGGGTTTACAAAGGAAGGTCGGTCAAACTAATCTCATAGATTTCTTTGACTGGGTAACCAGAAGTGGTGGACCAAGGGGAGCAGTTGATGTCGCCTACCTTGACTTCAGCAAAGCTTTTGACACTGTTCCCATAGAAGACTGATAAATAAGCTGGTAGACTCGGGTGGGTCAGAAGTTGGTCAACTGGGTGGCAAACTGGTTGTCGGGCAGAAAACAGAGAATGGTGGTAAATGGTATACAGTCAGAAGAGATGCAAGTCACAAGTGGGGTACCTCAGGGATCAGTCCTGGGGCCAGTCCTCTTCAACATCTTCATTAGTGACCTTGCAGATGGACTAGAGGTAAGGCTTGTCTGTTTGCAGATGACACCAAGATCTGCAACAGAGTAGATGATCCAGATGGGTGGGCAGAATGAGAAGAGATCTGGATAAACTAGCAAAATTGTCAAAAGAGTGGCAACTGGGATTTAATGCAAGAAGTGCAAAATCATGCACATAGGGAAGAGAAACCCTGAAGCCACCTACAGGCTGGGAGGGGAGTTGCTAGCAGTCACAAAGGAAGAAAGAGACTTGGGCATCATCATCACTGATGACCTGAAATCATCCAAGCAGACCTCTAAAGCAGTAGGTAAGGCTGGGGGGGAGGCATTAGGGTGTATTAGTAGGGGTATCACAAGTCATAAAAGGGAGGTAATAATCCCTCTTTACAAGACACTGGTTAGGCCCCATCTGGAGTACTGCATGCAGTATTGGAGGCCACACCTTCACAAGGACATTAACCAAATTGAGGCAGTCCAGAGAAAGGCAACCAAATGGTGCAGGGACTGCATCAGAAGACATATGGAGGACAGATTAACAGAGCTCAATATGTATACCCTTGAGCAAAGGAGGGAGAGAGGTGATATGACCGTGGCATTCAAACACCTTAAGGGCATTAACAAGGTGAAAGAGTCTAACATGTTTAAATATAAGAAAAATAGCAGGACGAGAGGACACAGCATGAGATTAGAGGGGGGCCGATTAAGGGGGAATGTGAGGAAATTCTTTTTCACAGAAAGGGTGGTGGATGCATGGAATGGCTTACCACAAGAAGTGGTGGCTATGAATACAGTGCAGGGCTTCAAACAGGCATGGGATAGGCATAAGACAGCAATACAAATGACTATGAATAGGTAGGCCACTGACAGAGCAAAAGCCGATGGCACATTTATAAGGTAGAAAAAGAAATGGGCAGACTGGATGGGCCTTGCGGTCCTAATCTGCCGACAACTTCTAGGTTTCTATGTAGACTATGGCTCCCCTTTCTGGAATCCAAATAAAAAAAAAGACATAGTAATTCTTGAACAGGTTCAAAGGAGAATAACTAGAATGATTCCAAGATTAACAAACTTGAATTATCAGAAGAGATTAAAAGCTACTAGTCTCTTCTCTCTTCAGACTAGAAGATTAAGAGGTGATATGCTTATGGTTTTTAATTTAATAAATTCACCAGATCTAATTGAAAAATGTGGTCTAACACTCTCCAAAAGGAGACATGTTCCGAGACTGCATAATAAACAGCTCGAAGTAAAAACTTACAAAACTAGCAAAAGGAGAAACGTTTTTTCCAATAAGAGCATCCATTGTATGGAACACCTTGTCACAAGAATTGGTAGAGGCAACTAGTGCCACTGTCTTTAAAAACAAATTAGATGTTTGGTTGAGGGATAATAGATAAATAATGTCCCACATAGTGTGGGGAACAGTCTCTATGGGCTTTGGGGGGGGCCTTCTTCTGTTCTTTCATACCAAGTAATACCAAATAAGAAGGTCCTGGCTGGTGCCAGAGGTGAAGCAGAAGATACAGTCTGCATGTCTGAACTGGTAGGGCCATGTTTCTCTTATTTCCTTTAAATGACTGCCTACTGAGGGTGTAATGTTTTTGTCATCCTAGTCCTGTGGACTTGATCCTGGACATTCTCCAGTGGGCTGTTAGCCTGCTTTCAAAAACTGTTTTGGACTGTCTTTGCCAAATTCCAGAGACATTCTTGGTTGGGAGTGCACAGCAAAAAAGATATGGCAGCCCTAGATGGACAATAAGAGTTTTCCCTTTCCCATATTTATGTATTGATTTGTACTTTTTTACAGCCTTTTGATAAAGTAACTGTCAGTGTGGTTTCTGCATGCTTTTTCTCTTTTGCAGGTGTTCTGGAAAAAAAGAATACAAAGAGGAACATAGAATTTCAGTCAGTGGTCCTGGGGGTGCTTCATAGTTCTCTTAAATGGTTCTAAAATGTTTAGCAAAGAAAAGTTAGGCAGTATGTGTTTGTAGGTTAAAGTGTGTCATTTTTAGTTTTAGGAAATGCATAGCAATGCCATATGTGTGTTCTTAAAGCAATGTGCAGCTTCTGCAATGTTTTAACGGTTTAGGTTGTCCCTGTAGTACGATACAATGGGTAGTTAGCCATTTCTTGGTATGCGTCTAGTGATGGAGCTGGGTGAGTGCCTGACCGTGGTCAGACTGGTGCCCCAATCATGGTAGTGGGGGGGTCAGTCCTGTCTTGTCAGAAAGTGCTTCTGGAGATCCCATTGGGCCACTGTGGAGGAATCCCATAGCTAGTTATCAGTCATGGCAGAATGTAGCTCCAGCATGGTTTCCATGTCCTCTGTGGTGACCTGCGTATGCTAGTCATAGGTAGGGGAGGGGCAGCTGACTCTTCCCATATGACACCCGAGGTGGGTAACCTGTGTTGCAGTCCAAAGCCTCTTGCTGTGGACAGCAAGGTTTCCTGATGGCAGTGAGTGTAACTCTGGAGTTCCCCTGAGGTTACTAGGATGCCTTTTTTTCAGTGTAGTTTAGAAAGGAGCTGGGCAGCACAAGGGTAAAATCCCTGTGGGGATCCTTTAAGACAATCTATTCAGCTATGCTGGGCAGGAGGCTTTAAGGACAGAATTTAGAACTCTCACAGCAGCATAACCTCCAGCTAGAGAGCTACAGTGAAGTTTGACTCAGTGGTCAGATAGTCTGAGTAATTGGGTCAGTGCTCTGTTGGTGGGCAGCCAAAGTGCTAGAGGGGTCTCCTTCTTTTTCTTTTCTTGCCCTAGCTGATTCACAGAATGATCTGGCTGCTGGTTTGTGCTGGCTACCATCTCCTGTGATGCCCTGGGGGGGGGGGAGGAATTCTTCTGAAAGTGTTTCTTGGGATTGGTACAGTAACTAGGACCATCCCCACATATGTAAAAATTTGTTTTAAAAGTGCTGCCAGAACTGATTTGACAAGATTCAAGCCCTCCAGTCAAGGACAATGCAGTGTGTTTGAAATTTGTCACTTCAGGACTGTAAAGCAGATTAGCCCTTCAGCTTTGGATGCCTGAGAGTCTGACAATACAGACTTCTTCAACTGTTGCTGTAGGATTGGTTCAAGAGACACAGACTTTTACAGCACTGAAATATAAACTGTATTTCTGTCAGAACATGGGACTGCTAAAAGCCATTTAGTACCTTCATAAATTCTTTCATCCTGTGGTGAATTCAGAAACGTCTGGCCTTTGGCTGGATCCAAGCTAGTCAACTCGGTCCAATTTCAGAGCGGCAATCTGTTCACAGAATGTTTGGGGAGTTAGGTGCTACCCTCCCTCTGGAAGTTATTTGGGGAGTCAGGTGCTGCACTCCCTCCTGTGTTCAGGATTGCATACTACAGGGTAACTTTTTTATGTGGGATCCTAACTGCCTGATGTGTGCTCTGGAAATATATGATATCCTGATTGTCTGCTGTGTGCTCTTGGAAGTGAGTTGGATCTGAATTGCCTCCCGTGTGTTTGAAAATATGTGGGATGCTAATTGCCTACTGTTGTGCTAAAATGTGTGGGACAGGAAGTGGCCAGTCCTTTGCTCAGAAGAGGGGATGGATGTTTGAAATGTTTGTACTGGTAGAAATTTCCTACAGCTTGTGGATTTCTGTGTACATCGCCCTACATCTACGAAAAGTCCTGTGGGCACCATCAATTTCTGACTGACATCTCATCAGAATAAAGCCATACTGCAAAACTCTATGCCTTTTGTGGACATTCCATTTGTGTGACCTGTGTGACTTTTTGAGGCCCCCTCAAACATGTGTGAAACCCACCATTGCCAGGTATCTCACCTGGGACTTGGAGTAAATAGAAATGTTATTATGTACCCATCCCCTTACCTCCTAGAAAATGAGCCAGGTGTTGCCCTAATGCTAGGGATAATACTCTGTTTTTGTGTTGCCAAAAGGGTGCAGGGGGTTACACTGCTGTTTCCAGGTTCAGTTTTAATTTGGCCAGGAAATTTAATTAAATCTTCAGAAAGTGATTTCAAAACTAACCCTAACCAAGGATGTTTCATCCCAGCTTGCCACCTTTTTACCACTCTTTGTCTCTCTGGTCACTGGTCCTGAGGCATCCCCAGTTTGTCCTGCCTGGCCTGAGACCCCCTTGCTCCAGGTTCCCCTGAAACCCTGACCCAGCACCCCAAACCACCACATACTACCTGGCTTGTGCCCCCCAGAGTGGGGTTGCCCTCCACTTACCTGGACATTCCATTCATCTAGCTTGGTGGTCTGGTGTGGGCTGGAGGATATTGGGACCAGAGGAGGCGAGGTTTGACAGTGGGCATGAGGTAGGCAAGCCATTGTCTCCTGCAGGAGCTGGGTTTTTTTCCCTTTATGTGTGCAGCTTTGTGATGGTCCCCCAGATGTGCAGATGTGCAATGACATCCAGCATGAGCTGAGCACACTCCCACACCCCACTTGCAGACGTCCGCTAATGCCTTCGCTCCTTGTGCTGTGACCCCCAGCTGATGCACTCCCAGTCTCCACTGGGAGTCACTGCTGCCAGGGCGTTGTGAACCCACCCTCCCCAGGAGAAGAGAGCTGTCCTCTGGATGCTTGATCATCTCTTCCTCCTCGACCAACCGACACGAACATGGGTCACCAACATGGTGCAAGGTGTGGCATCCAGTGCCTCAACCCTCAGTGCCACTGGGACGACTTTCAGTTTACCACCTTAGTAACAACATTAAGATAGGACAAAACAGGGATGTCAAAGATCTACATACTTCCATCCCACATGATCAGGGCTGCACAAGCTTGAGGGAAATTTTGGAACAAAAACGTACTAAAACAAAACCACCTAATGAGTTTTTGATGAAGTTAGCAGAATAGGTACTTTCTCAAAACTATTTTAGACATGAGAAATAATTTTTTGCACAGGTTTGGGGCACGGCCATGGGGTCTAGCATGGCCCCATCCTATGCTAATCGACATGAATAATTTTGAGATTCATCACATATATGAAAATAATCTGTTTGCTGATAAGATTTTAAGTTGGAAATGCTTTATAGATGATATCCTGGTTATTTAGATGGGAACTGAAGAGGAATTACATTTATTTCATTAATATCTGAATACCAGAACAGATTATTTAAAGTTTGTTAAAATCATGACAAAGAACATGATTTATTTTTTGGATTTGTCAATATTTAAATGAGGGATGGTTGTGCACCAAGTTATTTAGAAAGATTATGGTTAGAAACACAATATTAGAAGCTACAACCTTTCATCCTCAGTCTTTGATAAAAAACATTATTTTTAGCCGATTTCTGAGGGCTAAAAGAAATTGTTGACTAGTGATTATGAAGAAAGTAGAGCAGAGAAGGAAGTAAGATTTATTGATAGGGATATACAGAAGAAACCCCCAGAGAGGCTAAAAAACATGCACAGAGAGTGTTAATAGAGCTGAGATCCTGCAGATTAGAGAGAAGAGCCAGGACAACACAGAGAACAAGATACTTTTGATGATGAAGTGCAATGATGATTTTTATAAAATCAAAAAAATTGTGTTTAAACACTGACATGTACTAAAAGTAACTGAAACAGGAGAAAAGGTCTTTGAGAATGGCCCTTTAATGGTTGCAAAAAAAGTCAGATCCTTACAAGATTGGATTGTACACACCGATCATAAAGTAGCTATACAAAAATCTGTTTTAACTTTGGCAGATTTGAAAGGTAATTTCCCATGTGGTTGCTGCATTCACTGTAATAATGCACATAGAATTTAAAAAATCAGAAATGTAGCAAGGGGAGAGCATATTGTGATAAAAGAATTTATAACCTGTCAAACATCAGGGGTTGTCTATGGAATTAAGTGTCCGTGTGATCTAATTTATATCGGCAAAACAGAACGACAGCTGAAAACAAGAATTGGGGAACATGAAGGCTATATAAGGAAAATGGACGAAAACTCCCCAGTAGCTAGACTTTTCATCATAGCAGGCCATCAATTACCATCTTTAAGATTTTTTTGGTATCGAAAACGCAGAGATGGACAGACTTGGTGGAAATTATAGACAACAATTATTGTACAGAGAAGCATATTATATTGATAGACTTAATGATTTGAATGAAAGATATGGTTTAAATGATGGAACAGACTGGCAACCTATTTTGTAAAAAATTAAAAAATGTATATGCACAATTGTAAGGGGTGCCCCCATGATATTAATTGTATACTACTTTGCGCATCAAGGTCCACTGTTTCTTAGTCTGTTTGCTTTTCCAGTTGGGCTCCAGATGCTTGTCCCCCCCTTTCCCGCCTTGATTAATCCTTAAAAAATATGGTTGGCAGATTTGTAGAATTTAAAAATCGTGCTTCAAAGGTTATGTTCCACTATTGCTAGTCATCCACTGTATATATGAATGATTTCATGTGAACAGAAGGTTTAGGATCATACAATCTCACAGCTAGGTACCTTAGCTTGTAAGGTGCCACTTTAAACATAGAAACATAGAATTTGACGGCAGATAAGGACCGCTTGGCCCACCCAGTCTGCCCATTTCCCTACCTACTGGATAAGCTGCAGACCCTAGTTAACCAGCAGCCTACTTTTTCCTACCCCCAACCCCCAGAACTGCCTTATGCATGCTTGAATTCCACCACTGATTTTGACTCACAACCTCCTCCGGAAGGCCGCTCCATGCATCCACAACCCTCTCTGTGAAAAATACTTCCTTAAATTACCTCTGACGCCCCATCTTCAAATTGTGCCCTCTTGTTCTTGCACACCTCTTTTTGAAAGATGCTACCCTCTTGGACTTTGTTGATTCCCTTGAGGTACTTGAAAGTTTCTATCATGTCCCCCTCTCCCTCCTTTCCTCGAGGCTATACATATTAAGCTCCTTAAGTCTCTCTTCATATGTCTTCCGGTGCAGACCCTGCACCATTTTAGTTGCCCTCCTCTGGACAGCTTCCATCCTGTCTATGTCTTTGCGGAGACTGGTTCTCCAGAACTGCACACAGTACTCAGATGGGGTCTCACCAGCTGTCTGTACAGAGGATAACAACTTGCTTTTTCTACTGGTGATGCCTCTCCTATGCATCCCAGTATCCCCCAGCCCTCCTTGCTGCCCTCTCACATTGCTTGCCCGTCTTTAGGTCATCTGATATGACTACCCCAGGTCCCTTCCATTTTGTTGTTGTTAGTATCTCACCCCCATTGTGTACTCTTCCCTGGGTTTTTGTTTCCCAGGTGCATTACCTACACTTCTTAGCATTGAATCTAAGCTGCCATACATTTGACCATTCCTCTAACCTTGCCAAGTCCCTTCTCATCCTTTCCACCCAACCCTGTGCATCAACTCTGTTGCAGATCTTAGTGTCATCTGCAAAGAGACATACTTTTCCTTCAGTCCTTCTGCAATGTCGTATAAAGACATTGAAGAGGACCGAATCTATACTGAACCCTGCGGTACCCCACTAGTAACCCTCCTTTCTTCTGAGTGGACTCCATTTACTATTACTCTGTGTCCTATTCTCCAGCCAATTCTTTGCAGGCTGTCATCTTGGGACCCACTCCAAGGCTGGCTAACTTGTATATTAATTTTTTGTGTGGGACTGTGTCAAATGCCTTGCTAAAGTCTAGGTAGGCCATGTCACAGCCCTCCCTGATCTACTACTTTGGTCACCCAGTCAAAGAAATCTATCAGATTGTCTGGCATGACCTTCCGCTGTGAATCCATGCTGCCTAGGGCCCTGTGTCCCTCTGGCCTCTAGATACTCGACAATTCTTTCCCTTTAGAAGTGATTCCATCATTTTCCCTATCACTGAGGTTAAACTAACAGGTCTATAGTTTCCTGCTTCTGCCTTGCTCCCACTTTGTGAAGGGAATCACATCTGCCCTCCTCCAGTCCTCGGGTACCACCCCATCCTCCATGATTTGTTAAAAGGGTAGTCAGTGGTGTCACTAGTTCTACCCTTAGTTCTTTTAGAATTCTGGGATGAATCCCATCAGGCCCCATTGCTTTGTCCACCTTCAGTTTTAAGAGTTCTTTCAGAACCCTTTCTTCTGTAAATGGGCGGTATCAACTTCTGTTTCCAGAGTGTTACTACTGTTTGTTTTATGTACCTCCCCTCTTCCTTTGTAAATACTGAGCAAAAATATTTGTTTAGTATCGCTGCCTTTTCACAGTCTCCTCTGCCCACCCTCCCTCCCTTATTAAGCCTCACTATCCCTCCTTGGTCGCCCTTCGCTCCCTGATGTACCTATAAAGGTTTTATCCCCTTCTTAACTGAGTTGGCTATCTTTTCCTCGGTTTGGGCCTTTGCTGTTCTGACTGCCTTCCCAGCCTCCTTTTGCTTTAACTGATACAGTTCTCTGTCCTGCTCCTTCTGCGACTCCTTGTACTTCCTGAATGCTTTCTTTTCTCTTGAACCTTCCTGCCACTTCCTTTGAGAACCATAGTGGTTTCTTATCGTCTTGTTTTGTTTATTTGCTTCACACAAAGGCTTGTTACCTCTGTGATGGCAGTTTTATTATTCCCATTGTTCTTCCACCCTCCTTCCTGCCCATTTGCTAGTGTTCCTTAGGCACTCACCCATTTTAGCAAAGTCAGCCCTCCTAAAGTCCAGCACTTTTGTCTTTGTATGGCTTGACTCTATTGCTGTGTTTATTGTGAACCATACTGTTCGATGGCCGCTAGTTCCCAGGTGGCTACCACTTCTACATCTGTAATCCTCTCACCATCTCCATTTGAGAGAATCAAGTCTAATATTGCTCCCTCTCGAGTGGGCTCCAGTACTAGTTGTCTAAGGCATGCCCCTGTAGGGCATCTAGAATAACTGCACTCTTAAGTGGCAGCTGCAACTGCACTCCAGTAAACATCTGGCATATTCAGATCACCCATCAGCAATATCTCTCCTTTTCTGCCATTCTAAGTATACTTTCTGTCATTTCCTGTCCATTTCTCCCCTGAGAGGGTCTGTATCTAAACCCTGTGCTATTGTGGTGCCATTGCCTGTCTCAAATTTACCCACAGTGCTTCTTCTCCTCCCTGTGTACCTTTTGTTCTGTTGCTTTTATTCCTTCCCTTATGTAAAGAACTACTACTCCTCTTCCTCTTTTACCCTCCCTGTCCCTCCTGTAGACAGTGTATCCTGGTATGTTTATGTCCCAGTCATGGTTTTGTGTGTACCATGTTTCTGTGACTGCCACGATATCCAGATGTTCTTCCTCCATCAAGGCCACTAATTCAGGAAGCTTGTTACCCAGACTACGGGCATTAGTACTCATTGCTCTCCATTTTTTGATGGCTTTACCTTCCAGTGCAGCATCCCCCACTGACCGTTCTACCGCTATCTTTTTCTCATTTAGTACCCTGTTTTGTAGGGAGAGGCTGGGATTTTCCTGCTGCTTGTCAGTGCCTCCCCCTTTGACTAGTTTAAAAGCTTGCCAATGAAGCATTTAAACCGATTGCTCAAAAGACTTGTTCCCTTCCTGGACAGATGCAGACCATCCTACCAGTATAGGCTGGTGTCCCTCCAGGTGGAACTCCAGTCCCCAATGAAGCCAAACCCCTGTGCTCTGCACCATTTTTTCAACCATTCATTAAACTGCATGGTGCCAATTACCTCACCTCCCCCATGCTTTTGACAGGCAGCACCTCTGAGAAGGATACTGTGTGTGCTACTCATCTTAGGTCCCTCCCCAACTCTGCAATGTCCTCCTGCACTGCTCTAATCTCATGATGAGCCAAGTCATTTGTCCCTAGGTGGACAATTACGTCCAGTTCGGAATCCCTTGCAGCTGTTCTCGTGATCCTGAGGATGCACTTCCTGTCCCTCCAAGCCATGGCACCAGGCAGGCACCTTACTTCATTTTTCTCATCTCCCCCCAGTTCTGTACCCCTAATAATTGAGTCCCCCACCAGGAGCTGCTTCCTTTCTCTTTGGTGTCCTCTGCCTCCTTTCTGTGGGCCTCCCTTGTGACAGTTATCATCAGTCTTCTCTCTTGGGTACACCCATGGGAGCTAAGCTCCCCAGAATGGTGTATGGATTGTGGAGTGGAACAATTGACTGGGTGTGCCTCTGTTCCACCCTCCTCACCTCCCTGAGCCCACTATGGTCCAACTGCTGTGCTTCTCTGCAATCTCTGAGGTAGTGGTGGTGGTGCTAGTGCTCCTGGATGGGGAGGTTCCTTTCTACTGTCCAGTGTGGCCTGGGGAAGGTTTCCTCACTACTGTCCAGTGCGGCCTGAAGACGGCAACTTCCTCCCTCAGGGCAGATAGCTTGTCTGCAAATAGGCAGCATCTCAGCCTCCAGAAAGACTCCCGAAGACTGCTGCCCCACAGCCATTACATTGCACTACTCCCACATGTTTATCTAGTTTTTTATTTTATTGTATTTGTGTGTGTGCGAAGGCCAGTGATTTGATTATATAGAAATATATATATATTATACAACGTGCATGCTTATATTATCAGTGCAGTGTGCTAAAGAGGATATGACAGTGAAAAGCACCTTGCACTGAGGAAATGATGTCAGAACCTCAGGTATAAAGGAACCATTTCCAGGGGTGGGTGAGTGAGGGGTGGGAAGGGTTGGGCCTAAACTGTGTCCTCACAAAACAATCGACTAAAAGCTCTCACCCACCCATGGATGAGTGCCTTCCTGTCAGCAAGATACCCTACACAACAATTTGACAGAGAAAGTACCCTGCTAATCAAACAGAGAAAAATCCAGACATCCAAGTCACACACAGGTAAAACCTCTCCAGCCCCAAAACAGCCTGGTGGTTTGTTAGCCAGAAAGGAAAATCAAATATGCAGTTATTTCAGCCCTCCTGAGGATGCTGACAAGATAAGCAGTTTTAAAAAAACCCTTTCTGAATTAAAAACTAAAACAAATACCAAGCTCTGCCACTTTAAAAGTGAGGAAAACTTCTCTCAGATGTAAGCAAGAGAGAGAGAGTTTAGTTACAGATAATTCGTCCAAAATAGTATATTCCATGCAGCTTCTCAGTTGTTCCCAAGCACTCCTGTACACAACTTGGAAGAAGATGGACTTCTGGCTCACACAGGAGCACACCACTAGTTTATAGTAATTGAATAATGCTGACAAATGGTCTAGCTAGACAAATGGCTATGATGCTGAGCTCTGACTTGTGAAGACAATTACCCCCACCTCAGGCCATGTTTGGCACCCAGCTGGTCTGGCACCCAGGCAAGTGCTGGTGCTTGCTCATTATGCGCTTTTCGAGTGCTGCTCCTGCGGCACTCGTACACGCATGATGCCAGATTCTAGCACCTGTCGCACCATTTAGGAGTCACTTAGAGGAAGTGCTCAGGTGGAATTATCTGTCACGAGGAAAGCTGGTGACCATTTACTTGGAAGGTAAGCTGCTCTTTAAACAGAGGAACATAGTGAAACTTGTAAAAGTTAATACTGTATTGCTAGTGGCAAAACGTTATATTGGTTTTGTAGATTGTGAAAAATATCAGGAAAGATGAGAGAAGGCGGAGGTCACAAGCTACTACCTTGCTGATATAGGGTCAGTATGAGCGCTCCTCTTGTGGACAATAACTTTGTCAAAAAGTTTACAATTGATTTTTTTATTAACCGATTTGGAAACATGAAATTTATTAAGGTATTTTTGTTTACCAGATGTAACATTAAAAGGAATTTAGAAGACAGATGGATTATAATGATATCCTAAATATTAATAGTAAGTTTGACACTGGTTTTGGAAATAAATTTTTGTATTAATTAATCAGAATTATTTATGAAGAAATTAGAGTTTGAAGCAGTGTTTTATGTTCTTTTTAGATTAAAACCAGCTCCCTGATGAAGGGGTAATTATTTCCCTGAAATGTAGGATTTTGTATGCTGGAGAAAAAGTTGAAGAAAAGATAATTTATTTGAATAAAATAATACATATTTTATTACCATTAGATGAGCAGGCCTGTTTTGTCCAATCTGATTTTTACTTAAATAGTGTTTGATTGGATTGGGTCTCTCCCTGAATTGACTGGTATTTCATTTCTTTCCCTTTTAGGTTGGATGTATTGGATTCTGACTTCATGTAATATTAAGAGACTACTAAACTTAATTTCAGAAGGGCACTGCACCCAGAAACTCAGACAGTGTTGCTATCAGATGCAGAGAACACCTCTGACAGGCTACAATGGGTGTACCTCAAAGAGGTCATGGCCAAAATGGTACTGAAGAAAGAAAGACTAATGCAGAAGGCTTCCTTAATGGGGGAAAAAAAATAAGCACCAAAGGCCCCCCACACAAAAGTGTGTGGCTGATCCCAGTTTTCACTTTGTGTTCAAAAATGTTTGCATGTGCCGGCCCGGTGGTGCTGAGGGCTGAGGTGCTGGACGCCACACCTCGCGCCACACTGGCGACCCAGGTTTGGGAACGGGCTCGGGTTGCCGGGAGTCAGAGGGGGGGAGGAGGAGGAGGAGGATCGAGCATCCCAACGGATGCTCTCCTCCTCCAGGAGTGGGTTCCTGGGGTGCTATGTGCACCCGACGCTTCAGGGGCTGGTGGAAGCATGGGCACCGGGGCACAAGGTGGCCGACAGCTGGGGAGGGGAGGACGTCAAAGGCACTTGACAACAGCATGCATCAGCACGCCATCTGTCTGGACGTCAGTCCTGCGTGCCGACGTCCTCAGTGGGTAGAGAGAAAAATGGGAAAAAAAAAACCCTCGGTGGTCCTAGATGAAGACAGCTCCACCCAAGACCACCGAACCCAGAACAGACCCCAATGTGCAGAAGGAGGTTGGAGAGAGAGGCACTCTAGGGGAAGATCCTGGGTAAGTGGGATAACGGGAGGATGAGCAGTCTGAAGGAGTGGACACCAGGGAAGGAAAGGAGGATAAAGAGGAAGGTTAAAAAAAAAAAAAGTTTGCATGCACATGCATTGTGAGATGAGAACATATTTTTACAATAAGGGCTTTCAGATGTGTGTCACTGTTGGATCTAATGCAGCTCAGGCTGCAGGAGGCACGACCGTGACAGGCCAATGTTCAACGAGGCCGATCATGAAGGTGTTCTGCTGTTGGCAGGCAGAAACTTCAGGTAGTTGAAAGTAGCCAGCCACTCCTATCACATAGCAGCTGATATTATTTCATCTGCATGACACTGCCCAGTGAGCAGCTGAACAGCATCATTATCAGCCTGCTTTGTTTCAACTCATTTCTGTGTCTATGGGTTTCCTCCCCACTACCAAACACTGGTCCATCTTTGAAACACACTGTTCCCAAAAATGATTGCCTCAGCTCTCCAACAAATGACAAACGTACTCCGGCAAGACTGTCACTTGTCTACTCTACATACCCTCTAAGTTGTGGCTGACCGAGGAACTCACTAACAGACTGTAAAATACATAGATACAGTGACCCATTCAGAGCAGGCTTCTTAAAAACAGAAAAGCTCTCCTACAGTAGGCTGAAACCCACTCTGAGCAGAAAAAAATGATCACCCACCCTATTGTTTCTAGTAAGTGTCCCCCTCAATCCCAATATTTACCCCCCACAATCCCAATATTCACCCCCTATCTCGATATGCATGGCCACCCTGGGTTCAGACCCATTTAAAGCGGGGAAGAAAAAATTACTCACCTTAGTAATTGTGTTTCTTCTAATGGAGTCTTGCTGTATTCTGACATTATGCAGTTAGCCCCAGCACTTGAACTGCTTGGAGAGGAAAGAGTTAACTCTATGCCAGAGCATAGAACGTTGAGCTCAAGCTCAGTTCAGACCTCTGTCTGCTGTAGTTTGAAGTGTAACCGTTAGGTTCCTATGAACTAATACTAACTAACTACTTCTGCTAAGTGAAAATTGTAAAATCTATTAGCCAAAAGGCAACCAAATATTTTGGGTCCCCAAAAAGACTCAGGTTGAGAATTCCAAAACAAAAACTAGGTAGTGAATGAAACATAACTATAGAAAAATATATAACTTAACCCACTCCCCCTCTCTATAAAGGGGTGAGTGCCAATTGCACCCCTAAGATGCAACACTGCACCTGCCAGACCACTTCCCAAAAAACAGGTTCTGATAGGGGAGGCAGGGAGAGAGGTCAGAATACAGCAAGACTCCATTAGAAGAAACACAATTACTAAGGTGAGTAATTTTTTCTTCAGACAACATGAAGTTGTGCTGTATTCTGACATTATGCAGACTACCAAGCAGTATCTCCATGGATGAGGGTACCAAACCTATTTTGGGAATAGGCTCTGCAGTACTGCTGTACCAAACCTAGCATCACTCCAAGCCTGGATATTCAGAGAGTAATGCTTGGTGAATGTATGGTCTGTTTTCCAGGTGGCAGCTTTACATATCTCTAACAAGGGTTTATCTCTGGCAGCAGCCAGAGAAGCAGCTATACCTCTAGTTGAATGAGCCATCAGGCCTGAGGGGGGTACTTTGCCTAGCTTTTCATAGCAGAATTATATACAAGAGACAATCCAAATGGCAATAGTCCTCATAGTAACAGGGTTACCCTTTCCCACTTCACCATAAGTGAGAAACAACTGAGGACAGTCAAACCTTAGTGCTTTAGTGCACTCAATGTAGTAGCTAAGTGCCCTCTTAACATCCAAACTTTGTAATCATCTCTCTCCTGAAGAAGAATGATCAGTGAAGAACACAAGAAGAAACATGGACTGGTTCAGATGAAAATCTGAAACCACTTTAGGTAAGAACCTCCTGTTGGTTCTAAGGACCACCTTGTCTCAATGGAAGGAGATAAAATTAGGCTCCACTGACAGAGCTTGTAATTCACAGATATGCCTGGCAGAGGTAATAGCTACCAGGAACACAGTTTTCTAAGTCAAGTACTTAAGTTCTGCTGAGGCCAAAGGCTCAAAGGGTGGTTGCATAAGCTGAGCAATGCAAACATTATGATCCCAAACAGGAGTAGGATCCCTAAAAGGAGGATTGTATGGAGCAATCCTTTAAAGAATTTACAGAAAACAGGATGAGATGCCTTTTCCACTGACAAGAATGCAGAAACAGCAGACAAGTGTACTTTCAGGGTAGCTGGTCTGAGGCCTAAGCCATTAAGATGAACCATATAATCCAGAACTATAGCCAAGTCAGCAGAATCTGGGGATATGTGCTTATTGGAACACCAAATGCTGAATCTTTTCCATTTGGAGTTATAAGTTTTTTTGGTGGCAGATTTTTGAGAGGCTTTGGGAATGTCCAGAACCCCCTGAGAGAAATGCAAGCTTGCATATTCTAGCTCTTTAAGAGCCATGCCTTGAGATTGAGAGACCAAAAGTTGGGGTACCAAATCCTCCCCCTGAGAGGAGATTAACAGGTTGTGATTCTTAGGAAGACATAGGGGAAGAGAGACTGCTAGGAGCAGCCACAGAGGATACCAAGTCTGCCTGGCCCAGTCTGGAGCAATCAGGATCACTTTGCAAGATTGTGACCTTATCTTGACCAGAACTTTGAATAGTAGAGGAAATGGGGGAAGGCATACAGAAATTTCCCCTCCCAATCCAGAAGTAGAGCATCCAGGGGGACTGAGCCCAAGACTGGGGGTCTGCAACAGAAGAGAAGAAGTTGGTGATTGTCTGGGGCTGCAAAGAGATCTATCTGTGGAATGCCCTACCTTGAAAAAATCACCTTTAACACTAGGGGATCCAGGAACCATTTGTGATGGCCCTGAGAAATCCTGCTCAATGCATCTACTAGCACATCGTCCTTCCCCTGGAAGGTGGACTGCCACCAGAGACATCTGTAGGGAATAAACCAGGGACCATAACTTCATGGCTTCCATGCACAAGACCATAGACCGAGTGCCTCCCTGCTTGTTGATGTACCACATGGTGGTGGTGTTGTCTGTTCTGACCAGAACCACCTTGTTCTGTACTGAGAACTAGGAAGCTTGTAGAGCCAGGTACACTGCCCTGAGCTCCAGAAGATTGATGTGAAGTAGAGGCTCCTGAGGGGACCACACTCCCTGTGCCGTGAGGACTCCACCCCAGGAGAGAAGCATCTGTGGTTAGAACCATAGAGTGAGACTGAGTGATGACTAGGACTCCTTGTTTGAGGTTGTTCTGATCCAACCATCACTGGAGAGCCTGGATCAGAGTCTGGGTCACTGGAATCAGTTTGGTAAGAGGAACTTTTTTCTGAGACCAAAAAGCCCTCAAGTGAAACTGGATGTCCCTCATCTGAAATCTGGCCCCTTGTACCACTACAGTGGAAGCTGCCATGTGGCCCAGAAGTTGAAGAAAATGCCTTGCTGGTTGAGACACCAGAAGGTGAAAAGAAGAAGCCAGGTCTGTAAGGGCCTTTTGCCCTTGCCAGAGCAAGAAAGGCTCTTGCTTTGAAAGTATCCAGCTCTACCGCTATGAAGGTCAAGAGTTGCACTGGTTCGAGAACTGACTTTGGAAGATTGAGGAGGAATCCTAGAGAAGTGAGCAATTGCTGGGTCATTTGCAGGTTTGACTTGACTTAGTCTGGAGACTGGCCCACAATAAGCCAGTCATTCAGGTATGGAAATATGGAAATGCTTCATCTCCTTAGTAAGGCCACTACTTCTGCTAGGCATTTTGTGAACACCCTTGGTGCTGATGTTAGGCTGAAGGGCATTGCTCTGAACTGATAATGACCTGAAGGCAGTTCGAACCTGAGGTACTTTTTGTGGGATCACCTGATGGGAATGTGAAAATAGGCATCCTTGAGGTTCAGGGAGGCTAGCCAATCCCCTGGCTTTAGACAGGGAAGAATTATTCCCAGAGTCACCATTTTGAATTTTGGCTTTACTAAGTGCTTGTTTAAGTATCTTAGATCTAGGATGGGTTGCCACTCCCATCTTTTTTGGGGTAAAGAAGTATCTAGAGTACAGGCCTTTGCTCCTATAAGATGTAGGAACTCTCTCTTATGACTCAGAGCCAGCAGAGGGGAAACCTCTGCCTCTAGGGCAGTGGTTTTGGAGATGTTTGCAGGTGGAAAAGACTTGACCCTCAGCTTTGGAAATTGTTTGAAGTTGAAGGCCAGTTCCTGGCTTACCACCTCCAGGACCCACTTGTCTGAGGTAACAGACTTCCAGGCCTGGAAGTAGTTAGCCAGCCCGCCTCCTACAGGAAAGGGGAAGTCGACCCGGGCCAACACATCAGGGTGTCTGCTTGGCAGGATCCTTAGATTGAGAAGAGGATGCAGTCCTGCTCATTCCCCTTCTGCCTCTCCCTCTGAGGAAAAGGAAAGGAGGCCTGTGTCTGGTAGAAAGGCCTGTGAAAGGGCCTGCCCCTGCATTGCTGTTTCTGAATAGTTGCCTGCCTTTCCTTGGCCTGTACACTCCTGTAGGTGGTCCTGTATTCATTCATTTTCTTCATATAATTCTCTGTCTGCTCCCCAAACAGAGAATTCTACATGACAGGGAAATACATGGCCTTAGACTGGGTGTCCTGTGAGAGGCTAGAACATCTGAGCCAAGCCAATCTCTGAAGAGCCACAGATGTAGCCGTGACTCATGATGACACATCACTGGAGTCCTCAGTAGCATGAAACTGGATCTTAGATGCCTCAATTCCATCAGCAGCCACCTCCTCCAGCTCCTTGGCAAGCTGGGGGGAAGCCTGTTTAGCCAGTTCCAGAACAGTATCCCATCTGGACTTCTGGTATCTGGCTGTGTAGGTCATGTAGTTAGCCTGCCTGAGTCCCAAGGAAGATGCCATGTACTGTTTTTTAGCCATGGCATCCAGCTTCCTGGAGTCTTTATCTGGGGAGGTGTGAAGCCAAGGGTATGTTAGCCTTATCACGGGCTGCAGCCTGCTCGACCCCAACATGGCTGCATTGCTGGTACAAGAACTCCATACCTGAGCCTGACAGCATGTACCTCTTGTCTATTCTCCTGTCTACAGGAGGTAAAGAATTTGGAGTTTTAACCAATCTTTGTGTCTGTTTCCCAAAATATTTATGGAGGGGAACAGACAGTCTCTTGGACTCTGGGATATCCATTATCTCCACATAGTCAGGCTCCTCTTCTTCCTCCTCAACAGCTTCAACCAGAGAGAGAGCTGGAGGGTTTCTGCCACTTTTTTGTAAAACATAAAGTGGGAAGGGGACTCAGAAAGCTTAGGAGGGGAAACACCAGAAGGTCTGTCTGGGGAGATGTCCGGTTCTATGGGCTCATCCAGACCTTCCATACCATCATCATCATCATCGTAGTCTTCATCCCCCTCCAGATCCGGTTCATAATACTCTTCTGGGGAATAGTCTGGAACTGGAGGAAATGACCAAACTGAGCACCTACTGAGAGGCGTTGGATCAGTTGGAACTAAATGGGGTGATTCAACTACACTAATCGCCCTGGCAATTTCCTCGGTGGTTGGATGATGCGGTTCTGGATCTGAATTGGCCAATTTCTCCTTTTTCTTTCTCTTAGCCAGAACTGACCCCTCAGGATCGGCTCTCCTTTTGCCTGAGGGAATCTCGCCCAGGTCAGTGGGCACTCCCTCAGGTTCGGTCGGAACCGAACTGGGTTGGCCATCTGGGTCAGCGGACTTCTCAAACTCCTTTTACCTAAGCATGCCCAATCTTTTATCTAAGGTGGCCTTAGGAAAATTTTTACAAATCTGGCAGTCTGAATCAAGATGGTCAAAACCCAGACAGTAAACACAGGTGGTGAGGGGATCAGCCTTAGCAAAAGCCTCTCCACACTTACTGCAGTGTTGAAACCCAGTGGGCCTGGTTTTTCTTCTGAGTTTCTCAGACAAAGCCATCCTAAAACTTTCCCTTTACTCAGCAGAAGCCAGGCAAGACCCCATTATCAGTTCCTAATCGTGACATGAGTAGTTGGAAAAAAAACACATCTAAAATAGGTTTTTTTTAGAATCGATAAGGACCGGTACCTCACACTAAATACAGAAACAAAAATAAACTTAGGAGAAAATAGCAAACAATCAGTTCAGCTGAACCGATTGAAAAAGTATTTTTTTAACAATTTCCACACACAATTCACAGTAGTCCACTACCTAAGTACTTACTGTACTGCAGACAGAGATCTGAACCAAAATAAAACAAGAAACAGCAGTTTAAAACCAACGTTTTTACTGTACCGAACCAATAGCGAAGGAGAGATCTCCGAGTGACTGTTCAGTTAGGCGGAGTAAAGAATCTGATGGTTACACTTCAAACTGCAGCAGACAGAGGTCTGAACCAAGCTCAAGCTCAACATTCTATGCTCTGGCATAGAGTTAACTCTTTCCTCTTTGGAGCAGTTCAAGTGCTGGGGCTTACTGCATAATGTCAGAATACAGCAAGACTTCATGTTGTTTGAATTGATGTAATGAAAAGTCCTCCTGGGTTGAGACCTGCTCTGAGTGGGAATGTTACATAAAATGAAACGTCCATCTTGGGCTGAGCCCCTCTAATCCTGATATTCACCTCCCTATTGTGACACTGGAGTGCCCAATCCCATGTCACTCTTGGCCTATTGGAAGAAGTCCATCAATGTCTTTTGTGGCTTCCTAACCAACTCCGCCCCCCCCCACACCCCCTCTCTCATCTTAAAAGCAGTCCAATGGCAAGAATCCACTCTGAAAGGAAAACATGTTCGTCTTCTTCAAGGCCAACCTGGAACTGATGAAACAAGGTAAGTACAATCAATGTATTTTCAATGCGTTTTAACTTTTACTCATAACGCTGTCATTTTTAAATATTTTCCTCCTGAATTTTGAACATGGCCTTTTTGGGCCCCCACTTCACGAACATGCTAGGTAAAATTTTTCAAATCTGGCCCAAAAGGTGATTTCATACTCATTCCACGAAATTACCTTTCCTGCAGGATTAGAACATTTTTATCTACTGGGTTCATGAGGTGGGGTCATAAGAATGCTATGCTGAAAATTTGGGATCAGAATATTATAAAACAACAAGGTAATGAAGGTGCATTGACACTTTTCAATGCTTCCTTGTGATTTTGATCATTTTCAATATTTTGACCTCAATTTTGACCTCAAATCTTCAGCAGTCATTTTTTTCACGTCACCTCATGAACATGACAGGTGTTCTTTTTCAAATCCTGGCCAAAATGTGTTTTCGAACGTGAGGTGCAAAAGGATGTTTCGGACAGTATTTTACAAATGACACCTGTCATTTTCAGAAGGGAATAACATTTTTGAACATTTGGGGTAAAAATGTCACATAAAACAATTATGAAGAAAAAGTGTTTTCAGGGACGGCCCAGTGGGGACTATGCTGCCTTCCTGTGCTAGTAATTTGAGTTTGGCTACTAGTGCAGCGAGCTGGCAGAATGATCCTAGTCTGAGGGAAGGTGCTGCAGTATGTGGCAATGGCCCCAGCCTGGTAGGAGGGATACAGCAGTGTTCTGGCACAGACTACACCTTCTGACAGGCCAGGGGAGCCTTCCTCACAAAGGGCCTGATGTCAAGGCCTGATGGACACATGTACTGCCCTGGGACGAGTAGGGTGACTAGGAAAAATGGGGAGAAGAGTACCTGGATATGTATATATAAGATACAAGGGGTACACAGAGGAGACCTGTGGGATAAAGGAATTATCTATGCAAGTGCTGTTTGACCTTGGATTACCTCACAAGTGGCATAAGTTACGAGTGAGGTGTCCAAGGTCAAACAGCACAAGTATAGATAAATCATTCATCCCACAGGGTCCCCTCTGCGTATTTAATTTATACAGTGAGGCTTTCCCAGGATGAAGCGCAGTGTCACTGTTTACTGCATGATAAAAGGGATTAACTCCCATTGAAATTGCACCATTTACTGCAGTAACTCTGCTGCACATGCTGCAGAATTAGATTTAATCCTGGTGAGCTTCACTGTATAATAGGTTAGGATTTTGTAAGATAGTTATTTGTTAGTTCTTATTTGTTTTAATAAATTATGTGGGACTTTTTAATGAAGTAATGCTTGTTCGTTTTGTGGCTGAACTGTTGCCATGAGGGTTGGCATGGATGTGCCAGCATGATGCAAGAACTGATGTCACTGTGTCACAGCTCATTAGCTGGACTAGAACCTTCTTCAAAAGAGTTCAGTAAAATGGTAGCAGGTTTAGCATGGGTTGGAAGCCACTCTTAATGATGGATTGCCAGGGTCAGCTCCGTTTGTGAAGGAGGTGGCATCAGCCAGTTGAAATTCACAATTGTTTTCTTTTTAGAAGTTGCTAGGCATGAGATCAGTGCAGTGCAGGATGAATTTGTGGAGTTGGGGAGGGGCCTCAGACAGGTAGCAAGCACTGTAACCTTCTCAGGGGTGCTACCAGTCTATGGCAGGCATGAGGCTAGGGTACTGCACACCACGCAGTTTAATGAATGGTTGCAAAACTGGTGCAGAGCACAGGGCTTTGGCTTCATTGGGGACTGGGGGTCCACCTGGAGAGATGAAGGTCTATACTGGCATGATGGTCTGCATCTGTCCAGAAAGGGAAACATGCTCTTAGGTGAGAGGTTTAAAGGCTTCCTTGGCAAGCTTTTAAACTAGCCAAGGGGGGAGGTGCTGATATGAAACAGGAAAGTTCAAGCCTCCCCCCACAAAACATGGCAGGTAGTAGAGTAAACACTGAGGTACAGAGCTTGACAGAGGGCAGGGCAGGGGTAAATGGAAAAATGGACAAAGGCAATAAGAGCAGGAATGGGGTAAAAAAGGATAAAGCCAACATTAAATGGAGGGCAATGAGTACCAATGCTCATAGTCTGGAAAACAAGCTTCCAGAGCTAGTAGCCCTGATGGAAGAGGAACACTTGGATATTGTGGCAGTCACAGAAACATGGTACATGGAGAACCATGACTGGGATGTTAACATACCAGGGTATACAATCTACAGAAGGGACAGGGAGGGTAAAAGAGGAGGTGGAGTAGCTCTCTACATAAGGGAAGGGATCAAAGCTACAGAACTAAAAAGTAAAGGGGGAGGACAAGAGGAACTCTGGGGCACCTTGGAGACAGGGAATGGCATCACAATCCGCACAGGGGTTGTATACAGACCCCCATCTCAAGGAGAGGAAATGGACAAGAGAATGATAGAGGGCATTCTCAAAATGGCTGAAAAAGGGGAGATACTGTTGATGGGGGACCTGAATATGTGAGATGTTAACTGGGCAACATGGACTGCAGCCACATCCAAGAGCAGGGTCATTCTTGATGTCTTACAGGGGGCATGCCTTAGACAGCTAGTGGTGGAACCCACTTGGAAGGGAGCAATATTAGACCTGGTACTCTCAAATGGAGAGAGGATCACAAATTTAGAAGTCAGTAGACATCTGGGAACAAGCGACCACTGCACAGTGTGCTTCACAATAAACACAACCATGGAGACAAGCCATACAAAGACAAGGATACTGGACTTTAGAAGGGCTGACTTTGGCATAATGGGTGAAAACCTGAGGAATGCTTTAATAAATGGCCAGAAATGAGGGGTGGAAGAACAATGGAGAAAAATAAAAACTGCCATCATGGAGGCAACAAGCCTTTGTGTGAAACAAATAAAGAAAACAAAGTGGAATAAAAAACCACTATGGTTCTCAAAAGAAGTGTCAGGGAAGGTTAAGAAGAAAAAGACTGCATTCAAAAAGTATAAGGAATCACAAATGGAGCACGACAGGGAACTGTTATCAATTAAAGCAGAAAGAAGTGGGGAAGGCAGTCAGAAAAGCAAAGGCCCAAACCGAGGAAAAGATAGCCAACTCAGTTAAGAAGGGGGATAAAACCTTTTATAGGTACATTAGGGAGCATCGAAAGGTTAAGGGAGGGATAGTGAAGATTAATAAAGGAGAGGAGAGGGGAGGTGGGCAGAGGGAGACAGTGAAAAGGCAGAGATAATGAATGAATAATTTTGCTCAGCATTCACAAAAGAAGAAGAGGAGGAGTTACCTAAGCCAAACAGTAGAAGCACTCTGGATAGTGGAGTTGACGCCAGTCCATTTACAGAAGAAAGAGTACTGAAAGAACTTCTAAAACTCAAGGTGGACAAAGCAATGAGGCTTGACGGGATTCACCCTAGAATCCTAAAAGAGCTAAGGGAGGACCTAGTGACACCGCTGACCACACTTTGTAACAAATCATGGGAAGATGGGGTGGTACCTGAGGACTGGAGGAGGGCAAATGTGATTCCCCTTCACAGAAGTGGGAGCAAGGCAGAAGCAGGAAACTACAGACCTGTTAGTTTGACCTCAGAGGTGGGGAAAATGACGGAATCACTTCTGAAAGAAAGAATTGTTCAGTACCTAGAGGCCAGTGGGGCACAGGACCCAAAGCAGCATGGATTCACAGCAGGAAGGTCATGTCAGACTAATCTAATCGATTTCTTTGACTGGGTGACCAAAGTAATAGACCAGGGAGGGGCTGTGGATATGTCCTACCTAGACTTTAGCAAGGCATTTGACACAGTCCCGCACAAAAGATTAATAATCAAGTTAGCCAGCCTGGGAGTGGGTCCCATGGTGGTAGCTTGGGTAGCAAACTGACTGCACAACAGGACACAGAAGGTAATAGTGAATGGAACACATTCTGAAGAAAGGGGTGGGGGTTACAAGTGGAGTACCTCAGGGTTCAGTACTGGGTCCAGTCCTCTAACATCTTTGTAGGTGACATTGCAGAGAACCTGAAAGGAAAGGTAGGCCTCTTTGCAGATGACACAAAGATCTGTAACAGAGTTGATACATGAGGGGGGTTGAAAGGATGAGAAGGGACTTGGCAAGGTTGGAGGAATGGTCAGATATATGGCAACTTAGATTCAATGCAAAGAAGTGCAAAGTAATGCACGTGGGAAATAAAAATCCAGGAGAAGAGTACACAATAGCAGGGGAGGTACTAACAACAACAATAATGGAAAGGAATCTGGGTGTAGTCATATCAGATGACCTAAAGGTGGGTAAGCAATATGAGAAGTCAGTAAGGAGAGCCAGGGGGATACTGGGATGCATAGGAAGGGGCATCACAAATAGAAAAAGGAAAGTGGTTATCCCTCTATACAGACAGTTAGTGAGACCCCATCTGGAGTACTGTGTGCAGTTTTGGAGACCTCATCTATGCAAGGACATAGGATGTAACCAGTCCAGAGGAGGGCAACTAAAATGGTGCAGGTTCTACATCAGAAACCACATGAAAAAAGACTGAGAGAGCTTAATATATATACCCTTGATGAAAGGAGGGACAGGGGGAACATGATAGAAACTTTTAAGTACCTCAAGGGAATCAACAAAGGCCAGGATGGTAGCATCTTTCAGAAAAAGAGATGTGTAAGAACAAGGGGGCACAATTTAAAGTCAGAGGGGGGACGGCTCAGGGGTAATGTGAGGAAATTCTTTTTCATGGAGACAGTGGTGGATGAATGGAACCGCCTTCCTAGAGAGGTTGTGGGGTCTAAAACAGTTGGGGAATTCAAACATGCATGGGACAGACATAAAGCAATTATAGTGGGGGGTTGCAGGAAGTAGGCTGTTGGTTAACTAGAATCTGCAGCTTATCCAATAGGTAGGGAAATGGGCAGACTGGGTGGGCCAAGTGGTCCTTATCTGCCATCAAAGTCTATGTTTCTATGGTTCACAGCAACGTGCAGAGAGCTGCGAACATGCAAGCAGCATTAGTGACCTCGAGTGGTGCTGGCACCAGGAGAGTTCAGTGAACAAGGAGCAGTAAGTGATTCAAGAAAAGATTCAGAGTTTTTAAGACATTTCAAAATGTATTGTTTTTTCTGGTAGTTTTGTAAAGATGCTGAGAGGTGCAGAAGGGAGTGGAGTTGCAGTTACGGATGAGCATTACAAAAATTTTTGAATGTGGTTTGGATAAAAAAAAATGACAATCTATAGAGGTATCAGAGCTAGTTTTTGAGAAATTACTTTTTATGCATGAATATCATCACCAAAGCACAGAAGGGACCGAAGTGGAAGAGTGAGAGAGTTGAAGTCGCTGGCTGGTGGGGGGGGGAGTTGTATCTTCCTTTTGGAATTTGTATTTGCTTCAGTAAGTGTACTTTCTGCAGTTTAAGCCAAGGAAGTTCTGCAGTGCTTGCAGCAGGGAGGGGCCTTTCCAAACAATGACAATTTACCATATTATACAGATAAATAGATAAAGATATATACTCTATACAGACTGTGCACATTACATGTATATTCTTTGCAAAAAACTGTGTTAATGCATCTGTTGATAGTTATGTAGCTGCACACAGAAAACCATGCAGTATTAGATCCTATCTAGCAAGGTAATTCATGTAGCATGCATGAGTACATCTCGCTGCAGAGGCACAAGCCCTCTGTAGCCTTCTGCATGCAGAAGCACAGGCTCCCATGGGGCCTGCACTTCAGCAGCCACATGTACCTATGCACATGTGGTTATGCAGCCATAGATACAAATTTTATTTTATTTATTTCGTTTTTGTTGACCGGGTAAGAGCACTAGACAAATCCTGCCTATTTTCAGGCACGACCGGGGGTGGGGGGGATACAGATGAATGCCAACTGACCTTGAACTAGATTAAGCTGTTGGTGGTATTTTTAATGAATGAGGGAAATTTGGGCCAGGACACCATGGAAATTCCCCTACTCTTTTCAATAAGTGCCATGTGATCTTTAACATCCACCTGAACTACCACCAATCCAGGCAGATGGGACCTCGGTTTAACATCTCATCTGAAAGACAGTACCTCAGAAGTGCAGCACCCCTCTCATGCTGCACTACAGTGTCAGTACTGGGATATTAACCCAAGTGCCAGATGTGGGAACTGAACCCACGGCCCTCTGATCTCCTGGCCACATTAGTGCTACCACATTTCTGCCATCTGGAAACAGTTGTATGTTGTTAGTCTTACCTGCTGATGGCCATCTGTGGTTGCCAGTGTGGTCTTGTTTTTTTGATTCTCAGGTAGGCTGGGTTGGGAGTTAGTGTTGGAAACCCTAATGCCACATTTCCCTACAGTTGCTGCATTAAGTTGAACTCTAATGGGTGCATTAACTTAGCTTTTTTTTTTTTGCAAAGACTTTCCTTTCTTTTTGAGACAGTGGTATCATATCCTCATTCATGTAGGTCCCTTCCCTCTGGGACCTGCACCAACGGAAGAGTCTATCGGCCTGTGGCCTGGGTGGCAATGCATAGCAAGGATGTATGGGGCTGTCTAGTGGGTTGCAGAAGCACAGGGCCCTCTAGGCCCTGCTCTTCCATGTGACTACAGATGCAGACACACAAAGAGTCCATATGTAAGCTGAAGGACAGGGCCCTCTGGCAGCCATGGATGCAGAAGAGCAGGTTCCTATGCCAAGAGAAGATTGCTCTTCACTAAATGGTACTTGGGCCCATGCAGGCAACCCTGCTCATTCCCCTCCCAGGCTGGGGGATAGTGCCACATGACAGGGCTGCACCCCCCAGTCTTGGCCCATTCAGTTGGCTCACTGAGCTTGCCTCAGAATTCAGCTCACAGGCATGGGATCATGAAGTACTACCCAGAGCTGGCACTACACACAACACACAAAGGCTGGCACTACACACAATGTTTCTTAATAATTTTATTTTTTGAAATTTTGACCCCCAATTGTAATGATAGTTGTTCTACGACTCCCTCTGATAAACATGATGTGGTATTTATAGAATACTGTCAATAGCGTAATTTCATGCCACAAATGCATGATGTGTTATTTATAGAATACTATTCATAGTGTAATTTCATGCCACAAATGCAAAACTATGTTTTGACCAGGATATAAAGAAGGACACCTGTCACGTTTTATGAACTGGTGTGAAAAAATGTCTATGTTGAAAGTTTAGAGTCAAAATATTGAAAATTAGCAAAATTATGAGTGAATGTTGAAATATTTCAACGTTCACTCATAACTTCATTATTTTATCACATTGTTCCACCAAATTTTCAACACAGTGTTCTGATGACCCCAACTCATGAACAAGGTAGGTGAAAATGTTCAAATTCTGCCCGTAATGTGATTTCTTGCCGTGCTTGCAAAATCACCTTTTGGCCTGGATTTGAAAAATGTTACCTGCATTGTTCAAGAGGTGGGGTCACAAAAAGACCATGTTGAAAGTTTGGTGGAAAAATACTGAAGAACAGCAAAGTTATGAATGAACAATGAAATATTTCAATGCTCACTCATAAGTTGGTCATTTTACCATATTTTTGCCCCAAATGTTGAACAGTCTTCTTATGACCCCACCTCATGAACCCAGTAAGTGAAAATGTTCAAATCCCACCCAAAAGCTGATTTCACAGAGTGACTGCGAAATCACCTCTTAGGATGGATTTGAAAATTTTCACTTGCCTTGTTCATGAGGTGGGGTCCCAAAAAGGTCATGTTAAAAATCTGGTGTAAAAATATTGAAAAATTACTTATGAATAAAAGTTCATAATGCATCGAAATACATAAAATGGATTTACCTCGTGTTCTCATAGTGCAGTCATCTGTTCTAGCAGCAAGCCTCAGCTAAAAAAGTTTTACTATGATTTCTTTTTAGGAAAGCCACAGAAATGGCATACACACTAGGCTTAAAAATAATAAACTAACAATTTACTGGTGCAGCACAGGAATGTGGAAAAAATAGCCCCTGTGTATCACCACCTGATGTGGCCTCTGGGGGGGTTCTGACTGACAGCACTTCTGCTGTTATAGCCTCACGTGATTAAGTAGTAAGTAACACATGTACAATTAAATCATCAGAAGTGCTACAATTAAGTAAAGCAATAATGCATGACAGGGTATGTGTCATGCTGGGATAACGCCACGTCTGGGGGGTTGGGCACAAGGCCACAGGCTGAGTGCATCCAATGCCCAGGCATGTCATTATCCCAGCATGACACACCCCCTGTGGGGGGTTACAGTGGCAAAGGAAGCAGCAAGATTACTGTTGTAGAGTAATTGCAAGGTTGTAGCAGTGACCTAGACATTCTACGCACAGCTATAGTGGAGTTTTTTCAGAAAGTGGATATAGGCACAGATCTTGAAGTCTGAGAAGGTGGTGGGGTAGTCACTGTAGATGGCAGCGAGTTCAAGGCTATGACTGCTCTGTACACAAAGGATGGCTGGCTGACTGCCATTTTCCTGAGGGGCAGGAGCAGTTTGAGACTGAGTGCCATAGCAGTTGATCTGTGAGAGGTGGCTGCTAACACCAGAGGGCATTTGGCCAAGCAGGGCTATTTTGCACAAGAGAGGAGCTATGTTAAGGGTTGAATGGAGGTGGAAGGGGCCCCAGTTGGTTGAGATATAGAGGTCACACTGGTGGGTGTCTGGTTTTAGGTTGAGAGCACATCTGCAGGCATGATTGAAAACAATGCAGATTCTTTTAAGGCTGGAGCTGTTGGTGGCTGAAGGGATTACCATTCCATAATTAAGTACTGATACAAAGAGGTGGAAGACCAGTATATAGATATGTAAATATGTGTGTATGTATATATGTGTGCGTGTATATATATATATATATATATATATATATATATATACATACATATATACACACATACACACACATATATATATATATATATATGTGTGTATATATATATATATATATATATATATATATATATATATATATATATATAGAGAGAGAGAGAGAGAGAGAGAGAGAGAGATGTGGATAAATATATAGAGATAGATAGATTATATATATATATATATATATATATATATATATAGAGAGAGAGAGAGAGAGAGAGAGACAGAGGGATGGATAGATAGAGGTAGGGAGATATAGAGATAGGGATGTAGATAGATAGATAGAGATAGGGATATATAGAGGTGTGTGTGTATATAGAGAGAGATATCTATATATAAATATTGTCACTCCTGCAGAGTGAGATATCCAAGCTCGTGATGCAGGAGTGACAATATTTGGCATAGCACACAATCTGCCCATAATGTATTCAATATATACAGTAGGGCCAAGAGTTTCAGAGGTTTTGTTATGCTGTCTTGTGTTCTGTTCTTGTTTATTGTTTGCTCATTCTGTGTGTGAGCTTTTCTGAATGGGCTGGCAGTGTAATAAACTCAGACACGTGAGTTTTGCAATGCTAAATGAGTTAGTTTTAGGTAGGAGTGAGGAATATACTTTTGTGAAGCTGTATTGTTTAGGAGTCTGGCTGCAGTGAAGCTAAGGCCCTGTCCACACTACGCCACTTACAGTCTGTAACAGTTCCAAACCGTTACAAATCGGAACCGTTACAGTGTGTCCACACTGCCGGCAAACAGTCTCGATAACGGTTTGGAGCCATTACAGCCTGTCCACATTGTGGGTGCCCTGTAACGTTACGGCTGCACCCTATCCCACAATGCAGTTCATGCTGCACTGGGGGGATACTGGAGCTACACGCTCACACGTCCACACTAAGGTTGGTAACGTTACAGGGACACAACCGTTTTCGTAACCGTTGTTCAAACCACCTCATAAGTGGTTTCAACAATGGTTACGAAAACGCCTTCTGTAACGTTACAGATGTAAGCGCAAACCATTGCGGTAACGGTTTGAGCCCTCTGTAACGTTACAGAGGCATAGTGTGGACAGGGCCTAAGAGCATCACTGTAATTGTAATGAGCTGAGAGGCACAGTGTCAGAACAGCTGATACTGTTTTCAGTGGTAATTAAGTTAGCTGCAAGCAGAGTGCAGAGTGTTCTGTGAAATTGTGCTCTTTAGGATTCTGGCTGTAGTGAAGTTGAGATTATCACAGTAATTGTAATGGGTGAGAATCAGAGTTTGAGGAACAAGTGAGTGTGTGTTTTAGTGGTAGTTGAGTTAGCTGCAGGCAGTAGTTTAGACTGTTCTGTGAAACTGTGCTGTTTGGAATTCTGGCTGCATCAAATTGAGAGCATCACAGTAATGAGCTGGAAGTTGAAGGGGGGATAGGTGTGTTTTTTGTAATGCTCACTGAGTTGGCTGCAGGAAGCAGTGAGACCTATCAGGTAGTTCTGCATTTGTGTCTATGGCAATAGCTCAGGTGTTTCTTGAATGCTGAGGGGGAAAGCTGCCTAGTGTGACATCAGTGACCTTTTGTGACCTGTGTGTGTGTAAATGGCTGATATCATCACAGTAGAGCAGAGGGTGAAAATATCTCACTGCAGTGGATGATACGCTGTTATACCGCATTCATTTATCACTCACCCGTGTGTGTGTGTGTGTGTGTGTGTGTGTGTGTGTGTGTGTATATATATATATTATATATATGTGTGTGTGTATGTATATGTGTGTGTGTGTAATGTGTGTATATATATATATATATATATATATATATATATATATATATATATATATGATATAGATGTATAGCTATAGAAATATATATATGTAGATATGCAGATATATATAAAAAGAGATATCTATATGTCTATCCACAGTAAAGTTATACCAGTTGCTGTAGAGGAGTCCCAGTTGCTGGTAGATATTCTTGATTAAGGAGTCTACTTGTGGAGAAAAGAACAAAGTACAGTCCAAGTGCATACCCAGGTACTTAAAGACCTTGACTTGCCCAATAGGGCCTCTAGACGGGGTGATGAATTTTAGTAAGGCGTTCGCTTTCAGAGCATTGGTGCTCCCAAACAGAAGAGGTTTGGTGTGTGTGGGTGTGTGTGTTTTTCTTTACTGGTATGTGACCATTTCTGTATGGTTTTTAAAATTACAATTTGCCTATTTTAGAAGCACAGTAAAGCACTACAGAGCATATGTTTTGTTGAGAATTAATGTACTTTCTAGGAGGATGAAGGACACTTGTCCTTAAAGTGTACATAGGGCATGCATTAATTCCCAAGAAATGCATGCTCTGTCATGGGTTATTGCTCTGTTAATTTTGATAAGATCTTTTTCATGTTTTTTTTTTTCCTTAAATTTGATATGCTTTCTGCCCCTTGCCAGACCCCATTGGTCCTGCCATGCTCGCTTAGCCCCATCTTCCACCTTTTCTGGGACTTACCTTCTCGCTTTTACACTCCTGGCTTACCCTTCAGGAACAGGTTCGCCTGGAGGGCCCCTCTACCTTCTTATGAAGACTGGGTAGGTGCTCGAGGGAGAGTGCCACAGTAGGCAGTGTGGGGCCTGTGGCGAGGGGTGGATGTCCTGTTGCAGCTGGTGCTCCTTTTTTGGTTTTCTTCCCCTTAATGGATGTCTAGAAGGGCTCCTGGCATCCCGCACCCCCCCTGTCGAGGTGGGCACTCAGTTCACCTTCTCCGTCTGGCCCTCTGACCCAGGCTCGTTCCCGTACCTGGGTTGCCAGCATCACATGTGGTACTGCTACTGCGGTGCCAGCCTATAAGATCCTTTCTTGAACTGATTTGCTTCATGGCTCTGCAGATTGATATGCCCACTAAAAATGGTGTAGAGCACATTTTGTAATTCTGGCAGTGCCTCAGAGAATAACTTAATTAGTGAAATGGTTTGCAGGGTTTTAAATAAGCTTGGAAAATTGATTAGCAGTTTTGCACGTGAAAGTGCTAATCAACTACAAAAATGAATAGCACATGCCTCAATTTGATTAGCAGAATAAAAAATGTGCAGATGCGTGTATATGTATTTTAAATATTGTATGTAACCTAAATAAAATCTCTCATTAAAAAATAAAATCTCATTAAAATGAATTCCATCTTTGCTTCATATGGTTTGGTACCTCCCAACACACACACACAAACACACCACCCTTGTCTCCTTTGCCAGAATAGGGTATCTTCCAAAACCTCCACCTATCTCAGTCTCCCTAACTATGCCCTTTTGCTAGAATAAAAAGGGACCTACCAAAACCCCCACCTATTTCAGCCCCCCCAGCCATGCCCCCTTTGCCAGAATTGGGTATGTGCCATAGCCCCCACCCATCTAAGCTTCCACAGCCATGTACCATTTGCTAGAATAGAGACCTGCCAACCCCCCCCATCTCAGCCTTCACAATCATGTCCCCTTTGACAGAATAACGGGGGACCTGCCAAAACCACCAACCATCTCAGACTCCACAGCTATGTCCCATTTGCCAGAGTAACAGGGGACATGCCAAAACCACTACCCATCTCAGACCCCACAGCCATGTCCCCTTTGCCCAAAACAAAAGGTCTGAACCACCTACCCCAACCCTCCCACCAGCCTTTATGCACTGAAATAAGGGACATGGACACTCAAAATGAGGGACAGTGACAGGGACACACCAACACGCAGATACTATGGAATCCATGTTTTACTTGGAATATTACACTTTAAATTTTGAATTTGCAGGACGCGTGGGCTGTATCTTTTTCATGAGGGAGAGACAGATAGCTGGAATGCCCAACACAAAACTGCAAGGGCCACACTGAGCGATGGTGGTGCTACCCCCGCTTCCCCCCCATGCTTGTCCCCTTAGACTCACCAACTCACTGCAGGGTGCTGCTGCGAACACTCTCACCACCACGGGTCTGAATAGTGGCACTTGCTCACTGGTTAAACTGCTCAGGAACTCCCATGCACGAGATAGCGCTGCAGGTTGCTGCCAATATTTTGAGAATACTTTCACTGTTGTGGGCCCGAATGCCGGCAATCGCTCCCATACACAGTATTGCAAAGCATTATTGGGAGCGATTGCTTTGCATTGTGACATGCAGCAGTGAAGGTGTTAGCATATCGGAGGCACACTAGTCCTCAAAGTGACATGAATGGGGAGGGTGCGAAGATGATGGGGGGCTGGCTCACACAAGTTGGATCGCATTATTCGCGATCCATAAGTAAAATGCATCGCATGATCAGCCGGTTCACATCGCAAAATGCGATGCGATACCGGTTATTTAAAACCCTGGTTTGCCCTTGAAGTTGTTACACCAAGGACACCACAGAACTAAAGCGTGCATAAGCACTTAGCAATATTTTGAGATGTTAAAATCAGATAATTCAGTGCCTGAATGGAAATGTTAACATTTCTATGTATTTTTATTTTATTTTTTTTAAGTGAAGTCCAGAATGGGAAGCTGTACCTGGCTACCTTTGCTGCTGTTTTGGGTCCTCTCAGCTTTGGATATGTGTTAGGTTATAGTTCGCCTGCTATTCCAGATTTTAAGAGAATTAATAATCCTGATCTCAGATTAGACAGCAATGAGGCATCCTGGTTTGGGGTAAGACATATGAAAAAATTACTCACCTTAGTAATTGCTTTTCTTCTCATGGAGTCTTGCTATATTATAACAATAGCAGTCAGCCACTGCAGCTGAACTGCCCCGGAGAGGAAGGAGTTAACTCCAGAAGATCTGGAGTTCTACAGCGCGAGGGCGCTGTGCCCAAAGCTCTATCTGGCAGTTTCAAATGAAACTGTCAGATCTTTTTATGAAGCTAACATCAAAGGACGGAAAGTCTGTGTGGAAAACTACACTAGCCCATGGCTACCTACTAGTAGTAATAACAACAATATAAAGAACAAAGAAACACTCAGAGCCATAATAACAAAAATTGATGGTATTATGGTTCGTTTTACCAACCTTGACAAGCACATATGAACCCCTTCCCCAAAGACTCAAGTCCAGGAAGGGGCAATATAAATAACCTAAATGAAACAATCTAGATCCCTAACCTAAAGGAAAAGAGGGTAAGGAAAAACTACAATGGCATGACACAGTGCTTGCACCAATCGCCACCCCTACCCAAGTAGAAGTTCTGAGAGGGTAGGAGGGAGGTGGTTATAATATAGCAAGACTCCATGAGAAGAAAAGCAATTACTAAGGTGAGTAATTTTTTCTTCAAACACCATGAAGTCTTGCTATATTATAACAATAGCAGATTACACAGCAGTACCTCCATGGAGGAGGGTCAGAACCCACTTAGGAAATAGGCTCTGAAGCACAGCTGTGCCAAACGAGGCATCTCTCCTGGACTGGACATCCAGGGAATAATGCTTGGTAAAGGTGTGAACTGTCTTCCAGGTAGCAGCTTGACAAATCTCCAGAATGGAGATGTCTCTAGCAGCCGCTAGAGACGCAGCTGTACCCCTGGTGGAGTGGGCCCTCAATCCTGAGGGGGGTACTCTACCCAGTTTCTGATAACAGAATTGGATACAAGAAACAATCCACCTTGCAATTGTTCTCTTAGTGGCAGGTTTCCCTTTGCCAACCTCGCCATAGGTAAGAAAGAGTTGGAGGATTCGAACCTATGACCTCTGTGCGCTCCTAAATAGTAGCTTAAGGCTCTCTTGACATCCAAGCTGTGCAGTCTCCTATCACCTGAGGAAGAATGCTCAGTGAAAATACTGGGAGAGAGATAGATTGATTCAGGTGGAAATCAGAAACCACCTTAGGCAAAACTTTCTATTAGTCCTAAGGACTACCTTATCTCTGTGGAAAGAGATAAAATCTTCTTCCACTGACAGGGCCTGTAGCTCACTTTACGTCTGGCAGAGGTGATAGCTACTAGGAAAACGGTTTTCAAGTTAAATACTTGAGCTCTGCAAAAGACAGAGGCTCAAAGGGGGTTGCATTAACTGAGCAATGCAAATATTCAGGTCCCAGCGGGAGCTGGTTCCCAAAAGGAGGTTAGTATAAAAGTAACCCTTTAAAAACTTGGAGAACACGGGTGAGAAGAAAGGGAGGCAGGCTTCCCTGCTGACACAAAAGCAGAGACAGCTGCCAGATGAACCTTCAGGTAGCTGGTCTAAGGCCTAGGAATTCAGATGGACCAAATAGTCCAGTAGAATGGGAAGATCAGCAGATTCTGGGATAATCTGCCTCTCAGAGCACCAGATGGAAAACCTCTTCCACTTAGAATTATAAGTGGCCTAGTGGAAGGCTTCCTTGAAGCCTTTAAAATATCCATGACACCTTGAGAAAGGTGTAAGTCAGCAAATTCTAGCTCCTCAAGAGCCAAGCCTTGAGGTGGAGGGATTTGAGGTCCGGATACCACACTCTCCCCTGTGCACAGGCCAGTAAGTCATGGACTCTGGGCAGGCTCAGGGCAGGGTGGACTGCCAAGGACAGGAGCAGAGGGTACCAGGGCTGTCTGGCCCAATCTGGGGCAATCAGAATCACTCTGCAAGGTTGAGATCTGATTTTTACTAGTACCCTGAAAAGGAGAGGAAAGGGGAAGGCATACAGGAACTTCCTTTCCAGTCCAACAGAAAGGCATCCAGAGGACTGAGCCCAGAACTGGAGGCCTGCAACAGAAAAGAGGAAGTTGGTGGTTGTCTGGGGCTGCGAAAGATCTATCTGAGGAGTGCCCCATCTGGCAAAGACAGACCCCAGCACTTGTGGATTCAGAGCCCATTCGTGATGGCCCTGAGAAATTCTGCTGAGGGTCCGCCAGGACATTGTCCTTCCTGGGAGATGAACCGCTATCAGGGAGGTGTTCAGGAGTAAGCCAGAGACCACAACTTCATTGCTTCGGTGCACAAGGCTGAAGACCGAGTGCCCTTGCTTGTTGATGTACACATTGTGGTGGTATTGTCTGTCCTGACTTGAACCACTTTGTTCTGGACAGAATCTGAAAACACCGAAGAGCTAAAAAGACAGCTCTGAGTTCCAAAAGATTGATGTGGAGCAGAGACTCCTGAGGAGACCATACCCCTGAGTGGCAAGGTCGCCCAGGTGAGCCCCACCCTAACAGGAGGCATCTGTGGTGAGGGTGAGGGAGTGAGAAATGGGAATGAAGGGAACCCCTGTCTTAATTGCTCTGAACCTGCCACCAGTGGAGGGCTAGGATCAGAGTTTGAGTAACTGGGACCAACTTGGTAAGGGGGTCCTTCCTTTGAGACCAATAGGCCCTCAAATGGAACTGAATGTCCCTCATCTGGAATCTTGCTCCCTGCACGACAGCTGTGGAAGCAGCCATGTGCCCGAGGAGTTGCAGAAAATGCCTTGCTGGTCGAGAGACCCGCAGGGTAAAGGAGGATGCCAGGGCGATGAGTCTGTCTACCCTTTCCGAGGGAAGAAAAGCCTTGGCTAACCTTGTGTTCAATTCTGCACCTATGAAAGTTAGGACCTGAACTGGTTCCAGAACTGACTTTGGTAAGTTTAGCAGGAATCCCAGGGAAGTGAGAAGCTGCTGGGTGACTTGCAAGTGGGATTTCACCTGACCTGGAGACTGACCCACAATGAGCCAGTCGTCCAGGTAGGGAAACACAGCAACCCCTGCCTTCTTAAGTGAGCCACGCTACAGCGAGAGATATTTTGTGAATACCCTTGGCGATAGAGGTAAGGCTCTAAGGGCATTGCCCTGAACTGGTAGTGGCCTGAGGGCAGTTCAACCTGAGGTACTTTTGGTGAGAAGGCCTGATCAGAACATGAAAATAGGCATCCTTGAGGTCCAGGAAGCTAGCCAGTCCCTGGCCTTGGGAAGACAATATCATTGCCAGAGTCAACATTTTGAACTTTGGTTTCAACAGATGCTTGTTCAAGTATCTTAAATCTAGAATGGGCCGCCATTCTCCTGTCTTTTTGGGGTAAGAAAGTATCTTGAATAAAGCCCCTTGCCCTGATGGCAAGGAGGAACCTTTCCACTGCTTTGCAGTCCAGCAGAGCAGAAACCTCTGCTTCAAAGCAAGGGCTTCTGAAGGATTTGCAGGTGGAAAATGCCTGGCTCTCATCTTGGAAAGTGTTTGAAGCTGAGAACCAGACCCTGGCCTATTACCTCCAGAACCCATCTGTCCGTGAGTTAGGGACAGCCAGTTCCGGCTGAAATAGGCCAACCTGCCCCCACCGTACAGGAGAATCGGCCCTGGACACCCCATCAGGGTGCCTGCTAGCAGCAGCCTTGGGCTGAGGGAGGGGCGGTCTGCTTGTGCCACGTCTACCTGCTCTGAAGAAACCCTCTGCGAGACAGCAGAGGAGGCTTGAAATGGTAAAAGGCCTGGAAAAGGCCTGCCCCTACCTCTGGGAGCATGCCTTTGTGGCATGGCATGCTTCTCCTTAGCCTGGGCACTTTTGTAGGTAGTTCTGTATTCATCCATCTTTTCATATAGTTTTCTGTTTGCTCCCAAAAAGAGAATTTCCACTACAGGAAAATCCATAGCCTTTGACTGGGTATCTTGGGACAGATTAGTGCATCTGAGCCATGCCAACCTACGGAAGCTACAGAAGTGGCCATGACCCTAGAAGAAACATCATTAACATCAACAGCAGTATGAAATTGAACTTTAGAGGCTTCAATGCCATCAGCAGCCACCTGTTCCAACTCATTAGCCAGCTGGCCATGGGCCTGCTTGGCTAACTACTGCAATACTGTGTCCCACCTAGATTTCTGATATTCTCTACATAAGCCATATAATTTGCCTGCCTGAGTCCCAAAGAAGCTGCCATATACTGTTTCTTCACCATGGCATCAATCTTCCTGGAATCCTTATCAGGAGGATGTGAGGCCAGAGGAATATTAGCCTTGTCACAGGCTGCAGCTTGTACCACACCTACATGACTACACTGCTCAGTAAGGAAGTCTGTATCCAAGCCTGACAAAGTATACCTTCTGTCCATTTTTATCTACAGGAGGGACAGAATGAGGATTTTAAAATCTTTGTTGTTTGCTTCCTAAATGACTTATGCAAAGGAATAGACAACCTCCTAGACTCTGGAATATCCATCATTTCCACATAATCAGGCTCTCTTGCTCATCCACAGCCTCCTCTAAAGGAAGCTGGAGGGTTTCTGCAACCTTTTTGTAAAAAATAAAGAAAGAAGGGGACTCAGACAGAATAGGAGGAGATTCTAAAGGTCTGTCTGGAGAGATGTCCGGTTCAATGGGCACGTCCAGACCCCCCCAGCCACACATATATTGATCAAATTCCTCCTCCCCCTCCTGTGGTTCATAAAAATCCTGAACCACTGGGACTGAACAAACCAACCTTTTACCAGCTGTTGGTGGTTCTACAGATACCTGAGACAGTGACTGGACAATCTGAATGGCTTTAGCTATCTCTGCAGCAGTTGGAGACACAATTTTGGACTCCAGACCTACTGATTTCCTTGTCTTTTTACTTGGGACTGGTTCCTCTGAACCAGCCTTCCTTTGCCCGAAGTCTGCCCTGGTCAGAGGGCACTCCTCTGGTCCAGTGGGTATTGGACCGGGCTGGCCATCGGGATCAGAGGACTTTTGGCCCTCTCATTCCCTGAGCCGGCCCAATCTCTTCTCCAGGGTGGCTGCAGGGAAATTTTTACACACCTGGCAGTCTGACAGGAGGTGGTCAGTCCCCAGACAATAAACACAAGTGGTGTGTGGGTCAGCCTTGGCAGCGTCCCCCACAGACATCACAGTGTTGAAACCCAGTGGGCCGTTTTCTTTTGGGTTTCTCAGACATAATGCCAGCCTAACCAAAACTTGCCCTTTTGATGGCAGTGCCAGGCAAGACACCTTATCGGTTCCTAACCGTGTCACGGTATTTGAAAAAACGTTATAATTCCGTTTTTTAGAACCGATAAGAACCAGGAACCACACTCTAAAACCCACTGTACACTTTTAAAATGCAGAAAAAAACCAACCGATCGGTTCAAAACCGAACCGATAATTAATTTTCCACACAGACTTAATTTTAGTACTTACGGTTACCAGATAGAGCTTTAAAACCGAAATGCGGTAAAAATAATAACTTTTGCCGGTTCAAATGAACCGAAAAATACTCGCTTGAACCATGAATGAACCGAGCTGAAGGAGCTGATCTCTGGAGCGACTGTTCAGTGAAGCGGAGTAAAGACTCTGACAGTTTCATTTGAAACTGCCAGATAGAGCTTTGGGCACAGCGCCCTCGCGCTGTAGAACTCCAGATCTTCTGGAGTTAACTCCTTCCTCTCTGGGGCAGTTCAGCTGCAGTGGCTGACTGCTATTGTTATAATATAGCAAGACTTCATGGTGTTTGAAATACATTCCATTCACAAAACCTCATCCGTTACCCACACTTAGTACCTATATAAGGAACTACCTTGCATTTCTTTATTGAGCCTCACAAATACAAAGACTTTCTTTTAAAGAGAACCATTCCTCACACTTCTTAAACAGGAAGCTCCCTTACCTTCATAATCCTTCTGTGTGACTAAAATACACTTTTTTAAAAGTTTTATCTAAGGTAGGGCCGGGGTCACGCTCCACACAAGTCTACGGAGTGGCTTTTCTGATGCACTTTTATGTTCTCTAACTTGAGCTTTGGAAAAGATCAAAGCCACGCTTAGCTAAGAAGGGGTCAAGGGTCTTGTTTGCTAAGTGCTGGCTTTCATTTCTTCAACGCTCAGGTTAAAGAACATACAAAATGTATCTGAAAAGCTGGTCCATAGACTTGCATGGATCTCACCTCTGAGCTCTCCCTATTCAGAAGTCACAAAATGTCTGAGCACAGAGGTGTGGCCAACAACTGGGAAGTGGAAGGGCCTGAGCAGCAAGCCCCTTGGGCAAATTATAATCCCTTCCTTGTAGCACAGTCTAGTCACAGAGGAACTTCAATCAAGGTAAGGGGGCTTAATTTCTGGTTTTGAGAGTTTTGAATTTCACCAGAAAGGGTTCTCTTTAACAGAAATGATGATGAGAGAAGTGTGAGAAGGCATAGCAAGAATGTCTCTTATTCTCAGAGACACGTCCATTAGTGTTAACTTCTTTTATTATCTGGCTGGAAGACCTCTAGTGAAAAGTATGCTTGTTTATTTTGGCGGTGGGTCTCTAGTTCATGGTGGATTTGTTGAACCTTTTCTGCTTTATCCAAGTAAGATGCTGTAGTTCAGTTCACCCTTACTACAGCATAGTATCATGAACCTCAAAGAAAGGCTCAACTTGTAATGGTTTGTTGCAGTCTCTGATCATCGCATACAGCCTTCATTTGGGGGAAAAGGGAGGGTCTTCTGGATAGGGACTCTACTGATTTTAGATGGAAAAAGAAAAAAAAAATGGAAATCAACTGTAATTTACACACATGAACAACTTTTTTGGTTTTCAAAATTGATGTTATTCCCAAACCATTATATCTTCTCGAAATAGTAACATCTCTGCCTGTCTAACTACTGAACTAATCTCCGATTTTTGAAGATGCTTGGACATGAGTGTTTATGTGGTGGCACTGTTTTCAGTGGCAATGTTTTAAAGCACTTAATCTCCTCTGTGTGTTGCTGTTTTGTAAGGCGTTTTTTCTTGGATAAGGGTACCCAAGAATTAAAAATATCGAAACTAATGTGTTCCAAAACATTTTAAAGACTGTTACTTTGTTGTGCTCATCATAAATGATGTGAAAAAATATTACTCGAAAAAAGACCAGAATTTATTTTTCTTATTATGCACCCGACTCTACTGATAAGACAGCACATTTTAACAAAACTGAATAGTATACTGAATACACTTGTTCATTTGCTGATCAATTACTCATTTGTTACCAGTCAACAGAATACACTATTTACTTATGATATTTTATAGTAGAGTGTTCTGTATAGAATTCCATCCCTTTTAAAATGCTGTTCTACCACCGTTCCAAAGGTCATGGAATGTGATTCTACCCTATTGTGGTAGAACAGGATTCTAGAACCTCAAGAAACTGCATGAGTCCGTTTCATTTTGAAAGCAAAAGAACTCAAGCACACACATTTCACACAGTACTATACATTATACATTATATAAAAAATACAGGATGAGCAACTCTATGCACAACCAGTGTGTCCTGCCACCTTGGGGTCCTGATTCCCATGGACCTCTCGAGGTCAGAGGGAATCTGAATCCCTCTGTGGCAGAACACACTGGTTGTGCATAGTTGCCCATCCAGTATTCTCTATATAATGGACAGCATGCCATCATGGGATTCTCGTTCTACAAATGTGCACTTGTGTTAGTCTGTAGTGACATTAGGAGCTGCTGTTGGAGGATGGATTGTGGATAAAATTGGAAGAGAACTGAGCCTGATGCTGTGCTCCATTCCTTTTGTCTTTGGGTTTACTGTCATCATCTCGGCCCAGAATATCTGGATGCTGTATGTTGGGCGAATATTGACTGGCCTGGCCAGCGGAGTGACTTCACTAGTTGTCCTTATAAGTAACTTTTTTGCTGCAAATCTCTAAGCAAATTTGTACTGGTGTTGTATTATGTTTTTATCATTTCTACTGTACATTTTATTTTTATTGCTATCTGAAGTTCAGATTGCAAACTCTCATTGCACTATTTAATCGCATATGTCAGTGTTATTTCTGTTTAATTAGATATCTTACTTCGGGAGGATGCTCTTGCAGTGGGTAACACATATATATGACTGACGCTACCTGGCGGCAGATCTCGGCACTACTTGTTCTCTAGCTATACCGACGTGGGACCGTCTACTCTGCGTCAGCCCCGCCCCCGATGTCACATAGTATGAAGGGCATAGGCAGTCCCCTCGTGCTCCAGTTCTTTCCTGCAGCGGCAACTCGCTAGTCAGCTCTTGGCTTGTCTACAGGTTCCTCAGCTCTAGAACAGTTCTTCATTTTTTTCTTCGAATATTTTGACGACTTTTATCATCCTTTTTGACCCGGCACTGTAACAAGTGCTCTTGCAGCCGGCAGATCCCTGCCAAGGATGGTCACTCAGCCTGCCTTTTTTGCCTGGGCCCAGACCACGACACCGGCACCTGTACCCACTGCCAGGCCTTCAATAGTAGGACCAGGATCCGAAGACAAAAATCGCTCCAGGCCCATCTAGTGCAGTAGCAACTGGCCCAGATGCAGCAGGACACGTCCTCTGGGAGGGAGTCTCGCTCTCCTACTCCTAAGAAAGGTAAGGAGAAGCACCACTGCTGAGACAGAGACCACTTGCCTTCTAGGCCCAGGTCTTCCAGCTCTGCTGGTTGTTCTGACTCCTCCGGAAATGAGGACCGGCTTACCTCACTCAAACCTCCTGCCTCGCTTCCCAAGGTGCCCGCCTTGCAACCCATTAGGATCCGGACTTCAGATACCAGCTTTATGGTGTCATCTAAGCCCTCTAACTCCGTATCATCCAAGAAACCATCCGGCTCGGGCTCCTCTGACCACAAGAGGCACTGCGACACTGGCCCCGTGACAGCCTCAAGTAAGCAGTCCTCCCGCTCAGCTTTGGTTGACCCCCAGGAGGCCAAGCAGTCAAGCCATACAAAAGTGAGGGTAGTGGACTTCAGGAGGGCTGACTTTGGCAAGATGGGAGATTGGCTTAGAAAAGCACTAGCAAATAGGCTAGAAGGGGTTGAGCAACAATGGGGAAACATTAAAACTGCCATCATCACAGAGGCAACAAGCCTTTGTGTGAAGCAAATAAATCAAAATGAAAGAAAACACCACTATGGTTCTCAAAAGAGGTGGCGGGGAAGGTTGGGGAGAAAAAGATAGCATTTAGGAAGTATAAGGAAACACAGAAGGAGCAGGACAGAGAGCTGTACCAGTTAAGGCAGAAGGAAGCGGGGAGGGGAGCCAGAATAGCAAAGGCCCAAACTGAGGAAAAGATAGATAACTCGGTTAAGAAGTGGGATAAAACCTTTTATAGGTACATCAGGGAGCGTAGAAAGACAAAGGGAGGGATAATGAGGCTGAATAGAATGGACGGTGGGTAGGCAGAGAGGGATAGTGAAAAAACAGGGTTACTGAATGAATATTTCTGCTCAGTATTCACAAGAGGAGGGGGAGTTGCCTAATCCAATTAACAGAAGCACTCTGGATGGGGGGGTCAATCCCAGTTCTTTCACAGAAGAAAGGGTTCTGAAAGAACTCCTAAAACTGAAGGTGGACAAAGCAATGGGGCCAGATGGAATTCTCTCCAGAATTCTAAAAGAATTCAGGGGAGAACTAGTGAAACCACTGACTACCTTTTTTAACAAATCATGGGAGGATGGTGTGGTACCCGAGGACTGCAGATGTGATTCCCCTTCACAAAAGTGGGACCAGGACAGAGGCAGGAAACTATAGACCTGTCAGTTTGATCTCTGTGGTAGGGAAAGTTATGGAATCACTTCAGAAGGAAAGAATTGTTGAGTACCTAGAGGCCAGTGGGGCACAGGACCCAAGGCAGCATGAGTTCACAGCAGGAAGTTCATGTCAGACGAATCTAATTGATTTCTTTGACTGGGTGACCAAAGCAGTAGACCAGGGATGGGCTGTTAACATGGCCTACCTAAACTTTGGCAAGGCATTTGACACAGTCCCACACAAAAGATCAATAGTCAAATTATCCAGCTTGGGAGTGGGTCCCAGGGTGGTAGCCTGGGTAAAATATTGACTGGACAACAGGACACAGACGGTAATTGTAAATGGAGTCCACTCTGAAGAAAGAGCGATTACTAGTGGGGTACCGCAGGGTTCAGTACTGGGTCCAGTCCTTTTTAATGTCTTTGTGTGACACTGCAGAGGGACTGGAAGGAAAAGTATGCCAGTTTGCAGATGACACAGAGATCTGCAACAGGTTTGATACACAAGGAGGTGCAGAAAGGATGAGAAGGGACTTGGCAAGGTTGGAGAAATGGTTAGAAGTATGGCAGCTTGGATTCAGTGCAAAGAAGTGTAAAATAATGCACCTGGGAAACAAAAACCCATTCTCAGCCAGGTCATTCGTCTCTAGGTGGATAATGACATCCAGCTCCCTTCCCCTTGCTGCTGCTCCCACGATCCTGAGGATTCGTTTCCTGTCCCTCCAAGCCTTGGTGCCAGGCAGGCACCTTACCTCCCTATCCCCACCCTTCCCCATTCCTACCCCCTAACAATCTAGTTCCCCACCAGGAGTTGTTTCCTTCCCCTGTGGGGTTCTGGGCCACCCTCCTGTGGGTCTCCATTGTGGAGGTTCCCAGCATCCTCCTTGGTCTCCACTGCAGGTGCCTCCATAGAGGAATCATGTTTTCCAGAGTGTCAAATGAATTGTGGAGAGGCACAACTGGAGGGATGCGCCTCTGTTCCACCACCCTCACCCTCCCTGAGCCCACCATGGTGTAGCCAGGCCTCTTTCTTGGCAACCTCTGAGGCAGTGGCGGTGGCCTGGGTGGGGAAGCAGGTTTCCCAAATCCTTGCCAGGTCAGCATGGAGACACACACCTCCTCCCTCAAACCAGAGAGGTGCCTGCAACTAGGGCAGCAACACAGTTTCCACAATTTCTCCCGGAAGACTGCTGCTGCACAGCCAGTGCATTGCACTCCCCACATGTCTGTGTCTCTTCCAGTTACAGATGCTTTTTTGTTTGTTCTCGTTTTAGTGTGTGCAAGCTTGTGTCTCTACCCCCTATTCAGTGTGCTATGTTTTTAAGGATATGAACTGGGGTATGTTAGCAGTTTTGAGGAAGTGATGTCAGAGCCCCTGCTATAAAGGAAGTTAGGCACTTGGGGCAGGTGGGAGTAAACCTAAGCTGTCCAGAAACAATCACCTACAACTCTTACCCTCCACCCTGGGGAGGGAGGGAGTTTGTTTCTTTTCATTCCTTCCTTTTTCACAAAGGCTAAGTAACAGGTCTAGTCACAACTGACTGCAGATATCTCCCAGCTACAGTTCCTCCCAGGCAAATTAAAGTTAAAACTAAGAAAAGTCCACCCCAAAACAGAATACATACTAGTTACTTACACAGGTGCAACAAGTAATAATTCAGTTCAGTGTAGTCTAGAATATAACCTCCTTGATTCAAGGAAGCTGTGGCTGCTTTCTCACTCTCCCTGTCTTCAGTGTGAGAAGGAGACTAACACCTCTGAGACAAAAAAAAACTAAAACCTTTTCAGCAAAAAAGAAATAAATAAAATAGGGTCAAACAGTAATTTTGCTTAGCCTAATGATAAAAAGTCACAAAAATGTAAGCACCACCTGTAATAATTTTACAGAAGATATACCCTGTAAGAAATACTTTGCTACAGAGAAAAAATAAAGTAGTAACAGAAGATGTACTGTACCTTGCAAAAGACAATTTGAATCAGAAGATTACAGCATAGGAAGGGCTGGGAGGATACTGGGATGCATAGGGAGAGGTATCACCAGCAGAGAACAAGAAGTTGTTATCCCTCGGTAAAAACAGTTGGTGAGATCCCATCTGGAGTACTGCATCCAGTTCTGGAGATCCTATCTCTGCAAGGACATAGACAGGATAGAGGCAGGAGGGCAACAAAAATGGTGCCGGGTCTGCAAGAGAAGCCATACGAGGAGAGACTAAAGGAGCTTAATATGTAGACTCTTGAAGAAAGGAGGACGGGGGGACATGATAGAAACTTTTAAATACCTTAGTGGAATCAACAAAGTCCAAGAGGGTAGCATCTTTCAGAAAGAGATATGTGCAAGAACAAGGGGACACAATTTGAAGATCGGGTGGCTGTTCAGGGGCAATGTGAGGAAGTATTTTTTCACAGAGAGGGTGGTGGACGCATGGAACAGCCTTCCTGAGGAGGCTGTGGGATCTAAAATTGTGGGGTAATTCAAGAATGCATGGGACAGACATAAGGCCATTTTTGTGGTGGAGTAGGAAGAAACACCTCTCAATGCTGTATTGTCACTATCTACTATTGTGTGTACTTGTTTTGTATTGGGCTCTAGCCCCCAGGACGCATCTGGAATAGAGCATATGTTGCTCAGCATGCCTTCCTGGTAAAACTCGTAAATAAATAAATAGGCTGTTGGTTAACTAGGATCTGCAGCTTATCCTGTAAGTAGGGAAATGGGCAGACTAGGTGGGCCAAGCAGTCCTCATCTGCCGTCAAAGTCTGTTTCTATGTTTCCAACAAATAGTGCTTCCTGAGACTCCTCCTGAAACTCGTATCCCTCAGTTTCCATCCATGAATCCTCATGTTTGAGTTGGGAGCCCACCTGAATAATTTAGTGTAGGGTACTGAATTTAAACCTCACAAAGGTTTCTATCATATACCCCTTTCTCTCCTAAATTCAAGTGAGTACCGTGTTTTACCGATCTCACTTAGAGGGGGAGTTGTTGCAGCAGGTAATACCATTAGGACTAAGGCCACCAGGCTTTAGGACCTCACAGAAAAATGTTCTGGCTAGCAGTCTGTGGCAGGGTACCTCTTCCGATGTCTGCTCCGCCCTGGCATCGGATGTGGTATAAAGGGGGCGGTTCCCTGGCACCATCTCAATTCTTTTCCCGCCGTTGACCCACTGACATGGGATCTATGGATGCCATAGTTAGCAGTCAAACACCTTTTTTCGCACCTCACACAGTCAACAGTAGTGTTTTTTTTTTTCAGTGAATTTCTGCAAAAAGTGCATGACTTCATCGATTTCACAGTGACAAAAGTTGGAAGTGCACGTGTGGGAAGCAGATTCTGGCAAGGCGGCCACTCTGCCTGCCTGATCTGCCTAGGCCCAGACCACACCGCCTGACGACTGCCCGCACTGCCAAAATTTAACAGCAAAACCCGCGATTCGACGGCGTAACTCACTTAAAGCCTGCCTGCTAGAGAAACAAGTGGCCACCATGCAGAAGACCCAGTCGGGCATAGTTCATCCTCATCACCCAGGAGTCATCCCCCACCAAGGATCAGGAGGAAACACCATCACTGGGAGAAAGAGGCCTGGTTGGAGTCCCACCCAAAGTCCCCCCACAGGACTTCTGCTTCCTCCACCTCCGACAGGAGGTCTGAGTCAGTTCCCCCAGCTACCACAGCTGTTTTGGGGGTTGCTCATGAGAACTCCTCCTCCTCATCACACTCGAAAGGTAAGGAGTCTTCTAGTTGAGGGCGTTCATCTGCTCAAGTCCCCTTGGCCCAGTGACCCCACTAAACATGCTGGTTCATCCAATAAGCACAAGAAAATGGACGATTCCACCAGAGGTCAGGAGGCCGTTGGGTACTGGACGCCTACCCCACCTGAATATAGGGAGATGTCAACCTCCGAGGGTAGGCATACTGCCGGACCCTCCGATTCTGTGTTGGACAAGGATCAGGAGCCCCCGGCCAAAGAACGGGCATCGGCCCCGGAGGATCAGATGTCAGTCCTGGCGACCAAGGTACCGAAGGATAAAACTTCTGTAACAGAGGATGCCCAGCCGCCGCCTCCTCCTAAGGAGCCTGACTTCCTATCACAAGGGGGCTCACCTCCACAGGAAAATAATCAGCCAGACCTGATACCAGAGGCACCAGTAGAAGAAATACCTCAGGACCAGATGCCAGCACCTGAAGGCCAACAGGGTCTGACGCCTGGCCCCTCCAACCCAGCACCTCCACCCCCCGATCGTTCCCTTGGCTGAGGTGGGGGCGCTGTTCAATGCATGGTGGAATACTATCAAAGTGGATTTACTGCTGAAACCTAGGGATCCATACCCGATTTGACCATTACCCAGGGATCCACCCCCCTAGGCCACCTCCTCTGCCAATGGAGCATCGGCCACCAGAGGAGAAAAATAAGTGGACTCCTGGTTTGAGTGGTCAGAAAAGGCACCCATCTTCTGTCCTGTCCTCCAGCAGATTACCTCCTTCGTCCTCAGGAGAAGATGCTGGAGACTCTTACTTTGATTAGTCCTCAGAGGATGAGTTGCCTATCCCTGCTCTGGACGCAAGAAACTCTCCAAGGTCACCTCTGGATGACTTGTCCTGTTTGGACATTATGTGGCATATTCAAGCTGTGTACCAGTGGGACATGGACAAGCTGGATCCTGAGAGATGCCATTTGGCTAATTTCCTGGGGGCTACTGACCCTAAGCCCTTGGTCATTCCCCCTCCATTAGTAGAGCCCTTCCAGGAAGTCACCAGATTGAGGTGGAAGCACCCGGCCACTACAGCTGCAGTACCAAGAAAGGCGGGCAGGCTCTACAAAACACACAGAGTAGCCTTTCTTAGGAGAACACCCAAAAATCTATTCTATGGTGCTGACAGACGCACATGGTAGGGCACAGCAACCAAGGCTTATGAGTGCCCAGCCTCCGCACCCAGAATCCAAAAAGCTGGATCAGATGGGACATACTGTATATTCCTCAGCCACATATATGATCAGGTCATTAAACTTTCTTGCTCACATGGTGACCTATCAGAAGTCACTCTGGGCAAAGGTAATGAATTTGGCTAAGGCCCAGAAAGACTCAGAGGGGAAGGCAGAACTCCTGGTGGTCATCTAATCAGGGATGGATGTCAATAAGCGTGTACTAAGGAGCTGTTACGATTTGGCACGCACGGCAGCCAGGGCAGCTGCGACGGGTTCTGCATGAGGAGGCATGCTTCGCTAAGGGTTTCAGGTTTCTGCCAAGAGTTACAGGATGCCATTCTGAAAGCTCTTTTCAGAGACCAGTCCTTTTTGGTCAGGAAACAGAGAAGCCTATAACTGGTCTGCAGTATCTGAGGTCCACCGAATGTATAGATCAGAACCGCAGGCCATCCAATGCTGTTCTTTTCGAGAAAGTCAAGGACAGCAGGGAAGACGTCAGCCACAGCACAAGGGAGACTTCAGAAGAAGAGACCCCCCCTGTACCTTCAGGCACCCAAGGGCCACAAAAATCTCAGTGCTCAGACCTTCCTTGCCCATCCCCTCCATCATGGCATGACTCACTACTCCCCCCCCCACCAGAATCAGTGCAGGGGGAGGCGGTAGAGGGAGATTCTCCCTTTACCTGTCTGGATAGTCCAATATCATGTCGGACCAATGAGTCCTCCAGATAGTGAAGAGAGGATATTCCTTTGAGTTTATTGAGATCCCACTGGATAATCCACCAGTCCTCTCCCACTGCTCACCCTCCCATGCACTTCTCCTGTGGGCAGAGATACAGGCCTTGTTAGACAAGAAAGCAGTCCAGGAGGTCCCTTTGCCCAAGAGGCAAGGATTTTACCCATTTCTTCCTTGTCCCAAAGATGATGGAGACCTCCGTCTCATTCTGGATCTGAGCCAACTGAACACTTTCATCGAATACAAGCAGTTCAGAATGGTAACTTTAGCCAGCCTGTTGCCCATGCTCCATTAAGGAGACTGGCTTTGCTCCCTGGACATGCAGGATGTGTACGCATATCAAAACCTACTGTCCCACAGGAAGTACCTTTGCTTTACCTTCCAAGGTGGGCACTACCAGTTCAGGACGCTGCCATTCAGTCTGTCATCAGCACCAAAAATCTTTACCAAGTGCCTGGCAGTAGTGGCGGCGGCCCTCAGGAGAGGGGGTTACTTTGTCTACCCCTACCTGGACAATTGGCTTCTTACAGCTCCAGCAGAAGACCAGTTGAACAGGACTTTGGAGGAGACATTCAGTCTATTCAGTAGTCTTGAGTATTACCCTAAACCTGCCCAAGTCACACCCATGGCCCACTCAAAGGCTACAATACATAGGAGCAGTCCTGGACACTGTCCAAGGAAAAACCTTTCTGTCCACAGATCAGGCATCCAGGCTAAGAGAAGTCGCTCACAGGGTGAAGGACTCGGACGTGGTCCCAGCGAGGGTGGTTCTGCACTTTCTGGGTCATGTGGCTGCAGCCATAGCCATGGTTCCCCTCGCATGTTTGAACATGAGGATCCCGCAGTGGCACCTCAGGGTTCAGTGGGACCAGGGCATGGGCAGTCTAGTGGAGCCCATTCGGATCTCCAGCATGGTCAGTCAGTCCCTAACCTGGTGGGTCACCCCAGCCCATTTGGGTATAGAAGTTCCTTTCCAGTGACCCAGGCCATGATAGATCCTTACAACAGATGCATCGGGACTGGGATAGGGAGCATATCTTGCTGCTCATCAGATGATGGGTTCTTGGAATGCAACGGAATAGTCTTTCCACATAAATATTCTGGAAATGAGAACTGTATGTATATCCTTCAAGCCTTCCAGAGGTACTCCTTCCAGGGCGCTCCTGGTCCAGTCTGATAATACCCCAGTAGTCTTCCATCTCAACAAGCAAGGCAGTGCACACTTTCATCCCCTATGCAGAGAGGCCGTGTGGGTATGGACTTGGGCAGTGGATCACAGTCTGGAACTCACAGCAGTACACGTTCCAGGGATTCACAATGTCCTCACAGATAGCCTAAGTCATTCCCGGTCTCAGAGCCATGAGTGGGAACTACAGCAAGAAGTCGTAGATGACCTCTTCGAAAGGTGGGATCGGCCAGAACTGTATCTCTTTGTGTCCTCACACAACGCCAGATTGCCCAATTTCTGCTCGATAGATCCTGGGCCTGGTGTTTTTCTGTGAGACACATTATCCCTCTTGAACATGGAGATTTCTTTATGCCTTCCCTCCCTTCCCCTCATTCATAGGGTCCTGCTCAAGTTGCAGGCAGAAGGAGACCAGATGATACTGATAGCACCCTTCTGGCCACGACAGATTTGGTTCCTGCTGTTGCAACAGCTGGCATCAGAACTGCCAGTTCTGTTGTCCCTCTCCACTCACTTGCTCTCCCAAGATCAAGGGATGCAGGTCCATCTGGTCCCTGCATCTGCATCTGGACTTGGCTAGGGATAGATTTGATGTATCCCTTAGAGTGGCAGAGTTACTCGTGGCAGCAAGAAAACCCTCTACTAGGGCAACATATGCCATGAAATGGAAGCTGTTTCTGCTTGTGGGCGTTCCCCCATTTCTTGGATCCCCTCAATTGTCCAGTGGAATCTTTGCTGGAATATCTTCTCTACCTATCGGAGTTGGGTCTCAGCTACTCATCCATTAAGGTGCTCCTCTGCACTCTGTCAGCTTACCATGCACCAATGAATGGGAAGACTCTGGCACAGTTGGACATCTGCAAGACCTTCCTAAGAGGTATCTTGCATATCAACCCCAAGAGAGACCCAGTGCCACCTTGGGACCTCCTGCTTGTCTTGGAAAAGCTCACCTGCCCCCCCCCCCAGAACCAGTCGCAGAGTTGAGAGCTACGCCTTTCTCTTGAAGGCTAATATTTTAGTTGCTATTACCTGAGCCTGAAGGATTTCTGAGCTGCAGACTCTAATGTAAAGAGTCAATTATTTTTCACAGGGACAGGGTATCCCTGCCTACAAACCCTAAGTTTCTACCAAAGGTAGTGTGTGAGTTCACATTAAACCAGGACATCCAACAGGTTATTACCCAGAGTACTCGAACAGAGGGGAGGCATTGTTGCACACTCTGGATGTACATAGAATCTTGCATTACAGTACTATTTAGCAAGGACCATTTCCACCAGAAAGACAGACCAGGTGTTTGTCTCTTTCACCCACAGAAATGGTGGGGCATCCGTGACTAAACGAACACTAAGTGGCTCGTACTTTGCATTATATTCTATTACCAGCAGCACACCAAGCCCTTACTGGGACGGTTTAAGGGTCATTCCACCAGAGGGATAGCAACATTCTTCACTCCCTTCAGAACATTTAATCAGCAGACCTCTGTGTGGCCGCTACTTGAAGTTCAGTGCACACCTTTGTCAGGCACTACAGTTTAGACATTGCTTCCAGGAGGAGAGCAGGTTTCGGCCTAGTGGTCCTTCAAAGACTCTCCTCCTAATTTCCTGTAGCTTACCAAATTTGTCCTCCACCTTTCCATCCTGGGTCTCTTTTGGACTCAAGTCTATTACCTGCTGCAAGATCTCCCCCTCAAAGTGAGATAGTACAGCTACATAACAACTTACCGTAACAGTAGATCTTCGAGGAGCTCTTACAGCAGGTGGCTTTCCCACCCACTTACCCCGGGACAATTTTCATTATTTTCCCTTTGGGGATAGGAGATCTTCCTCGGTTCTCCATCTGTTTTTCAGCTGGGTCTCCAGCAGGAGAACTGAGGTAGTGCAGGGGGACCTTCCCTTTTATGCCATGTCTGACATCGGGGTGGACCCAACATCGGGGGCAATGCCCCAACACAGACTGCTAGCTAGAAGATTTTTCCATGGGGTCCTAGTGCCATGGCCTTAGTCCTAATGGTTTTACCTGCTGCAAGAGCTCCTCTCGAAGATCCATCTAGAAGCCACCCCTGAATAAAAGCTGCAGCAGAAATAAAGTTTATTAATAGAAGTCACTTCCGATTTGTAGCCACTGCTTCTAAATGGGGTTGGCTTTGAAACGGTGAAATAGGTAGCCTAGTCAGTACAGATCTCTGTTGCCTGCCATACACTCAGATAAACCTGGACTAGAGAGGAAAAAAGCAAAGAGCACAAGTACTGGCACATAACAAGAAGCACTTTAAAGTAGCCGACATGCTCCTTCTGTGGGGTTCTCCATTCGGCATGGACCATGTGGTTGCTTTCCATCTGAACTCAGAGTTCTCTTATGACCTCCTTGAAAGTGTTCCTGTCTCAAGTTCTGATCTGTGGCATTATTTTGGCAGAGCTATGGTAAGGGGCAGCATTTCTTGGCTTTTTAAGAGCAGTGTGGCAGAGAAAATGCTGTATGTGGGCGGAAGGGACAGAGTAGTAGAGCAAACCGAGGAAGTGAGCATCTGGGATTGGGATCGGCATTTCTCTTATGTCTACAGAATCTGTCTAGTGTAAGCATTAGAGCTACACTGTAAGCATTATTTCAGCACATCTGTGTAAGGAGTAGATTTTTTGGAATTTATTGAAATGCTGTGTGCAGGCAGGAGGAATCAAGAAAGAGTCACTGTCTGCAGGTGGGAGGGCGCAAGAGTGAGAGAAAGAGGCACTGTGAGCGAGCAGAAGGAGACAAAGGCTTTGTGTGGCAAAGGCTGCAAATTTCTATCTTTATGCTTTAAATGTGCTTGTTATGGGGTTTGTTTGCCCCTCACCAATAGCTTGGACACCAAAAACACAGCTTGTTAATTAAAGCCACCCCTGAATACAAACTGTGGCTGAAAACTGAAAAATGTAATAGAAGCCATGGCTTCTAAACTTCTATGGAGGCAGTATAGTGCAGTGGTTTAAGGCTCTGAGCTGCAAATCTGGTGACATCCAGCAGACCAGACCTGGGTTTGAATCCCACAGCTTCCACTTGCATACTGTGTGACCCTGAACAAGTCACTTAACTTCCATGTGCTCCCAGGTTGCACCTGTAAAAAAGCTTTCAGCTTAGTGTCTCTCACCTGGTTAAATAACTAAAAGAAAAAAAAAAATGGTGAAATACGGTATATGCTTAATGCCACCAGCCACCCCTTGTATGGCAGTCCCTGTATCATTCTGGTTGCCCTTCTCTGAATGGTTTCTATCTTGTCCCTATCCTTCTGAAAGTATGGTCTCCAAAACTGTACGCAGTATTCACCATAGATCTGTATAGTGGAAGTATCACCTCCCTGTGCCTACTGTCTGATCCCCTCACTATGCATCCCAGCATTTTTTGGGCCCAACTATATGCTACGTTGCATTGACTGGATTGTTTGAGGGTGTTGCAAATCATAACTCCTAGATCCCTGTCCTCCTTTTGAGTTATTGAGTTTGACCCCATTTAGCCAATAGGTTGTTCTAGGGTTATTCCTGCCAATATACATTACTTTACATTTCTTGGCGTTAAATTTTAGCTACCAGATACTAGAACATTGTTCTAACCTTTTCAAATCATTTTGTACGATTCTCACTGCTTCTTTGCTGTCCACCCTTCCCCCTAATTGTGTCCATGAACACTGCAGTCTTGCCCTGGATACTTACTCCTACTGCATGTCACTGATGAACACATTAAACAGAATTGGGCCTAAGACCAAGCCCTGTTGGACCCCACTTGTCGCTTCTCCGTCCTCTGACATCTCCCCATTGACCACCACCCTTTGTGTCCTTCCATCCAGCCAGTTTCCACCCACTTAACGATGCAGCTTGCTATGCCCAAATCCTCTTAACTTCTTCAGCAGGTGTTTGTGTGGTACTGAATCAATGACTTTGCTGAAGTCAAAATAGAGGAGGTCCACTGGCTGGCCACTATCACTTCCCTAGATACTCAATCAAAGAAAATAATCAAGTTTGTCTGTCACGACCTGCCTGTAATGAAACCGTGTTGTGTGTTGTCCTGTAGGCCATGTTTATCCAAGTAGTCGACTAAGTATTGTTTAATCAGGGCCTCCATTTGCCTTCCTAGCACTGATGTGAAGCTGACCAGCCTGTAGTTACCGGCCTCTTCCCTGCTACCATCCTTGCAGAGGCACCACGTTGGCTCTTTTCCTGTCATTAGGTACAACTCCCATCTGGAGAGAGTGGTTAAACAGGTGTGCTAAAGGGTCTGCTAACTCACTCGCTAACTCTTTAATTATCCTCTGATGTATTCCATCTGCACCAGGAGATATGTAGATCTTTAAACATTCAGGCACCCTTCTGACCCTGACTGCGGTAATACTTCCTTTTTCCATTTTTGGCACTTGCCTGCTGTGTGCTGTAATGCTGCAGTCAGGCATTGGGCCACTGTGTTCTTTGGTGAATACTAAACAGAAGTATTTGTTTAGAATGGTGGCCTTCTTTCTGCCTGTCCTCTTCCAGGATCTTGTCCCCATCCCTGATTTTAACTACTCCAACACCCTTCTTTGTCTTTTCTTACAAATGTCTGAAAAAATGTTTTTCCCCCCCTCCTGACACCTTAACTGTCTGAAGTTCTTCAGCTGCCTTTGCTTGTCTCACTGCAGACTTATCCTCATTCTTTAGTATGTATTCCTCCCATTTGTTACCCGGCTTACTTTTGAAGTTGTGGAATGCTTCCTTCTTGACCCTAATGTCCATCCTAACTTGACTCTTGAACAAAATGGGGCGTTTGTGTCTGTTTCTTGTGGTCACTGTCCTTGTACATGCCTTTGTGGCCTCTGTGATGGTGTGTTTAATCATTCCCTAGATGTCTTCTACTACAAAATGTTGAAGAATCTTAGTTAGTTTTTCTCTTATTAGTTCCTCATTTTATCGAAAATTTGCCCTCTGAAATTTAGGACTTCTGCCCTTGACTGGGATTTGCTGTCCTTCAGGTCTATTTTAAACCAAACCGAGTTGTGGTCGCCGCCAGTGGCTCCTCAACTTTGACTGCCCTAATTTTTTTCGAGTTAGTGAGGCCCATCCAAGAGGTTGTTCTGCCTAGTAGGATCGTGACTAACTGTGTGACAGAGTAATCCTGTAAGGCTTCTACCACTGATTGACTCTTGATGATTTAGCCACCGGATGCCCAGTCCACAGCTGGCATGTTAAGATCCCCACCACCACTAGTTCTCCTTTTAGTAACATTTTTTGATTCCTCCAAAAGCTCCTTATCCTTGTCCTCCACTTGGTTTGCAGGTCTATATACCACCCTGACCTGGATTTTCTTTCCTGAGGATAAACTAAGCTGAACCCACAGGGATTTCACTCCTTCTTTGTGGCTCATTTTGCAGGATGTGGTCTCATCCCTTATTAACATACAGTGCAACCCCTCCTTGACACCCTCCTGTCTTTCATAAAGAGCATGTACCCAGGGCTGCAAGATACCAGTCGCCAGATGTACAGGTCTCTGTGACTGCCACAAGATCCATACAGGACTCCGCCATCCATGCCTGAAGGTCACTCATCTTGTTACCTAGGCTTGGCACTAATGCACACCTCGTCCACGAGGCTGTGGCTGAAAAGCACACTAAATTGTAGTAATGGGCAGAATAGGTTGGCCAAAGGCCCTTATCTGCCAACAACACCTATGTATCTATAAATTGTTGCTAATTCCACCTGGTAAATTCTTGTGTTTTCCATTATTCTGAACCCTTTTTTGGTTATTCAGCACCTTTTTCTGCTTATTCTGGTTGTACCTGTGGTGTGATTTGGTATGTCTTGATTGTGGGGGAGCGGCAACTAAGTTTCCCATCTTCTAAACTATGGCTGATAGGTTTCCTAGCACCATACCCCCTCTGCCTAGTTTAAACGTTATTAATTCGTTGAGTATTTGCTTATCCTGAGTATTAATCTTTGGGATGTTTAATTTACTGGTAATGTCCCCATTTGTGTTTTGGATTTCTGATGCATATAATTTTTCATTATATTTTTAAATTCATTATTTATAGATCCAAAGCCAGTTAGTATATTTCCTTGATTATTATTTATCTTCTTTATTGTTTCTGTTTTTTATTTCTGAAGTAGGTAAGCCAAGATCTTTCTCGATATATCTGACTGCGCATAATACTTAGCCCTTGTTTGTAATATTGTTTTTCATTTCTTTTTCCTCCACCACCAGAGCGGTGGCCTCTCTGGCAGAGTCCCAGTTGTCTCCACCTAGCCTGACCCCCCCACTCTGGGTCCCTCCCAGAGTTCCACAGATGTCTTACCTCTGCCTGGCAAGAGACCCCTGGCTTACCCCTCAGGGTGGGCTGCCACCCTACAGGTGCCCTAGACATCCAGTATCATCCTGGCATTGGAGTCACGTGGAGGATCAGGACCCAGGTGGGCGTGGTTCAGCAGTGAGCTTGGGGCAAGGGAGCGCCATCACCTACCACCAATCCAGGTCATTTCCTTTGTTCTGGTGGTTTCACCCCCCCAGGTGTGCATGATCATGCAATGATGCCTGATGGAGGAGAAGCGCTTGCTTCTGAGCACATTCCTACTGACATCTGCCATGCCTCATCTTCCCTCTTACGTGCAGGTTGCGGCACCGTACCCACCCCCCTTTGCCGCTGGGAGGCACTCAAGTGCTGAGTCTTGCATCCCTCCCTCCCCAGGAGAAGGTGAGCTGTCGGTGGACACTCAAGTCTTCTCCTCCTCAGCCAATCCCCAATAGCCCATGCTTGTTCCCGAACACAGGTTGCAGGCATGTCATGAGGTGTGGCATCCAACGCCTCAACCCTCAGTGCCACCGGGCCAGCTTTCTTGTTTGTAATATTAATCTTTTTGGTTTTTCATTTGAGTGTTATACCTTCGCTTTGAATCTTTCCATTGTTTTAGAACCAGTTCCTTCCTAGTATGTATGTATGTAATGCACTTCCACTCCAATTCCTTCTTTAGTCCTATCATTCGTCCCTTACTTATCTTATTTCTTATGCATATGTATGTTATTATTTGCCCTATCACAAACTCCTTTAGTGTCTCCCACTATATATTTAGGGAGCATTTTCCTCCTTTATTATATTGCAAGAATATTTTTATTTATTAACATCAGACAAGTTATTGTCTTTAAACAGTAACTTTTTTTGTTATGGCGGATATGCATTCTTTATTTCTGTAATAATACTAGATTGTCGGTTAGCAACCCCAGCACCCAAAAATCCATTGTAAAATTGGTTTGAAGTACGTGGATACAGTTCACTATCCATACTATGGCAGTTCCATTGGAACAGGCCAATTTCTTGGACGTCTTCAAGCTAAGCTTCTCCCACCATGTGGGCGGCATATCCTGCAGCTGTGCCCTGCAACATCAGATCTTTCTTTCCACTGGAAGGGAGAGTCTTCTCCTTCGCAGCTCTGCAGCATTTGAGGATTCTCCATAGTCTTTTGGTAATTATTTGTCTATTCATTTGTACTGCATCTTTTGCTCATTCCAGCTCTGCCTTCCATGACATAAATCTTGGCATGGAAGAGAGGAAGCCACCACACAGTTTTAAATTCTGTGTGCAGTGTCGACAGAAAATGTTGAACAATGAACCCTTCATGTCCTGCCTATACTGTTTGGGAGTGCAGTATGACATTGTCCAGCAGTGCTTCCAGTGTTGCTGGAAGGTCAACAGGCCAGATGCGTCCTCAGTCAACCTTCTGAATGGGACCATAAGGATCGGCCTAAGAGCTGCAAGAAGGCCTCAGCAGCTGCTGGGTCCACTTCATTTTTTGTGGCTGTTGAGGTGGCAGCTGCAGTGAGTTATTCATCTGTCTTGGCACTGCTCCTGGCTGGGAACAGTGTCTGGTCCTTCATGGAGGATTTCTGAGAAATGTGTCAGGTCCTCCAGACCTTTGGTGAGAGCCCTTTTCACTAGAGCTAGAACCATAGGTGCTGCTGGCACAGGTTGTGAGACTGGGCGAGACTGCATTCGTTCTGTTCCTTCAACTCCCTGACTGCTCGACATTGGTCGATTGTTCGACCATGGTCAAGCAGCTAAGGGCATGGTCGAAAGCTCCTTGGTACTGCCATTGGGCTAGTCAACCAGCTGTCGGAGGAACTCGAGGAGTCTATTTTCCCGGACATTGGTGCACCTGATCCTCACTCAGAAGAACATGGCTTGGTTGATATCCCCTACTGGGTCACTCCGGGGCCAGCATCAGCTAGTGGTCATTATTCTGACGCCAATGCTACTGAACATAACTTGGCACATGATCTACCATGACCCTCCAATGGTTTCTTCTCAATGTTGGCCCATGGGTTGATGGTCGAGGTCAAGATTGAGATTCCACTCAGGCTAGATTCCACTCAACTGGGATGTGCGGCTTTTGATGCTCCTCGACCTCCTTATCCTTGGGTGAGGAGAGGTACCACCACAAGATGTGGCGGTGTTACAAGGATTTCCTCTGACACCAGTGGACCATTGTGGGGTAGACTCTACCTGCTGGACCCTTGGTCACCTGGCAGTGGCCAGTTATGCCCATGTCAGTTCATCCATGACAGATTTCTCCAGTATCTGCTTCTCAGTTCCTGAGGGTGGAACCGCCATGCTGCAGCCCTTGGTGTGAGCTCCTGATAAAAACTCCCAGTCTAAGACTGGATTGCTAGGCAAGCTGTTGGTGGAGATCACCCTGTACAGAAACACTTGGGTGGTTCATGATGGCAAATGGTAGAGTGCTGTTTTTGAGTAGTCCTCGGATGACTCTGAAGGGTCATCCATACTATTGTTGAAGACCCTCATTTTCAACCATGGATCAGTCGTTGATTCGACTACCAACCATGAACCGGTGTCATTTGGGGCTTTACTCAGCCCCATATCAGAATCCATGAGTGTGCCATTGGAACCAGCGCAGAAGAGGGCTTAATACTCTCTCACTGCATCCTGGACAGATACTAAACTCCAGGGGTTACCTTTGTCTTTCCCATGGCTGAGACCATCTTGGGACTGGCCCTGGAGTTTTGGCAGCATCTAGCATCTTGCCTGACACCCTCCACTCACATGGTTTGCAAGCATGCAGTCCCCACAGGGTCCTTTTGGGTTCTCTGACCACCCGTCAGCTGAAGAGCTGGTCTCAGACTTGGCCTTTTGGACAGCTGGTGGCCAAGGGAATGTGGACAAGGCCCCTCCCCCCAGAAGGAGTCTAAAAAGTCTCTTCTCTTAGTTTTTGCTAGGTAAGCTATGTTGTGATGATGGCCAGCTTTAGTCACTCCTGTTGGGAGTGCTAGATACTGCCCTTCTTCACCTTCCTGCTGACTGGCAGCGTGAGATGAAGTTAATCAGAGACCAGGGTCAACCCCTGGTTAAACAGTAGCTCCAGAAAACTTTGGACATGGGTGACTCTTGTGCCCATACCATGGTATCAGCTGTCTTGATGCATAGCAGAGCCTAGCTGTGACTTTCCATTTTCTAGGCAGATACCCAGCACAAACTGGGCCAGTGTTCCTTTTCTGGGCACTGACATCTTAGGCCCTGGGGTGAAGGGACATTGCCACCCTAGATTCTGTGGCATCATCCTAGAAGGAGCCAAAGGCTCAGAAGCCTAAGAAAAAGACCATTGAGCATAGGTCCTTTCAGCCACAACAGCAACCTCAGCAGGGGCAATATCAGGCCTAGCACTTGAAGCCCAAGTTCAGCAGCTAGGGGCCAAAGAGAGGCAGGGGAAGTGGTGCCCCTCCTGCCCCAGTGGCCCATGTTCCCTCCAAAGCTGCCCAATGACGTTTCAGGGGGTGTCATCCTCCCACCTGTCCAGTCCCTGACCTAGTTCCAAGTGAGGGGTCGGCTGCGCCACTTCTGGCCACATTAGTCTGTCATTACTATGAACAAGTGGGTACTAGAAGTGGTAGATGGAGAACTGCCTCTGACTTCAAGGGTACTACCACCTTACTGACTCCACTCTTTTCCAGAGTCCACGGTTCCACAGGATATGCTGTCTGCCCTCAGGAGGATGTTGCTCAGCTTCTTGCAAAAGGAGCCATAGCCTGTGTCCCAGATGCTATAGTGTCAGGGGTACATGTTCAGGTACTTCCTGGTTCTGAAACAGACCGGGAGCTCAAGCCCCATAATAGGTCTGCATGACCTGAACCATTTATGCAGAAGGCAAGTTCTGAATGGGTATTCTGAGTAAGATTATACCATCTTTGGAACAGGGCATGTGGTTCTGTTCCCCAGATCTTCAGCATGCATTCTTCCACATCCCAGTCTATCCCATCCCACCGGCATTACCTGTGGTTCTGCAGAGAGGGGTTTCTCTCTCAGTTCCAGGTCATGCCCTTTGGCATGGCAGTGGTGGCAGCCTTCCTGCAGCACAGGGACATCAGGATGCATCCCTACCTGGACGATTGACAGATGACCATGCCATCCAAGGAGGCTGTAGATTGGTCCAGGGATCTGGCCCTTCAGACCTGCAGAGACTTGGTCCTGTTGGTCATCCCAGACAAGTCTGAACTGATCCCCTCACAGGTGATCAAGTTAATTGGAGAAGAAATAGACTTCCTGTGGGCCAAGGCCTGTCTCCCTGAGCTGAGGACTTGGCTCTGGACCTTACCTCCTTGGCCTATTTCAGGTTGGGTGCTCATGCTATGCCTGGATTTCCTGAAAATGCTGGGGTGCATGGCACCCACCACCAGTGTGGTCCGTAGGGCATGCTGGTGGATGCACCACCTGCTGGGGGGTGGGGGCTGGGCCACCAGTGGTCTCAGTACCTAGATCATCTGGACCAGCTATTCCTAATGATGCTGCCTATATGGGATGTAATCCAGTGCTGGCTGGTCCCTCAACAACTAGAGGAAGAAATCCCATTTGTCCACCCAGAACCAAATGCCACGTTCATGATGGATGCATCTCTGGTGGTGTGAAGCACACCTGAGAGCCCACGGGTTCTGGTCACCCCGGAGTCCCATCACCACATCAGCTTGCTGGAGCTCCATGCAAGGCAGCTGGTTCTAATGGAATCTGCTCTTCTGATCGGGGTGAGGTTGTGCAAATCCAGACAGACAATATCACAACCATGTTTTACTTGAACAGGAAGGGCAGAACTCACTCCCTTCCCCTGTGTTGGAAGTCCCTCCACACCTGAACACTTATGCTCTAGATCTTGTGGTTTATGTCATGAGAGTTCACAGTTGATGGCAGACACTCTCGTCATTGAGACAGACATCACATGAGTGTTCCCTGTATCAGGAGGTAGTCAGTCACCTCTTCTCCCAGTGGGGCACCCCTCTGGTTGACACCTGAGAGAACAGAAAGTTGAGGCTATTTTGTGCCTGTCCCCCCACATGCTGGGTCACTTTTGGGGGATACCTTTCATGAGACCCTGTACCCCAGGCCTTGTGTGTGCCTTCCCTCCCTTCCCCTAGATCCACAAGGTAGTGGTCAAGGCCTGGAAGGATAAGACGCTGATGATCCTGATAGCTCCAGACTGGCCCAGACAGTTCTGGTACCCAGATCTCCTCTGGACCTGCTGACTAGACAACTGGGGAAGGTCCTGCACCCAATCCTTCAATCCCTGTACCTCTTGGCCTGGTTCCTGAGTGGCTAGAGTTCTAGGCCTTGGGTCTCTCAGAAGATATGCTGCAGGTTGTGAAGGCCTCCCATAAGGAGTCAACTCGCAAATGCTGTGCATTTAAATGGAAGAAGGTCTTAATCTGGTGCCAGGGCAAGGAACTTTATTTCCTTGCCTGTCATGTGGTAATCATCTTGGACTACCACTGGTACACCTGACAGCCATCTTTGCTTGCTGGGTGCAGGCTGGTAAGCTGATGGTAGCCCAGGAAAAGTTTTTTTTTTTTTTTTTTTAGCCTTGACCACTTGTTGCATACTCCCCCGGTGAATGAGTGACAACCACCTTGGGACTTACTGCTAGTGCTGGCTATGCTCATGGGCAAGCCATTTGAGCCTATGCACAGGTGTGAGATGTCTCACCTGTCATGGAAGAGGGCCTTCTTGGTGGCTATCCCATCACCCAGGAGGATCAGTGAGCTTCAGGTGCTCCGTGATTCTCCTATCTGTCTTCCACAAGGACAGGGCTGTCCTTCACCCCTCCTGAAGGATGTGTTGAATTCACCTGATCCAGGTGATGAACCTTCTGGTATATTTTAACAACCCATTTTCAGAGGTTGACTGTGGGCTTCATACTCTGGACCCATGGAGAGCACCCACTTGTTAGAAGGAGCGCATGGCCTGTGTTCAGGGTGAGGCTCGCCAGCTGTTGGTAATATATACTGAAGCTGTGCCTGGCAGACTGGCATCATAGCAGATGATTGGCAAGTGGATAACTCCCTACATCACTCTCTCCTATAGGTTGTCTAGTTGGGAGCCTCCCAGAGGGTGTAGGGCGTATTCCACCAGACATACTGCTACTTCAGTGGCTGCCTTCAGGGACAACCTGGTAAATTTGATCTGTAAGACTGCTACCTGGAGGAAAGCACACACTTTCATCTCCCATTACAGTATTGACATTATGTCTCCTCAGGATGCTGTTTCTGGGGACTTGATTTTCTTGTCCGTGTTTGCCCAAATTAGGAGTGCATTCCTCATCCACCTTCCTCCAGAGAACTGTTCACTTGGGAGCTTAAACAGCAGGCTGGTAGGAAAGAGGGCTGCAGTTATATTCTGCTGTAACTGAAATATTTGAATAGTTTGTAAGTGAAATTAGTTCTATGTGTTAAAAATTATTACCTTGAATTAGAACTGTTACTTGGGTTGTGATATTGTAACTTTGGAGATAGTTGTTTGGCAGGGATAATTAGAGGGAAATTTAAATGTGTTTGCCTGGTGTTTGGTAAGAGCCTCCTACCCACCCTGTTTTGTGTGCTTTCTTAAATACTGAAAAGCCACTGGGGTTGGGATTGAAGGGCTGAGTATTTCTGTTTGGGACTGAAATTTGAGCAACAGGAGCTGGTGGGCCTGTGACATCATACGGTACCTGATGTCTGCTTACACACTGTTAGGACCGACACACACTGGACTGTATGTGTTTGTGACTTATCTATAATTATCTGGTGGGGTTGAAATTGGGTTTGTAAATAACTATAGTCTAGTATAGAGAGAAACTGTACTCCAAGGAAGGGACTGAGAAAGTGGTGTGCTATTAAACAGAGGGGATAATCAGGGTGGCCATATTCCACCATGGCAGGCATCTTCGGAAGGGTTGTGGCTGCTCAGGCTGTGGGATGGCAATAATTCTAAATTGGGCCTGGAGAGAGGCTGCCCACCTGTAGACAGCTATCTTGTATCAGGGTGAGGTATGTTGGTTAAGGAGTAAGCTGTGGGGGTGTCCAGGATAAGGGGTGTGGATATGGGCAGCAGAAGGGTGGGGCTGAGGGAGGCTGAGGCAGCGTTCTGAAATTACAGGACGTTATGTTACAGCAAGCAGAAGGGGATATTAGGGACAGAGGACCCTTAGATAAGGAAGTTGATGCTAAGGGAAGCATACAGGGTGAACATTCTGAATACAAAGAGACTAGAGGGGAAGAGTCAGGAGGGGCTGGATTGTGGAAGCCTAGAACAGACTGTGGGAAGGAGTCCTAAGGTGACAGTACAAGAGAGGAAGAAGAGGGTCAGTTTAGAGATGCAGTCAGAGAAACTTAGGTTACTTTGATGGAGGGACTGACAGAGTGTCTATAAGAATTTGAGCTACTAAGCAAACCTAGAGGGAGGAAGGGTTGGTGAAATAGAGGAAACATACAGAGGCTGGGGGGGGAGAAGTGGATACCACAAGGGCACCACAACTAGCTGTGGAAGGATAGACCTTATAGTCCCAGAGGGAGGGAAACATATGTGTTAAGCAAATGGGGAGATGCAACATATTCTAGACATGAGGAGAGGAGAGAGATTGGAGAAACTGGGAGACAAGGGAGGTGGGATGGAGGCCCCTTCAGCAGGAGGTCAGTACCAAGGATGGGGCTAGCTAAGGGACCCACAGAGAGCCTCTGGAGGCAGGGGTACTATTACAAGGGGGAGATGGTGGTGGGGAAGAGCCGTCAGGGGCCAGGATAAATGGTTCAGATAAGAGAGGGTTAAAGGGACATCTATTCAGAGGGGTTTGAGTTAAGTGGGCAAAATAATCAGGAGGCAGAAAGGGGAGGGTGACAAGGTGTCTTTAAGGCAGGAAGACTCATGAAATTGAGATCATGAATAAAGAGGCTGAGATGGCATGGTGGAGGTAACCATAAGGATGATGTGGTGTTAAGGTTCTGTTACTGGGAGACTCGATGATTAAGGTATCCATTGGGAGGACAGGGGTGGATGCCCAGACAGGTGAAGGTAGTGAGTATCTCTGGGCTGACAGTGTACAGAGTAAAGTTCACTTGGTGTATGAAATGGTTAGGGATTGTGGAGGGAAACCAGGATTTCCTGGTGCGTTGTAGGAACTAATGTCTAGAGGGAAATAACATTTTGGAAATCCAAGCAAGGTTCCAGAACTCCTGTTAGAGTCTGTCGGATAATGGATGCAATTTCCTTTTCGGAGATATTGGTACCAAAGGCCCCAGTGGAGGAAAAGTGAAGTTCAGGAGGTTAATGACTGGCTCAGGAAGTGGGTGAAGAATGGGATGAGCGTTAGGAACTGGAATGGAGTTTGGGAGGATAAGGACTATATGCCAAGGACAGATTTCATCTTGCTCCATTAGGGAAGGAATCTAAACATGGGATGGCTGACTACATACAAGGAAGGGGTTTAAACTTGTAAGGGGGAAGGGATATGAGGAGGCTGATCAGCCTCCCTCCAGATGAGGGGAGCCTCAAGCCCAAGGGGAGGTGGGAAGCAGACTGGAGGTGGAGGTTTCGGAGGAGCAGGAGGATGAAGTATAAGGAATCTGGGTGGGGCTTTGAAAGAGGTCTAGGATAAGGGGTGGGGTTGGTGTTAGTAAATGCCAGAGCTTGGGAAAATGTTGCCAGAGTTCCAGGCCATGCTGTTCGAGGGGGTGGATGTATGCAGTCACGGGAGACGTAACAACAAAGTCCAAGACTGGGACCTAAATGTATGGGGTACATTATGCTTAGGGATGATAGAAAGGAGGGCAGAGGGTGGAGTGGCTAGGTTCATTAGAGATGACATGGAAATTGCTGCTGTAGAAGAGGCAGGGAAACGTGGAGGCCTGAGTGGTCACCTACGATCTCCAGCAGGAGATAATGCTGTTGGGAGTATATAGGCCCCGGGATGAGTGATGTCCTAGAGGATGTTTGCTGGACAACATCATTGCCCAGTGTGGTCCAAAAGGGAAGGAGTGTTGTTGGTGGGGGACCTTAATATTCCAGGGTACAACCTGGGAACCATGTCCTCTAAGGTGGCCAAGGAGCAGAGGCTTGATGGCTTCCAGGATGTTCTTACACAGCATGTGATGGAGCCCACAAGGAGGCATGTCCTGGATGTGGTTCTGGCAGATGGGGATCTGGTAAGAGCATGGTTGTACAGGACCCCTGACTGGGAGTGATCACAATACTGTCTGGTTTCAAATAAGCATGGGGAGGGGTGAGATCTAGGACACTGGCAGTGGACTCTGGGGGCAGACTTTATGGGCATGGAAATATTCTCATGGATCACTTGAAGGATTCTCAATGACAAATGTGGAAGGAGATGGAGGTCATAAGAGGGGACTTCATAGAGGCAGTCAGGATCTGCTTAGGTTGAAACGTGAGGGGCAAGGTCATAAACCATGCTGGTGGTCCAGTGAGGTACAGGTAGCAGTCAGAGAAAAGAAGGCGTTACAAAAATATAAAACAACAAGAGGATAGGGATAAGGAATACCAGCTTGCATCTAGAAAAGTCACCCTTATGGTGAGGGGAGCAAATCCAGTAAAGAGCAGTGGCTGGCACAGGGGATACATGGAGGGAAAAGGGGTTCTTCCGGTACATTGGGGAGCTGGAGAAACTAAGGGCCATCTCAGCAGATTGAGATCAGAAGGAGGGTGGTGGAAGAGGTGAGGACCAGGCAGAGGTATTTAATGAGTACTTTGGCTCGTTCACTAGGGAGGGGATGGGATATCTACACAGGCACGAAGGGATAGAAGTGGCAGGGAGGGACTAGGGGCAACAGAAATGGAGCAAGAGGGAGGGGTGCTGCACCCCAGGGGTGTCACACCGGATAAGGATAAAAAGACCAGGGTGGAGGGACGGATGATGCTATCTCCGCTTAAACGGTGTGGTTAGCCCTCAAGGCCCTAAAGAAAGACAAATTCCTGGGCTGGATGGCATTCATCTGAGAGTTCTGTAATTGCAGACATACTGGCTGCACTCTGGTGGAGCTTTTCAGCAGGTCACTTGAGACAGGAGGGGTACCTAGGGATTGATGAGAGGCATGTGGTACCAATCCATAAAGGGGGGTCGAGGAAGCAGTTAGAACTATAGACCCATCAGTTTGACCTCGTGTGGGAAAATTGATGGAGAGTATACTAAGGAACGCATTGGGGTGTACTTGGAGGAGGTGGGAGGTCTGGATAGTCGGCAACATGGGTTTGTGCTAGGTAGATCAGTCAAACCAACCTTGTGGAGTTCTATGAATGGGTACATCGGAACTGGACAGGGTAAGCCTGTGGATGTATTATTCTTGGACTGGTCAAGCATGTTGACTTCTGTCCCTACAATGGTCTGGTGGAGAAACTGATGGGGTTAGGAGTAGGCCTTTGATGGTCAGATGGATTGAAATCAAGGCTGACGACCAGAGAGGTGGTCTGGGGAGTTTCTAACCCCAGAGAGGTAGGTGGGGGTACCATAGGGTTGGGTTCTGGTCCGATCCTGTTTAATGTATACATATCGGACATCAGAGGGTAGGTGTGATGAGTCTATTCGGGAGACTCAGATGGGAGCAGTTGTTGAGAAGAGGAGTTGGTCCTGGTGACCTGACACCTTGGTGTTGGCTCACATGGAAATTAAATTAATATCACCAAGTCAAGGTGTTGCATCTTGGTGGGGAACTCTAAACACAGGTACACCCTGGGAGGGGCTGTGAGGCCTCAATAGGGGAAAAAGACCCAGGGGTCAGGTGGATACATGTATGAGTAACTCTGGAAGTAGTGCAGTAGCAAGGCAAACAGGATGTTGGGATGCATCGTAAGGGGATCACCTAGGAGCAAGGAAGTGATTCGCCACTGTACAATGGACTGGTTAGACCACTGAGTATTGTGTACAGTACTGACCAGACTTGAAGAGGGACACAGCTCCTGGAGAGGTACAGAGGAGGCAACAGCGATGATACGCTGCTAGGATCTACGAGAGGACAGACTTGAGGAGCTCTGCTGTTTTCATTGAAGAGGGGAGAGACAGGGGACATGATTGGGGTCTTCAAGTACCTCAAGGGGTCCGTGGGGTAACATGGAGATCTTAGACTTAAAGCAGGGGGTATCACAGGGCATGGTTTAAGTTGAAGGTGAGGGGAAAAGAGGAGGAGGTTTTTCACTGAGAGGTGACCTTGGAATGTCCCTGGTGAGCTGTCAGAGATCCGCATGGAGGGTTTGAAGAGGGTGACAGAGACAGTGGATGTATCAGATGATGGCCTGTCCTGGGGGTGGGAGGATGATAGGTTTCTAGACTAGGATGTGAGGGGTCGGCACTCAACTATGACTAGTTTGAGCAGACTGGAGTGGACCGTGGCTTTATCTGCTGGCAAATAGTATGTTAGTTTCTGCCATAGTGTGATAGTGAACTGTATCTATGCTATAGAAATATAGTGCTCACCTGTAACCACAAGTATTTCTAGGAGTTGTATATACCAAACTACAGAATCCACCTGGCTTCCTGGTATTAAGTACATGATCCCGTTTGCATGCAAAGATCATCACAGGATGAAGCTAGAGGACATACTGCCAGGGTGATGGGAAGACTTCATCAAATCTGCCTTTCCAGTGAACTGCACAGTGTGGATGGAAATGAGACATTCCTTGAACTATGGTTACAGAGTAACCTATTTTTAGAGAAGTGGATGTGTTGTTCATTCACACTGTCTGGCAGGTACTTGCCACTTAAGATGACCAGAAGGTCTTCTGGCCCCACCCACACGGTGGTAAAACCATCGACTGCCCCATAACTCCAGATCTTCTTATCCTTGAAGATCAGGTCCTGCTTGCTTCTTGCATTTGTAGGCTCTGGATATTAAATCGGATGTTTTCCTAAACTTACCAGACTCCTCAAGTTTGGTCTTCTGCCTTCCTTGCAGCTGCATGAAGATTGGTCCATTCTGAGTCTCTAGTGCCTGCAGGCAGAAATGTTCTTACCAACCCTCACATCATGACGTTTATTGTCTCAGACAACCACGATTTGCAGGCTTGCATCTCTGTCTGTCCTTCTCTCCTTCGGTGCTTGAGACCACGCTGCCTGACTTCAGCTGGGTGATCGAGAAACTGGACCTGCCGTGTCAAGTCTGCTGAGGCACATTGGAGTATCCCTTGGTAGGCTACTGAGCAGCTTAGAACAGCTACGTCTCGAGGAGAGGCTGGGTCAGCAGCGAGCTCCCTCGCTTGTCGCCTTTATCCTGCTCATTTGGGCTCTTTCCACTTTTCTGAGCCTGCCAGTCCTTCGACTAAGGTGACTGTCCTTCGTCTCATACCTGTCCAAGATGAAGGATCCAAAGAAAGGTAAGTCCAGCATCAATTTTTGGAGCGGGAGCCTTTCCGATGGTTGCTATTTGCCTGCTGAGGTTGCAGTCGGGCGCTGGTTTCTCCGAGTCTCATCAGACCAGCTAGTTGAAACCCCGTCGATGGCCTGAGATTTTCTCCAGCTCACCGATTGGTTGTCAACGAGAGGCAGACAATTCTCTTTCTCTGACACTGGTGCCTCCGAGACCTGCCTCAATTTGTTGAGCCGACCCCAGTCAAGGACCCTGAACTGAGGGGCAGGGTTTCCACCCAATCTTCTTCGCCTGTTGATGTAATGCTGACAGTCGAGGTCTCGCTCTTCTCCGCTCGGGCAGTCCTACCAACATCGGTGGTCCTGGTCCAACACTGCGAAAGCGGCGCTGCCGCCGCCTTTCCTTAGGAGGAGAGGCTCTGCTGTTGCGTCGGGGCTATGAGACCTCGGGCAGGAACTTCGTTTGTTGGCAGCAACTGGCATAAGTGGCTGTCACTGAACGTCCGATGCCGCTTCCACCTCGGTTCTCGGTCGAGGATCCAGTTTTGGCACTAATTGCCAGCCAAACTGCCCACCCATTGTGGTAGATCCACCACTAAGATTGGGCTAACCAAGGATTCTCAGTCAGCCTGTTTGCCCCATCGGTTGTCGGTCACTTCACCCCCGATCGTCCTGGCTGTGGAGAGTGGCTCAGGCGGTGGCAGCTGTATGTGGGCTCTTGAGTCCTAGGACTGCTGCATTCTTGATCAGTGACCTGAATCCACGGGGAGCTGTCTGTGAGAAGATCTCACCTAGTTCCTGGGTATTCTTTGACTGATCTCGAATCCACCGATGCTGCTCAACCCATGCAATGGCCAGATATCCCCACGGAGATTCTGGCAAAGGGGATTACCCCATGAGGCTCTTCCTGTGCACGGCCATTGTGGGTCTGGGTTAGAGTTCTTGCAGCGCCTGGCTCACCTCCACCTTCAGCCAGGATGACCCAGCATGTGTCCCTACCGCCCTCTCCGGCTGGGGAACCCTCAGCCAAGGGGTGGTGGCCAATTTGTTTTCTGGGGGTTTAGGTAACACAAGGGATGTGGACAAGCCCTGTGATAAGGAGTCCAAAAGCTGATATCTTGGAGGAAAGTGTACGCTATTTCTTGGCCTTGGCTGGTTAGTCGGCTGTTCTGATGGCACATTTTCCCCGCCCTGTTGGACTTCCTGGATGAGGTGCTTCCTCTCTCTGATCTTGAACCACAACCAAACAGGTTCGGACCAGAAGGGTGGTGTATACAGCCCAGATGGCTCTGGGCATCGAGACCCTGTGCCTGTTAGTTGCAGACGAGGGCTATGTGCTTGTCTACGATCTTGTCCTTCACGGCAGAACTCAACACAAGCTAGCAGATTCCCTTTCGGCGACCTGTTCAGGCCCAGGGGGAGGCTCACCTCCATGAATTTGGGGAACCAGCCACTCACTCAGTTGCATCTGCCAGAGGGACAAGGTTGCTATCAGCAGGGTAATCCTCATCCTCTGCTCCTATGGCAAGATTTGCCCAGCAGCAGCAGGTCAGCCTAGTGCCCCAAGCCAAGTCAGTAGCTTTCAGCTGTAGCCTGGGGGAGCCTGTGGCACTTTTGCCAGTTCTCCTCCTCCTGCTTCCAGTGATGTGGGTTGTGGGGTGCTGCCCATCCCTGTCTCTCCACCCCTGCCCCCATGAGCTGGTCAGCAACTGCTTTCAATTGTTGCTGTCACCATGGACCACTGGGTGCTGGGGTGGTCTGCAGAGGCTGCCTGGAATTCAAGCAGGTCCTCCTTTTTCCACTGTGCCCAGCAGAGGGCCACGGTCATAGCTCCTGTCACTCTTGAGGTGGCATGGTTCTGCTCCTCATAGTCAGTCAAGGAGGAGGACCTTCTGCTCCAGGGTTTGAACCAGGTACCCTGGTTCAAACGGACGGGGCTGCACTTATTTTGATCTGCATGACCTGAACAGTTCCTACAGACACCTTCTGGATGGTGACTTGGCTCAATCATGCCATCCCTGGGCAGGGCATGGGTTCTACTCCCGACCTTCAGGACGTTTTTGTAGGTTCTGGTTGTACATTCATGAGTGGTTCCTCTGCTTTTTCAATGAAAACCCTTGAGTTCCAGGCCATGCCCTTCAGCCTTCATCTGTCTTTAGTCTTCACCAAATGCATGGCAGTGGTGGCATTCTGTGGCACGGGGGGTTCAGGTCTGTTCTTACCTGGATGATTGGCTGATAGCAGCCCCTCCAGGTTGAGGTGCAGCGGTCCAGAGATCTGGACTGAGTTGCCTCACTTGGCCTCTCGTCACGGCTGTTGGAACTCAGTCAGAGTATTCAGTTCATCGGCTGGGCTGACTGTCTCCGAGCCAGAACCCGGTTCTTGTGGACAGGGAGTCCTGTCCTCTTGCTCAGTCATTTTGGGTCAGGCGGTTGTGCCCTGCCCGACTTCCTGCACCTGGGTCCATGGTGCCTGCACCATGTGCTCATTGGGCCCATTGAATATGTGCTCTGCAGTGAGCCCGCCAGTGGTCTCGCGTTTAGGGTTTCCAGACCAGCCAGTCCCGTGACTCCAGGAGTGGTGACTGCCTGGGTGGCTCATCCCGGCTCATATGCAGGAGGAATCCCATTTGCCTGCCCCAGCCGTGAGTCATCTTGATGACAGATGCCTCTCAGATGGCTTTGCCCATGTAGGGTTCAGAGCCCACGACTTGGTTCCCCAGGGTCCCATGCCACATCCTTCGGCTGGAGCTATGGTGGTCGGCTGGCCCTGACCACCTAGCTCCATTCCTGGGGTCAAGTGTCCAGTTCCAGATGGACACCACCACTACTATGTACTGTCTCATCATCAGACCAGATGCACTTTGCCTCTGCAGGAGGTTTTTCATTTGGTCCTCATGTCAACCTGAGTGATCTCCGTGCTTATGGCAGGAGCTTTAATAGTCTGGCCGATGCATTCAGTTGAATAGGCGATTTATCTCATGAGGTGTTCTGTCGGAGGTACAAGACCTGTTTCCATGGGTATACCTCAGGTGGACCTGTTCATCTCTGGAAGACGCAAGCTGACGCTGTATCATGACTGCCTCAGCAGGCTCACTGCAGGGAGATGTCCTGAAGCCTGGACCTGTGGCCCTTTATGCCTTCCTCCATTTCCTTGATCCACAAAGTGCCTCGTCGAGAAGGACATGAGCTGATCCAGGTAGCCCAGACTGGCCTCTCTGTTCTGGTACCAGATCTCAGCTCACTTTCAGGTTCTTTATCTGCTTCCAGCCCGCCCAGACCTGCTGTCTGTCAACAAGGTAGTACTCCATCCATCTTTCAGTCCCTGCACCACTGCCTGGTTCCTGAGTGCCTAGAGTAAAGGCCTGGGTCTTTCCCACAGGTCCTCAATGTCGTGAGGCATCCCATATGAGTCAACCAAATGCTATGCCTTGTGGAAGAGATTCTCCATTTGTGGTCAAGGGGTTGACCCTGTCCTGCCCATTGGCTAGCATTTTGACTACCTGTTCCTTCCAGCAAAGGCTTCGTCAACGACCCTACTGTGCACTGGTAGCCATCTCTGCTTCTGGGGCGCAAGCAGTCTGCAGGAGAAATGGTCTGGCACTTTTCAAGGCCTAGATCGCATCCTCCGTGCCTGAACATCACCCTGTGGATTTACTACTGATATTGTCTGCACCATGGGCGTTATTTGAACTGATGCATAGGTGTGACATCTCTCACCTGTCGAAAGGACCTATAGGAAGACCTTCTCTTGGTGGCCATCATATCAGCCAGAAGGATTGGGAGGTCCAGGCACTTCCATCTAATCTCCTACTGGTCTTCCATAGGGAGTATGCCCTGTGCCCCACCCAAAATTTCTTTTGAAGGTGGTGTCGAGTTTCATGAATCTGGTGCTGACTCTGCCAGTGTTCTACCCAAATCGCACTCAGAGGCCAAGTACAGGCTCCATACTTTTAGACTGAGAAGAGCACTGCCATTATAACAGTATATAGTTGAAGTTCAGGAGAGGTTTACCAGCTGTTTGTCACCATGCTGAAGTCGCACCTGGCAGTTCTTCGGCCAAGCTGATGATTGCAGGTGATCACTTATTGCATGAACTCTGCTATAGGTTGCGGCAAGAACTCCATGGGGCTAAGAGCCTTTCCACCCACCATACTGCTGCTTGATGGCAGCTTCTAGGTATATCTCATCCAGAAATTTGCAGGGTTGGTACCAGCAATCTTCATTTCCCATTGCACGATTCTGTTGCACCGGGATGCTGTTTTTGGTCCGCTCCAGTCCCTGTTCCCTAAGTAGGTGTGGTTTTGCCTACTCTCCCGGAGAACTTCAGGAGTCTGCCAGACAGTGGATTGAACAATCCATATCCCTAGCAACACAGGTTTCCTACCTGTAACAGGAGATCTTCTTAATGTCTCTTACAGTGTCATTCCTTCAGGAGTTCCGATAGGTGGGATCTAACGCAGTCTCCTTGTAGCAGCTCCACACCAGGGACCACCCATATCACCTCCTCCTGGCTGTGTCTATAAAAGTGTGGTCCTGTGTTCTCATTCATTTTCCCACTGCTTTCTCTGACAGCAGCTTGTTCTTCTGTCAGCAGTCTATGACGGATTGAACCGTGTATTTGGGGTTCTTGGGCATTATACACGCACCATATTCGTGTTTGACTAAGAGCTTTACAATGATGTTTGCTGTTACGGACTCTGGTACTAACGGGCTCTAAAACTTCAGAGTCCTCCTCAAGAAGCAAAATAGGAAGGAATATTTACCAAAGTCCTGCCGACTACCTTCAATGGTCATATCTGCAAACATGTATCATCAAGAAAACCTATCGACAGCAATATCCTCGCTGATGGCAGGCACTTAATCAAAACAGAAGTTGAACTCCATGAAAGGAATGTTTATTGTCTATGGTATGTCATTCCTCCTCCTCCGCATGAAGCCACAGGTACTGTTGATGATGGAGGTCCTGCTGCATTCATCATCGGGGCACACTCCATCAACAAGAGGACTCCACAAGACATCCTCATCAATAAAACACCTCCTCCATTGACTCAGCATACTCTACTTGTTTCATCTCACGTCCACATCTCCTTCATGGACATGCTCAAACCTCATCGTTGATGAGAAGTATGCCACCATCGATGGAGCATGCAAACTAATCAGGGTGGGCAGGAAAAGGAGGCAGGTAAATGGAGTGGAGGGTGGGAGATGCAAGAAAGAAGAGGGGAGTGAAACTGAATGCAGATACAGATAGTCAGAAGGGGAAGGGTGTCAGAGATGGAAACAGTTGAGGGACAACTATGAATGTGAGATAAGTTCACCAGGGCAAGGGTAGTGGAAGCAGCTAGTACCAAGGTTAGGAAAGGAAGGATGGGGAGCAAGGACAGAGATGAAGGTGGCAATCATAGGAGGCTCCATCAATTAGGTGGTCACTGGGGAAGGAAAGGGGACCCAAATGCAAGCAGGAGGGTGGTTTGTATGCCAGAGATGACAGTGTGATGGTGGGCCCAAGAATAAGGGAAATAGTAAGGAGGCTGAGGAGAACTTAACTTAGTTATACATTTGGAATCAATGACCTTGTTGGGAGGAGGTTGAGGTAGTGCAAAGCAGGTTCTGTAGAGAGAAGTATCTGCAGGAAGGAAGAAAGAAAGTTTGTTGGCTTCTCAAAGGAATACCAGTACTACAGGCTAGCACAGCCAGGAAAGAAGAATAGAGATTAATAACGGCTGAGGAAATGGTGGAGGAGATGTTCATCTGTATAGGGGACTGGAGGAAACCTGGTCAAACAAAAACACTTTTCACCATACAGGCTCCTTTAATAGAGAGGCTTGAGGTACCTGGGACAAACTGGAGGAATACATGCATTACACTTAATTTAAGCTACTGGGGTGGGCATGCAGGCTCACAGACTCGTGAGAGGAGGATTAATGAACCTCCCCTCACAGTGATGGGAGGTCTGAGGAGGAGGTGAAGGGCAAGATCACATTAAAATGGTGGAGGTGGTGAGGATACACAACAAGGTATGTGAAGGTGCACACAGAGGGGTAAATGTGAATAGAACAATAGAGGGAAGAAAGGTTGGTCAGATTCTAGGGTGGAGGTGGTGTCTCTGAATGCATGGAGTCTTGAAACAAGATAGTCAACCTGCAGGTACTATTAGCAGACAAGAAGGTGACATAGCTGCAGTAACCGAGACCTGGGCAACATCACACTATGACTGGGATCTTGCGATCCTGGATATAAACTATACAGGAGGACAGGTAGTCTGGAAGGAGTGGAGGTGGCAGTTTATATCAGGGACGAATAACTTGCACAAGGGAGGAGTCAGGGAGAAGGGAGGTGAGGCATTAGGGTTCAGTTAAGGTCCAAAGAGGAGAAAGCAGTGAGGTTGGGGTGGCTACAGACCACCCAGTCAGGATGAGGAGAGGGACAGGAACTGAGCTCATAAATATTGGAAGCTGCAGGAAAGGAGAGGTGGTAGTTGTGGGGACTTTAACCTGCTCACAGTGACTGTGGCATACCATCCACAACATGTGCTAGAGTCAGTGTTCCTGGAAGGACTACAGAATGGGTTCCTGACTCAGGGTGTCACTGAACCAACAAGAGCTGAGGCAATTCTTGATCTGGCGCTCACAAATGAGGAGCACATACAGGAAATGATCAGGGAGCCACTGGGTTGAAGTGACCACTGCACAGTATGGTTCTAGTTGGATATGGGTAGGGAAAGCATTCTAAGACCAAAATCTTGAATTTCAGGAGGGCGGACTTCAGGAAAATGGGTGAAGTACTAAGGAGCCATCTGGTAGGCATCAGAGCAGATATGGGGGTTGACCAAAGGTGGTCTGTCATCAAGGAAGGAATACTGGTTGCCACAGATGAGTGCATTAGGCTCTGGGGAAGAACATATGTCCAAAGTGCCCAGCTGGTTCAGTTCTTGGGTTGTTTGTGCTTATAGAAAATCTAGGAAGACCAAGAGAGTGGTAGGGAAAATACCTTATATTGGCTTGAGGCAGGTAAGGAAGTCCAGTAAGCAAAGGCACTGAAGGAGTTGATAGCTGAAAGAATTAAGAAGGAGAAGGCTTTCACTATATATGAGTAAAGGGACATAAGGAAGGATTGTTAGGTTAAGAAGGGGGGAGTGGTGGATAATGGGAAAACAGAGATACTAAGGAGTACTTTGTTCCATTTTCACTAGAGAGAAGGATGGGCCAGCCTCAGGAGGAAAAGAGGAGCTGAGGGGACACACATGTAGTGACAGAGGAGGCTACAGGAGTGATGAGTGATCATGGCATTGAAGGTGGATAAATCACCAGGCCCGGATAGAGGCTATCCAAGGGTACTAAAGGAACTGGCTGAGGAGCTGGTGGCCACTGGCAGACCTATTTAATAGTTCATCAGAGTCAGGCAAGGTACCAGGACAGGAGACAGCATGTAGTGCCCCTCCACAAAAGTGGTCCCAAGAATGACCCAGGGAATTACAGACCAGTCAGCCTGACTTCCATTGTGGGGCAAGTTCATGGAGACCATACTAAAGGAAAAGTTGGTGGAAGATCTAGAGGCAGCATGGGTTCATGGGAGAGATCATGTTAAACAAATCTGATTGACTTATTTGATTGTGTCACTAAGACTGTAGACGGGCCAAGCAGTAGACATCCTCTATCTTGATTTCAGCAAGGCTTTTGACTCTGTACCCCACAAAAGATTGATTAGGAAATTGGTTGATCTCAGGGTTGGGGAAAAGATGGCCAGATGGGAGGAAAACTGGTTGAAGGACAGAATCCAGAGGGTGGTTGTTGAGGGAGAGTTATCTAGCACCAGAGAGGTAACTGTGGGGACCCAATAGGGCTCAGTGTTGGGCTGGTGTTGCTTATGTCTTCATCAATGACATTGAAGATGGCACAAGGGGCAAGATTATTTGATATTCATGGATGACACCAAGTTTGAGGAGAGTGGACACAGCTAAAGGTATACAAGACCCACAGGAAGATCTGAAAGTTAGGGAGGTGGTCCAGGATCTGGCAGCTTTGGCCTAAGCTGCCAAAAATACAGTTATGCATATTGGAGCTTTTGTGAATCCCAGGACAGAGTATTACAGTGTAGAGTCCCTGTATCTGCATCAGAGGAGGAGTAGGACCGGGGTGATGATCACTAGTGACCTGAACTCACCCTCACAGAGCAAGAAAGCAGCAGCAAAGGCAAACAAGATGCTGGGTTGCATCTAGGGGCCTTGAAGTAGGAGCAGGGGTTATACTGCTCATACAGGTCACTGGTAAGGTCACATCTAGAGTATGAAGATCAGTACTGTGCCCACACCCTCGCAAGGGCATTAATTTGCTGGAGAAGGTCCAGAGGAGGGCTTCAAAGATGATAACCATTAGGCAGTAAGGCACAGGAGGAAAGGTTGAGGCACTGAACATGTACTCCTGGAAAGACATGGCAGAAAGAGAGAGAGAGAGAGAGAGAGACATGATTGGGACATTCAAGTGCTTGAACAGGGATAAATAAGGTTGATAAGGAGTGTCTTTAAGCTGGAGTGGCAACCATAACATGAGGGGGCAGAGGTTTGAGGGAGGTCTGGAAGCACTTTCACAGAGAGGGTGGTGGAAACTTGAATGTGCTGGAAGAGGTCATCTCATTGAAGACAATGGGCAGTTTAAAAAGAGGATGGAGTAGGCATAGGGGAAGGTAAGGATCATGGGTAGGGAGGATAAGAGAGTGAGAGGGCAGGGTGACATTGTCTCAAGCTGTGGACCTTGCAATATGAGCAGACTTGATAGACCAAATGGCCTTCTCAGCTGGCTTCTGTATGTTCATATGAACTTGGTGTGAAGTACCATGTTGTAAATTCTTGGTTTGATGTGTTGGTATGCAGTGATGTAGTCCCTCTTATCAGTAAGGCTCTTCTGCTTTCACAGCAAAGATCTCAAGAGGAAATTTAAGGCACTTTTATAGAGATTTATTTTACTGCTCATTTCAGAACGCACTCTGCTGGGCAAGATTTCTGTGTCAAGCCTCAGGGCCTTTTTTGCACGCACCGCCCTGTGTCGCCTCGTGGCCTTTTTCTGTGTTGAGGTATACTAGGAATTGGAGGGGTGGGACAGGGGCTGACCTAACATTTTTTTGCACTAGCCAGCAGGACAAGTCAGTCTAAAATTGCACTAGCCTGCAATGATTTGCACTAGTCTGCAGTCAAAGTCACCATGTCGTAATTCACAACTCAATGAATAAAATTATGAAGCAGTGCAGTTTAAACATTTATTTATTTATACAATAAAAAGTAACACACAAAATGACCAAATGACCAATTGTTTCAAAATATAAACATTCTATGACCTCATAAATATCAAAAAAATGTACTCCCACAACCCTCCCCCCTCCAATATCCTTTTTATGTTTGCTTGCACTCATGTGCAAGAAACATAGTGCCATCATCTGAGTTTTCCAGAGGTGTGTCAGCTTCTTCCAGTTCAGTCGGTGTGTTTGCAGGCACGGTCACAGTGCGCCAATCACTGCTCCAGCTGTCTATGACAGGTGAAAATGCAGTGGCATACAGCTGAAAGGGAGAGCTCCCCCCTCCACACACACACACACACACACATAATCGCGCGCACACTGCGTGTACATGCGCCTCCCCCCCACACACTGTATGGCCGAATGGTGACACTGTTCATGAGCAGAGGTCTTAAAATGGCTATGTTGAAAATTTGGTGAAAAAATTCCTAAAAATGACTGTTTTACGAGCGCTGCGCGTATGCAGTTCCCACGGGACGCCTGTGCAAGTTTGCGAATTTGCAATATTTGCACACCAGATTTTCAACAGTGCCATTTCACCGCACTTCCTTAAGGAGCAGTACAGCTACCATTTTCACATCTCGCCTAAATGTGTTTCAAGACATGTAGCGCAGCAATGGTATAGTCAGTCGAAGAAAAACAATGTTTGGGACAAATTAGAAAATCACAAGGACAACTGGTCATGAGTATAGGTAAGCAATGTATTATGTTGATTCTGTGCGAAAAAATTTCCAAATGATTGTTTTAGGAGTGCATCGCCAGCAGTTCCTGGTACACTGCTGGCAAGTTTTGGTTAATTTGTAATATTTTCTGTACCAGATTTTCTAACAGTGCCATTTTACCACACTCCTGATGAGCAGTACAGCTACCATTTTTTTCATATCTCACTAAAATGTGTTTTCATGTAGCGACAATGGTACAGTCGGTGTGCAAAAACAATGTTTGGGACAAATTAAGAAAATCATAGTGACACTGGTCATGAGCAGAGGTCTTAAAATGGCTATGTTGAAAATTTGGTGACAAAACTCCATAAAATGACTGTGTTACGAGTGAGCATTGTGCAGTTTCCACGCATCCTCGTAAGTTCATGACTTTGTAATATTTTCAATCCAGATTTTCACCAGTGGCATTTTTCCACACCTCCTTATGAACAGTAGAGCTGTCATTTTCTACAACATGGCCGAAATGTGTTTTCACACTTTCAGCACAGAAATGCGTTGTCGCTGTGGGAAATCATTGTTCGGGACAGATAAAGAAAATCACGCTGACACTGTTCATGACTGGAGGCCCCAAAATGCCTGCGTTAACAATCTGCTGTAAAAAAATCCCCAAACTAGTTACATTATGGGTGTACGTTGCACAGTTTCTACGGACGGTCGTGACTTCATCAGTTTTTTAAAGATTTTCACAGCAGATTTTCAACATTGCCATTTTTTACACCTCCCTATGAACAGTGCCGCTGTCATTTTTCACATCCTGTTCGGAATGTGTTTTTGCACCTGTGGTGCCGAATGCCATAGTTGCTGTGCAAAAGCAGTTTCGCTAACAAACTGATATTGCCACTGTTCATGAGGTGGCGGTCACAAAAAAACCGTGTTGAAAATTTCGAGTGAAAATACCAATGAATGCCTGAGGCGTTAGGGTTTCCGACCATAACGCCCCACCCTGTAGAGAATGACAGGCATCAGGGGTGTGACTTGGGAATCTTGCCTGTCATGCTCATACCATTTCACCCCCACCCACACCCTACAGCCAGTGAGAGGCATCAAGGTGTGCCTTGGACTCTTCGGGCCCAAACTTCACCCCATTCTCCTATACCACACCCATTTCACCATATTTCCTGATGGAATGGGGTGCGCATAAGGGCCAAAGACCCCAAGGCACACCGTGACACTTGTCAGTGTCTGCAGGGTAGGGTGTGGTGAAATGGCGTGGTCATTATGCCTGACGACCCAAAGGCACACCCCAATGCCCGTCACTCTCTGCAGGGTGGTGGTGGGGTTTAGCTTCAGTTCAATACTTCGCTGTCATTCCTATTATGCAGCTCTGTAACTTCTACACTACCAATGCCAATGCCAGCAAGCAAACATTCGGCATTGACAAATCCTTGTTAAGGATTGCCATGACATGAGGCTCAGATTCATGCATCAGCATCTCCATCTAGGAGTCTGAAAGAATCCGCATTCTTCGAAGTAGCAGTACACTATTGTTCTTCCCTGGATTCAGGATTCACTGTATACAAGTTATTGTTCTTCCCCCCAAAACACCACCACCACACACTGTTCAAATGTACCTAGCCCCTTTGCAGGCAATGAGGATTTGGATTACTAGGTTGACCAAGGTAGTGGCAGTACACAATATGTTGTTTTACCTCCCCAAACACTACCAACCCCACAGCAAGTCACAGAATACCCCTCCCCACAAGACATGGCCCCCTTATTTTTCACAGGCAACAAGGATAGAAAACACAGGAGAATCTTTCACTGTTTTGTTTTCATACAGTTATTACACAGTATCCATCCAGCCCCCCACATTGCAGTCAACAATGTGGCAGATTGGAAATAAATGATTGATGAACACAGAGAACACAGAAAATGCGGGAGATTTTACTGCAAGTCTGATTCAACAGCAGACTGGTTAGTGAGGAAACTCAACATCAGCATACAGTAAGGAATAAGTGTAGGGGTAAGCCACCAAACATTTTTGCAGACCACAGCCAGCAAAACTCAAAAGAAGGCATGGACATTCCCCCACCCCCACCCACACACATTTTGCGGCAATGAGGCAAATAAGCAAATAAAGAGGCAATGTATGGATGACTGGACAACAAAACAGAACACAAAAAAGCTGAAGAATTCTGAATGTTACACTCTGATTCCCCCTTAGCAGTTACTGGGTCATATTTACTTTAATCAGTGATGTGTAACTTAGTAAGATTTAACACAACAAACAGAGGATTATTAGTTTTCACAAAAAGGCAGAGCATACACCCCAACCCCACACAACCAGTCTTCCTACCAAAGTCCCGACAGTCTGCCTTGAAACACCATTCTCCATCTCTCTGCCAGAACAATGTTGACTGCCGTAACCCCTGAAAATAATGAATCTTTAATGCTGAGCTACGCATTCCTCTCAGATGCTGCTGAAGAGCACGCCGTTGAACACCCGCCGTATCACTTCTCAACACTTCCTACACGCCATTGAACACCACATTGCAGCACTTCTCGTTAGCACTTCCTGGTTGCTCACTTAATTCCAAATCTTCTGGGCTTTTTCTGCTCAAAATAGGCTGCTTATATCCCCCATTGCCGAGCAGTGAAGCCCTGCCCCACTCCCACCTGCTGCCAATGAACACCGCAAACTCGCACAAAGGATCAATCATGTTCTCAGACTTGTGCTGTACCTGCCCATATCCAGCATCATCACAGGGCTATTCTACATTCCTGCCTCTACTCCCGCCACTGCTGTAGATTACAACATACTCATTGGTGCCCCCCCCAGTGGCATCAGGCTCTCGGAGCTCCCAGAGCAGTTCTCACAGCCACTGTTGCCCCCTCCCTGACTGCTTCCAAACACATGCCTGCCCAATAGAATGCCACCATATACTGCAGTACTGAAACTGGAACTACTGGATGTTCGGAACTCCAACCAGTGGTTTGGGTGACTTGTGGATGATCAGGGCTCCAGGTGCTCAGTACACTTTCTTAGCATTTCACTGCTAGCGGTCTGAGCAGAAACTGCACACGGGATTGTCGGACGAAAACTGCACTAGCCCACATGGACACGTAGGGAGGCATCTGCACTAGTCTGAGGAGCAATCTGCCCGATTCCTGGGCTAGTAAACACATGTTGAGTTGAACCCTGTGTGGGATGTTCAGACCACACTTCTCACATAAAGAAATTTACATTTTTTTCACTGGAAGGCAACAAAAAGTTATAACAATGCAGAATTTGTTTTGGATGATGTCCCAAATGAATTCTGTTTAAAATATTGACAAATCATCCCCATTCAGATATATTTGTTATTTTATATGTAGTAAACCATATTCAATAAATAAGCAACAACTGGAACCCATGGGGAAGATTTTGTCATATGCTTCAACGAGTTAGTTGGGGATGTTCCTTCAAATTAATTCTGTGTTAAACTTAACAGTTTTTTTTTTGTTATTGAAAAATTTGGGGGTTTATTCTGCCTGCTGTGAACCCTCTCCTGAGCAGCTGTCATCAGACCGACTGGAACAGAACGGCAAAAGTACACAGTGCAGTGTAACGGCACAAGACTAGACGAACCAACAAAATCAGGGATCATGGAAACAGTGAATGCTCATTTCTGTTTCAGAGCGGATTGCTTGCACACATCAGAAATGTAATGTTGCAGTTGGTCTGTAATGCTGACAAAGGTCCAGACCATTGCGTGTAAAAGGCACTTTAATATCACACTCCAAAGAGGCCACAGATGGGGTGGTGAATTAGACTCATCTGGTTTTAAAAGTCAATCTGAAGTTTTTTTCCTTTTCTGAAGAAATCCATTCTGGCATTTGCAACCAGTTTGAAACCCCTTTTCCATTCATGGAAACAAAATCCTTTAGAGTCTTTGAGCCAGTTATCTAGTATTACAAAGTCCAAATAATATAATTAAATATTAATGATTAAAAATAATAATAATAGTAATAATAACATTACTATTTATTTATTTAGATTTTGATAACTGGGTAAACCCAATGAGACCAGAGGTCCCTTTTTCAGGGGCAACCTGGAATTAGTTACAGAAAAGACATTTAGAAACAATGATTTTTTTTACAGTAGTTACATATGTTGCACAAATAGACATTAACGACAGTATAGATTAGCGACAGTATACAGGGGTAAAGTAAGGATTCACAGTACAGTCTTAAGTATTATTTACAATAGTTACAATTTGATACACAAGTGTAGAGTAGAAACAATATACATGATTCGCAGACAGGCTCTTATGACATCGAGTTTCATCTCCAGTTAGTAGGGGAAGGAGATAACAACAGTAAATTGACATAAAAGCTTAGGAGATACTTCCAGGAATGAAGGGAGGTTTAAGGCAGTGCAGAGGAGAAGAGACCTGGGCTAGGGAGCTAACGGTTACAGCCACAGAGACTGAGATTTAGAAGATATAGTTTGAGCCCAGACTTGAATTGGGTAAGGGTGGCTGAGTCAGCCAGACTGGGTGGAAGAGAGTTCCATAGGTGGGAGGCAGCAAATTTGAAAGAGCGTTTGCCTTGGTTGGAGCGAATCCTAGGGATGTTGAGGGGATGATTCGCTGATGATGCATGGGGTGTGGATTTGTTCTTTGGAGGGAGGTAGTCCTCTAAGGTGGGGAGGGGGACCGGGGTAGTGAACTTGAAGGCAAGGCAAGTGACAGGTAAGCCAGCTAGTGCCAAAGTGTGGGCCAATTTAGATCCTTAAGTGCCTCACAATGATGCCTCCTAGGAGAGGAGTTTGTGGCAAAATGAGCCAGACAGTTATAGAGTACGGAAAGTTTGCTAAATTCCGTCTCTCAGAGGAACTGCAGTAGAGGGGCTCCATATAGGATGGAGGGGAGGAGATTGCAGCTAGCAATTGCCCATCTTGCAACCAAGGATAGGGAATTTCCCAGACAGTAAAGGATGCCAAGTTTTTGGTGTGTGGACCTGGTTATGGTGTTGATGTTGGGTCAGTAGGTCATTTCTTGGTCAAGTTGGATCCCAAGGTATTTGAAGCTGGCCAAGACCTTGATTCTTTTTCCTTGGTTTGTGCAGATCTGGAGCAGCTGACTCACGTCGGGGCCCAGTCGCCTTGAGCCAAACAGTACGGCTTTAGTTTTTTCCTCATTGAGTTTAAGGGAGTTTGCAGAGAACCAGGCCTCAAGTAATGAGAGACTATTCTGCAGTTTCGTGGCTATGACACTAGGTTGGGGATCACTGCAGTATATGACAGTGTCATCCGCATACAAAATCAGTTTGCTGAGGGGACAGTTCCAGGGTCGGACTGGCCTGCCCGGATACCCGGAAAATTCCGGGTGGGCTCCCCCCCCCCGATGAGTACATACAGTGTACAGCAGCTGTGTGTATGGGGGGTAACAAACGCACTTAGTGCTCACTCCCTGCCTGATTTCATTCCAGGTAGCAATTTTACTTCATTGCTCTGAGCCTTCCTGACCTCCCCCCCCCCCGCCAGGCCCCGACACTTGTCTGGCCCACCCAAGCCTTTGTTTTGTACCTTGTTTTTGTTTTGAGCAGCCAGGCAGTAGACAGTCATCTCGATCTATTCTCTCCTCATTTGGGCCCCTTTGATGTGCGTACAAGGCAGCGGCGGTGCTGGGAGTCAGGATGTGGGGGGCAGGGAGTTTAATTGTCTCAGCCGGCGTCAGCAAACATTGCCCTCAGGCCCCGTGGCTGAACTGAACTGGCTGGGCAAGTTTTGAGCTAAGGTGGGGGGGGAGCTCAGGAAGGGTACCGCAACTTCCGCAAGTCGACTGGAGAGCAATCCAATTGGTTGGGGAGAGAGAGAGAGAGAGCTCGCAGGCTGCTGGGTTGTTGCTCATCGTGACGTCGCGCGACAGTGCGGACACTTTAAAGAACCACAGTGCAGCAGCTTTGGTCTCTTCTCTTCCTCTTGCATTGCAGAGCCTGCAGAATTAATTTCAAAATAATCCATCCAACTCGCCACCGGCGCCGTGTGTCTTGTCCAGCAAAGCGGTCGGTCGACTCGTCGGTGATTTTGAGTGGCGTCTGGAGTGTGTGAGCATGAGCCAGCTGGCCAGTGAGCCCAATACTTCATCAAGAGAGTTATAAGGTAGGTAACCAAAACAGAACAGAAAACACGTTGGTCAATTAAATTCACACCAGAATAGCTCTCCAACTTGATCTTGTCAGCACCCTAGAATAAACCAAAAACCGAGCTCCTGTCCCCTCTCAGCCTCCTTTTTTCAATCATGAACACATTAAGGGTCACCAGCTTTTCCCCCTAGTTTTTGTTTGCCACATGCTTGATCATTGTGGTGGCCTAGTGTTGTGCCCTCTTGACAGCCTCAGCTGTAGTATTCCAGGTGGGAGCTGACCAAGGCCTTATAAAGATGGAGGATAACTTTCCCTGCCATGCTTGTCATCCCTTTTTTGTTGCACCCGAGCATAGCTGGGCCTCTTGACAGTGACTGCATATTGTTTGTTATGCTTCCTCTCCTTGTCTGTTACAGTTCCAGGGCCCTTTCCTACAGCAGGAGGATGGGATCCCCACACCGTGTGCAGGTCCTACCTCGGATTTTCCTCCCCAAGTGTAACGTGTTGCACTTAATTATACTGCTTACTGAGACTCTAAGAATCTGACCAATTACTCAGTTTATAAGGTAGAAGAAGGCACTAGGTCCATCGTGACTACCTCCCACTCCATGTGGGTGTATTAGTCTTTGTTCCAAACAGGAATTTGTCTAGTTCTGACTTAAATTTGTTAAATTTTGAGATGTAAAAAAATACTGAGACAGGCTATTCCATAACTTAGAGCTTCAAAAAGTGAAGTAGTCTTCCCTTCTATTAGTTAATACATGCTGATGGGATCTCAGGTTAGTTGGTCTAGCTACTGGAGTTATATTAAACTGCTTTGTAAGTTCATCATCATGCAGGATGCTAAACATCATTAGAAGATATCCATCTGTCTTCTTTTTTGAAGGTTGTGTAAATTAAGTTCACAGAGCCTATCTGTATATGACATTCCTCTTAATCTGGGTGCCAGATGGGTGACTCGTCTTTGTATACCATCCAACAGTTTTATGTCCTTAACTAAATCTGGTGACCAGAAAGATGCAGCATAGTCTAGATGTGGTCTAACATAAGTTTTATAAGGTGGAATAATACATGTTTCTGTCCTGGAAATGAAAGCCTTTTGAATAGCCCTGATTAGTCTGTTGGCAATTAGGGTAGTCTTCCTACACTGATTACTAGCTGAGAATTTTGAATTTATAATTACTTCAAGGTCAGTTTCATTATCTACTGGATTTGAGGGCAGAACCATTCAAAATGTAAGTTCATCTTGCTTTTTTTTACCTAGGTGGAGAGCTATCCATTTGACCACATTAAATGACATATTGTTAGAAATTGTCCAAGCCTCAATTGTCAAACCTCCGCTAAGTTGCCTCAACATGGACCAGGGTTACATATAGCCCACAGGAATAGTGCTTCCAAAAAAAGGGGTAGTTCCAAGTCCTCTGTGGACCATATTTAGCCCAAGCATGCAAATGAGCTCATTGAGCATGCAAGATGCTAAGGGGACATCTGCATGCCCATTATGGCTCATTTGTTTAGGTGCATCAGCCCCTCAGCACCCCTGTCAGTGTCAGAGTTACCTCTGGTGGTCTAGTGGTCCCTCCCCATAGCATGTTGGTGTTATTTATATTATTCCATGGTGGTCTAGTGGTACCACCCACCTCTCAATCACCTGTTTGTATTATTTGGAGTATGCCTTGGTGGTCTAGCGGTATCCCCCACCCCAACAGCCCATTTGTATCAATTGTAATGAGCCTTGTTGGCATAGTGAATCTGCCACCCACCAGCCAAGGACTGCAGTTCCACACCCCACCATACCCCAACTGCCAGTCCCATGAAATTGGCAGCCAGTAGAGCTCTCCTCTCACAGCTGGCCACTGTCTGACAGTCGTGGAGCACGATCTTATACTTGATTATGATCCATGACTATCAGACAGTAGCAGGTGGAGTAAGGGAGAAGAGGACTGTGCCAGCTGCCAGTTTCACAAGACCAGCAGTCGGGGTATTGAGGGATGCAGGGCTGGGGTCCTCGGCAGGTGGACAGGTGGGGGAGCCATTAGACCATCAGGGTTTATTATAATAAATACAGTCCAGCTACTGGAGTTTGGGGCAATGCTAGACCACCTGGGCATAATACAAATAAAAAATGGGTGATTGGTAGGGTACCACTAGACCACTAGAGCATATTACAAATAATACCAATGGACTATCTTGGGTCCCACTTGACCACTAGGACATATTACAAATAACACCAATAGGCTATCAGGGGTGGGATACCACTAGAACATCAGGGCATATTACAAATAATACCAACAGGCAATCAAGGGGTACCACTAAACCACCAGGGCAGGTTACATATTGAAACTGGGCATTCGGGAGGAGAGTGAGGAGCAGCTTAGCATGGGGCAGGTGGCAGCAGTACAGTTGCCCTGTTTTCAAGAAGTGGGGCACAGGCTTAGAGTGCAGTTATGATGTGGTTTTTGGAAGTGGTAAGCAACACAGCTCAGGGGGCTGTTTACGACTGCCACAAACCGTTGAATATGTCCCTGCACTGGTATGCATTGAGGGAATGCCCTCATTTGTAAAGGCGCAGTACCTTGGCACTGCCATATCTGAGGGGCACTCCAGGGATCTCTGAATATGGTCCCGCCTAGAGCACTAGTGCAAATCTAGGTTAGCGCCAGTGCAAACCGCATTGCACAGCACTAACTTCTTTGAATATTGAGCCCCATGTCTTCAGCTGCAATTCTATTTGAAATCTTGTTAATGTGATTTCTTTCTTGGTTTCAGGCTCTAATGGGGGGTGTGTGTGTGTGGGGGGGGTAGTTAACCCACCATGTCTTGAATGTTTTTTAATGAAATTCTGGCTTTGAGGTTTGGTAGGAAATTTAAGAAAGCTATGTGTATTGATTATGTTATGTTTTATTGATTAGTGTAATTAGGAGATATTGCCCTCCATATTGCATGGGTTAGTGCCATGCTAACTTTGAATAGTGCTGGTCATCAGGGAAGGGGACATATTCAGAATATACCCTTGTTCCTATGCAAATGACAGATTCTCATGCAGAACTGGTGCTGCAGTATATTCAAAGATTTTGCAGCACCAAACAGCTGCCATTGCAACGCTGTTTAATGCTGACAAAACCCTAACCTTAACATAGAGCAATGACTACATCCTCTGATTATCCCTTCTGTGTCATACCTTGTTTACCCTGGTGTCTAGTGGCACCCCATCCCACTGATCACCCATTCTGTATTTTTATACATACCCTGGTGTCTAGTGATTCCAAACCCAATCGCCCATTTCATATTTTATATACATGTTTCTAAACAGCTTTCTACAGTATTCACAGTTGCTCACTGACAGTCAGATGGTGGCCTGCAGAGGAGGTGAGAGAGCTGTGCTAGTCACCAACAGGAGCAGTTCCAAATAGTGTCTGGGGTGAGGGTGGTGTGAGGCAGTGGGTTTGGAGCAGGGAATTCAGCGGGGGGGGGGGTTGGACTACCATGCAGGGGGTCGACTAGATTACCAGGATTACATATAGAAAATACAGAACAGGTGACTGGGGAATGGGAGGACAACTAGACACAAGGGATATGTACAGTATGTAAAATACAGAACAGGCAACTGGGGAATAGGAGGACAACTAGACACCAAGGATATGTACAGTATGTAAAATACAGAACAGGTGACTAGGGAATGGGAGGATGACTAGATACCAGGGATATGTGCAGTATGTAAAATAAAGAACAGGCAACTGGGGAATGGGAGGACAACTAGACACCAGGGGTATGTACAGTATGTAAAATACAGAACAGGTGACTAGGGAATGGGAGGATGACTAGATACCAGGGATATGTACAGTATGTAAAATACAGAACAGGCGACTGGGAATGGGAGGACAACTAGACATCTTATACTTGGCTAAGGCATGTCGGGGCATACCAGTCTGTAAATATTTAGCTAGTTTATACACGAGGCATGCCTGTCATTGTGTGCTTGGTGCAATGTCCCCCATGACTTTGTAACGTGCCCCTCCCCGGGACCAGTATCAAGGCCCCTGTGACTTTGTAGTGGGGCCTCGGGCCAGTACCAAGTTCCCCCCGACCCATTTCCAGGTGGGCCCTTTGCTTCCCAGTCCGACCCTGGACAGTTCCCCTCAATGTTATTGAGGAAGAGTGAAATAAGCAGAGGGCTCAGGATTGAGCCCTGGGGCACCCCTGCAGTAACGGGTCTAGAGACAGACTGGGTACCCTTCCAGCAGACTTTTTGGGTACGGTCACTCAGATAGCTCTCAAACCAAGAGAGAGAGTGGTGATCCAGTCCTAAGTGCAAGAGTTTTGATAGAAGGAGGTTATGACTGACCAAGTCAAAGGCCTTGGACAGGTCAGTGAAGAGGGCACCCGTTGGGGAGCCTTGGTCCATAGAGGCAAGGATGTCCACAGTGAGCCGTATGAGGGCAGTATTGGTACCATGGCCCTTTCTAAAACCATGCTGCACATCAGCCATGAGAAGATGCTGCTCCAGGTAGTCCTGAAGCTGGTTGCAGACTAGTCTTTCCTGGATTTTCCCAAGAGGACTAAGTAGGGAGATTGGTCTATAGTTTCCCAGTTTGTCTCGGGACCCACTTTTGTAGACAGGGACAACTGTCGCTACTTTCCAAATTTTTGGGACAACACCTTCCTGAAGTGATCTATTTATGAGTAGGGTGACTGGATGGGTGATTGCCGGGGCGGCAGCCCTCAGTAGGCGAGGTTCAAGCTGGTCATGTCCTACCGAGGAGGGGGGGTTTATTTTATGTAGGAGAGGTAGTACCTCTGACTGATTGACCAGCTTTAAATGGAATTGAGGCTGAGGGTACACCCAAGTATCTCCAGTGCAATGGGTAGGCCTGGAGGGGTCAAGGGGAGGAAGATCACTTGTGTTGGTGAAGTGGGCTCCGGAAGCCTCCACAACTACTGATGGGGTATTGGTCAGTGAGTCCCCTACCAGAATGGAGTCCATTTGACTATTTGAGGAGTATGTTTATGTGTCCCCAGAATTTTTTGGGGTCACATAGGTGCTTAGTTTGGAGGTCATTTAAGTATTGTGATTTGGCCTATTTTGACGCTTTTTTTACACTGGTTTCTCAGCTATCTGTACTTTTCCCAGTCAGATTGATTGCCAGTGTATTTGTAGTTGCCCAATGTTCTGTCCCAGAGAAGCATGGAATGCTCGAGGAACTGGTTCAACCATTTATGGCATTTTCCCTGTACCCTGAGCTTTTTTTATAAGAGTGCGCTTATTTGATGCCGACAAGAAGGCTTGAATGAAACATTCAAGAGCCTCATCAAGTGTTATAAAATATCTTTACAATTTAGGATTTGTCCCCACAGGACTCCTACATGGTTGGGGGTGGAGTGGCTACACCACTGTCCTTTTCAGTTGTGTGCCACTGTGTATTCTCCCCAGTCACCTGTCTTGCACTCCTATGTCCATCAGGTATCATGGATGATAATGACAGGATTCAGGCACACTGCTTCACATGGAGGAGTTACATGTGCTGGCATAGGCCTACAGGGCCAGGGAGGATGTCATGTCCTAGTGTAAGACCACAGATGCCTGGGTATGGCAGGCCTTGGATGAAATCACTGAGGAAGGATGAGATCACTGAGGAGGTAGATGCCATTGGCAGATGAAACAGGCCTGTGGAAGCAATGAGACAGCTTCAGGGACATGACGCAAAGGAGATCATGGCAATAGAGCGCAGCGAGCTGCATACCACGGGTGGAAGCCCATGGGCATTGGCAGGCACACATATCCTGGTTTCAGTAGAGAAGGCCATAGTATCCATTCTATGGCTCAGACAGCAGTGCCTGGTAGTGGCTACGAAAGCCAAGTGGGACCTGCCCAGCCATGTGAGTGACTGTCGATGTAACATCTCGTAGGTTATGTGTGTATGTCTGGGTGTCTATAGGCATGGGTGCATGCATATGCCAGAGTGGGGTAGCACATTGGGTGTAGGCCACACTACTGTTTCCCTGTCACCCAGTGCATAGCCATCTGTGTGCAGGTCCACAACCATGCACCATGTGCTATCTGGTTCTGGGATGTTTGTTCCCTTGGGAGGGAGTGTGTGCTTGCTGTTGCTGGGTAGTGTGTCCACTGGTGCTGAGGTGTGTTCCTGGTGTTGGGGTGTCTGCCTACTGGTGCTGGGTGTGTGTCCACTGGTTGTGGGTGTGTACTCATTGGTGCTAGTGTATGTACACATGTGGAGGTGTGAACACACTGGTGCTGGGCTGTGTGCATACTGGTGCTGGGCATGTGTTGTCACTGATGGGGTGTGCTGGTACCTGCAGGGCATAGGTGATGCACCGCATGCACAGCTAGGGTGACGGGCACTGCACGCCAGGCATGTATGCTGCTTTGGTCTACACACCGCTCCATCTGATAGGGTACTATATAACTCCTCTCTCACCTCCCTATAGCACAGCACATGGTGTTGGACACAGAGGAAGATGCCACAGGACCATCTTGGTGTGGGTGGCCTCTGCCGCCTACCCGTCTGCTCCAGCCAGTGGTCAACAGCAAGGGGGACATGGAAGACGATGACAATGAGACTTACCTTGACAGCTTGGAAGAGGTGGGCCTGCCACAGACTGGGAGGGACTGCTTTCTCCCTTTCCTGACTCCATACCACTGGGTCCCAGCCATTGTCCCCACATGACTCAACGGTCACAGGGGTGCAGACCACAACTGACGCTGGCACAGCCACTGCTCTGCCACCCCAGGTCACCAACCACAGCACATCCATGGCCCTAACATCCCTAGCCAATACCACAGGGCCAGCCACCACTACGTTTCCCCATGATGCATTCTCCAGCATGACCACAGTCCTGCCTCCCCATGCCTGTCACAGTAAACTGGCCATAGCCATCGTGAAGCACCCACCATGGTCTGCTGCACCTACCACAGTGCAGACCCCCTGGCTATATAATGGCTGCAGGTACAGCCCAGCTCTGGCCCAATGGACAGTCCCTGGTGACAGAGGGACATGGCCGAGAAACAGCAGCTGCTGTGGTCCACTGTGGAGGCACAGAGTGTTGCACAGCAGGAGATAACATACCTCCGACACATGCTGCATGTCAGCACATGATGGTACTACATGACCTGTGTGCCTTTGTGTGGGAGGCTGCAACCGTGGTGGTAGGCACTGCGAGGGTCATTCATAGTCCTGCCTGTCCAGTGGGAGTAGTGCCACCCCACCCCACAACAGACACCATGGTGTACGCTGATACCACACAGTCCTGGATGAGTCCTTGAAGCAAATAATAAGAACTGTTTCAGTTTGAGACTAATCTGGGGGCTGGCAGTATAGCATAGAGTTTAGAGTAACAAGCTGTGAATGAACTTGGTACCTCGAGTGGACAGACCCGAGTTTGATCCCCACAGCCCCCACCTGCATACTCTGTAGCTCTGAGCAAGTAATTTAACCACCCCAGAGCTCCTGGGTTGCCCCTGAAAACAGGCACCTGTGCCTAGTGGGCCTTACCCACTTACCAAAGAATTCAATAAAATGAAAAGTACCAGGACAAGAACGTCCAGTATACATGGGACTCCCAGGTCACCAAGGACACTGTGCACACCAGGTCACAACCTGCCCTTCCTCAGGGCCCAAGGGCAGTGGCCAGGGGCAGAATTCACTGTACCCACGCCCATGCTTCTCCCCCATACCATGGCTGAGGTCCATCCCCAGTTGTACAGATGGCTGTGCAGACATACCATGCATATCCAGGGAGGAGGTAGAGGACAGATGTAGGCTGTGCATAGCCACACCATACTAACATGGTTCCTGACCCTTCCCCATTGTACCCCTGTAACTCCATCAACTGCCCATGTGACATAGGTTGGGTGGTTCGGACCCTGGCATGGATGGCTTACAGTACAGTGCACACCCCACCTGGCAGGTGGGTATCTCTGTGTTGCCCCCCACATGGCCTGTGTTTGTGTGTACCCCATGTGAAATCCCCATGCATGGTGGGCTTATTATGCCATGCACCCCCGACTGCCCCACCTAGATGGCATGTACAGTATTTCTGTTAACACTCCATTAGGACCCCCTTCTAACATGGACTTCTGTTTGTATGCACCCTATTTTCAACCCCTCCACCCTTGCCTGGTAGAATTGCATTTGTGTATCGTCTGTCTTGTTACCCACCATCTAGCATACTTCACTGTTTGCACTTTTTGATCTTTGATATTACACTGGTTAACCATAGTACAGTCTTCTGTGTGGTTTGTACTCAACCGTCCGCCATGTCCGAAGATGTCTGTTATGATGCAAGCTATGTACTCCTGGGCCCTACTGACCATTCTAGGATCATGCCTGTTGCGCCACTTTGGTATACCCTAGTCCTTGGGCTCTGAATTCAGTGCAGGGTGTTCCTCTGTGTCTGCCATGCATATCCCATGGTTGAGTGCTAGGTTGTGTAGTATACAACAGGCAAAGAATATGGCACAGACTTTCTTAAGGGTATGCTCTAGGGCACCACCAGAACAGTTAAGGCATTGAACTCATCTAGAGCATTCCAAAGACATGCTTGATGATGTTACTTGTATGTGTGCTGCATTGCACCTGTCCTCTGCAAGAGATGCAGAGTGAAGGACAGGGTGAGGAGCCAGGAATTCAGGGATAGGCACTGTCCTCATGTAGGTAAAGGGCATAGGGTAGGTCACATAGCAACACAGAAACACAGGCAACGGTGACAGGAATAGACCACTGGTCCATCTGACATTCCTATAAACCTCTAACAAACCTAGAACCTAATGGCCATACAAGGTTCTAACCCATCATGTACCATATGATATGGTGCAGTGGGTTGAGGACCTGTGGAGTATATTCACCAATGAGGTGTCCACTAAGGATGTCCCAACATTCAAACCTCTGGCACAAGATGGAATTGTGCCATATGAAAGTATAGTGGGTGCTGCTGGGGTGCTCTGCCAGAACATTGATGATGCATCCTGTTGCATCACACACCACCTGGCATTTGATGGAGTGCTACCTCTTCTTTTTGAGATAGACATTCACTCCATCACTGTTGGGTGCCCGGATGGTAACATGGGTGCAATCAATGTCACTGAGTACCCATGGTAGGTGCACAACTTGATGTAACTGATGCATGGTCACTATTCGCTCTGCTGGTGTCCTGGGGATATGTAAGCAATAAGGCACGAAGGGGTGTGTGTAAAATATATTTTACAGCATGGCCAGGGCATACTGAGGAACAAGGCCGAATGCCGAGTGACTTCCGACACTGGATATGCTGTAAAATATGTTTTACACACATCCCTGAGTGCCTTATTGCGCTTATAAAACTGGCCCCTTTTTTTTTTTTTTTTACTTTTTACTGTTGGGAAAAGCATGTCTATAAGTAGAAACAATAGATTTACTTGTGCGCATCTGTGATAAAATAGTCCTTCTGCCCACTGCAAGTGATGTAATTGATAATGTCATTGTATTATTGTCTACTTTCTTCTTCCAGTTTTTTTTCTGTTTTTCTCCACATTCAAGATATGGAATGATAATCATAAAATATTTAGCACGGAATACATGGATTCAAAATTCTGCTCTTTTCCACTGGCAGAATGTTTCTCTCCTAACATACTGTTCACATAGACAACAAAGGCCTTTGTTACAGCCAGAGACTCAATTATCTTACTGTCAGGGCAAGAAGGAGAGAGTTCCCTGATGAGCAGGTAAGGATGGAAGGGATATTTTTCACTGTCAGCGAAGAAACAGTTGTATTGAAAACTATTAACAATACTTCATGTTTCTAATTTATTTATGTATGTATGTAAGGAGAGTGTGACAATCAGGGAAACAACATTTAATTAATTTGTTTTATTTTATTTAAGGTAGTTTTATTTTTAGAGCCCAGTTGAAGTTTTTACAAAGTACAGGTAGCAGCCATGTTTGTGGTGGAATATCAGTTCTGGCTGAAGGGCTAACTGAAATGTCTGTGTTCCAAATGACCATTGAGCTGGGTTCCAGACTCTTCACTGCTGAGAAGTCCTTTTTTTAGCCATGTATAAACCATATTTTACACATGAATAAGAGCCAATCAGATTACTAGATTTTACCCTGCCATTTTATAAGATAAACTCACCAGCATGGTCCAGCAGAGCATCTAGGAACTGGTCCAACCGATGTCAGATGGCAGACTGCAAGATACTGGTGGTGTCTCTCACTGGTGTCAGGAATGTTCTGGTGGCAAGGAAACACGCTGCAGCTGTCACCTTCCACTCTATGGACAATGCATGGCTGTGCTGGGTGTCTGTCCAGAGTTGGTCATGCAGCAGCTCACATAGCTGCCTGAGCATGGTCCTATTGAGCCTGTACCAGCACATGAGCTGGTCATCACTGAGAACTTCATTATGTGACTTGTGGATGGTACTGTCTGTGGATGGTATAGTGCTGCCATGGCCTATATGTGGGCCCCAGGTAGACACTGGCCCTCTCTTCCTCCTGTACTACCTGCTGCAGCAAGTACACTGTGTGCTCCCTTGAGCGCCATCATACATTGTGGTCTGCAGTTTTTCTGCCTGCCTTTGGGTCTTGCCCTGGTTTAAGTTGGCCTTTTTATAGGTAGTAATTGCGTTGTGTTAATTGGCCTGCACTAACCCCTTTGCACAGTAGTAACATGCTGAATATCATACTGCACTGATATGCATGGTCCCTTCCTTGCCTCTGTGCATCACATACTCTTTCTCTGTGCATGGGCAAAAATGGCTTTAGCATGTTTGAGTATAGGAGTTTAGTGCAAACTATGCACAATGCAGTCGAACCACTTTGCACATGTTGCAAAGGTCTGAACACCTGGGCGCTGATGTCTTAGTCTAGCGTTAATCAACCAATCAATCAAGACATCAAAAAAATCAGACATTTGCCCTTCCGTGACGTATTTTGTTTCTGTAATGATTCTGAATGCTTGAATTGTGCTGTCATCATTTGCCGTACCACTGTATATGCACAACTGCCGTCTTTGCTGAGGCTGCACACTTCATTTGACTGTTTCAGTCAGGAATACGTGCGGAGGCATTTTTTGTTTCAGGATGGGCGTGGCCTGACAATGTTATCCAGAAAGGGTGTGATGATGCAAATAAGTATTAGTGCTGTTCATGAGAATGGCAAGGCACATCTCACATGTACTGTGCCCCAGCTTCTACGGAGTGGATAGTTGCATAGGCTCAGGTCTCATTCCTTGTGGGTCCTGTTTTTGTACTCACAAGGTGGGGAAGGAGAGATCACACTTTTGCTTTCAGATGCTGAGACACCTCCATTTGTGTAATGACTGTTTGGCACCTACTTAGATGGAGAAGGGCAGTAATCATGGAGCTTCGGGCAGCATTGGCTTGCTTCCCTGTGCACTGTGGCCCTTAGACTCCCATTTGCTGCACGTTAGCACATGATGGTCCTACATGACCTGTGTGAATCTGTGCAGGAGGCTGCAACCATGGTAGCAGGTGTCCCCAATTCGCTCAACCAGTCAACCCTCTACTCCCAAAGTGCCAACCTCTGAGTGTAAGATTTATGGATTTGTGGACAGTGAACAGTAAAAGGTAACCCTCTTGTCTGTTTTGTTGGTTCGAGTCACCTTAGTCTCAAGTTCTGGAGGGATTCAAACTGATAACCTCTTGTTAGCATACCCAATTATCAGGCTCAGATAATTTGTCTTCAGGGGCCAGATATCTTTGCCTATGGGCACCTAACCGGGTCTACAAATGAACTCTTAGAACTCTATGCAAGACCTTGAGAACACTATCCATTTCCCAGTTTGGTATAACAATAAGCCCATACACAGTGTTAACTAAAATCTTCAAAAGCTTCACTTAAATAAAAAGAAATGTCAAGGCACTCCAGGCAGTTTCCATTTTAAAATATATATCTTTACTTTAAAATAGATAAGCAGAAAATATTACAGAACAAAATATCCCAACACATACAGCCTTAAACAAAAAAGTGCAGATTCCTACAATACATACATTCAGACTGGTCTAATCTAATATATGCTTACTTTCTTTCAGTGCGGTGATGTTTCTTCCTCTCTCACAGTCAAATATGAAAGTTGTGACTGTCAAGGTTCTCTCAGTAGTTAAGCACAGTTCTGAGCCGGCCTTTTCTGAGGACACCAAACTCTGCCTTGGTGTAACAAAATCTATATTTTTTTATACCAAGGCAGAGCTCTGATATGAGCAGGGCCCTGATTTTTCTGCGGCACATCAGAGCAAAGTTCTGTGGCAGGGTTCTCATTGCCGCAGAACCTCTGCGCACTCAACACCAATTTCTGCGTAACGGCGTAATGCTTACCCTTAATTTTTTTCCTTGTCAACTGACAAATGCACGCCGTAACACAGTCATTTTATGAGCGCTTGTCACCAAATTTTCAACATAGCCAGTTTAAGACCTCTGCTCATGAACAGAATCACTATGATTTTATTAATCTGTCCGAACATTGATTTCTGACACCGACCGCTACATTATGCGCTACATGTGCGAAAAACACACTGGTGAGATGAAAATGACAGTTGCACTGTTCATAAGGAGGTGTGGTAAAATGCAATACTGAAAATCTGGAGTGAAAATATTAAAATGCTCAAGGTACGAAAGCGTAGGAACTGCGCAACACACACTCATAACACAGTCATTTTATGGGCGTTTGTCGCAATTTCAACATAGCCAGTTTAAGACTGACTGTTCATGAACAGTATCACTGTGATTTTATTAATCTGTCCGGAACATTGATTTTGCACACCGACCGCGCCATTTGCGCTGCACATGGAAACAATTTCAGGTGAGATGTGAAAATGACAGTTGTACTGTTCATAAGGAGGTGGTAAAATGGCAATACTGAATATCTGGAGTGAAAATATTAAAATGCTCGTCCAGGTGCGGCGAGAGCTGCACAATGCACGTCAAACAGTCGTTTTGGGAATATCAACTAGTTTTATAGAGTTTAGTTCCTCGATGAACTGAGACACTGTCATTTCATTAATTATTCCAGAAGGTGGTTCCGCACAGTGACCGCGAAACACCTTCGGAACCGATTAACGAAATAACAGTGTCACAGTTCATGAGGTGGGTCCCAAAACCCCATGTTGAAAATTTGCTGAAAAAATTCCAGAAATGGCTGAGATATGCACTAAAGTTGAAAAAACATTTATGACATTATACAGCTTACCGGCATTTCTTCAGTTTGCGGTCTGGCTTTGAAGAGTGCAGACGGTTCCGGTCCACAGAAGATCATCGCTGGGCCCGGAGGTAAGTATGGGTTGAGGGGGGTGAGGTGGGGTGTGGGGAGGTCGGTACGAGAGGGTGGGTGCGGTTGGGGAGGGGCAAAAGAATCAACGATGGAAGGTTTTTGTTTCTAGGTTTTGTTTTTGATTCCTCACACAAGGAGACTTTGCCACGCTTGGGGGCCTCAGCCGGGCACCAGGCAGCTTTGGGGGTCAGTGAGCCAACAGGGGATTGGGCACCCTCTCGCAAAGGAAGTTTTTCCACGTTGGGGTGGGCTCCCAGCATGGCATAAAGACATCTGGGGCCAGTGAAACCGATGGGGATTGGGCACCCCTGTCGGCAAATTGCTTTGTCACGCGGGTGGGCTCCCAGCGTGGCACCAGCGCTTTGGGGGAGGGGACAGTGAAGCTGACAGGGGATTGGGCACCTAATCGGCAAATGAAGCTTTGCCACACTGGGGTGGGCTCCCAGCGTGGCATACTAACATTTGTGAGGGGCATTTGTTCCATCGGGAAGCCATTTATCATGGCGCACGGCAAATTCGCTGGATATTTCCGCGGTTTGCCGCACCCGCGGAATCGAGGAAAACTCGGGGCCCTGGATATGAGTTATGAGGAGCTAGCCACAAAACAATGTCCATTTTTAAAACGTTGGTCGGAAGGAATTGATGCAAACTGTTGATAAAATTGAAAATGTGGTTTTATTAGAACAGTTTTATTAGTCATGCCCAGCAGAGCTAAAAACCTGGCTAGAGGACCGAGATCCAAAAGCAGTGCAAGAGGCTGCTGAACTCTCGGACCACTATGCCAAGAGAAGACCTGCTCTGAGAATGAATGGGGCAGGCGTGGCAGCGCAGAAAGGGAAAAGCGCACCTTCAGGTCAGCTAAAACCCTCACTGCCTCCACCGAAACCAGTTAGGCCCAGGTTTCAATGAAAATATTTATCTGAAGTAAGAAATGCATGTTGGCTGTGTAAGGAAACTGGGCATATTACCAGACAGTGCCCCAAAAAGCAATAATACACAACAGGGTGGTAGAAAAGAAGTGGGTTGTTTGTCTGTCCCTGAGGGCATGCCAGTGAACAGGGTGGAACACATGCACCCAGTCATAGTAAATTATAGTCAGATGCAGGGATTAAGGGACACAGGGGCATCCCTGACATTGGTAAAGGGGGATCTGGTACAGCCTGGTCAGCTTATACCCAATAAATATAGAACTGTACAAGGGTTTACTGGTGAAGAGAAAACATTGTCACTCACTAGCGTTCTCCTGGACTGGGGTGAAACAGGGGGAGCTTTGCAACAGGTGGCTGTAGCCAACACATTAGCAGTGGATGTGATCCTGGGTAACAATCTCCAGCAGGAGGTGGTATGCGCAGTTACCCGTAGCCATGCGGCAAGGGAAAATAGTAGTTCCTGAACCCCACAGAAACCAGCGTGGAAACCACTGAGAGGCTGGTTCCCTAGCCTGTGTCTCCAGATGGGGAGACTGATAAAAAGGAGGTAGAAATTTCCCCAGTAGCAGTTAACCACACAGCTACAGAGGGTTACTCCAAAGAGGGAGGGGTGACTCATTGTCAGAGGGTTGGGATTGACAGTGACCCTGAGGCCCCTGACGCTAGTGCTAGGGACCCTAGTTTAGCAACTGAAGGAGATCTGTCCCATGCCTTGGGACTGTGTGAAGGGTTTGCAGCTGCTCAGAGGAGTGACCCCAGTTTAGGGAAGCTGAGGGCTTGGGCAGACTCGGACGGCACACAGGGAGGTGACGGCAGACATGAGGTTTATTGGGAAAATGAACTTCTGTATGTACAGGCAGTACAGACAGAGGGAGGGATGCTAGGCAGGCATCTTGTTCCCCAGGGATATCGTGAGCAGTTGTTCAAGGTTGCCCATGATATTCCCTTTGTCTGGTCATCTGGGAATCACACGCACAATGCAGCGTGTTGGTCCAGAATTTCTTACTTGCCTAACTTCATCCAGCAGGTGAAGGAGTATTGCAGGTCTTGTCACCGTGCCAAGAAATAGGGAAGGCGGGCAAGAAAACCCAAGCCGCCCCGATCCCCTTGCCCATAGTGGAGGAGCCATTCCAGACAGTGGGAATGGATATTGTGGGGCTTTTAAATACCCCCAGCTCCTCAGGGAAGAGATTCATCCTGACTGTGGTGGATTATGCCACCCAGTACTCAGAGGCAGTCGCCCTGTCCTCTCTGAGGACAGATAAAGTGGCAAATGCCTTACTTGGGATTTTCTTCCGTGTTGGGTTTCTGCAGTAGGTAATCACCAATTGAGGGGGTTCATTCATGTTGGACCTGATTAAATGTTTATGGGAGAAGTATGTGATGGTGCAGAGATGCACACACCTTATCAACCACAAGCCAATGGACTTTTGTGGAGCAATTCAATGGTACTTTAAAGTCAATGCTCTGGGCATTTGCTGAACAGCATGGGAGGGACTCGGAGAAATACCTTCCCCACCTGTTGTTTGCATACAGGGAGGTGCCTCAAGAGTCGACAGGATTTTCCCTTTGAACTCTTGTATGGACACCGTAAGTGGGTCCCTAGACTTGATCCGGGAGGGCTGGGAAGGCAAGCATGCCACCCAGGAACTCCTCTTGTGGATAACATCCTTGGGTTTAGGAAAGGCTGAAGGAGGTTATGGGGACAGCCCAGAGCAACCTGGCATCTGCCCAACAGAAACAAAAAGTATGGTACGATCACAGAGCCAGAGTTCGCTCATACATGGTAGGTCAGGAAGTCATGGTCCTAATTCTGGTCCGGAAAGACAAGCTGCAAGCTGAGTGGGCAGGACCGTACCAAGAGTTTACGAAGATAAACTGTGTGAACTACATTGTGGAGTTACCGGATCGTAGACAGACAGAAAGGATGTGCCATGTCAACATGATGAAGCCATATGCAAATAGGGCTGATATAGTGTTTGCAGTGTGTAGTCATGGGGAGGGGATGGATGAAGGAGACCCCCTTCTGGACTTGCTGGAAGAGAGTAAGTGGGAGTCCTCTGTGGAGGCAGTAAAATTGTTTCCCCAGCTGACCCCGGGCCAGATCCAGAAAGTGAGGGAGGTTTTAACCGACTTTGCCTCCTTGTTTAGCGCCAAACCTGGACTAACCCCCTTAGCAACACACGATGTGGAGACAGGGACACAGACGCCCATATGGCAGACAGCATATCTGGTATTCGAGGCTGTCCAAAAGGACATTAGGAGGGAAGTGGAGGAGATGCTGGATTTAGGGGTAATCCAGAGATCCCACAGTCCCTGGGTCTCACTCATAGTCCTTGTACCCAAGCCAGATGTCTCAACTCATTTCTCTGTAGACTATCATGAACTGAATGCAGTCACAAAGTCAGATGCCCACCTGATGCCCCAGATGGACGAACTCCTTGACAAGTTGGGAGGGGCAACCTACCTTACGACCTTTGACCTGACAAACGGGTATTGGCAGGTAGAGTTGATGGGCAGAGCTAGGGAGAGGTCCACCTTCATCACTCCGATAGGCTTATTTGAGTTCAAAGTAATGCCTTTCAGAATGAAGAACGCCCCGGCCACTTTCCAAAGGATGGTGAACCAGGTGTTAAATGGTGCTGAGGAGTACACCGTGGCATACCTGGATGACATTACCATCTATAGTACCAGCTGGGAGGAACACCTTTCACACTTTAGGGAAGTGCTGGACAGGATACAGAGGGCCGGGCTCACTGTCAAAGCTGAGAAGTGCCAGGTGGCCATGGGAGAAGTGGCATACCTCGGGCATGTGGTAGGCCAGGGACAGCTCTGTCCTAACCAACTAAAGATAGAAGTAATCCAGACATGGCCCAGACCAGAAACTCAAAAGCAGGTCAGGAGTTTTCTCGGGACAGCAGGGTACTATAGAAAATTTGTACCCAATTACAGTGCCCTGGCTGCTTCCCTATTTGACCTGACAAAGAAAAGGATACTCAAGAAAATTACCTGTGGCCCAGCCTGTGAGGAAGCTTTTTCCAAACTAAAGAAGGCACCGGGCAGTGCTCCTGTTTTGGCAAGTCCTAACTATAGTAAAACCTTAATAGTCCAGACTGACGCCTCAGACGTGGGTATTGGGGCAGTGCTGAGCCAGACATCCAGTGAAGGGAGGAACCACCCCATAGCCTACCTGAGTAAAAAGTTGCTTCCCAAGGAGCAGTCATACTCCACGGTGGAACAGGAGTGTATTGCCATAGAGTGGGCCCTAAAGAAATTGCAGCCATACTTGTATGGGCAGAATTTTGTGGTGTAGACTGACCACAGCCCCCTAGTTTGGCTGACACAGATGGGGAAAAACAATGGTTGATTACTAAGATGGAGTCTTGCTTTGCAAGGATATGATATGACCATTCTACATATGGCAGAGCGACCAATCAGAACTCAGATGGATTGTCCAGAGTGTATGAGGAGTGAACTGATTTGGGAAGCTCATCCCATGCAGGGAATGGAACCCCCAAATTCAGTCTAGGTGGGGAGGAATTGTCTCACCTTGACAGCTGGTTCTGATCCCTATATAATTTTTGTTGTAAAAGATAATGTATGATGGACTGTGGGAAAAGACAATGCTGGCTGCTGAAACTGACACTTCAAACTGCCCAGGGATAAGTTCAAAGGACAGGACATGGCTAAACTGCAGATATTTGGGGTGCAATTATCTTGTCAATTTACTTTGATCCCAGGAAATGAAATTAGCCATCCATGACGTCCTCGGGGAAATCCTTTGATCTGCACTAGATGTCCTGAGAAAAGGGACATTGGCCAGTGTTATGAATAACCTCCAAGGAAACCAGCTCATTTCATCAAAGAGACCTTTGATGTGTAGATACCAAGGCTAGATGGAATTAAGGAGTCAAATACACTTTTGCTTTGAATACATTGACTTATATCAAAGAGACGTTTGATGTGTGTGTGAAGCAAATCATAGACTGGTTTCGACTAGTTACATAGAAAAGAGATTTATCATGTTATCTCTTATTTGTTTTCTAATATCTTAGTAGGCCAACTTGGTGTTATAAAAAAAATAGGCGGAGTTTGGTGACCTCAGAGAAGGCCGGCTCAGAACTGTGTTTAACTACTGAGAGAACCTTGACAGTCACAACTTTCATATTTCTGACTGAGAGAGGAAGAAACATCACAGCACTGAAATAAAGTAAACATATATTAGATTAGACCAGTTTGAATGTATGTGTTGTAGGAATCTGCACTTTTACCTGTTTGTTTTAAGGCTGTATGTGTTGGGAATTTTTGTTCTGTAATATTTTCTGCTTATCTATTTTAAAGTAAAGATACATATTTTAAAAAGGAAACAGCTTGGAGTGCCTTGACATTTCTTTTTATTTAAGTGAAGCTTTTGAAGGTTATAGTTAACACTGTGTATGGGCTTACTGTTGTACCAAACTGGGAAACGGACAGAGTTCTGTAAGGTCTTGCATAGAGTTCTAAGAGTTCATTTTGTAGACTTAGTTAGGTGCCCATAGGCAAAGATATCTGGTCCCCCGAAGACAGAATTATCTGAGCCTGATAATTGGGCACGCTAACAAGAGGTTATCAGTTTGAATCCCTCCAGAACTTGAGACTAAGGTGACTCAAACACACAAAACAGACAAGAGGGTTACCTTGTAGTGTTCACTGTCCACAAATGATATGCTCAGAGGTTGGAACTTTGGGAGTAGAGGGCTGAGTGGTTGAGCGAATTTGTGATAGCAGGTACTGTGAGTGTCATCCATAGTCCCGCCTGTCCAATGGGAGTAGTGCCACCCTACAACAGACACCATGGTGTACGCTGACACCACACAGTCCTGGAAGAGTTTTTGAAGCAAATAAGAACTGTTTCAGTTTGAGACTAATCTGGGGGCTGGCAGTATAGCATAGAGGTTAGAGTAACAAGCTGTGAATGAGCTTGGTACCTCAAGCAGACAGATCTGAGTTTGATCCCCACAACCTCCACTTGCATGCTCTGTGACTCTGAGCAAGTCATTTAACCTCCCCAGTGCTCCCAGGTTGCCCCTGAAAACAGGCACTTGTGCCTAGTGGGCCTTACATGGTTACCAAAAAATAAAATAAAATGAAAAGTACCAAGATGAGAACTTCCATTATACACTATACTCCCAGGTCACCGAGGACACTGTGCACACCAGGTCATGACCTGCCCCTCCCCAAGGGCTGTGCCCAAGAGGCAGTGGCCAGGGGCAGATTATACTGTACCCACACTCTTCCCCCATACTGTGACTGAGGTCCATCCCCAGCTATACAGAGGACTGTGCAGACATACCATACATATCTGGGGAGGTGGTAGGGTGACAGATGTAGGCTGCGCATAGCCACACCCCACCAACATGGTTCCTCCCCCTCCCCCACTGTACCCCTGTGACACTGCCATCTGCTCCTATGACATGGGCCGGGTGGTTCTGACCCCGGCATGGATGGCCTCTAATACAGTGCTGGTGATTATCTCTGTGTTTCCCCCCTTCCCACATGGCCTGTGTTTGTATGTAGCCCATGTGAAACCCCCATGCATGGCTGGCCTGCTATGCCATGCACCCCCCCCACCTAGATGGCATGTATCTCTGTTAATACTCCATTAGGACTCCCTTCTAACATGGACTTCTATTAGTGTGCACCCTATTTGCAACCCCCCCAGCCTTGTAGCATTGCATTTGTGTATCGTCTGTCTTGTTACCCACCATCTAGCATACTTCACTGTTTGCACTGTTTTTGATCTTTGATATTACACTGCTTAACCATATTACACTCTTCTGTGTGATAGGTACTCAACCATCGCCAGGTATGAAGATGTCTCTTATGATGCAAGCTCTGTATTCCTGGGCTCTACTGATCATTCTAGGATCATGCCTGTTGAGCTGCTCTGGTATCCCCTGGTCCTTGGGCTCCAAATTCAATGCAGGGTGTTCCACTGTGTCTGGCATCCATATCCCATGGTTGAGTGTGATGTTGTGTAGTATACAACAGGCAAGGAATATGATACAGACTGTCTTAAGGGTATGCTGTAGGGTACCTCCAGAACAGTCTGAACTGCATATTCAGCATGCCAAAGACACACTTGATGATGTTTAATTGTGGCATTGTGTGCTGCATTGCACTTGTTCTCTGCAACAGATACAGGGTGAAGGACAGGTGAGAGGACCCAGGGATTCAGGGGATAGGCACTGCCCCCTATGTAGGTAAAGGGCATAGGGTAGGGTCACATAGCAACACAGAAACACAATCAATGGTGACAGGAACAGACCACTGGTCCATCTGGCATTTGTATAAGCCCTAACAAACCTGGAACCTAATGGCCATACAGGGTTCTAACCCATCATGTACCACAACTGCCGACTTGGCTGGGGCAGTGCACTTAATTTGACTGTTTCAGTCAGGAATACGTGCTGAGACATTTTGTGTTGCAGGATGGGTGTGGCCTGACAATGTTATCCAGAAAGGGTATGATGATGCAAATAAGTATTGGTGCTAATCATAAGAATGGCAGGGCACACCTCACATGTACTGTGCCCCAGCTTCTACAGAATGGACAGTTGCATAGGTTCAGGTCTCATTCCTTGTGGGTCCTGTTTTTGTACTCACAAGGTGGGGAACAGGGGATCACACTTTTGTTTTCAGAGGCTGAGACACTCCCATTTAAGTAATGACTGTTGGCACCTACTTGGATGGAGAAGGGCAGTGATCATGGAGCTCTGTGCAGCATCAGCCTGCCTCCCTGTGTTCTCTGTGGCCCTTAGACTCCCATTTGTTCCTCATCTCCAGGCTCACTCTCCCAGTGGTGATTGTTGTTTTTTTGGCATGTAGAACTCTAATAATATTTTAATGGGCATTTCACCAGTATGTGTGGAGCATGTGCCATGCTCACCAACCTTTCAGCTCATCAGGCCTGCATTTTACAACCAGAGTAGGATGGAATCAGGGCAGGGGTGTCCATTGCTGCTCCACTTCTTCAGCAACTTCCAGGGATTTGACAGTGGGAGTTGTAGGTAGTGGGCAGGGTTGGTGGTAATAACTGGGGATTCATGGGGATCTGGAATTGCAACAAGCAACTGTTTCACCCCACTGAGCAGAGCAGTGTATACTTCCCCTCCAGGAGAGAGCACCTCGTGGCAAACAGATCCCCAGCAGTGGCAACACCTACTGAGGGGTTCAGCAGCCAAGAAGGAAGCATTAGAAAGAAGATACACATAGCAGAATATTTTATGGCTAGGGTTAGTGAGATTATGACCTGTGCCTCAGAATATGAGTGGAGGGTGGTGCACTGTCTCCCAGGGGAAACAGCAGACAGGGTACTCTTCATGGTAGATGAGTTGGTTAGGGAAGCAGGAGGGAAGCCAGATGTTATTGTCCTCTTGGGATGAACCATCTGGCACAAAGGTCATTTGGAGCAGTGAAGTCTACCTTTAGGTCGTCGGGTTCCAGGCTTAAGGGGTTGACTGGTATGTGACCTCAGAGGTCCTCACAATGTACAGGAGGCAAAGAGAGGTAAGGAAGCTGAAAATCTTTCAATTTAGCAATCGATTAAAGGAGGTGAGCCTAGGAGGAGTTTTGCTTCCTAGAAGACTGGGGTACTTTTGGGGTGTTATAAAGGCCTACATAAATCTGATGGTCTTCATCCTAATATGGAGGGGACAAAGGTGTTGGGGTAAAATTTTGAAGCATACATGTGTAACCCTCTCATAAATGGGGGGTTCCTCAGAGCCTTCCAGGAGCTTGCCTGAATGCTCCCTGCCTAACTGGTGTTCGGCGCAATGCCGCTAAAATGCAGGGGTTGTGAGTGCGTCTGAAGCCTCCAGTACTGTCTCTTTAAGAGCTGCCTGCTCGCAGATTCCAGCGGGTTAGTATGGGGGGAGTGGTGTTTCCCTGTTTGAATCCCGCCTGAACTGCGGTGGAATCGCTCCCATTGGGCAGTTGCTATATGTGCAGAGGGAGCCCCTTTTGAAGGGTGTAACTGTTTGGGCATAGTTAGTTAGACTGAAGGGGGGTTACAGTTTGTCTAACCTACTTCTTCTGCAGTTGGGACTGTGTGTGCTGCGCCTCCATTTTGGACCAGGACGTTCTGAAGGGACCAATAGGGGTAGGGGTGCCTCAAATGGAGTAACTGGTGACCAACCAGAATGAGGGCTCTCTAGGGAGCCGACGGACCAATGGAGATACAGCTGGTAATTGTGGGAAGTGAAGGCTAGACCATGGCACCTTTTTTTTTCGCACCACTAAGAGCAGGACTAAGTGACTGGCACTTGTAGCCAGCCAATGGGACTGGGTGGCACCCGAGCAGAGAGGATGGCCCCATGCTGTCAAGGGGCAGAGACGCTGTGGCTGTGAATAAGAAAGGAGCTCTGGGCTCCTGCGCTGTTGAGTTTTCATGCTGGAAGCCTGTGAGAGGCCTGATTTGGCCATTTTGAATAGCCAGCGAGCTTCGGACTGAATCCGAGAGGCAGGAGGCAGCAGTCAGAGGAGGTTGTGTAAAAGCACAGTTACCTACTAGGCTCACCCTGTAGAGGACTGGAAAATCTGCTGAATCGCGCTCAGTCTGTCAGGAAGGTGAAGCTGCAGTGAGACTCCCAAGTAACAGTGTGTTCGGTTGGGCCAGAGGAGCAACTGCCTGGTATGGTACCCCTCTGTTGTTTTCCATATAAGTGTGTGGAGAAGTATCTGGAGTACAGGCTCAGCCCTGCGAGTAGTGTGACAGCGGTTTTCTTCTGGAGTTGTGAGTACTAAAGCAGGGTAGCTCCCTGTCAAAGGTTTCTAGTAAAGGCAAGCTCTTCAGGTTGCTTTTCTGACTGCACTAACTGAGCCTGCTGGGCTGCATCTAATCTTTATAGGAATTAAACACTCATTGTGTCAGGGCCCCAACCAGCTGCATCGAGGAACTAGCCTTTAGGGCTTGGGTACCCATAGACAGCAACTTATAGGTTAGGCCTGTGCACAGAGCCCTAGGTAGATACTCATATATTGTAGTAGTAAGCCAATCATCCTGATTCCTCCTGGTTCTTGTTATTTCCCCCTTGAATAAATCAGATCGCTTGTTTTGCAAAAGTACACTGGCTAGTTTGTGTATTAATAGTGACTTACTGCACAGTGAATGTTGTGTAACCGTACCTTACTTTCCAGGGGGTCCCCGGAGTGAGCTGAGTGGTTGGAGCCAGGGGGAGGTAAGAGTCTATGTGAGAACACTGCAACTAAACTGTGTGGGCCACTAGTGGGAAGAAGGGTGTTTGCAGCAACCCAGAGGGCTGTGACCAAGTCAATCTTGACTGTTCTAACCCTGATCTCTGGGTGGAGGCACCTGCTAATGGATCTGGGCCCCTCACCCTGTTACAGTTAAGGCAGGCAGGGGTAGTAACCCTTAGGATAGCACCCCAGGGGGGTACACATGTCTGGGCATTTTACACGGGTGAGAGTGTAACTAGGGCAGGGGTGTTCAAATCGAAACTTTTATTACTTGCCCAGCCATGACTGTACCTGAATTTTCACTTGCACCTATTAATTACAATGGAAATAACTCTGTTTTGGTACTTGCCCTTCAATGAAATTTGCTTGCCCTAGACAGGGGGCAGTGGGATTTGCACACCCCTGTACTAGGGGTCTCTGCATGGAGAACTCAGGTGAGGGAGACCCAGCAAGCACTCGCCCAACTAGTGCAGGCAATCAGTCAAAAAAGGGTAACACAGATAGGAGGTTAAAAGGGTGTCTGGTAGAGACTGGTAATGACATCAGGATTGAGTAACAATGGTGGAATAATGCAGGTAATGATGAGTACAGTAGGTCTGGTCAGTGGAAGTGGTAAGGGTAGGAGACAGTTGTACCAGAAGGTGTCTTGCTTGAATGCTAGAAGCCTCGGGAACAAAATGACTGCTCCACGGGCATTGCTAGCAGATGCTAAGATAAACCAATTAGCCATGACAGAAACTTGGGCAACAGCTAAGAAACAACAACTAGGATCTTGTTCACACCTGGAAATGAGCCATGGCTCAGTGTGCCTCTCCCAGTCACAAACTTTCAATCTACATTACTGGGCTACTATCGCTTAGGTGGAACAGACAAAAAAGTAGTGGGGTGGCACTGTACATTAGGAAGGTACTGTATGGCAAATTAGTTTTGACCAATCACATGACAGTATTTAGAGTTAAGGTTTAATAATTGTAACTAGTGTTACTTGGATAATAAAAAAGTAATAAAATAGACATCTGTTAGTTCTGTTGCTAGTATAGTGCTCTTAGTTCTTTTTCACCAAGAGAGACACACTAAGCTGGAAGCTTGTTTACAGGTGCGACCTGGGAGCACAAGGAAGTTAAGTGACTTGCTCAGAGTCACACAGTATTTATTTTATTTTGTTTTTGTTAACCAGGTAGGTGCACTAGCCAGCAAGTGACTATTTTCAGGCACGACCCGTATGTAAGTGGGGGCTGTGGGATTCAAACCCAGGTCTCTGGGTTTGCAACTCAGAGCCTTAAACCACTGTGCTATACTGTCTCCTATTTGATAAGTGGAAATTGGTAGTGTGAGATTGCATTTGTAGTGCCAGAATGCCATATTGAAAAACAAGTGTACTGTACTGTACTGTACTGTATCTGCTCTCTGTGGTTCTTAGAAACATAGACTTTGATGGAAAATAAGGACCACTTGGCCCACCTAGTCTGCTCATTTCCCTACCTACAGGATAAGCTGCAGATCCTAGTTAACCAACAGCCTATTTCTTCCTACACCTCCACAAGAATTGCCTTATGTCTGTCCCATTAATTCTTTTTGGGGTTCTTAAATTAAATGGGTTCTTAAAAGGTGTCAGCGTGGCTCAGTTGGTAGCACATCCGCCTCTGGACCAGAAGGTCGTGGGTTCTCTTCCCACACCGGGATTGGACTTTCACCTAAAAATCGCTGGCATCCAAGTGCAGTATTGGGGGGTGCTGTACTGCTGGGGTGTGCCGTCCTTTGGATGAGACGTTAAACCGAGGTCCCTTCTACCCATCCTGGTGTTGTCCAGGTGGAAGTAAAAGAACCCAGGGCACTCTTTGCAAAGAGTAGGGGACATTCCCGGTGTCCTGGCCAACATTCCCCTTCCCATAAACTGGTTCATGCAATTATCCAGGCTGTGTGTGGGTGATGATGTGCGATATGGCTGCCACCACACATTCAGTCACTTCACTACCAGTCTAGCATTGCTTGTAAAGCGCTTTGGATGTATGAAAAGCGCTATATAAATGCTGATTCTTCTTGAATGACAATTTAGCTAGCATCCCAACAAAAAGCTAATTTCCTTTTCTATGAGACAGGAGTCCTATTGCTAGTAAAATAGAGGCCTAATGTTGTTATGCCCTCAACAAATGAAAGCGCAAAGCCATGTGTCGTTTTCTATTCTCTGAAGATAATGGAATTCACAACTATTTTTAGAATGTAGTGATTTCAGAATCAAAGGATCCAATTGTAACAGCTCCCCCTTTACAATAGGGGAGGGGGTTGTTACCAGATATTGTCCAGCAGGGGAGTACTGCCCAGGCATTCTCCTCTATGGGGCAGTTACTGCAGAAACATCTACAGACAGTATCAAATAGGGTGTCTTTGTGTTGTCGGACAGATCAGGAGAGATCAGGAGACATTAAGGGAGATCAGGGGAGCCCTAGCTTCCAGTACTGTTAAGAGTGATGGAAACGTAGATACTACAGGTGCACTCATCTGGCATGCACCCTCTGGAGCATGGGCAATGGGCAAGATGTGTTACTCATGGCAGGGGTGCCAGCTGAGGAGTATGAAGACACCACCATCAGGGTCATAGGGTGTTTGGGGGGTAAAGAAAAAAACAGAATTTAATGACAGGAGACCAACAGTCCTTTGAGTCTACTCTTTCTATACTACATCACCCCATTGACCTTCTGCCCTGGTGGGCTCTATCCCTCCTCCCTGACACTCCAGCCCTCAAACCCTAGCTGCACCCCACTATGGGACTATGAGTCTACTTGCCCAGTCCCAACTGTGCTTGAACATGTTAAAGGTAGCTGCCACCGCCACTTCCACTGGCAGTCTGTTGCATGGTTCCACCACCCTCTCAGTGAAGTAGAACTTCCTCATGTTTCTTCTGAATCCCCCCCCCCCAACCTGTACTGATCTTCTCTAGGGACTGCATTCTTATTGCATACAACTTGGTCATCACTGTTTAACTTGTTTATACCCCTAAGAAACCATGTTTCAGTCATGTCCCCAGCTTCTGTTTGATGTCTCGCGTATACATGTTTTACATTTGGGATCATAGATCTGTGAGTGTGTTCGGCAGTGCTCACCAAATGGCTAGCCATCAGACTCAGGTCAGAGGCATGGGAGGTACCCCAAAGCAAGCTTCCACCTGGAAGCAAGGGTGCACTGTCCTCCCAGAACCCTGAGAGTAGCACAGTGTCCCAGAATTCTTGCCATGGTGCGGGCATTAGTGTGGTCACTTTGAGGGTGCAGGAACCCCAGGGAAGTATCCTCACAAGGAAGGCATACTAATGGCTATTGGGCTTGTGGCGGCTTCCCCAAAGAGCATTGTGGAACCTCTTGGTGGAGAGGTGACCCTGGAAACCATTAAACACCCACAGAGATTGCTTAAGTGGATACTGCAGGAGGCAGCAGAAGTAAGGTAGGAGATATACTTCTTAAAATGTATGGAGAGTAGTGAGAATACCCAAGGAGATAGTAGCTTGTTTGGGTTCCATATACATGCATACAGCACTCTTATGAATAAAAAAGCATGTAATTAGCTGTACAACACCATTTTGTGCATTAGAGAAAGGTAAAGTGCTCCTGGGAGTTCCAGGTTTCCATTTACCTTGGTGGCACAGCTGATAGCCAACCTGGGAAGGCAGGTCAGAGGGTTGCCAATCACGCACTCAGGTGAGCTGCAGGTGATACCCAGTGAGAACAGACTGCTCCTATAGGGAACCTGAGTTCCCTTCTGAAAGGGGAACATTCAGCACTAAGATCTACACACCCAAGCATGGGGCTGGTCCCAATTTGCACTTCATGTGCAAAAACTTCTTTTTACTGTTTGCTGCAGTATGGTTCAATGTTTGGGGAATAGCAATGGGGTATATAATGCTTGTGTAACTTATAGTATTTTTTGTGGCTTAACTGTATTCCCACCCTTGAGTAGTAGGTATGTAGGTAGTAATTTGTCAGGAACAGAAGGCCCAGGAACAAGGGAGAGAAGAGCTCGGAGAAGAGGACGAGGAGATGGTGGTGGATGAAAAACACTCCCTAATCAAGGGAGGGTGGGTTAGTAGAAGGCTTAAATAGAGGTTGTGGGAGGAGCTATTCCCCACACTGAACCACGGGCTAAGCCCTCCCATTCAATGTTTGGGGAATAGCATTGGGGTATATAATGCTTGTGTAACTTGTAGTACTTTTTGTGGCTTAACTCTATTCCCACCCTTGAGTAGTAGGTATGTAGGCAGTAATTTGTAGGCAACAGAAGGCCCCAAAAATACCTCCTCCAACTCATGGAGAGCATGACCCCCTGGCAGTCAGGAGAGGAAACCCCCCCAGGTGGAGGAAACCTCTGAGGACCCATGACCGGTGGTCTGCCCATCCTCATGGCATGCTAAAAAGAGAAGGACCCAGGTTCTAGTAACCATGGCTAATTTTTTGGGGAAGGTTATCTTCTTGGAGTGATGATGATCCATCCTTGGTCCATCGACGATGCCGATTGAATGACAATCCTAAGGTTGATGAGTCGATCTGTTCTGTAGGAGTGATGGAATCCTAAGTGTAAAGCAGATCCAGATGAAGAAAAGCGAGTGAAGTCCAAATTACCGAAATGATGAAGGATGCTTGTCTATGGGGGGTGCATGGACATACTAAGCAGAGGGTGCATGAACTGGTTGAAAATTACGAGGCAGTGGAGGGTGGACATGTTATGATACAAGAAGTCAGAGTCATGTGATGACACTGTAGTGGAAGCAGTCTGGCTGATCATCTCCCTCTCGGAGCCCTGATTTCTCTGCCACCTGGCAAAATTTAAACTCCTTAAACATCTGAAAAGGAACTTATTTTTAATTTGACTCACCACCTTACCATTACTGAACGAGATGTCTGGACCATTGGTGAATCACGAAACGTTTCTGTGAAGGGGTTATCCGGGCCTAAATCTACAATGGAGGCTGAAATGAGACAGACCCCTTCAGTTCACACACCTCCGTCTACGCTGGAAAAAGGGCTGAAGAGGTCAAAATCCCAACCGGCTGCTTCACATAAGCCTGTCAGCAGTACCACCGGTGTGCAACCGAATGCCCCACTAACCAAAAAACGGTTTATTGAAGAGCTCCAGCCTTTCAAATCTGCCCTACAAGAGCTGACTTCGGAACTAAAATCACTTAGAGGAGATTTGGCAGAAACAAAGAGAGCCATCTCTGATAACTCGGCATGAATAATATCTCTGGAAAAACGGATGTTGGTGACCGACAGTGATATCTTAAACATTAAAACGAAGCAACAGAAAATAGATTCCAAACTCGAAGACCTAGAAGGCAGAAGTAGACAAAATAATATTCTTATACTTGTTCTTCCAGAGGACACTGAAGGCACAATGCCCATTACTTTTCTACAAAAATTGCTAACTAAAGTTGCGGGGCCATCGGCCAACAACTCCACATATGTTATTGAACGGGCACACCATTCCTTGCGCCCAAATCCCCAAACTGGGAAACCCCCTCGACCCCTCATCATTAAATTTCTGAACTATCAAGATAAATGGCATGTACTGAATCAGACTAAAGAAACACATCAAGTTCTTTGGGAGGGTCGACAACTCCGCTTCACGTAAGACCTACCAGCTACCATCAGGCAGAGATGGCCAGAATACCACCCCATGGTCACGAAGTTGATCGCAGCGGGGATCCGATTCAGAGTCCAGTATCCATCACACTTCTCTGTCAATGTGGCAGGCTCATGGCATAACTTTGAAAGTGCCCAGCAAGTGCTTCCAGCACTTCAGTCCCTTCTACCTGATCTGTTTGTGGCCCGTTGAAATTTTCATGGGCTGAAGATATGTCTCGAGCCATGGCTTATTGATGAATGGGGTCTGATTAACATCCTAAGATTTATCGTGGAGTGACATAGCTAGATACACAGTGGGACTCAAACCTTATTCCCTGTCGTGTCTTATATTTGGGCAAGTAAGCTCTGCGAAATGGCAAAATCATTATGTGTTATCTACTTTTAGTCTTGGAATACATGGCAAACCTGCTTACAATCTTTTATTTCTATCAGATGTCGTTATAATGGTAGCGGGCTCTCAGAATGCATCCTGTACTTTATTTCATTTCCCTTCCTTACTTCAATGACTGATGCAGGCTAATGGGACAATATGGAATCCTTGATGCTTGGAGTATCTATCCAGGGATTTCGGACGAGCGCCGATCTCAAGAAATGGAAGGATCTCTCCGCTCTCACAACAAAGTCTCCTTCTGATCAATGTCTGTGAATCTAACAGATCTTCCAAGTGAACAGAAGTAACACATTAAGGGGACTCCAATTTTAAAAACGCCCAGTAAGAGCCTCCAGTCTCCCAGCCCCATATACCTAAACTGTTGGTGATCTGTTGAAATCTTTACAAACTGAATGATTTCTTCTTTACCATTTTTCTGTTTTCTTTTTTTTTCTTCTTTTTCAGGCTATGGTTCAATGTTTAACAGTGGCTCGTGGGCACGCAGGGACCCAGTGTTGAGCGGCATAACCGGATGCATAGTGGGATTCGAACCTTCCTCCGTGCTTTCTCTCATGTACGGTCAAGAAGACACCGTGCATTTGCAGAGTTACTACAATCTTCTTCTTTTTCTCAGCTCATGGACCTTCTGACAGACTGCTTGACGAACCCTTACTTTCATTAGATGCTGTTATATTCTCAGCGGGCTCTCAGATGGTCTCATGCATTTTATTTCACTTTCCTTTCAGCTCAAGGACTGATTCAGTTTAACGGGGGCATTATGGTATTTTTAATGCCCAGCCTACTTATCCAGGGACTACTTGTGAGTAGCAGAGCCCGAGATTAAATGGAGAAGGTCCCTCTGTTCTCATAGTAAGATTTGTCTCGGACTATCACGTGTAAATTGTATGTTTTTGCGATGTGAGCAGAAGCAATATAACAAGGAGATGATATTGTGCATGTGGGGTTATATACCCGTTGCAATTGCTTTGGACATCACAATACCTTGCCAAATTAAGGCTTTACATTTGGTTTCATTTTAAAAATGCTGGTTTATCATACATCTGTGTGTTCTGGACAGTTTTGATAGTAATTCTAGTCTCTTAAATGGGAAGATTTGGCATTCTGGGGGGGCCAGTCAGTAACTGGCACACTAACAGCGCATCATGTGCTATGGACGTGTAGGGGATAATATCACAGCCAGGTTCAATCCTTTGTTTTGGTACTCTTTAAAAGCAAGTTTAAACATTGCATGTTTGTGCCAGATGCTTATCACATTTAATAACTTTCATTTGCGAAGGGTTGATGTGGCTAGTGATTTCTATTTACGTTGTTGGATAAGTTTGCATAGTTATGCCTTCGGGGTCTGGGCGATGAATCTATGTTTAAATGGTTTAATATGTAACCTTCATGACTTGTGGGAGATTCAGAGTTGGGGGAGGAGGGGCTTGACAGTGGGTATTGGGTTGTCTGCCACCAGGAAGTACTATACTGATTTAACTCACTTTTGTTGTCCATGGATGCATACCCCTCTAATTTCTACTTGCCTTGAGCCTTTAATTAAGATTCACAATGGGGATTAAATATGGCTCTTGGAACATCAAAGGGGCACACTCCCCTGCATGTTCCAAAATTTTAGTTCACCTTAAAAATTTGCAGATTGATATAGCCTTTCTGCAAGAGACGCACCTTAAATCTACAAACTCTCATTACTTCCACAGAAACTGGGTGGGGTAGGTGTATGGTGTGGGCAAAGAAACCAAGAGAAGTGGTGTAGCCATTCTAATTGCCCGCAGGGTACCCTTCCAACTTTTACAGTCCACAGTCGACCCTGAAGGTAGATATATTATTATAAGAGGCCTGTTGATTCACACAGAAGTCATATTGGGTTCGGTCTACGGCCCGAACTCAGGCGACCCACAATTTTTTACCTCCATTATGTCCATACTGGCTCCTCGGTCTAAATTGCCAATCTTACTTGGGGGAGATTGGAATACGGTGCTCTCAAATACATTAGACAGATCAGGGTCCATTAGGTCACGTTCTTCCCCTGGTCAGAGAGCCCTGCACAAATTAAGTTCCTCCTTGGGACTAATTGATCCTTAGAGACTGGCATACCCAGATGAGAGTGAATACTCTTTCCATTCTATACCCCACAACACCTTTTCCTGTACTGATTACTTTCTCTTATTGGCGGATTACAACTCAGGGGTTTCCTGCAGTGTACTACTCATCTCAGGCCATCTCAGACCATCGCCTGGTCTAACTTCAAGTACATTTTTCCCAAAAATTCACAGAGAACGGGTCTGGAGATTCAACAACCAGATTCTAAATTTGATCGAGCATATTCGTTCGATGCGAGATTTTATCAGTATATACATGGAGAATAATGCCACATCCATGCCCAAGAAGGACATTTTGTGGGGCTCCCTCAAATGCGCTCTGAGGGGCGAAATAATCAAATTTGACGACCATACGTAAGAAACAAAAAAATTCAGAGCTGTCCCTAAAATTAGGTCAGGTCTCTGAGTTAGAAAATTCCCTTTCTCCCTCATCCCCTGATGGGGATTGGGTCAAACTGGAATCCCTTCGGGCTCGACATAATAAACTACTAACTGAAAAAGCAGAGCTTATAGTAGTACATTCAAAGATCAAATATTTTGATCAGGGCGAGAAAGTGGGCAAATTACTAGCGCTACGTTTATGTACTCAATTAGCAGATAGAATAATTCCATCAGTCTGCTCCCCATCAGGTATACTTCTAAACTCGCCTTTAGATATTGTCAACGCTTGAGACTACTACCAGCACCTTTATACAGCCCCCCAATCACCAACTCTCGTATCACACAGAGTCATTTCTCCAAGATATTACATTCCCTGTCCTATCTGAACATCAAGTAGACTTATTAAAATGCCCCATTGTTGTACCTGAAATTTGTGATGCTTTTGATTCCCTTTCAGCCGACAAGTCATCTGGGCCTGATGGCTTTACAACTAATTTCTATAAGGTTCTCAAATATATTATTGCCCCTATTTTACTTGAAACATTTAATTATTTATTTTGAAATGGTTTATCAGACTCCTCGTTATCGTTGGGCTACTATAGTTCTCATTCCGAAACCCAACAAGGATCCCCTTAGAATATCTAATTACAGACCCATCTCTCTTATTAATGTGGATTTTAAGATTCTATGCAAAATTCTGTCATCTAGACTTGCTCAGGTATGGGAACATCTCATCAGCCCTGAACAAGTAGGCTTTGTCAAAAACAGACTCTCTTTAGACCATCTCAGAAAGTTGGCTTATCTCCTCTTTGTGTCCAGGAACTCGGACCACTCTGCTGCTCTGGTGTCCCTGGACGCGGAGAAGGCGTTCGATAGAGTCTCGTGGGAGTACCTTTTTCTTCTACTTCCCAGACACCGAATACCCCAGGAATTTATAAAATGGATCAAAATACTATATGCTACTCCATCGGCCAGAATACAAATAACGGTATCTTGTCTTGCCCATTCACCCTGTCACAAGGTACACGGCAAGGCTGCCCCTTGTCACCCTACTTATTTAGTTTATATCTAGAACCTCTTATTAAAAAGATTAACCTCTCCACAATGGTTAAGGGTATCCGAGTAGGTCATCATGAATACAAGGTTTCTGCATATGCAGATGATCTGCTTCTACACATTACAGACCCAGGGTGATCCCTCCCCAGGGTGTTCCAGATTATAACAATTTGAATCCTTTTCAAATTACAAGCTAAACAAGCTAGACAAAACAGAAATTCACCCTCTTAATAAATATACAATAAAACCAGATGTAGCACATTTGGGGATACAATGGAACCTGGATAAAATGAAATATCTTGGTATTTACATTCATCCTTCCCTGAGAGTTATGCAACAACTTAACTTGGATAATTTGGTCCATAGTCTAACGGAAGACTTTAAATGCTGGTCTAAACTACCACTAACCTTATGGGGGTGAGTAAACGTTATTAAAATGAATGTGTTGCTGCGATTACTATATCCACTTCAAATGCTGAACCAAACTTTACCACATTCATGGTTTGTTCGGTTGCATGGTATCTTGAGTAAATTTATATGGCAAAATAAAAAGGCAAGAAGAAGCTACCTAAAATTAACAAAGAAAAAATTAGATGGTGGTCTACAGGCCCCCAATTTCTATATATACTACCTAGCAATACATCTGGCACGAGTCCGATACTGGTTACGGCCCAGTCAGGAAGTTCGCCACTCACCCTCCTGGGTCAGGATTGAGCAGGATCTTTGTGCTGATACAGGGATGGACCCGAAAGCTCTACCTTTTATTTCACTAAGTAAGCTTCCTAGATCTCTATGAGATACTCCTCTTAAACTCTCTCATCCGGTCCCAGCAACAACTCAGTGCCTTCCTTAAAAAAGATAGACTGAAGGATATAGCGCAACCCATATTCGGCAATCCTAATTTCTCTATTGCTGGTAAACGAATAAAAGCTCAGACGTTCTGGCCCCAGATAGGTATCGAGAGGGTTGAACAACTGGTCATTGCCCAGAGGATGATTTCTTTTCAGAAAGGCTGCTCTCTGTTTCACTGGAAGGAAAACTCAATTTTTAAATACTTCCAACTATCTCACTCATTCATGCAGCACTTAGGGGCTGGGTTATGGCATGACTCCTTCTCTAAAATGTTAGCCCCTTACTTGGAGACCATACCTCTTTCCCACTTAATATCATTTTCTTATGATTTTATTAGATCAACAGTTGATTCAGAGGATAATCACAGTTACATCCAATGGAGCAAGATTTCACAGATCGCCTCTAATTCTAAAGACTGGGCCCCTATTTGGGCGCATCTATATAAGTATATTAAATGGGATAAATATAGATATATGCAGTTTCGCATAATTCATAATTTATATTATTCCCCCCTCAAATTACACCGATTTGGTCTCCTGCACAATAGCCGCTGCCCTAAATGCCAACAAGAGGCTGCTGATATGACTCATATGTTATGGTCGTGTGAAAAAATAGTTACCTTCTGGCGAAGCATAGAGAACAGACTAAGACTTTTGCTGGCTTTGACAGGCCACTTTTGAATCGAAACATGTCTCATTGGAGAGTACACATTAATACCGGGGGGCAATCCGAGAGCCCACATGGCTCTGATATTGGCATGTGCGAAAAATGTTATAATAAGACAGTGGAAGGACTCTGATGCTCCCAGTTATTTGGAATGGTTTCAAGAAATCATGTTTGCTTTGCAAGCTGAGCACACAATTGCTAAGTTGTCCAATAATACTAAGAAATATGTTAGTAGATGGGAGCCCCTCTGTACTCTCCTAATAAGTAACTAGCGAGCTGGGGGAGCTCAAGTACTTGGCATATCTGTGCCCCATTAGGATGGATATATTCTTGCATTCATGGCTTGAACCTGTAATACTGGTAGCAGACTGGGTGGATATGGGGGAGGGAGGTGCATGTGAGGGGGAAATTTGTAAGCTGCAGATTATGTATCTCATTGTCATGTTGTATATGTTCTGTATTTGCCTTTTTTAATGACCTAGTAATACGCCTGTCATATGTTACCAGCTTACACCTAATCAAGTAACATAATAAAGTATATTAAATGATACAAGAAGTCATGGGGGAATGATCAAACTTGAGTAATGTTTGACTTTCGAGGTAAGGCCTGGAGGCAAGGAATTCAGTAGTGAGCGAAGAGTCACTAAGAAAGCTTCTGTGAAGTGAAAATGAGTAGAAGAGAGTCTTTGAGTGCATTGGAGATGATGGTCCATCCTCAATCCATGAGCTATGTAGACTGACTGATGATTCCGAGGATGAGAAATAGGCCTTTTCTGAAGGAACAGTAGAATCCCAAGTGAGAAGCAGATCCAGTTGGGGAAGAGCAAATGAAGTCTGGATTTCTAAGGGGATGAAGGATGCATGTCCAAGGGACTGCAGGGGTGTAATGAGCTAGGAGAGCATAATTTGATCGATATGCTACCAGACAGTAAACGGTGAGAATTGCAATGATTCATGCAGACATAGGTGGATGATCCGACCTGCGTAATGTTTGCCATTAAGGTAAAGTCTAGATACAAAGAATTCAGTAGTGAGCAATGAATAGCTAAGTAAGCATCCATAAAGTAGATAAATAGGTAAAGGAGAGTCTTTGAGTGCCTGATGGGAGTAATGCCATATGAGAGTTGTAGGTAAATGGAGGAAGATTGCAGATATGGTCCAGTAGATGACTGAATATATAGAGAGAATGACCATACTGTAAATACTCTGCTGGACAGTGACCAAAGTCGATTTGGGTGTTTCTGTGGGATTATTGTCCATATGATGCACTGTGGTGGCTTTTAGTTGGTTAGGTTTAGCAGTAGTCTGATGCAAAATATTTGAGAGCAGCTTGGAGGTGGATATGTGAAAGAGTCTAAAGACTGGATTAATTGTAATGCTGAGTAATATGGGTGCCAGAGGATCTTAGTGCTAGTGTTGATTGAAACATAATTAGGAGGCAGGACTGGGACAGGGAATTTACCTTAACTGTTCCATATTTCCGAACAGAAATTCAGAGGAGCCTGGTCTTGGTGATAGTCTTTGCTGGAAGATTAATGAAGATAAGTCTTGAAAAATAGCTGAAGGATTCATTGGAAGGCCACATAACTCGACTAAAGATAACAGACGAGGAAATGCAGATTCTTATAAGAGGTATAGTGAAGTCCAGAAGCCAGAAGCCAGAAAAATCGTGGTTCAGATAGCTCAATGTTAGTAAGTAGCTATGCACTGGAGAGCCAGCTATGACTGTTCTAGAAGGCAGCTGGAAGGTTGTAGGACAATGAAGTCTGTAGAGGAAATAGAGTCAGTAGCATGGTCAACAAGGTCAGTGATGGTAGGAGAGGCTGCAAAGGTGACTGGATGATGTCCGAGGTGGTGTGAGGTATCTTGAGTCCTGGTATCCTGAAGCAGTAATAATGGAAATTAAGTCAGAACATGACAGGAGAATTGAAGTCTATTCCATGCAAGAGGATAGCCTGTGAGGCATGGTAGATGAGGAAGTCCACGGAGACTGAATAGACAGGATTCATAGTGAATATCCAATATAGACATATGGGAATCATTCTAGTGTCTGGTCGGATGAGATTCCAAAATGATCGAGGGGCGCTTTTGGGCAGTATGAAAACTCCATGATAGCATAAGAACTTTTGGGGTCTGTTATCTAAGGGATGTGTGTTAGAAGTAGTTTCCTCAAGTGAAATGTACAGTGATCCATTGAGTAGCGGATAGGAGCTGTTAGAATGGCCTGAGTAGGAGATGTATAGACTGGAGTAATAGTTGACAGTGTAGGAATACTGGCCAGATACAGTATGATGCCCAAAAGAGCCACAGCATACAGAACAAAGCCCCGAGCCAGTAAGACTGAGATGGAAGCAGCCATCCAAAGATAGAAGAAAAATCTGGAGTGAATCCTGATGAACTGAAGGACTGATCAGGGAAGATGACTAGATGGAATAAGCAGGACGACATACTGTATATGAAGGAACAGGATGGGTTAGCTCCTCATAGAACAGTGGAAGAAGGTGAGAAGGCTAAAGCAGTCATTAGAAGATGATCCATGGAGGAATGAGGAGTGAAGTGAAGTACAAGAGCAACAAGGTTGAGGTACATACATTCTACTTCTGATGAAGGCTACGATCAACTAGTGAAGGGACGGAAGGTGCTTGAGTGGAGAAGGATAAAGTTCCCACAGCTGAAAGAGAAAATGAACTCAGACAGCAACTGGATGGGTGACCTACAGCAAGGAAATCCCACAGACAGTCAGACTTGATCGAGATAGATATTGGACCAGCTGGCAAGATCCAATACATGAGAGAAAGGAGGCTAAGGGGTCAAGAATGATGGTCCACATGATCGGTATGGCAAGAAGTGAGGAAGGATTGAAATAAAGGCAAGCAAAGGGGTCCCAGAGTCTGGATGGAAGCTGTAAGCAGGTAGGGTATGGAAATTGCATGAGGAAGGGCCTGCAGGTGCAGAAGCAGGTTCCTAACTGAAGTAGATGCAGTGGGATGATAGGTATGACACTCCATAAAATGGTGGAGGGCGAAGACACATTAAGGACAAGCTCAAGTTCAGGAGGGAGCGGCAAGCAACAATCCAATGGAGATCAACTAAGATCGAAACAGCTGATTGTGGAAACGAGCATCCAGGTGAGGTAAAGCGAGAGAGAGAACCAGTCTTCAGTACCACTCTGCAGAGGTAGGAGGATGGAGGCAAACAAGTTACAGAAGTCCTTTCCAGACAGGATCAATGACCAAGCAAGAGACAGAGAATACCAAAACTCAAAGGATCGAGAGATGCTCTATGACTCCTTTATGTCAATGAGATGATGTGCCCCAATCAAGCAGTGAGACTGGACACATATGAAGTAATGAAGTGGAACTCAGGCAGCCATCTGGGGCGGTCAAGGCAAGAAGGACCCAACTGGATGTGGCTAGGAGAAATAGGACGATGAGAGTACATATGTGAAGAAGTTCCACTCCTAAAGGGAAGAAGCAACCTGCATCAGGAAGGATGGAGACTGAGGAAACAGTCAAACACAGATTTGGACTCCCAGTCATGGAAGGTAACAGGATGAGACCATGAAATGGGGCTGCAGGCCAAGTAAGATGGAGGAGGTAAGATGAACAAAGTTAAATTCCTGAAGTGAAGCAGCATCCTGGTATCAGACTGAGATGCAGATGTTAAAGCAGTAGAATGGAGACTCAGATACCTGTTGCTGTCATCTGAAGGGGAATAATCATGACTTGAAGCAGCTTAGACATGGTAGGATGATGCAGGCACATAGGGTGTGGAAATAGAAATTACGTTCTTACCGTAATTATGATCTTTCTGTGTATCTTCACCATTCATCACAGATGGGTACTGGCCGGAGATCAGGACCCCGTGGGAGCCTTTTTTTTTTTTTTTTTAAAAAGGATAGTGAGCGACCCAGCATCGGCACCGCCCCTCGAGGCCGTACGTACTACGTGGCGCTCGAGATTAGCCAGTTAGCCTGTCAACTCCACCTGCCTACTAGTTCTGAGTCGCCAGAGAGGTAAGAGGAAGGGATGGAGGGTGGGACAAGAGAGTCCACGAGACAGAAAAAGGAAGAGGAAACTGAACTAAAAGGAGAAATAACGACTGAGAGGACAGCAAAGAAGAAGTAAAACTAAGGGGATTGGGTAGGGGCCCCAATCTCTGAAAAAGAAGAAGGGAAGGAGGGGGGAAAGAGAGAATTTAGGAGAGAGTGAGAGATAACAAAGATCCAAGACCCTTGTCCGTCACCAGACTGTATAGGAACTGCAAGGAGTGGCAAAGCTCATCTGCCAGAATTCAAGGCACAGAATAACTGGCAATACCCCAAAAGCAGAGTCGGCTATTCTGGAGAAGGACAGGATACAGGGACTCAGTACTCTCTCTGTAAAGATTTTTGGTGAAAAAAAGGGTTGTCTTTTTTTTTTTAAATATAAGGATAACAGAAGGAGGGCAACCACCAGTTCTCACCCAGTAGGGGTGAGGATAAATAGTAGAGAGGAAGTGCCACTCGAACTGTACCCCTTGGGAAGAAAATGACCCCCCTGTGTGTCCCAACTTTACCCCGCTCAAAAGAGGGGTAGGCACAGAGGGAGGAGGATCCAGAGACTGGAGCCCCAGGAGGATGGCGGGTGGGATTGTAATGAATGGTGAAGATACACAGAAAGATCATGATTATGGTAAGAACGTAATTTTTATATCTCATCTGTGTCAATCTTCACCATTCATCACAGATGGGCGAGTACCAAGAACCCCCAAAGGAGGTTGACTAATTGCACCCTAAGGGACAGTGTTCCTTAGCCCTCAGTGGGTGACACACTAAGGGGGGGAACCTTCTGGGCCTGAGGAGGCCCGAGAGTGGGGAGAGTGAGACGGGGTCCCCCCAGAGGGGGAAGGAATTTGCCCCGACAGATGTCGTCTCGCCCTATGGGAAAAGAGATAGGTTCCCTGGTGAGTGGAGCAGATCACCCTACGCCAGGCCAAGGGTGACAACCGGGAAAGGCGAAGCCACGCCGATCTTCTGGTGCAGATCGCTGTCCCTACTACCCTAGTAGCTACCTCATTGGCGTCATAAGATGCCCTTGCTTGGTGCCTTGCTAGCTCCAGGCCATGTGCAGAGAGTGCGATGGCTTGCCTGGTTTGCTCCGAGTCAGGCAAAGCAGCTAGGAATTGACCCAGTGCTGACCACAGGAACTGGTTATAGGCTGCATAGTGGGCCTGATGAGTGGAGATGGAGAGAAGCAACCGTGCCGAGTAGAAAGTCCTCCTCCCCCAGAAATCAAAATCCAAAGAGTCCTGATCTGGGGGCCGGTCACGGTGGAGGGCGCGAAGCCCATCAGGAGTGTCCAGGTGCGTCAATCCGGACTGCGGATGAGGCATAGAACCTGGAGACTCTGGAGGAGTGCAATACCTCTGGCTGAGGTCCCTAGGGGCAGGAACTCCGGAGAAGGGCCTCTGCTAGAAACGCATGGACGCCTCCCAAAAGGGAGCAGGCCAGGGGGGCACCACAAGGGTGGCCGCCCTGAAATCGCCTAGAAAGGCATGTGCCACATGCTCTGGATTGCTTGCAGATGGGGGGAAAGGTGAAGGTCCTCCAACATCCTCGCGAGGAAACGCTGATACTCGGAGAGATCAGCGGCAGGAGAGATGTGGACAGGTGGTTCCTCTCCCCAAGAAGAGGGGGATGAGAAGCTGGAGGTCACCATATGCTCCGAGAGTGGCTGCTCGGGGGAAGGTTGAAAACCCTGACTGTCCAAGGCCCTAACATAGGCAGGGAACTGAGAAGCCACCGCTCTGAACTGCTCCCAGGTGAGAGGCCCGGTAGGACCAAGAATGCCTGGGAGTGCTTGAGAATGCAGCAGAGGGGTAGGGGCAGAGCAGAGGGAAGGAATCGGCTGGCCTCTGCAAGAGCTAGGGAGCGGACCATGGACACCCGGGGAAGGTGTCCCAGAAGACTCCGCAGCCGACAGCTGTACAACCATGTTGGTACTGCCTAAGCTGCACCCAGAAGAATCCTCCCAGTGAGGTGACCGGAGCCGTATGGGTCCAGAAGGATGGTCCCCTGCCTCCAAAGAATGGGACCCTCTCAAGGACCTGGAAGGGGAAGGACAGAAGTCTGCACTCCGGCTTCTTCCAGGACCCCGGTGGACCCCAGAGAAAGGCCTACACGGGGACCCCACACCCCTCGACCCCTCAGAGTCCGAGAGAGTCCTGGTCCTCGGGAGGGTCAGCCTAGGTAGCTGGCAGCCCTGGGATGTCCCCAGGGAGAAATCCAGGTGCAGCACCTCCCCACCCGTAGGCTTCTTGATGGGCCCCAAAGTTGGGCAATCAAGACACACCACGGAAGGGGTACACCTGCTGAGGGGTCCAGGAACCCCCAGGCCAGGTTTCATGGCTATAATGCCACGCACCATAGCCTGTTGGTCAGTGCCACTGACCCCGACCTGGAGGGGAACCCGATGCTCCTCAAGAGGGGCTGACTCCGACTCATCGAAGAGACCACTGGTTCACCCTCCTGTGCAGGCAACCCTGAAGGGTGTGACTGCTCGTCCGACTCTGAGCCCGACTCCGACCCCGAAGAGGTGGAATCCGAGGCCCTAAGCCAGACGGTAGGAGGGCGAGGAAAAGCGACCTTCACGAAGGGCCCAGAAGTCATGGCAGTGGTCGAGGCAGCACCCACACCCTCCACGGCCCCAGGGCGGGCTGGCAGAAGGTGGCAGGACGTCCAGGACCAGAGGTCGAGCTAGGGCCAGCCACGGCGCCATCAAGTCCAGTGGCACCAGGGACAGAGATGGCACCAGCAGCTGCCCCGGAGTCGCAGACACCGCCAGGCCCCCTGGCGCCGACCGCTCTAAGGGCAGGCTCGATGCCGACGACACCGCCCAGCCCCCCGGTGCTGCGAGCGGTGCCAAGAACCGAAGCGGTGTCAACGGCTCAGAAAATGGACCCGGCGCCGAATGCGGCACCACCAGGCTTCCCAGCGCCGCGAGTGGTGCCGAGAGCAGAGGCAACGCCAAAGACGGCGCCGACCAATGACCCCGCGGGTCCCGCAGTGCCGTGCTCAACCTCGACACCGAGAGCGGCGCCGAGGCGAGACATAGCAAAAGGCGACGCCGGATCCAGGGTCACAGCGCCGTGAGCAGTACCGGCGCCGCAAGCGGCGTCAACAGAGCCCACTTCGCCAAGAGACAAGGTGGCACTGACAAGGCCCTCGGCACCGCGAATGGCACTGGAGGCCTTGACAGCACCGACCGACGGTGCCAAGGATGGCGTCGACCTGGGCCTTCTGAACCGCTGGGAGTGACACCAGGGGCCTTCACCTCAAGGGTGATTGTTATAGCGGCATTCTCCCGCCCGCTCCCGGGAGGAAGCGGGATGGGCCTCCTGCGCTGTGGGAGGAGTCTCAACCAAGGCTAGGCTACGGGGGGTTGAGAATCCCTCCTCCATGGTCCATATAGAACCAGGAGGGAACCCGGAGGAAAGGCCGAGAGAACGCAGCTTGGCTCGACGAGTGCAGATCCTACCTCCGAAAGTCAGCGTAGCTCGTCCAAAATTCCACACGCGCTGTTCGAGAACACGGCTGTCCATAGAGAAGCAGGCGTCGCACGAATCCATGTTGTGAAGGGGCCAAGACACGAGACACCGGTCATGCTGGTCGGTCACGGAGAAATGCGCCACAGGCGTATGTCGGGACGACAGTGGGTCGCCCACCTTAGATGATTTCTTGCCCTCCGACAGCGACATGACCTGCGGAAAAAAACACCAAAAATAGACTCGACATTGCCAAAACTATAAATAATGGAAAGATCTTACCAGCGATGTCAAGTAGGGCAGACTAGAACTAGTAGACCGACGAACTATCAATGATAGAAGGCTAATGCCTAAAAACTCTTCAAAACACTTCTTCAAGGCTTCCCAAGAGGCGACCTCGATGGCGGGAGACTAAGAACTGGTAGGCAGGCGGAGTCGACACAGCTTAACGGCTAATCCTCGAGTGCCACATAGTACGTCGGCCTCGAGGGCGGCACCGATGCTGTGTCAGCTCCGCCTACCTTTTAAAAAAAAAAACCCCGGGGTCCTGATCTCCGGCCAGTACCCATCTGTGATGAATGGCGAAGACTGACAGATAAGATTTTCCATTCCCAAAGGGAAGCGGTAACTGGTATGCAGTAGAGAAGGCAAGGTATGACTCAGTAGACATGGTTCCCATCCCTGGTTGTTGGGGCAAGCTATTCTTCACGCAATGCTGTTCAGCAGAGATAGGGGCGGAGGATGTCAGGTCGGTACATCAAAGAGGTAGTAGTTGTAATGGAATCCCATCCCTGGTAGACAGGGGAAGCCTACCTTTGCTCAGCACCTTGGGAGGCACAGGTTAGGGATGAAGTCCAGAATAGTGCTGGTATGGGCTGTCAATTGCACTAACACTGCTGGAAGAGATGTAGGACATAAGATAGGGAGAGGATGATGAATCAGTAATTGACATGGGGTGACATATGTAGAATGGTAAATGTGGTAGGCACAGAGCAGAGATGAAATGTAAGGGGAAGTGTACTGGAGCATAAAATGGAGGAATGAAAAACACACAGAATGAAGGAACAAATGAGGGAAAGCAGGAAGTGAAGCTATTGAGGTTGTCAGCTGCAGGAGAGGAGTAGGTAGGGTGCAAGTAGTGGAGGGGCAGTTAGAACAATTTTATCCAACATGGTGATGTTGCTAAGCGAGGGTGTAGTAAGGAAAGGGGCCATACAGAGAAGAGATATGCTGCAAAGAGTAGATTTATAGTTAAAACAAAAGTTTTGTTTTATTTCATTTTGCTTTCTCCATTCATGAAGTGAGGATGCTGCGTGCTCGACTGGTTCCTCTGTGACCAAGGTTTAAGTTGGAAATGGAGCGGGATTGTTGTGAGTTCGACATGAACAAGTAGGACAGCCATGGAGTCAGACAGTGGTTTCATAAGAAAGGTATTCATTTGTTTTATTTTTGCTCTGTAGCAGTCCCAGAAATTACAGTGCTCCATGCTCATCCGCTTGTTGTGGAAATTAGAGCCAGGTGTGACATTGTGCTGTTGTGGGTGGTGTATTAGGGGAAGATCAGCAGTGGGGAGGGTGAACAGCACTGCACTGCATATTAAGGTGTGACACTGTGCTGTTGTGGGTGGTGTATTGGGGAAGATCAGCAGTGGGGAGGATGAACTGCACTGCATATTAAGGTGTGACATTGTGCTGTTGTGGGCGGTGTATTAGGGGAAGATCAGCAGTGGGGAGGATGAACTGCACTGCATATTAAGGTGTGACATTGTGCTGTTGTGGGTGGTGTATTAGGGGAAGATCAGCAGTGGGGAGGATGAACAACACTGCACTGCACATTATAGGGTGTTGTGGACAACGAAGGATGGCCTGGCGTACGCCCCCCACCCTGTTTCACAGAAGCCACGCGGGGGAAACAGAAACAAATCCAAAATACTGCTAGACTGCATCTGCTTCAGAAATCCAAAGCCAGACCTGTGTGACTACATACAGAAGATGCAATAAGTAGCATGCCCTGTAAATTGGACTAGACAGTAGTAACCCCATGTAAGCAAATTGGCACTGTGAGACGACTCATTTGGCAGGTTGAGAAATTAGAGATGGTGAAATGCAGACTGTAAGCAGGGATTAGTATTTACGGAGCATGGAAGGTCAAATCAGAATCCCATATGCTAATGTGTAGGTAGTGGGGAGCAGGAGAAACAAGGCCTGTCCACAGCCGGGATCCTGGGAATGGAGGAGGAGCCCATGCCAGCTGTAGTCGTTGAGGCGAAGGGGATGGGAGTTAATGCGGCTGGAAAAGAAGGACGGGACATGTGGGGTGGAGTGGAAAGCTCGTAAGCAGCAGTCAAAGGGGAGGTAAAAGAAGCCCAAAAGAAACAATACAGAAAAGGGGACCCCAGGACAATGGGAAAGGGGGAACCGAGGACAGGTCAGGGAAGTGGCAGAAGCTACAGAGGAGGAAACCAGAGAGAAACGGGGAGATCAGGAAGATACAAACAGACACCAAAAATGGAGCAGGGAAAGGGGAAAACTAACAGAGCAGTAAGAACTAGGAAGCACAGCCACATGAGCCACTCAGGGAGCTCAGGGACGAAAAACACTCCCTAAGCAAGGGAGGTGTGGTTAGTAGAAGGCTTAAATAGAGGTTGTAGGAGGAGCTATTCCCACATAGAGCCACAGGCTAACCCTCCCATAGATTGTATCAAACTGATTCTGCTGACTTACAAGCTGACACTTTCTGTAACTGCAAATCCCAGAATCCCCTCCAATTGACATCAGAGGAGGGCTGCTGCTCTGGGAGATTCACTAGCCTGCAATGCAAGTATAGCTTTTAAAATCTCTAGTTAGATGTTTGCCAGCCGTGCTGTTCTCCTGAGGCTAGGTACAGTCCTTTGTGACTGTATTTAGCACAGGGAGGACAGAGGGATCAGAAAACAAAAGATCAGAGCTTATAAATATTGTAACACGCACTGCAGGCTATTGAATCACCCACTGCTGCAGACCTCTTCTGATGTCAGCTGTAGGGGATTTGAGGATTTGTAGTTACATAAAATACAGCATGCAAGTCAGCAGAATCAGTCAGATACGATCTACTATACTGCAGCAAACAGTGAAAAAAAGAGAAAAAGTTTTTGCACACATATCACAAATTGAGTCCAGTCTCACACTTGGGTGTATGACTATTAGTGCTGGCAGTTCCTCTTTAAGGACCTTAGTGTCTCCTCCTCCTCTACTTAGCTTGTTTCTAGGTCTCTACTAGATTCCCCATGCCCTCCGGATTTTCCAACTCCATTAATGCAGGTAAGTTTGCGTTGTTTTCCTCCTTCTGTCGTAGGGATCTGCTGATTCTGGCATTCCACAAGGGTCACCCCTGCTGCCCACCAGAGTCTCCCTGTACCGATGTTCCTGTCCCACAGGCCTCCAGTACCTCCATTGTCAGGCAAAACTGACTTATCCTTGTCAGGAGCCCTCCTGCTGCCACCTGGAATAATGAAAGGAGGAGAGAAAGGAAGAAAGGGCCTTATATTGGCCTGCGATGGCTGGAGGTGGTAGGACCTATACACCGTGAGGGACTGGGACTAGCAGAGAGGTCTTCACTTATGTACCCAGTGCAACCCTTTTTCCATTCATGGGGCTCTTCCCACCACCAGCATGCATGATACTGCTGTATTATCCTAGAAGCAGAATGTTCAGCTGCATGGAGTCACCCCTGCAGCCAAGAGTGTTTCTGTAGAGCCACCATAGAAATGAAGCTTCATCACCCACCTTTCGGAAGGGAAGGGAAGCATCCAGAGAACATGCAGAAGCAAATCCTGCCAACCTACGTTTTGACATCCCTGACTCAGGCATAAACCCATGTCACTAGCATTTCAGAGTGATGCTTCATTGCTAGCACCATGGAGCTAACATTTAAGTCCTTATTTTAATTCATTTTTCCTCCATCACTTACTAAACATAATAATTTGGCTATTAAAACTCATAAGCAAATATAGTAATTGGCCAATGTTTGTTATGCCTGTGAATAATGATTCTAATATAGTTGTCTAAGCAGATATCAAGATGAATGTCAAGGGTAAAGAAAAAAGGCTTATATTTTTTAAAATGTATCGCAGTGATATTGGCCTTGGGCAATCACGAAAAATCACAATGATATGAGATCATCATTATTCAAAGTCATCATTTCCATAACATTATGGTTTTTGATTGGCGAGTATTTAACACAGAGGATAATGTATGGTCCTCTATCGGTAACCAGTCTGTTTACTGTCGAGAGGTTGCCAGGGTGACTGTGTAAACCTCGAGAGCAAAGCTCGAGAGGTTTATGTCGCCATGGCAACCTCAAGATGGTTAACAGTAACTGATTGCCGATAGAAGTACCATACATTATTTTTTATAGTGTATGGTCCCAAGAAAAAGGGAAAACAGCTCCTTACTTTTCGAAACATAGTTACTGCCACTGCCGTTAAGTCCTTCCCTTACCGCTGCATGCATCCGTCAGTTCCCAAGTGTAAAAAAAGGAGCGTACATGCACAGACTGATCCCGGTTGTTAACCTATCGATGTGATGTAGCATCGAAAGGTTAACAACATTACTACATCACATTGATGTTATAACAACCTTAGGAAATGATGATTTCCTAAGGTTAATAGCATTCTACCATACATTATATTTATGATTAATCATTGTTAGTCATGATAATCATTGTTGCTCAGGTTCACAGTGATGGTCTTTAAAGACTGACCAGTCCAAACAGCTGTGGCACTCCACTGTAAAACTTGACAGGTCCCCAAATATTGCTACTGACCATGACAGGTTACACGGTGTAAAACTCCACTGATGTGCACAGTGCATACAGTGCAAAGTTAAGTACCATCTGTCAGGAAGTTGGGGCCTGAGACAATAACTCCACCATGGTCAGAGGAGCACAGGACCCAAGACAGCATGGATTCACAGCGGGAAGGTCATGCCAGACAAATCTGATAGATTTCTTTGACTGGGTGACCAAAGTAGTAGATCAGAGAGGGGCTGTGGATATGGCCTACCTAGACTTTAGCAAGGCATTTGACACAGTCCCACACAAGAGATTAATATACAGGTTAGCCAGCCTGGGAGTGGGTCCCAAGATGACAGCCTGGGTAAAGAATTGGCTGGAGAATAGGACACAGAGAGTTATAGTAAATGGAGTCCACTCTGAAGAAAGGGGGGTTACTAGTGGGATACCGCAGGGTTCAGTATTAGGACCAGTCCTCTTCAATGTCTTTATAAGTGACATTGCAGAGGGCCTGGAAGGAAAAGTATGTCTCTTTGCAGATGACACAAAGATCTGCAACAAACTGAACTTATAAGCTCAAATGGGCAGACTTGGTGGGCCATAGGCCCTTATCTGCCGACACTGTCTATGTATCTATGTAACAGAGTTGATGCACAAGGTGGGATGGAAAGGATGAGAAGGGACTTGGCAAGGTTAGAGGAATGGTCAAATGTATGGCAGCTTAGAATAAATGCTAAGAAGTACAAGGTAATGCACCTGGGAAACAAAAACCCAGGGGAAGAGTACACAATGTGGGGTCAGATACTAACATCAACAACAAGCATTTGTCAATGCCGAACGTTCGCTTGCAGGTATTTGGCACTTGGACACGGCTTAAAAAAATCAGTGACAAAGAAGTACAAGTATTTGTCAGTGCCGAATGTTGCTTGCTTCTATGTGCTGTTTAGGTTTTTGGAAGTCACTGGAGTGCAAATATTGGAAATTCGCAAACGCACGAGTAAAAGGGAGAACTGCGCAATACATGCTCGTAAAACAGTCATTTTTAGGAATGTTTTCACCAAATTTTCAACATAGTCATTTTAAGACCTCTGCTCACGAACAGTGTCACTGTGATTTTCTTAATGTGTCCCATACATTAATTCGCACACCGACTGCGCCATTATGCGCTACATGGGCGGAAACATGTTTTGGGTGAGATATGAAAAATGACAGCTGTACTACTCATAAGAAGGTGTGGTAAAATGACAATGTTGAAAATCTGGAGTGGAAATATTGAAATTTCACAAACCTATGAGCGTGTGTAGGAACTGCGCAATGTACGCTCGTAAAACAGTCATTTTTAGGAATTTGTTCACCAAATTTTCAACATAGTCATTTTAAGATCTCTGCTAATGAACAGTATCATGGTGATTTTCTTAATGTGTCCCATACATTGATTTTGCACACCGACTGCGCCATTGTGCGCTACATGGCGGAAGCAAGTTTTGGGCAGGATGTGAAAAATGACAGCTATACTGCTCATAAGGAGGTGTGATTAAATGGCAATGTTGAAAATCTGGAGTGAAAATATTGAAAATTTGCGAACTTACGAGCCTGCGTAGGAAGTGTGCAATGCACGCTCGTAAAACAGTCATTTTTTGGAATTTTTGGACCAAATTTTCAACATTGGGTTTTTGGGACCCCTTCTCATGAATGATGTCACTGTCATGGCATTATTTGGGCCCGAAGGGTGAGTTCATGCAGTGACTACGCAGTGACTGTGAAATCTCCCTTCGGGCCCGAATAACACCAAGACAGTGACATCATTCATGAGAAGGCATCCCAAAAATCCCATGTTGAAAATTTGGTGCAAAAATTCCAAAATGCCTGAGATATGCAATAAAGTTGAAAACCCTATCCAGCCCATTGTACAGCTTACCAGCATTTCCTCAGTTCAGCGATCCGGCTTTGAAGAGTGCAGGCGTGTTTCAGTCCACGAACACTGTACACCCGAGCTCAGAAGGTAAGTAAGTAAGTATGGGAGTGGGGAGGCAGAGTGCACAGTGAGTGGGTGTGGGTTGTGGGAGGGGCTGGGAGAGCGCCGTGGGACCGTTTTAATTTACAGGTTTAAAAAAAAAAAAAAGCGACGTGGGACACTTGCCATGCTGGGGTGGGCTCCCAGCATGGTAGAGAGATAGCTGAGGGGCCGTGGAGCCGACAGAGGATTGGGCACCCCATCAGCAGAAGACGCGGGAAGTTTGCCACACTGGGGTGGGCTCCCAGCGTGGCAGAAGGATGGCTGGAGGGGGGCCGTGGAGCCGACGGGGGATTCGGCTCCCCTGTCGGCAGATGACGTGGGATGTTTGCCACGCTGGGGTGGGCTCCCAGCGTGGCAGCAAAGATTTGGGGGGGGCGGCGTGATGCGGTGCAAGCAGACAGTGGTGGTTTTCTTTGAAGAGAAGACCACTGCTGTCATACACAGCACTGTGTCCAATTGGTGCAGGACTGCCATGCCTGCTCAATGGAGCAGGGGATTGCAGAGGAGGGGCATACCTCCAAAGTGTCCCATTCTCCCAAGACGTTCCTAGTGCATGCGCGCAAACGAACGTAAAAATGGAAAGGGACCTGGGGGTAGTCATATCAGATGACCTAAAGGTGGGCAAGCAATGTGAGAGGGCAGCAAGGAGGGCTGGGAGGATACTGGGATGCATAGGGAAAGACATCAGCAGTAGAAAACAGGAAGTTATTATCCCTCTGTACAGACTGCTGGTGAGATCCCATCTGGAGTACTGCGTGCAGTTCTGGAGACCCAGTCTCTGCAAAGACATAAACAGGTTGGAAGCTGTCCAGAGGAGGGCAACTAAAATGGTGCAAGGTCTACACCGGAAGACATATGAAGAGAGACTTAAGGAGCTTAATATGTATAGCCTTGAGGAAAGGAGGGAGAGGGGGGACATGATAGAAACTGTCAAGTACCTCAAGGGAATCAACAAAGTCCAAGAGGGTAGTATCTTTCAAACAAAGAGGTGTGCAAGAACAGGGAGACACAATTTGAAGCTAGAGGGGGTGCAGCTCAGAGGTACTTTAAGGAAGCATTTTTTCACAGAGAGGGTTGTGGATGCATGGAATGGCCTTCCGGAGAAGGTTGTGGAGTCAAAAAGTGTGGAATTCAAGCATGCATGGGACAGTCATAAGGCAATTCTAGGGGGTTGGGGTAGGAAGAAGTAGACTGCTGGTTAACTAGGATCTGCAGCTTATCCATTAGGTAGGGAAAGGGGCAGACTGGGTGGGCCAAGCGGTCCTTATCTGCCATCAGATTCTATGTTTCTATGGTCAGATTGCTCTGTTGCTTCATTCCTTAGAGTTTCATCAGTGGGCAGGGTTCTGGTATTACACATCGTCTTAAAAAGGGACCCCAGTCCAATAGTTACGTTCACAAGGTCAAAATTACTTAAAGGTACATTACTATCACTATATACCAAAGCTGTCCCAATATTGTGTTATTAGTGAAAGTGCATTATATAAGAGCAGAGTAAGCCTAAGGTATCACAATTAGCTATACATGAGGAATAAACCATGATTAAGTCTTTGAACATAAGTTGTCCCAGTGGAGCAGGGCGATGGGGATTGCGTGGCACGCTGATGACCTGGCTACATACCCAAGCCCAGGATGACAGGAGCAGAGGCTGACAGGAAGGGCTCAAATGCATCCCTTGGATGCTGTCCTCCGGGGGGTCAAGAATGCACCGCCCTTTGGCGGCTCCTGGCGGAGGGTTTCGGCATAGCGCTTTGTGATGTGGGTGACCACGTGTTGCTTGGGTGATCATGCCAGGATGCTGCAGCATGCATTTTAGTGGGCGAGGGGAATGAAAAAGAGAAAATGGCCAACTAAACCACCTAGATGACAGCGGCCCACCATCCCATCACCGCTAAGCCAGGTCGCCCCATGCTGTGCCCTCGCTGCCCCCAGTAAGAATTGAACAAAGTGCCTACAGGCACAAAACAGTTTCCCCTACTGGTCCCTCCCACAAGAGGAGGGCCCCCCGATGAAGTAATATGTTGGGTCAGTTGGGGGGGTGGCATGTTGAGGGTCAGTGGACGGCAATCAGAAGGAACAGTGCAAAGGGCTTGGCTGCCCAAAGGAGTGGGCGGCTAGGCTGTTGGGGGAATAAAGAGATAATCGGAAAAAATCTTTGACCATACATAAATGTACCAGCTAATTAATTAGTGGCAATAAGTTGTTCCACAGGGAACCAAGCCTGCCGTCACTAGCAACTTGCTGCTCACCTCCCTGCTGGTGCAAAGGCAGTTAACCCAAAGCTGACCTGTATAATGCAGTTGTGGTGAAAAAAAGTTGAATAACATTTATTTATTTTTTTTCGTAACTGCTTCACATTGCAACACTGGTCAACGTTTGTATAACTACCACTGTAAAATATCACAAGCTATGTAAAGTGTGGCGATCCGGGGTTCTAGAGGTGGCTGAGTCTGCCATCTCTAGCAAATTTATGCTCACCTTACTGCTGCCACTTAATTACAATCAAGTATGTTGTCAACACTGAATTTAAAAAAATAGTAAAACAATGCCAAAAACCAGACAAATCTGCACGTCCAGAATCCAGACTCGTTCTCTAGGCTAAAGCTGTGGCAAAGTGCAGTAAGAGCTATGTCGAGTCATATGCTTGTTTGCATTTTAAACTTGAAAACTGCTTGTGGTATTACATTTCTTTTACTTGGTTTGGAAGTTTTGGAGTGAAAAGAGATGGCAAAATACAGCATATACGGTTCTCAATTTGTGGCCCTTCAACAGTGTCCTTTGATGAGTAATGTGGCCTGGTAGGTGAGTAAAGTTTTAAACAGACCTTTAGCTTCATTGAGAAGTATCTTTTCTGTTTATTCTGCTCCTTCAGCTTCTCCAATGCCATGCAGATGGCTTGGACTGCTGGTAAAATGTACGAAGCCACAATCTTTTGAAAAAACATAAACGGTTGGACAACTAATTGCTATCAAGTATCCGATGACATGACTTGGTGAGCAACTTCAACGTACCTTGACAAATGGTACACAACTGTGAGAAATTTTTGACTTTTCAAGACAGAGATCTGTAGCAACTTTTTACCATGGCCTGTCCATAATGTAGATGGACTTAGTGGCTTCCCTTGGATTGCTACAGGGTTTGGTACAGTCTTCACATTTTTATGTTCATCGTGCGTGCAAGCGCAGATGAACATGTGATAAGAGCTGCTAGAAAGGTGTGAGGGTGCTAGCCCAACGGCCAGCAGTGCTGCAGGGGCCAATATGTGGCTGGCAAATCAGCAGGCAGTATCCTGATGACACTGGTTTGCTGGGGGGGGGTAAGTCTCAGCAAACATTTCAAAGGACAGATCCGATGCTGCGCATGGCTCTGTTCTTTGAAATGTGAGCCCTTCAGTTGCGGTTTAGTGTGTCTTTCCTTGCTAAACAATGTCCCCTTTCCCTGCTGCCACTTAATGTGTCTTTCCTGGTTAAACAATTTCCCCTTTCCTGCTGCTTAATGTGTCTTTCCTGGTTAAACAATATCCTCTTTCCCTTTCCAACACCGGCATGCCCACTCCCAGTGTGGGATATGCCCCCCAACCCATCTATATCCCTAGCCGACATTGGGGAGCCCAGTTCCCATGTTGGCATCTCCCCCCTCCTCGCCACTATTGTGGCACACTGGGATCCCACCCCAGTGTACCTAAATTTATATTTAATTATTTTACCTGCAAATGAAAAAAAACTTCCCTCACAGTCTTTTTTTTTTTACCTGTAAAAATGAAAACTGTCCCTCTCTGTCTCCCCTGTCCCCCACTGCGATCCTGACCCTCCTTCTGAACACCCACCTCCCCTTATCCCCCTTACCCCATACTTACTCTCTGAGGTTGGCGGACACGATCTTCTGCAAAGCGGGATACGTCTGCACTCTTCAAAACTGACCGGCAAACTGAAAGAATGAAAGGTAAGCCATATAATGGGACTCAATGGTGGGTTCAATTTAGGTTGATATCTCAGTCATTTCTTGGCCCAAAATTTTCAACATGGGGTTCTTAGGACCCCACCTTATGAATATGTCACTGTCATTTTGTTCTTTGGTCCCGAAAGGTGATTTTGCCGTCGCTGCATGGAATCACCTTTTGGGACTAGTTAACAAAACAACAGTGCTACTGTTCATGAGGTGGAGTCCCAAGAAGGCCATGTTGCAAATTTGGTGAAAAATTCCAAAAAAATTACTGCATTGCGAGCGTGCATTGCACAGTTTCTACACATGCTCGTAACTCTTCCAATTTCTCATATTTTCACTCTAGATTTTCAACACCTCCTCATGAACAGTACAACTATCTTTTTTCACATCCTGCCCAAAATATGTTTTAGCACTTGTAGCACCGATGTGGTCACTGTGCAAAATCATCTTTTGGGATTGGGTAACAAAATTATAGTGCCACTGTTCATGAGGTGGTGTTCCAAAAAGCCCATGTTGAAAACTTGAAGTGAAAATAAATACCAACAATCACCTGGGGACATTAGGGTTTCCAACTGTAACGCCCCCCCCACCCTGTAGAGACTGACTGGCATCAGCCATGTGCCTTGGAGTCATTGGCCGTAATGCTCACACCATTCCACCCCCACCCTGCAGCCAGAGACAGGCATTGGGTGTGCCTTGGACTCTTTGGCCCAAACGTTCACTCCATTCTCCTATTCTGCACCCATCTCAGCTTATTTCATTATGGAATGGGGTAAGCATTAGGGTCAAAGACATCAAGGCACACCATGACAACTGTCAGTGTCTGCAGGGTTGGGGTGGAAGTGGCATGAGTGTTACTGCAATGACCCAAAGAGACACCCCAATGCCTGTCAGTCTCTGCAGGGTGAGGGTGGGGTGTTAGGGTTGGAAACCCTAATGCCTCATTAAGGAAGTAAATCAGTGAGGGACATTTGATGTCACCTACCCTGATTTCAGCAAAACCTTCCACAACATCTAACATAGAGGCTGATTAACAAGATGAGTAGTCTGGCAATAGGGCACAAGCTGATAAACTGGGTTAGAAACAGGCTGACGGACAGGAGGTAGAGGGTGGTGGTAATGGGACCCAATCCAGGGAGAGGGGGTGACCACTGAGGTACCTCAGGGATAAGTCTTGGGACCAGTCCTGTTCAATGTCTTCATTACAGACATCGCAGAAGGGCTAGAAGGAAAGGTCTGTCTGCCTGTTTGCAGATGACACCAACATCTGTAATAGAGTGAATACTCCAGAGCAGGTGGAGAAAATGAGCAGGGACATGGAGAGGCTTGAAAAATGGTCCAGGAGTGGCATCTGAGGTTCAATGCAAAGAAGTCCAAATAATACACCTGAGAAGAGGGAAACCTGTGGAGAGTTACAGGATGGGGTGGAGGTGCTGATGATCACCAAGGAAGAAAGGGACCTAGAAGTTATCAGTTCTGATTACCTAAAGGTGTCAAAGCAGAGTACAAATGTTGCAAGGGCAGCCAGTGGCATGCTGGGGTGCATGGTAGCAGAAGGCATGAGGTGGTGATGCCATTGTATAGTGCACTAGTGAGGCCTCACCTACAGTACTGTGTGCAATTCTGGAGGCCGCAAATGCAAGGACATTGACAGGGTGGAGGCAGTCCACAGAAAGGCAACCAAGATGGTACATGGCTTGCAACACAGAACATATCAGGAGAGATTAAAAGGACCTCAATATGTACTTATTGGAGGAAAGGAGGGACTGGGGGAACATGATAGATATGTTCAAGTACCTCAAGGGCATAAACAAGGTGCAGAGGTGGACATCTTTCAATGCATCAAAATGTTCGGCATTGACAAACCCTTGTTTTTTATCCTAAAAAAAATTTGGCCATCATTGTCTGCTGTGTAAGCCCCTCCCGTAAAAAGTATACAGACACTTGGGGTGCCCAATCCCCCAGTGTCCTCATCTGTCTGCTGTATAACACCTCCCAAACAGTATGCAAACACTGGGGTGGCCAGTCCTCCAGTGTCATCTGTCCGTCCATTGTTGTCCGCTGTGTAACCCCCCATCCCAAATAGTATACAGACACTAGGGGTGCCCAATCCCCCAGTGTCCTCATCTATTCAACAAACTCCTGAAAAAAAGAAAACTGTCCCTCATCATTTTCTTCCCCTGTAAAAAAGAAAACTGTCCATCATTGCCCGTTCCACCTTTACCCAACCCCCTACCCTCCCACTCAAGACCCACCACCCCACACCCCACCTACCCAATACTTACCCACTGGAGGTCCATCGCTGTAATCTACCTTGAACTGCAGGCAAGTCTTTGCTCTTCAAAGCCCAACCGAGAACTGAGGTAAGCGCTTCAATGTATTTCAATTAGGTTTTCGGCACCAATGTTTTTCAATAGGGTTTTCAACTTAGTGCCATAACTTGTCCATTTTAAAATATTTTGGCCCCACATTTTCAACATATGTTTTTTGGGATCCCACCTCACAAACAACTTCACTGAAGCAATTTTCAAACATCCCCTCCCCACATGACAGCAGTGCACACAACAAATATTTGGCATTGACAAATACTTGTTTGATTGGGGTTAGTTGTGCATTAAGCCCCTGGCCAACACTCAATCTGCTGTGCTCTCTTACAGTATTTGTTGAGATCCTGGTATCCTTCATGGAGTAATCTGAGGGGTAGCATCTGGTAGAGACTGAGGAGTTACTATTCTGGTTCCTTTCAAAATTAAACAGCCTTGAACTGTCAAGGTGTGTCGTTCTGGCCTGAATGCTTTGATATTTTTCAGTCCTTGAACTCTCATTGGTCATCCATGCTGGCAAAACTTCAGAACTTGTTGAAGTATGTGATATCTCAGCACTTACTGTCTTATTTGATCAAGATTGCTGTCTGATAGTGGAAGAGTGTCTTGTATTTGGGCAAGAGATACATTTGTTTCTTCCATGAGGTTTGCATCTCCTTCTGTAAGTTGTCCTTTAAGAATAATTTTGGACAATACATTGGCAGTGAGAAAAGACTTGCCTGGAACATGAACAACAGTGTAGGCATATCTCATCAACCACTTGCAGAACCTCAGTATCCTCAGAAGAAGGTCACATAGGCATTTGGTCCCCAATAGGCTTGCTAGAGGTTTATTGTATTTATTTATTGAATTTTGTGGGGAAGGAGGGGGGATACAGATGGTAAGCAACTGAAATTGAACCAGATTTAGCTGTTGGTGGTATTTTTAGTGAATGGGAGAAATTTGGCCAGGACACCGGGGAAATTCTCCTACTCACAGGTAGGGGGTTCGGCTGCTGTGTTTGCATGGCAGACGCCTCTGAGCCATCGATGGAGCAACAGGCCGGAGCTAATGTGCAGTCTGAGCTTGTTCCTCATGTTATGGCAGATACAGGGGAAAATGCGAGTGTACTGGGTGCACCTTTTGAGTGTGTCTGAGTTTTGCATGGTGAAATGCATGGGACGGGAGACTAGTGAAGGATTTGTTTTTCAACCATCAGCATCCCCGTTACTACAGGGCACGTCTAAGATGCACTCTCAGGCTGCAGCTCAGGATGTGTCAACTAAAGATTCTACAATACCTGTTATTCCCCTTTGAAGGCATCGGTTTGCAGGGCAGACTTGTCAGATTCTGATAAAATGACTCACCCCACTGACGCGCTTGCTGCTGGAATGCAGAAGGAAATCTCATGAAAAGACTCCTATCCAGGCCATGAGTGGTCTAAGGACAGTACGCTGACAGATGCCAGTTGGATACTATTGGATGGTAAATGGATCCCGGATTCGAACTGGGAAACTCTTTCTCTGACTTTGTTGCTGACTGAATCGGGGGCCCCATGGACTCGCAGACAGGTCAGGAATCTGTTTTAGTCTCTGATACAGCTCCTCGGGGAAGGAAGCTTTCTGACAGTTTTATGACTCCTATTGAAACTGACTTACCAGATGACTCGTATCGGGAACGGTGACATCCTGGGTCTTGGTTTTCTGATTTATTTTGAAAAAACAGGCTAGAGCAAGCACCCAGATGTAATGCTGTCCGCCTATGATATCATGGGGGACTTGAAGAACACCCCAGACACGCTTCATGTCACCTGACAGCTACTGAAGGATTCAATTAATTTTCAAGCTAATGATATTTATGCCTTAATAAACAGGTGAAGATAATTTTGACATTAGCTTTAAAACATTTGCTGGTTTAGATAAATTCTGGCATCGCTATGAGAATTGTAAAATGCAGCCTTTATGGTTGCCCTTCTGGGCTATTCCCATTACATAGTCCCCCTATAAAGTGCTGAATATTATGTTCAGAAATGAGAGTGTAAATGTGGGAGATATATTTTTTTTGGTTGGAACACAAATGCACAGTGTTGGGGCCCTCTCAAGCAATTATTGATGGGGAGGGTATTTGGAATGGAAGTTGGAAATTTAAAGTTAAACTTCATTTGTTATAGGGAATTAAACTGTCCCTGTACCTAACAGTTTTTTTTTGGATAAAGATAGGGTGTCTGTTTCTATCCTGGGCAACCTAAGGCCTGCTATAAATGTAGCAGTATGAGACACCTTAGCAGTGCCTGTGACAAGGTAAAATGTGCCTTAGGTGGTGAAATTGATCACGATAGTGGGACCAGTAGGAACATTTTCCGTTGCAACCTTTGTGATGAACAGGGCCATGCCTACCACCAGTGCCCCTGGGCTGGACAAAACAAATGAGGGGACTAAATAAAGAAGATTTAATCAATTCTGCACAAAGCAGGCATCAGAGTAGAGACTTGCCCCATGCTGGCCCAAATCCCCAGGCTTCAAAGTCTGGTGCAGGTCCCACTGTCCCCCCCGTCTACTTCTGCTACTGACCCAGAGTTTTCAGAGACTACAAAGGCCTCAGGGCAGGATTTCAGGGAACATTCTACTGATACTGTCCCCACTGTTCTTCCTCAAGGGTCAGTGGATGTAAATTTAGAGGCCCCCTATCCCTACAACCCCTAGTAGGCAGGATGTTATGCCACTTCCTTCTTCTACAGCAGAATACCAAACCCCTCACCCAAGATGGATAACCCAGGCTTCATGTCGAAAAAACAGTCAGCCTGTAGACATTCCTCTTGGTAACTCATTTCAAGTATTACAGGACCAGGAGGGTGGTTCGGTGTCTGATGTATCCATGCAATCTGGTTTAGTTTCTGATATGGAGTGTGAGGATGATGGGGGGGTGGGAGTTAAGAAGAAAAAAGGAAAAAAAAATATAAAAAAAGATGTTCAGAAATCAATAGGTTGAACATTTTTTTTCTACACCGCATGGCTAGCATTAAACTTGTTTTCTTAAATACGTGCAGTATTAAAAATGATTAAAAAAAAGGATGGCATGTCTACATTACTGCCTTACTTTGAATGTTGATATTATTTTTTATGTAGGAAACAAGATTTAATTGCCTATCTGATCTTCGACATGCTACTAAATTATGGCCTAAGGGTCTTGCTTTTTGGTCTTATGGGGAGGATGCAGCAGATGGCTTAGGTATTTTGTTTAACAATACCTCTGTTCATCTTACATGATTAGTTGATATACATCCAGGGAGAGATCTTTCATTGGATTGTATTTTTCAGGGGTTCCCTCTCTGACTTATAAATACGTATGCACCTCAGGTCAAGTCTTTAAAGATTGACTTATTTCATAGTACTCAACCTCATTTATTTACCTAGAAGCAAATAACTTGGGAGAGGGGTGACATGAATTGTAGCTTAGATGTTAAGCTTAAGGATCAAGTACAGCAAAAGGTGTATTGTGATTCATATGCTTTACAAAACATGTTGTTGTTAGCTTCTCTGAAAGATGCTTATAGGGAACTTTACCTGGATGTGGGAGCCACTTCTAGGCGTAGTGCATTTTGCACTAGAATATATTTTGTCTTTTTGCCCACATTTCATTTTTCTAATAAATTTTCTTTAAGACCTTGTGAATTCTCAGACCATTTAGTTCTATTTTGTACTATTGATGTGTCCCATTTTCCAACTCAGTTGCCAGCTTTTGCCTCGAGGTGGAAATTGAATTTTTCCTTGCTGCAAGATTTGGAAATACAAAATAAATTGAATTCCCTTTTTTCACTGGAAAATCAACAAAAGTGTTTTATGATTCCTAGGCACAATGGTGGGTGGATACAAAGCTTGATATTAGGCGTTTATTTATTTCCTTTGGGAAGGGTAAAAGTAATACAGAGTACTTAAAATATTTAGACTTTCAGAATCAAGCATCAAGTGAGATGGAGTCAAAAGAGATGACAAAATACAGTATGCACGGTTCTCAATTTGTTGCCCTTCAACAGTGTCCTTTGACGAGTAATGTGTCTCAGTAGATGAGTAAAGTTTTGAACAGATCTTCAGCGTCATCAAGAAGTCTCTTTACTGTTTATTCTGCTCCTTCAGCTTCTCCAATGCCATGCAGATGGCTTGGACTGCTTGTAAGATGTACGATATAAATTAACTTCTTTACCTAATGTTTCTGCTGTTCATATTAAGAAACAGCTTGAGATTATCAAAAGTCATATGAGCGTTATCAATATGATCATGCAGTATCCTTGCAGGCAGAAATGCAGTATGGCACTGTACGGACACCTTTGGCTGACCCATTTTCTGCTTGTAAACACAGGTTAGATACAAAATTAATGGTGGGTCTTATGGATACAGTGGGGGGTTTTGAAAAATTCTAACATTGAAATGTTGGAAATTGTTAGAGAGTTTATACAGGAACATCAGGGAACCCCTTTCACTACACGTGCGGTGGGAGGATATTTATTTATTTGCTTTTGTTGACCAGGTGGGTACACTAGACATAGGAATGCCTATTTTCAGGTACGACCCGGGAGGATACAAATGACATACAAAACATCAGTGTGATGCAGCACACATAAACCATACAATAAATAGTTAGCCAGAACAGTACAAAACATCTCAAACCTTAATAAGATGAAGATAATACATGAGCAAGCAAAATAGGTTATATGGAGACATGGATAACATAAATATTATTACATATGCATTACCAGCACCATCTGTGGTGGACAGTAGAGATTTGATTAAACCTATTTCTAGAGAGGAAATTAGGCATGAGATTACTGGTTTAGCTTTGGGTATCTCACCGGGCATAGATGGCCTTACTAATGAACTTTATAAATCTCATAAAGATGATTTCTGTGAGATTTTGTATAATGTCTTTAATGAAATTTTGAACAGAGGGCAGATGCCTTGTGATTTCTCAACTGCTTTGCTTATTTATTTATTTAAAAAGGGGTTAAGACGGATTTGGGTAATTGGAGGCCTATAAGTTTATTAAACACCAACTACAAATTATTTTCCAATATTTTATGTCATAGATTACAAATAGTGGCTACTAAATTGATTCACCCAGTACAGACTTGCTGTATTCCAGGGAGGAAAATACAGCAAAACCTGGCTTTCTTATGGAATGTTTGTGAATTTGGTAGGCAAGGGAGATTGTCAGGTTATTTGCTGGCTTTGGATCAGACAAAAGCTTTTGACAGGGTGTCTCATGCTTTTCTTTTGCAAGTTCTTGAAAAATATGGGATACCGTTCAAATTCAGGTCTTGGATTAGTCTTTTATATCAGAGGGTAATGTTGCCTACAGTTAATGGGGTTATAGGAGAGGCACTATCCTTACAGAGAGGAGTGAGGCAGGGTTGTCCACTCAGTCCCCTATTATATATGTTTACATTAGATCCTATTATACGGGAAATTCTTCTAACGTTGATAAACAAGGTTAATCTCCATCACCATTTTTGGAACCTCAAAAGTTGGCAGTTTATGCTGATGATTTGGTTGTTGTAGTTCAGGATCCAGTTTCTGGCACGACCACTTTACAGGATTTGGATGGGTATGCTAGTCTTGCAGGAACAGCACTAAGCTATGCTAAGAGTACTGGGGTTTATGTGGGTGGTGGGGTACATGAGTCCAGGGTAGGGCAAATTGTTATCTCTACTGACACTGTTAAGATTCTTGGTTGTCATTTTGGTAATGGTCCTTTGGCCTATATTAATTGGGAAGAGAAAATAAGAGTGGGCGAACAGAAGGTTCAAATTTGGAAGGCATGGGCTCTTTCCAAATCTAAGAGGGTTCTGATTATTAAAAAAATTCCTGCTCCCTATTTTTTGTATGTGTGTACTGTTTTTCCTATTCCAGGTACCCTGAGACAAGATTATTTAGCATATTTTTCCAGATGCTGTGGGGGAGCCGGCTTAATCCGGTTAAAAGAGATTTTACTTATTTATCTGTTAAAGAGGGTGGGTTTGGGATGATACATCCTTTGGTTTTTTTATTTTTCTTTAAAACTATATTGCCAAGAGCAATGGAACATGAATACATATGGGATGTGTGGACAAATTTGTGGTTCCAGCCTTTTTTACAGAAATGGGTGGATTATATACCAAATTACAGGCCTCTTTGGTGGTCCCAGACTTTGCTGTAGCTGCTATTAGAAAATTAAAGCAGTGGGGGATTACTAAAGATGCATTTAGTACATTTTCAGCGAAACCCCCTATATTTTGATATTATGAGGAGAAATTCTGCTTCTCAGGCAAATTTTCCTAAATGTGTACCCTCTGAAATTAGGAAATACATTATGTACACTTGTTGACAAAGCGTAGCCCAGATAAGATGTTGGATATACAGTGGCTATGTTGTCATGGGCGATTAGGGGTTAAGGGAACCTTAAGCATAAGCATCTATTGGGCATCAGTGTATTAGACTAGAGTGCAATGGTCAGGAAGAAGCGATGGAACAATTTTCCAGTGTGTATGTACTAAGGTGTCAGTGTGGCTCAGTTGGTAGCACATCCGCTTCTGAACCAGAAGGTCATGGGTTCTTGTCCACACCGGGATTGAACTTGCACCTAAAAATTGCTGGCATCTGAGTGCAGTATTGGGGGGTGCTGTACTGCTGGGGTGTGCCGTCCTTTGGATGAGACGTTAAACTGAGGTCCCTTCTGCTCATCCTGGTGGGTGTCCAGGTGGAAGTAAAAGAACCCAGGGCACTCTTTGCAAAGAGTAAGGAACATTCCCGGTGTCCTGGTCAACATTCTCCTTCCCATAAACTGGTTCATGCAATTATCCAGGCTGTGTGTGGGTGATGATGTGCGATATGGCTGCCACCACACATTCAGTCACTTCACTACCAGTCTAGCATTGCTTGTAAAGTGCTTTGGATGTATGAAAAGTGCTATATAAATGCTGATTTTTCTTCTACTAAACAATTTTGGATCGACTTGGCCACTAGGTAGTGCTGGGGTTTAGCAACCCATATTACCTATGAAAGTTCGGTTTTGGGGGATTATGCTGGGCTTTTCTCACAATATCATGCTAGCACTTTGAATTTATTGTTTGCTTGCATTAAGTTCTATTTGTGGCAAGCAAGATGTCAATATTCTATTCAATATTTTCTTATGCCACCTCAGATATTAATTCAATAAATTGAAGATGCAGTTGTTAAACAGAAGGAATTAGAACAAACACTCCTCACTGTACCAAAGTTTAGAATTCTATGGAAACACATTTTTTGGTTATAAACACAAATCTTTGTTTTTTTGGTTGAGGTCACTGCTGTTTCTTTTCTCATGATTATGTTTATTGTTTTCTTGAAACTGGCATGAAGTGAAGTTTTGTTTATGAATTATACGTGATCCTTTTTTCTGTAAATTACTTTATTATTATGTATTTTGGATTGATGTATTGTATTTCCTTTACAATAAAAAATTCCCCTACTCTTTTTCAAAAGTGCCATGAACTACCACCAATCCAGGCAGATGGTACCTTGGTTTAACGTCTCATCCGAAAGATGGCACCTCAGAGTGCAACACTGCCTCATGCTGCACTACAGTGTCAGTATTGGGATATTAACCCAAGTGCCAGATGTGGGAACAGAACCTACAGCCCTCTGATCTCCTGGCCTCAGAGGAGTGTGCTACCAACTGAGCCACTGACACTGGTTTACAGTCTGTTTGTAGAATAAAGTGTGTTCCACAAGGTAACAGCTAAGGTGTTTATATGCCCACACTAGGGTGAGAGAGTCTCTTGTTTGTTTGTTTATTTGAAAATTGTTAATAGGGAGAGGCACAATGAGCCAAGGCTCATTTCCAGGTAAGACCTGGGGGAGGGGAAGGGGAGAAACAGCAGTACAATACCTGAAACAAGACAGTAGAGCAACATTTGGTAAATAAGTTGGTACAAAAATAAGATTGTTGCAGAAAATAAAGTGTGGCCACAGCTTACAGCCCCTATGCAGAAGGGATGGAGTGGCTATGTACTGCATATCTGGGGTGTAACCACTCCACCCATTGCACCCCACACAGGATGCACAGAGGGGTATGCAGACAAAATGCACCCAATCCTCCACGGTTGTGCACTGCATGGGGGCAGGCTAGGAGCGTGCCAGCATGATGCACCATGCACAACAGCACATAATGCTGGCAGCAGGGGTGTGGAGGTAGGTGCAGGATATGACAGGGAGAAGCCTACTGTAAGTCCCCTATGCACCCCATGCACACATCTGGATACCACCCGGACGGGACAGATAGCCCACTGCCACTGGATCCACTGTGGCTGGACCTCCCCATGGTCGCCCGGCACCACCCAGCACACATCGGTGCACGGCCCCTGCCAGGCGAACCCCCCACCATACCCACACACTGCATGGTGGCACTGGCCCATGGATGCTGCCCCCCGCATGGCATCACTGGCCAAATCCTACCACCAGTCCCCTGGCATGTGGTGGGGTACAGTGCCCCCTGGCACTGCCAACAGATCCCACCCAGTCACTGCAGCCCCCTTCAGGGCCATATTGCGGGAGGGTTGGCTGCTTTCCCCTCCTCTCACCACCACAGCCACCAGTCATAGGTCTTATACAGGGCATGCTGCCAACATGTGCCCCACTGCGTAGGGGATCCACTCTGTGACCCGGTCCGGACATCTGATTGGATGCCCAACTGGGCCCTGTCCTACCACCCTGTGGAGTTTTGCATGCCAGGGGGTGGGGCTGAGGACAGGTGGTGGCCAGTAGTGAATACCAGCTGGTGCACACCTGTTCACGGGTTCACAGGTATGCAGGCGGGGTATGCACTGATTCCACGTACCTCCGCCCCAATAGTGCATAGGGGCCAATATGAGAGTGTCAAATAAAACAGCAATAGACAGTGTGTAGTTACTAAACTGAGAACAGTTGAGAGACTTGTGGGTGAGCTTGTGCCTAGCCCCCTGACAGAGGGAAGAACAGTAGTGGTGAGGAAGTGCAACTAGTAGGCAGGTAGAGGAGATCCAGTTGGAAGCCCAACCATGGACATCTGAGGCAAGGCCAAGGAGATGTCAGGATTAAGGATTACAGGAGCAGGTGGGGTGGGGTTGCAGTTTTAACTAGTGCCTGAGGGAGCCAAGAGAGGAGGAGAGGTGGAAGGAGGGGGGTTTGTTCCAGATTGAAGGAAATCAATAGGAGAAGGCAGGTTTTTCAGTGGGGGGGAGGGAGAAGTGGAGAAAGTACAATGATTCCCTGGAACAAATGGAACAGAAAGCAGGGGAGAGTTGGGAGAGGAGAAAGGAGAGGTAGGAGGGTTGGGGGGAAGTGAACCAAACCATTATTTGGATATGAAGGAGGTCCAGTGAGCCTGGTCATGTGAAGGCAGAGGGAGGATGGAAAAGGAGGAATAGAGGGCAGCGATAAGTATGAGGAGAGAGTTTGTAGCAAAGCAGCATAAGGAGTTACAGAGGGTGTCCAGTATGGCAAGGGAAGTGAAGGGCAGTGCCACTGACTACATCTGCATAGTCAAAGACAGGAAGCACCATTTTGGTAACAAGCTCTCTGCAGACCTGTAGAGATAAACAGTCTTTGCTGTGGTACAGGGCACAAGCTTGAGACAGAGTTTGGCATGGATAGTATAAAAGTGGACTGAGAAATTAAGTTTGCTGTCAAGCCACACACCAACTTGATGGAGTGCACTGCTTCAAGGGGTGCCATCCTGTGTGGTGAAAACTGGGGGAAGAGGTGCATGCATCTGGCCAGTTTCTGACTGGTTCCAAAGGTCATTGATACCTTTTTAGTTCTGACCCAGAGTGATTTGATTGGAATCAGTGCAGAATATTGCTGAAGTCCTGCTGGAATAGATCTTCCAACAGATGTGGTAGAGGGACTGGAGGTGAAGATGACTATGTCATCAGCATACATGTGAATATACGAATGGTTACAGGCAGAGGGAGGTCTTTCAGGAAGAGGATGGAGGATGACCCTGTGGGACCCCAGCCTGGATGGATAGTGGAGGTGACAGGATGCCTCCTACCTGTACCAATTGTTGAAGGCCCATGAGGTAGGAATGGAACAAAATCAAGAGAGGAAGCTGAGAGGACAGGAGAACCTCCAGTGCCACACAGTACTACTGGACCTGGCTATTGTACCACCCATACTGCACAGAGGCAGCACTGAAAGGGCATCTCTTGTACAAGGCATCACATCCCAGGCTCGAGAGACAAAGGAGAAAATCCAACATAGTAGAACTATGACAGTACCTACAGCCCCAACACAGGAGTCACAACAGAAGCCAGGCAGCACCTGCAGAACCAACCCAGTACCAGCTGTGAGGAGTGCCAGCAGCACAGGGCATGCTCTCAGCACCCAGAACTCTGCGCTGTTTGAGGCTGCCACACACCAGGCTCTAAGTGCAACACAGAGTGGCTCTAAAAGGTGGTGGAACATTGTGGCCACCAGGGATTTGACACCAAAGGACACCACTGCAACCAATGGTGACACAAGCATATGTGCATCCCCAGGAAAAGGAGCATTTAGCTTTTGGGACTCTTGTCACTTACTGCCATGGACATCTGTGTTGCAGCTGCTGTCTGCCCATCATGGGGCTTTGCAGGTTGGGGTGGTGGTATGCAGAAAATTCACATACCCGCCCATGTAGCTGCGCACCCGCAAACAGGTGCACACAAGCCGGTATTCACAACCGATGCCCACCTGTCCAAGGCTCCTCCCCCCATCACATAGGACATCACAGGGCAGCTGGGAGTTGTGGACCCAGGTGGGCATCCAATCGGATGCCCATCCTAGGTCCAAGAGTGGATCCCTTGTGCCTGTTGGCAGGGGTCTGGGTTGTGAATAGCCTGTGTGGGCACCCAGACCCATGTGGCCATACCCTGGAGCATGGTCAGCCCAGGAGACTGACCCCCCCACCCCTGGCACAGTGCAGCCCTGTCCAGAAATGAAGTCAGTATATCCCCCACCCCGTGGCACCGACACCCCCCGGTCCCCATACATGTTGCCGGTGCTGCAGCCTTTACCCACCCAGCTGCCCCAGCCCTTTCCATCTGCCTAGTGGGCCTGGGCAGCACTAAGGGTCTACTCCCGGTCCCTTCACAACTGGTGGGCGATGTCCATGGGGGTGCTGCGCAGCAGGTTATCACAGAGTCTGCCCTGGTGTAGCCCATACCCTACTGTGCCCCCCAGCACGCAGCACAACACGGCTTCATGCATGCAGCTTAGTGCTGGCACACCCTCCGCCCACCCCAGGTGTGGTGCTGTCCACATGGCTGGGGGATCAGGTGCATAACCACTGTGCGCCCCCTTAGTGAATGTCACACAGATCCCCCTCTGCAGCATTCGTGCGTATGATGCCAATGCATGCAGTTTGGCATAGTGCCCACTATCTGTTGCTATTTTTGCTCTGTTCTGTTATTTGATACAGCCCTGGCTGAGCTGTTTCCCTTACCTGTACTTCATTTGCCCTGTTTGCTCCCCAACCACTTCTAGTGTCCCTCTTCCTAATATTTCGCCATGTTGGCTAGCGTTAATAAATGTTTCCTGTTCGCACTACCCTGATGTGTGTGTGTTCTTTACTAGTTGTTGTCCACTGTGCTGCATTTCTGTATCCCTGGTGTACTGCCAGATCTTGTACCACAGTTCACCTCTGGGAGACAGGTGGCATAGCCTCTGTGGGGTGGCATCCTGATTGACTGTGCTGGACTGTTGCCCAGCTGTGCAGATGGCATCTGGGGACTGGAGTCTGTAAAACTACTGGAACATTGTCCAGGAAAAGTGGGTTGTGTGCCCCACTGTATGCTGCTGTTCATGTGCCCCGCTATCTGCAGATGTGGTAACCTGTACCCTATGCAGGCCTGTGGGATGCCCTCGTGCCATGCAGGTGGTCTTCCACAGGGTGCCTTGAATGGGCCCCATTGTACCAACAGTGACCCACATGATGGCTGTGGCCCCATGGCCAATGCTGCTGTATCTGTCAGTGTTTTGCAATGGTAAACTGGGGTGCATGGGATATGCACCCAACAGTGGTGTGGTAGTCCTGTGCAGTGCCCATTCCTTTAACACAGTAGGATGGACATGGCAGTGGTGCAGTTTACCATGCCCCCATGTCTGCTGTATACCTACCATCCTTGCACTGGATGGCCCTCTGTATATGGACAGGTCCCAACTCAGCCTATCCTTTCACCCTTGCCATGCTGGCTCACGTTCATGTGTGTACCATGACATGTATGGTACAGGACTGCCATGGCTGCATAGGGCAGTTAGGAAGTTGCCATGACCTTCCATGGGCCTGGGATACTACATCCTGTCCATACTCCCCTACAATGAGTATTCATGAGACATCGCTGCTCCCAAACAGTGCCTGCCTCTTTCTGCTGGATGCCACTCGTAGGGCCTAAGGCCTTTGTCAGGGTAGTCCACCTGCATGTTGCAGAACCTGAGAGAGAGACACACAAAGACGTGTTTGACACTTTGTTATACACACAATTCTTGGTATGCCATGATCATAATATGCACTACTCCCGCCACCACTACAGTGCTATGCGGATATGAAATGGTACAGGGTACAAGCAATGTCCCCTGCCACAACCAACATATCCTGCACTGTCACAGCCTCTCCCCTCCCCTACAGCCCTGTCTGCTGTGCAGATCACCTGTTTCCTTGTTGTCAGGTGTCATGTCAGTGACATGTCTAGTACACACCACCTCGTCTGTCTGCACCTGGTGCATTGCAATGCAGTCCATGGGTCACTATGCGTTTCCTCTGCAGCTGATATGGGACCAGTGGTGCCGGAATGGTTTGAAAAGTGGTCGGGCCAAGGACATAAGAGGTAAATTTTCCCCTATTAAATATATCACCATGATAGCAAAAAGTGAAAGGGCCACTTATGAAACTGTTAGGGCCATGGCCCTTTGTTCCTCCCATTCTTGCACCTATGCATGGGACCCCACTTCCTGGGCCTGCAGGGCATCTCTGTTCATCCTGGTAAGTTCCTTTGTGTCTGTTTGCACTCTGGTTTGTACACCTCTTACAGTCTGTCTGCGTTAGACCATAGTTTGCTGAGATTGTCTTGTTCCGTGACTTGTTTCACTGCTTGTGGATGCCTCCTGTGTGTCCTGCAAGCCAATGTGTAGTACCCAGCCCATGGTAAGACAACATCATTTTATTATCCATGGTAGTTTATAATGTATGGTCTGGATCTCTTTGAGTAGCTTCCCTTCCCTTCCTGTAACATCAGGAGCCCTAGACAAATGGGAAGGTGGGGTGGCTACATTCAGTCTGTGTGTGTGTGTGTCTCTTTTTATAGTCATTGAACAGCACAGTCCCAAGTCCGGAGTGAGAGAGAGCCACAGTGTGTACTCACAAACAGGCAGACAGACAATCGGATGCAGCCTGTCAGTGACAGCAGCAAATGTCTGCAAAGTGTTCCAGTGTCCTGTATGAGTCCTGTGGTCAGTGAACACACCGCACACTGGAGAGAGACAGAGATAGGAAAGTAGTGTTTCATGCTGAGAGAGAGTCTGACACACTGTGTCATCAACAGTCGCTCCAGCATCCTCTGTCTGTGTGTCTCTCTCTCTCTCTCTCTTTTTTGAGTTGTGTCTGGCTGTCTGTCAGTCACTTGCGCCACTACTGCCCACCCACCTGCCCCGCGGATGTCATAGTTATCCCTGCACCCCTATCTATCTCCTGTCCCCGCACCACTACAGGGCTCCCCACCCACCTACCCACCCAGCAGATCTCCAGTGACAGAGCAACAAAGTGAATCCTGCACTGTTTGTCCTCAGCTGCTCAGCATGCAGTGACCAAAGTGTGTGTAAAAGTCACAATTATAAAGGCCGTACTGCTTGTCCTCGGCTGCCCGGCATGCAGTGTGACATTATGGTCTATCCGCTGTTGGCAGTAGTAAAGAGAGAGATGGCACCCAGATGTCCCATTCCCATGCCCCCCCCCAAAGCAGGCAGTGATGAACCATCCACTTCAGTCAGGGAACACCCGTGCTGTATCTGTAGACTGCACCGAGGCTGGGTTTGACAGATATGTGCAGTCAGCAAGCCACAAACGATGTTTCAAAAAAAATGTGGTAGTCGTCTGTCTAGGTGAAAAAAACAGAATGCCCTGCAATCATGGGAGAAAAATCAGTGTGTGGTACTCCTGCACTCTCCTCTACAGTTGCCAGTCATCAGACTGAGGGAGAGAAAGAGTGAGTGGGGCACGTCACCTTGATGTGGGAGCTGCATGTATAGTGGAATGCACAAGAAATATCACAGATCATGTCAGTAGTGTATCTGTGATATTTCTACCTCTGAAGTACTGTTCATTTGGTGCATTTTGAAAGGACTTTTAGACTGCATAATTTATATATTTATTTTCTCAAATGCTATCTGCTGTAGTGGCAGCACAGCAGTTTTGAGTTTGAACTTTACTGGTCGTGGTGCGGCCTCATGCCTCATAATGCACCCAGGTGAACGTTAATCCCCATTATATAATGGGGTCCAAAAATGGCAGCCTCTGATTGGTCATCTACCACATCTTGCCCGTTGTAGATCCTCAACAGTACCAATGGGAAGAGGTGCCAGCCACCAGTCAGCTGCAGCAGAAACTCCTCATAAAATCACTCCGACTTGGCGACGGATGGCGAGATTAGCTACTCCCTAAACCGAGGCAGACTCGCAACCCACGGACAGTACTGAAACACAGCCCAAAGCTACCTCTAAGAAAAAAAAAGCATATTTTCAATTTTTAAAACAAAAATCTTTACCTCATTCTCCCATACTAAAATCTCTTCACCCTCTGCTGCAGAAGTTTCAAAGAGACGAACCGGAAAAACAGTCACAGAAGGGATACAGATTTCAACTGCTACAGCCGTCACGCAGCACCCTCTGACTTCTAACCCTGTCCATTGTTCCGGAGGTCGAGGCAGATGGTAACCTGTTGTTCCAAGATTTATAGGAACCTGTTGTTCCAAGAGTTATAATAATTTTGTATTAATTTGTACTGTGCTTTATAGGAGTCGTACCTGTAAATGGTACTTATGTTCCAGTGTGCAAACTCATTAAGCAAATAAACAAACAAAAAAAGGCAAAGAAAAAAATAAAACAGCTGCACTTTTTTTCTCGGACCAGCAACTAAAGAGGACTGGGTAACAATACTTCTGAACCACTGCCATGCATGCACACAATCAGAAAAAAAAAAAAAAAATGGAGCCGCAAATTCAGAACCGTGGCCAGACTCTTACAACAAAAACAGAGCTGGGACACAGTCAAGCGGTGACATGGGGCACAATTTAAAAGTTTTCCTGTGCCAGTAAAAACATCAGGCTACGAATTTCAAAACACTCCTAACCAAACCGTACCATACTAACCCAGGACTATATTTTTATTGGTGCAGCAATAAATATAATAAAATTATTTTAAACTGGTCAAATGTATGGCAGCTTAGATTCAATGCTAAGAAGTACATGGTAGTGCACCTGGGAAACAAAAACCCAGAGGAAGAGTACACAATGGGGTGAGATACTAACAACAACAAAATGGAAAGGGACCTCGGGGTAGTCATATCAGATGACCTAAAGATGGGCAAGCAATGTGAGAAGGCAGCAAGGAGGGCTGGGGATACTGGGATGCATGGGAGGCATCACCAGTAGAAGACGGAAGTTATTATCCCTCTGTACAGACAGCTGGTGAGACCCCATCTGGAGTACTGTGTGCAGTTCTGGAGACCCAATCTCTCCAAAGACATAGACAGGATGGAAGCTGTCCAGAGGAGGGCAACTAAAATGGTGCAGGGTCTGCACTGGAAGACATATGAAGAGAGAGACTTATGGAGCTTAATATGTATAGCCTCGAGGAAAGGAGGGAGGGGACATGATAGAAACTTTCAAGTACCTCAAGGGAATCAACAAAGTCCAAGAGGGTAGCATCTTTCAAAAAGAGTGTGCAAGAACAAGAGGCACAATTTGAAGATGGGGGCAGCTCAGAGGTAATTTAAGGAGTATTTTTTTCAGAGAGGTTGTGGATGCATGAACAGCCTTCGGAGAAGGTTGTGGAGTCAAAATCAGTGGTGGAATTCAAGCATGCATGGGATAGTCATAAGGCAATTCTGGGGGTGGGGTAGGAAGAAGTAGGCTGTTGGTTAACTAGGATCTGCAGCTTATCCATTAGGTAGGGAAATGGGCAGACTGGGTGGGCCAAGGCAGTCCTTATCTGCCGTCAAATTCTATGTTTCTGTAAACTGAAACAAAAATATATTTTCTCATATTTATTTTTCTCCAAAAAACAGGGGCACATTGTATAATCGCAATATACCACTCCAGGGTGTGGGTGATGCTAGGACTTACCACGCCTGATGTGTTTTGCTCACTCCAGCCTGCAGCCTCGTGACCAAACACACCAGGCATTATAAATCTAGCTTCACTCACACCCTGTCTTGGTATATTGCTTAAATAACAACATACCCTGTCGTGGGTATTGTTTACTCCCTTTCAGTTTTGCTTGCATTGTTAGTTAATTCAGTGGAGGTGTTAGGAGTTTGCTTTTAGGAAAATACAACATAGAAAAAAACTATATTTTCACCATTTTATAAGCTTTTAAATTCTATTTTATTCCCTTTCATGATGGTGTTATTAATAGTAAATTCATTTAATTTGTGATCTTTTGACCTATTTTTTAAAGTTATATATCTCTTTTCCTTCTTTCCATCTAACTTTTTCTGTCCTATTTCTCTCTTTCTCTCTCTCTTTTCTTGCCATGGAGTCTTGTGTAAAAGTAAGGACTCATGGGAGTGGTGTCATATGCCTATGGCATACTGCATTTTGGGAGAATTCAGCAGCCCCACAGCAACCCCAACTGCAGCAGCAGCCTCCAGCTCATCTAGCTCCCCCAGCTGTGCAGCCTGAACCACTCAACCCAGTTCTGCAGCGGGCCCCCATTATTCCCCTTGTTCTCAAGCAGCCTGAGCCCCCATGCCCCCTTGGGGTACCACCACAGCCACTGCTCATCTTCCTCCCCCACAGAGCCCTGCTGAGCCTCTGCTGTCTCCTCAGTGTCACCCAGATCCAAACAGCCACGAACTGGTGAGTTCTTTATCATTGACCCCCAGGGTGGCAGTATTGTTTCATGCAGAATCTATAAGGCACTGGTGAACTGGGGTTAAAGGGAGCATTCTCGGACTCATGCCCAGCACACACACACATTTGGAAATAAGGCACCATGCTCAGTGGGAGACCAGGCAGCAAGTGGTGGTGGTAGTGGTGGCAGCCCATCTGTGGTACCTCGGAGGAGTGCCCAGCACAAAGACACTTAAAATCAGAAGCACCAGCATGAGGACAGACACCACACTGACCCCTGCACTGGTACTTGCACCAGCATGAGGACAGACACCCACACTGCCCCTGCACTGGTACTTGCACCAGCATGAGGACAGACACCCACACTGACCCCTGCACTGGTACTTGCACAGCCCAATCACCAGCACCTGCACCACCACAAAGTACCATGGAGGAGCTCATCAAACTGCAAGAGGAGATGGGGACTTCCGCGTTGTCTTGGCTTCATGGAGCAGATGATGAGCATGCTTTGGCTAACCTGCAGGTGCTAATTGTTGGCATGGAAGAGTGGCGGTGCAGATGCTGCTCCATCTGCCAGTGGGCCATGAAACAAAATGCACATGGCATGTGCAGCTCTTACATCCTTCCTTTTTCTGTCCTTTTATTCTTTCTTCCTCCTTTTATTTATCCCACCCCAAAATACAACTTTTAAAGTACAAACATTTAAGTATTTTCTATGCAGCCACTCCTTCCGTACCTCTAGGGGCAAACACAATTTGCTGGGGAAGGAGCCCACAACAAACAAATTCATCAGCACCAACCAACCGCTCCAAGCACAGATAACATTTGCTTACCTGGAGATGTCTTCACTAATGACTGGAACCCTGGTTTTCACTGCTGCTGAAACAAGGAGCACCCCAAACTTCCAGGAGGACCCCAACACCAATTGCTTTCAGCTGAGAGTACCCACAGTACCGGACATGAGCAGGTGCAAGGATTTTAACTAAAGGCCCCTCATTGAAAAAATTCAAATCTTAAGGATTTACAGTTCACCTATATCCTTAGTTACAAACTGAGATGAAACTCCTGATTACTTTTCTAAAACATAATCTCTTTATTTCTCCTGAGTCCAAATGATTTATCAGGGCTGCAGGGGTCCAGAATTCTTTTAAAGATAATGCTACAGCTCCATGGGGCTAAACTTTTGTACATACACATTTTGGCAGTAATTAAGGCAGAGCAAGGTCTGTAACAGTTCGTTATACAGCAGACCCGATTTTCCCCAGGAACGCAGCAACCTCTTATCCTGACCATGAAGCTCAAAGATTCCACTGGCATTGTTAGTACCTACAGAGCTTCCTGCTTATCAAAATGGGGCTTCTCATTTTCCTCTCTAGGAAGCATACAGCTTCCCTCACCTGTTCCCGGCTCTTACTTCCAGCCTCCAAGGGCACGGATGGTGTGGTAACAGCAAAACCCCTGCACCATACCCCATTAGCCTCTCATGCAAGCCGCTCTCCTGTTCTGCCTGGTCTCCCAGAGTGCTACTGACTCTCTCAGCATCCTGACTTAGGTGTAACAGGGCCCCACATTTAACTGCTGCCAGACGCCGTCCTCTCACTCACTCACTCAACTGCAGCCCGATATGCGACCAGCACAAGGGGATACCTAAAGGGCACTTCACGGCCCACTCAGCAAAGTCCAGCAGCCCGAGGCCAGTCCTCCAAATAGGCCCTTTACATGGGTAAAGGTTCCCTTAGCCCCTCACCAGTGTATCTGGACTGCCTTGCCACCCAAACTGCAGAGGCCCTGCCACAACCTGCTGTAGCCCTGATGACTCAGGCACATAAATAATGTACTACCAAGGCCTAACCCAGACCCGGAGTCTACCTGTTCTGCACCTGCTTCCTGATGGTCAACCATTCTCCCTACAGCCCTCCAGAGCCCAGGTCCCCAAACCATACAGCCACAGGTGCCTCTCTTGGTGCTCTCCCACGGATGCTCCCCCAGGGGACTGGACACGTCACTGCTATAGAAGCCGGCTGCCTAATGTGGGGGGGGGTGCCCACTGGTGTCTCTTCTCCACTCGAAGACCAACCAGCCCTGAAAACTTCCTGTTCCTCCCTTTTTTACTGCCCAAACAAACTGCTCTCTGCTGCTACCACATGACGTTGAGTGGAAACTGCACCCCAGAGCACTAAAAATCCCTAAACTCTGGGGACAAATAAGATGGAGGGGCCCTAAAGGGAGCATAAACCCCACTTAAAAGAGAGGGCTTACACCTATTTTTCTCTTTTACTGTTTCACTCCATTCTTTCATCTTGATTTCTGTCTTAGCTTTCTCTATCTCCTTAAAACACAAACAAAAAATGTACATTTTTTGTCTATTTTCTTTTATGGTACTGTTTATGTGCCATATCATTCTCTTCTCTCACTACTGTTTTTGTTGCAAAGTACTAATGTTTGCATATATAGTACATTTGAAAGCACAGTATCAAAAAGAGTCTGGTCTCTGAATATTTATTTCAGTTCAATAGCTGATGCACTAAATCACTCGCTCAGTCACACTGTCAGGCTTGTTCCCTCACTCAAGACAGTGGGCTAGATTCACAAAGGCTAGTTACTAGTCTGACACAAGCTGTGCCACCCAGCAACTTCTGTCAAATTCAGGTGCGGCAAGAAGCATGCACCTAAATCAGGAAATTTTGTGACTTGCATCGAATTCTCTCGAAAATGATGCAAGCCGCAAACTGCACCATAAAAGGCAGAACAACCAGTGGCTTTAATAAAAGTTGCAACAAAAAAGATGGCAGTCTAGAAATGGCACAGGAAAGGGGGAAGGTCAACACAGGGCTGGGCAAGCAGGCAGCTCAAGAAAAACTTTACCTCTGAGGAGACAGACATTCTCATTGATGAAGTTAGTGCCCAGGTTGACCTCCTATTATCCCAAGGTGGGGATAAGGACCTTGGGGGTCCGACGCAAATGAGCCTGGGTTGAGGTTGCCACCAAGGTTAACACCGTAGGCCCTATGAGACACTCCATCATGGAACTGCAGAAGCAGTACCATATCATCAGGCGGAGCACCAAAGAGGTAAAGGCCCATAACAGGCAGTGCACAGCAGCAACTGGTGGTGGCCCAAGTCAAGAGATCCTGTTGAGTAGCCATGTCTCAGAGATCTCAGTTAAAGAGAGGGACCTGGCAGAGCATATAGCAGCACACCTGAGCAGCCATACCATCAAGGATGACAGTGACCTGTTTGGCTATGGAGCTCCACAGGTATGTAACGAGGCACAGTACCTGCAACTGGGGATGCCACAACATCATAAGTACAATACAGTAGAGGCATACAGTAGGGCAAGTCCCTGAGCTGTGCAAAGCACAGGATGATCCTGGAGGGTTTGTTGTGCAGTATTGGTGCACAACATGTGTGGCTACAATATAAGGCTGGTACTTCTGTAAAGGACAGCAGATGTGTCCCACATATAGCATGTGGGTCATGTATGTGTCCCACACAGCTGGTATGTATGTCCAGCACTCCGCATGAGCACAACAGTGACAAGGTCCGACCCCTGGTGTACACAGTGCTGGACCCTGGCAGGTGTGAGAGGAGAAGGCCACCACAGGAAAATGTTTGCCATGGCATCCAAGCATACAGGATGTCAGCAGAAACAGAATAGAGGCAGATGAGTATCCTTTCATGGCATCTGTACTCAAACGGTGGAATACATGCAGGCCATCAGTGTAGCTTCATGCTTTGTGGCACACCTTACACAAGACAGTAGGGCTGGCAGACAGTGGGGGAAAGGGAGCAAGCAGTACCTTGCCACAGCCTGCTCCTGTCTAGGTGACTTGGGACCCCTTTAGGACAGTGACATCCAGCACACACAAGATACAGGTACACAGTGACATGCCTGTATCAAGCAGCATCTAACAGTGGTGATGTTTCACTCCACAGAAACTACCTGGGAACAGGCAGACTCTGCAACACCTGGCCAAAGCAGTGTCACTGCACTGCCATGACCAGAAAGACAGGGATCAGCAGAACCAGACACTGGAAGGAACACAGACACCTCGGGCCCTTGGAAGTGGAGAATGGGATGGACCAGGAGTGCCCCATTCAGGTGGACATGGCAGACATGACAGAGGCCCATAGTAAGACAGATGGTGCAATGCAGGGTGTGTGTCCCAGCATAGAGGGTTTGGAGACAGACATAGCAGAACCCTTGCCGGAGGAACATTGCACTGGACCTCAGTCCCATAATATCAGAAGAGCAGAGCCACACTACTGCAGGTTGCACAGGACCTACCTACTGAACCCCTGGTGGATGAGCATTTTGGACATTACTGTCAGAATGTCCTTGACACAGGAGGCACAAACAGCAGAGCTCACAGCACTCAGAGCCAGCATGGTTGTGCACTGCAGACACATGGCCGAGGCACTGGCAGAGATACCGGATGCCATGCAGCAGGGTAATGCAACAGTACAGCAAGGCATGTAGATACCATGGTGGTACTGAAAGGGCTGCAAGGATGCACTGAGCATCACACAGCTGCAGGGGAATGACTGATGGTGTTGCTGGAGAGAAGCATCATGATCCAACAGCAGCAGAGTGTTGCCCTAACAGCCAGTGTACAACACATTGTTGAGGCACCTTGGAACGAGACAACATGTGCCATGCAGTGGGGACACCACCAAGCACAGACTGTCAGGTGGCCTAGGAGACCAGTGCATCAGGCAGCCAGATATAGCCTGCACACACCAACACAGTGGAACATTCCCCAGGTATCTACAGCTCTGTTGCTCAGTGCTGTCTGTAGCACTGAGAACCAGGTCAACCCCCCTGCAGAGGACACAGGGCCCAGTGGAACTGGTCATGCTGTGTACATCAGTCCCAGGGACAGTGTGTACAGTGTAGACAGACACGGTGACACCACCATGTACCACCCCAGCTTGTCAGTAACAGGGCAGCACAGCACAGCACACAGCCACAACACTCCTACACCGAATCAAAGGCTTTGGCCAGATCACTGAAATTAGCAGCCGTAATGTGCCCCATAGCCATCATGGAGAAGATGGAATCAGTGAGATTTAGCAGTGGGAAGATAGTGGAATGGTGCTTTCGGGCGCCAATCTGAAAGGAGAACAGGAAACTGGAATATGAGAGATAGCCAAGGAGTCTGGAATGAACCAATTTCTCTTGCAGTTTTGAGAGGAGGAAGATAGGATGGAGGTTGTCAGGGGAAGAGGGGTCACACTATTTAAGAAGTGCAAATAAATTTGGCCAACTTCCAGGACTGTGAAACAACACAGAGGGAGAAGCAAAGGTTGAGCAGGTGAGTAAAGTGAACTGCAATGGCAGGAGCTGAGAAATGGAGGAGCTTGGGCTCCAGGCTGTCAGGACTGGACTTGGATGGGTTGAGGGAGGAGGCGGAAGCAGGGCTTCATGGGTGGTGACAGGAGAAGTGGAAACAGAGGGAGAGATAGGTAAGAGAGGAACTAGGAACAGGAAGAAAAAATTACTCACCTTAGTAATGTTGTTTCTTCTAATGGAGTCTTGTTATATTATGACAATTGCAGTTTGTCCCACCATTAGAACTGCTCCGGAGGTGAAAGAGTTAACTTCCATGCCAGGCATGGAGCTTAGAGCGTGAGCTCGGTTAGAGAAGCTCTGTCTGGATAATTTCAAACTGAAACTGTCAGATCTTTACGAGCAAAACTCACTAAGGGTCTGTGTGGAAGCTGTAACCTACACTAGCCAACTGGCTACTTAAATATTAACACATTTTCCTGGCCCCAACACCAAGACTCAAGTCAGGGGACCAGAAAATAAGATAAGATAAAATAAAACAACATAACACCCCAAAAGAAGGGGTGGAAAACATAAAATGGGCATAACAAGTGCCAACACTGGACTGCCCACCCCATACCAAGAGAAGTTCTGAGGGGCAGGCTGGGGGAGGTCATAATATAGCAAGACTCCATTAGAAGAAACAACATTACTAAGGTGAGTAATTTTTTCTTCAAACAACATGAAGTCTTGCTATATTATTACAATTGCAGACTACACAGCAGTACCTCCATGGAGGAGGGACAGAACCTACTTAGGGAATAGGCTCTGAAGCACGGCTGTGCCAAACCGAACATCCCTCCTGGCCTGGATATCCAGGGAGTAATGCTTGGTGAAAGTGTGCACCGTTTTCCAAGTAGCTGCTTGACATATCTCTAAGATAGGGATGTATCTGGCAGCAGCTAGAGATGCAGCTGTACCTCTGGTAGAGTGAGCCCTCGGGCCTGAAGGGGGAACCTTTCCCAGTTTTTGATAACAAAATTGGATACAAGAGACAATCCACCTGGCAATGGATCTCTTATTGGCAGGTTTCCCTTTCCCAACCTCACCATAAGTAAGAAAAAGTTGGAGGGATTCGAACCTGTGACCCTTGGTACGCTCTATATAGTAACTTAGGGCCCTCTTAACATCTAAACTGTGCAACCTCCTCTCACCAGAGGAGGAATGGTCAGTGAAGAACACTGGAAGGGAAATAGATTGATTAAGGTGGAAATCTGAAACCACCTTAGGCAAAAACTTCCTGTTAGTCCTAGAGGACTACCTTTATCCCTGTGAAAATAAAGTCAGTCTCTACTGACAAAACTTGTAACTCACTTGTCGCTGGCAGAAGTGATGGCTACTAGAAAACAGTTTTCCAAGTCAAGTACTTAAGCTCTGCTAAAGACAGAGGTTCAAAGGGTTGCATCAACTGAGCAATGCAAACATTAAGATCCAGGCAGGGGCGGGTCCCTGAAAGGTGGATTAGTATGGAAGTAATCCTCTGAAAACTTGGAAAATACAGGGTGAGTGGAAAGAGAAGAGGGCTTTCCTGCTGAAATAAAATCAGAGACAGCTGCCAAATGCACTTTCAGGGTAGCTGGTCTCAGACCCAAAGAATTAAGATGGACCATATAGTCCAAAACAATGTGCAAATCAGCAGATTCCGGGGAAATATGCTTCCCAGAACACCATATGGAAAACCTTTTCCATTTAGAGTTATAAGTAGAACTAGTGGAAGGCTTCCTAGAAGCCTTCAGGATTTCGAGAACACCTTGAGAAAGGTGTAGGTCAGCAAATTCTAACTCCTCAAGGAGGTTGAGGGATTTGAGATTCGGATACCAAACTCTCCCCTGGGCAAAAGTTAACAGGTTGTGATTCCTGGGGGGAGACATGGGAAGATGGACTGCTAAGGACAGAAGGAGTGGGTACCAGGGCTGCCTGGCCCAGTCTGGAGCAATCAGAATCATCTTACAGGGATGGGATCTGATTTTGATTAGCACCTTGAATAGGAGAGGGAAGGGGGGAAAAGGCATATAGAAACTTCCCTTCCCAATCTAGGAGAAAGGCATCCAGGGGGACTAAGCCCATCACTGGGGGCCTGCAACAAAACAATGGAAGTTGGTGACTGTCTGGGGCTGCAAAAGATCTATCTGAGGTGCCCTATCTGGCAAAAACTATCCCAGTACTTCGGGATCCAGAGACCATCTGATGGCCCTGGGAAATCCTGCTGAGAGCATCTGCCAAGACATTGTCCTTTCCTGGGAGGTGAACTCTATGAGTGAAGTGTTTAGGGAATAAGCCAGAGACCACAACTTCATTGCCTCGGTGCACAAGGCCGAAGACCGAGTGCCCCCTTGTTTGTTGATGTACCACATTGTAGTGGTGTTGTCTGTTCTGACTTGCACCACTTTGTTCTGAACAGATGCAGAAAACACCTGAAGTGCTAGAAAAACAGCTCTGAGTTCCAGCAGACTGATGTGGAGCAGAGATTCCTGAGGGGACCACACTTCCTGGGTGGAGAGGTCGCCCATGTGAGCTCCCCATCCCAGAAGGGATGCATCTGTAGTAAGGGTCAAGGAGTGAGATAGCGGGATGAAGGGGACCCCTAGTCTCAGATTGCTCTGATCCTGCCACCACTGAAGGGCCTGGATCAGGGTTCGAGTCACTGGGATCAACTTGGAAGGGGATCTTTCTTGGACCAAAAGGCTCTCAAGTGGAACTGAATGTCCCTCATCTGAAATCTTGCTCCTTGCACTACAGCTGTGGAAGCAAGCCATGTGTCCTAGGAGCTGTAAGAAGTGCCTTGCTGGTCGAGACCTGCAGAGTGAAGGAGAGGCCAGGGCACTGAGGTCCTTACCCTTTCTAGGTCAGGCAGGAAGGCTCTGGCCTGCTTTGTGTCCAATTCTGCACCTATGAAGGTGAGCACCTGGACAGGTTCCAGAACTGACTTTGGAAGATTGAGAAGAAAGTCTAGAGAGGTGAGCAGTTGCTGGGTAACTTGCAGGTGTGATTTGACCTGGTCTGGAGACTGACCTACAATGAGCCAGTTGTCTAGGTAGGGAAAGATGGCAATCTTTTACCTTCTTAAATAAGCAACTGCTACTGCCAGGCATTTTGTGAATATCCTTGGGGCAGAGGTAAGGCTGAAGAGCATTGCTCTGAACTGGTAATGGCCGGAGGGCAGTTCGAATCTGCGGTACCTTTGGTGGGAGCTTCAGATAAGAACATGGAAGTAGGCATCCTTGAGGTCCAGGGAAGCTAGCCAGTCCCCTGGCCTTAGAGAAGGTAAAATCATTGCCAGAGTCACCATTTTTAATTTTGGTTTCAAAAGGTGCTTGTTCAGATATCTTAGGTCCAAAATGGGCTGCCATTCTCCTGTCTTTTTTGGGGTAAGGAAGTATCTGGAGTACAGACCTTGCCCTGGTGTGGGGAGAAACCTTTCTACAGCTCTGAGAGCCAGGAGGGTTGAGACTTCTGTTTCTAAGACAAAGGTCTCTAGAGGGTTTGCAGGTGGGAAAGATCTGATTCTCATCTTTGGAAATTTTTGAAGCTGAGAATCAGACCCTGGCTTACTACTCCAGGACCCACTTGTCTGATAGGGTAAGCCTGTGGATGTATTATTCTTGGACTTCAGAACGTGTTTGACTCTGTCCCCACAATGGTCTGGTGGAGAAACTGATGGGGTTAGGGTAGGCCTTTGATGGTCAGATGGATTGAAAACTGGCTGGCTGGACGCACTCAGAAGAGAGTAGTGGTCTGTGGGGGCTCTCGAACCCTAGAGAGGTAGGTAGTAGGGGTACCACAGGGCTCGGTCCTGGGTCGATCCTGTTTAATGCATACATATCGGACATCAGGAGGGTATAGGGTGTGAAATGAGTCTTTGGCGTGGATGACTCAAAGATGGGAGCAGTAGTGACGGAGAAGAGGGAGGTTGGCCTGCAAGGGACCTGACACCCTGGTAGCTGGGCTCACATAGGAAATTAAATTTCAATATCACCAAGTGCAAGGTGTTGCATCTTGGTCGGGAACCCTAAACACAGGTACACCCTGGGAGGGGCGCTGGAGGCCTCAATAGGGGAAAAAGACCTGGGGGCCATGGTGGATACATGTATGAATAACTCTGAGTAGTGCAGAAGAGCAGCTAGCAAGGCAAACAGGATGTTGGGATGCATCGTAGGGGATCACCTCTAGGAGCAAGGAAGTGATTCTGCCACTGTACAATGGACTGGTTAGACCACACCTTGAGTACTGTGTACAGTACTGGAGACCACACTTGAAGAGGACAACGCTCCTGGAGAGGTACAGAGGAGGGCAACAAAGATGATACGCTGTGTTAGGGATCTGACGTGTGAGGACAGACTTGAGGAGCCTGCCTGTTTTCATTGAAGGAGAGGAGAGACAGGGGACATGATTGAGGTCTCCTAGGCACCTCAAGGGAATAAATAGGGTAAACATGGAGGGATCTTTAGATCAAAAGCAGGGGTATCACCAGAGGGCATGGTTTGAAGTTGGAAGGGTGAGGGGAAAAGAGGAGGAGGTTTTCACTGAAGAGGGTGGTGGACCTCTGGAATGCACTGCCTGGTGAGCTGGTTCAGAGATCCACAGTGGAGGGCTTCAAGAGAGGGTGGGACAGACACAGAAAGTGGATGTATCAGATGATGGCCTGTCCTGGGGGGGGGGGATGGATGATAGGAGTTTCTGGAGCACAAGGGATGGGAGGGTCTCGGCACCCAACTAAGGATCTAGGTTTGAGCAGACTCGATAGACCGTAAGGCCTAATCTGCTGGCAAATAGTATGTTAGTAAGTCTGCCATAGTGTGGATAGTGAACTGTATCTATGCCCATAGAAATATAGGTTACTCACCTGTAACCACAAGTATTTCTAGGAGTTGTATACAACTCAAATCCACAGAATCCACCTGGCTTCCCCTGGTATGTGGCACATGGATCCCTGCTTGCAGCATGCAAAGATCTGATGTCACAGGATGAAGCCAGAGGACATACTGCCAGGGTGATGGGAAGACTTCCATCAAATCTGCCTTTTCCAGTGGAACTGCAATAGTGTGGATGTGAAACCGTATACATTTCTAGAACTATGGTTATTGGTGAGTAACCTATATTTCTAGAGAAGTGGATGTGTTGTTCATCCACACTGTCTGGCAGGTACCTTGCCACTTTAAGATGGACCAGAAGGTCTTCAAGCGGGCTCCTCCCACCCACACGGGTGGTAAAACCATCGACTCCGCTCCATAACTCCAGATCTTCCTTACCGCTTGGAAGATCAGGTTCCCTGCTTAGCGTTCTTGCATTTTGTAGGCTCTGGATATTAAATCTTCGGATGTTTTCCCAAAACTTACTCTCAGACTCCCTCAAGTTTGGTCTTCTCTGCCTTTCCTTGCAGCTGCGATGGAAGACTGGTCCATTCCTGAGTTCCGTCAGTGCCCTTGCAGGCAGAAAATGTCTCTTACCAACCCTCACATCATGAGCGTTTACTGTCTCAGACAACCACGATTTGCAGGCTTGCTATCTCTGTCTGTCCTTCTCTCCTTCGGTGCTTGAGGACTACGCTGCCTGACTTCAGCTGGGGTGATCGGAGAAACGGTACCTGCCGGTCAAGTCAAAGGAGGCACATTGGGTAGTATCCGCGGTGGTAGGCTCCACTGAGCAGCTAGAACAGCTTACGGCCCTCGAGGAGGAGGCTGCCCAGGCAGCAGCGAGCTCCTCCTCGGCTTCGGCCTTTATCCTGCTCCATTTGGGCTCTCCTACACAGCTTTCTTTCGGGAGCTCTGCCAGTCCCTTTCGACTAAGGTGACTGTCCTTCTGGGTCTCATACCTCTTGGTCCAAGATGAAGGATCCAAAGAAAGGTAAGTCCCAGCATCAACGTTCTTGGGAGCGGGGGAGCTCTCTCTCCCTGGATCGTTGCCTATTGGCCTTGGTTGAGGTTGCAGCCCGGGCCGCTGGTTTCTGAGAGTCCTCATCAGACCAGCCAGCTGAAACTCCTGTCGATGACGCAGAGATTTTTCTCCAGCTCACCGATTGGTTGTCAACCGAGGAGGCAGACAATTCTCTTTCTCTGACACTGGTGCCCTCCGAGACTTGCCTCAATTTGCTGAGCCGACGTCCCCAGTCAAGGACCCTGAACTGGAGGGGCAGTGGGTTTCCACCCCAATTCCTTCTTCGGCCTGTTGATGGCAATGCTGACAGTCGAGGTCTCGCTCTTTCTCCGCTCCGGGCAGGTCCCACCAACATCGGTGGTCCTGGTCCCAATACCGTGGAAGCGGGCCGCTTCTGCCGTCCTTCTCAGCTGAGAGGCTCTGGGCGGCGCAAGTTACGTCGGCGCTATGAGGACCTCGTGGCAGGAACTTCGTTTGGCTGGCAGCAAACTGGCATAAGTGGCTGTCACCTGAACGTCCGATGCCGTCTCCCACCCCCGGTTCCTCGGTCGAGGATCCAGTTTTGGCACCAACTGCTCAGCCAAAACCGGCTGCTCCACCCATTGTGGTAGAACCACCACCTAAGATTGGGGCGCCAACCAAGGATTCTCAGTCAGCTCAAGGTTTGCCCCATCGGTTGTCGGTCACTTTCACCCCCGATCGTCCTTGGCATGTGGAGTGTGGCTCAAGCGGTCAACAGCTGTATGTGGACTCTTGGAGTCCTAGGACTCCTGTTGCATTCCTGATCAGTCTGCCTGGAATCCACGGGGAGCTGTCTGTGAGAAGAGCCCCACCTAGTTCCTGGGTATTCTTTGACTCATCTCGAATCCACCGGATGCTGCTCGAACCCATGTAAAATGGGCCAGATATCCTTACGGAGATTCTGGACAAAGGGGATTACCCCATGGAGGCCTTCCCTGTGGCCACGGCCATTGTGGGTCTGGGTCTAGAGTTCTTGCAGCGCCTGGCCTCCTACCCTCCACCTTCAGCCAGGATGACCCGCAAGTATGCGGTCCCTACCGGCTCCTTCTCCGGCTTCTCGGGGGAACCCCTCAGCCAAGGGGTTGGTGGCCAATTCTGTTTTCAGTTGCTTAGGTAACACAAGGGATGTGGACAAGCCCCCAGATAAGGAGTCCAAAAAGCTGGGCTATTCTGGAAGGAAAGTGTACGCTGCCACCTCTTTGGGCCTTGGCCAGGCTAGCTCGGCTGTTCTGATGGCACATTTCTCTCACGCCCTGTTGGACTTCCTGGATGAGGTGCTTCCTCCTCTCCTGGCCGATCTTCAGACCACAATCAAACAGGTTCGGGACCAGGGAAGGGTGGTGGCTATACAGCTCCAGATGGCTCTGGGCATCGGAGACTCCTGTGCCTGGTCAGTTGCAGACGCAGTGGCCATGTGCCATAGGGCTTGGTTGCAGATCTTGTCCTTCACGGCAGACCTCAACACAAGCGTAGAGATGTCCCTCTGGGCGACCTGACTTGTTCAGGCTCAGGGTGGAGGCTCACCTCCAGCGGGTTGAGAATCCAGGCCACCTACACTCAGTTGCAGCTGCTCAGAGGGACAAAGGTTACCATCAGCAGGGTAATCCCTCATCCTCTGCTCATGGCAAGATCTGCCCAGCAGCACCAGCAGGCTCATGCCTAGTGCCCCAAAGCCGTCAGTAGCTTTCAGTCAGGAAGCCTGGGCAGTCCAGGTGGCACTTGCCAGTTCTTCTCCTCCAAGGTCACCCAGTGATGGGTGTGGGGTGCTGCCCTAACCCTGTCTCACCACCCTGGGTCTCCCATGGGGAGCTGCTCAGCAACTTTCTTTCCACCTGGTTGGCTGTCACCATGGACCACTGGTTGCGGTGGGTCTGCAGAGGCCTGCCTCTGGAATTAAGCAGGTCCCTTTTCAAGCCTGTGCCAGCAGAGGGCCACTGAGTCATAGCCTCCCCGTCAGCTCTTCGAGACGACATAGTTCTGCTCTCCGCTAAGGGGGTAGCTGCAAGGAGAGGACCCTTCCCTGCCCAGGGTTGTGTCCAGGTACTTCCTGTTCCAAACTTACGGGGCGGCACCTCATTCTGATCTGCATGACCTACAAGTTCCATGTCGCACACCTTCTGGATGGTGACTTGCTCAGATCACCATCCTGGAGCAGGGCAGGTTCTCCCTGACCTCAGGACACGTTTTGTAGGTTCTAGTTCGACATCATCGTGGTTCCTCTGCTTGTGCGAGGAACCTCTGAGTTCCAGGCCATGCCCTTCAGCCTTTCATCTGTTCGTAGGGTCTTCACCAAATGCATGGCAGTGGCAGCATTCCGTGCACGAGGGTCCAGGTCTGCTCTTTACCTGGATGATTGTTGATAGTGCCCTCCAGGTTGGAGGTGCATGTCCAGACTGGACTGGTTTGTTCTCAACTTGGCCTCCTCATCACCAAGGCCAAGTTGGGCCTCAAGTCTGGGTGATTCAGTTCTTCTGGCTGAGCTGACTGTCTCCTAGCCAGAACTCAGGTCCGGTGGACAGGGCTGATCCTGTCCTTGTCTGTCATTTGGGTCAGGCACTTGTCCCCTGCCCGGACTTCCTGCACCTTCTGTCTTATGCAGCCTGCACCAGCGTGCTCACTTGGGCCCATTGGCCTATGTGCTCTGCAGTGAGCCCAGTGGTCTCAGCGCCAGGTCACGGACTAGCCAGTCTCCCGGGCCCAGAAATGCAGGCCGCCTGCAGCGTGGCTCATCCAGCTCATATGCAGGAGAATCCATTTGCCTGCCCCAAGCCGAGGTCATCTTGATGACAGATGCCTCTATGGGTTGTGCTTATCTGAAGTTCAGAGCCCATGGACTCTGTTCCCTGGAGTCCCGATGCCACATCACCCAGTTGAGCTATGAGGTCCGCCAGCCCTGACCACCTTGGCTCCATTCCTTGGGGTCAAGTGGTCTAGGTCCAGATGGACACCATTACTGACTATGTGTACTGTCTCAGTCAACAGACCAGGATGCACTTTGCCTCTCAGGAGTTTCACATTTGGTCTCTCATGCTCAACCTGAGGTGATCTCCTAGCTGTTATGCAGGAGCTCTGGGCTGTCTGGGCCGATGCATTCAGTTGAATAGGCTATTTATCTCATGAGGGTGTTCTGCCGGAGGTAGTGCAAGATCTGTCTCCCACTGGGCATACCAGGTGACCTGTCATCTCCAGGAAGAATGCCAAGCTGATGCTGTATCATGACTGCCCTTCAGCAGGGCTCACTGCAGGAGATGTCTTCTGCTTCCTTGGACCCCAGGCTCTTTATGCCTTCCTCCATTTCTTGATCCACAAAGTGCTGCCGAGAAGGACAAGGCTAGCTGATCCAGGTAGCCCCAGACTGGCCTTACTGTTCTGGTATCCAGATCTCTCAGCCTCACCATAGGGTTCTCGAGGCTGTTTCAGCCCGCCCAGACCTGGTGTCTGTCAACAAGGGAAGGTACTCATCCAGACCCAGTCCCCAACTGACGCCTGGTTCCTGAGTGCCTAGAGTTAAAGGCCTTGGTCTTTTTCTCCGACTTGTCCTCAATGTCATTGAGGCATCCTGTACAGGAGTCCACCAGAAACATGTTATGCCTATGGAAGAGATTCTCCATTTGGTGTCGGTGCAAGGTTTGATCCTTGTCCCGCCCATTGGCCAGTATTTTGACTACCTGTGTTTTTCCGCGCAAAGGCTTCGTCAACACCCTACTGTGCACTGGTAGCTACCGCTTCGGGCATGGGCCAGCAAGCAGTCTGGTACAGGAGAAATGGTCTGGCACTTTTCAAGGGCCTAGATCATATCCTCCGTGCTGAACATCTACCTCTGTGGGATTTACCACTGATTGTCTGCACCAAGGGCGTTTATTGAACTGATGCATAGGTGTGACATCTCACCTGTCGTGAAGGGACTATAGTGGAAGACCGCTTTCTGGTGGCCACGCCAGCCAGAAGGATTGGGGAGGTCCAGGTGCTTTCCACAATCTCCCACCGGTCTTCCTTAGACAAGCTGCCCTGTGCCCCCACTTTCAAATTTCTCTGAAGGTGGTGTCAGTTTCACCTGAATCTGGTGCTGACTCTGCCAGTGTTCTACCCAAATGTACCTCAGAGGCCAAGTACAGGTCCATACTTTAGCTGAGAATAGTCCTCATAAAGAGCATACAGCGGAAGTTCGGGAGAGGTTTACTGTTGTTTGTCACCTATGCTGAAGCCGCACTGGCAGTTCTTCAGCCAAGCGATGATTGGCAGGTGGATCACTATTGCACTGAACTCTGTTAGGCTGGCGGGGCGGAACCTCCCATAGGGCTAAGAGCCATTGCACCCACCATACTGCTGCTTCTAGGATATTCTATCCAGAAATTTGCAGGCTGCTACCTGGAAGTCAGCACACCTTCATTTCCTATTATATCGACCTCAAGTCATACCGATGCTGGTTTGGGACCTCAGTTTCTCCAGTCCCTGCCCTCAAGTAGGGGGTGCTCCTGCCTACCCCTCCTGAGAATCTAGAGTTCAGACAGTGGATTGAACATATCCACATCCCATAATACAGGTTATTCACCTGTAACAGGAGATCTTTCATGGAATGGTCTTTATAGTAAGTCATATTCCTAGGAGTTCCCTAGGTGGTGATCTAACACTGCAGTCTCTTCAGTAGTCTCCAATTAGGACCACCCACATCACCTTCACTTCCTGGGCTGTGTCATAAAAGTGGTGGTCCCTGGTAGTTCCATTCATTTCTTTTCCCACTGTTTCAGCTCTGACAGCAGCTTGCTCTTCTGTCAGCAGTTCATTACGTGGATTGAACTTACGGCTTGGGGTGTTTTGCTTTGTACACGCACCATGTTCTGGTCCAAGAGCTTTACAGTGGATGTCGCTGTTACAGACCTGGGACCAATCAAAGGCTCTCTAAACTCAGAGTCCTCTCACAAGCAAAATAGGGGAAATATCACCTAAAGTCCTGCTCGACCACTCTTCAATGGTCATGTCCTCCTAAACAGTATCATCAAGAAACATTCTTATCGACAGCAATATCCCTCGCTGATGGCAGCACTTTTTAATCAAACATAGAAGTTGAACTTCACATAGAAAGGAACGCTCATTGTCTATATGTCATTCCTCAGCCTCTGTTTATTAAGCCATATGTATTGTTGATGGAGGTCCTGTGCATTCATCATCGCATACCCATCAACAAGAGACCTACAAGACATCCTCATCAATAAAACACCTCCAGACTCAGCACACTTACTTGCTTCGTCGTCGATGGGCTACATCCTCTTCAAGGACATGCTCCTAAACTTTCATCGTTGATTTGTAGTATGCTACCATCGGGAGCATGCATTTGCTCATCATCGACAGAATATATCCCGTTGCTCATCGCTTCTCTAACATCCCTCCGCCGACGAGCATGCACCGATTTCCTTTCTCGATTTATGTGTATTCTACCATCGACTGAGTCGCATTCACTCACCATCAATAAGACAGTTACAATGTCAACGTGGGCATGCTTTTATTCCTCTTTCAAGGGCCTGATCCCACTGCTGATGGAGCAGTTCCTGATCATAGAACAGCACCATTACAACATATAATACATTTATGGAAGATCCTTATAAAATTTACCATGAAAATGTTCTAAAAATGTATGCCCATGGGCTGTGTGACTACAAAATAAAGGATCATATATTGAACACAGATGCAACCAGCTCATTTGCACTGTGTATGGTGTGAGACGCCAGTCCGACACATAAATTTCAAGACATATTGATCACTAGGAGGCACATTGTCTCCGACTTCACACAGGGCTCAGAACCTGCTTAGATGGCAGTTCCATCCTCCAAGTGCCAAACATAGAAGAAATTGAAATAGTGTTGAATGCTATGGGTTTGATTACATCTACCCAGTACAACACCCTCAATCACAGACTGTCTCCACTTCCATCAAACAGGCATGTACAGAGCAAGAACATCTCATTCCTGCCTCCTCATGAATATTCTGAGGAATATTTTCACCCTCGATAATTTGGAACATTCCAAAGACACAAATTATTATGGTCTCTACTGCAAGAGGGCAAGTCCTATATTCTGAATTGCTGTACTAGGATGAAGAAGATATAACCACTATGGGTCATTTCCCCATCGATGACCCTCATGCCTAGAAATGATGTTACAATGCAAAAAAATGAGGTTTACCACAATAGAGTTAATTATAAAGATACATATCTGACATCCAGAAGAACCTATCTCACTTTTTATGCCAACCTTCAGAAATGTGATTACCACATGGAGTCAACCATAGTAGCATTAAGTTACCAGAAAAACATAGTTTTATCGTCCCCTTGATTATCAATATTTAACAATATTCCCATGGAGTTTGTGGTTATTGGTCACAACCGCACGGGCAACCTAAACATATGCGTCATACCTCCAGAAAGAGTCTAAACGCTTTGATTATATGGAGAAGAAGTGTTTGCCTAAACACACATATGAACCTTAACTACATGGGACATATGCTGAAAATACGAGCCTCTCGTACATTATAAGTAAACTACCTACGTCCCCTGAAAGAGAACTCGCATCAATAATAAACACACTTTCTTTTCCTCTACATTTATTAAGATCATTAACTCATTGCTGATGCTTCAGCCAGAGCCTCTGGTGTCTATATTCTTATATTCCATCAGCATGGCTCTGATCAGGCTAGCACTGATATTCACACAAAGTAGCTAATGCCCTTTTGGCTACTATCTTTGCCCTGGGGCACAAAAACAATACTGGACAAAATAGTGTTTCAGATGACAACTAAAACAGTACAATATATGTACCACAAACCACGCCTGTGTATAATTCTTCATAAAATTGAAATTATTATATCCAAAGAACTTTAGAGGTGAACAAATGAGGGAACACATCTAAATGACCCATGGCTACCCCTCAGGACTGTTAAGGCCTCTTCCTCTCATTAAAAAAGTCGTCTACACCCGTCCTCTGCTAGGCCTCTAGACCTTTTTTCGGGCTCGATTTGAATATACTGAGGCTTTCCCATGAGGTTTTATACATCCAGCTACTTTTGAGGTATCACTGATCTTATTTCTAGAACCGCTTTGCAGCAGGTTACACCATTAGACTGAAGTCGGTTTGCGGACCCCATGGAAATTTTCTAGCTAGTGATTCAGTGGGGACTGCCCAACGCTGTCCCATCCCCATCAGGCGGTACATAAGAGCGGTCCCAGAACTCCAGTTCTTTTCCTGCCATTGACTCATCAGCACGCCTCTGTCTCACCAGCACAATGACTTAGAACTCAAGAGTTTCAAACCAATGTCTTCTCCAACTCTTCACTGATGGACATCTTCAAGTGTGCCTGAGGAAAAACAGGATACCTTTTTGATGCTCATTCTTGTGTGCGGTGCTTAGGTCTGACCACGCCACCAAGACCTGCACTTTCTGCCAGGGTTTAATATCGCACTAGGATCCACTGTCAGAAGGGACTTGTCTTACTTTACGGAAGAGACTAGTAGGCTGGACCAAGAACTTTCCTCCAGGGGCGATTCTCCTTCCAAGGCCCATAAACACTGGGACAAACACTGGGAGAAATTGGGTCCAGATTCCAACCGGCTTCAGACTATAGCTCAGGCTCCACCAGGTCAGACTGCCTCCTCCAGGTCCTCTCAGCCCCCTTGTAAAGTCCGAGCCTCATGTGGCTCTTCAACTTCCAGCCCATCAAGACTTCAAGGTCTTGGCTCTCCACTTCTCAGGCCCTTCCAAGTCTTCTGAATGCCATAAGCTCTCATCGACCTGGCTGTTGGATTCCTGACGCAGGTCGGTCTCCCAGCCTCATAGGATCCAGACTACCACCCAGGAAGACTAAAGACCTGACATCCCTAAAGCGGATACAGACACGCGTTACCAAGACAAAGTCAGCTAGCATCACCGAGCCATGGACACAGCCAGGCACCAGACGCCAGCTGGGCATTCATAGACCTGAAGACGCCGCCTAGTGACCGACATGTCTCGTATTCACCAGAGCTGAAGACCCCCAGTCACCGTGGACACCTTCACAGGGATCAATGGAGGAGGACAGACGCTGCCCGAACACCAGGCGAGTGACACTGAGGATGCCGTTCCCAAAGGAACCTTCACCCACCCCAGAGACGCCAGCATAGACCACTAGCACCAGACCATGGCATGAACCTGCAAGAAGTAAAGGACCTTATTTTCTGTGGGTATCATTCAGAATATGGTCCCTAAACTCTCCTCCACCTCCACCTCCACCCTTAGGGGCCAGTGGATGACCACCAACCTAAGTAGCAGACCTTCTCCCGGGTAGATCCAAGGATCAGAGAAGGCCTCTCAAGATCTGGATCAGGGCCCAGCCCAAGGACCCAGATGTTGTCGGTATACTCAGTCAGGGGACCTAGATTGATACCCTTGATTATTCCAGACCTTTCCACTCAGCATTCCATCACCTGACTCCATGACCTACATGACAGTCCTCCGATGATTCCTCTCTGAGATCATGAGGCACATCCAGGACATGGATGGGATGCTGAAGAGCTGACTCCAAAGACAGCACCTGCCAGTTATCTTCAGTGAAAGACCCAAAGCCTGTGGTAGTGCACCCTTGGGACATCTTTGGCCGCCACTCAAGCTCGCGGAAGCCGTCCAGACTCCCCTGCTGTGTCAAGAAAGTTGACTGCCTGCAAGGCCCCGAGAGGACCAGTACTTGCCCAACAACCTGGCAGACTCTATTACAGCCTCATGATGTCCCAAAGACGCAACATGAGGGGACAGCCACTGACCAGGAATCTGCAATTGAGGCTCTGGGGTACATGTATGTGACTGCTACATGCTCCATCAGGTTCCTGAACCATCAACCCATATGGTACAGTTTCAGAACACCCTAGGAACAGGACCAGACCAGGACCTGACGATAAACTTCCGGATGGTTATCGAAGCGGAGCCCCAACCTCTCCGACAGGGTCTGATGGTACCTGGTACTATGAGCCAGATACGATTCTGCTGTCCTGCCGCTGTAGCTTCAGGCATCTGTCTCCGTGACATTTTGTTTCCAGTCTCCTTCACCCTGGGATTACAGAAGAACATTCTCACATCTCTGGCAACGCATAGTAGTCTTAGTGAACCTCACATGTCATCAAACCCAGGACACTGACAGTCAGATCTGTACAGACCATGTACAGATCCAGGCCTGGTTCCTTTCAGAACCAGAGCTATTCTGCAGCTGGCAACAAGGCAGCAGCCACGCCTGGCCAGCAATAAGGGCACTTTTCAGTGGAAAGCCCAGGCAGGCTAAATCATCTCCAGGCAGAGCCTACGCCACTAAACTGGCCCAGCCTGTAGGGACCAGTGCTGCCCAGCATGATCTTTCTGCCCCGCCTTTCCTCTGATCAGTGGGCAAAAGGTCGGGTGCGCCGCCACCACTTTTTAGGTGAGTCACACACCGACTGGTGGCCCAATTGGTCAAGAAAGGTCACTTCATAGAATTTTCAACCACTTACTGGTAAGACCCCCTGCTTCCATTCTTTGTGGGCACGCCTGTTTATACAGGAGGTGCCTGCTTCTGGGAAAGTATGATAGAGCACGTACTACTTGAACAGAAGATGCAGGTATTCACTCTATTTCTGTTCCCAGAAATAGGGACCTCCGTCCAACTGACCTCACAACCTCAATTAGCTGGTCCTGATAAACATTCCCGCATGGTGACCTCCCAGGTCTGATTCCCATGCTCAAGCAGGGCACTTTTCTAGCATCTTTGACATGCAGGATGCTTACTCATTGCCTGCTGCACAGGAAGTCTTGGAGTTTCAGGGCCTTTATCAGTCTCGAGCCCCCTTCGGATCGTCATTGCACTGGGTATTCATTAAGTGTATGGCGGTTGAAGGCGTGATTTGAGGAAACAAGGCTACTACGTTCTCTTACCTGGACGATTGGCTTCATGGCACCCTCTCGAGGCCTTGATGTCCGCCATTCATTATACTTTGGTCCTGTTTGAGACGCTGGGCACATGATTAATCAAGATAAGTCACGCTTGTTCCACATGACTCTGCAGTTCATAGGCGAAGTTCTGACACCATCCAGGTACAGCCTTTTCCCCAGGACATCAGATCCCCCATAAGGGACATTTTGGTGAAGAAGACTGTCCTGCTAGATTGGTCCTTGCTTGCGTGGACACATGGTTGTGTATTGCAACAGTCCTGTTTGTTTGTCTCCACATGCGACCACCCAGTCGATGTATGGTCCAGTGATCAAAAGCATGACCATCTGCAGCTTCCATCTGGATCACTAAGGCTATAATCTGGATTGGCAATGGTGGCTAGATCCAAAGAATCTGTCAGCGGGGTCCCTTCATTGCACTGTCTGACAGACACTTCCACAGACGCTAGGGCTTAGATGGGTGTTCACTCAACTGGTGTATGGTCTCAGGCCTGTGTAGGGCCCATGACTCATTCCAAATATCCTGGAATGAGGAGGCTTTGCCTGCAGGCCTTCCAGTCGGAGATTCCACCGGTACTCTTCTGTTACAAACAGATAATCTACTGATGATGTATACCTCAACAATAAGAAGGCACCTTCCTACCTTTGTAGGGAGGCCATGAGGTGGATTGGGTTTGCAACACGGTAAATTTCATTGCTGTTAATGTCCAGGAGGGACATTGTTGCAGTTTTGCTCATCTCAGGTCAGAGTTCAGGAACTACCCAGGAGGTAGTAGAGTATCTGTTTTCAGATCAGATACACCCAGAGTTGACCTTTGCATCATCCAACTCTAAACTGCCCAGTTTTTGCTTGCTAGATCCAGGCCTGTGGCCCTGTGGCAGCTGTTGTCCCTCCTGGTGGGCAGATTCCTCATGCCTTCCCCTTCCGCTGATCCAGAGGGTTCTTCTGAAACTTCACAGAGAGCAAGCGATGCTGATACTTATCACGCCATTCTGCCCCAGGCAGATCTGGTTCCCTCTACTACATCAGCTATCCCGGGAATCATCCAGACCTTCATTCGCTGAGCCTGCCACTTGCTCAGAGACATAGCTATTTTGTACATCGGGTCTTGCAAGAGGTAGCTGACGTCTGGTGGCTAGAAAACAGGCTACTCGCTGCTTACGTAGTGAAATGGCGTTTTGCCATGGGCCTGCTGGGGTTTATGCTGACTGTCCAGAAACTTGGTCTTGGACTGTCTCCTGTCTTTTTTTTTCAGACAGGCTTGGCCTATCTCAAAGCACTCCTCTGTGCCATCTCATCCTATTTTCCCATAGTCCAACGACCATATCTCAGCTGGATATGGTACTAGCTTCCTGAGAGGTATTTCCACCTAGACTCCAATTATGATCCACCCACCATGGTATCACTCCTTTGTCCTGGAGCAGCTTATCTCTGCAATTCGAACTCAGCCATGGATTATAGCTACGCTTCACTAAGATGCGTGCTTTTAGTTGCTATTACCTCAGCCAGAAGAATTTTGAACTCATGCACTCATGTGCAAAGAGCCTTATTTGGTTTTTCATCACAGGGTATCCTACGACTAATCCCAAGTTTCGTGCTTAGGGTGGTCTCAGTTTCACCTTAATGTGACATCGATCTACCGTGTACTTCCTCAACTATTCTAATCGAGAGGCCCTGTTGCACACCCCAGATGCATAGGTGTCTCTTATTACCTGACCAGAACCAAACACCACCAAAATCGACCAGCTTTTTGTCTCTTGCCCACAGGATGATGGAGCCCTGTTTCAAGCAGTTGCTGTCCAGGTGGTCATCTAATGTATTGCCTCTGTTGCTAGAAATGCAACCTGTTGTCCGGGGTCATTCTTCACAAGGGGTGGCTACCTCCTCATGGCCATAAGAATAGTCCACTTGGCCAACTGTGCTGTGCTACTTGAGCCCATGCATTTCATCAGGCATTATAGCCTTATTGCATCATGTGAAGAGCAGGTTTTGGTCTAGCAGTCCTTCAGGACTTCTGTCCTAGGCTTTGGTTCCATTATGACTTACTTTCCCTCCTCCCAATGGAGGAGATTTATTATTGCTTGAATCGTCTCATTGGGTTTCACTGTGTGTTGCTGTTTCTCGTAAGGTTTACGTGTTGTTCACTGTAACGTAATCTCGGTAATACCTGCAGGTATTTTCTCCCATCATCCCCTGGAGGTGATTCATCCACATCCTTTCCTAGGATCAGGTGTCTTGTATCTCTGATTGCCATTTTATGGGGATCTCAGTCTCTTCTGATGTCATTCAGCAGCCGAGTTCCAAGGAGAATGGGATTTGGGGACGGCCTCTTTATGTACTGCATTGAGGTTGGGGCTGGACCGAGGTCCGAGGTAGTCCCTGCTATACTGCTAGCTAGAAAATTTCCATGTGTCCGGGCGCCTGTCAGTTTGAGTCTTAATGGTGTAACCTGCTGCAAGAATTGTTCTCATCACTGTTACGGTAAGTCTTATGTAACTACTACAGGCACAGGTCATTTCCATCGATGCTTCGTTGTGTTACCAGACCTTGTGTTCCTCCCACAACAGGGCCTGCTACCACAACATAAGAAACGATTACTATATCTGATAATATATAATATGGATCAATATTCTACTGAACTTACTACATGCAGCCTTCACTTGGCCATAGATAGTTACAAGTCAATGGTGAGTACATATATTGTAAAGAATAAGATCTCGGGCTGTGGCCCTGATATACTTCGACCCCTTTGGCAAATGAGATTACTAATAATACTATGGAACTGACACCTCTTGCATTTTATGTTTTTACTATAAAACAAGTACAGTGTTGACTACAACAATATTACTGACTTAAGAGCCATTGGTTTCATTATGAAATAGATGCATTGTTTCATTTCCATATATTGTTTACTACTATAGCCTTTTATGCCAAATGGATACATTTTTCAATGACTTGACATACATGGCAAAACTTTCTATCTTGTTACATTGTAGCACACACAATAATATTTTATTATTTTGGTTATTGTTCAAAACTCAGGTCCCAATAGGTTTTGAATATACTCTCTTCAGTACACCACTGAGACTAACTAATTACTCCATTATATGCTGAATTTATTCTGAATTTCACAGTATTTGAAATGCCATATGCTAATTGGGTTTACATTGCTTAACTCAACTGCCTATGCTCAGTAATGGCCAGTCTGGCTTGTCTTTCAGCCATGTTCTATAATGTTAATGGAGTACTTAAGGATAGAATACAAAACTCTTTATATGCTGATATACTGCTGTCAGCACCTATCAGTCCTAAGACCATACTATATGTATGGCAGAACATATCTGCCACCCCACTGCTATGTAACTATTTGGGAATCTCCCAGGTAATGACTTCCCAAGAGACCATTGTGAATATAGATTGTTATGTGACGCTTGTTGTAACTGTAGATCTCTAGGAATGTCTCTTGCAGTAAGTAGCTTCCTTCCTCCACCCCTGCCATTCTGTAATGGGGAAAACGATGGGTTGAGGCTTTGGTACCTTGTTTCTTGATCCGGCCAAGCTGAAACTGGGGAATTGAGACTACCAGGCACCACCCACTTTTTATAGACAGCCCAGGAAGTGAGGTTAAGTGGGTCCTTGTGTGAGACTGCTAGAAGAAACTGTCATAGAGCGCCACCGTCGGGAACTCCCAGAAGTAATGACTTGCAAGAGATATTCCATGATCATTTGCGGCAAAGTCTTTGCGTGAATGATTCTAGGAGTGTATATGTTGTTCATTCACATGGACCCACCCAACTTCCTGGCTTCAGCCCCAACCTGACTTCCTGACTGTTAGATCTGGCTTCAGGCGGAGCTGAGGTTTTACCACCTGGGTGTTAGAGGAGCGCTTAAAGACCTTCCGCCCATCTTAAAGTGGCAAGTACCTGCCAGTGTGGATGAGCAACATACCACCTAGAACTCCTGTTATAGAGTAACCTGTATTTTCTAGACTTGCATCAACTGGGCAGACATTTTATGTATCCCTGTGGACTGTAATATCCAAATGAACTGATGTCTATAATTGCAAGCAGTTTAATGCTTCACCCATATTACGACCAAGATCAGATCAGCTATAATAACTTCCACTGATGTGATAGAGGTGAATTAACGCCTAGTTACATAACCCTGCCCATCCTTGAGGGCCACCCTCGTTGGCTCCACAACTGCTTATGAGCACTTCAACACTGTACCTGTTGTCTAACCAGTTGGTGCTCACCCTGTTTCACCCTACTCCACACACGCCTTCTCCTCCCACCAGCCTATTTCCATCCCACATCTCAGACAGAGTTTAGTGCTGGTACAACAAATGCCTATCCGCTGAAAGTGCTGCCAATCTATCACCATTATGCCACTACTGCTCCCACTTAGGAACAGACACCCTAACCCCAGGTCCATGTGGCCCTGCCTGTACACCGCCCCACCGTTGGCATCCATCACTATCTGCAGCCACTCAGAAAATAGAAGGTTGCAGGTTGGGGAAGCCTGTGGCTACGCCAGCTGTGAGACTTGGCTCCCACCAAGTTCTGACATGCAGTCTTACCCATGGGTACTCTATTTATCGGGGTTTCAATGGTGTGATGTTAGTCTATGTAAAACTGCCTCCAGCCATGCTTTCCTAGGATCCACTGGTACCAGCACCAAGTTCTTATATCAAACTGTTACTTGACACCTTGAAGCTCTCACTTTGCTATTTACCCTTTCAATGACAGCTCACTAGTTTCAACTTATCCTGATTATATCTGAACCTTCCCGCCTCAGAGATGGTGCTGCTGGTTTTAATATTAACGGTTGTCTCAACACTGCTAGCTTTAAATGCAAGGTATCACCTGGGGGCAGAACCCAGGCCATGTACACCTGGGGATGTGCTAGTCTCATTATAATCTCTCTGTTAACTTTGAGGCTGCCCTGGCTGTGTACAGCTGAGCCACACTTAGGGACATTAAACTTGAGAGTCCGAGGAGGCAAACTAAATGGATTGGGCTTGGGACAGAACCTATGAGGAGAGGCTCCATGAGCCAATATGTACAATGGAAGAGAGAAGGACTAGGGACATGATAGGAGGCCTCAGGTCATGAAGGGGCAATAGGAGGAGCAGTCAGGTGCTTTTGAAGGAGGAGGGGCCACTTGAGAAGGAGTGTAAGCTGGAGGGGAAGATCAGGGTGAAAGGAGGAGGTGCTTCTTCACTGAGAGGGTGGTGAGCCATGGAGTGGCTATTGGCTGTGAGGCAGAGACGTGGAGGGATTCAAGAGGGATGGACAGGTAAGGAAGGGTTCTGGCAAACCAGGCAGTAGAATACCAGAACTGAAGGTGTAAAGGGGTTGGGCTCCCTAGGGGATGATCAAACGAGAGACACAAAAAACGTTGTTTATTCTGCTGCCATTTTGGTATGTTAGTAAAGATGCTGCAGCTGCCTCTGACCTGACCCAAGTTATCAGCACCCCTACCAGACTAGCCATAAACGCACTGCACCATGATTGAATCTTGTACACTGAGGTACTCTCAGCCTCATTGGTGGCCACTTCTGCTATTTGCCTCTGGTTGGACAAGTCCCCAAGGGTAAAAGCATGATGTCCTTCCAACTGTCTTATAGAAGGGACAGCTCAGTCAACTCAAAGCTGACCTCCAAAACATGTACTGGTCACCTCTTGACCTTACCACCAGTGTTGACTAGGCCTCAACCATTTTGTTGCTTGTTTAACACAGCCTGTGACTCCTTTGTTCCTTTAGAAAGCTAAGTTAAGGTCATCAACCCATGGATTTCATCCTCACCCTCAAGTCATTGGCTGACAGAGACCACCTCTGGGCCAAAGCCAGAGTCACAGGCAATAGTACTGACTGGCAGCAATACTGCCACTCTAGAAATTCCTGTATCCATGTTGTCCAGCTGTCATGCCGACTCATAAGGAAGCACTCACCAACTCTTGAGATAGTAAGAAGTTTTGGGAGAATCTAAAAAACTGGTAAAATGGATAAATCATGCTCATGTGGGCAGGGACAAATTCTGGATTGAAACTAATGCAGATACTTTCAACTCAGCATTCACCAACCTGTGCATCATGCCCCTTGACCTTTTTTGATAACTCCCCATACCCCCCAACATTCTGACCCCTCTCTAAACACCCCACCCCTTCTACTTTAAGAAGGTCACACTGTGTGAAACTAAGCGCTACCTCCTAAAGGTACTAGGAAAACCCATTTCAGCAGCAACTCAATTGACCTCAAACTCTTCACCTAACCCCTGACGCTGTGCTCTCCCATCTCAAAAATCATTAATCCTATCACCCGACTCACAATTTCCTTCAATTGAAGTCTGCAGTTGGACCCTCTAATTCATAAAAATGGATCTGTCTTACATACCAGTTACCCTATTCCCATCTCCCCAAAGCGTTAGGTGCATATTATCTTTAACCATCTCACTGAATATTTGTCCAAGCACAGAATCCAGTGCCCAGAGCAGCATGATTTCAGAAGTCTACAGTATGACAACTGCTCATTGATCTTCACGGATCATATCCAAAATGCCACAGTGACAACAGCTCTCATTGTCTTCACGGACTACATCCATAAAGTGCTCGACCATGGCCACCTGGTGGGATTAGTGTACATTGATCTCACCAAGGCCTTTGATATGGTTAGTCACAACCTGCTACTGGCATCTCTCCGTGACGCAGGTATCTTCCTGCAGGTGGCTAACTGGTTTAAGGATTACCTGACTGACAGATTTCAAAGGGTAAAAATTGGGGACGCATTATCCACCTCCCGACCTGTCTGCTCTGGTGTCCGACAGGGCTCAATTCTCAGCCCACGCCTATTCAGCATCTTCCTCAACTCCCTCCCTCAAGTCTGGAACACCAACCTCCCTGTGGATGATGTACTTTTCATTAGTGATGCCAACCACACTGCCTTTGGGGATAGGCTTCAGTCCAGCTTGTGGCTGTAGAAAGCTGGTTCTTGCACAAAAACTGATTAGGAATTACAAAAAAATCGGGTCCATGATTCTACCAGTCCCCTGAAACAAAATCAACCACCCTCTCCATCACAGACACTGCCAATACTCCCATTGACCAGGTCCACATCTTCAAATACCTGGGTACTCTTGACAGTGCCTTTTTTTTTTTACAGGGAGCATTTCAGCATCATATCCAAGGTTGTCAACACAAGAATTGGTCTGCTGTACAGGGACAGGCACTGTATGATGCAGGATGCCCTTGTCACAGCTGTCACCAGTTCCACACTGTCTGTCATCATTTATGGCCTGATAATTTATGGTTCCATCCCAGACACCACCCTTAAGTGAATCCATACTACTTTTAGCAAATCATGCTGGTTGATCACTGGAGCCCTTAAACATACACACTTGTGACCTCTACTCTAGTACTAACTGTCTAACCTTCCGGGGTAGACTCTCCTGCCACACAGTTTAGTCACTAAAAAAATCAGCATGGGACTCATCGCACCCTCCTGCCAGCCTCTTCTCAACCCGGTCACTAAAGCCCATGGTACCACGAGTGGCACCAGAGTCTCCTACCAGACTCCTTTTTTTCACACCTCCTAGGCCCAATGGTCTTTCAAATACTGGGCTCCCAGTCTGCTTAATGTCATCCCCCCAATGTCCCTGATACCCCTACTTTGGGCACCTTTAAGCAGATGCTCGAGGAACACCTTGTGACATTCAGTAGGTGTGACTGTCCCACCTAGCCCACCTCTCCACTCTAGATTACCTGACAAGTTCTACATCAATTGAATGCTCTTTAATGGTTATGCCTCATCCTGCACAAATGTACTAATACAACTGTAACTGCCTTTGTCTGATGTTTCTGACAAGATCAGTATCAACTGATTGCTTTCAAATGGTTCTGCCTCAGTCTGCACAAATGTGTGTGTAAAAAAAAAAAATACAAATGAAATTGCCAGTGTGTAATTGTTCTGCCGTACTGTTAGAAGATACTGTTTCTATCTTAGGTATGTTATTATGTTTTTCTTTCCATACTCTGTACTGCTGTGTATTGTCATGTCTTTGTTCTTTTTTTTTTTTTTTTACCTTGACGTGGAACCTCTATAAGAGAGTTTCTCCACTAAAAGGTTGCAATCTGAGACAATAAATAAATATCTACTACAAAGGAACTGTGCTGTTTTGTACTTCTCAAAATCTGTTGATGGGATATAAAGTGGCTGACTGCATAATGAGGCCTATGAAAGGTCTCGGATAATTTTGAGGGACTGAAATGTTTATAACCATGTTGGTCCTTGTACAAACTGTTAGGTGGTTTGAGATATTTTATTGGACCTATTAATCATTTTAGTACACAGGCTTTCAGGTCTACACAGACTGTTCGTCAGGTGATGGTAGTTTTTACAAAAGCAAGTTTGTTGTTTTGCTTTTTGTAAAGGCAATATAGCTGATATGATTAGAGAACTGAGTTATGAAGCTGGAAACCCTGCAGACCTGGGTTTGAATCCATAACCATCCCATTCATACTCTACGACCCTGAGCAAGTCTCTTAACCTTCTTGTGGTCCACAGTCACACCTGGAAATTAGCTTTGGCTCAGGGTGTCTTTTACAGCTAAAAAAGTCTATTAGTAAATAAAAAAATGCTGTTATCTGAAGAAGGCCCTGTGTAGGCTAGAAAGCTTGAATATTAACAAGCGTTTGTCAATGCTCACTGTTTGACTGCTTAAAGAGACCACATTTGGGACACACACTAAATGCATGTGTAGTACATATCATATAATGCATATTGAAAATTACCAAAGCTGTGAGTGAAGAAAATTTTCAATGTACCTTCCTAATTTGGCATTTAAGATTTTGACTCCAGATTTTTAACATAATCTTTTTATGAAACCCCTTCGTGAACTTGGTAGATGACATTTTTCAAATCTGGCCTGAAATGTGGTTTCACAGTGACTGCAAAGTCACTTTTTAGGCCAGATTTGATAATTTTCACCTACCAAGATGGGAACCCTGGGCAAAACAATAGACAAGAATGGATGGTTTTCTGCTTTTCAGGTTACAGTTACTAATTAAAAAAAAAAAAAAGTCTTACGAGGGAACTTTTTTTTGTTACTGGTGTAAGAGTGATACTGGAGATTGTGCACCCTACTGTCGCAAATGTATGGCGGCACTGGGAGTGGGCACCTCAGGGTCCACACACATGAAGTGGGTGGGGGGTTGATTACATTACAAATGTGGTATTGTGGGATTGGGATGGGGGTAACACGTTACAACTGTGATGGGAATGCAGCGAAGACCATCACAGCAATAGTTTTGGCAGTTCATTGTGATGGTCAGCTGGGTTTCTGGAACTGTTGCCTCCGGGGTGTTTGTCCTCCCTCAACCAGCTCTGACTTGGAGTTGTTAATTTAGGTATGGGGGGGTGGGGCAAGCCCCACAGAAAGGCTTAAGTTCTCCGAATGACAGCACAGCACCAGTTGGCGGTGGCAGTCATCACTGTGCTGATGGTCTGCAAATTCCGTGTCATGGCGGCATGGTGGAACCGGGGATGGGCATACCAGTGTCTGCACACATGAAGTGGTGGGGGGAATACTGCACGGGGGTGTGTGATTACATTGCAGATGCCGACTCATGATGGGTCTTGGAATGCCGATCAGCTAGGCTGATGATGTCACTCAGCTGCTTGCTAGGTGGTGTCATGCAGGTGAAAGCATTGAGCTGCTCTGTCATGGGAGCGGCTTGGTCCTTTCAACTACAATGCATTTCTGCACTGCAAGCGTTGAACAGTGTCACAATCATCTGCACTGATCATTGGCCTGTGACTGTCAAGCCACTGCAGCTTGAGCTGCATTGACCCAACCATGACACACCTCTGAAATGCCATTCTTGTAACAAAATGTTTGCTGTGCATGTGTACATACAAATATAAAAAATAATTATTGGTCCAATAAAAGGTAACAAATGACCTACGTTGTCATTGTGAGGCTTATTTCATAGCTTTCCAAAACCACTTTTTTTTCATCTTTTGTCATTAGGATCTCCTCAGCTCCTATGGAACGTTTTGGCTTTTCTCCAGTTTCTGTGCCCTGAGTGTTATCTTTACTTGTGTTTGTGTTCCTGAAACCAAAGGAAAGACCCTAGAACAAATTGAAGCTCACTTCAGAGGATTGCACTAGGCCTTATGCAGTCATGGTGGTCTGTATCACAGAGGTAGTCTTTGTGGAAGGAAAGGTTCACTGTTATCACCTGACTGATTCAAAATGAATTCAGGAACTGTGTGCTGATATAGGTGCTTTCTTTTTTTGAGGCAGGGTTCTGAATATAAATTTAATTATAAAATTAGTTGCATAGTAATTATTAAATTCAAAAACTATAAAGTCTATAAGGTTCTCAGATTGTATTATTTCCAGCCACAAAGTGAAGAGTTCTGTCAGTGAAGTGTTGTTTTAGTCTGTCATCATCTTGTTTACGGTTACTTCTATGTACCATTGTTACATTTTCTTTCAGACTTTGTTTATAGATTAACATCGATATTCTATTTGACATCTGCAATAAACATCAAAAAATTACATTTCTAGGGACATGGATATGTTCAATCTACACTTATTGGCAGGTACCTTGCTGCTTTAAATCTTGCTGGAAGGTCTTCAAGCTGGCTCCTCCCACCCACCCGGGTGGTAAAACTCTGGGCTCAGCCCCATGACGCCAGATCTTCCTTACCGCTTGGAAGCTCAGGTTCCCTCCTTAGCGCTCTGCATTTTAGACTGGATCCTAACACTTCAGTTCATCCTAAACTAGTTTTGAAGTTTTCTAAACTTCAGTCTTCATCTTCCCTCGCGGCTGCGATGGACAAATCTATTCCCAGCTTTTGAGGTGCCCCAGGCCATAAATTGTCCAGGGACGGATCAGCACTCCACGCGGCTACTGCCTTGGCTCTAGATCACCTGCAGGCCTGGCGAGTTGTGCCGCCTTTCGGGCCAACGCCCTGGATGATCGCTGCTGCGCGATTGAGCGGCGCCTTGAGAAACGCTTCAGCTGCTAAAATCAAAAGGCTCATTGGGTGTGTTGGCGTCGGCTTGGTTGAGCAGATGATCGCCCCTGGGAGGAGGAGGAGGCCCAGGCCGCTTTCCTCCCTTCTGGCCGGCTGCTTTATCCCGCTCTCTCCGAGTTCCTCCGTGTTCGGTTTCGTTCAAGGGAGCTTTGTCAGTCCCTTTCCACGAAGAGAGGGCATCGGGACATTCTTCTCGGCACAAGAAGAAGGAGTCGAAAGGTAAGTCCCACCATCGGCGTCCGTGGGAGCGGGAGAGGTCCCCTTCCCCGGACAGCCGACTGTCGACTTCGGTTGAGGTTGCGGCTGTGGCTTCACGGTGCCCCCATCAGGCCAGCTTGCCGAGACTCCCGTCGACAAAGTTGAGATTTTTCTCGATCCGTTAGATGGGCTGTCGACTGGAGAAGCTGACAACCCTCCTTCACCGGCCCCCCCCCGGTGGCTACCGAGGATCAGCCTGTGCCTTCTGGGCCACAGTTCCCAGTTAAAGTGACCGAGCTGAGGGAAGAGCGGGTGTCCCCCGCCCCTTCCCATACCCACCCTCGGGTCTCGATTTCTGATCTCTTCTCAGCTTGCTCCTGTCGACGTCGGCGGTCTCGATACCGAGGTAAGCAGCTTACACGCTCCTCCTTGTCCCTCTTCCTCTGAGGGGAGGCTTCAGCGTAAATTACACCGGCGCTACGAGGAGCTTATGTGGCAGCAGTTGCTGTTGTCCAGGCCTAAGCTGACCCCGGTCCAGACCCCAGCCATCAAGTGGCTGTCGCCTGAACGACCGAAGCAACCACTCACCCCAGTCGAGTTGCCCACTCCAGGGCCAGTTGCTCAGCCAAAACCAGCTGCTCCACCAATTGTGGTGGAACCGCCTCCACAACCGAAGTCGGGTGCACCGACCAAGGATTCTTGGTCAGGTCACGGCCTGCCCCACAGGTTGTCGGTCACCCTCACTCCCGACCATCCTCAGCAGGTGGAGGGTGGCTCAGGGCCGAGGCAGCTCTTCGCAGACTCTTCAGAATCTGACAAAGACTCCTCCCTGTTCTCCAGGCAGGTCGACCTGGAGTCCTCTGGGGGCCAGTCATTGGACGATAGCCCATCATCCTTCTCGGGTCTGCTTCAACTCATCTCTGAGTCCACCGGGATGCAGCTCGAGCCCGTGTCCAAATGGGCCAAGTATCCCCTGATGGAGATACTGGACTGAGGGGATTCCCCCACTGAGGCCTTTCCAGTGGCTGAGGCCATTGTCAGCCCAGCCTTGGAGCTTTGGCAGCGGCCAGCTTCCTGTCCTGCACCCTCGGCCAGGATGGCCAGGAAGTATGTGGTCCCTACCGGCTCTTTGCCCGGTTTCTTGGAGCACCCCTCTGCCGAGGGGTTAGTCACCAACCAAGTTTTCTGGCATTCCGGTAACGCTTGGGATGTGAATAAGCCCCCCGACAAAGAGTCCAAAAAGCTGGACTTTGCTGGGCGCAAGGCGTACGCTGCGTCCTCCCTCTGCCTCCAACTGGCCAGCTCGGCCATGCTGATGGCACACTTCTCCCACGCCCTCTTGGGCTCCCTGGATGAGGTTGTTCCTCATCTCCCAACTGACCTGCAGACCACTGTCCACCAGGTGGGACCAGGGTAAAGTTGGTGAAGCAGCAGCTTCAGACTGCTCTGGACATGGTGATTCCTGTACAGGTCAGTAGCGTGCCGTGGCCATTGCCGCTTAGGGTGTCTGAGGATATCCACCTTCACGGGCGGATACCCAGCACAAGCTGGCGGATGTCCCTTCTTGGGGACTGACCTCTTCAGCCCTGGGTGGAGGGACACCTCCGAGGATCAAGTCCAATGCCACCCTGGACTCAGTCACCTCCACCCAGAGGGACAAAGCACACCGTCAGCAGCAGAAGTCCTTTTGTCCTTCGGCCCCTGCATCTTGACCGGCCCAGCAGCACCAGCAACAGGGCCAGCAGGCTCATGCTTGGCATCCCAAACCCAAGCCGGCGGCTTCCTCCAACAGGAAGCAAGGAGGTAAAGGCCCAGGAGGTCCCTCGGCCGGTTCTTCTTCCAAGCCTGCCCAGTGACGGGTTGATGGGTGCCGCCCCCAGCCTCGTCACTCCCCCCTGGGTTCCCCCATGGGGGGATGGCTCCGCCACTTCCTTTCCACCTGGTCCGCTATCACCACGGACCGCCAGGTGTTGGAGGTGGTAGGAAAAGCCCTGCCTCTGGAGTTCAAGCAGGCTCCACCCTTTATAGCCATCTCCCCTCGGGGGGCCACGGGGTCAGCAGCCTCGCTGTCAGCCCGCCAAGCCGATATTGCCCTGCTCCTCATAAAAGAGGATCAGGAAGGTGTCGGATTTTCCTCCAGACCCGGGGTTTGTGTCCAGGTACTTCCTGGTCCCAAAACGGATGGGGGGGGGGCTGGCGCCCCATTCTCGACCTGCACAAGTTCCTAAGGTCTCGGACCTTCAGGATGGTCACTCTGGCTCAGATAATCCCATCCTTGGAACGAGGCATGTGGTTCTGTTCCTTGGACCTCCAGGATGCGTTCTTTCACATCCCAATCCATCCATCCCATCAGAGATTCCTCTGCTTCAGAGCGGAGGGATCCCTTTATGAGTTCCGGGCCATGCCCTTCGGCCTCTCCCTAGCTCCCAGGGTATTCACCAAATGCATGGCAGTGGTGACAGCATTCCTGCAGTGCCGAAGGGTCTGGGTGTACCCCTACCTTGACAACTGGCTGATTGCAGCCCACTCCAGAGCGGAGGTGGAGTGGTCCAGAGATCTGGTCCTCAGGTTTGCTCAGGTTGGCCTCCTCATCAACGAGGCCAAGCTGGAACTCGATGTAAAGCCAGGTGATGCAATTCATTGGTGCAGAGCTCGACTTCTCACAAGCCAGAGCATGGCTCCTGTGAGGTGCGAGGTTCTTCTCTTTGCCCAATCATTTCTGGTTGGGCACCATGCCTGCCCGGGACTTCCTGGGCCTCATGGTGGCCTGCACCAGCGTGGTCCATTCGGCCCATTGGTTCATGCATCCCCTTCAATGGGGACTGGCCGGCCGTGGTCACAACGCTGCGATCCGTTGGACCAGCCCGTGACAGTGTCCCAGGAGATGTGGAATGCTCTCCAATGTTGGATCATTCTGGCACATCTGCAGGAGAGCATCCCGTTCATCCGCCCCGAGCCTACGGTCTCTCTATCGACTGATGCATCTCGGATGAGTTGGGGTGCCCATCTGCGGGAACACCTAGCGCACGGCCTCTGGTCCCCTCGGGAGTCCCGATGCCATATCAACCTGCTGGATCTCAGAGCAGTCCGTCTAGCTCTCACCGCCTTCGCTCCATTTCTATGGGGTCAAGTGGTTCAGGTCCAGACGGACAATACCACGACTTTGTACAATCTGAACCACCAGGGCGGGACGTGCTCCATGCTATTATGCAAGGAAGCTCTCTGCATATGGTCCCTCGTGCACAGCCTGGAGGCGGATCTCCTAGCCATTCACGTGGCAGGAGCCTCAAACACCCTGGCCAATGCCCTAAGCCAGACAAGGGCTGTGTCTCACGAGTGGTCTCTCCTGCCGGAGGTAGTACAAGACCTGTTCTCCCACCGGGGCTCGCCTCAGGTGGACCTGTTTGCCTCCAGGGAGAATGTGAAGCAAAGTCTGTTCCATGCCTGCCCCCCTCAGCAGGGCTCGCTGCAGGGGGATGCCTTCTCGAGGCTGTGGATCCTGGGCCTCTTCTACGCCTTTCCCCCATTTCCCTTGATCCACAAGGTGCTTCTCAAGGTGAGGAAGGACAAGGCGCAGGTGATGCTGGTAGCCCCAGACTGGCCCCGCCAGTTCTGGTATCCAGATCTCCTCAGCCTCAGCTCCAGGCTCCCGAGGCGGCTTCCAGCCCGCCCGGACCTGATCTCAGTCAACCAGGGGAAGGTATTCCATCTGGACCTTCAATCCCTGCACCCGACAGCCTACTTCCCGAGTGGCTAGAGTTCCAGGCCTTGGGTCTTTCCGACGAGGTCCTCAAAGTCATTGAGGCATCCCATAAGGAGTCGACCAGGAAATGCTACGCCTTCAAATGGAAGAGATTCTCCATTTGGTGTCAGGGGAAGGGCTTGGACCGCTAAGCCTGCCCCTTGGCAAGCATTCTGGACTACCTGTGGTCCTTTTCTCAGCAAAGGGCTTGATCAAGCTGACCCTTAAGGTACACCTGGCAGCCATCTCTGCTACCGGGCATGGGCCGGAAGCGAATGGTGGTAGGGAGAAGGTGGTCGGGCACTTTTCAAAGGCCTTGACCACATTTCCTCCAGTGCAGAACCTCCACCTCCGTGGGATCTACTGCTGGGATTGGCCAAGCTCATGGGCAAGCCATTCGAACCGATGCACAGGGGTGATATTTCATACCTGTCATGGAAGACCACCTTCTTGGTGGCTATCACGTCAGCCAGAAGGATGGGACAGCTCCAGGCACTTTCCATCGAGTCTCCTTATCTGGTCTTCCACAGGAACAAGGTTGTCCTGCACCCCCACCCGAAATTCCTTCCGAAGGTGGTGATGAGTTTCACCTTAACCAGGTGTTGACTCTGCCGGTGTTCTACCCCAATCACACCTTCGAGGTCGAATATAGGCTCCATACCTGGACCCCTGCACGAGTACTCACTTATTATAAGGATGGATGGCTAGTTCGGGAGAGGTTCGCCAGCTGTTTGTCACCTATGCTGAAGCCGCACCTGGCAGACCTGCAGCCAAGCGGACGAGCAAGCAGGTGGTCACCTCCCAGAGCTGCTATAGGTTGGTGGGTAAGGAGATCCCAGAGGATAAAGAGCTCATTCTACCCGCCATACCGCTGCATCAGTAGCTGCTTCCAGGATGTCCCTATCCAGGATATCTGCAGGCTGTTACCTGGAAGTCTGCACACACCTTTATTACCCACCACCACATCGACCTTGAGTCACACACCGGATGTTGGTTTTGGGGCCTCAGTTCTCCAGTCTCTTTTTCCCAAGTAAGTATCGGGGGTGTGCGCCTTGCCTCCCTCCTCCCAGAGAACTGTTAGGAGTCTGCCAATAAGTGTGGATTGAACAACATATCGACGTCCCTAGAAATACAGGTTACTCACCTGTAACAGGAGTTCTAGGAATGGTATATGTTGTTCATCCACCCGACCTCCCTGGCTTCGACGCACAACCTGGCTTCCAGCGGGCTAGATCTGGCATCATGGGGTGGAGCCAAGAGTTTTACCACCCGGGTGGGTGGGAGGAGCCAGCTTGAAGACCTTCCGGCAAGATTTAAAGCGGCAAGGAACCTGCCAATAAGTGTGGATGAACAACATATACCATTCCTAGAACTCCTGTTACAGGTCAGTAACCTGTATTTCTTAGTGTTTTCACTCTTTGAAATGTATAGTGCTTTTTTAGAGAACTGGTTTGGTTCTCTTAAAACAAGATACTATATATGCATCCTCTAGTTAAAATGTATGCAGTGTATAATAATGAATGACTGTGAGTTTCCTTCTGTATAGCAGACACTAACAATAAAAGTAAAACTTGACCTTGAGTAAGTCACTTGGCCTCCCTTTGCTTCAAGCTACCAAATAAGACCCCACTGTAAAGAAGATATTATGTGTCCGACGGACTATCCTGAGTTGACTGAAAAAGGGAAAATAAACTTTGTTTATAATTTCACAAACCTTGCTTCTCAGATGATCTTAAATTCTAGTTACCCTCATGGAAGTGTGACAGGCTAACTGTGGGACACTGGATGACAATGGAGTGATCACTTTTAAAGTTCCTGGATTGGGCCAGTTGGGTGTTCCTATGGTTGAGTTCAATCCGATCAAGCTTAATTTATAAAGGTCTCATCCAATAAACTCTGAGGACTGTATGGCTAAAATGATTATACCTGACATTGTATTAAAATGCAAAATATTAGGCCAGCCCGGTTTCACTGAGAGTTGAGGCACTGAACGCCACATCGGCAATCCAAGTTCGGGAACAGACTCTGGTTGCTCTGGTGTCGGGGGGGCAAGGAAAGATTGAGCATCCGTAGACGGCATTCCTGCCTCGTGGAAGGGGGATTACGCAGCATGCTGTACATTGACACCCTGAGGAGGCGTTTTCAGTGTGAAACCGGTCGGACTGTTTGTGTGTTCTGGGAGCTGTCGTCACCTTGCATAGCGCCACTGTATTTTACTCTTTCTACGCTCATGTGAGTAAAATTTGATCTGTTACAGAGGTGTTAGTGCTGTGTCCATTTTGTTGCTTTGTCAGCAGGCAGACCCACATCCAGGGCTTTAGACTGCCTCCGTGAAGCCAGCCACTCCTTTCATTACACGACCATGGGCCCAGGGCAAAACAGTAAAATCGAGAGCCGACAGTATCTATGATGACTCCGACTATATCAGGTCGGAGGACGAGTCCCTCTGAGAGAAGGACTAGAGCTCTCTGTCGGCATCCCACAAAAAATTAAAAATGATTCAATAAAGGACATACACAGATCGACTTAAGCACACAAGCAAAATGACAGAACATGTAAATGATTTGATAAACAGTTTGAAACAGTACACTACACAATTAGGTAAACATTGTAGTAAACAGCTTGGCTACATTAGGTTCATGAAATGTTAAATGCGTGTGCAAATTTATCAATGTCTTCAGAGAAGACATAAACCTGTCTAGGGGGTCACTTTGCTTAAGGACTGGATAGAGGGCATTCCATAACAACGGAGCCCTAACGGCAACTGCCCTACAACCAGCAGTTTTAGATGGTATTTAGGAACAGCTAAAAGTTTTAAATTTGCAGACATAAGAGGTCAGTCAGCAAATCCGAGAGATATTTGGGATCATGCTCATGGAGGCATTTGTTTCCTTGCTGTATGAGCACATCGCACAGTTTCAGCCTAGCTAGGAAGTGGGCCAAGTGCAGTTTGTTCCTCTTGGAGAGGGTTAGTGACACTCCTGGTATCCCAGGAGGATAGGACAGACATGTACACTGAAGTGCTTCTCACTCTTCTGATATCTGTGTCATTGCACAAATTTGTCAGTGGATTGCCCAGCGCTGGGTGTCACCTCCCATATTTGGGACAGTTTATGCTCCTGGCCTGAATAGGGGACAAAGCATAACAGGCCACCTGATTATGAAGGTTTAACAAGCCTGTGGTGGCACACAAGGGACCACAAGTCCAACTGACCCCTCACTTTAATGATCCCTAGGGTAAGGACCACGAGAAGGAGGATGGCATCCACAGGTAGTTCACAGTTCTGCAAGGGACTCTGCTCAGAGTAGATGAGGAACACAGGTAAGACACAGAGGGAGCTTTGCTCTATATGCATGGTGAACCTGTGGGAATTTAAGGGACTGACAAACGGTAGTCTGTGTGTTGTCGTCAACAAATTGGCGGGGCAAAATGGGATTAATAAAGGGTCAGGACATATACAGAGGAGTGATCTGGGAGGACTGATAGAGGGTGGTGAAGATTATGGACATTTAAAGGACTCCTAGAGAAATCCTATCTGGAGTACCCTGATAAAAGGGTTTCTGTCCTGAAACCATTTCAGCACACTGGTGAAGTACTATGGATATGGTTCGTCACATATAGGTAAAGGGTATAAGGAGTCTTTAAAACATGGAGAGCTGTGGGAGGACAATGTAGAAGGGGTGAGGGGGGCCTTATAAGATGGGTACTGCAGAGGAGGAGAAGGACCTTGGTATACTTGTAACAGGGCAAGAAAATCATTCAGCACAGTGCAGGAAGGTAGCAGCTAAAGGTTACAAGATGCTGGGGTGTATTGCCAGGGGAATCGCCTTGAGAGGTTATCTTGCCACTATACAGGTCACAGGTCAGACCAAACCTGGAGTACTGCATGCAGTTCTGGCGTGCCTTCCTAAAGAAGGATATTAGACTGCTGGAGGGAGTCCAGTGCAGAGCAGCCAGGATGATAACAGGAATGGAGGAGAAACCTTACGAGGAAAGACAGAGAGCTCAACATGTACTCCCTGGAAGACAGGAGAGATAGAGGGGATATTTATATAGTCAGTTAGTTTTTGTTGACCGGCTAAGTGCACTAGACAAATCCTGCCTATTTTCAGGCACAACCCAGGAAGTGGGATACAGATGAATGCCAACTGACCTTGAACCAGATTAAGCTGTTGGTGGTATTTTTTAGTGAATGAGGGAAATTTTGCCATGATCAAGACTTTCAAATATATGAAGGACATAAACAGAGTTGGCACAGAAGAGATGTTTAGATTAAAGGGAGAGAGGGCACTAGGGGGCATAATCTGAGACTGGAGGGGGCAAGTTCAGGAGGGAGTTGAGAAGACGCTACTTCACAGAGTGGTAGCAGGGTGGAACACACTTCCCAAAGAGGTAGTGTCACTGACATTGGTGAGTAACTTTAAAAGGGGTGGGACAGGATCAGGGGAAGGGGAACTGGTGGAATGGGGGGGGAACAGCTATGGAGTAAACTTGGATAGCTGTACACTCGCTAGACCCATGGGCCTGTATCTTCTGGTGTTTTTTGTACGTTCATAACACCTGTGGTACGGTCATCTTCAAGGAAGTCCTTTGGAGGCAGCAGAATTGCTCAGTGTGCAGCAGGTTTCCAGAGTTCACTGCCAAGCTGACTGGTGTAGAGGCTGTACTCATTCTTCTGCAGAGCAGGTCCTAGCTATTGTTGGTGCAAGTAGACACTGTGTCTCTTCTTCAGTGGACATCTATGGTACAGATTTGAGGGGGGACAAGAGTCCATGCGGGTGAGGACCATGAAATAGTAACTGTAAACAGATTTGTCCCCTGTTTGATTTGGGTGGTGCAGTCACCCCAGTTAGAAGACCAAAATGTATAGTCATGCAGCTGACCAGGTCTGTCTCCAATAGGGTGCCTGACGTGCGATGAGGGTCCATGGGGAAAGAGATGACCAGGAATGTGCCTGTGATAGGAGAGTCCATCATAAGTGGGGAGGAAGGGGTAGTGGGGGCTATGGAGAAGGGAGACAGCATGGTTAGGTGCTTTCCAGGGGCTTCAGTTAGGGATGCTGACAGGGCGGAATGAATTATTAGGGGAGTGGGAAGGATTGATTAGCTTGATATCATTGTCCATCTAGGGACTAACCTGGCTTGCAATCCCCTGGAGGAAGGTAAAGATAGCTTAAGAAAGCTAAGGTGGGGGGTCCTGTCAGATTAGGGAAGGATTCTTCTGATCATTTTCTTTAATGCATGACTGAAGGAGTGGTGCAGGGATGAGGGATTGGGGTGCCTAGGAGACTGGGAACCACTCCTTGAGGGATATAAGGTTATTCAAGTGCAATGGCCTACACCCCCTTTTGCAGAGGAAAATACAGCTCAGGTGGGGATAATTGCCCCTCCTCAATTGAGGGAGGTCTGAATGACTTCCCCAGTGCTTTACCGCCAACAGTTTCTATGTTTTCTGATGACAGATTCTTTTTTTTTCTTTGCTAACTAAAGACCACACCACTCCTACTAGGAACCAAAATCCCAGCCTAGCAACAGGGTCCAGATTTCTGCCTTGATGTTGGGTGTGCTTGAGAGGACTGTCTACTGGGAAGAACTAGAGTTGCAGAACGTTGAGATGCTCTATGCGAAAAGTTACTGCTGATTTCCTTGAGGAGGAAGAGAAGAGAAGAGGCAGTAGGAGTGCCGAGAAACTTACCCTGAGTTTATAGGTATGCCATCGTTGCCCGGGTTCTCTATATGAACTCGGTGGGTCTTGTCCCGGCACATTTTTGTTTTTGCTGCTCTCTCCTTCAATTCAGGATGGCCACTGTGCTTGCTTGTGACCTCCGGAGATTCAGAGTCCTGTTTAGTTGAGGGGTTTGTCCCAAGCTGGTGCTCTTCGGGGTGCCTATGGGAGAGGTTGCATCAAGGCAACCCTAATATTTATTTACAAAGGAAACAGCAAATGTCCTTCGTTTAGTAAACCATCTAACTGTAGTAAATTTATTGATTTAAAGTTCTAAAGTCCTAAACCCTAAAGCATTTCTAGTTTCTCCATTTTCCCAGGATTTAAACAATATATTTTCAGTGTATTGATTATATTATTTTCATGTATTTCATGCTGGGTCATATGTTGATTTTATATACCCACAGTGAATAATTAGAGTTTTCATTTTTGTTTGTGTTATTTTAACTTGGGTAATTAATGCTGGGGTTGTGCGCTGCCGAGGGATGCTGCCTTTTGGAGCATTTTCGAGTGCAGATGTGCTTGTTCTGACTTTGTATGTGCACCTTTAGAAACCTTTTTGAAATTTGTTTTTATCGTGGAAGGAAAGTTTATTTAAATAATTTGGAATATTTGAATTGCAATCTGTATTGCATTTAGGTTACGACTGGGACTAAGCAGAACAGCCGAACAGCTGATTAGCCGACTAATAAGATTAGTTTAAGAATAGACCAATTAATAAATTGATTAGCCCTTGTATCTAACAAGGCTGTTTTGTAAGCTGAAGCATCTCTTTTGTATTCCTTCCAATAATTCGGGCCAATTGAAATTAACCGGTATCAATCAGTCCCAAATTAATTAGTGAGGGACTCGCTTTTCCTCATGCGGTTTCCAAGATAAGACTGCTGACTGTCTGATGGGAAAGCATCAGTTTTGAAGCTAAACCCACCAATGAGCTGTTCACTCATAGTCAGTCTCATAGCCTGATAGAGGCAGAGCAACTAGAAATGTTATAACTGCAGGAAACGCTCAAGGGAAAGAAGGTTGCATTGAACAAAGGAGGTGCATCAGCTATACCAGTTTCTCAGTATACTTGTATTGTGATATTGAATTCCAAGCGGTTTAGCCTGGGAACTTTATAAAATTCTGAGACTAAACTTTTTGCAACGTCGGGTGAGCTTATCCCTGACTATGTTTGCTTAAAATAAGGAAATTGCTTCACTTTCTGACTTGATCCAAAACTCCTCGTGGACTGAAAGTGAGTATTTTTATTTTTCATGTTTTATTCTCTAGATACGGATTTGGGTTTTGTTATATTACCATATTTATTTTAAACGATTTGACTGTGTTGTTTTCCTGCTCTGCATACAGCATCTCAATGTATAGCAACTCGAGTTCTTCCCAGTAAACAGTTTAAAAAAAAAACAAGAGAGAGATTTTCAGTGTATTGATTATATTATTTTCATGTATTTCATGCTGGGTCATATGTTGATTTTATATACTCAAAGGCAAAATCCTCAGGGTCTTTGTAGCATTAATTACTCAAGTTATAAGTTATATAAGTTACTTATACAAAATTGGGAACAAAGAGGAAGCGGGGAACTACAGACCAGTCAGCCTCACCTCGGTAGTGGGGAAGATCATGGAAGCACTACTGAAGGAGAGATTGGTGGAACATCTTGTTGTCAGTGGACTACAAGACCCAAGGCAGCATGGTTTCACCAGGGGAAGGTCATGTCAGACCAACCTCATTGAATTTTTTGACTGGGTGACTAGGGAGGTGGATCAGGGAGGGCAGTGGACATGACCTATCTGGACTTCAGCAAGGCCTTTGACACTGTGCCACATAGAAGACTATTGCACAAACTGGGGAATATGGGTGTGGGCAGGACAGTAGTGGGTGGGTAGGTAACTGGCTGGGCAGCAGGACACAGAGGGTGGTGGTAAATGGCTGTCACTCCACAGAGGAAGAGTGACCAGTGGGTACCACAGGGATCAGTGCTGGGACCAGTACTATTCAATATCTACATCAGTGACATTGCACAGGACCTAGAAGGCAGAATTTCACTGTTCGCTGATGACACAAAGCTCTGTAACAGAGTAGACACACCAGAGGGTGTAGACAGAAGAGAAGGACCTGCAGAAACTTGAAGAATGGTCAGGGTTTGGCAGTTGAAATTCAATGCAAGGAAGTGCAAGATAATGCATATGGGGCACAAAACCCTGGCACAATATATCAGTTGGGGGGTGAGGATATAGCATGACCAAGCAGGAAAGGGATCTTGGGTTATCATCTCTGATGACCTCAAGGCGGGAAACAGTGTGACAAGGCAGCAGGTAAAGCAAATAGGATGCTGGGATGTATGGGCAGGGCATCACCAGCAGGAAAAGGGAGGTCATAATTCCACTATAGCAAGACACTAGTGAGGCCGCACCTGGGTACACTGTGCAGTTCTGGAGACCTTACCTATGTAAGGACATAGACAGGGTAGAGAAGGTTCAGAGGAGGGCAACAAAGATGGTGCATGGATTGCATCACAAGTCCCTATGAGGACAGGTTGAAGGCACTGAACATGTACTCCCTGGAGGAGAGGAGGAGAGAGGGATATGATAGAGACATACAAGTATCTTACAGGGAGGAACAGGGTGCAGGAATGCACTATTTTTAAGCGAAAAAGATGTTCCAGGACTAGAGGGCATGGGATGAAGTTGGAGGGAGGAGACGATTCAGAGGAAATGTGAGGAAGAATTTCTTCACAGAGCGAGGTGGTGGACAAGTGGAACACCCTGCCAGAGGAAGTGGTGGGGGCTGAAACAATCACGGGATTTAAGAATGCATGGGATAGACATAAAGGAATTCTGGAGGTCAGGGGTAAGGGGCAACAGACTTCCTGGAAAACATAAACTGAACTTACAAACTTAAATGGGCAGACTGGGTGGGCCATAGGCCCTTATCTGCCGACACTGTCTATGTATCTATGTAAGTTAAAATAACTCAAAGGGGCAACATACTTCTAGGAAAACATAAACTGAACTTACAAGCTCAAATGGGCAGACTGGGTGGACCATAGGCCCTTATCTGCTGACACTGTCTATGTATCTGCTTAGTATAACTTAAGATAAATGACGATTAGTAGATTGTTAGACTATTAGATATTCAGATGTTTAAACATTTTTACTTGTAAGATTTTATTTTTATCTAATATAGTGGGGACCCTTCTGAGGGATAGGAGAAGTATTGATACACAAATCTCGGGCCAGATATTGGAAAGTTGGAAAATCTACTTTCGTGCTTTCACATGGGAGTTTTATTGCAGCCTTGTTTTGACATTGATTGGGATACCTTCCCTGGGGATTGAAGAATTTTTTCCACATTGGCACTGGACACCAAAGAGGCGCTATCAAGGAATTTTGACAGAGCTTGTGACTTTTGGGTTGGTCAAGAAACGATCTTTGAGCTGTTTTAAGAGACATTCCTAGTAACTTATGGTTTGTTTAAGGACAATATAAGGTGTACTTAAAATTTACTAACTAGCTTAATAATACATGCCAGCATTTCAGTTTTTGTGAACTAAATGTTTTTATTGCATAGTCTATTAGGTTAAATATTTAACCTGTGTTTAATCCTGGATATTTATTTATTCTGAGACTTAATTTGATTAGTCTGATCTAGTACCTAGTACTTCTGGTTATTTATAAGAATACTCCCCTATGATGAGATAATTGGTCTTAATTTAAATTGCTCAGGAGGATATTTAAGGTTATTGGGATGCGCTTTGTGCACAAGCCCATAGAATTTACTTACTATTCCTGACTGAGCACTGTACTAATTTGGCGACAAATATAGTCCCATTGTTTTTACTTGACCATCTTTGGGGGGGTTTAAGAATATAATTCTTTGTCAACTGATAACATTGTGCAATTATATTTTATTTCCTACTATTATTACTGTGCCTAATTAAGTATGGTTCTAACAAGAAGTGGCAAAATTAGTATCATAATGGATAAAGCAACTAGAGGGAAACGAGGGAGGCATGGTGGTATGAAGAGGAATACACAAATTGGTTTAATACCGGTAAGGCCAAGGGAAGAGAAGGTTAGTAATGGATGCAGGGAAGCTTCTAGAGAAGATCCCCTGAAAACTAAATTAACAGAAATATAGCCTACCATTAAGGGTGTGGTCAGTAAAGAGGGAGACCCTAAAGATGACCAATTAAAACAGACTGAGAAAATTTCAAAAAGAAATGAGAAACAGGCTGTTAGGGGAAGAGTTAATATGGGGAATTTTAACTCCTTGTTAGTGGTAAATACCTCAACTCCTTGGGACCAACTGAGGGCATCACAATTGATGCGTATGAATGGAATACCTTTGCACCACCAGTTTCTCCCCCTCATCAGTCATAAGTTTAGATCAAATGACCCCACATCTTCATAATGGAAAGTCCTATGATTCTTATGTATCTTATAATAGTGATAGTAGAGATGACTACGAAGAGGCAAGCTTTTCTCCTGCAAGTATTCATAGTAGAAATGGTCAAATCTCAAAGACTGCCAGGCAAAATGTTAGGAAAAGAGACTACTTTGAATAAATGGGGATCTTACAGTAAGGGGAATAATGATAAAAATGAAACTGAAATTCAGAGTATAAAAGAGAGTCTTAGTGTTACAATTGATGGTTTAAAACATTTAGATAAAACTAAAAGTAAATCCCCAAATTCTGAAAACTTAGTCTCTTCAAGATTATTACAAGAGCAAAGGGTCACTAGATAAAGATATAAAGCAGTCGTAGAAGAGACCCTTTAGCCCCTAGTAGTGAACAAACACAGGCGCTATTATATCACTCACTATTATTAGCTATTACCAAGCAGTTAACTGTAATTCAGAATGATATTACAGACCTTAAGTCAGAGCTCCAAAGAAACAGGACACCTAAGCATGGTAATTGTTTTAAAGAAAGGTTGAGCCCGTAGAATCTTGGGTAAAGGGAAAACAAAGACGTGCAGGTATATTTGCCACCACCTTTTGATAAGAATCAGTCTTGCACCTGTCATTTTGAATCAATTATTCAAGAAGAGCTAATGGAAAGCAAGGATAATAAAATAAGAACCATCCAGTTACAATCTAAAGGAGGAAAAGTCAACCCTAAACAAAGGAATAAGGTGATTTTGGAAGAATATATACAAGGTTTGTTAAAAATAAACCAGAAAGGGAAAGTAAAATACTTCCAAATAAAGGCACTAATGAGAAAATACAGGATCTGCCCAGTGAAATCTTTGGTGAGAAAAAGGATAGGCTTGATCGGAACATAATGCAAGAAAGAAAGAAAGCTAATGCATATAAAAAAGGGGAAATCAATCTTAACTAAAGAAATAACTGAGATACTAACACAGGATTTGATTTTTGTGACCAACAAAGGAAAAATGGATACAACTGATAGGTGTAAAGAACAGAATGAGAGAAAGGTGATGTAATAAAAAGGGGGAGGTCGAAACTGCCATGAAGTCACCTAGGAAAGGGATTATAGCAACGAAGAATAGATTCGTCGATCTAGAGGGAATATGGAGTATTTACTTGCGATGTATGGAGCACCTAGATTGGTTACGGAAAATGGGGGGAATTGAAGGATTGATTGTTGAGATTCTCCACCTTGACCCTTCTATTAAAGATGAAATCTATATGATGAGAGCACTCAATAAGTCCTTTCAGGATTGCGTGTTGATTTATACCAAAAAAGGACATTTACTGTAGGATATTTGGAATGAAGTGGAAAATTTTAAATCAGTAGGACTTCATATTATGCCAACACAAATTGTCCCACTTATGGAGATCCAAAATACTCCAGAAACTAAGAAAGGGTTAGAAGTAACTAAAGTAGTTCCGGTAGAAAGAATTGAGGAGTCTAGGGAAACGAGAGGAAACTCTTGTTAGATTACTAGATATTATCAAATCATTTGAATGAAAACAGGAAGAGAAATGGGAAAATAAGACTTTGACTGTATTTAGATGGGGAACATCGGAAAAGGATACCATAGGACAAATGAATCCGGAAATGGCAATTTTCTTCCCAAGAGTTATTAGGGAGAATATAACCAAAAATTCAATAGAATATATAACATTACACAAAAATAAGGAATTAACATCACAAATAGATATTACATTTAAAAAAGCAGAGGTAGTTGAATGGTTATTAAATAACATTTGTTTAGGAAAATGGGACTTTACTTGATTTCAGGAGAGCAGTGGCCAAAGGCTGTAAGAACTAAAAAGATAGGAGACTCCAAGATAAAGATAGACAAAGGATTAAAAGAAAAGAATGATAGTTGGAACCAATATCTGAGTTCCAACAGATTTCATATTTTAGGTAACGTGAAAGAAAAAGATTGACTAAAAATACAAAGGAATAATCAGGAAAGAAAGCAAAATATTGATAAAATAAAAATTCTATCCTGGAATATTGAAGGTACTTACTTAAAAATTGCAGACCCAGAAATTGATCAGTTTCTTGCAAACTTTGATCTTATTTGTTTTCAAGAAACCTGGTGTAGTTCCGAGAATGCTCCTAGAATTTCGGGATATGCCAATATATCTAAATCTGCAATTAAAAGTAATATGGGAGGCATAAAGGAGTAGCAGCTATATATTTAACAACTAAAAATAAGTATAAAATCACCAGACAATATCCTACTCTGGAAGATATGCTAATGGTGAGAGTTGAAGGAAATGATAAAGGAGAAGGGGAAAATTAAAATCATAGTAGTAAACATATACTTGTCTCCTATGATTAAAGTTAAAATAATGAATAGAGTTAAAGTAATATTTGATCAATTGATGGATGAAGAGTTGAATATTCCTGTTTATATAATTGGAGACCTCAATGCCAAGATTGGGAAAAATCTAGAGGGGCCAGGATTTCTGGAAATAACAACAGAACTAAACCCCAAAATAACCTGGACAAGAGCTTCAAAAGATAAAAGGGATAATATGAGAGGGAGACTCATTCACCCCTATTTTTCTGACGATAATATGCTCCTAATTAATGAAAGAATAATGGGAGATAGGGATGGAGAATTGACTTATAATGGTCCCAAAGGCTCCTCTATTATTGATCATGTTTGGCGTAATTTAGAGGGAACAAAATTTATTAAGAAAATGATTGTTGTTGACAGACCAGAGTCATCACACAACCCAATTGAACTTATAATCGAAACTAATCAAATTATAAAAGGAGACAATTGTAAGAATAACTTAAGTACTATTAAAGATATGGAAATAGTCAATCTAAAAAGGATAAGATGGGATTCTAAGGAAATTAAACAATTTGATACCTTATTTAAAGGACCAATAAATGATATAAGAACATTGATAGTAGAAAATACTAATTATTATATGGTATTACAACACTGGGCTGATTTAACCAGTCTGGTAAACCCCTACTTTACTGTTAGCAGGAAAGGGTTTCAAAAAAGAGGCCAGACATGGTAAAGCCTGGTTTAATAAAAATTGTAAAGAAGCTAAAAAAGAACTGAGTAAAGCTATTAGGAGATATAGGAAAACTAAAAAAACTAAAATAATTGAGACCAATAAAGTTAATATTAATATTAACAAAGCGAGGAAGAAGTATAAACAAATATTAGAAGTAGAGAAATATAAATATTCTATAATATGGGAAAAACTGAGGAAAACGGTAAAAGAAATCCTTGATCCTTGAAAATGCCTTGATCTGGCCACAGACCCCATGGTTTCTGGAACCTAAACAGTTCTTCCGAAATCCTCTGTACTGCAAATGATCCAGCATGCCTTGACCAGGGCATGGACCCCGCAGTTTCTGGAACCTAAACAGTTCTTCCGAAATCCTCTGTACTGCAAGGGATCCAGCGTGCCTTGAACAGGCCATGTACGACGCGATTTCAGGAACCTAAACAATTCTTAAGAAATCCGCTGTACTGCAAGGGATCCAGCGTGCCTTGACCAGTCCACGGACCCTTCTATTTCTGGAACCGAAACAGTTTTTCAGAATTTCTCCGTACAGCAAGGGATGCGTCATGCCTTGACTAGGCCATGGACCCCTCGATTTCTGGATCCTAAGCAGTTTTTCAGAATTCCTCTGTACAGCAAGGGATGCGTAATGCCTTGACGAGGCCACGGACCCCCAGGTTTCTGGGACCTAAACAGTTCTTCAGAAATCCGCTGTACTGCAAGGTAGAGCCGGAGCAGGAGGAGGGTGTGCGGCGACCACTTCTTTACTGATGATGTCCCACCAGAAGGTGAAGAGCTCCTTTATTTCTTCCAAGTTCATGCCTGATGACGGGCCAGGCGCCGGTGGCCTGTCTCCAGGGTTGTGCGTCGGGTCCCTGGGGGTCTCCCACTCTGGGGTAGGTTTCTGTGGGAGCCCAGCGTCTCCCGTGTCACCCGCCTGGTCCTCGGGCTGAGTGGTATCTTCCTGTGATGAGTCCTTCCGACCGATGTCAGCCGGCGACGGTGGTGCGGTCCTCCTCTCTGGGGTAGCAGACATCTGTCCCCTGGCAGACGTACTCGGAGGTGAACGTCTGGCCCATGACAGGCGTTTGGCTGTCGCCGGCTCCTGGCAGCGCCGGTGATGCTTGGCTGACATCGGGTCTGGCGTCCGTTTGAGGGACGTCAGGTCCTTGGTCTTGCGAGGAACCGGGTCCGACCCACATGGAGGCTGGGAAACCGACCTGGCGTCAGAGTTCCAACAGCGGAAGGAAGATTTGTGGAGCTCCCCAGACTTAGATAAGGCCTTAGATGGAGTGGACAATGCCGACAGCCTGGAAGTCTTAAGGGGCTACAGAGAGGAGGAGCCGCTGGAGGATCTGACCTGAAGCAGGGGAGGCTGCGATTGAGCGCTGGAGGGTGAGTGGTCCAACTGCGAGCCGGAGCTTCAGGAGTCTGAGGCTCTCGCCAGGGACCTGGGCCTTTCCTTCTCCCGGTGTTTCTCCCGGTGCTTGTGGGTTTTACCCGACGACTCCCCCCCCCTGGAGGAAGGTTCCTTGTCCATAGTCTTCAGTTTCTCCTCTAAGAGAAACACTTGAAGGGCCTTCTGGTGGCGGATCATGGTGTGACTGTTGAAGCCCTGGCAGAAGGAGCAGGCCTTGGTGTCGTGTTCTAGGCCTAGGCAGCGCACGCAGGCTGAGTGAGGATCCTTGAAGGGGGTCTGTTTGCCGCAGGCACACTTCGATTGGTGACCTTCCAAAGAAGTATTTGGAGAGGACATCAGATGGATCCAAAATTGTGAAGAAAGATGAGAACATCGTAGCTCTAAGTTCGTCACACGCTAGAAAAGGACCGAGAGGCCGATATTTGTGATGTCGACGGTGGGAAAATTTCCGTGGAGTCCTGATGCCTGACGGCTTCAGTCCTAACGGTGTAACCTGCTGCAAGAGCTGTATCTCGAAGTAAGATCCCTGAGCTCCACACCAGTTTTTCAACCATTCATTGAATCCTATGGTGTGGAATACCCTAGCATCATCCTTGCCATAGACAGGCAGCACCTCCGAGAAGGTTACCATACATGCCACTTGTTTAAGGCCCCTCCCCAACTCTACAAACTCCTTTTGCACCGCTCTGATCCCATTCACAGCCAGGTCATTTGTCCCTAGGTGGACAAGAAAAAATTACTCACCTTAGTAATGTTGTTTCTTCTAATGGAGTCTTGCTGTATTCAGACAGAATGCAGTTAGCTCCAGCACTTGAACTGCCCCAGAGAGGAAAGAGTTAACACTATGCAGAAGCACAGAACGTTGAGCTTGAGCTGGGTTTTCAAACCTCTGTCTGTGGTACTTCTCAGTGTAACCGTCAGATTCTTACGAGCACACTAACTAACATACTACAGTATGGAAATTGTTCAACATATAGCCAAAGGGCAAAGAATTCTTTTTGGGCCCAAAAGACTCAAGTCGAGAACCCAAGAAGGAAAGGTAGTGACAACATTTCAATATAAGAACACCAGAAAAATAATAACATCCACCCAAGAGGGAGGGTACAAGGTACACCCCTGAGGTGCAACACTGTACCTGCCAGCCCATTTCCCAAAAACCCAGGTTCTGAGAGGGGAGGTGGGGGAGGGGAGGTCTGAATACAGCAGGACTCCATTAGAAGAAACATTACTATGCTGAGTAATTTTTTCTTCAAACAACATGAAGTCTTGCTGTATTCAGAAATAATGCAGACTACCAAGCAGTTCCCTATGGAGGAGGGAATGCAGAACCTACTTTGAGAAGAGGCTCTGCAGTACTGCTGTGCCAAACCTAGCATCACTCCTAGCCTAGATGTCCAGGGAGTAATGCTTGGTAAAAGTATGTACTGTTTTCCAGGTGGCTGCTTTACAGATCTCTAACAAGGGTATAATCTCTGGCCGCAGCTAGAGAAGCAGCTGTACCCCTAGTCGAATGAGCCCTCAGGCCTGAAGGGGGCGTTCTACCCAACTTGTCATAACAGAATTGTATACAAGAAACAATCCACCTGGCAATAGTTCTTTTAGTGGCAGGCTTACCTTTCCCCACTTCACCATAAGTGAGAAACAATTGACAGTAATTTCTATGTGTCTTAGTATGCTCAATGTAGTAGCTAAGGGCCCTCTTAATGCCCAGACTGTGTAGCCTTCTTTCATCTGAAGAAGAATGATCAGTGAAAAACACAGGGAGAGATACAGACTGGTTCAGATGAAAATCTGATACCACTTTGGGCAAGAACCTCCCATTGGTTCTTACAGTAGGACCACTTTGTCCCTGTGGAAGGAGATGAAGTCAGGTTCAACTGACAGAGCCTGTAACTCACTAATCCACCTGGCAGAAGTAATAGCTACCAGAAACACAGTTTTTCAGGTCAAGTACTTCAATTCGGCCGAAGCCAGAGGTTCAAAGGGTGGCTGCATAAGCTGAGCTATGCAGACATTAAGATCTCAGGCAGAGTGGGCTCCCTAAAGGAGGGTTAATGTGAACCAGTCCTTTGAAAAACTTTCTGAAAACAGGATGAGATGCCAGGGAAGAGCCATTCCCTGCTGAGAGGAATGCAGAGACAGCTGTTAGATGAACCTTCAGAGTGGCAGGCCTAAGGTCTAGACCATTCAGATGAACTAGATAGTCTAAGGTTGTGGAAATGTCTGCAGAATCAGACAGGATGCCTTTCTGAGAGCACCAAATACTGAACCTTTTCCATTTGGAGTTGTAAGCTTTTCTAGTGGAAGGTTTCCTGGGGACCTTCAGAATATCCGGAACTCCCTGAGAAAGATGTATTGCTGCATATTCTAACTCTTCAAGAGCCAGGCCTTGAGATTGAGAGACTGGAGATTGGGGTACCAGATCCGCCCCTGGGAGGACGACAGGAGATTGTATGTCCTGGGCAGAGACAGGGGATGTGACACTGAAAAGGACAGCAGTAGAGGATACCAAGGCTGTCTGGCCCAATCTGGAGCCACCAGTATCACTGTGCAGGGTTGCGTCCTGATCTTGATCAGAACTCTGAACAGGAGAGGGAAAGGAGGGAAGGCATAGAGAAACCTGCCCTTCCAGTCCAAAATGAGAGCATCCTGGGGAACCGTCCCCAGGACTGGAGGTCTGCAACAAAACAGAGGAAGTTGACGATTGTCTGGTGCTGCAAAGAGATCCATCTCTGGAGTGCCCCACCTGGAGAAGATGACCTTCAGTATGTGAGGATCCAGGGACCATTCGTGGTGTCCCTGTGATATTCTGCTCAAGGCATCTGCTAGTATGTTGTCCTTCCCAGGAAGGTGAACTGCTACCAGAGAAGTCTGAAGACAATAGGCCAGAGACCACAGCTTCACGGCTACTGTGCACAAGGCCGAGGACTGAGTGCCTCCCTACTTGTTGATGTACCACATTGTGGTGGTGTTGCCCGTTCTGACTTGGGCCACCTTGCCCTTGACTGAATCCGACAAGCTCTGCAGGGCTAGGAAAACTGCCCTGAGTTCCAGGAGATTGATATGAAGGAGAGACTCTTGTGGGGACCAGACTCCTTGAGCTGTCAGGGCTCCCAGGTGGGCTCCCACCCTAGGAGAGAAGCATGCGTAGTTAGAACTACTGATGGGACTTGAGGGAGAAATGAAACCCGTCTGAGGTTGTCCAAGGCCAGCCACCACTGGAAAGCTTGGACCAGAGTCTGAGTCACTGGGATCAGTTTGGTAAGTGAATCCTTCTTTTGAGACCAAAAAGACCTTAGATGAAATGAATGTCCCTCATCTGGAACCTTGCTTCCTGCACCACTGCCATGGAAGCTGCCATGTGGCCCAGGAGCTGGAGGAACTGTCTTGCTGGGCGGGAGACCTGAGGTCGAAAGGAGGGAAGAGAGATCCACTAGGGCCTTCACCCTTGCCGGGGGAAGGAAGACTTTTGCTTGTACAGTGTCCAACTCTATGCCTATAAAGGTGAGAAGCTGAACTGGTTAGAGGACAGACTTTGGAAGATTGAGAAGAAACCCCAAGGAGCTGAGTAGGTACTGGGTAGTTTGAAGAGCTGACTTGACCTGTAAAGGTGACTGACCCACTAAGAGCCAGTCATCCAGATATGGGAAGATGGTGATACCCTGTCTTCTGAGGTAAGCCACCACTACTGCAGGGCACTTTGTGAACACCCTTGGAGCTGATGTTAGGCCGAATGGCATAGCTCTGAATTGGTAATGGTCTGAAGACAACTCGAACCTGAGGTATTTTTTGTGAGAGCACCTGATAGGAATATGGAAGTAGGCACCCTTGAGGTCCAGAGATGCTAGCCAATCCCCTGCCCTTAGAGAGGGAAGGCTTATTCCCAGAGTTACCATTTTGAATTTGGGCTTTGAAATGTGTTTGTTCAAATACCTTAGGTCTAGGATGGGTCACCACTCCCATTTCCTTTGGGGTAAGCAAGTACCTAGAGTACAGTCCTTTTCCCCTGTGTTGAGTAGGAACCTTCTCTATAGCTCTGAGAGCTAGAAGAGAGGAAACCTCTGCATCTAGGGCAATGGTTTCTGAGAGTGATGCAGGTGGAAAAGACTTAGCTTCAAAAAATTTCCAAAAAAGAGGGCTGAGGGCCAGTCCCTGGCTTACTACTTCCAGAACCCACTTGTCTGAGATCACAGACTTCCAGGCCTGGAAGTAGTAAGCCAGCCTGCTTCCTACTGGAATTGGGGAGTCGACCTGGGCTGACACATCAGGGTGTCTGCTTGGCAGGAGCCTTAAGCTGAGAGGAGGAGGGAGCAGCACTGCTCATCCCCTTCCCTCTGAAGAACCCCCTCTGTGGGAAGGGAGAGGAGGCCTGGGCTTGGTAAAAAGGCCTTTGAAAGGGCCTGCCCCTGCCCCTAGACTGCTGCTTGTGCAGAGTGGCTTGCCTTTCTTTGGCCTGTGCACTCCTGTACGTGGTCCCATATTCATCCCTATCCCTATCCCTATGAAGATAGGGAGGCATACCAAACTGCCCTAAGGGAAGCAGGTAAGGCAGTAAGGCAGGCAAAGTCCCAAACTGAGGAAACACTAGCACGAACAGTAAAAGAAGGTGACAAGACTTTCTATAGATACATTAGTGAAAGGAGAAAGTTCAGAGGGGGTATTGCTAAGCTTAATGGAGAAAAGGGAGCATGTGAGGAGGAGGACCCTGTAAAGGCATCTATCCTAAATAGATACTTTTGCTCAGTATTTACTGAAGAGAAGGTAGGGCAGGGCCACAGCTCAGCATCAGGGACACAGGGGAGGGAGGTGAGCACTACTCCCTTCACAAAGAAAGGGTCCTACAGAGTTGCTAAGCTCAGGTGGATAAGGCAATGGGACCTGATGGCATACATCCCAGGGTACTTAAGAGCTAAAGGAGGAACTAGCAGAGCCATTAGCAGAATTGTTTAGTGAGTCTCTGAGCACAGGAGAGTCCCGGAAGACTGGAGAAGGGCTCATGTGATCCCGCCTCCACAAGAGTGGTAGCAGGGAGGAGGCGGGAACTACAGACCGGTCAGTCTTACCTCAGTAGTGGGCAAGATTATGGAGGCACTCCTTAAGGAAAAGGATAGTGCAACACCTGGAATCCATAGGGGCACAGGATCCAAGACAGCATGGGTTTACAAAAGGAAGGTCCTGTCAAACTAATCTCATAGATTTCTTTGACTGGGTAACCAGAGTGGTGGACCAAGGGGGAGCAGTTGATGTCGCCTACCGTGACTTCAGCAAAGCTTTGACACTGTTCCACATAGAAGATTGATAAATAAGCTAGGTAGGCTCGGGTGGGTCAAGTTGGTCAACTGGGTGGCAAACTGGTTGACTGGCAGAAAACAGAGTGGTGGTAAATGGTATACAGTCAGAAGAGATGCAAGTCACAGTGGGGTACCTCAGGGATCAGTCCTGGGCCAGTCCTATTCAACATCTTCATTAGTGACCTCGTAGATGGACTAGAGGGTAAGGCTTGTCTGTTTGCAGATGACACCAAGATCTGCAACAGAGTAGATGATCCAGATGGGGTGGGCAGAATGAGAAGCGATCTGGATAAACTAGCAGAATGGTCAGAACAGTGGCAACTGGGATTAATGCAAAGAGTGCAAAATCATGCACAGGGAAGAGAAACCGAAGCCACTTATAGGCTGGGAGGGGCGTTGCTAGCAGTCACAAAGGAAGAAAGAGACTTGGGCATCATCATCACTGATGACCTAAAATCATCCAAGCAGACCTCTAAAGCAGTAGGTAAGGCTAGGGGGGTGTTAGGGTGTATTAGTAGGGGTATCACAAGTCGTAAGAGGGAGGTAATAATCCCTCTGTACAAGACATTGGTTAGGCCCCATCTGGAGTACTGCGTGCAGTATTGGAGCCACACCTTCACAGAGGACATTAACCAAATTGAGGCAGTCAGAGAAGGGCAACCAAAATGGTGCAGGGACTGCATCAGAAGACATCTACGAGACAGATTAGCGGAGCTCAATATGTATACCCTTGAGCAAGGGAGGAGAGAGGTGATATGATCGAGGCATTCAAACACCTTAAGGGCATAAACAAGGTGAAAGAGTCTAACATGTTTAAATATAAGAAAAATAGCAGGACAAGAGGACACAGCATGAGATTAGAGGGAGGCCGATTAAGGGGAATGTGAGAAATTCTTTTCACAGAAAGGGTGGTAGATGCATGGAATGGCTTACCACAAGAAGTGGTGGCTATGAATACAGTGCAGGGCTTCAAACAGGCATGGGATAGGCATAAGGAGCAATACAAATGACTATGAATAGATAGGCCACTGACAGAGCAAAGGCCAATGGCACATTTATAAGGTAGAAAAAGAAATGGGCAGACTGGATGGGCCTTGCGGTCCTTATCTGCCGTCAACTTCTATGTTTCATCCATTTTCTTCAGGTAAGCCTCTGTCTGCTCCCCAAACAGAGAGTTACCTACTACAGGAAAATCCATAGCCTTAGTCTGGGTATCCTGTGAAAGGCAAGTACATCTGAGCCAAGCATGTCTTCTGAGAGACACAGATGTAGCCATGACTCTAGATGCCACATCACTGGAGCCCACAGCAGCATGAAATTGCATTTGGATGCCTCAATTCTATCAGCAGCCACCTCCTCCAGCTCCTTGGCTAGCTGGGGAGAGGCCTGTTTAGCCAGTTCCAGAACCATATCCCATCTGGATTTCTGGTGCCTGGCTGTGTGGGCCATATAAGTAGCCTGCCTGCGTGCCAAAGAGGATGCCAAATACTGTTTTTTGGCCATGGCATCCACTTTCCTGGAGTCCTTATCTGGGCGGTGTGAAGCCAAAGAAATGTTAGCCCTATCACAGGCTGCAGCCTGCACTACTCCAACATGGCTGCAATGACTATAAAGGAACTCCGCAGCTGAGCCTGATAAATACTTCCTGTCCATTCTCTTATCCACAGGAGGTACTGAATTAGGGGTTTGTACAATCTTGTGTGTCTGTTTCCCCAAGGATTTATGAAAAGGGATAGACAGTCTTTTGGACTCTGGGATGTCCATCATTTCCACAAAATCAGGCTCTTCATCCTCCTCTGCAGTTTCAACCAAGGGAGGCTGCAGGGTTTCTGCCACCTTTTTGTAGAACAAAAAATGTGAAGGGGACTCAGAGTCTGGGAGGAGAGACACCTGAGGGTCTGTCTGGGGAGATGTCCAGTTCAATGGGCACATCCAGACCCCCCTGGTCATCGTCATCATCCTCGGGATAGTCTTCATCTCCCTCCTCATAAAAAGCGTCTGGATCATAATCCGGAGGAGACCGATTCGACCGCCTAACTGGTGGTACCGGTCTAAGCGACTGAACAATGCTAATCTCTTTGGCTATTTCGTCCGCAGTAGGAGAGTGCGATACCAGATCTAAACCGGCAAACTTGCGTTTCTTTTTTGAATGAACCAACCCCTCGGGATCGGCTCTCCTTTTGCCAGGGGAGCCATTGCCTAGGTCAGTAGGCACCTCCTCAGGTTCGGCCGCAACTGAACTGGGCTGGCCATCCGGATCTACGGACTTATTGGCCTCCCTTTCCTTCAGCCTACTCAGTCTTTTATCTAGAGTGGATTTAGGAAAGTTTTTACAGCTTTGGCAGTCTGACTTGAAGTGGTCAAACCCCAGACAATAAACACAGATAAGGTAGGGGTCAGCCTTGGCAAAGGCCTCCTCACACTCAGTACAGTGCTGCAACCCAGTAGGACCGGTTTTCTTCTTGGGGTTCTCAGACATGGCCAACCTAACAAATTACCCTATTGCAGCTTTCAAGCCAGGTAATACAATAACCGATTGGCTACAAACTGTGTCACGGGCTTTTTAAAAGAACCGCCAAAAAACCTTGGTTCTTTTGAAATCGATCAGTACTGGAACACCACTCTAATCCCAGAAATAAATTAAAACAGAATGGGTCGGTTCCAAACTGGACCGACCAGAAAGAAACTGAAGAAAAGAACAATTTCCACTTTTTCACAGAATAAAACACAGTCAATACCTATGTACACACTACCTGTACCGTAGAGAGAGGATGGAAATCTGAAAAGAACAAAAAATTTATACGGTTTAAACTGAACACTTTACTTTTACCGAACCGAGCAGAGGAAATCTCCGGAGCGACTTCACTGTTAGGTGGGGTAAACAATTTGACTGTTACACTAAGAAGTACCACAGACAGAGGTTTGAAAACCAAGCTCGAGCTCAATGTTCTATGCTTCTGCACAGAGTTAACTCTTTCCTCTCTGGGGCAGTTCAAGTGCTGGGGCTAACTGCATTATGTCTGAACACAGCAAGACTTCACGTTTGAATGACATTCAGCTACCTCCCTTGTGCAGTGGCTCCCGCGATCCTGGGGATTCGTTTCCTGTCCCTCCAAGCTGTGGTGCCAGGCAGGCACCTTACCTCCCTATCCCCTTCCTCCCCTTCTACCACCTTAATGATATAGTCCCCCACCAGGAGTGGTTTCCTTCCCCTGTGGGGTCTCGTGCCATCCTCCTGTGGGTCTTTGTGGAGGTTCCCAGCATCCTCCTTGGTCTCCACCACAGGTGCCTCCTATAGTGGAACCACACTTCACCAGAACAGCATATGAATTGTGGAGAGGTACAACTGGAGGGATGCACCTCTGTTCCACCACCCTCTCCCTCCCTGAGCCCACCTTGGTCCAACCACTCCTCATTCTTGGCAACCTCTCAGGTAGCGGTGATAGCCCTGGTGGTCCCTGGGTGGGGGAAGAGGTTTCATGAATCCTAGCCAGGTCAGCCTGGAGATGGGCAACCTCCTCCCTCAGAGCAGAGAGGTGCCTGCAAACAGGGTAGCATCGCAGCCACTAGAATGTCTCCCGGAACACTGCTGCCCCACAGCCATTGCACTGCACCACTCCCATCTTGACTTATTTTGTGTCCCCTCTCCTGTTGCTTTGTATGCTTACTGTCTCCTCCCTCTATGTATTTTTACATTTACTTTCCTACTGCCTATGTGCCCTTACAACTCTCACCCTTCCTGCTCTGGGACAGGAACTTTCTGCAGTCTTCAGTAGTCTTATTCTTTCGTGCTTGGATTCAGACTGTCAGCAGTCAAGGGGGAGAGAGAAAGAGCTATTTTTTTTTTTTAGTGCACAAAGCCCTCAACAGCACCAATCCTTGCAATGACCCACTGGACACTAGGCTACTTCAGCAAGTACTGGATGCAGTACTCACCCTCCTTACCCACCTACTTAATCGCTCACTATGCCTAGGTCAGTTCCCTCTTGCCTGGAAGACAGCAATCACCATCCCAGTTCACAAAGGTGGAGACCGCACCGCCTCCAGAAATTACTGACCTATTTCTATCCTGCCCCTACTTTCCAAGGCACTGGAAAAAATCATGGCTGACCAGCTATCTGACCATCTTACAAAGCACAGCATCATGTGCAGGGAGCAACATAGCTTCTGCGCAGGGCACAGTACCACCACTGCCCTGCTGCAGTTCTCCAATTTCCTCCACACAGCACTGGACACCGGGCCGGAGCAGTCTTTATCAACTTCTCCAAGGTCTTTGATATGGTCTGCTCCCCCTCTTCTTCTTAACTCCCTGCGGAATATTGGTCTCTCTCTTAAGGGCCCCTCTCTTGGTTTGACAGCTACTTGTCATCCAGGTCCCAGTGCGAAAAAAATCAATAGCACCCTGTCCAACGCCCAACCTGTCTGCCCTGGAGTCCCCCAAGACTCCATATTAGGCCCAGTAATTTTCAGCCTCTACCTAAACACGCTCCCCACCCTCTACTCTGAAAAAGTAATTCTCTATGTAGACGATGCTGTCCTCCTCATCTTGCACCCCCACCCTAATGAACACCCTCCAGCACTCCTTCACCAAGGCCGAACAATGGTTCATTGATCACAGGTTGGTCATCAACCTTAAAAAAAAAAAAAATGTATGCTGTTTGCCCACCATCAGAATAAAACCAGAAACACCCCCCCGGATCCTCCCCAGCACCCAAGTCCCCCTTGAACAGGTGACCAAGTACAAATACCTGGGTGTCACTTTTGACCCTGCCCTCACCTTCCACCACCATATTGCAGCCCTCTCGTTGGCCATTAACATACAGATCGATCTCCTATACTGCCACAGGGACTGACTGCCCCCCAAAGTGCTTTGTACAGCAATCACTTCATCAGTTCTAGCCCTGGTAAACTATGGCCTCCCTATCTATGCTGCCGCTGACAAAATTGCCCTCAATAAAGTACAAGTGTCCATTAATAAGGTCTGCAGGCTCCTGTCAGGTGCTGAAAGGTGTACCCACACCTTCTCTCTCTATTAGCTTGCCAACATTCTCAATTTTGAAGACAGGCTCCTTTACCATTTCTGTCTGTTGGCAAAGAAAATACTCCTGGGTCTCTCCTCTCCAGAGGTGACCTCCTCCCTCAGTCTTGCCTCCCCCATAGTATTGACCCACAGTACTTGCAAACCCACCCTCACGGTACTCAGTCAAGATCTCGCTCGCACAATGGTCCTTCCCATATAGGGCCCCTCTATGGTACAACTGCCTCCCTGCTACTATTACCAGCCTCCCCAGAATAGGCCCCTTCACAGTTGCACTCAGAAACCACCTCTTTGCCTCACACTGCTGCAACTGCTGATAGACCAGAGGCCCCCCAGCTCGACTGTCCAGCCACCTATACCCCCCTCCTCAAAATGTCACTTGGACAGCTAATCCACCACAAAGAGTGTCCCCTCAGCACTACCGCTCTATATTTCCTCCCACCCTGAATATCCCCACTTTTTCCCCTGCTCCCTACCACTCCACTAGACTGTCTCTCAGTCACTATTTAGGGCAATTGCATCCCCCCCCCCAAGGCAATGCCCACTCATGTACTCCCCGTATCCATAGGAAGTTATTCCATGTTATACATCTGTTATACCTACTCATGTACCTACATTACTGTACGAACCTTTGTTATTTTCCCGTTATTATGTGATGTTCTGTTTATTGTAAACTGTACTTGTCTACTTTGGAAACGAGTCCATGACTCAAAGGATTGTAATTCTGATTTCAACAATAAATAAATAAATAATTAGGGGAAAACTAATTTCCATTGCCTCTCAGAAGAAAAAAGCCCAAATACAAAAATAGCAGGACCTTCTGTCTCAAATTAAATAATTAGAGCTCTCAGAAAGTTAAGTGGGAGGGACATAGGGACCTGAAATTAAAAGGACCTCAGGAAGGACTTACAGAAACTTCAAAAGTATGAAATAGAAAGATCCCTTTTCTACCCGAAACAAAAATACTATGAGGGTGGTCCCAGGAGGATCAAACTTCTAGCATTTTGGCTTAGGCAATATGCAGCTAAAGCTACTACAGTATATGCCACTTATATCGGCTCCTGATGCAACGGACTTCCACTTCTAACGGACATTTAGCCCATGCCAAAAGCCATTCGCTATTCCTGCTATGTTAAAAATGACTGTTAAAGCGGACCTTTAATTCCTGCAGTACCATCCAATTAAGATGCAATACAACGATGCAATTAATGACGTTCAGCTGAATGACTGCCTTCTGATGCTCGTTTCAAAACCCTCCATGATGTTCCTTTTCTCTAGCTGCTAACACCATTCTTCGAGTTGTGCTGTGCTTCTACTGCCTAGATCATGAGTGCCACCAAGAATGCTGCTGGTAAGAGAACATGTCTCAGTCTTTCAAAAAAAGGAGATACTAAAGGAGATAGAGAGATTGCCAAAGTTAAGTGTTCGTGACCTCAGCACACATTTTTCTATCCCCAAGTCAATCTTGTCTGACTTGCTTAAGAATAAGGAGGTGCTCCTGTCAGACTGGCATTGTAATCAAAACCCCAATAGTAAAAGAAAGCGTGAAGGAAAAGATACCAATGTTGAAGATGCACTATTGCGTTGGTTTACTAATGCAAGGGGAAGGGAGGCTTTAATTAGTGGCCCCTTATTGTTGCAGAAAGCCGACCAGACAGCTGCTGCCATGGGAAAAACTGATTTTAAAGCCATGGATGGGTGGCTGAGTCATTGGAAAATGCAGAACATTTCATTGCTTGATTTGGTACGCCTTATACAGCAAGCATGGCTCATTGTCTCTCAGGAGACAATACAGAGGTGCTTCCGAAAGGGAGGATTCACCAATAACCCCCTAATTGGTGTTGTACCTGAGGAGGATGAGGAGCCAGCTGAAACTGATTTTCCCACTGAGATCATGAATGAGCTGTGTTTGCTGGGCAATGACATACCTCACTCTGATATTGATGACGTCACAGAGGCAATCAGTGCATCGCAGGGAGCACGAACAGACTAGGATGATGAGGAGATTTTATCTCAGGAAGAGACCGAGGATGATGAGATGCCTGTAACACCGGAGGAAGTAAGGAAGGCAATTCTGACTCTCCGTCATGCCGTTGAGCAGCGAGACGATATTACCCCCCCAGTGGGATCTGGTTGCAAATGTAGAGATTGCCTGGCAACGCTATACTATAGGAAAAAAATGCCAAACTACAATGGAGGATTACATCAAGAAGTAGATATTGCAGTAGATAAGTACAGCACAGCACAACTGAGAACAGCGCTTTTGTTTGTTTTTTATTTTAAAGCAATTTAAATAAAGTTAGGAGTTTTTTTTGCAGATCGCAGTTATGTCTGAAAGGGACTGTAAATCACTACCTTCCTTGCCTTACTTCTCTTTACACTCTGCGCTCGCTCCGCGCGCTGGCTTTTTAGGTGTTGAGTAGCTATATTGATGTAACGGATGCCGCATTTAATGGACAGATTGATGGTTGTCAAATCAGTCTGTTACAAGCGGCATATACTGTATTACTAAAATAGTGTCTCCTGTTACTGGCCTCTCAGTCAGTAAATCGGAACAAATTGTGGAGGCCTTTTTCTCATATTATACTAAACTCTACAGTCCCCAGGCCGATATGGCCCAGGTAGACGAGCTGAAATATCTTCAGACCTTGCCCCTCCCTACTCTCACACCAGAGAATGGCCAAACCCTAACCAGATCAATTTCTCAAATAGAAATCCTAAATGCCATTAAGAACCTAAAAAACATGGAAATGCCCCAGTCCGGACGGCTTTAGTACTGAATTTTATAAGGCTTTCAGGATAGAGACAGTGCCCCTACTTTCAGACGTTGTTTCAGCGATTTGGAAGGAGGGGAATCCGGTCTTCCCTCATGGCAATATGTTACTATCTCCCTCTTACATAAAGGAAATAAAGACCCCACTCATTGTGAATCCTACCGTCCTATTTCCCTCCTTAACTCAGACTATAAGATATTCATGTCGATTATAGCCTCCAGAGTTAATTAACATGGACCAGACTGGATTTGTCTCAGGTAGACAGGCTCCCGATAGTGTCCGTTCAGCACTGAATGTAACGGATACCATTTACCACACCTGTCTCCCTGCATGACTGATGAGCCTCGATGCTGAAAAGGCCTTTGATAAGGTCTCCTAAGGCTTCCTATTCTTGGTTCGGGACCGAATGGGTTTCCCCACAGGACTTTACTGATAGCATCAAAATACTTTACTCTGGCCCTCAGGCATACTGTATGTCAGGGTGAATGGGGGTCTTGCCAACAAGTTTAGACTAGGTAGGGGCACCCGTCAAGGTTGTCCCCTATCCCTTCCCCTATTGGCCTTGTACATAGAGAGCCTTTGGCTGAAGCCATTCGCACCTTGGACTCCATCCACGGGACTGAAGTGGAAGGCCAACACTGAAAGATATCCTTATATGCAGATGAGGTCTTGCTCTGTCAAATCCTGAACAATCCGTTCCCCAAGTTTGGTTGGCCTTGTCGGAATTTGGAAAGCACCTCGATTACTCACTTAAAACTAAAACCGAAGTCTTTAGTTTTTACTACTCCCCCCCTCCCCACAATCCTTGATCTTTTACCCCATAACTGGTCTGCAGGAAAGATGAAATATCTGGGGGCTTGGGTTACCAAATATAATTCTCAGCTATTCAAAGCAAATTATACCCAACTCATAAATCAAATGAAGAGGGACTTTGATAGGTGGGCATTTATAAACTTCCCTATGTATTCAAGGATTTCAGACACTTACTATGAACATACTCCCCAAGTTTTTGTACCTCTTCCAGTGCCTCCCATCTTTTATACACAAGTCACAATTCCAAACCTGGCAAAAGTTAATTTTTAAATTTGCATGGAACAATAAAAGACCTAGAGTGAACATGCACATTCTTCAGACACATAAAACTAAAGGTGGTGGAACCCTCCTGGATCTAGAAGACTACTTCCTGGCCGCACAGTTGAAAGTGGCCCTGCTGTGGTCCCTTACAACATACTCCTCCAATTGGAAAGAAATGGAAAAGAGGGAGGAGGATGAACGAAGCCCACTGCTGGAAACTCGACCCTTGCATTCTCCCAGCGCATGTACAGCCCACCCATCCCTGTTGTCTACTGTCAGAGATACCATAAAAGCCACTCGTAGGGCCTGGCAAAAATATAAATTAAAAGCCTCACTTTGGCCCCTTCACCGGTTGGCCTGGGACCCTGACTTTTCTCCTGTCCTACTTGACCACACATTCAGGACTTGGGAGAGACTGGGCTTGATTTACATGAAGAAAAAATTACTCACCTTAGTAATGTTGTTTCTTCTAATGGAGTCTTGCTATATTATGACATAAGCAGTATAACCCTAGGTTAGAACTGCTCCAGAGGTGAAAGAGTTAACTTCCATGCAGGGCATGGAATCTTGAGCGCAAGCTCAGTTGTACACTGTCGAAGCTCAAACTTAAACTGTCAGATCTTTACAAGCAAAAACTCACTAAGGTTCTGTGTGGAAGCTGTAAACCTACACTAGCCATTGGCCACTAACTACAAAAACACCTTTTTGTTCTTGATCCCAAAACAAAGACTCAAGTCGGGAGATTCAAGAAGGAAAATTTAAGCATAACACCTAAGCACCCTAGAAGGGTGAAATAAAGTGGGCATCAAAGAAGTGCCAACATTGCACTGCCCACCCACATCCCAAAGACAGAGGTTCTGAGAGGGGCAGGCTGGGGGGGAGGTGATAATATAGCAAGACTCCATTAGAAGAAACAACATTACTAAGGTGAGTCATTTTTTCTTCAAACAACATGAAGTCTTGCTGTATTATGACATATGCAGACTACACAGCAGTACCTCCATGGAGGAGGGACAGAACCTACTTGGGAAATAGGCTCTGAAGCACAGCTGTGCCAAATCGAGCATCACTCCTAGCCTGGATATCCAAGGAGTAATGCTTAGTAAAAGTGTGAACTGTTTTCCAGGTAGCTGCTTGACATATCTCTAGGATAGGAATGTCCCTGGCAGCAGCCAGAGATGCAGCTGTACCTCTGGTAGAGTGAGACCTCAGGCCTGAGGGAGGAACCTTACCCAGTTTTTCGTAACAGAATTGGATACAAGAGACAATCCACCTGGCAATGGATCTTTTAGTGGCAGGTTTCCCTTTACCAACCTCACCATAAGTGAGGAACAATTGGAGGGATTCTAACCTGTGACCCTTGGTACGTTCTATATAGTAACTAAGGGCTCATTTGACATCTAAACTGTGCAATCTCCTCTCACCAGAGGAGGAATGGTCAGTGAAGTACACAGGAAGAGACATGGATTAAGGTGAAAGTCTGAAACCACCTTAGGCAAAAACTTCCTGTTAGTCCTGAGGACTACCTTATCTCTATGAAAGGAGATAAAATCAGGCTCCATTGACAAGGCTTGTAGCTCACTTATGCGCCCGGCAGAGGTGATGGCTACCAGAAACACAGTTTTCCAAGTCAAGTACTTCAGCTCTGCTGAAGATAATGGCTCAAAAGGGGGTTGCATAAGCTGAGTGATGCAAATATTAAGAATTCAAGCAGGGGCAGGATCCCTGAACGGGGGGTTGGTGTGAAGCAACCCTTTAAAAAACTTGGAGAACACAGGGTGAACTGATAAAGAAGAAGGTTTACCTGCTAACAAGAAAACAGACAGTTGCCAAGTGCACTTTTAGGGTAGCTGGTCTCAGCCCTAAGGAATTCAAATGTACCAAATAATCCAGGATCGTGGGCACACCAGCAGATTCTGGGGAAATATGTTTACCAGCACACCATATGGAAAATCTCTTCCATTTTGAATTATAGGTAGCCCTGGTGGAAGGCTTCCTAGAGACCTTCAAGATATCCACTACACCTTGAGAAAGGTGTAGGTCAGCAAACTCTAACTCTTCAAGAGCCAAGGCTTGAGATTGAGAGATTTTTTTTTTTTATACTTTTTATTTATATCTTTTATGACATTACAATGCAATGCATAGATAATCCAAGAATCCTGCAGTACTTCATGGTATTACTTAATAGTTTGATATGCAGATTGAAATCCAGGATTACTGTTTTTACAAGGTATGGAGGCAAAGCAATTATTAATTTTCCCAACAGTTACACATTCACTTTGGTTATTGCTGTCAATGCCTTAGAGTTATATAGCTGTAATAACAATACCTCAAAATAGTGAACTGGCACAATTGCCTTATGTTATATCCCCTTTATATTTAAGTTCTCACTCTCCCCTTCAATGAACTCCCCTTTCTGCACCCCGAACATTCCCAAAACAAAAATTCAAAATTCCATGCTTAAAGTCGTTAAGGTAAGTCCTCTTATTATCCCTAATTCGTATTTTAAGGGCAATCGGTTTCAGCTACCGATAATAATGTTCCTCTCCATGATGCAATGTAGTAGGAAATGAAAACAGAGGGGGTATTCCCCTTTCAGTCTCGAGGGTCAAAAAAGATCTAAGGGTGAATAGACTCACAGTTCAGGTTTCCTCGTCTTCTGAAACATCAGAAGAGTCTCCCTCCCTTGCAGCCTTTTCAGCTTCCAACTTGTCAAGCATTTTAGAAGCATCTTTGGGATCTGTATACACATAAACACGTCGGCTCACGACCACTTGCAGATGAGCTGGCATGAGCATGTTCGAGGGGATTTCCAGTTCCCGTAGTCGTCGTCTAATCGGGTCAAAACTTTTACGCTTCATACGGGTGGCACAGGCGAGGTCCGGGAAAATCATAACTCTGGTTCCTTCAATCTCGATCCCCTTCTTGGTGCGGGCAGCATAAAGAATTCTGTCCCTGATTACCAAAGAGGTTGTCTGCAACATAACAGACCTGGTTCCGCCCGTCTGGCCGGTCGCTCTTCGAAGATTAATCCGGTATGCTTTAAGTAGACAACTTTGCAAGTTCAATTCAAAAGTAGCTTCTAGCCAGTTATAAAGGAAAGCAAGCAGATCCTCTCCCTCTGTTCCTTCTGGGATCCCCAGAATTCTCACATTTGCAGCCCTTGACTGATTCTCGAGAAACTCCAGACGGGATTTCAACAGCGCCTGTTCCCTTACACATGTTGCCGCCGTGGCCTGAGCCCATTCTGATGTCTTCTCCGCTGTCTGCGCCGTACTTATTAAGCCATCCATTTTTTGTTCCACTATCAGCATCCTATCATGATACGAGTCCATTTTCTTGTGTAGTTGCTGTACTGTCTTAGTTAGGCTTAGAAGTGCAGATTGCAAGGATTCCAGCGTTGCTGGGAGGATTCAGCTCCTTTTGGATCCTCGGAGTTTAGGCTTGTCGAAGACTGCTGCACTCTGGCCATCGCACCGCGTGGTGTGAAAAAGTTAGTTTTAGAGTCGTTATTTTTCTTCCCCATCGTCCAACTTCTGTTCGGGAGAATCACCAACTTTAACCCGATCTCTTTTCAGATGCCTTCAGTCTAGTATTCAAATTTTAAGTATATTTTTTTTTTTTTAAGATTATCGGGATGCCATCTAGGGAGCTCACCAAAAGTGTGTCTGCTATGGCCGACAGCTAGCCATGCCCCCTGAGATTGAGAGATTTGAGGTTCGGATACCAAACTCTCCCCTGGGCACAGGTTAACAGGTTGTGATTCCTGGGAAGACAAAGGGGAGGGTGGACCGCTAAGGACATGAGGAGTGGGTACCAGGGCTGCCTGGCCCAATCTGGAGCAATCAGGATCATCTTGCAGGATTGAGATCTGATTCTGACTAGCACTTTGAAAAGAAGGGGGAAGGGGGGGAAAAGCAGAGAGAAACTTCCCTTCCCAACTCAGAAGGAAGGCATCCAGAGGGACTGAGCCAAACACTGGGGGCCTGCAGCAAAAAAGGGGAAGTTGGTGATTGTCTGGGGCTGCAAAGAGATCTATTTGCGGAGTGCCCCATCTGGCAAATATTACCTCCAGTACTAGGGGATCCAGTGCCCATTCGTGATGGCCCTGGGAAATCCCTCTGAGAGCATCCACTAGGACATTGTCCTTGCCTGGGAGGTGAACTGCTGTAAGGCAGGCATTCAGAGAATAAGCCAGAGACCACAACTTCATTGCTTCGGTGCACAAGGCCGTAGACCGAGTGCCCCCCTTGCTTGTTGATGTACCACATTGTAGTGGTATTGTCTGTTCTGACCTGAACAACCTTGTTCTGGACAGATGTGGAAGAAACCCGGAGTGCTAGAAAAACTGCTCTGAGCTCCAGCAAATTGATGTGGAGCAGAGATTGAGGGGACCACAGCCCTTGGGTGGAAAGGTCGCCCATATGAGCTCCCCACCCCAAGAGGGATGCATCAGTAGTAAGGGTCAAGGAATGAGACTGGGGAGTGAAGGGAACCCCATCTCAGATTGCTCTGATTCTGCCACCACTGAAGGGCCTGGAACAGGGTTCGAGTCACTGGAATCAATTTGGTTAGGGGACCCGTCCTTTGAGACCAAAAGGCTCTCAAATGGAACTGAATGTCCCTCATCTGAAATCTCGCTCTCTGTACCACTGCTGTAGAAGCAGCCATGTGCCCCAGGAGCTGTAGAAAATGCCTTGCTGGTCGAGAGACCTGCAGGGTGAAAGAGGAGGCCAGAGACACCAGGGTCCTTGGTCTTCCCAGAGGAAGGAAGGCTCTGGCTTCTTTTGTGTTCAGTTCTGCGCCTATAAAGGTGAGAAGCTGGACAGGCTCCAGAACTGACTTGGAATATTGAGAAGGAAACCTAGAGATGTAAGCAGCTGCTGGGTTACTTGTAAATGCAGTTTGACCTGTTCTGGAGACTGGCCTACAATGAGCCAGTCGTCCAGATAAGGAAAGATGGCATTCTTTTGCCTTCTTAAATGAGCAACTGCTACTGCCAGGCATTTTGTGAACACCCTTGGAGCCGAGGAGAGGCCGAAGGACATTGCTCTGAACTGGTAATGGCCTGAGGGCAGTTCGAATCTGAGGTACTTTCGATGGGAGCTTCTGATGAGAACATAGAAGTAGGCATCCTTGAGGTACAGGGAGGCTAGCCAGTCCTCTGGCCTTAGAGAGGGTAAAATAATCCCCAGGGTCACCATTTTGAACTTTGGTTTTAAAAGGTGCTAGTTTAGATACTCGAGATCCAGAATGGGCCGCCATTCTCCTGTCTTTTTTGGGGTAAGGAAGTACCTGGAGTACAACCCTTTGCCCTGGTGTATGGGTAGAACCCTTTCCACGGCTCTGAGAGCCAGGAGGGAAGAAACTTCTCCTCTGATGGGTTTGCAGGTGGAAAAGACCTGGCTCTCATCTTCGAAATTTTTTTAGCTGAGAACCAGTCCCTGGCTTACTACTTCCAGGACCCACTTGTCTGATGTTAAAGACTTCCAGTCCTGGACAAAGTAAGCAAGCCTGACCCCTACCGGTAGTGGAGAATCGGCCCTGGCCACCCCATCAGGGAGCCTGTTTTGCAGGGGCTTTGGGTTGAGGGGTAGAAGCAGGCTTACTAGAGCCCCTTCTGCCCCTTCCTCTAAAGAACCCCCTCTGGGTGGAAGAGGAGGCCTGGGCTTGGTAAAACGGCCTATGAAAAGGCCTGCCCCTGACATGCTGCCTTTGAGGAGTGACTTGCCTTTCTTTGGCCTGTGCACTCCTATAGGTGGTCCTATACTCATTCATTTTCTTCATATAATTCTCTGTCTGCTCCCCAAACAGACAATTTCCCACAACAGGAAAATCATAGCCTTAGACTGGGTATCCTGTGACAGGGCAGTACATCTGAGCCAGGCCATTCTGCGAAGAGACACAGATATAGCCATAACTCTAGATGAAACATCATTAGAGTCTACAGCAGCATGAAATTGCACCTTGGATGCCTTAATACCATCCGCAGCCACCTGCTCCAGCTCCCTGGCAAGCTGTTCAGGGGCCTGTTTTGCTAGGGCCAGGACAGTATCCCACCTGGATTTCTGGTACCTAGCTGCATAAGCCATATAATTTGCCTGTCTGAGTCCCAAAGATGCTGCCATGTACTGCTTTTTGCCATGGCATCCATCCTCCTGGAATTCTTTTTCAGGAGGGTGAGAGGCTAGAGGAATATTAGCCTTGTCACAGGCTGCAGCCTGCACTACCCCACATGGCTGCACTGCTGGGATAGGAACTCCGTATCAGAGCCTGATAAGCATACCTCTTGTCCATCCTTTTATCCACAGGGAGGATAGAATGAGGAGTTTTTAGAATTTTTACTGTCCGTTTCCTAAAAGATTTATGCAAGGGAATAGACAGTCTCGTAGACTCTGGAATAACCATCATTTCCACAAAATCAGGCTCTTCTTGATCATCAACAGCTTCCTCAACAGGAAGTTGCAGAGTGTCAGCAACTTTCTTGTAAAACAAAAAATGAGAAGGGGACTCAGATAGCCTGGGAGGATACTCCTGAGGGTCTGTCTGGAGAGATGTCCGTTCAATGGGCACATCCAGACTTTCAAATCACACTCACTCTCCCTCGCATTCTCCTCTCCTTCCCTGGTTCATAAAAATCTTCAAAATCATAATCTTGAACCGAGGAACCGACCAAACCGGCGCTTGCCCAATGGTGCCGTTCGGATGGAACTGAGGACAGAGACTGGACAATTTGAATAGCTTTGGCTATTTCCTCAGCAGTTGGAGAAAGAACTTTTGGCCCCAAACTAGCTGACCTTCTAGCCTTTTAGTTGGAGACAATCTCAAGAGCTGGCTCTCCGTTGCCAAGGAAGCATCGCCTGGTCAGGCACTCCTCAGGTTCGGTTGGAACCGAACCGGGCTGGCCATCCGGGTCAGCGGACTTTTTGGCCTCCCTTTCCCTGAGCCTGCCAACTCTTTTTTCCACGGTGGCAGCAGGAAAATTCTTACAAATCTGGCAGTCTGCATTGACGTGGTCAAACCTCAGACAATATACACAAATGGTGTGTGGGTTAGCCTTGGCAAAGACTTCCCCACAGAGGCCACAGTGCTGAAACCCAGTGGGTCCGGTTTTTCTTTTGGGTTTCTCAGACATAGTGCCAGCCTAACCAAAACTTGCCCGTTAATGGCAATCCACCAAGCAAGACACTCTTATCGGTTCCCAACCGTGTCACGGGTCGTGGAAAAAACCGTAATAAAATCTGTTTTTTTTAGAACCGATAAGAACCAGGAACCGCACTCTAAAGGGCTAGAAAGTAATTTAAAACCCTCTGATCGGTTCAACCGAACTGAAAAAGACGTTTACAAGTTCCACACAGAAGAAAAAATAAATAAATAAGCCTATCTATTACTTACAATACCACAGACAGAGCTTGAACCAACGATTGCGGTTAAATTTCGGTAAAATAAACCGAGAATTACACTATAAAACCGACAAACAAACCGAGCAGCAGGAGGAATCTCCGGAGCGACTGTTCAGTGAGGTGGAGTAAAGAATCTGACAGTTTAAGTTTGAGCTTCAACAGACAGAGTGTACAACCGAGCTCGCGCTCAAGATTCCATGCCCTGCATGGAAGTTAACTCTTTCCCTCCGGAGCAGTTCTAACCTGGGGTTATACTGCTTATGTCATAATATAGCAAGACTTCATGTTGTTTGAATCATTTCCTCCAGGGGAACACGATACAGGATTTTGCAACCCTTAAAAACTTATTTGGGCTATGAAAATCTGATTATTTCAGATACCTACAGGCTAGGGACTATATATACACAACTGTCAGAGAACAGATTAAGATCCACTTAGGGCTGCCCCTTTCCTAGAGTGTCTGCAAGCAATTTTGTCCACTCAGAAAACAAACGGCCTAATTTCAACAATTTATTAAGTCCCTGGCTGGCTTAAAGAATGACCCCATAGAAAATCAAACTGAACTGGAGGAATGGACTTGGGGAGTGTCAGTGGCTCAGTAGGTGCACACCTGCCTCTCTGAGGCCGGAGATCAGAGGCTGTGGGTTCAGTTCCACATCTGGCACTTGGGTTAATATCCCAGTATTGACACTGTAGTGCAGCATGAGAGGGGTGCTGCACTTCTGAGGTGCCGCCTTTCGATGAGACGTTAAACCGAGGTCCCATCTGCCTGGATTGGTGGTAGTTCAGGTGGATGTTAAAGATCCCATGGCACTTATCGAAACGAATAGGGGAATTTCCACGGTGTCCTGGCCAAATTTCCCTCATTCACTAAAAATACCACCAACAGCTTAATCTGGTTCAAGGTCAGTTGGCATTCATCTGTATCCCCCTCCCCCGGGTCGTGCCTGAAAATAGGCAGGATTTGTCTAGTGCACTTACCTGGTCAACAAAAGCTAAATAAATAAAAATAAATAAATAAATAAAAATGGAGCTCAGTTTTTCAAGATGCCTCCAGGACTACCCTCTCTCCATACTGGCAAGAATTCAGCTGGAGAGTTAGGGTGCGTTTCTTTCTCACCCCATCAGTTTTAAACAAGATGGACCCAACAAGACAACTGACTTGCTGGAGAAAGTGTGGAGAGGCCCACACGAACCATCTGCATGTCTTCTGGCTCTGCCCACAAATCAGGTCCTTCTGGAATGAAGTGATTTCTGCATTGCAGGACCTCTTTGCTTTGGACATCCCCATGGATTGGCCTAATGTAATTCTGGGTAAGCCCCTGTGTGGTCTTAAGGACCCAGATTCCACTTACCTATGGGCTATTCTTTTAACTGCCGCCCATAAAGCCCTTACCCGGCACTGGCTAAAACCTGAATCCCCTACTATTCACACCTGGAAACAGGTGACACAAGAAATTGCAGAACTTGAAGAATTGACATTCAGGATCAACCGGAAAACACAAATTTACACTAGCAGATGGACAATGTGGCAGATTTGGCTCAACACTGATCCTGATGTGAACTCCTACCGGGCAATCCGGGGGGCTCCTCAACCATACCCACCTGAAATTGAAACCCACGGTCCCAGACCGAGGGGCAGAAATAGAAATTACGTACCTACCATAATTCTGATCTTTCTGTGTATCTTCAACATTCATCACCTTTGGGTACTTGGCTGGAGGTCATGACCCGACGGGAGCTTTTTTTGGGATGGGCGGGGTCGATGCACCATCGGCACCGCTCTTGAGGCCGTTGCACTGCGTGGCACTCACGGGTTGGCCATCAGGTGTCATTGACGCCGTCCTCCCGCCAGTTCTAAGTTGCCGCAGAGATTAGAAAAAGGGTTGTGAGGGTGGGATGAGGAAGTCCAAGGAACAGACAAAGGTCAAGATATAAAACTAAAAGGAGAACTAAACGACAGAGAACAGACGAAGTTCGAAGACTAAGGGGGATTAGGAGGGAGCCCCAATCTCTGGAAGTAGAAAGGAGGGAGGGAGGGTTAAGGTTTTTAAAAGTAAGGAAAAAATTGAGGGGGGGGGGGGAGACAGGAGAAACATACCCTGTGACTTTGACCTGTCTCCAGTTTATATAGGAACTGCGAAGAAGTAGCCAAGAGGCTAACTGCCAGAATTGCAGGCAAAAACTCCTACAAACAGAATCGGCTATTCTGGAAGAAAAGACAGGAAAACAGGGATATCTCCCCCCCAAGGAGATTTTGGTGCAAGAAACCTAGTTTCTTAAATTAATTGAGGTTATGTCCACAGGACAAGGAAATCAAGGGAAGAAGGAAAGAAGAGAGGGCAACTGCCAACCCCCACCCCACAGGGGTGGAGCCGAAGCACTGAAGGAGTGCCCCCAATCCTAACCACTCTACCCCTAAAGAAAACTATGCCCCTATGTGCCCCAGTTTACCCTGCTCCTGACTAACAGAAAGGAGGGGGGCACAGAGAGGGAGGGCTACCCAGAAACTGAGGCCCCAGGGGGATGGAGGGTGGGATTGTGATGAATGGTGAAGATACACAGAAAGATCAGAATTATGGTAGGTACATAATTTCCATATCTTATCTGTGTCAATCTTCATCATTCATCCCCTTTGGGTGAGTGCCAAGCCCTCCCCCGCAGGGGGTCTATAACCCTAAGGGGCTGAGTCCCTTAGCTCTCAGTGGGTGACACACTAAAAGGGAGAACCTTCATGGGTCTGGAGAGGCCCGAGAGAGATGGGGACCCCCCCGGAGGGGGGTAGGAAGTTGCCCTGACAGATGCCGCCTCACTCTACGGAAGAAGAGATAGGGTGATTAACTCTGCCCACCAGAGAACCTATGTCGGGCCAAGGGTGACAACCGGGAAAGACGCAGCCATGTCGTCCGCCTAGTGCAGATCGCTGTCCCTACGACCCTGGTAGCTACCTCATTGGCATCATACGATGCCCTTGCTTAGTACCTTGCTAGCTCCAGGCCACGTGCAGAGAGTGCAATGGCTTGTCTGGTTTGCTCCATGTTAGGCAAGGAGGCTAGGAGCTGACCCAGCCTAGACCACAGGAACCTGTTACAGGTTGCATAGTGGGCCTCATGTGCTGCAATAGAGAGCAGCAACCGTGCAGAGTAGAACGTCCTCCTCCACAGAAGTCTAAATCCGAGGAGTCTTGATCTGGGAGCCAGTCACGGTGAGAGGCGCGAAGCCCATCAGGAGTGTCCAGTTGCGTCAATTCTGACCGAGGATGAGAACCTGGAACCTGAAACAATCACGGGATTTAAGAATGCATGGGATAGACATAAAGGAATTCTGGAGGTCAAGGGTAACAGGCAACAGACTTCTAGGAAAACATAAACTGAACTTACAAGCTCAAATGGGCAGACTGGATGGGCCATAGGCCCTTATCTGCCGACACTGTCTATGTATCTATGGAGACTCCGGGGAGCACAATACCGCTGGCAGAGATCCCTATGGGCAGGAACTCCAGAAAAGGGTCTCTGCCAGAAACGCAATGACACCGGCCAGGGGGGCACCATGAGAGTGTCCTGACTGAAACTGCCCAAAAAGGCGTGCACCGAGTGTTCTGGATTGTGTTGAGTGGGAGGGGTAACGTGCAGGTCCTCTAACATCCTCACCAGGAATCGCTGACACTCAGTGAGATCAGCAGCTGAAGAGATGTGGACAGATGGTTACTATCCCCCAGAAGAGGGGGATGAAGAGTCAGAGGACCTTGAAGGTTCAGAAACTGGCTGCTCAGGGGGAGGTTGAAAAAGCTGTCTGTCCATAGCCCTAACGTAAGAGGGGAAACTGAGCATTTTGAGCTCTGAACTGTTCCCAGGAGAGAGGCCCACTAGGACTAAGAATGCCTGGGAGCGCTGGAGAATGTGGCAGAGGGAAGAGGACAGTGCCGATAACGTGAATTGGCTGACCTCCGCATGGGGTAGGAAGTACACCAGGAGCCCTAGGGAAGGAAGGAGCTCTGGAAAACTCCACAGCCGACAGCTGATCAACCAAACTGGAACTGCCTAGGCTGAGCCCTGAAGAATCCCCTCTGAGAGGCGACCGGGGCCGTGTATGTCCAGAAGGGCAGTCCCCTATCTCCAAAGAATAGGGCCCTCTCTAGAGAACCGAAAGGGAAGGGCGGAGATCCACACTACAGCTTCTCCCAGAGCCTGGGTGGGCTCTGGAAAAAGGCCGCCGCACAGACCCCATGCCCCTCAACCCCTAAGAATCAGAGAGTGCCTTCCTCCTCGAGAGAGTCAGCCTAGGCAGCTGGCAGCCCTGGTCGGTCTTCGAAGGGGCTATCCAGGGAGCAGCACCCTCTCCTCCCGTGGGTGCTCTGATTGGCCCCAGAGTTGGACGATCCAGGCACACCACCCGAGGGGGTACCACCACTGAGGGGTCAGAGAACCCTCCGAGGCCAGGTTGCAGGGCAATGGTTGCCTGCACCACTGCGTGCTGGTCAGAACCCCTGACCCTGGCCCCGGCCTGTCGAGGACAATACCAGGGTGTCCATGCCAGCAGCCAACTCCAAGGAGCTAGACTGCGTGTCTGACTCAGAGTTAGACTCCTCCTCTGAAGAGGTGGAGATCGAAGTCCTGTGCCAAACAGTGCATGAACGCTCGCTGCCATCCCAACTGAACAGGGCACCAGAACCACAGACTGCACCAGAGTAGACGCCGGTGCCCCCCTCAGCACCACAAACGGTGCCAGAAGAGAACATGGCCCCAACAAGGGCAGCAGCCTCGGAGCCTGTCACGGCGCCGGCCTGACCTACGACACCACGCGGCGTTGAGACCAGCAACAGCGCCGACAGCTCTGTGTTCTCCGTGCCGAGGCCGGAGGCCCCTACAGCGCCACTCGTGACACCGAGGAAAGAGACTGCATTGACAACGGCCCCGACAGTGTTTGGCCCTGAGCTCCGAAGCCCCCATGGTGCCGTGTCCCTGCTCAGAGCCACGAAGGGCTCCAGAGCTGGACACAGCGCCGCGAATGGTAACGGGGTGAGAAACAGTCAGGAACAGCACTGTAGAGCCTCCCACGGCACCAACATCACTGGCGCCATGAATGGCGCTGAGCGACAGACTGGTGCCGACCACGGCGCCATCATGGCCCATGGCGCCAAGGCCCAAGAGGGCACCGACAGACTGCGTCGAGGACAGCACCAACCCAGGCCTTCCAGCCATGGGTACAACACGAGAACCTTGCCCGAAGAGATTGCCGGGTGGTGCCTTCCGCCTGTCTCCTGGGGGACAGACTGAGGTCCTGCACCGAAGGGGCCTATGCGATGGCTAGGCTACCAGAGGCCCCCTCCTCCTCGGTCCGTATAGAACCAGGAGGGGACCTGAAGGAAAGACCAAGAGAATGCAGCTTGGCTCGATGAGTGCGCGCCCAACCACCGAAAGTCAGCGGAGCTCGACCCACTTTCCACGTGCATTGCTCGATGACCCAGCAGTCCAAGGAGAAACAGGCATCGCATGAATCCATGTCGTGAAGCGGGCCAAGACATGTGAGGCAATGGTCGTGCTGATTGGTGATGGGGTACCTACAGCTGCAAGGGCACCGTCGCATGGGGGTGCAGTCCCGTCTTGGAAGTCTTCTTGTCCTCCAACCTAGACATGACCTACAAGAAACAAACAGCAAATTAGACTCGACGTCGCAAAATAAAATAAAATAATGGAACAGTCTTACCAGACGATGTCGAGTAGGCTAACAGAACCAGCAGGAGACAGGGGGCTGACGGACTTTGGCATAGGAGAGAAAGGTGAGAAATTCGAACAGCGTAGAAGAGGTAGGCCTCAAAATATTCTTCTGAAAGCATCCGACGAGGTGACCTCGATGGTGGGAGACAAAGAACTGGAGGGAGGGCAGAGTCAACAACACCTAACAGCCAACCTGCAAGTGCCACGCAATGCATCAGCCTCGAGGGCGGCGCCGATGGTGCTTCAACGCCGCTCATCCAAATAAAAAGGCTCCCATGGGGTCATGACCTCCGGCCATGTACCCAAAGGTGATGAATGGTGAAGACTGACACAGATAAGATCTGATTATTTTATTATTAACTGCCTTGGAGATTATTGGAACAACATTCTGTAATAAATGTGTGTCACTGATCTCTGGAAAGACTCGAAAGATATGTGGAAAATAATTTTATTTTACACTAGAACAAAGTGTGAATTCACAGTTGACTTTGTCTGAACCGTTTAATTGTCAGTGTACCCGACTGATATTAGGAAACTTGAATTAAAACAAAAAAAATAAAGCTTGAGCAGCTGCTTTAGCCTTTCTCCAGAATGTATTCTGGTACTTAACCATATGACCGTTAGTTTGCAATTCTGAGGCCTAGGGGGGTTGAGGCGAAAGTTCTCTTGCCCAGCACATCCCACCTCTGGAAGTCCTTATCAGGAAGATGTGAGCCAAGGTGTTTTGGAGCCGTTGATCTATCATGGGCAGCACTGATCACTAGAGTCTGCCTCAGGTTGACCAGCCAAAAAAAAAAAAAAGTTTCCCTGAGCAAGCCATACACATCTTATCTGCCTTTTTTGGTATGACAGGGATTACATTCAGCCAATGCCAGACAGCAAAGATGGTATCCTTTAGGGCAGGGAGAAGTGATATTATGGGGAGGACCAAGTAACTCCAAGAAATCTAGAAGCCTTTTTTGGTAGTATACTGTTCCTCCAAATCAAATCCTATGGCAGCCTGCAACTGCTGCAACATGGTAATAAACGATGGGTTCTCGGGGGGACCTTGAGGTATAAACAACCAAGTCCTCACTGCAAGCAGAAACAGTGGAGCTAGTCTCTTCATAACAACTCTCCACAGTCTTTAGCCTCATCCTCCTGCATCATGAGATCAGGACTGTACTCTGTCGTCACCAAGTCTGGTTGACAGGTCAGAAGGAGCGCACTGGTGAGGCAGTCAGCACTCAAGGAGGTGGCTGAGGTACAGTCCTAGGATGCTTCATCACAGGGGGTTTGAATTTTACACCCCATCGATGGATCTCCTGGTATAGGAGGAGGTAACAAGTGCCTAAGCATATCCAAGAAGGACAACAGCACTGCCTGGAAGGTTAGCACATATGCAGTCGACAGGTACGCCGGTGGAAGTCAACATAGGAGGCAAGATCAACATTAATGGCACACACACTAGCCGTACTAGGCTTTCTGGTGCCTATGGCCTGCCCTGACCAAGAAGTTAGGTCGATGGTTGGGGCCTGAGTGGCCTTGTCACTGGAGTGGGCAACAGCGTAGCAGAGGTTGTACCTGTACGAAGGGGGTGATCTGGAATGCACTGGGGAGGTTTTTCCCTTCTCCTGGTGCTTATACTTGTGGGTCACAGATTTCTGGTGACCTGGACATGGCCTGAGCTGGCGATGCAGCAGAAAGAACAGTCATGTAAAACTTACTATAACAATAGAGGGAATCTCTGATCAAATCATACCAATGGAACTTGGCCTTCCCACAAAAGTGTTTCTGCAGCAGCCTAGCAGGGGCCCACCTAACAAAAAGGCTGGAGCAACAGGACAGCCAAGCTGTAGAGAGAAAAGGCAGATGGAGGGAGGGACAGCATAACTGGATGACAGAGATTCCTTAAAGATCTACTGTTACAGTAAGTTCTTGCATAACTGTTCCATCTTCTTCAGGGATATCGCCATCATCAGGTCACACCTATGGAATGAGTGCTAAGCACAAGACAGTTTGGGTAGCAAGAGGCCTAAGGATGAAGGCCCTAAAGCATTGCTAGGCCAAAGCCAGACCTTCTTCTGGAGGCAATGTCCAGACTGTAGTGCTTGGTGAATATATGGACAGTACTCCATGTGGCAGCACAGAAATCTCGGCTGTTGAGACACCTCTGAAACAGGCAACTAAAGTGGCCATGCCCCTAGTGGAATGGCCGTTGACTACCCCAGGAAGTTCCTTACTGTACTTCCCTTAACAAAAAATTATACTGGTGGCTAACTATTTGGACAGGCACTGTTTCGACACTGGAGCGCCTTCCCTGTCAGGAGCGAAAGAAACAACTGAGAGGACTTTCTGCAGTCCTTAGTAAAGTGTGTATAGTATCTGAAAATTCTTTGCACATCTAAAGTATGGAGCAATGCTTAACCAACAGGCAGGTGGACAGACTGATTTAAAGTAAACTCAGACACCACCTTAGGAAGAAACTTGGGATCAGTATGCAAAGAGATCCTCAAATCAAAGAAGGTTGCTCACACGAGAGCCTGTAGCTCCGAGATTCTTCGAGCAGAAGTAAGATTAACTAAAAATAACACTTTCCATGACAAAAAGCGTAGCTCGCAAGACACAGATGGCTCAAAAGATGGCAGGGCCAGCTTCTCTAGGACAAAATTCAGCTCCCAAGCCAGAACCAGATTACAGATAGGAAGCCTCAAGTGGAGAATGCCTAGCAGAAAAGTACAAGCCACATCCAGCTATGCCACAGTAGGGCTGTCAATTGGCACATGAAAGGCTGATATAGCGGACAGGTGCACTTTAACAGACTAACAACTAAGGCCTGCATCAGACAAGGTCAGGAGATACTCCAGAACTTGGTTTACCAGACAAGTAAAAGGATCCAGGCGATGAGAAAAGGCCCAGATAGCAAACCACTTCCACTTCACAGAGTTAAGTGGCCCTGGTGGAAGGTTTCTAACAGCCACCAGGACATCAGACACATTCTGAGACACCCCAAACTGAGCAATGGCTATGTCTTCTAGAGCCAGACATTCAGGTGGAGGGACTTGAGGTCTGGATGGACTAGAATCACCTGTCCCTGTGTCAACAGGTCCCGGTGGGGGAAATGGAGGTTCCACAGCCAACTGCTGCAGTAACTGAAACCATATCTGCAGAGACCAGAACGGAGCCACCAGAATTAGGATGGCACCCTCCATATATAGCATGATGAACACCACCTGAATCAAAGGAAAGGGTGGGAAGGCATACAGAAATCTCCCTTACCAGAAGAGGGAGAACACGTCTCACCAGAAAACTCCAGGCCTGGATCTAGTGAGCAAAAAATGCAGCAGTTTTACATTGAGTGGGGACGCAAAAAGGTCCAATTCTGGATGACCCCCACCTGTCAAACAGGTCAACAACCGAGGTCAGTAGTTCCCACTTGTATGTTCTGGACTGCAACTGGCAGAGGCTGGCTGCCAAGACGTTTTGGGTACCTGGCATATGGATGGCTGACAGTTCTAGACTGTTGTCCAGTACCAGGCCCTCATCACTTCCCGGCACAAGGGGTGGGAGTGAACCCCCCCGCCTGTTCTGGAAGGCTTGCAAGGCATACAGAACTGCCCTCATTTCTGGGACATTTACGTGGAGGCAGGTCTCCCACTGGGACCAGGTCCCCTAGGTTTGATAAAGGCCCGGGTGCGCTCCCAAACCCAGAACCGAAGTATCCATGGTGAGGATTTGGTGAGAGGAGGTGGGGATAAGAAAGGAAACCCCATTCAAGAGACCGTCTGGGTCCATCCACCACTGAAGCACCTTGCATACTAGGGAGAAGACAAGGACCAGCTGATCCAGATCATCAGAACATTCATCCCACTGGACCCTGAGGGTCCACTGTGGGATCTCCATGTGCAGCCTGGCCAAAGAAACTGTCACAATGGCTGTGGCCATTAAGCCTAGCAGCCTCAAGAACAGCCTGGCTGGGACATATCGACACTGATCCACATTCTGCGCCTGAGCTATGAGGCAATCTGCCCTGTCTTGTGGTAGAAAGGACTTGCCCTGTGCAGAATCCAAAACTGCTCCTATGTACTGCAACTATTGGGACGGGGTCAGCACAGACTTGGGCAAATTGACAGTGATGCCCAAGGACCTGAACAACTGCAGGGTGCATTCTAGAGTCAACAACAGTAGTTCCCTGGACTGGCCTTTCAGTAACCAGTTGTCCAGATACGGGAACACACAAAGGCCTTTGTGTCAGAGGGCCACTGCCACAGCTGCTAAGTACTTGGTAAATATCCATGGCACAGAGGATATGCCAAAGGGCAGTGCTCTAAACTGATAATGTTCCCCCTCGAAAATTAACCACAGGTATCACCAGTGAGGGGGTAAACCATGATATGCAGACAGGCATCTTGCATGTCCAGAAAGCACAGCCAGTCTCCTTGCTTGAGCAGAGGAAGGAGGCCATGTAGTGTCACCATCTGAAACTTTCTGTACTGGATATAAAGGTTCGGCTCCTTGAGGTCTAGCATGGGCCTCAAGTCCCCAGTTCTTTAGGGAACCTGGAAGAACTGGAGTAGAACCCTTTGATTCTTTGCTGCCTGGGTACTGGTTCTATGGCCCTTTTGCACAGCAAGGCGAGCACTTCCTCCCGAAGCATCGGTGTGGTCGTCCTGAGGATAAGAGATGGGAACTGCTGGAACATCTGGAGGCTGTTCTAGAGCATGACTATCTGCAAGATCTAAGTGTCTGTGGTAATGGTTCTCCACTGGGACAGATGGAGGGAGAACCAACCTCCGACCACCACCTCCTTGCTTAGAACAAGAGGAGTAAGGGTCTGGTGAAGAGTAAGGTAAGGGTCTGGTGAAGAGTAAGTGTCTGGCAAGGAGTCAGGCTGAAATGAATCCAGCAGCCAGGGCTGCTCGTCCTCCCCTGAGGTGCTTAGCAGAGGAACCAGAGGTGGAAAAGGGGACAGGCAGGACAGAGTTGGCCCTATGTTTGCCCTGGAGCTTGGTTCCAGAGCCAGGCTTGTGAGAGGCCTCATGGAAGGAGGACCTTAGTCTACTCCTAGACTGGGAATGTTAAAGGGAGTGTATAAACCTGAGATGTCTGCAGGTCACTAATGATGTCCTGCACATCAGGGTCAAAAAGCCTGTGACCCACAAAAGGGGCATTTAACACCTTTTGCTGGACATCAGCCGCAAAGCCAGAGACTCTAAGCTAGGAGTGCCTTCTAAGGCAGATGCCAGAGGCAGCTGCCCTGGCTGCAAGATCAGCAATATCATGGGTGGCTCTGAGGAGATGCTTACAAACATCTTCCGAGACCTGGAGAACTCTGAGAAGTTCTTGTCTCTGGGAACCCTTGGAAGAGCATAGGCAGCAGCAGCTTCACCCTTCCTCCAGAGGGTGTTCTGGTATTTAATCAAATGAAACACAGAATCTGTCAGCAGATAAGAACCATACGGTCCACCTAGTCTGCCCATTTCCCCTACTCACTGCTGCAGCCCAAGATCCTATCTGATCTGCAGCTCTCCTGCTCTGTACATCTCCAGGCTACCCTTATGTCTATCCCATGCACTCTTGAACCCCCATACTTTATTGAAATGTTTCACCAGGAAGGCACACTGAATGACAAGTCGCTTGTCTCCCGGTGCAACCTGGGCAGAGGGGGTACATTAGGAATGAGACAAACATTCAAGTTATAAGTTCAACATTAACATACAGTTGTAAAAGTAGATGTTACAAACAGTGTTGCACATGATAGGTAAAAAGTACTTCCTAACATTACCCCTGAGCCTTTCACCCTCCAGCCTCATGTCGTGCCTTGTTCTTGTGCAAAGTTTTCTCTGAAATATGCTTTCCATCTATACCCTGTCTAATCCTCTAAGGTACTTAAAGTCTCATCTCGCTCCATTAATTCCTCCACTGAACAAATATTAAGTTCCTTAAGTCTTTCCTTATGGGGCTTCTGGTATAGTCCATGTACTATCTTCGTTGCCCTTCTCTGGACTGCCTCTATTTTGTTAATGTTCTTCTGGAGATGTGGGCTCCAGAACTGGACACAGTACTCCAGCTGAGCCTTTGCCAGTGATCTGTACAGTGGCATCACCACCTCCTTCCTCCTGCTTGTTATGCCCCTTCCTATGTACCCCAACACGGTTTGCTCTCCCCGCTTTTTCACACTGTTTGGCCACCTTCAGGTACTTCAAGTAGTTGGCAGTTCTAAGGCCTACAGTGGCAGAGGCAAAAGCCCTTTTGCCCCAGAGGTCCAATCTCCTGGATTCCCAGTTGGGGGAGGTTTCTAAGGTGGCTTGGGTGCCTTAGTCCTGTCATGAACAGCCTTAGTTATCACCAAGTTGGTTTCCTGTTGGGCTGTATAAGACGACATCCCCTCAGGTGCCTGGTAAAGCTTATCAGCCTTCCTGGGCATGGCTGACCAGACTCCATTAAAAGAAACAACATTACTATGGTGAGTAATTTTTTTCTTCAAACAACATGAAGTCTTGCTGTATTCTGACAATATGCAGACTACCAAGCAGTACCCCCTTTGGAGGAGGGGAAAGAGAACCTTACTTTGGGAACAAGCTCTGCAGTACTGCCGTGCCAAACCTAGCATCACTCCTAGCCTGGCTATCCAGACAGTAATGCTTGAAAGGAGACGAAATCAGGTTCCACTGACAAGGCCTGCAATTCACTGATTCTCCTAGCAGAAGTGATAGCCACTAGGAACAATTTTCCAAGTCACTTAAGTAATTAAGCTCAACAGAAGATAAGGGTTCAAAAGGAGGCTGCATAAGCTGTGCAATGCAGATATTCAAGCCCAGGATGGAGTAGGCTCCCTAAAGGGAGGGTTTAGGTAAACCAAGCCTTTAAAGAACTTATTGAAAATAGGATGAGATGCCAGGGAAGAACCCTTCCCTGCTGAAAGAAAAGCAGGAACAGCTGCCAAATGGACTTTCAGGGTGGCAGGCCGAAGGCCTAAGCTATTGAGGTGCACCAGATAATCCAGAACTGTGGCAATGCCTGCCACATCTGGCTGTATGTCTTTGAAAGAGCACCAAATACTGAACCTCTTCCATTTGGAACTCTAAGTTTTTCTGGTAGAAGGTTTTCTAGAAACCTTAAGGATATCCAATACCCCCTGGGAGAGATGCAACCCTGCGTACTCTAGTTCTTTAAGAGCCAAGCCTTGAGCGTGAAGGAGTGAAGGTTGGGGTACCAGATCCTTCCCATAGAGGAGGTCAGCAGGTCGTGCCTCCTGGGTAGGATCAAGGGAAGAAATGTAGCTGGAGACAGACAAAGAGTGTACAACAGTTGCCTGGCCCAACCCAGGGCCACCAGGATCACTGTGCAGGGTTGGGACCTGATCTTGACCAGAACTCTGAAGATCAGAGGAAAGGTACAGAGAAATCTGCCTGTCCAATCTAACAGGAGAGCATCCAGGGGAACAGTCCCCAAAACTGGGGTTCCGCAGCAAAATATGGGAAGTTGTTGACCCATCTCTGGAAAGCCCCATCTCCTGAAGATTACCTGAAGTACTTGGGGATTTAGGGTCCATTCATGGTGACCTTGAGAAATCCTGCTTAAGACATCCGCCAGGACATTGTCCTTCCCTGGAAGGTGCACTGCCATCAGAACAGCCTGAAGAGAATAAGCTACAGACCAATGGCAGGATTCTCAAAGCTCTCAGAAGGCGCAAAACCTTCCCTAAGTCCCCAAAACTCCCTCAGCTATGGAAAAAAAGGGGAGTTTGCTCCAAGTGCTATTCAAAAACCCGCAGCTGTGGGAAAACCACTATGGATCATGGAAAGTGCAGCCTGGAAGTCCCTCAGAACAAAAAGGTGTGAGATCAGTGAAGAACAGCCCCCTGAAAGGCTATTCACAGCCAGGTTTTTCCCGCAGCTGAGGAAAAAATGTTACACACAGTGGAAAGAGGCATAACTCTCCCTCAGCACACTGCAGTAGTGCCCCAGCAATTGGAATCAATTAAGGTGGAGGTGTACCACAGGTAATAGCATCTCAGACAGTACAGCAGTGGCTGATGTTACAGCACTGAAAGCACACAGTGCCATGCTATGGCAACAGGCATCAACAACTAGACCCAGCGCAGCCCATGACAGAGCCCCACAAGCAGTAGAGCCTGACCAGCCAGCAGTGAGCGTAACCCCCCCCAGGCTACAGGAACACCCCAGGGAGGGATGACCAGCAGGGAAAGTCAGCCACTGTGGTGCCAGGGTTTCACAGGTACCTGCGGTGCTGCTGTGGTCCCAGTTGGGGACTGGTTGCTGGTCTCTGTGTGTGCTGTCAGCCTCATATTATAGCAGCATTGTTACAGTCTGCTGCTTCAGCTAGTGGTTTCCTATTGCTGTGCCTTCACAGCCTCTGCAGCTGCGGATTCCCAGCACTTGGTCAAGTCCTGTGGCAGCTAAATTGCTGCACCTGTGGCACATTTTACGGAAATCAGCAGCTGCGCTGGTTTTCTTTGAGAATACAGCGCAGCTGCATTTCCGCACTGTAGCAAGCCTTTTTCCCGTAGCTGTGGGAATTTTGACTTTCTTTGAGAATCCTGCCCCATATCTTCATGGCCTCTGTGCACAAGGCCATGGACAGAGTGCCCCCTTGTTTGTTTATGTACCACATTGTGGTGGCAGTGTCTGTCCTCACTTGCACCACCTTGCCTTTGACTGTTTCCAAGAAGGCCTGAAGTGCCAGAAACACTGCTCTGAGTTCCAGAAGATTGATATGGAGGGACTCCTGCTGAGACCAAATGCCCTGTGCAGTTAGAGCTCCTAGATGGTCTCCACATCCCAGGACAGAGGCATCTGTGGTCAATACCAGTGATGGTGTCTGACTGAGGAAAGGGACACCTTGCCTGAGTGTGTCCTGATCTAACCACTGCTGGAGAGCCTGGACAAGAGTCTGAGTCACTGGGAATCAGTTTTGTGAGAGTGTCTTTTCTGGGACCAAAAAGCTCTTAAATGGAATTGGATGTCCCTCATTTGGAATCTTGCTCACTGAACCACTGCAGTGGAAGCTGCCATGTGGCCTACGAGTTGAAGAAAATGCCTGGCTGGATGAAACACTAGTGGTCAAAAAGAGGAAGCCAGTTCCATCAGTGCCTTTACCCTTGAGAATAGGAGGAATGCCTTTGCCTGAATAGTATCCAGCTCTACCCCTATGAAGGTGAGAAGCTGTACTGGTTCAAGGACTGATTTGGGAAAGATTCAAAAGGAACCCCAGAGAGATGAGAAGACTCTGTGTAACCTGCAGAGCTGACCTGACTTGGTCTAAGGACTGGCCTACAATTAACCAGTCGTCCAGATATGGGCAGACAGATGCCCTGCCTTCTGAGGAAGGCTACCACTACTGCAAGGCACTTTGTGAACACCCTTGGAGTGGAGGTAAGGCCGAATGGCATAGCTCTGAACTGATAATGGCCTGATGGCAACTTGAACCTGAGGAATTTTCTGTGGGAGCAACTGATCGGTATATGGAAATAGGCATCCTTTAGGTCCAGGGAGGCTAGCCAGTCCCCTGGTCTCAGAGAGGGAAGAATTATTCCCAGAGTCACCATTTTGAACTTTGGCTTCGTGATATGTTTGTCTAGATATCTTAGGACTAGGATGGGTTGCCACTCCCCTGTCTTTTTTAGGGTAAAGTAGCAGCTGGAATAGTCCTTTGCCCCTGCGATGTGGAGGAACCCGCTATAGCTTTGAAGGTAAGAAGGGAGGACACTTCTGCCTCTACGGCAAGTGTTTCTGAGGTTGATACAGGAGGAAAAGACCTGGCCCTCATTTTGGGGAATTTGGAGAAACAGAGCCAGTCCCTGGCTTACCACTTTCAGGACCCAACTGTCTGAAGGGATAGACTTCCAGGCCTGGAAGTCGTAAGCCAGCCTGCCCCCTACAGGAATAGGGGAAGTGACCTGAGCTGACACATCAGGATGTCTGTTTGGCAGGAGCCTTAGGTGAGGAGGATGCAGCTCTAGCCATCCCCCTTCTGCCTCTCCCTCTAAAGAACCCCCCTCTACTGAAAAGGAGAAGAGGAGACCTGGGCTTGGTAAAAAGGCATTTGAAATGGCCTGCCTCAGCCAGCCCTAGACTGGTGCTTCTGAGAGGTGGCTTGCCTCTCTTTGGCCACAGCACTCCCATAAGCCACCCTATACTGATCCATCTTTTTCATGTACAACTCTGTCTGCTCCCCAAACAGAGAATTACCAACCACAAAGAAATCCTTAGCCTGGGTATCCTGTGAGAGACTACTACATCTGTGCCAAGCAAATCTCCGAAGAGAAACAGATTTAGCCATGACTCTTGATGCCACATCATTAGACTCCACAGCAGCATGGGATTGTGCTTTGGATGTCTCAATTCCATCAGCAGCCACCTCCTCTGGCTCTTTGGCTAGCTGGGGGGATGCCTTAGTCAGTTCCAGCACTGTATCCCACCTGGACTTCTGGTACCTGGTTGTGCAGGCCATGTAATTGGCTTATCTGAGTCCCAAGGAAGATGCCATGTACCGTTTCTTGGCCATGGCATCCACCTTCCTGGAATCCTTGTCAGGGGGTGTGAAGCCAAAGGAATGTTTGCCTTGTCACAGGCTGCAGCCTGCACTACCCCAACATGGCTGCAATGATAGTAGACAAATTCTGTACCTGAACTTGAGAGCCTATACCTCTTATCCATCCTTTTGTCCACAGGGGGTATGGAAGAGGGCATTTGCAACAGCTTTTGAGTCTGTCTCCCCAAAGATCTGTGAAGGGGGACAGACAGCCTCTTGGACTCTGGGATGTCCATCATTTCTACATAATCAGGTTCTTTTGTTTCCTCAGCAGCTTCCACAACCGGTAGCTGGAGAATGTCAGCCACTTTCCTATAAAACATGAAGTGGGAAGGGGACTCAGAAAGTCTGGGAGGAGAGACACCGGTAGGCCTGTCTGGGGAGATGTCCGGTTCAACAGGCTCATCTAGGCCTACAAAAACATCTTCATCTTCCTCTGGGTAATCTTCGTCTCCCTCCCATTCTTCATAAAAAGCCTCCGGATCAAATTCCGATGGAGTCGGAACCATCCGAACTGACCACTTTCTTGAAGGTGTCGGTTCAGATGGAACCGGGCAAAGCAACTGGACTATGCTTATCACTTTAGCCATTTCTTCAGCGGTTGGAACATATGGCGCCTGATCCAAACCGGCTGACTTCTTTTTTTTCTTTGGCAGAACCGATCCCTCGGAATCGGATATCCTTTTGCTTGAGGGGGTATCGCCCGTGTCAGCAGGCACCTCCTCAAGTTCGCCCGAAACCAAACTGGGCTGGCCATCCAGATCAGCGACCTTCTCGGCTTCCCTTTCCTTCAGCCTACTTAACCTTTTTTCTACAGTGGCTTTAGGAAAGTTTTTACAAATTTGGAAGTCTGTTTTGAGGTGGTCAAACCCCAGACAATACACACATACGAGGTGGGGATCAGCTTTAGCTAAAGCCTTCCCACATTCGGAACAGTGCTGAAACCCAGTGGGACCGGTTTTCTTCTTGGGGTTCTCAGACATGGCCTTTCTCTTGAAAAAAGTTACCATGAATAGCTTTCAAGCCAGGTAACACTGTCCTATCGGTTTACCAACCGTGTCATGGGCTGTGGAAAAAAAAAAACGAACAAAAATGTGTTTTTTTTTTTAAACCGATGTGAACCGGAACCCACAAGAGAAATTTAAACGAGACTAATTCACAGAAAGATTTTGGTTCCCAACTGGACCAACCAATAGGAAACTGAACAAAAACAATTTCTTCACAATTCACCATCTACCTACTTACACTACCTATACGGTAGACAGAGATTCAACACTGAAAAAGATAATGAAACGGTTGAATAAACCGACCGATATTTACTTGCACTGAACTGAAGTGAAGGAGATCTCTCCGGAGCGACTTCTCAGTTAGGCAGAGTAAAGAATCTGACGGTTACACTGAGATGTATCAGAAACAGAAGTTTGAAACCGAGCTCGAGCTCAACGTTCTATGCTTCTACAGGGAGTTAACTCTTTCCTCTCTGAGGCAGTTCAGGTGCTGGGGCTAACTGCATATTGTCAGAATACAGCAAGACTTCATGTTGTTTGAAGAAACAAGGTTGGGAGGGTGGGACAAGGAAGTCCAAGGGACAGACAAAGAAAAAGATATAAGAAACAAAAGGAAGAATAAACGACAGAGGACAAACAAGGAAGAGAGAGGAAAACTAAGGGGATTGGGAGGGGCCCCAATCTCTGAAGAGGGAAGAGAAGTAAACATTAAGTGGGAGGGGACAGGACAAACCCTGGGCTCGCAGTCTGGTCCCTGGGTTTTAGATGGACTTACTGCCCAGGAGTAGCAAGAACCCGAGAAGGCTGGCAAAATCCAAGGCACAGAATTCTGACCAAAAGGCACTCAGGCAGAATGACTTCCTAGGGTCGTGTATTAAATAGGAAGGGGACCAGGAACCAGGGGATGTCCTCTCCCCTAACCAACAAAATAAGAGGGGGGGCCCACCTCTCAACAGAAGTGAAAAAGGATTAGTCCCGAAGGACAAGGGTTAAGGGAAGGGGAGGAAGAGAGAGAGGAGGCAGTCACCAGCATCCAACCCCAAAGGGGGTGGAAGCCAAAGGCGATGAGGAGAACTGCCCCCGCAAGGCAAAGGTAGAAAGAAAACCTCCCTGCAATCCCAAGCTCACCCCCACTTCTGACCAATGGAAGGGGGGGGGGAGAAGGAGGGCACACAGAGGGAGGGGACCCAGAGGATGGTGGGTGGGAACTGTGATGGTGAAGATGCACAGAAAGATCAAGAATTACGGTAGGTATGTAATTTTCATATCTCATCTCTGTCAATCTTCACCATTCATTACACGGGTGAGTACTGAGCCCCCCCCCCCGAAAGGGGCCCTAGACCCTAAGGGTCTAAGCCCCTTAGCTCCTGGTGGGGGAACACACTGGGAGGGAGAACCTTTACGGGCCTGTGGAGAGTGAGACGAGGAACCCCCGGAGGGGGAAGGAAGTCGCCCCGACAATCGTCACCTCACTCTACGGGAGAAAAGATGGGTTCTCCGGTAAGCAGAGAAAATCACCCTACGCCAGGAAAAGGGTGACAACCGGGAGAGACACAGCTATGCCGTCTGCCTGACGCAGATCGCTGTCCCTACGGCTCTGGAAGCTACCTTGCTGGCATCTTAGGATACCCTCGTTTGGTGCCTTGCTAGCTCCAGGCCCTGAGCAGCGAGTGCAATGGCTTGTCTGGTTACCTCTGAATCAGGCAAGGAGGCTAGGAAAGGACAGTTACGCAAGAACTTACCGTAACAGTAGATCTTCGAGAACCGCTCTTGCAGCAGGTAACACCATTAGGACTGAAGCCAGCAGGCGTCAGGACCCTACGGAAAATGTCTAGCTAGCTATCTTCAGCGGGGACCGCCCCTGACGTCAGTCCCGCCTCCGACGTCAGGCATAGTACATAAGGGGGCGATCCAGCCAGATTCCACAGTTCTCCTGCCGGAGACTTCCGGCCACAGGATGACATCGAAATGGGAGACCGAGGATCTGTCAGAAGACAAAAGGGTATAAATCCCTGTTAAAAAGGCCTAAGCCATGCCTCCTCCAAGGGGGAAGGTGGGCAGGAAGGTACATGCTGCAAGAGCTGTTCTCGAAGATCTACTGTTACGGTAAGTTCTTACGTAACTGTACTATCTTACTTCGAGACAGAGCTCTTGCAGCAGGTAACACCATTAGGACTGATTGCCAAGCAGTAGCACTTGCAAACACTCTGGGAGGAGGAAACTAGAAAGTTCATTCCAGGTCCTGATTCTAGGACAGGAGACCCTGTAGCACAGCCAAGCCGAAGCCGGCTCTTCACGATGAAGCGATGTCCAGGCTATAGTGCCTGATAAAGGTATGTACAGAGCTCCAAGTGGCTGCAGCACAAATGGCAGAGGTGGAGACGTTACAAAGTGCTGCAAAGGAGGTGGCCACTCCCCCAGTGGAATGGCCCCAGACTGATCCCGGGAGGGGCTTTTGTTTGATATCATAACAGTATGATATGCACTGGATAAGCCAGCGAGAAAGGGACTGTTTGGATACTGGTTGGCCCATCATCTTTTCAGTAAAGGAAACGAAAAGTTGCTCCGATTTACGAAGCTGCTTAGTTCTGCTCAGGTAGTACCTTAAGCTGCGGTGAACATCCAGGGTGTGGAGCAGCACCTTTCCTCTGTTAGAATAATTAGGGAAGTAGACAGGCAGGTCAATGTCCTGATCGAGAGTGAGTGTGGAAACCACCTTAGGCAAGAATTTAGGATTCGTCCTCAGAGATACTCTGTCCCGGTGGAAAATCAAATAAGGCTCCTTACACGAGAGCATGAAGCTCGGAAACTTCTCGCTGACATAACAGCAACTAAAAACAACGTTTTCCATGACAGAAAACACAGCTCGCAATCCGCAGCAGGTTCAAAGGGGGGGGAGCGTGAGTTGCTCCAAGACAAAGAGTAAGTCCCATGGAGGCAATGGGTCTTTAATGAGTGGCCTAAGATGTAACACCCCTCTCAGGAATTCTTGACAGGCATCTAATTGTGCCACTGTGTGCTGTCCCACCGGAAGGTGATAAGCTGAAATGGCACAAAGGTCCACCTTAATAGAGGAGCAGGCGAGGCCCGAACGGAAAAGGGAGAGCAGGTACTCCAACACCGCTTTCACCGGACAACCTAAAGGGGAAAGGCCGCGTGTTTGCAACCATAGACAAAAACGGCGCCATTTCATGGCGACGTCCGATGCGTTGCCGGCTTTCTGGCTGCAGAAAGAACTTCCGCAACCTCTTGTGAGACCCCGTGTCGCAAAATGGCTACGTCTCTAGGAGCCATGCATGTAGGTTCAGTGAACGTAAGTCCGGGTGGACCAGTGAACCCTCCTCCTGAGACAAGAGATGGGAGCTGAATGGCAACAGGAGTGGAGGTTCCCGGGATAGCTGTATTAGCAAAGGGAACCAGATCCGTCTGGGCCAGAAAGGGGCCACCAGGATCATTGTTGCATGCTCCCTGAGCAGTTTGAGAAGAACTCTCTGGATCAACAGGAAGGGAGGGAAAGTGTAGAGGAATCTGTCCGCCCAGGAGAGGGACAACACGTCTCGCCAGAAAACACCAGGCCCTGGATCTAGTGAGCAAAAATTGGGCAGTTTTGCGTTGGATGGGGAAGCGAACAAGTCCAATTCTGGAGTTACCCATCGAAGAAACAGATCCTCTGCTACCTCCTGAAGAAGTTCCCACTCATGGACTCTGGCCTGGGAACAACTCAGGCCATCTGCAATTGCGTTGTCCACCCCGGGAACATGTACTGTGATCAGGTTTGCGCCGAGTCAGATTACCCAATCCCACACCCTCATAGCCTCCCTGCAAAGGGGGTAAGAGTGTGCACCTCCTTGTTTGTTGAGGTAATACATCACCGCCGTGTTGTCTGTCTGTAGCAGGAGAGTACTCGGAGGGATCTCTGACTGAAATGCCTGCAGGGCATAAAGGACCGCCCTCATCTCCAGAACGTTGATATGAAGGTGAGCCTCCTGAGGGGTCCACGTTCCCTGGAACTTCACCCCAAGTGTGCTCCCCATGCTAGTCCTGAGGTGTCTGTGGTGAGGATTACCTCCGGGGACGGCGCTATAAATGGGACACCTGTAGAGAGTGTCCCTGGGTCTAGCCACCATTGCCAGTCTCGAATCACGGCGTTCGTGATTCTGACCGGATGCTGCATATGGTCTTACCTTTGGTCCCATTGCACCTTGAGCATCCGAGTTACCCACATGTGCAGCCTTGCGAAAGGGACGGTCGGAATGGCCGCAGCCATGTGTGCGAGCAAGCGAAGGACCAACCTGGCTGGGACGGTCTTCTTCGACGAAAGATCTCTGATGAGGGATCTGATGCACTCAGCTCTGTCGTCTGGAAGAAATGCTCTTCCCTGAACAGTGTCCAGGACTGTGCCTATGAACTGCAGTTTCTGCGACGGTACCAGGAGAGACTTCTCATAATTGATCAAGATGCCCAGAGACCGAAACAGATCCTGGGTTCTCTGAATAGCCATTAACAACGCGCCTCTGGAGGCGGCCATGAGAAGCCAATTATCCAAGTACGGGAACACATAATGGCCCTGTCTCCTTAAAGACGCGGCCACGACTGCCATGCATTTGGTAAAGACCTTGGGGGCCGATGACAGTCCGAATGGAAGTGCTCGGAACTGAAAGTGGTGGCCGAGAAACTGAAGCGCAGGAACCTCCTGTGCACCTGAGCTACAGGGATGTGCAGGTATGCATCTTAATGTCTAGGGACGCTAAAAATGCGTCCCTCTTTAGCATGGGAATAAGACCCGGAAGAGTCGCCATGCGGAATCTTTTGTAGGCGACCGACATACTGAGGTCGCTGAGGTCCAGAATCGGATGGAGGTCCCGTTTTCTTTGGAACCAGGAAGAAGTGGTAGTAGTACCCGTATCCTCTCTGGTTCTCTGGGACATACTCTGTTGCCCCCTTTTGCAGGAGCACGAGTATTTCTTGCCTAATCAGAGGCTTGTGCTGACCCGAGTAACGGGAGAGCAGAGGAGGCCTCGAGGGTGGCTTTTCTGCGAATTCTATAAAATGGCCTCTTTCGACCAACTGAAGAACCCACCGGTCAGTGGTTATGGACTGCCATCCTGGCAGGTACTTCGCAATGCGACCCCCGACCCTGATGTCCCGTTGATCCTGAGGGGTGGGGGCCAGAAAGGAGTCAGGCTGTGGTGGCGGAGGGGCCTGCGGGCTGGACCAGTTTAGCTGGGCGTTGACCTCGGCCCGTGGGCTGTCTACCCTGGGCTCTGCGGGAACCGGAGCCCCTCTGTTGTGGGCCGGTGCGGGACTGTTGTCTCTGTGCCCATCCACGAAAACGGCTTTGGTTTCTACGAAAGGAAATAAGCCTGGGTCAGTACATTGCCTGGACCGACCTCACCGCCTTCCTGGCCTCTTGAAGCTTGGTGATGACCCTCTCAGAGGGCTCACCAAAGAGAACTTCTCCCTCGAATGGGGCATCCATGATGTTTTTGTGGACGTCCGGGGTAAAGCCGGAGACATGGAGCCAAGAGTGCCTCCGGAGGCATACACCTGAAGCTGCTGCTCGGGCCGAGGAGTCCGCGGAGTCGTACGCTGCTCGTAGCACTTGGGTACCCACGTCCGAGCCCATCCAGAGGAGCTGCAACATCTCCTTCTGCTCACCTTCTGGCAACTTCTCAGCCAGATCCAGACCCTGCTCCCACAGGGCATTTTGGAACTGCACCATGTGGGTCAAGTAATTCAGGGATCTGATGGCGCAAGTAGTGGAAGCATACGTGTGCCTACCCATAGCATCCAGCTGTTTGGACTCTGGGTCCGGTGGCAGAGTGCTCAAATGTTGCGGTCTCTGGGACCGGTCATGAGAGGCTGTTATGACCAGAGAGTCGGCCTGAGGATGCTGAGTCAGTACTGGTCTTCCCTTGGAGCCTTGTACAGGCGGTCAGCTTCTTCGGCATCGCTGGGAGTGAATGTGGGCCTTCCACATCTGCGCTTGGTGACGATAATGAAAGAGTCTACCAAGGTGGCACCACCACAGGCTTGGGGTCCTTCTGCCGAAGATATTTCACAAGGCGTAGCCTTCCGGGGTCTAACTCTTCTGCATCCCATCCCATGTTCTCTTGGATGTGTCTCATGATGTCCGAGAATGAAGGATCATCTGGAGGAGACCCTGAAGCTCACGTGGTTCCGGGGAAGGGATATGGAGGGGAGATGGGGATCTAGATCCTGTTGAAAACTCTGATCCCGTGTCCTCCGTCAAAGGCGAATGGCGGCGTCTTCTGGGTCTCTTAGGGCTGGGTGACCCAGAAGAGGATCTGGACGGAGGTCTCCTTTTATCTGGTCTCCCCCTTGGAGGGATCCTGGGGAGGAGGTAACCGGCCTGCAGACCCGGATAGAGAAGGGGGCACAGGAACTGGAGGAGTAACCGGCCTAGGAGGAGGAGGAGGTGGAAGAGGAGGTGGGGTGGGGACCACATCCTTTTTGATGGTATCCCACCAGTAAGTGAAAAGCTCCTTAACCTCTGAGAAAGAAAGACCCGACAACGGACTGGGCGCCGGTGGTCGGTTGTCGGGTTCTGGTGTTGGCTCCACAGGGGCCTCGGGTTGCGGGGAGGGTTCCCTGGGAGGCTCGACAGGACCGGGGTCGCCCGTCTGGTCCTCGGGCTGTGTTAACTCCTCCTCTGTAATAGTCTCCTGACCGACGTTAGTCGGAGGCGTCGGGGTCCGCTTCTCAATCCGGACAGGCACGGACATTGGCCCCCACCGCATCCGGGGGTGTGTAGGCTTGGCCGGCGACGGTCGTCTGGCGGTTGACGGCTCTGGGGACCTGTGGCGAGAGGCTGACGTCGGGCGGGTCGACGTCGGGTCTGACGGTCTCCTAAGAGAGGTGAGCTCCTTGGTCTTTCGCTGGGGAGGAGGAGGCAAGGAGGCAGACCTAATGTCTGGTTCAGAATGGCGGGAACCCGACTTGTGGTGATGGTGGCGGTCCCCCGACTTGACCAGGGCCTTGGAAGACAAAGGAGGCCTGGAAGTCTTGGCCTGAGAAGAGGAGCCCAAAGATTTTCTCACCGCAGCAGGGGGAGGCTGAGAACTGGCCTGGGAAGGCGAGCGGTCGGACCTGGAGCCGGAGCTACGAGAATCAGAGGCCCTAGACGGAGACCTGGAAGGGGCCTTCTCCCTATACATCTCTGAATGTTTGTGGGCCTTCTCCGAAGAATCTCCATTGAAGGCCATGGTCTTGAGTTGTTCCTCGAGCAGAAACGCCTGTAGGGCCTTCTGGCGATGGATCCGGGTTCTGCTGTTGAAACCTAGGCAAAAGGAGCAGGACCGGGTGTCGTGGTCTGGGCCTAAGCACCGGACGCAGGCAAATGCAGATCCTTAAAAGGGATCTGCTTCCCACAGGTGCACTTCAAAGAATGACCGGAGGTTGGAGAGGACATCAGACAATAAACTGACCTGAAGAAAAAGCAATTTCGAAGGAAAAACTTTTCATAATGTGACGCTAGAGTGGAACCAAAGGGTTGAGACTTGCAAGTCGACGGCGGGAAAGAACTGGGGAATCTGGCAGGACCGCCCCCTTATGTACTACGCCTGACGTCTGAGGCGGGACCGACGTCGGGGGCGGTCCCCGCTGAAGATAGTTAGCTAGAATTTTTCCATTGCTCCTGACGCCTGCCAGCTTCAGTCCTAATGGTGTTACCTGCTGCAAGAGCTGTGTCTCGAAGTAAGATCTGACCTAGCCTGGACCACAAGAACCTATCATAGGAAGCATAGTGGGTCTGATGTGCAGCAATGGACAGTAAAATCTGTGCCGAGTAGAAGGTCTTCCTACCTCAGAAGTCAAAATCTGCAGACTATCTGAGGGCCGGTCCATGATGTGAGGCAAAAGAAGCCCATCAGGAGTGTGCAGCCTGCGTCAGCCTGACTGGGGGTGAGGCATCGACCTGGAGACTCCGAGGGAGCACAATACCTCTGGCTCAGTTCCTTGGGGGGCTGGGACACCGAAGGAAGGACGTTGCCAGAAGTGCGGTGACGCCTCCCAGAAGGGAGCAGGCCAGGGGGGCACCACGAGGGTGGCTATACTGAATTCGCCTAGGAAGGTGCGCGCCACATGTTTAGGATTGTGTTGGGAGGCAGGGGTGATATGAAGGTCTTCCAACATCGTGAGGAAGTGCCGACAGATCAGTGGCAGGTGAGATGTGGATGGACGGTTACTCTCCCTCAGAACAGCGGGATGAGGAAGTGGAAGACCTCGGCGATACAGAGGATGGCTGCTCAGGGAGAGGGTGGAACACCCGCTCGTCCACTGCCCCAACGTAAATAGGAAAATGAGCAGCCGCACCCCTGAACTGCTCCCAGGTCAAAGGCCCCCTAGGGCTGGAAATACCAGGGAGAGGAGGAGATGGCGACGACAGAGGAATGGGGGCCTGTCGTGGGGTATAATAAATAACTTTCACAAGAGACAGCATATAAGGTACAACATACCTTGGCAGGAAGGATTTTTATTCAAAACAAACCAAAAAAATTAACAAACAAATCAATAACTTTCCATAACAAATAAGCAAAATAAAACAAAACGCACAGTTTGACTAGAACATACAAGGCTATCCTGCCAATATCAGTCCACTCCTGACCTCTGTTCGGAGATCTCCCTGGGAGAACCAAACAGGTCCTCTCCTGACGAAGATCTGATTTGGGAGTCTCAGCCTAACCTTCATATAGGTCCAGAGGAGGGCAACTAAAATGGTGCAGGGTCTGCATCAGAAACCATATGAAGAGAGACTGAGAGAGCTTAATATGTATACCCTTGATGAAAGGAGGGACATGATAGAAACTTGTAAGTACTTCAAGGGAATCAACAAAGTCCAGGAGGGTAGCATCTTTCAGAAAGAGAGATGTGTAAGAATAAGAGGGCACAATTTAAATATAGAGGGGGGCGGCTGAGGGGTAATGTGAGGAAATTTTTTTTCATGGAGAGAGTGGTGGATGCATGGAACTGCCTTCCTGGGGAGGTTGTTGGGTCTAAAACAGTGGGGGAATTCAAACATGCATGGGACAGACATAAGGCAATTGCAGTGGGGGGTTGCAGGAAGTAGGCTGTTGGTTAACTAGAATCTGCAGCTTATCCAATAAGAAGGAAACTGGGCAGACTGGGTGGGCCAAGTGGTCCTCATCTGTCGTCAAAGTCTATGTTTCTATTAACGCCTCCCATATAGTCCGAGATCCCTCCCTGCAATTAGGCAAAACATCTTTATTTTATATATTGTATTACTGTGGTTGATTCACATCATAAATACAGTTTTATATATATCCATAAGCATATTTGACATTAGTACATTTCATTCTCTTTTATTCTTTCATGGAGCTTACAATCTTAACAGGAACAGGTATGTGGGCTGCATTATCAGAAGTTCTGCCCAAATGAAACAGAAGAGGAGCCCCAGCAAAGTACATCAACATCACATATTAAGCTACTCATTCCCTATACAGACAAGCCTAAAGGCTAGCATGCGCGTTCCGCTTAGGGCAACACAACGTACCCTCAGCTACCATTCAGCAGAGTAAGTCAGACCTTCTGAAGTTTTCACTGGCTAAATGTGTAAATATGTGGCATATACTTAGTTTTCTTCCACTAGCGACAGGACAAGATGAGGGAAAGTAGGTTCAAAAACGAACCTCCTAGATGGAAGTGTCAATTTCAGTCTCAGGCTGCAGAGCGTGTACAGCCTCCGCTCACAACTGGGCAGAGAAAAAGAAATAGAAAAAGATTCAAAATTAACATAGTCCTTATTTCATAACAGGTCTTTGGACTCATGGAAAGGGCAAAATACCCTAATACCCGTGAAGGGCAACACTAAAGCAGGCTAGGGTTATGTGCATTTTTACAGGGTCCGTTGGTCTGTTTCTCAGGAGAAAACTAGCCGCTGCTACTGATGCACTGTAGCAGCTCCCCAAGAGCCCTGTCATATATTCAAACACTAACATGTCCTCTACTTCTTAAGGCACTGTAACAAAAGGGCTTAAGTCACTTAAAAAGTGCCCCATAGTGAGCAGCCAACGCGCTATCATAGGATCAAAAAGCAAAAAAGAAAAAGGATAGACAGAAGAATTATAGATACAATAAGGACAATTACACGATGCTGTTGTGCAACAGCCTTAGGACAACATACAAACAACAAAATGAAAAGAATGAGAAAAGGACTTCAGGTTCTGGACCATGCTGCATAAAAAGAATAGGAGGGGCAACAAGAAATAAGGGGGGTAGACTGTACTCCACCACAGGGCCAGATCCACCACAGATGAGGAATGTATTCTGCCCTGGCAAAAAAGAGCGCACCGGATGCCCCTGAAGAGGGAAGAGCTCAGGGAACCCCAATAGCTGACAGCTGGTCAACCACACTGGAACTGCCTAGACCGTACCCTGAAGAATCCACCCATGTGAGGCGACCGGGACTGTGCGAGTCCAAAAGGATGGCCTCTGGCCTCCTAAAAGAAGGGCCCTCTCAAGGAGGCAGAGGAGGAAAGACAAGGGTCCACGCTGCGGCTCCTCCCCTAGCCCAGGTGGGTCCCAGAGAAGGGCCTCCACACTGACCCCAGACCCCTTGGACTCCGAAAGAGCCCTTCGCCTCAAAAACACCAACCTAGGCAGCTGGCAACTCCAAGCAGTCCCCGTGGAGACTACCCAGGGTGCAGCAACCTCCCCTTTCGCGGGTGCCCTGGGCGACCCTAAAGTTGGGCGATCCAGGCACACCAGGAGGGCATACCCCAGCTGAGGGGGCAGAGGGTGCCCAGATGCCAGGCTGCATAGCCATGGCCACCTCGAGCGTTGCCTGCTGGTCAGTGCCACTGACCCCAGAATCGGGAACCACTGCCCGCTCCTCAGAGGGAGGCTGGATCCGGGCCATCGAAGAAACTACAGAGGTGTCAACCGACTGCAAGGAGTCCAGTAGCTAGTCTGAATCAAACCCAGAATCCTCCTCCTCCAAAGAGGTGGAGACTGAGGTCCGATGCCAGACCACCTGCTGACGCCTGCCCCTTCCTGAACAGACAAATGTGCCAACTTAAGGCTTGGTACTACGAACAGCACTGGAGTAAGAAACAGCTTCAACTATGGTGCTGAGGCCGGAATAAACACCAGACAAGGCGCCGTCCCCGGCGCCACTGAGACCCCCCTCAGCACCGCAAATGGAGCCGAGAGCAAGAACACCACCACACACAGCGCCATCACCCGCAACGGTACAGCAAGTGGCACCGGAGTCGGAAATGGTGCAGTCTCCAATCTCTGTGCTGCCGAAAACAGAAACAGCCACAGAAGGCGCTGTAGAACTTCCCACAGTGCCGTCCCTGCTATCGGCGCCAACCGCAGAAACAGTGCTGAGTGGCAGACCAGCACTGACCAGTGCCGTCAGGGCCACCGGTGCCGCAAGTGATGCAGAGACCCAAAACGGCCCCAGTGGATGGCATTGAGGCTGGTGCCGGGTCCCAGGATGTTACATCGGGGGCGCCTTCATCCCCGAAGGGGAAACTTCTGGAGCGGTGCCTCCCGCCTGCCCCCGAAAGGAAAGGACTGGGCCTCATGCACCATGGAAGGGGCCCTTGCCGTGGCAAGGCTCAAAGAGGCAGAAGCCTCCTCCTCTGTGGTCCATACAGAACCAGGAGGGGCCGAGGGACTGTGTCTTGGCCTTACGAGTGTGGACCCGCCCTGAAAGTTTGCGGCACTAGCCCCCAACCTTCCACATGCGAAGCTCGACAACTCAACAGTCCATGGAAAAACACGCGTTGCACAAATCCATGCTGTGAAGCAGGCCAAGACAGGTAAGACAACAATCATGCTGGTCGGTAACAGAATATTGACATCCGCATGGGCACTGACGTCAGCATGGGCACTGATGCATAGGAGGCCACCCGTTTGACGACTTCTTGCCCCCCCTACCAGACATGATCAATGGTAAACAATCAAAAAACAGACTCAACATCGCTGGAAATAATAAAAGGAACAGTCTTACCAGTCAGTGGCGTCAAGTAGGTGTCGAAACAGAACTGACAGTAATTTTTTCAACGGGATAGGCTGAACGCGAAACTAGGCCGCAGCTCTGATGCAGTCTTCTCTCAGGAGCTCCACATGAGGTGAGACCTCTACAGAAGGAGACGAAGAACTGGCAGGAGGGCGGGGCTGATGACATATAACGGCCAACCGGCGAGTGCCGCGCAATGCGTCGGCCTCAAGGGCAGCACCGTCACTGCATTGGCTCTGCCCATCCCCAAAAAAGCTCCCGTGGGGTTGTGACCTCTGGCCACTTACCCACATGTGATGAATAGTGAAAACTGACAGATAAGATTATGACCTACTGAAGGAACCTCTCTCGAAGATCTACTGTTACAGCAAGTTCCTACGTAACTGTACTATCTTAGAGAGGGTTCCTTCAGTAGGTCATCACATATAGGACTGAATCCCAAGCAGTCCCTCCGCAGAGAGACAGAGAGAAACAAGGGAGGAGGAAAGAAAAAATTATTTACTATAGTAATGTTTCTTCTAATGGAGTCTTGCTGCATTCTGACTATACGCAGTTAGCCCCAGCACTTTAACTGCTCCAGAGAGTAAAGGGTTAACTATGCAAAGGCACAGAACGTTGAACTCAAGCTCAGTTTTCAAACCTCTGTCTGTGGTACTCTGAAGTGTAACAGTCAGATTCTTACAAGCACTAAACTAACTCGGAGAAGAAATCGTTTCCCAAATTTTGTGCCGAATAGCAAATACAAGATTTTGGGGTCAGAAGACAAGTTGAGAAAACCCAAAAAGAACTCAGCAGGTAGTGATTTACCAAAAATAGTTAATAAACAAACTAAAAGAAACACCCTAAGAGATGGAAGCATGTCCAATACATCTCTGGGGTGCAGCACTGTGCCTGTTCCACCACATCCCAAAACTACTAGGTTCCAGGAGGCAGGAAGGGAAGTCAGAATACAGCAAGACTCCATTAGAAGAAACATTACTACTATGGTGAGTAATTTTTTCTTCAAACAACATGAAGTCTTGCTGTATTCTGACTATATGCAGACTACCAAGCAGTACCCCCTTGGAGGAGGGAGTTATAGAACCTATTTTGGGAACAGACTCTGTAGCACAGTCATGCCAAACCTAGCTGCATTTCCAAAGAGTAATGCTTGATAAAGGTGTGAACAGATTTCCAGGTAGCTGCTTTGCATATGTCCACTAAGGGTATATCTCTAGCTGCTGCGATCGAAGCAGCTGTACCTCTGGTAGAGTGAGCCCTCAGGCCTGAGGGACGTTCCTTCACCAGTTTAGAATAACAGAACTGAATACGAGAGACAATCCACCTGCCAATAGAGCTCTTCTTGGTAGCAGGTCCGCCCTTTCCCACTTCACCATAAGTGAGAAACAACTGAGAGTAGTCTTTCCTATGGGCCTTAGTATGCTCAATATAGTAACTAAGAGCCCTTTTTACATCAAGATTGTGTAACCTCCTCTCCCCAGAGGAGGAATGATCAGAGAAAAACACAGGCAATGAGACAGTGGTTCAGATGAAAATCTGACACCACTTTGGGAAGAAACTTTCTATTGGTGCGGAGGACCACCTTATCCCTATGAAAGGAAATGAAATTAGGTTCCACTGACAAGGCCTGTAATTCACTGATTCCCCTGGCAGAGGTAATGGCCACCAGGAACACCGTTTTCCAAGTCAAGTATTTCAGCTCAGCTGAAGATAAAGGTTCAAAAGGGGGCTGCATGAGCTGAGCAATACAGATGTTCAGATCCCAAGACGGGGTAGGCTCCCTAAAGGGAGTATTAACGTGAACCAAACCTTTGAAGAATTTCTTGAAACCTGGATGAGAAGCTAGGGAGAAGCCCTTACCAGCAGAAAGGAAGGCAGACAGAGATGCCAAATGTATGTTGAGAGTAGTAGGCCAGAGGCCTAAACTGTTAAGATGCATTAAATAATCCAATACAGTGGCAATACCAGCCAGTTCTGACTTAGTATGCCTCCTGGAACACCAAAACCCAAACCTTTTCCATCTGGAGTAAATCTTCCTAGTAGCAGGTTTCCTGTTAACTTTTAAAATACCCAGGACTGATTGGGAGCGAAGCAAACTTGCATATTCTAGCTCTTCAAGAGCCAGGTCTTGAGCCCGAGAGTCTGAAGGTTGGGGTACAGAATCCTACCCTGAGAAGAGGTGAGACGATTGCGTTGTCTGGGAAGACAAGGGCAGTGTTACTGACAGTGACAACAGTACAGGATACCAAGGCTGTCTGGCCCAATCTGGAGCCACCAGAATCACCTTGCAAGGCTGAGACCTGATTTTTATCAGGACCCTGAATAACGGAGGAAATGCATACAGAAACCTGCTTGTCCAATTCAGTAGAAGAGCATCCTGAGGGTCAGGACTCAGAAGGGGTGGTCTGCAGCAATAAAGAGGAAGTTGACGACTGTCCAGGGCTGTAACGAGATCCATCTCTGGCGTTCCCCATCTCTTGAAAATGACTTGAAGAAATAGTGAGTTCAGACTCCATTCGGGATGGCCCTGAGAAATCCTGCTGAGAGAATCTGCAAGAATGTTGTTCTTCCCTGGGAGATGCACAGCCACCAGGGAAGTCTAAAGGGAATAAGCTAGAGACCATACTTTCATGGCCTCTGTGCATAAGGCCGAGGACAGAGTGCCTCCTTGCTTGTTGATGTACCACATGGTTGTGGTATTGTCTGTCCTGATCTGCACCACTTTCCCCTAAACCACAGCTGAGAATGTCTGAAGTGCTAGAAAGACAGCTCTTAATTCGAGAAGATTTATGTGTAGAAGGGACTCCTGGTGTGACCAGGTGCCTGAGCTGTAAGATGATCTAGGTGGGCTCCCCAGCCCAGCAAGACGGCATCTGTGATGAGTCACAGAAGGGACTTGACTGATAAAGGGAACCACTTGTCAAAGATTGTCTTCCTCCAGCCACCACTGGAGGGCCTGGACTCAGGTTTGAGAGACTGGAACCAGTTTGGAGAGAGGGTCCTTTTTCTGAGACCAGTAAGATCTGTGATGAAACGGAATCGCTCTCATCTGAAACCTTTCTCCCTGAACTACTGCTGTGGAAGCTGCCATGTGGCCCAGCAGTTGCAGAACGTGTCTGGCTGGACGAGACACTAGATGTCGAAAAGAGGAGGCGAGTGACCAATGATTGAACCCTTGAGAGAGGAAGAAACGCCCTTGCCTGAATAGCATCTATTTCCACCACTATGAAGGGGAGAAGTTGGGCTGGCTCGAGAACAGACTTCTCTACATTTAGAATGAAACCCAAGGATTCTAGAAGTTTTTGGGTGACCTATAAGGCTCACTTCAGTTGTTCTGAGGACTGGCCTACTAAGATCCAGTCGTCCAGGTATGGGGACAGAAGGATGCCCTGCTTCCTGAGGAATACCACTACTACTGCAAGACACTTGGTGAACACCCTTGCAGCAGATGTTAGGCCGAAGGGCATGGCCCTGAATTAATAATGGCCTGAGGGCAACTCGAACCCGAGGTACTTTTTGTGGGAATGGCTGATAGGTATGTGGAAGTATGCATCCTTGAGGTCCAGGGAGGCTAACCAGTCTCCTGGTCTCAGAGAGGGAAGAATTACTCCCAGAGTCACCATTTTGTACTTTGGTTTTGTCAAATGTTCGTTCAGGTACCTTAAATCTAAGATGGGTTGCCACTCCCCTGTCTTTTTTGGAGTTAGGAAATATCTGGAATACAGTCCTTTTCCCCCTGTGACAAAGAGGTACCTTCTCTATTGCTTGCAAAAGCAGAAGAGAGGAGACTTCTGTCTCTGAGGCTTTTGTCTCCAAGGGAGAGGGAGGACTGAAGGACCTTGCTCTCATTCTTGGGAACCTTTTGAAACAGAGCAAGTCCCTGGCTCACTACTTCCAGGACCCATTTGTCTGAAGTAACAGACTCCCAGACCTGGGAGTAGTGAGCCTGCCTGCCCCCTACTGGGACTGAGGAGGTGACCCCGACTGACACCTCAGGGTGTCTGCTTAGCAGAGGGCTTAGACTGAGTAGCTGATGGGGTCCTAGTCACCCCACATCTACCTCTTCCCCTAAAGAACCCCCTCTGCTGGAAAGAAGAGGAGGAGGCCTGAGCTTGGTGAAAAGGCCTGCCCCTAAACTGCTGCCTCTGAGGAATAGTTTGCTTTTCTTTGGTTGCAGCACTCCTATAGGTGGTCCTGTATGCATCTATTTTTTTCATATAATTCTCTGTTTGATCCCCAAAGAGAGAATTACCAGTTACAGGAAAATCCATGGCCTTAGTCTGGGTATCCTGAGAGAGGTTGGTACACCTAAGCCAAGCAAATCTCCTAATGGAGATGATGTAGCCATGACCCTGGAACGAACATCATTAGAATCAATAGCAGTGTGGAACTGCACTTTAGATGCCTCTATACCATTTGCAGCCACCTACTCCAGCTCCTTGGCTACCTGGGAGGAGGCATTCTTAGCTAGCTCCAGAACCGTATCCCGCATAGATTTCTGGTACCTAGCTGTATATGCCATGTAGTTGGATTGAGTCCCAAAGAGGATGCCAAGCACTGTTTTTCGCCATGACATCCACTTTCCTGGAATCCTTGTCTGGGGGATGAGATGCCAGGGGAATATTAGCCTTGTCACAGGCTACAGCTTGTACTACCCCCCAACATGGCTGCTGTGATTGGTAAGGAATTCCGTCCCAGGACCTGACAGAGTATACCTCCTGTCCATTCTCTCTTCCACAGGGGGAATGGATGTAGAAAATTGGAAAATGTTTGTGTCTGCTTCCCCAAGGATTTGTGTAAGGGGATAGACACCCTCTGACTCTGGTATATCCATCATTTCTAAATAGTCAGGTTCTTCCTGATCCTGTTCAGCCTCTTCCAGAGGAAGCTTAAGAGTCTCAGCCACTTTCTTGTAGAACAAGAACTAGGAAGGGGACTCAGAAAGCCTAGGAGGAGAAACCTGAGAGGGCCTGTTTGGGGAGATGTAGGCTCTACCGGCCCATCTAGGCCCTCATCCTTTTCATCATAATCTTCCTCCTCCTCCCAACTGCCCTCATAATAAGCTTCAGGATCTATGTCCGAAGCAGACATTTCTGACCAAACCAGTAAGCTTTAAACTGAAACCGGTTCAGTCGGAACCGGGCAAAGCGACTGAACTATGGAAATCGCTTTCACTCTCTCCTCAGCGGTCGGACCATGGGAAGCCGGATCCGAACTGGCCGATTTTCTTTTTTCTTTGAACCGACTCCACAGGATCAGCTCTCCGTTTGCCCGAAGAGGTATCGCCCAGGTCAGTGGGCATCTCTTTAGGTTCGGTCGCAACTGAACCGGGCTGGCCATCCTGGTCAGCGGAATTCTCGGCCTCCCTCTCCCTTAGCCTACTCAAACGTTTATCCAGAGTGGCTTTGGGAAAGTATCTGCATATCTGGCAGTCTTCTTTGTGATGGTGGTCAAACCCCAGACAATACACACATTCGAGGTGAGGGTCAGCCTTGGCAAAGGTCTCCTTACACTTGGTACAGTGCTGAAACCCAGTGGGTCAGGATTTCTTTTTGGGTTTCTCAGACATGCCTTCAACTTAAGTCACCCAAAACAGCGGTTAAGCCAGGCGACTACAAACTTATTGGTTCAATCGTGTCACGGGTCGGTTAAAAAAAAAAAATCCCAAAAGTCGGACTTTTTTAGGAACCGATAAGTACCGAAAAGAAAAAAAAACCACACACAATCAACACATTACAGAAACAGAATAGGTTACGGTTCCACACCGGACTGACTGGTAAGAAACTGAAAATAAAACAATTTCTTAAGGAAAAACACCACTAACTACAACTACCACTTACTGGTACCGAGACAGAGGAAAGAATACTGATATTCTCGAAGGAACGGCTAGAAAAACCGACCAATTCGTACTGTAACCGAACCGAAGGCGGGATCTCCGGAGTGACTTCACAGTTAGGCGGAGTAAAGAACCTGAAGGTTACACTTCAGAGTACTAGAGAGGTTTGAAAATAGAGCTCGAGCTCAACGTTCTATGCCTTTGCACAGAGTAAACCCTTTACTCTCCGGAGCAGTTCAAGTGCTGGGGCTAACTGCATATAGTCAGAATACAGCAAGACTTCATGTTGCTTGAAAACCACAACAACTAGGGTAAACACAGAGCGCAACAACCCAGGACAGAAGGCCCTGCAGAACAGCTCGGCCAACACCAACCACACCATGGGATTCAATCAGTGGTTGAAAAACTGGTGCAGAGCTCAGGGATTTGGCTTCCTTGGGGACTGGGGCTCCACCTGGAGTGATGCAGGCCTATACTGGTGTGATGGTCTGCATCTGTCCAGGAAGGGGAACCAGGATCCTAGGTGGTCGTCATCGTCATCATCATCATCATCATCATCATGCCTTTATTTAACCAGGCGTTCATCGTTGAGCAGAAGCTCATTTGCAAGATGGACCTGGGTGGAGCATGAACAATTGTATATACAGGTCAATTGCAGTGTCAGTGGCTCAGTAGGTAGCACACTCGCCTCTGAGGCCGGGAGATCAGAGGGCTGTGGGTTCAGTTCCCACATCTGGCACTTGGGTTAATATCCCAGTACTGACACTGTAATGCAGCATGAGAGGGGTGCTGCATTTCTGAGGTGCCGTCTTTCGGATGAGACGTTAAACCGAGGTCCCATCTGCCTGGATTGGTGGTAGTTCAGGTGGATGTTAAAGATCCCATGGCACTTATCGAAAGAGTAGGAATTTCCCCGGTGTCCTGGCCAAATTTCCCTCATTCACTAAAAATACCACCAACAGCTTAATCTGGTTCAAGGTCAGTTGGCATTCATCTGTATTCCCCCCTCCCCCGGGTCGTGCCTGAAAATAGGCAGGATTTGTCTGGTGCACTTACCCAGTCAACAAAAGCTAAATAATAAATAAATAAATAACAAGTATTTACAAGGCAATACAGATAATACTGTTTACAGAGAGGAAGAAAAAAAAAGTTCATATGTACATAGAATTATATGGATATTGTACAGATTACAGGGTATTTACATACACAGAAGTGTCTATAGGAAAATAAAGCAGGTGATCTAAGGTTGCAGGAGAAAGTAAAGGAAGAAAAATAAAATAAAATATGCATCAGGTAGAGGCGAAGGTGGGGGAGGGAGAGGGAGGGAGGAGGTAGGGGAGAAAGGCTAGGAGGGCACGGTGCACAGAGAGGAGTTGGTAAAACGGGATGTAGATAAAGTGGATGGAGAAAAGGAGTATGTGTGAGCCACGGGATTGAATGCTATAAAGTATGGGAATGTAGGATGTCACAACCCAGGGGTAGTGAGCTCCTATCTGAGGTTGGGAAAGTACGGATAAGGGGATGAACGGGCCTAGTGCTGATAAGATATGGGGATAAGAGAGAGAACACACTAGGCTTGTGAGGAGCAAGCTGGGGGGGGGGGCAGTACTTAAAATTGGGTCTAAGCGTGGCTATATACCAGTGCAGACACATTGCACTGGTCTGGTGGGTGAAGCAGTTACATGCTTCTCTGACTGTCGGAAATAAAGCATCTTGAAGGCATTTATACCGATGAGTGCTTAATTTGAGGTTTTTTTTGCAGATCATTCCATAAGGTAGGTAGCACGAAGCTTATGGCTGCCCTGCCCAAGCGGGATTTTGCTTTGGGTACTTTAAGTGTAATAGCTGAGTAACTTCTTAACACGTACTTCCCAATTATACTGAGGGGAAGACAGCAGGAGATATAGTAAGGCAGCTTATCAGAGATGGCTCAATAGGTCCAGACAGCGGTGTTTCTGTGGCACCTGAACTTTAGTGATGCCCACCCCACTGCCGCATATAGGGTGCAGTGATGTGTGTCGAAGGGAAGTCCCGTTACAAACCTCAGTGCTCGATGGTAGAGTATGTCCAGTTTAGCCATGTAAGAGTTGGGGCATTGGCTGTAGAGGAAATCAGCGTAATCAACCAATGATAGGAAAACGGATTGGACCAGTTGTTTCTTGGCATCTCTGGTGAGAAATTGGTTGATTCCAAAAAAAAAAAAAAAGGCCAAGCCTTTGCCAAAGTCATTTTAGCAAGTCCTCGATATATTCAATGAAGGAGAGTCTTTGGTCTATCCAAACTCCCAGATACTTGAATTTTTTAACAAATTCTAGTTTTTCACCTAGAACTGTGGTAATTTGGGGAACTGTCCCACTGGACAGATGAAAGGGGAGAGGACCATCGCTTTAGTTTTTTCGGCGTTGAGGAGTAGCTTTTTTTGGAGGAGTTGGCTTTGCAAAAGGTTGAATTCTGACTGTAGGTCATTGCAGGCAGCTTCAGGTGTTGGGCGACTCATGTAGAGAACTGTACCATCTGCAAACAGATGGATGTTGGCTTTTATACAGTAGTTGGTGTTATTAATGTAGATTGCAAAAAGTAAGGGCCCCAATATAGAACCTTGAGGTACCCCTCTTTGCAGAGTTTTTAAGGGGGACAGGCCTCCTCCGGCTTTAATTTGTTGAAGGCGCCCTGTAAGACAGTCAGTAAACCAGCGCAGAGAGGAGGGGTCCACACCTATGGTTTGAAGGGAGGAGGAGCAGACTATGGTCGAAGATGTTGAAAGCCTTGCTTAGATCAAGGAAAACAGCACAAATAAAGCTTTTGCTCTCAAGATTATGCTGCCAGTCGTTAGTAACTTTGGCGAGGGCTGAGATAGTGCTATGTTTAGCTCCGAATCTGGACTGCATAGGGTTTAGCAGTTCCCTAGACTCAAGGTGAGTCCTCAGCTGTGCATTTACAATTTTCTCTAGGAGCTTGGACAGGACCGGAAAGAGAGAAATTGGCCTGTAGTTATTGAGATCACCAGGGTTACCTGATTTGAGCGGTGGTATGACATGTGCTGTCTTCCATATAGGTGGTAAGGTGCCTGAGACGGGGATAAGTTAAAGGAGTGGGCGTCGGGTATTGCTAGTATGTGGTAGGCAATTTTTAGGAAGTAAGGGTCAAGGGTGTCGCCCCAGCACTTTTTCTAGTATCCAGCTGAAGCAAGAGGTCCTCTACCTCTTTCAGTGAGGCAGGTTGAAGCTAGAAAGGCGGAGAAGCTATTGGAGTTTCAGGCAGTTGGCTGGCAGTCTGGGAGCAAAGCATGTTTGCAGGGGACTTATCAAATGCCATGCCTGCAGCAGCAAAGTGGTTATTGAATGCGTCAAGTATATCCATCTTTTTGGTTATAGTCGAGTTGCCAGAGGTAATCTTGGTCGGGAGTGAATTTCCTGGGGAGTGGCCTAGCAGATCATCGATTGTGTTCCAGAGCTTGATTGGGCTCTTTGTGGCAGAGTCGAGTTCAATTTGAAAAATGTGGCCTTCGATTCTCTGTTTTGGTACATAAATTTCGTAGTCTCCTGAACTGGTTCTAGTCCTCTGCAGTGTTCAGTCTGCGTGCTTTTTTCCAGAGCTTATCTCTTTCTACAAGTAAGGACTTGATCTGAGGGGTGAACCATTTACAGGTTTTGGTCCTAGTTCGAACTTTAATCAGGGGAGCATACTTATTAAGGGCCCTTGATAGAATGTCGTGGAAAATATTGTGAGCTGACGCAATCGTTTTGACCAGGTGGAAAGGTGCTGGGTTGTTGGTGGATCTTACTCCCGCAATAAAACAATGGTCGCTGGTGTCTGAGAAGAAGACATCAGCGTGGGAGAAGAGATGAGGTTTGCTCACCATTAGCACATCCAAAAGTGTACTTTTACTGGGGTTCTTTGCATTTGGGCGTGTTGGTTCAGTAATAAGTTGCGTCAGCCCATGTTCATCACAGAAGGATGCAAGGGGGGCAGCTGTGTTAGAGAGCCAGTCAAAGTTGAGGTCTCCTAAAATAATAGTTTCTGGCAGCCCCTGTCCCAACTTGTCACTTAGATATGACACAAGCTGTAGGCCAGCAGACGGTGGTCTGTAGCATCCTACTATGCAGAGTGCAGTAGTCTTTGAGTAATTTCCACTTTGAGAATTAGGCATTTGAATTCGCAGGCGACAGATGCCGAGGATAAGCAGAAGGCAGAAAATTTGTCTTTAACATAGATAGTTACCCCTCCTCCTCTGGCATGCCTATCAGCTCTGAACAAGGTATAGTTGGGGATGTTTACTTCTCTCTGAGTGGTGCTGGATCTAAGCCAAGTTTCGGAAATCACAAGTATGTCAGGAGAGGTATGATTTACCCAGGTTTGTATTAAGGTTATCTTTTTAAGGAGGCTACATACATTAATATGCAAGAAACTGATTCCTTTTAAATTTGCTAGTTCTGCTGGTGAAGCAATAGCTTCTGGGGGCCAGGGTTGAGTTCTGCGTTGCCTGAACATAGCAGGAGGATAAGTAGGATTTTTCTAAGAGTGCTAATTATAAGCTTGTAATTCCTGCCTTTCTCTCATCTAGTAGATATGATGTTTTTAGGGACTGGAAAGTAGCCACCATAGAAGAGCTGATCTGTTGTAGCAAGAGCTAGTACCCCAAAAGCAATAGGCGAGGAGGAGATAGAAGTCTGTGTGGTGGGAGGTGGGCCTTGTGGTGGGGGAGTGTTATAAGTACTACTGGTATGTGTGGTCCAAGAGCAGGGTTTGAGGTATTGGTACTTGGAATCACGGAGGCAATTAAATGATAAGTTGCCATGTGGTATACAGCACAAGTTGCCGTTGTAGACCAAACATGATGGTAGTTCAGGTGTCCAATGCTGGGCAGCTGGTATCAGAAGAAGGGGCAGTATATGAGCATATAGGGCCCGACATGATGGTACCTCAAAAAAGGAGCCACTCAATTAACCCAGGGGCCAGTGGGGTTGCTGGATTAATGCACAGCTTATCAGTAGCTTTGCGATCCAGGTCCACCCGAATTTGATAGCATTAAAAATATTTAGTGGTGAAGGCACAGCCAAGGAGAGCCTATGCGTTTTAGTAAGGCGAGGCCCTGAGGATTGGATCCCGTAGGCTGGACAGAGAAAAGGGGGATCACGAGCTAAGTTTCTATTGGTGGGGCACTAATATTTTGGCGGGAACTAATGTATTTAATAATCAGCGGAGGTGGGGGGGAGGGGTCGAAAAAGCTGCAGCAGTTGCCATACCTTGTAGGGCCTCGGGTCCATGTCTGCAGTCTAGAGCGTTGGCTAGAGGGGTGCTGACCACCCGGTAGTCTGGAATCCCGCGGCTTAGGAGCTGGGAGCCTGGGCGGCAGTTCCTCGACTGAGGGAGAGAAGGATAGTGAGGATTAATAAAGGGGATTCACATAAAGGGTTACACAGAACAGCGGGGAGTCCAAAATTTGCAGTACAAAAGGACATGTATTACTTTGGCGCCCATCTCTATCTTGGTGATAGGTTTAAATGCTTCATTGGCAAGCATTTAAACTAGCCATGGGGAGAGCACTGGAAAGAGCAGGAAATCCTAGCCCCCTCAAAAATAAAAATATCAGGATAGTAAGTGAGGTAAACACCAAGATAGAGATGTCGACGGGAAGAAGGGCAGGGGTAAATGGAGAAAATGACAAAGGCAATAAGAACAGGGACGGGCCAAAAAGGGGTAAGGCCATCAAGAAATGGAGGATAATGAGTACCAATGCCCGTAGTCTGGGCAACAAGCTCCCTGAACTTGTGGCCTTGATGGAAGAGGGATGCCTGGATATTGTAGCAGTCACAGAAACAGGGTATACTGAGAACCATGAATGGGATGTTAACATAACAGGGCACATAACCTACAGGGAGGGTAGAAGAGGGGAGGAGGAGTAGCTCTTTATGTAAGGGAAGGGATAAAAGCAACAAAACAAGAGTAAACAGGGAGAAGAGGAGGCAATGTGGGTCACCTTAGAGACTGGAAATAGCACCACAATCCGCACAGGGGTTGTATACAGACCCCCATGTCAGGGAGAGGGGATGGACAAGGATATGATAGAAGACATCCTTAGGATGGCAGAGAAGAAAAAGTTACTCACCTTAGTAATTATGTTTCTTCTAATGGAGTCTTGGAGTAATGGAGTTAGCTGCAGTTAGACTACTGCAGTTAGCCCCGCATGCAAATTGCCCCAGAGAGAAGAGGGTTAATTTTCTATGCAGAGCATAGAACGCTGAGCTTAAGTTCGGTTCAAACCCCTGTCTGCTGCACTTAGAAGCATAACCGTCAGATTCTTACGAGCTAATACTACTATGTGGAAATTGTAAAATTTTTACTAGCCAAATGGCAACCAAATATTTTAGATCCCCAAAAGACTCAAGTCAAGAAATTCAAAATCAAAAACGTGGTAGTGAACAACTTAAGACTGTTAAATTAATAATAGAACCCACTCCTCCTCTCTAAAACGAGGGAGTGCCCAAATGCACCCCTGGGGTGCAACACTTCACCTGCCAGCAAACTTCCCAAAAAACAGGTTTTGAGAGGGGAGGCAGGTCAGAATACAGCAAGACTCCATTAGAAGAAACAATTACTAAGGTGAGTAATTTTTCTTCAAACCACATGAAATCTTGCTGTATTCTGACTACTGCAGACTATCAAGCAGTACCTCCATGGAGGAGGGCATCAAACCTACCTTGGGAATAGGCTCTGCAGTACTGCTGTACCAAACCGAGCATCACTCCTAGCCTGGATGTCCAGGGAGTAATTTTTGGTAAATGTATGGACTGTTTTCCAGGAGGCTGCTTTACATAACTCTAGCAAAGGAATATCCCTGGCCGCAGCCAGGGAAGCAGCTGTACCTCTAGTCGAATGAGCCCTCGGATCTGAGGAAGATATTTTGCCTAGCTTCTCATAGCAGAATTGAATACAAGAGACAATCCATCTGGCAACAGTTCTCTTAGTGGCAGGTTTGCCCTTTCCCACTTCCCCATAAGTGAGGAACAACTGGAGGGAGTCAAACCTGTGAGCCTTAGTATGCTCAATGTAGTAACTAAGGGCTCTTTTAACATCCAAACTGTGTAAACTTCTTTCTCCTGAAGAAGAATGATCAGTGAAGAACACAGGGAGAGAGACAGATTGGTTCAGATGAAAATCAAACTACTTTAGGTAAAAAAAAAACTCCCGTTAGTTCCAAGGACCACCTTATCTGTATGGAATGAGATAAAATCAGGCTCCACTGACAAAGCTTGCAATTCACTGATACGCCCGACCGAGGTAACAGCTACCAGGAAATGAAAATTACGTACCTACCGTAATTCTTGATCTTCTCTTGTATCTTCACCGTTCATTACTGATTGGGTGTTAGCCGGAGGCACGCACCCGCCATGGGAGATGTATTTTTTTTTTTTTGAGTCTGCCCTAACGGTGCCGCCCACGAGTGCGACGTGCTGTGTCATGCGTGAGGGGCAGCCGTTAGGCGCCACAGACTCCTCCTTCATCTAGAGAGGCCAGAAAAAGGTTAAAGGAAAAAGAGGGGAGAGTGAGGCAAGAGAGCTGAGGGATAGAAAAAGGAAAGGATATAAACTGAAAAAGGAATAAGCCGGTAGAGGACAGATGGAAGAGGAGAATACCTACCCTAGGGAACCGCAGGGCCTCCCATCTGGGGCATCTCTAAGGGAGGAACAGATAAAGAGAAAAGGAAGAGTAAGCAGAAGAAAGAAGCAAAAAGGGATGTTGACAGGGGAGAACACTGCCCATAGGTATATTTGTTGAGAGGGTGATAAGCTTGGAATCAAAAACCAAGGGAGCAAGAATCCCTCCTAATAGGATTGAGGAAGGTTCAACTGAATTGCTTGTAGCATTGGACACAAAGGGCAGGTTCTCCAATATCTCATCATGCTAACCCCTTACACGCTAGCTGACAGCTTACAGACTGCCCGGACAGACAACTGTTCTAGAAAAAGAGCGCCCAACTATGAGAAGAGGGGCAAGCCCCTTAACATCTCGTTACGTGCAAACACCGAAGTGTTTGAGTGGGGATTAGGCCCTACAAGAGGCAGCTTTGTATGAAGGATAGAATGGGAACTCGATCGGGCTGCCAGAAGGCAAGGCTAGGGCAGCAGCCTAGGTTAAGAAGTGCAGAAGCACTAGCTAGAATGTGCTGACAAGTAATAATGCCTGCCAGAGGGAACCTTAATTTTGAGGCCAAGCCAACGGGACGGTCTCTTGAGTTGTGAGCTGAGCATCGTGGTTAAGGAGCCCAGACATCACCCCTAGTGACAGTCAGAAAGAGTTCACTCAGACTAGGTGCAAAAAAAAAAAAAAAAACACACTTGTTCCTCTTTACCTTGAGGAAAAAAGATCTGTTCAAGAAGAGCGTAAACCAGATTTTTTTTTTTTTTGGGCATACAGGCCAAAGGAAGGGAGAGGAACGAGATGGGAGGAGGCGACGCCACAGTGGGAGGCCACTGAGGGGAAAGTGGTTGGGTATCAGTAATGAAAGGTGAATATACAAGAGAAGATCAAGAATTACAGTAGGTACGTAAATTTCATATCTTCCCTTGTCAATCTTCACCATTCATAACTGCTTGGGTGAGTACCAAGTTCCCCCACCTCACTGGCGTCATAAGATGCCCTTGCTTGGTGTCTTGCCAGCTCCAGACCTATAGCAGAGAGGGCAATAGCTTGTCTGGTTTGCTCCGTATCAGGCATTGATGCTAAGATCTGGGAAAGCATCGACCACAAATGCCTACTGTAGGCAGCACGGTGAGCCTGATGTGATGTGATGCAATGCATAACATCGCACAAGAGGAAGAAAACACTCTTCGCCCCCACTGGTCAAACTGTAGAGAATCCGAGTCCGGTGGACGGTCGTGCGTCAGGCAGCGGCGCCCGGAGGGAGTCTCTGGGTATGCCAATCCCAAGGGTGGGTTGGGGAGAGTACCTAGAAATTCTGATTGGGCACAATGCCTTCGTTCGCAGTCTGCCGGGGCTGGAGAAAGGGTGGCTGGCGACTGCCAGGAATGGACAGACGCCTCCTGGAAGGGGATAGGCCAGGATAGTACCACCAAATGCTGGGCTCTGAATTCACCAAGGAATTCACGCGTCTCCCATTCGGTATTGTCTCACCTAACATAGGAGATACGAAGATCCCTCACCAACCTCGAAAGGAAATTGCTGATATTCAGTGAAATCGGCATCGGAGGAGAGATGAGCAGTGGGTTCCTCTCCCTTGAGGAGGGAGACAAGAATGATGGGGAGCTCGAATGTCCAGAGGACTCCTGCGGCAGTGGGGATAAAGTAAAAACTCCGCTCATGCATTTAACATATGAGGGGAAGGCCGCTGCAGAGCCTCTGAACGTCTCCCAAAATGACCGGCCCGTGGGACCAACATGACCGGTGAGAGAGGGGGGTGGCTGCAGAGGAATGGGAGAGGGGTACCTACGGCGAGGCAACTGTCCTCTGCTGAGGCTCTGGAATCTGGGGAACGGAGCCCAAGCTGGCGGGATCCCAGACAACAAACCAGGTTGCAGAACGGAACCCTGGGGATGTGAAGCCTGGTAGAGCCTAGAATGGGATCCTCCCCTGTGACGAACCTGGGGCTGCATGGATCCAGAAGGGCAGCCCACAGCAACGCCACCAGAGGGGTACCTGGGGCTCGAGAGGGAAAGAGCGGGGCCAGCGCTCTGGCTCCCGACCCCCCGAGGGATGGCAGGTGAAGACCCAGGCGCCTGGAACCGCTACTCAACCCCTCGGACTCCAGAGAACGCCTCCCTCCTCGACAACCAGCGACCCCCAACCCCGAGGGGGTGTACCAGGATCAGCAGCTGCCACAACCCCCTCAGGAGGGAGAGCCCCTCCCTCCCCCTCCATCCCCCCCATGGATCCCAGACCACCCCCAGTCTGGGGGGCCTCAGGGGAGGACAGCAGCGGAGACAGAGGAACAGGCGCGCTGGGTCGCCTAGCACCTCGTCTCACGGAGGAGACCTTGACTCGTGCCAGGACAGGTCCACATCCCAGATCCTCCTCCGAGGGAGGAGGAAGAGACCAACTGGACCATAATACTGGCAACCTCGGGGTCTCAGTGAGCGCCAGTGCCAGAGAGGCGGCGCGGATGACCAGACCCCGCAGCACCTACACCCAGCCCGACTCCCTAGCGTCGGCGGCCAGATATGGCACCACCCTTGGTGCCAGGACCCGACTCAGCGCCATCAGAAGAACCAACCGGGCCCGCGTGGCAGAGAGCCAACACGGCGCTGCAAACGGCGCAGTCTCGATCACCGGCGCCGGGATCCGAAATGGCGCCGGAAGGCGGCGTCGAGGGTCCACCGATGCCGGGCCCAACAGACCTGGGCCTCGACACTAGGGGAGCCTGCATCTTTGAGGAGATGACTGCCGAGGCGGTGCCCCCACCGTGGCCCCGGGAGGGACCTCGGCATTCCTCCAGCAACGCAAAAGAAGCTTCCTCCTCGGCAACAGAAGATGAGGAAGCCTCCTCCTCTACAGACCGTATAGGCCTGAAAGGGGACCCGGAGAAAGGGTCTAGAGACCTTACCCGGGAATCCCTGGAGCGGCGCCGTCCCCCGAAACTCGGCAGGGCCTTGCCAATCTTAACAACGCGCGGACTTCAAGGATGAGATGGTCCATCAAGAAACAGGCATCGCATGCATCCATAATGCGGTTGGGTCCCAGGCAATGGAGACAAACATCATGCTGGTCCGTGATGGAAAAATGCGACACCAGGAGCACCAAGCATAAGTAAGCGGCCACCTTCAACTTCGTTTGCCCAGACCTGACATGATCACAATATTAGATCAAAAACAGCAAAGCTCGTCGCCGAAGAAAGTGAGAAAGAACGGTCTTACCAGTGACGGCGTCGAGAAAAAGCAGGAAAAGGTGTCTGGAATATCAATGACGCAGTTAGGTCTAAAACTGAATCTGACCGTGCAGCAGGTGTAGCCTCGACGGCGGGAGAAACAGAACTGACACAGAGGAGGAGTCTGCGGCGCCTAACGGCCGCCCCTCGTGCATGACTCAGCACGTTGCTCTCGTGGGCGGCGCCGTTAGAGCCGACAAAAAAAAAAAATCTTCCATGGCGGGTGCGCGCCTCCGGCTGACACCCAGGCAGTAATGAATGGTGAAGACTGACAAGGGGAGATCACAGTTAAGTCAAGTACTTAAGCTCTGCTGAAGACTAAGACTCAAAAGGGGGTTGCATAAACTGAGCAATGTAAACATTAAGATCCCAAGCAGGGGTAGGATCCCTAAAGGGGGGACTGGTATGAAGCAATCTCTTGAAAAATGTACAGAATACAGAGTGAGATGACAGTGAGGAAGGCTTTCCTACTGACAGAAAAGCAGAAATAGCTGACAATTGTACTTTTGAGAGTAGCTGGTCTGAGGCCTAGGCCATTAAGATAAACCACATAATCCAGAATTGTAGACAATTCAGCAGTGTCTGGGGATATATGCTTCATGGAACACCAAATGCTGAATCTTTTCCATTTGGAGTTATAAGTTTTTCTGGTGGCAGGCTTTCGAGAGGCTTTGAGAATATCCAGAACCCCTTGGGACAGATGCAAATCTGCATACTCTAACTCTTTAAGAGCCATGCCTTGAGATTGAGACCGAAGACTGGGGTACCAAATCCTCCCCTGAGAGGAGGTTAACAGGTTGTAATTCCTGGGAAGAGACAGGGGAAGATGGACTGCTAGGGACAGCAACAAGGGGTACCAAGGCTGCCTGGCCCAGTCTGGAGCACTCAGAATCACTCTGCAGGGTTGTGACCTTATCTTGACCAGAACCTTGAACAGTAGAGGAAAAGGAGAGAAGGCATATAGAAATTTCCCCTCCCAGTTCAAGATCAGAGCATCCAGAGGGACTGAGCCCAAGACTAGGGGGTCTGCAACAAAACAGAGGAAATTGGTGATTGTCTGGGGCTGCAAAGAGATCCATCTCTGGATTGCCCCACCTCGAAAAAATCACTTTCAACACCGGAGGGTCCAGGGACCATTCGTGATGGCCCTGGGAGATCCTACTCAGTGCATCCTCTAGCACACTGTCCTTCCCTGGAAGGTGGACTGCTATCAGAGAGGTCTGCAGAGAATAAGCTAGGGACCACAATTTCATGGCTTCCGTGCACAAGGCCGTGGACTGAGTGCCTCCCTGCTTGTTGATGTACCACATGGTGGTGTTGTCTGTCCTGGCCTGAACCACCTTGTTCTGCACTGACTGAGAGAAAGCTTGCAAGGCCAGAAAGACCGCCCTGAGTTCCAAGAGATTGATATGAAGAAGGGATTCCTGATGGGACCACAGCCCCTGGGCTGTGAGAGCCCCCAGATGAGCTCCCCACCCCAACAGAGAAGCATCCGTGGTTAAGACCACAGAGTGAGACTGACTGACGAATGGGACTCCTTGTCTGAGGTTGCCCTGATCCTGCCACCATCGGAGAGCCTGGATCAGAGTCTGAGTTACTGGAACTAGTTTGGTTAGAGAATCTTTATTCTGAGACCAAAAGGCCTTCAGGTGAAACTGAATGTCCCTCGTCTGAAATCTGGCCCCTTGGACCACTGCTGCAGAAACTGCCATGTGGCCCAGAAGCTGAGGGAAGTGCCTTGCTGGCCGAGAGACCAGAAGGTGGAATGAAGAAGCCAGCTCTACAATAGCCCTTGCCATTTCCAGGGGAAGAAAAGCTCTTGCTTTGACTGTATACAACTCTGCACCTATGAAGGTGAGGAGCTATACAGGCTCAAGAACTGACTTGGGAAGACTGAGAAGGAATCCTAGGGAAGTGAGCACTTGCTGAGTCACTAGCAGGTCTGACTTGACTTGGTCTGGGGACTGACCCACAATGAGCCAGTCATCCAGCTGTAACTACTGTATATTGATACCAATGTATGTAATCTACTGTAACTAATTCCGGGTAGCCCCTGAAAAAGGGACCTCTGGTCTCAGTGGGCTTACCCGGTTACCAAAATCTGAATAAATAAATAAATCCAGGTAGGGAAATAATATTTTTTTTTAAAAAGGCCGCTACTACTGCTAGGCATTTTGTGAATACCCTTGGAGCCGATGTCAGGCCAAAGGGCATAGCTTTGAACTGATAATGGCCTGAAGACAATTCGAACCGGAGGTACTTTCTGTGGGAGCACCTGATGGGAATGTGAAAGTAGGCGTCTTAAGTCCAGGGAGGCTAGCCAGTCCCCTGGCCTTAGAGGGGGAAGGATTATTCCCAGAGTCACCATCTTGAATTTTGGTTTTGAGAGGTCTGTTCAGGTATCTTTCAAGTCTAGGATGGGTCACCACTCCCCCATCTTTTTGGGGGTAAGGAAGTACCTGGAGTACAGACCTTTGCCCCTGTGCAATGTAGGAACTCTCTCTACAGCCCTTAGAGCCTGTAGAGATGAAACCTCTGCCTCTAAGGCAATGGCTTTGGAGATGCTTGCAGGTGGAAAAGATCTGGCCCTCAGCTTTGGGAATTTCTTGAAGCCGAGAACCAGCCCCTGGCTTACCACCTCCAGGACCCACTTGTCTGAGGTAACAGACATCCAGTCCTGGCGAAGTAAGCCAGTCTGCCTCCTACAGGAATGGGGAAGTCGACCCGGGCTGACACATCAGGATGTCTGCTTGGCAGGAGACCTAGGTTGAGGGGTGGATGCAGCCCTGCTCATCCCCTTATGCCTCTCCCTCTGAAGAACCCACTCTGAGGAAAAGAAGAAGAGGCCTGTGCTTGGTAGAAAGGCCTGCCCCTAGCTTGCTGCCTTTGAGGAGTTGCCTGCCTTTCCCTGGCCTATGCACTCCTATAGGTGGTCCTATACTCATCCATCTTTTTCATGTACTTCTCTGTCTGCTCCCCAAACACAGAATTACCAACCGCAGGGAAATCCATGGCCTTAGACTGGGTGTCCTGTGAGAAACTAGTACATCTGAGCCAAGCCATTCTCCAAAGAGCCACAGATGTAGCCATGACTCTAGATGACATCACTGGAGTCCACAGCAGCATGGAACTGTACCTTAGATGTCTCAATCCCATCAGCAGCCACCCCCTCCAGCTCAGAGGCTAGCTGGGGGGTAGGCCTGCTTAGCCAGTGCCAGTACAGTGTCCCACTTGGACTTCTGGTACCTGGCTGCATAGGCCATATAATTAGCCTGCACGAGTCCCAAGGCGGATGCTATGTACTGTTTCTTTGCCATGGCATCCAGCTTCCTAGAGTCTATCTGTGGCGTGTGAAGCGAAGGGTATATTAGCCTTATCACAGGCTGCAGCCTGCACAACCCCAACATGACTGTATTGTTGATACAAGTACTCTGTACCTGAACCTGATAAGGTGTACCTTTTGTCCATCCTTCTGTCGACAGCAGGTACAGAATAGACAGGTTACTCACCTGTAACATGAGTTCTAGGAATGGTATATGTTGTTCATCCACACTTGCTGGCAGATTCCTTGCCACTTTAAATCTTGCCGGAAGGTCTTCAAGCTGGCTCCTCCCACCCACCCGGGTGGTAAAACGCTTGGCTCTGCCCCATGATGCCAGATCAATCCCGCTGGAAGCCAGGTTGTGCGTCGAAGCCGAGGAGGTCGGGTGGGTTGTGTGGATGAACATATACCATTCCTAGAACTCCTGTTACAGGCGAGTAACCTGTATTTCTAGGGACATGGATACGTTGTTCAAGCCACACTTACTGGCAGACTCCTAGCAGTTCTCCGGGAGGAGGGAGGTAAGGCGCACACCCCCTACTTGGGAAATAAGGACTGGAGAACTGAAGTCCCAAAACCAGCATCCCGGCATGATGCAAGGTTGATGTGGTAGTGGGTAATGAAGGTGTGTGCTGACTTCCAAGTAGCAACCCTGCAGATTTCCTGGATCAGGACGTCCCTGGAAGCAGCCACCGATGCAGCGGTATGGCGGGTAGAATGAGCTCTTCTCCCTTTGGGAGGCTCCATGCCCGCCAACCTGTAGCAGAGATCTATGCAGGAGGTGACCCACCTGCCTATCGTCTGCCTGGCTGCAGGTCTGCCAGGTACGGCTTCAGCGTAGGTGACAAACAGCTGGTGAACCTCTCCCTGAACTTCAGCCATCCACTCCTTGTAATAAGACAGTGCTCTTCTAGGGTCCAAAGTATGAAGCCTATATTTGGCGTCCGAGGTGTGATTAGGGTAGAACACTGGCAGAGTCAACACCTGGTTAAAGTGAAACATCGACACCACCTTCGGAAGGAATTTCGGGTGGGGGCGCAGGACAACCTTGTCCTGTGGAAGACCAGATAAGGAGACTCTATGGAAAGCACCTGGAACTCTCCCATCCTTCTGGCTGATGTGATAGCCACCAAGAAGGTGGTCTTCCACGACAGGTGGGAGATATCGCACCTGTGCATCGGTTCGAATGGCATGCCCATGAGCTTAGCCAATACCAGCAGTACATCCCACAGAGGTGGAGGTTCTCGCACTGGAGGGGATATGTGATCAAAGCCTTTGAAAGAGCACCCAACCACTTTCTCCAGCGCCACCGACTGCTTTCTAGCCCGCACCCGGTAAGCAGAGATGGCAGCCAGGTGCACCTTAAGGGTCATCGACCGAAGCCCTAGCTGAGAAAGCGACCACAGGTACTCCAGAATGCTGGCCAAGGAACAGGAGGAAGGGTCCAACCCCTTATCCTGACACCAAATGGAAAATCTCTTCCATTTGAAGGCACAGCACTTTCTGGTCGACTCCTTACGGGATGCTTCAACAACGTTGAGGACCTCGTGGAAAGACCCAAGGCCTAGAACTCTAGCCACTCAGGAACCAGGCCGTCAAGTGCAGGGGTTAAAGGTCCAGGTGGAGTACCTTCCCCTTGTTGACAGAGATCAGGTCCGGGCGGGTGGGGAGCTGCCTCGGGAGCCTGGAGCGGAGGCTGAGAAGATCTGTATACCAGAACTGGCGGGGCCAGTCTGGGGCTACCAGAATCACCTGCGCCTTGTCCCTCCTCGCCTTGAGAAGCACCTTGTGGATCAAGGGAAATGGGGGAAAGGCATAGAAGAGGCCCGGGGTCCACGGCCTCAAGAAGCCATCCCCCTGCAGCGAGCCCTGCTGAGGGGCAGGCATGAAACAGCCTCAGCTTCACATTCTCCCTGGAGACAAACCAGTCCACCTGAGGTGTGCCCCAGTGGGAGAACAGATCGTGTACTACCTCCGGCAGGACAGACCACTCATGAGATGCAGCACCTATCCGGCTTAGGGCATCGGCCAGAGTGTTGAAGGCTTCTGCTACATGGATGGCTAGAAGATCCGACTCCAGTCTGCTCACGAGAGACCAAGTGTGGAAAGCTTCCTTGCACAGAGGCAAGGAACGCGTCCTGCTCTGGTGGCTTAGGTAGTACATGATCGTGGTGTTGTCCATCTGGACCTGAATCACTTGACCCCTCAAAAACGGAGTGAAGGTGGTAAGGGCTAGTCGGACCGCTCGAAGCTCCAGCAGGTTGATGTGGCATCTAGACTCCTGAGGGGACTAGAGGCCATGTGCTCTGAGCTCCCCCAGATGGACACCTCAACCCAGAGAGGCGTCGGTTGTCAGAGTGACCGTCGGCTCGGGGCGGACAAACGGGATACTCTCCTGCAGATGAGCTGGAATGAGCCACCACTGTAGGCCGACCCACATCTCCTGGGTCACCGTCACTGGCTGGTTCAGAGGACCAGAACGCTGTGACCATTGGCGTGCCAGCCCCACTGCAGGAGACGCATATGCAACCGGGCCTAATGGACCACGCTGGTGCAGGCCGCCATGAGACCCAGAAGGTGCAGGAAGTCCCAGGCAGGGCGCAACTGCCCAAACAGAAATGAATGGGCAAAGGAGGAAAGGACCTCGGCCCTGTCCACCGGGAGCCGGGCTCTAGCTCGAAGAGAGTCAAGCTCTGCACCGATGAGCTAAATCACCTGCGATGGCACGAGTTCCGACTTGGCCTCGTTGATGAGGAGGCCAATCTGAGAGCAGACCTGGAGGGCCAGATCCCCGGACCGCTCCACCTTCAACCTGGAGGGGGCTGCAATCAGCCAGTCGTCCAGGTAAGGATACACCTGGACCCCTCGGCGCCACAGGAATGCTGTCACCACTGCCATGGATTTGGTGAAGATCCTGGGAGCTGGAGAGAGGCTGAAGGGCATGGCCCGGAACTCATAAAGAGATCCCTCTGCTCAGAAGTGGAGGAATTGCTGATGAGCTGGATGGATTGAGATGTGAAAGAACGCGCCCTGGAGGTCCACAGAACAAAACCACACAACTAGTTCCAAGGATGGAATGATCTGAGCCAGAGGGCTGCCTTAGGAACTTGTTCAGGTCATGCAAGTCGAGAATGGGGCACCAGCCCCCTGTTTGTTTTGGGACCAGGAAGTACCTGGACATAAACCCTGGGGGTCTGAAGGAGGGTAGGCCACCTCGCTGATCACCTCCTTCTGGAGGAGCAGGGCAATATTGGCTCGAAGAGCTGACAGAGAGGCTGCAGAACCCGTTGCCCCCCCCCCCGTAGGGCGATTGCTCGATAGGGAGGGAACTGCTCGAATTCCAGAGGCGGACCCCTGCCTACCACTTCTAGCACTCAGCGGCCCATGCTGATAGCGGACCAGGTGGAAAAGAAGTGGTGGAGCCGTCCCCCAACGGGGGAACCCGGGGAGGAGCGACGAGGTTGGGGGCGACACCCCTCAACTAGTCACTGGGCAGGCTTGGAGGACGGGCCCGCTGAGGGACCTCCTGGACCCTTGCCTCTGGGCTTCCTACTGGAGAAAGTGGCAGACTTGGTCTTAGGGCGACCAAGTGTGTGTCTGCTGGCCCTGGTGCTGCTGGGTCGGACATGCCGCAGGGGCGAAAGGGCTTACGCTGCTACTGGCAGCCTTTGTCCTTCTGGGAAGACGTGACAGAGTCCAAGTTGGCATTGCACTTCTCGATCCTCTGGAAATGGCCTTCCACCCCTGGCCCGAACAAGTCTGTGCCCAGGAAGGGAACATCTGCCAGCTTGTGCTGAGTGTCCGCCGTGAAGGTGGAGAACCGCAGCCAAGCTCTGCGGTGCATGGGCACTGCAGCCGCTACTGATCAGGCACAAGAATCACCTATGTCCAACGAAGTTTGGAGCTGCTGTTTTGCCACCGCCCTTCCCTGATCCTGCACCTGCTTGACAGTCATCTGAAGGTCAGCCAGGAGATGAGGAATCACCTCATCCAGGGAACCCATAAGAGCATGTGAGAAATTTGCCATCAGTACGGCCGAGCTAGCCTGACAAAGACCTAAGGAGGAAGCAGCGTAAACCTTCTGCCCCGTGTAATCCAGCTTTTTGGATTCCTTATCGGGCGGTTTATCCATGTCCCGAGCGTTCCCGGAGCGCTGGGAAATGCTGTCACTTACCCCTCCGCAGAGGGGTGCTCCGAGAAACCGGAGAGTGAGCCGGTGGGGACTGTGTACTTTCGAGCCATCCTGGCCGAAGGTGCAGGACAAGATGCTGGCCGCTGCCATAACTCCAGGGCCGGGCTAACAATGGCTTCGGCCACAGGAAAGGCCTCCATAGGAAATCCCCTCGGTCCAGTATCTCCGTGAGGGGATACTTGGCCTGTTTTGAAACTGGTTCGAGCTGCATCCCAGTGGACATCGAGATGAGCCAAAGCAAACCTAAAAACAAGGATGGGCTCTCGTCCACCGACTGGCCCCCTGCAGACTTCAGATCAAGCAGCCTGGAGAACAGGGAGTCGTCGTCAGACTCAGAGGAGTCTGCAAACAGCTGCCGGGTGCCTGAGCCACCCTCCATCTGCCGAGGTCGATTGGCAGTGAGGGTGACCGACAACCTGTGGGGCAAGCCCTGACCTGACCAAGAATTCTTGGTCGGGGCCCCAGTCTTCAGTTGTGGAGGCTCCACCACAATGGGTGGAGCAGCTGGCTTCGGCCGAATAACCGGTGCCGGGGTCAGCTCCTCTACCACTATGAGGTGTTTCAGCCGCTCCAGTGACAGCCACTTAATGGCCGGAGAAGGCGACGGGAGTCTGTTTATTCCCAGACAATAAGAGCTGCTGCCATGTTAAATCCTCGTAGCGCCGACGCAACTTGCGTCGGAGCCTATCCTTCGAAGAGAACGACGAGGATGAGCGGCGACGCCGCTTTCCATGGTGCCGAGACCACCGACATCAGCAGGACCAGCTGGACCTGGAAGAGGACCGAGACCTTCGGGGGTTCCGAGGGTGGGTCAGAGAGGGGACGGGGGAAACCCGCTTCCCCCCTCTGTGCAGGGACCTTAATCAAGGACTCCGGCACAGGAGGCACAGGCAAGTCCTCGGTTTCCACCGGGGGAACCGGTGAAGAGGGGTTGTCGGCTTCTCCAGTCCACAAACCATCCGATGGGTGTAGAAAAATTTTGACTGCGTCGACGGATGTTTCAGCCGGCTGACCTGATGGGGGCACCATGAAGCCAGCGGCCGCAACCTCAACCGAAGTCGAGTCGATGATCCGGTGAAGGTTATCTCTCCTGCTCCCACAAATGTTGACAGTGGGACTTACCCTTAGAGTCCTTCTTGGACCGACTGGAATGTCCCAATGGCTCTTCTCCCTTAGTGGAGAGGGACAGGCAAAGCTCCTTAAATGAAGCCGTGTAGGAGGAGCCCAAAGAGAGCGGGATAAATGCCATGGCCGAGGAGGAAGAAGAGAAGGCCTGGGCTGCCTCCTCCTTGAGGGCAATTAATTGCTGCAACTGTTCCCACGGAGACCGCCCAACGGGCCTCCTTAGACTTGACCAGCGGATAAAGTTTTTCAGGTTGCCTGAGAAGAAGTCTGGCAGCGTGGTCCTCCAAGACGGAAGCCGAAAAGGACTTGCACAATTCGCAAGCCTGCAAGTTGTGGCCAAGCCCCAGGCAGCAGATGCACATGAAGTGGGGATCGGTCCCGGACATCTTCTGCCCACACGAGCACCGATGGAAGCCAGGAGTCGATTTGTCCATCGCAGCCACGAGGGAAGACGAAGACCGAAGTCTTGTAAATTTTAATATAAGCTTTGGAAATTACGAAGAGTGCGGATCCAGGGCTAAAACGCAGAGTGCTAAGGAGGGAACCTGAGCTTCCAAGTGGTAAGGAAGATCTGGCGTCATGGGGCGGAGCAGAGGGTTCTAGCACACGGGTGGGTGGGAGGAGCCAGCTTGAAGACCCTCCGACAAGATTTAAAGCAGCAAGGAACCTGCCAGACAGTGTGGATTGAACATATCCATGTCCCTAGAAAGGATGCTCTTCATTAAGCCAAACAAGTCCATTACAAGCAGCGCATACTGTACTGCTAGTGGGATTGACAAACTGGGGCATGGGGAAAAAAAAAAAAAAAAAAAAACATCCTGGAGGCCTAGGGGGCAGAACCACAGCAAAAGAATGATCATATTGACCGACCATCCAGAACTTGTGTTTCCACATGAACAGGTTCAGATCATATAAGTAGAGTATGGGGTGTCACCGTCACCCCCCCCACCCCGTTTTGGAACGAGGAAGCACCTGAACTAACCTAGACTTGCCAGTGCCTCCAGGACACAGGGCTAGTGCCCCTTTGGCAAGCAGCTGAGCAATGTCCTCCTGAAGGGCAGACAGCTTATCTTGAGACGCACACTGGACTCCCAAAGTACATGGCGGCAGCAAGACAAAAGAGCCTTGAAGTCCAGAAGCAACCATCTGCTCACTACATCCAACACCTACTTGTCCATTACGATAGTGGACCAATGTGGCAACAAGTGACACAGCCAACCTCAGAGAGGCTGCAGATAGGACAGGATGAATGGAAGGATGAAACCGCCTGATCTGTCACTTGGCAGCTGCAGGGATACTGGTGGTTGCGACCAGAGGAGCACCACTACCCTTGCCCCCCACCACCTTTAGAACCCTGGACTCTGGCATGGGGCACCATGCCTGGTACTGCCCCTGCTGGGGCTGCTGCCAAGGAGGCTGCAAGTGAAAGGCCCAATATGGGAAAACCTGTTTCTTAGGCTTTTTTTCATATCCATAAGGGATGGTGCCACAGAATCCAGGGTGACACTGTCCTTCTCAATATGGGCAAGATGTCCTTCCACCAAGGACCAAATAAGTCAGTGCCAAGAAGGGGACAAGGACGAGCTTGTTCTGGGTATCTGCCGTGAAGGTGGAGAGATGCGGCCAGGCTCGTGAATTGCCTATATACAAGGCTGTCTGGATCTGGTGTTTAGCCAGCAACTAACCATGCATGGTCTCTAATCATCACTGCACTGCCAACTGCTAATCAGCAGGGAGGAGAGGGAAGATTTATCAAAAGACTCCCATCAGGGAGTGACTGAAGCTGGTCATCATGGCATAACTAGCCTGACAGCAACCCAAGGATGCCGCAGCGTACACCTTTTTAGTGGAGTGATCAATATTAAGGGACTCCTTGTGCATGTACCCCCCGTTTGGATTTGCGGAACACTGCGTCCGTGACCAGCCCCTCCACAGCACCTCAAAGGACACTGGGCCATGCTCAGTTGACAGCTCCTAGAGCAAACGCCAGTCGAGCCATGGACTCATCCAAGGACTCCTTAACATAAAATAAAAAAAACTGCCCTTGACCATTGCTCGCCACAGACCACTCAGGTGTCTTCCTAGGGTCACTATCCACAACAACCACTGGTCTGGCAAGCCTGTGGCAGTGGCAGCTCCACCTACAGAGGTGGAGAAGCAGTTGCGAGGAGCACCTGCGAATCATGGACTGACATGGGCACCACATACAGCTGCTTAGGGACCACAGATCCAGGATGTAGATCCCTACCCTACCCCAAAACAGCCCACTGTTGCCAACAAGGCTCCTTGTAGCACTGGCACAGTTTGCTATGGTGCTTCTCACCCAAGGTAAAGTAGTGAAGGCAACACCTCCTGGTCAACTGAGATCTTAACCAGATTACTGACAGCGAGGGAAACTTCCAGCTGATTGTGGTATACCACGTACCTGCTCACATTAAGCAGCATTGGTGTGGAAGGCTTGGCTACTGGTGGAGGGGACTCCAGCCAAGGAGCAGATGGGAACACTGACTGGACCACGGCCTCCTGAGTGAGGACCGGGAGCACCAGGGTCTGCAAGACTGAATCCCTAACCTCAGACAAGTGTCAGACAGGCTCAAGGAAAGTTTCTGTGGTCTGCTCGACCAGAGTCTAAGTTGACTAGCTCAACATGGGAAGTGAAGTGCCTTCGACCTGCCCCTCAACTGAGGGGCACTTGAGCACTGTCGAGCGGTCAGAAGAGTCAAGAGACTGGGAGGAACACACTCTCTCCTGGTCCCATAACAGGTGCTAGCGGCACTTGTTTTTTTATTTTTGTAAATATACTCTTTGTTAACTTATTTTAACAGGGTACAAGCAGTCACAAGTTCATCAATTGTAAATGATTAGGAATACATGAACACAATTCAAAGGCAGTGTCAGCATGGAGTTCATATATACGGAGATGGGGGGGTTAAGACAGCATTTCATGAAGGAATAGAGAAAGAATGAAAGAAAAACAAATAAAGAGAAAGAATGAAAGAAAAACACAATCTCCAGTTTGGCAGTTTTTGGCCCCAATCCCCTGTCCACCTCCACCCCCCCCCCCGTCAGATGGAGTTCCCAATTCCACAGCCACAATGATTATCTGATTCTTAGGGCACAAAGTTTGGATCTTTAGACATAATATACAAGATCCATCTGTTCCACCTCAATGAACACAGTTCGGATTTATCATTCAGGTGGAAGGAGAGCCTTTCTGTTTTATATATGTGGTTAAATATTTCCCTCCTCTCGGGAATTGTGGGGACTGACACTGTAAGCCAGCATCTGGTAATGGCCTTCTTTGCTGCCATGAGGAATATCCCTAAAAGGTAGCAGGTATGAGAATCTCTGAAATCCTGAGGGAAGACATGTAAAGTACAGTTACATAACAACTTACCATAACAGTAGATCTTCGAGAGGAGCTCTTGTAGCAGGCTATAACCACTAGGACCAACGCCGCAGGCCTTAGGACCCACCGGAACAATTCTTAGCTTGCAGTACCCAGCAGGGACCGCCTCCTGACTGTTCCACCCCAGTCACAGTACAAAAGGAGGCAGACCCTGCTCCACCCCAGTTCCCCAACTAAGACCCGTGGGCAGTTCCGGCAAAGAGAACTGAGCGAAGCCTGTAGACGACATGCTGAACACCTCACTGGGGGATGGAGGGCGGAAAAGCAGCGCCTGCTGCAAGAGCTCCTCTCGAAGATCTACTGTTACGGTAAGTTATGTAACTGTACCATCTTACTTTGAGTGGGAGCTCTTGCAGCAGGCTATAACCATTAGGACGGAGTCCCAAGCAGTCCCGCACCAAGGAAGAGCATAACCTCGGGAGAAGGGATAAGAAAAAGGCCACTCAAGAGAGAAGCCCCTGAAGGACTGCCAAGCCGAAACCAGCACAGCATCTGGATGTAATGTCTAGGATGTAGTGCTTTACAAAAGTGTGCACAGAGTTCCAGGTGGCTGCTGCACAGATGTCACTTACATAGACATTTTTTAAGGCAGCAAAGATTCCCGTGGTGGAGTGACCCCTAACTGGGCCCAGAAGGGGTTTACTGTATTTCTCGCAACAAAACATAATACAGCGCACAAGCCACTTAGAATAGTCTGCTTAGACACCTGTTTGCCCAAGTGTTGTGGCACGAAGGCCACAGTTGCTCTGATTTACGGTGTGTAGCTGTGTGCTTGAGGTAGTACCTCAGCGCCCTGTGAACATCCAGTGTGTGAAGGAAAGCTTCTCCCCTACTGGAAGGAGAAGAAAAATAAACTGGAAGGTCAACCAACTGGTTGAGGGTCAACTCCGAGGCCACTTCAGGAAGCTACTTAGGATTTGCTCGAAGGGAAACCCTTTCCCAGTGAAAAAACAAATAAGGCTCTTTACACATCAGAGCCTGGAGCTCGGAAACTATTCGAGCTGAGGTAACAGCTACTAAAAACAAACCTTCCAGGAAAGGTAGCAGGCTCACAATCGGCCGATGGCTCGGGAAAGTAGGCTTCTCGACACAAACAGGAGGTCCCAGGGAGGACAGGGTCCCTAATGGAAGTCTCGTATGCAGATTACCCCGTAAAAAGGTGCGGGCCACATTCAGTTGGGCTAAGGTTCTATCCCCCCGCCCCAGAGGGCATGATATGCAGAAATGGCCCACATGTGAACCTTGATCAAAGAGAAGCTCAAGCCTTGTTGGTATAAGGAGAGGAGATACTGCAATGCTGAGTTCACGGGACACATTAGGGGGTCCAGACAGCGAGACGACGCCCAAAAGCAGAAATGCTTCCACTTCATAGCGTAAGTGGAGCAAGCAGAGGTCTTCCTCGCTGAGACGAGGATGTCCGCCACCTCCTGGGAGACCCCATACCTGGATTTTGCTACGTCTGCAGGAGCCAAGCATGAAGGTGCAAAGACCTGAGACCTGGATGGACCAGCTTGCCCGACCCTGGGACAGTAACTGCGAGCATATTAGCAGCAGGAGTGGAGGTTCCGAGAACAACCGCTGAAGTAGTGGGAACCAAATCTGCTGAGGCCACAATGGAGTGATTAGAATCATCCGAGCCCCCTCGGCCTGTATCTTCAACAGTACTCTCTGAATGAGAGGGAAGGTATAAAGAAACCTCCCTGCCCAACAAATGGACAATGTGTCTGGCCAGAAAGCACCAGGTGCGAGCTCTCGCAAGCAGAAAGCTGGCAGTTTGGCGTTGCGTGGGGATGCAATGAGGTACAGCTCTGGAATACCCCATGGCCCGCTACTGATTGTAGTAACTCCCACCCATGCACCTTGGACTGAGAACTGCTTAGGCTGTCTGCCAAGTCATTTAGGACACCCAGAACGTGCACTGTACACAGAGATGTGACGCTCCAGCTCCCAGTACCAGACTCTCATCGCCTCCCTGCATAGGGGGTAGGAATGCGTTCCCCCTTGCTTATTGATGTAAAAGATGACCGTCATGTTGTCTGAACTAGGAGAGCACCTGGGGCAAGGCTCTCTTGGAAGGCATGCACCACACTGAGCACCGCTCACATCTCCAGGATGCTGTTGTAGAGGTCGCGCTCCTCTGGGGTCCAGACCCCTTGTGTTTGGCGGACCCCTAGGTACATCCCCCATTCCAAATCTGACATCCGTCGTTGGGGTCCAATCTGGGGGCCCCTGATGGAAAGGGACCCCTTTCTCTAGACTGAGAGGGTCCAATCACCAAAGCAGAGTCCTACTGACTGGCTCTGCGACTGACCATGTGATCCAAGTCATCTGAGCATTGATCCCACTGCACCAAGAATCCACTGCGGGACTCATGTGGAGGTGGGCCAAAGGAGTGACAGGGATGGCCGCCACCATGTGCCCTAGAAGTCTGAGGAAGGTCCTGGCCTGGACCTGAGGGGTTACTAGGACCGATCTGGCTATCTCCCGCAGGCAATCTCCCCTCTCTAGGGGTAGAAAAGCCATGCCCTGGATTGAGTCCAGGACTGCCCCAATGAAGACGAGTCTGGCTGGGCTCCAGGGGAGACTTTGGAAGGTTCAGGGTGATCCCCACCTCTCGGAAGAGAACAGGTGTCTCCGAGAGCCTGAAGGAGGCGAGTCCTTGACGGGGCCGCAAGCAGCCAATTGTCGAGGTAAGGGAAGATGATGTCCCAGGCACCTTAGAGCCGCAGCTACCACTGCCAAGCATTTGGTGAATACTCGAGAAGAGGAGGAAAGGCCAAACTGAAGAACCCGAAACTGATCATGTTCCTCCTGGAAGTGGAACCCTCAGGTACTTCCTGTGAGGGGGAAGACCCCCGATGTGTATATATGCATCTTGCACGTCTAGGAAGCACAGCCAGTCTTCCGGGTGCAGCAGAGGAATAAGACCTGGAAGGGTCACCATCCTGAACCTTCGGTACTCTATATAGCTGTTTAAGGAGCTGAGGTCCAGGATGGGCAGAAGATCTTGCGTCTTTTTGGAACTAGGAAAAAAATGGGAGTAATATCCATTTCCCCACTGCTGCAGATGAACTGGTTCTATCGCCCTTTTTCCCCAAGAGGGCCTGAATCTCCTTCTAGAACAGGTATGTGAGAAGGAGGATATCTTGAGGACCTTGGTGGAGTATCTGGGGGAATATCGGTGAACCCCAGCGTATGTCCCCTCCCTAGAATGACTAGGACCCACTGGTCCGCTGTAATAGAGCTCCAACCCTTCAGGTGAAGGGAGAAGAGACCCCCTACTGCCACCCTAGTACCCCTCAGGGGCGGTCGGGATGGGAGCTACTCATGAGCCAGAGGGCAGAGAGACTTGGGAGGACTGCGAATCAAAAGGAGCACTCCAAGTTGCTGGTTGCCGGGCTTTCCTTTTGAAGCCATCTCTCTGGCCCTACTGGTTTCCATGGGCTTGAGCACCTGAGGGCTTCCAAAATGGCTGTCTCGCTCTTTTCTGGTCCCCTCTGTACATTTGCCTGAAGGACCAGATGGATTTGCCCGACTCCTGGATACAAGAGATGAGGGACTCTTGTCGCCTGCCCAAATAAAACTGAACCCTGGAAAGGTAGGTCCCAGATTCTGGATTGCAAATCCTGGTGAAAGCCTGAGGCTCTCAACCAGGCATGGCGCCGGACGCAGACACCCGACACTGATGCTCTGGCCGCTGTATCTGCAGTGTTGTACGAGGCACGGAGAACATGCGTGCCAATGCCCGAGCCCGACTTTAGAATATCCAGAAGCTCAGTCTTTTGTGTGGAGTCTGGCAAGGCACTGGCTCGCTCCTGTCCCCTCTCCCACAATGCATTCTGGTACTGGACCATATGCGTTAGGAAGTTAAGAGACCTAATGAAGCAGATGGAGGCAGAATAAACCTTCTTGCCCACCTGGTCCAAATAGAGAGATTCTGGGTCAGAAGGCTGGGAGCTAAGGTGTTTGGGCTGCTTGGACTGGTCGTGGGCAGCCATAATAAAGTACAGTTATGTAAAAACTTACCGTAACAGTAGATCTTAGAGAACAGCTCTTGCAGCAGGTTACACCATTAGGACTGAAGCCAGCAGGCGTCAGGACCACACGGAAATCATCTAGCTAGCAGCCTTTAGCGGGGACCGCCTCCGACGTTGGTCCCGCCCGTCAGGCATAGTACATAAGGAGGCAGTCCCGCCAGAATCCCCAGTTCTCCCGCTGGAGACTTCCGGCCGCTGGATGACATCAGAAGTGGAGACCGAGGATCCGTCATCAGAAGAACAAAGGAGTATAAGCTCCTGCCGAAGTCTGGTTAGGCCTAACCTCCTCCAAGGGGGAATGGTGGTCGGGAAGGTACCTGCTGCAAGAGCTGTTCTCGAAGATCTACTGTTATGGTAAGTTCTTACGTAATTGTACTATCTTACTTCGAGATACAGCTCTTGCAGCAGGTTACACCATTAGGACTGATTCCCAAGCAATAGTGCCTCTAGACACTCTGGGAGGAGGCATAACGGAGAGATCTTAAAAAATCCTGACTCTAGGACAGGAGACCCTGTAGAATGGCGAGGCCGAAACCTGCTCTCCGCCGTGAGGCGATGTCCAGGCTGCAATGCCTGATAAAGGTGTGCACTGAGCTCCATGTAGCTGCGGCACAAATGGCCGAGGAGACGTTCCGTAGTGCTGCAAAGGAAGTAGCCACCCACCTAGTCGAGTGGCCCCGGACTGTGCCCAGAAGGGGCTTCTGTTTGTTGCTGTAGCAAAAAGAAATGCACTGGACAAGCCAGCGAGAAAGGGTCTGTTTTGAGACTGGTTGGCCCAACATCCTCTCAGCGAAAGAAATAAACAGCTGCTCGGAATTACGATGCTGTTTGGTCCTGGTCAAGTAGTATCTTAAGGAGCGGTGAACATCTAGTGTGTGAAGCAATGCCTCTTCTCTATTGGTGTATCTGGGGAAGTACACCGGGAGATCGATGTCCTGATTAAGGGTAAGGGCTGAGACCACCTTAGCAGGAATTTAGGATTTGTCCTCAGGGACACTCTGTCCTGGTGGAAAATTAAATAAAGTTCCTTACACATAAGAGCATGTAGCTCAGAAATTCTCCTAGCTGACGTGACAGCAACCAAAAATAACGTTTTCCACGACAGAAAATGCAGCTCGCAATCTGCGGCAGGTTCAAAAGGGGGCAGCGTGAGCTGCTCCAGGACAAAGAGTAGGTCCCAAGGAGGGACGGGATCCTTGATGGGTGGCCTGATGCAACACCCCTCAGAAAATCCAAGGGCATCGAGATTGTGCCACTGTCGTTACTTCTCCGGGTAGTGGTAAACAGTAGCACCAGAGGTGAACTTTAATCGGTGAGCAGGCAAGGCCTGAGTGGAAGAGGAAAGCAGGTATTCCAGAACTGATTTCTCTGGGCAATCTAAAGGAGAGGTCGTGCTGAGACCACAGGCAAACCGGACCATTTCATGGCGCGACGTCGCATGCGGGCTGTCTGTCTAGGCAGAAAGATTTCGCCACTCATGTAGAGATCCTGTGTTGTGAGCAATGGCTATGTCTCAAGGAGCCAGGCATGCAGGTTCAGTGAGCGCAAGTCCGGATGGACTAACGAACCTCCTCTTGAGACAGCAGGTGGGAGCTGATGGGCAACGGAGTGGAGGTTCCCGGACAATTGAGTCAGCATGGGGAACCAGATCTGTCTGGGCCAGAAAGGCACTACCAGGATCATTGTTATGCTCTGCAAAGTTTGAGAAGGACTCGCTGGATCAACGGAAAGTGAGGGAAAGCGAGTGAACCTGTCCGCCCAGGAGAGGGACAATGCCTCGCAAAAAACACCAGGCCCTGGATCTAGCGAGCAAAATTGGGCAGTTTCGTTGATGGGAAGTGAACAAGTCCAATTTGGAGTGCCCCATCAAGAAACAGATCCTCTGCTACCTTAAGAAGTTCCCACTCATGGACTCTGGCTGGGATGGAAGTTCAGGCTGTCTGCGTTGTGTTGTCCCTCACGGAGCGTGAACTGCAATCAGAGCTCGGAGTGCATGTCAGTTTCCCATTCCCACTCTCTCATGCTTCCTGCAAAGGGACAAGAGTGTGCCTCTTGTTTGTTGAGGTATTTCATCACCGCCGCATTGTCTGTTTGAACTAAGAAGAGTACTCAAGGGATTGGACTGGAAGGCTGCAGGGCATAAAGGACCGCCCCATCTCCAGAATGTTGATATGGAGGTGAGCTCGAGGACCCATGTTCCCTGGGACCTCACCCATTCAGGTGTGCTCCCACCCCAGCCCTGGAGGCCTGTGGAGAGCCGACACTGGACGGCGCTAAACGGAACACCCACAGAGATTGTCCCTGGGTTCAGCTTCCATTGCCAGTCCCGAATCACGGCTTTCATGATTCTGACTGGCTGCTGCATGTGTCTTGCCTTGATCCCATTCCACTTTTAGCATCCACCGGTTACCCGCATGTGGAGCCTGCCATCGGACGGTTGGAATGGCCGCAGCCATGTGTCCAGCAGGCTAAGGACCAGTCTGGGACAGTCTTTCACTGAAAGGCCCCTGATGAGGGACCTGATGCGCTCCGCTCTGTCCTCGGGAAGAAAAGCTTTCCCTTGGATGGTGTCCAGAACTGCGCCTATGAACTGCAGCCTCTGGGACGGTACCAGGAGAGACTTCTCGTAGTTGATAAGAATACCCAGCAACTGAAAAAGAGCTTGAGTGTTCTGAATGGCCAACAGCGCCTCTCCGGAGGCGGCCATGAGAAGCCAATCGTCCAGGTACGGGAACACATAGTGGCCCTGTCTCCTTAGAGATGCTGCCACGACTGCCATACATTTGGTAAAGACCCTGGGGGATGAAGACAGTCCGAAAGGAAGTGCCCGGAACTGAAAGTGGTGGCCGAGGAACTTGAAGCGCAGGAACCTCCTGTGCTTTGAGCAATGGGGATGTGCAGGTTGGAGGCCCTGCATGTCCAGTGACGCTAAAAGGGCCCTTCTTCAGCATGGGAATGAGCCCTTGGAGGGTCACCATGCGAAACCATTTGTAGGTGACCGACATATTGAGGTCGCTGAGGTCCAACATGGGACGGAGGTCCCCTGTTTTCTTTGGAACCAGAAAGAAGTGGGAATAGTAGCCTGCTCCTCTCTGGTTCTCCGGGACGTACGCCACCGCTCCTTTTTGTAGAAGCGCGAGTACTTCTTGCCTGATAAGTGATCTGTGCTGACCCGAGTAACGGGAGAGCAGAGAAGGCCTTGTGGGTGGCTTGTCCACGAATTCTATAAAGTGGCCTTGATTGACCAATTGAAAAACTCACCTGTCAGTGGTAATAGACTGCCACCCTGGCAGGTGGTCCGCACTACGACCCCCGACCTTGGTGTCCCATTGATCCTGAGGGGCGGGGGCCGGGAAGGAGTCATGCTGTGGTGGCTGAGGGTCCTACAGGCTGGGCTGACTTGGCAGGGCATTGGCCTCGGCCTGCAGACGACTTCCCCTGGGCTCTTCAGGAGAAGAAGCCCCTCTGTTGCGGACCGGAACGGGACTGTTGTCTCTGCATCCAGCCGTGAAAACGGATCTGGTTCCTACGAAAGGAACCAGAATTGGGTCTGTACATGGCTTGGACAGACTCTCACGGCCTTCCCAGCTTCTTGAAGTTGGGGAGAACCTTCCAAGACTCTCACCAAGAGAACTTCACAGAACGCGAGGCGCCCAGAATGATGTTCTGGACGTCCGGGTGAACCTGAGACACGGGCCATGAGCGCCTCCGGGCGTATACGCCTGAGGCGCCGCCTGGGCCGAGGAGTCCACGGAGTCATACGTGGCCTCGGCACCTGGGTTCCCACGCCTGAACCTCGCATGGAGGAGCTTGAAGCAGCTCCTTCTTCTGCTCACCTTCGCATCTTTTCTGCCAGGTCTAGTCCCTGCTCCCACAAGGCATTCTGAAACTGGACCATGTGGGTAAGATAGTTGAGGGACCCAATGGCTACAGGTTGCAGCTGCATACTGCAGCTCGCCCATCGGGCCTCAATTGCCTGACTCTGGGTCCGGCGGCAGGGTGCTCAGATGTTGCGGCTTCTGGGACCGGTCATGTGAGGCAGTAATGACCAGGAAATCGGCCAGAGGATGAGATGCCAAATACTAGTACTCCCTAGGGGCCTTGTACAGGCGGTCAGCCTTCTTCAGCATCGCCGGGAGCAGATGTAGATGTTTCCACGCTGCCTTGGTGACGTCCACAAAGGTGTCCACCAAGGGTGGTACCACCACAGGCTTTGGGTCCTTTTGCCAAAGATAACATGCAAGGCGTTACCTCTAGGGGTCAAGTTCCTCTGCGTCCCAGCCCGTATTCTCTTGAATATGCCTCATAATCTCAGAGAAAGATGGGTCATCCAGAGGAGATCTTGGGGGCTCACATGGGTCCGGAGAGGGGACGCTGATGGGAGAAGGGGATCTGGATCAGTCTGAGAAGTCCGATCCCGACTCCTCCGAAGGAGAGTGGCGGCGTCTTCCGAGTCTCTTGGGGCTGGGTGACCCTGAAGAAGATCTGGATGGAGGTCTCCTCTTGTCTAGTCTACCCCTAGGAGATTCTGCAGGCTCCTGGGGGGGAAGGTACTCTGCCTGCTGCCCCGGATGCGGGGGGCACCGGGGCCGGTGGAGTCACGGGTGGAGGAGGAGGAGGAGGTGTGGGAACCACGTCCTTCCTTATGGTATCCCACCAAAAGGTGAACAGCTCCTTGACCTTGGAAATACTGAGGCCCGATGACGGCCCGGGCGCTGGTGGTCGGTCGTCTGGTTCTGGCGTCGGCTCCCCAGGGGTCTCTGGTTCAGGAGAGGGTTCCTCGCGGGTTCGACAGGACCGGTTCGTCACCGGGTCTCGGTTGAGCCAACCTCCTCCGTAAGCGCCCTGGCCGCGCCGTAGGTGTCGAGGGGTTCCTCCTCTACTGGGTCGGGCGCCGTCCCCCGCCGCATCCGCGTGGAGAAGGCCTGACCGGTGACGGGCGTCTGGCAGTCGTCTGGTCCTGGGACCGGTGGTGCTTGGCCGACGTCGGGTCCGACGTCCTCTTCAGTGAAGTCAGCTCCTTGGTTTTCTGCTGGGGTGGAGGAGGCAAGGAGACCGACCTGACGTCGGGTGCTGAGTGGTGGGAGCCGGACTTGTGGTGATGGTGGTCCCCTGACCTCAGCGAGGTCTTGGAAGAAGAGGAAGAAGGCCTGGAGGTCTGAACAGGCTGCAGAGTACAGGAACCGGAGGATGACTTGACTGCAACCGGCTGAGAGCGGGCCCAGGAAGGCGAGCAGTCGGACTGGGAGCTGGAACTACGGGAGTTGGAAGCCCTAGAAGGGGATTTTGATCTTACCCTCTCCTTGTGCTTGAGGTGCCGCAGGCTTTCGATGATTCCCTTGGAGGCAGAATCCAGGCCTCTAATCTTTCTTCAAGAAGGTAAGCTTGTAGGGCTCCTTCTGGCTGCATGGATCCAGGTCAGACTGTTAAACCCCTTGACAGAAGGCACAGGCCCGTGTCGTGGTCCGGCTCTAGCACCCACGCAGCTCAATGCGGTCTTTAACGGAATTTGCTTCCCACAGGGGCACTTTGATAGATGGCCTCCATGGATGTTGAGGGGACATCGATGGCAGACGTAATTGACTGCGAAAAGAGTTTCCACTGAGAAAACGGAAAAGAACTTTTCCAGGCGCGCAGTAGGGTACTGACAGAAGGGTTGAGACATGCAAGTCGACGGGCAGGAAACAACTGGGGATTCTAGCGGGCCGCCTCTATGTACTACGCCTGACGTCAGGGGCGGGACCGACATCGGAGGTGGTCCCCGCTGAAGACGGCTAGCTAGAAGATTTCCGTGGGGTCCCGACACCTGCCGGCTTCAGTCCTAATGGTCTAACCTGCTGCAAGAGCTGTATCTCGAAGTAAGATCTGATTGAGTCCGCCTGAGGATGTTCCACCAGGAAGAAAAAATTACTCACCTTAGTAATGTTGTTTCTTCTAATGGAGTCTTGCTGTATTCTGACTATTGCAGAGATATCCAACCTTTGAACTGCCCCGGAGAGGAAAGAGTTAACTTTCCATGCAAGGCATGCAATGCTGAGCTCGAGCTCGGCTGAGACTCTGTTTGAACCCAAACTGCAAGATCACTACGAGCTAAACTCACTGGGCGTACTGTGTGGAAACTGTAAACTTACACTAGCCAACTGGCAACTAAATCTAATAAAAAGGGTTTTTTTTTTGGTTCCAAGGCAAAGACTCAAGTCAGGAAACCAAAAAACAAAACACAACACATACCCAAAAATAAGAGGGTGAGGGGGGCACCTTAGGGTGCCAATATTGTTCCTGCCCACCCACATCCCAAAACCCAGGTTCTGAGAGGAGGGGAGGGTCAGAATACAGCAAGACTCATTAGAAGAAACAACATTACTAAGGTAATTTTTCTTCAAACAACATGAAGTCTTGCTGTATTCTGACTATTTCAGACTACTAAGCAGTACCTCCATGAAGGAGGGACAGAACCTACTTCGGGAACAGGCTCCGAAGCACTGCTGCGCCAAACCGAGCATCACTCCTAGCCTGGATATCCAGAGATTAATGCTTGGTGAAAGTACAGTATGTACTGTTTTCCAGGTGGCTGCTTGACAAATCTCTAAGATAGGAATATCCCTGGCAGCAGCCAGGGAAGCAGCTGTACCTCTGGTAGAGTGAGCCCTCAGGCCTGAGGGTGGGATCCTACCTAATCTTTCATAGCAAAATTGTATACAAGAGACAATCCACCTGGCAATACATCTCTTAGTGGCAGGTTTTCCCTTACCAACCTCACCATAAGTGAGTAACAGTTGCAGGGAGTCAAACCTGTGACCCTTGGTGTAGCAGCTAAGGGCCCTTATCACATCCAAGCTGTGCAGCCTCCTCTCCCCAGAGGAGGAATAGTCAGTGAAGAAAACAGGAAGAGACATAGACTGGTTAAGGTGGAAATCTGAAACCACCTTAGGCAAAAACTTCCTATTAGTCCTGAGGACCATCTTATCTCTATGGAAAGAGATAAAATCAGGCTCCACTGACAGGGCCTGCAACTCACTTATGCGCCTGGCAGAAGTAATGGTTACCAAGAACACAGTTTTTCAAGTCAAGCAATTCTACTCTGCTGAGGACAAGGCTCAAAGGGGTTGCATAAGCTGAGCAATGCAAACATTAAGGTCCCAAGCAGGGGCAGGGTCCCTGAAGGGAGGATTGGTATGCAGCAATCCCTTGAAGAATTTACAGAATACAGGATGAGCAGAAAGGGAAGTGTGCTTGCCTGCTGACAGGAAGGCAGACACAGATGCCAGATGCACTCTAAGTGTAGCTGGTCTGAGTCCCAAGCTATTAAGATGAACCATATAGTCAAGGACTGTAGGCGACCCAGCAGACTCTGGAGAAATATACTTCCCACAGCACCAAATAGTAAACCTTTTCTATTTGGAGTTGTAGGTCTTTCTGGTGGAAGGCTTTTTGAGAAGCCTTTAAAATATCCAGAACATCTTGAGAGAGATGCAGATCAGCAAACTAACTCTTCCAAGAGCCAGGCCTTGAGATTGAGAGATTTGAGATTCAGATACCAAACCCTCCCCTGAGAACATGTTAACAGGTTGTAATTCCTGGGACGAGACAGGGGAAGGTGGACTGCTGAGGACAGCAATAGAGGGTACCAGGGCTGGTTGGCCCAGTCTGGAGCAATCAGAATCACTTTGCAGGGTTGAGACCCGATTTTGACTAGTACCTTGAACAGGAAAGGGGGGGGGGAAGCATACAGGAACTTCCCTTCTCAATTGAGAAGTAGGGCATCCAAGGGGACTGAGCCCAACACTGGGGGCCTGCAGTAAAAGAGAGGAAGTTGGTGATTGTCTAGGGCTGCAAAAAGATCTATCTGTGGGGTGCCCCATCTGGAGAAGATCACCTTCAAAATCAGGGGATCTAGGGACCATTCGTGATGGCCCTGAGATATCCTGCTGAGAGCATCTGCCAGGACATTGTCCTTCCCTGGGAGGTGCACTGCTATCAGAGAGGTATTCAGGGTATAGGCCAGAGACCACAACTTCATTGCCTCTGTGCACAAGGCCGTACACCGAGTGCCCCCCCCCGCTTGTTGATGTACCACATTGTGGTGGTATTGCCTGTCCTGATCTGAACTACTTTGTTCTGAACAGACTTGGAAAAAAACTTGAAGTGCTAGAAACACTGCTCTGAGTTCTAAGAGACTGACGTGAAGCACAGATTCTTGAGGTGACCACAACCCTTGGGTGGTCAGATCCCCCAAGTGGGTTCCCCAGCCCAAGAGGGAAGCATCTGTGGTAAGGATTAGAGAATGAGATTGAGTGACAAAGGGAACTCCTTGCCTTAGGTTGTCCTGATCCTGCCAACACTGCAAAGCCTGGATCAGGGTTTGAGTCACTGGGATTAGCTTGGTCAGAGAATCCTTTCTCTGGGACCAGAAGGCTCTTAAGTGGAACTGAATGTCCCTGATCTGAAATCTTGCTCCTTGGACCACTGCTGTAGAGGCAGCCATGTGGTGCAGGAGCTGCAGAAAATGCCTTGCTGGTTGAGACACCTGGAGGGTGAATGAAGAGGCCAGTGTAATGAGGGTCTTTGCCCTGTCCAGGGGAAGGAAGGCTCTTGCCTTTAATGTATCCAGCTCTGCCCCTATGAAGGTGAGGAGCTGCACTGGCTCTAGAACTGACTGTGAAAGATTCAGAAGGAATCCCAGAGAAGTGAGCAGTTGCCGAGCTATCTGTAAGTGTGACTTGACTTGGTCTGGAGACTGACCTACTATGAGCCAGTCATCCAGGTATGGAAAGATGGAGATCTTCTTTCTCCTTAGGAAAGCAACCACTACTGCCAGGCATTTTGTGAACACCCTTGGGGCTGATGTTAGGCCAAAGGGCATTGCTCTGACTTGATAGTGGCCTGAGGGCAACTCGAACCCGAGGTACTTTCTGTGGGAGCATCCGATGAGAATGTGGAAATAGGCATCCTTGAGGCCCAGGGAAACTAGCCAGTCCCCTGGCCTTAGAGAGGGTAAAATTATTCCCAGAGTCACCATTTTGAACTTTGGCTTTAAAATGTGCTTGTTTAAATATCTGAGATCCAGGATGGGCTGCCATTCTCCGGTCTTTTTGGGAGTTAGGAAGTACCTGGGGTACAATCCTTTTCCCTTGTGTAGGAGTGGAACCCTTTCTATGGCTCTCAGAGCCAAGAGGGAAGAGACCTCTGCCTCTAGGGCAAGGGCCTCTGAAGGATTTGCAGGTGGAAAGGACCTGGTTCTCATCTTGGGGAAATTGTTTGAAGCCGAGAACCAGTCCCTGGCTTACTACTTCCAGGATCCCATTTGTCTGATGTTAAAGACATCCAGTCCTGGACAAAGTAAGCCAGCCTGCCCCCTACGGGTGGTGGAGAATCGGCCCAGGCAAACCCATCAGGGTACCTGTTTGGCAGGGCCTTTTGGCTGAGGGGTGGAAGCAGGCCTGTTGTACCCAGTCTGCCTCTCTCTGAAGAACCCCCTCAGGGCAAAGGCGGAGGAGGAGGCCTGGGCTTGGTAGAAAGGCCTATAAAAAGGCCTGCCCCTACCCTTGGAATGCTGCCTCTGGGGAGTGGCTTGCCTTTCCTTGGCCTGAGCACTCCTATAGGTGGTCCTGTATTCATCCATTTTCTTCATGTAGTTCTCTTGTCTGCTCCCCAAACAGAGAATTACCAACAACAGGAAAATCCATGGCCTTAGTCTGGGTATCCTGAGACAGGCTAGAACATCTGAGCCAAGCCATCCTACAAAGGGCCACAGATGTAGCCATGACTCTAGATGAAACATCATTGGAGTCCACTGCAGCATGAAATTGCACCTTGGATGCCTCGATACCATCTGCACCACCTGCTCCAGCTCCTTGGCAAGCTGCCCAGGGACCTCTAGCTAGAGCCATTACAGTGTCCCATCTAGACTTCTGGTATCTTGCTGTATAGGCCATATAATTAGCCTGACTGAGTCCCAAAGATGCTGCCATGTACTGTTTCTTTGCCATGGCATCAATCCTCCTGGAGTCCTTATCTGGGGGGGGTGAAGCCAAGGGTATATTTGCCTTATCACAGGCAGCAGCCTGCACTACCCCAACATGGCTGCACTGCTGGGGAAGGAACTCCATATCTGAGCCTGAAAGGGTATACCTCTTTTCCATTCTCTTGTCCACAGGAGGTATAGAATTAGGAATCTTTAAAATGTTAAATGTCTGTTTCCCAAAAGATTTATGGAGGGGACTAGACAGTCTCCTGGACTCTGGCATGTCCATCATCTCAACATAATCAGGCTCCTCCTGATCCTTTACTGCTTCCTCCATAGGAAGCTGAAGGGTTTCAGCCACTTTTTTGTAAAACAAAGTGGAAAGGGGACTCAGAAAGCCTAGGAGGAGAAACCCCTGAAGGTCTGTCTGGGGAGATGTCCGGGTCAATGGGCACATCCAGACTTTCATAATCACCATCACTATCCTCATGCTCTCCTTCCTCCTCCTTCGGTTCATAAAAATCCTCTAAGTTATAATCCGGAACCGACCAAACCGAGCCCCTAACCGATGGTGCCGGTTCGGTCGGAACTGGAGTTAGCGACTGAACAATACCTATCGCTTTGCATTTCATCAGCAGTCTGAGAAAGAACTTGTGGATCCAAACCGGCTGACTTATCCTCTCTTTTTCTTTTAACTGGAACAGACTCCTCAGAGTCGGTTCACCTTTTGCCCGAAGAAGTTTTGCCCTGGTCAGAGGGCACTCCTCCTGGTTCGGTTGGAACCGAACCGGGTGGCCATCCGGTCAGCAAACTTTTTGGCCTCCCTTTCCCTCAGCCTACCTACTCTCTTTCCAGGGTAGCTGTGGAAAACTTCACAATCTGGCAGTCTGAATCGAGGTGGTCAAACCCCAGACAATAAACACAGGTGGTGTGGGGTTCAGCCTTAGTAAAGGCTTCCCCACACACACTACAGTGTTGAAACCCAGTGGGCCCGGTTTTTTCCTTGGGTTTCTCAGACATGGCCAGTCCTAACCAAACTTACTCTTTTTCCGGCAATCTGCCAGGCAAAACACCCTTATCGGTTCCTGACCGTGTTATGGGTCGTGGAAAAAAACGTAATGAAATTTTTTTTAAGAACCGATAAGGACCGGTTACCACACTCTAAAAAAGTAGAGCAAACTTTTTTTTTTTTTTAACAAACCTGATCGGTTCAAACCAAACCGATCCAACGTTTACAAGTTCCACACAGAAGCAAACAATAAACCTATCTAGTACTCACGGTACCACAGACAGAGACTGAACAGACAGGTTAGATGGAATAAATTCGGTTGAAACCGAGGGGAAAAAAATCTACACTTTAACAGACTAAACTGAACCAAGCAAAGGAGAAATCTCCGGAGCGACTGTTCAGTGAGGCGGAGTAAAGAATCTGGCGGTTTGGGTTCAAACAGCGACAGACAGAGTCTCAACCGAGCTCGAGCTCAGCGTTCCATGCCTTGCATGGAAAGTTAACTCTTTCCTCTCTGGAGCAGTTCAAAGGTTGGATATCACTGCAATAATCAGAATACAGCAAGACTTCATGTTGTTTGAAAGGCTCTTCCCTCTGGCTCTATACAGCCTGACATTTTCGGAACAGCCGATACTGAAGCTGGACGCTTCTAAGTTATCTTGATAAGGTCTTGGAAGGTGTCCACCAAAGGAGGTACCACCAGGGGCTTGGGCTCCTTCTGCCTCAGGTAATGGACTGTCAACGGCGTTCCGGATCCAGGTCCTCTGTATCCCATTCATTGGAGGCCTGGCTATGTCTCATGACATACATGAAAGACGGATCATCAGGAGGAGAGCGGGGTTGGTCTTTTTCCCCCAGGGAACCCCAATCCCTGAAAGGCACGAAGGAGAAGTGGAAGATTAAGAGGACGATCTGCTACTGGGCCTACAGTAGCCAGAGCTATGCCTAGGACTTCCCCCGCTCGAGCGCCAGTGGCTGCCCAACCAACGCTGGTCCAAGTACAGCGCTGGCTGTGGGACTAACAGAGCAGTGACCGATGCCAGCCTGGAGACCGGTGTCGGGGAGGGGCCCACCTGGAAGAGTGGAAATGGCTCCAGGGCAACGACCAGGACCAACGACAGCTTCCTGATTTGGAAGGGCACCAATGACGGTCTGGAGACAGGGTCTGGGAATGAGCCCGTGAGGGCGATCGAGGCAGCGGCCACTCCGGGGTCTTCTCAGGTGGAGCGGGGAGGCCCTGAGGGTAACGTTCATCCAGTCTGTCAGTACCCAATGTCGGGTCCGGCTTCGGTGGAGACTGTTCTTTTTTCCATCGGGCTCCACCAGAAGGTTAAAAGCTCCTGCAGAACCAGGAAAGGGAGCCGGGAAACTAGGGGATCCGCAGGGCGGTGGGGGAGAACCCCTGCACAGCCCCGTGAAGTGGAAGACCTGGGAGTCACTGAGGTTGCCCCTGCCGCGAGGGTGTCTTCCACCAGAGTAGCCTCTACTGGCGTCTGTACAGCGTCCGATGTCTGCTTAGCAGGAGGTGGTGCCGTGGTAACTTTCTCACCACGTGGCTTGCCCACATCAGGCAAGGCGGAGACCTTAGGCAGGGCCACAGCTTGTGCCGAAGAGGCCTGGGGAGGGTAACCCATAGCGGAGCCACCTTTGGTTTTGCTGGTTTCTCCCCCGACGTTCCCACCTTGGCCGGTGTCTGTTTCTTGGCGGGAGGGCCCAGCCCTTTAGAACATTCCGGGTGCTTGTGATGATCCCCAGAGCCAGAGGAGGAAGAGACCTTCTTAGGGGAGGAGTGAGTGTGGGACCGAGACCAGGAGCGATGATGGGACCAGCTACAGTCCTTGTCGCGGGAGCGCTTGTGAGCCTTGTCTCGGTGCTTGCCCTTTTCCTCCAGAGGTGTGCAGGACATCAATTTTCTGCTCCAAGAGATGGGCTTTTAGGGCCTTCAGGCGTCTAATCCTTGTCCTGCTCGTGAACCCCTTGTAGATTTTGCAGGCCACGCTGTCGTGATCTGGGCCCAGGCAAAAAACTCACTTGGTGTGGCCATCCTTTGAAGGTACCTGTCGGCCACAGTCACACTTATTCCTCTTGGGGTCGGAGGAAGAGACCGACATCTGGCGGCGGACTGAAGTCAGAGGAGAAAAAACTATGAAAAATCGTTGAATACCCGAAGATGGAAAGTACAGTTACGTAAGAACTTACCATAACAGTAGATCTTCGAGAACAGCTCTTGTAGCAGGTTACACCATTAGGACTGAAGCCGGCAGGCATCAGGACCCCACGGAAAAATTCTAGCTAGCTATCTTCAGCGGGGACCGCCCCCGACATCGGTCCTGCCTCCGATGTCAGACGTAGTACATAAGGGGGCGATCCCACCAGATTCCCCAGTTCTCCCGCCGGAGACTTCCGGCCGCAGGCTGACATCGAAATGGGAGACCGAGGATCCACCGTCAGAAGACAGAGGGAAAAATCCGTTAGTAAAGGTTTAAGCCATGCCTCCTCCAAGGGGGAAGGTGGGCGGGAAGGTACCCGCTGCAAGAGCTGTTCTCGAAGATCTACTGTTACGGTAAGTTCTTACGTAACTGTACTATCTTACTTCGAGACACAGCTCTTGCAGCAGGTTACACCATTAGGACTGATTCCCAAGCAGTAACGCTGCAAACATTCTGGGAGGAGGAAACTAGAAAGTACATTCCAGGTCCTGAATCTAGGACAGGAGACCCTGCAGCACAGCCAGGCCAAAGCCGGCTCTTCGCCGTGAAGCGATGTCCAGGCTATAATGCCTGATAAATGTATGTACAGAGCTCCAAGTGGCCGCAGCACAAATGGCAGAAGTGGAGACATTTCGAAGTGCTGCAAAGGAGGTGGCCACTCCCCTAGTGGAATGGCCCCGGACTGAACCCGGGAGGGGCTTGCGTTTGATATCATAGCAGTATGAGATGCACTGGACAAGCCAGCGAGACAGGGACTGTTTAGATACTGGTTGGCCCATCATCCTTTCCGTAAAGGAAACGAAAAGTTACTCCGATTAACAAAGCTGCTTAGTTCTGTTCAGGTAGTACCTTAAGCTGCGATGAACGTCCAGGGTGTGAAGCAGCGCCTCTCCTCCGTTAGAATAATTAGGGAAGTAGACCGGCAGGTCAATATCCTGATTGAGAGTGAGTGCTGAAACCACCTTAGGCAAGAATTTAGGATTCGTCCTCAGGGATACTCTGTCCCGGTGGAAAATTAAATAAGGCTCCTTACACAAGAGCATGGAGCTCAGAAACTCTTCTCGCTGACGTAACAGCAACCAAAAACGTTTTCCACAACAGAAAACGCAGCTTGCAATCCACGGCAGGTTCAAAAGGGGGGAGCGCGAGTTATTCCAAGACAAAGAGCAAATCCCATGGAGGCACTGGGTCCTTAATGGGTGGCCTAAGATGTAACACCCCTCTCAGGAATTCCCAACAGGCATCTAATTGTGCCACTGTGCACTGTCCCACCGAAGGTGATAAGCTGAAATGGCACAGAGGTGCACCTTAATAGAGGAGTAGGCGAGACCTGAACGGAAAAGGGAGAGCAGGTACTCTAATACCACCTTCACCAGACAACCTAAAGGGGAGAGGCCACATGTTTGCGACCATAAACAAAAACGGCACCACTTCATGGCATACGTCGCATGCGTTGCCGGCTTTCTGGCTGCAGGAAGAACTTCCGCAACCTCTTGCGAGACCCCGTGTCGCAAAATGGCTATGTCTCTAGGAGCCATGCATGCAGGTTCAGTGAGCGCAAGTCCGGGTGGACCAGTGAACCCTCCTCCTGAGACAAGAGATGGGAGCTGAAAGGCAATGGGAGCGGGGGTTCCCGGGATAGCTGTATCAGCAAGGGGAACCAGATCTGTCTGGGCCAAAAAGGAGCCACCAGGATCACTGTAGCATGCGCCCTGCGCAGTTTGAGAACTCCTTTCTGGATCAACGGGAACGGAGGGAAAGCGTAGAGGAATCTGTCCGCCCAGGAGAGGAACAACGCGTATCGCCAGAAAACACCAGGCCCTGGATCTAGCGAACAAAAATTGGGCAATTTTGCGTTGGATGGGGAAGCGAACAAGTCCAATTCTGGCATTCCCCATCGAAGAAACAGATCCTCTGCTACCTCCTGAAAAAGTTCCCACTTGTGGACTCTGGCTTGGGAGTGACTCAGGCCGTCTGCAATTGTGTTGTCTACCCCGGGAACATGTACTGTGATCAGGTTTGCGCCGTGTCGGATTACCCAATCCCACACCCTCATGGCCTCCCTGCAAAGGGGGTAAGAGTGTGCACCTCCTTGTTTGTTGAGGTAATACATCACCGCCGTGTTGTCTGAAGCAGGAGAGTACCCGGCGGGATCTCTGACTGAAATGCTTGCAGGGCATAAAGTACCGCCCTCATCTCTAGGACGTTGATATGGAGGTGGGCCTCCAGAGGGGTCCACATTCCCTGGGACTTCACCCCATCCAGGTGTGCTCCCCACCCTAGACCTGAGGCGTCTGTGGTGAGGGTTACCTCCGGGGACGGCGCTATAAACGGGACGCCCATCGAGAGTGTCCCTGGGTCTAGCCACCACTGCCAGTCTCGAATCGCAGTGTTCGTGATTCTGACCGGATGCTGCATGTGGTCTTGCCTTTGGTCCCATTGCACCTTGAGCATCCATTGAGTTACCCGCATGTGGAGCCTTGCGAAAGGGATAGTAGGAATGGCCGCAGCCATGTGTCCGAGCAAGCGAAGGACCGACCTGGCTGGGACGGTCTTGTTCGACGAAAGTTCCCTGATGAGGGATCTGATGCGCTCCGCTCTGTCGTCTGGAAGAAATGCTCTTCCCTGAACGGTGTCCAGTACTGCACCTATGAACTGCAGCTTCTGCGACGGTACCAGGAGAGACTTCTCGTGATTGATTTAGGATACCCAGAGATCGAAACAGGTCCTGGGTGCTCTGGATCACTCGTAACGCCGCCTCTCTGGAGGCGGCCATGAGAAGCCAATCGTCCAGGTACGGGAACACATAATGCCCCTGTCTCCTTAGAGACACTGCCATGCATTTGGTAAAGACCCTGGGTGCCGATGACAGCCCGAATGGAAGGGCTCGGAACTGAAGATGATGGCCGAGAAACTCGAAGCGCAGGAACCTTCAGAGAAAAGGCTGATTGAAGAGAACTAATTTCCTGTAGGAAAAAACTTTACCACGCATCGCGTGCTAGAAACTGAACTGAAGGGTCAAGACATGCAAGTCGACGGCGGGAAAGAACTGGAGAATCTGGCAGGACCGCCCCCTTATGTACTACGTCTGACGTCAGAGGCTGGACCGACGTCGGGGGTGGTCCCCGCTGAAGATAGCTAGCTAGAATTTTTCCGTGGGGTCCTGATGCCTGCCGGCTTCAATCCTAATGGTGTAACCTGCTGCTAGAGCTGTGTCTCGAAGTAAGATCAATTTCTTCATTTTCTTTTTGCTAGTTTGCTGAATAGCCAGGAACTTCCCCAAGGTGAGCAGGTCACGGCAGGAAAAGAACTGGGGTGGAGCTGGGTCCGCCCCCTTTTGTACTGTGACCGACGTCTGGGCAGTCCCTGCTTGGTTCTGCTAGCTAAGAATTTTTCCGGTGGGCAATAAGGCCTGCTGAGTTAGTTCTAATGGTTATGGCCTGCTGCAAGAGCTCCCACTATAAGATAGATTAAAAAAAGTCCCCGGTGAGGGGCACTGGGAAGCCACACAGGGCTTCCAACTCCAGCTATAAGGATGACAGGAAGGGTTGTAGTCTGGGGCACAACCAGAATACATGGGAATGATGATGCTGGATCACCACAATGGCGTCAGCATTCTGCTGATTTAGTGGTAAGGAAATGGGAAGTAATGGCTGGTGTACAGAAATTTATGAAAATTACGTACCTACTGTGCGGGAGCTTTTTTTTTTTTTTTTTATATAAAGGTAGGTGAAGTCGACGTACCATCGGCGCCACCTTCGAGGCCGACGCACCACGTGGCGCTTGCGGGCTGGCCGTTAGGCTGTGTCGACTCCGTCTGCCTGCCAGTTCTGAGTCGCCGGAAAGGTAAGAGGAAGGGAGTGGAGGGTGGGACAAGGAAGTCCAAGGGACAGAAAAAGGAAAAGATATGAACCAAAAGGAGAAAAAAGAGGACAGAGAGGGAGAGAGTGTGTCGGAAACTAAAGGGATTGGGAGGGGCCCCAACCTCTAAAAAGGAAGAGGGAGGTAGGGTGGGTAAAGAATTTAGGAAGAGAGGGGAGAAGGTTAGTACATCCCAGACCCTGGTCTGTCTCCAGATTGTATAGGAACTGCAAGGAGTAGCCAAAGGCTTTCTGCCAGAATTCAAGGCACAGAATAGCTGGCAAAACACGCCAGACAAGCAGAGTCGGCTATTCTGGAAGGACGACAGGGTACAGAGAATAAACACCCTCTCTGGAGAGATTATTGGTGAAAAAAGGGACTTTTTAAAAAAAATTTTTATGCAAGAAGAAACATGTTGGATGGGAGTATGGGGGGAGGAGAGAAAGGAGGGCAACTGACAACTCCCACCCCACAGGGGTGGAGCCAAAGCACTGGAGGAGTGCCTCCCCCCTTGCTGGCCACTCTCCCCAGAACATTATCCCCCTGTGTGTCCTGTTTTACCCCACTCCTAAGAAAGAGAGGGAGAGATGGGCACAGAGAGGGAGCGGGACCCAGAGACTGAGGCCCTAGGGGGATGGAGGGTGGGATTGTGATGAATGAAGATACACAGAAAGATCATAATTATGGTAGGTACGTAATTTTCATATCTTACCTGTGTCAATCTTCACCATTTTTGGGTGAGTACCGAGCCCCCCCCGAAGGGGTTTTTCTTTTACACCCTATGGGATAAAATCCCTTAGCTCTCAGTGGGTGACACACTAAGTGGGGGAACCTTCAGGACCTGGAGAGGCCCAAGAGTGGGGAGAGAGATGGAGTCCCCCCGGAGGGGGAAAGAAGTTGTCCCAACAAGCGCCGTCTCGCTCTGCGGGAGAAGAGATAGGTTCCCTGGTGGGCGGAGTTAATCACCCTACGCCGGGCCAAGGGCAACAACTGGGAAAGATGCAGCCATGCCGTCCGCCTAGTGCAGATCGCTGTCCCTACGACCCTGGTAGCTACCTTGTTGGCATCATAGGATGCCCTCGCTTGGTGCCTTGCTAGCTCCAGGCCACGCGCAGAGAGTACAATGGCTTGTCTGGTTTGCTCCGTATCAGGCAACGAGGCTAGGAGCTGACCCAGCCTGGACCACAAGAACCTGTCATAGGCTGCATAGTGGGCCTGATGTGCAGAAATAGAAAGAAGTAACTGTGCAGAGTAGAAAATCCTCCTAACCCAGAAGTCAAAATCTGAGGAGTCTTGATCTGGGGGCCGGTCACGGTGAAGGGCGCGAAGCCTATCAGGATTGTCCAACTGCGTCAATCCAGACTGTAGATGAGGCAAGGAACCTGGAGACTCCGTGGGTGCGCAATACCTCTGGCTGAGATCCCCAGGGGCAGGAACTCCGGAGAAAGCCCTCTGCCAGGAACACAACGATGCCTCCTGAAAGGGAGCAAGCCAGAGTGGCACCACAAGGGTAGCCTCGACAAAATCGCCTAGAAAGGCATGCGCTGAGTGTCAGGACTGCTGGTAGTGGAAGGAGTAAGGTGCAAGTCCTCCAACATCCTCACGAGGAATCGCTGATACTCCGCGAGATCAGCAGCTGAAGAGATGTGGACAGAAGTTTCCTCTTCCCCTGAAGAGGGGAATGAGGAGCTGGAGGGCACCAGCTGTTCAGTGGGTAGCTGCACGGGGGAAGAGGTTGAAAGACCTGGCTGTCCATCGTCCTAACGTAAGCAGGGAACCAAGCAGCCACCGCTCTGAACTGCTCCCAAGAGAGGTGCCCACTAGAACCAAGGATGCCTGGGAGCGCAGGAGAGTGTGGCAGAGAGATGGGGACAGAGCCGAGAAGAGATGTTGGCTGACCTCCACCTGGGCTAAGGAGCGGACCGTGGGCACCCATGGAAGAAGGTGCCCCGGAAGACCCCACAGCTGACAGCTGAACAACCATTTCAGTACTGCCTTGGCTGTGCCCAGAAGAATCCCCCGTGAGGTGGGTCCAGAAGAACGGTCCCCGACCTCAAAAGAAGGGGACTCTCTCAAACAGACTGAGGGGGAAGAGCGGAGATCCGCACTACGACTTCTCCCAGAGCCCAGGTGGGCCCCCGAAAAAGGCCGACGTGCTGACCCCACGGAGTCCAAAAGAGCCCTCCTCCTCGAGAGGGCCAGCCTAGGTAGCTGGCATCTCTGGGCGGCTCCCAAAGGGGCTACCCAGGGCACAGTACCCTCCCCTCCTGAAGGTGCCCTGATCGGCCCCAAAGTTGGGCGATCTAGGCACACCACCAGTGGGGGTACCACTACTGAGGGATCAGTGAAACCACCAAGACCAGGTTGCAGAGCTAGGGTGGCCTGCACCACTGCCTGCTGGTCAGCACCCCTGACCCTAGTCTCTGTAGCCACCGAACCCACCTCAGAAGGGGGTCATCTCCAGCTTGTTGAGGAGACTACTGGGCTAACCTCAACAGCCAACCCCAAAGGGTCAGACTGTCTGACCCAGAGCTCGACTCCATCTCCGAGGAGGTAGAGTCCAAGGCCCTGTGCCAAACATAGAATGTGATGGCAGATAAGGACCGCTTGGCCCACCTAGTATGCCCATTTTCCTACCCAACAGATAAGCTGCAGATCCTAATTAATCAACTGCTTACTTCCTCCTACCCCCCACTAGGACTACCTTATGTCTGTCCCATGCATTCTTGAATTCCCCCACTGTTTTTGACTCCACGACCTCCTCAGGGAGGCTGTTCCATGCATCCACAACCCTCTCTGTGAAAAAAATACTTCCTCACATTACCTCTGAGCACGTCCCTCTATCTTCAAATTGTGCCCCCTTGTTCTTGCACATCTCTTTTTCTGAAAGATGCCACCCTCTTGGACTTTGTTGATTCCCTTGAGGTACTTGAAAGTTTCTATCATGTCCCCTCTCTCGCCCTCCTTTCCTCAAAGGTATACATATTAAGCTCCTTTAGTCTTTCTTCGTATGTCTTCTGGTGCAGACCCTGCACCATTTTGGTTGCCCTCCTCTGGACAGCCTCCACTTCATCTATGTCTTTGCGGAGATGGGGTCTCCAGAACTGCACACAGGACTCCAGATGGGGTCTCACCAACTGTCTGTACAGAGGGATAACAACTTCCTGTTTTCTACTATGGGTGCCTCTCCCTATGCATCCCAGTATCCCCCCAGCCTTCCTTACTGCCTTCTCACATTGCTTGCCCACCTTAAGGTCATCTGATATAATTACCCCCAGGTCCCTTTCCATTTTTACTGTTGTCAGTATCTCACCCTCCATTGTGTACTCTTGCCCTGGGTTTTTGTTTCCCAGGTGCATTACCTTGCACTTCTTTGCACTGAATCTGAGCTACCACACATCTGACCATTCCTCCAACCTTGCCAAGTTCCTTCTCATCCTTTCCACTCCATCTGGTGTATCAACCTTTTGCAGATCTTTGTGTCATCTGCAAAGAGACATACTTTTCCTTCCAGTTCCTCTGCAATCACTTATAAAGACATTAAAAAGGACCGGTCCCAGTACTGAACCCTATAGTATCCCGCAAACTGTAGAAGGGCAGCCACTGCCATCCCTGCCAACATGCCCAGAAACCGAAACTGTGCCCAAGCCGGTGCCAGCACCCCCCCAACCTCCACAAGCGGAATCCGGAGGGGGCACGGCTCCAGCCTGAACAAGAGCTCCAGAGCTGGTACCAGTTGTGGCACTATCCGGCCCCACGGTATTGAGGACAGGGATGGCTCAGACTGCCCAGACGGCACCACAAAAGGCTCAGAGGGCAGAGGCAGTGCAGACAGTGGAGTCTGAAGGTCCCATGGTGCCGAGCCCCAAGGACATGGCACCATGCTCAACCTTGATGAGACATGGAAAAGGACGGCACCATAGCATCTCCCATGGCGCCACCAGTGCCATGAATGGCTCCGACAGAGGCCACGGTGCCATGTAACAAGAGTCCAGCCACATCTGCGCTCTCCCCCCCAACAAGCAATAGGCACGCCTCAGGTACCCCCTTCCCTCTGTCCCTTTTCATGACTTGCATCAGCAATCAGTTTGAGTCATGCTCCTTCGCACCCACCACCCCCCCCCAACTCAGTCCTGTGAGTTTCTGTAGCAGTCACTACTAATGCAGGCTGCCTGACCATGTTCCCTCACACCCCACCATTTACTCTAGCATGTCTTCTCCACTCAGCCTCCCCTCACCCCGCCACTTCTCCCTATAACTTACTACCCTTTTTTCTTCACCTCCACCGCAGTACATACCACTCTCGTACCTCCTTTCTTCACCCCACTGCCAGCTATCCCGTCCCTCTGAACTACTGACAAGGAACTTTGTGGCTGCTTATTCCCCATAAAGTGTTTTTTTTTTTTTAACTTGTACCCATGTTTTGAGCTATTCTGCAAGTTCTGAATCCTTCATTGTAATGTACCTTTGCTTTCTCCTATTGTACTTTGTTTTGCAATCTATGACATGGAACCTCTGTAGAAGAGCTTGCACTCAAAGGTCTTTTCTGAATCACTAAATAAATAAAATGATCCCATTGTTGTAGGGTAATATCTGTGCCCAGATCACCATTCCATTTCTCGAGTATCAGCTCTGTGCCCTCCCGTTTTTTGTTTTTTTTTTTCAATTAGGGCCTTCTAAATCACAGAAATGAGGAGTGTTATTTGGAGGGGGTGGCTCTCAGGATTGTGGGTTCCAGGCAGGAAAGAATTAAAATAGGGTCTCAGTTGGAAATACCTGAAAAAGTCAGTCTGCTTTAGCCCATAGGTCTGGCACCATCTCTTGAAATGTTTTAAAGTCGGGCCCATTTATGAATTGTGAGAGAGTTGTGAGTCGAAGGCGACCCCAGGTGCGAAAGGTTATGGTCCAACTGGGCTGGGGAGAAATTCTCCAGTAAAGCAATTGGGCAGAGCAACATCAAAAATGTGTGGAGTGAGAAATGTCTGCATATTGCATTCCAAGCTCTGATTTGATGTGAAATCCAGGGACCTGATTTGGGAGTTTGGCCTTGACCATGTCTTCATAGGGAAAGAGACCCTCCTCCATTTCTTTCTAAATTACGGGGGTGACTCGTGGCGATTAGTTATAAGACAGGTGGGAGGCCCAATTATATAGCTTAAGGTTGGGGAGTGCAAGACCCCCATTTTCTAGGGAGCAAGAGAGTAGAGAATTTCACTCTAGGGCACCTTCCTGACCATATGAACCCAGGTATTGCCTTATTCCACAAACTGAATAATTTTGCCAGTATGTGTAATGGAACATTCTGAAAGAGGTATAAAGTCCTAGGCAGAACCACCATTCGCACAACCTCTATTCTCTGAAGCAGATTTAAAGGAAGAATGTTCCATTTAGCCAGGTCGTGCTTCAGTCGAGTGTAGAAGAGGACACAGTTGTTTCACACTGCATTTTCAGCTTTATAGGACAGGTAAATACCAAGGTACTTCAGTTTGTCAAGGTTCCACTGGAATGAGTAGGCCTTCCTGAATGACGGTTGGGGGTTTAAAATGGAAGACCAGGGCATCTGTTTTAGAAGTGTTAAGCCTGTAGCCTGAACATGGCCCAAAGTTAAGAATTTTGAAGACTGCAGGGATGGACTGTAATGGTTTTGAAAGAAAAAGCAGAACATTGTCCACATATAAAGCTATGCAGTGATCCATCCCTTCCATCTGGACCCCTTAAATCTGAAGGGAGGGTCCACTTGCCTGGGCCAATGGTTCGATAAAAATGGCAAGGAGATTAGGCGAGTCCCCCTAAAAAAAGGGGAAGATAGCCAGAGTGGTGGCTGCAGAACTTGACGCAGGCCTGAGGGGAAGAGTAAAGCACTTTAATCACTGCAATAAGGGAGAACGGGAATCCCATCCTGGCCATGGTGGAAAAGAGAAAAGGCCAAGAAACCCTGTCAAGCCTTCTCATTACAAGTCTGCATTTCTTGAACCAAATGGAGTGCTCTGCAGGAGTTGTCTGTTGTAGACCTAGAGCTTACAAAGCCGGTCTGGTCTAGGTTAATTAGGGTGCGAAGGACTGCATCAAGCCAGTGGGCCAGAATGGACATGAGGTGTTTATAGTCCATATTTAGGACAGAGACCGGCCTATAAGAGCCGCATGTTAGAGGGTCCTTGCCAGGTTTAGGGATCAGGGAAACACCTACATAGGGCCAGCTGGAGGGTTTGAAAACTCCCTGTGCAACCTCATTATAAACCTGTAGCAGATAAAACTCCACCCCATAGCCGTTGGGGCCAGGCACCTTCATGGTTTTGGATCTGGAAAAGGCTGCTGTTAGCGCCACTTGGGTTATAGAGGATATCAGACTAGCCTGTTGATCTTGAGTGAGTTTAGGAAGATTTAGAGTGGACAGGAAAGCATTAACTGCAGTATGCTCTGTAGGCTACTCTGGGGTGTATAGGGCCTTATAATTGCAGAAGGCTTAGGAAATTTGCCAGAGTTTCGTGTGGAGAGTACCTGTATGGGGGTTGTTTATTGCCACAATGGTGGATAGTTTTCACTGCTTGTGCAATCGGTCAGCTAGCAGGCGAGAGGCCCGAGGGCCTATCTCACCTTATCTCTGTCTCAAAAAGGACAGCGCTCTCTCTGTTGGGTACAAAGGGAGTCAAGGTCCATCCTGACCTGCTTAAGCTGTGGGGTGACTGAGCGTTCTCCCTGTTGAGTGGTCTGTAGGAAATGCTAGGTTTGTTCGAGGTGTATTTGCCTCTTCTTCTGAACCTTCGCGAGGGTGGCTGTGTACTTTACCAGGTCCCCTTCCCCCCCCCACCCCGACTGCCTTCTAGGTATCCCATTTAACGGAGGGAGAAGTTTCAGGGCCTGAGTTGTCCTCCAATATTTCTTTATTCTGATCACTCAAAAATTCACAGAATGATTCACTCCTGAGATGGTCAGATTGAACCTCCATGTAAGTATTATGTCTCTCCAGTACCCAAGTGGTAAATCGGGGCATGGTCAGAGTGGGTGATATCCTCCATGTTGGCATCACAGGCATTCCTTCTGGGTGTAGGTGCCATGCACCACCGAGTAATGTGTGTATGCTCTAGTCCTAGGATGCAGGGATCGCCCTACATCCAGCCAGCCCACCTCCTGAATAAACAGTTTGAAAAATGTATGTGTTGCTGGTTGTTTACCCCTGGAAGTATCTGTGGAGTCTAAGCTGGGGCTTGGAGCACTGTAAAAGTCTCCAGCTATGATTAATATCCCCTTGTCAGTTCATCTAGTTTGTTCAAAAGGAGACAAACGGTTGGGGGCAGGGGAGAGGAGATGTACATTTGCTAAGGTCACCTCCTGGTCTTACAACAACCTCTGCACAATAAATACAGGTTACTAACCTGTAACAGGAGTTCTAGGAATGGTATATGTTGTTCATCCACACTTTCTGGCAGGTATCCTTGCCGGAAGGTCTTCAAGCTGGCTTCTCCCACCCACGTGGTAAAACTCTCAGCTCCGCCCCATGATGCCAGATCTGGCCCACTGGAAGCTCAGGTTGTGCATCGAAGCCAGGTGGGTCGTGCGGATGAACATATACCATTCCTAGAACTCCTGTTACAGGTGAGTAACCTATATTTTTAGGGACATGGATATGTTGTTCATCCACACTTTCTGGCAGACTCCTAGCAGTTCTCCGGGAGGAGGGAGGCAAGGCGCACCCCCGATACTTACTTGGGAAAGAGACTGGAGAATCGAGGCCCCAAAACCAGCATCCCGGCGTGACTCAAGGTCGATGTGGTAGTGGGTAATAAAGGCATATGCAGACTTCCAGGTAACAGCCCTGCAGATATCCAGGATAGAGACATCCCTGGAAGCAGCTACCGCTGCAGCGGTATGGCTCTTATCCCTCTGGGAGGCTCCATGCCCGTGAACCTGTAGCACAGCTCTATGCAGGAGGTGATCAACCTGCCTATCATCCGCTTTGCTACAGGTCTGCCAGGTGCGGCTTCAGCTTAGGTGACAAACAGCTGGCGAACCTCTCCCCGAACTTCAGCCGTCCGCTCCTTATAGTAAGTGAGCGCTCGTCTAGGGTCCAAAGTATGGAGCCTATACTCTGCCTCCGAGGAGTGATTGGGGTAGAACACTGGCAGAGTCAACACCTGGTTAACGTGAAACTCCGACACCACCTTCGGAAGGAATTTTGGGTGGGGCGCAGAACAACCTTGTCCCTGTGGAAGACCAGGTAGGAGAATCGATGGAAAGCGCCTGAGCTCTCCCATCCTTCTGGCTGACATGATAGCCACCAACGGCGTAGTCTTCCACGACAGGTGTGAAATATCGCACCTGCATTGGTTCAATGGCTTGCCCATGAGCTTGGCCAATACCAGCAGTAGATCCCACGGAGGTGGAGGTTCTGCACCGAGGGGAAATGTGGTCAAGACCTTGAAAAAGCACCCGACCACTTTCTCCTGCGCCACCGACTGCTTGCCGGCCCACGCCCGGTAAGCAGAGATGGCTGCCAGGTGCACCTGAAGGGTCATCGACCGAAGCCCTTGCTGAGAAAAGGACCACAGATAGTCCAGAATGCTTGCCAAGGGGCAGTCGGAATGGTCCAAGCCCTTCCCCTGACACCAAATGGAAAACCTCTTCCATTTGAAGGCATAGCATTTTCTGGTCAACTACTTACGGGACGCCTCAACAATGTTGAGGACCTCAACAGAAAGACCCAAAACCTGTAACTCTAGCTGCTCAGGAACCAGGTCATCGGGTGCAGGGATTGAAGGTCCAGATGGAATACCTTCCCCTGATTGACTGAGATCAGGTCTGGGTGGGCTGGAAGCCGCCTCGGGAGCCTGGAGCTGAGGCTGAGATCTGGATACCAGAACTGACAGGGCCAGTCTGCAGCTACCAGAATCACCTGCGCCTTGTCCCTCCTCGCCTTAAGAAGCACCTTGTGGATCAAGGGAAATGGGGCAAAGGCGTAGAAGAGGCCCGGGGTCCACAGCCTCGAGAAGGCATCCCCCTGCAGCGAGCCCTGCCGAGGGGGGGCGGGCACAGAACAGACTCAGTTTCGCATTCTCCCTGGAGGCAAACAGGTCCACCTGAGGCGTGCCCCAGTGGGAGAAAAGATCTTGTACTACTTCCAGCAGGAGAGACCACTAGTAAGACGCAGCCCCTATCCGGCTTAGGGCATCGGCCAGGGTGTTGGAGGCTCCTGCCACATGAATGGCTAGGAGATCCACCTCCAGGCTGCGCACGAGGGATCAAATGCGGAGAGCTTCCTTGCATAACAGCATGGAGCGCGTCCCCGCGCTGGCGGTTCGGATAGTACATGGTCGTGGTGTTGTCCATCTGGATCTGAACCACTTGACCCCATAGAAACGAAGCGAAGGCGGTGAGAGCTAGATGGACCGCTCGGAGCTCCAGCAGGTTGATGTGGCATCGGGACTCCTGAGGGGACCAGAGGCCGTGCGCTCGGTGTTCCCCCAGATGGGCACTCCAACCCAGCAGAGATGCATCGGTCAAGAGAGAGAGACTGTCAGCTCGGGGCAGACGAAAGGGATACCCTCCTGCAGATGTGCTGGAAGGATCCACCATTGGAGAGCGTTCCACATCTCCTGGGTCACTGTCACGGGCTGGTCCAACGGATCGCAGCGTTGTGACACTGGCTGGCCAGTCCCCATTGAAGGGGACGCATGTATCAACAGGCCCAACAGACCACGCTGGTGCAGGTCGCCATGAGGCCCAGGAGGCGCAGGAAGTCCCGGGCAAGGCGCAATTATCCAACCAGAAAGGATTGGGGAAAGGACCTCGGCTCTGGCTGCCGGGAGCCGTGCTCTGGCTCGCAGAGAGTTGAACTCTGCCCCGATGAACAGAATCACCTGCTTTGGCACGAGTTCCGACTTGGCCTCGTTGATGAGGAGGCCAACCTGGAGGGCCAGATCTCTGGACCGCTCCACCTCCTGTCTGGAGGTGGCTGCTATCAGCCAATCATCCAGGTAAGGGTACACCCGGACCCCTCGGCGCTGCAGGAAAGCTGTCACCACTGTCATGCATTTGGTGAAGACCCTGGGAACTAGGGAGAGGCCGAAGGGCATGGCCTGGAACTCGTATAGGGATCCCTCCGCTCTGAAGCGGAGGAATCTCTGATGGGATGGATGGACTGGGACGTGAAAGAACGCATCCTGGAGGTCCAGGGAGCAGAACCACACGCCTCGTTCTAAGGATGGGATTATCTGAGCCAGAGTGACCACCCTGAAGGTTCGAGACCTTAGGAACTTGTTCAGGTTGTGCAGGTCGAGAATGGGGAGCCAGCCCCCCATCCGTTTTGGGACCAGGAAGTACCTGGACACAAACCCTGGGTCTGGAGGAGGATCCGCCGCCTTCCTGCTTACCTCTTTTTCGAGGAGCAGGACAATATCGGCTCGGCGGGCCAACAGCGAGGCTGCGGACCTCGTGGCCCCCCTGAGGGGCAACTGTTCGAAAAGGTGGGGCCTGCTCGAACTCCAGAGGTGGGCCTTTTCCTACCACCTCCAACACCCAGCGGTCCGTGGTGATAGCGGGCCAGGCGGAAAGGAAGTGGCAGAGCCGTCCCCCCCACGGGGGGAACCCAGGGAGGAAGTGACAAGGTTGGGGCAGCACCCCTCAACCCGTCACTGGGCAGGCTTGGAGGAAGAACTGGCCGAGGGACCTCCGTGCTTCCTGTTGGAAGAAGCCGTTGGCTTGGGTTTGGGGCGCCAAGCGCGAGCCTGCTGGCCCTGTTGCTGGTGCTGCTGGGCCAGTCGAGAAGCAGGGACCGAAGGACAAAAGGACTTCTGCTGCTGACGGTGGCCTTTGTCCCTCTGGGCGGAGGTGACAGAATCCAGAGTGGCATTGGACTTCTCGATCCGCTGGAGGTGTCCCTCCACTCCAGGGCCGAAGAGGTCAGTCCCCAAGAAGGAGACATCCGCCAGCTTGTGCTGGGTATCCGCCGTGAAGGTGGATATCCTCAGCCACACCCTGCGCCGCATGGCCACCGTGGCCGCTACTGACCTGGGACAGGAATCACCTATGTCCAGAGCAGTCTGGAGCTGCTGCTTTGCTACCGCCCTATCCTGGTCCCGCACCTGGTAGACCGTGGTCTGCAGGTCAGGTGGGAGATGAGGAACAACCCCATCCAGGGAGCCCATGAGGGCATGGGAGAAGTGTGCCATCAACACGGCCGAGCTGGCCTGTCGGAGGCCAAGGGAGGACGCAGCGTACACCTTGCACTCCACAAAGTCCAGCTTTTTGGACTCTATGTCGGGGGGCTTATCCACATCCCGAGTGTTACCGGAATGCCGGAAAACGATGTCGGCGACTAACCCCTCGGCAGAGGGGTGTTCCGAGAAACCGGACAAAGAGCCAGTAGGGACCGCATACTTCCTGGCCAAGGGCGCAGGACAGGAAGCAGGCCGCTGCCAAAGCTCCAAGGTTGGGCCGACAATGGCCTCAGCCACTGGAAAGGCCTCCGTGGGAGAATCCCCTCGGTCCAGAATCTCCGTCAGGGGATACTTGACCCATTTGGACATGGGCTCGAGCTGCATCCCGGTGGACTCTGAGATGAGTCGAAGCAGACCCAAGAAGGATGATGGGCTATCGTCCACTGACTGGCCCCTGGAAGACTCCAGATCGAACTGCCTGGAGAACAGGGAGGAATTGCATTCTGAAGAGGCTGCAAAGAGCTGCCTTGGCCCTGAGCCACCCTCCACCTGCCGAGGACGGTCGGTAGTGAGGGTGACAGACAACCTGTGGGGCAGGCCATAACCTGACCGAGAATTCTTGGTCGGTGCCCCCGACTTCGGTTGTGGAGGCAGAGGTTCCACCACAATCGGTGGATCAGCTGGTTTCAGCTTAGCAACCGGCCCTGGAGCAAGCAACTCGACTGGAATGAGTGGTTGCTTCGGGCATTTAGGCGACAGCCACTTGATGGCCGGGGTCTTGGCCAGGGTCAGCTTAGGCCCAGACAACAGCAACTGCTGCCATATAAAGTCCTCGTAGCACTGGCGCAACTTGCGCCGCAGCCTCTCATCACCCAAGGAGCACGACGAGGAAGAACGGCGTCGCCACTTACTTCGGTAACGAGACCAAGACCGCCGGTGTCGGCGGGAACAGCTGGACCGAGAAGAGGTCCGAGACCGAGACCTTCGGGGGCAGAGGGTGGGTCTGGGAAGGGGCGGGGGACACCCGCTCTTCCCTCGGCTCGGGCACTTTAACCAGGGACTGTGGCCCCGAAGGCGCAGGCAGATCCTCGGTATCCACTGGGGGAACCGGTGAAGGAGGGTTGCCGGCTTCTCCAGTCGACAGCCTAATGGATCGAGAAAAATCTCGACTTAGTCGACGGGAGTCTTGGCAGGCTGGACTGATGGGGGGACCGTGAAGCCAGCGGCCTCAGCCGCAACCATGACCGAAGTCGACGGTCGGCTGCCCGGGGAAGGGGACCTCTCCCACTCTCACGAACGCCGATGGTGGGACTTACCTTTCGACTCCTTTTCCTTGGGCCAAGAAGAATGTCCCGAAGGCCCCTCTCCTTTCATGGAAAGGGACCGACAAAGCTCCTTGAACAAAGCCGTATACAAGAAACTCGGAGAGAGCGGGATAAATGCCGTGGCCGAGGAGGAGGAAGATGTGGCCTGGGCCGCCTCCTCCTAGAGGGTGATCATCTGCTCGAGCTGCTCAGCCGAGCCACCTGCCGCAGACACCGCCCAACGAGCCTCTTTAGATTTTACCGGCAGAAAACGTTTCTCGGGGCGCCGAAGCTTCAAACGGGCAGCGCGATCGTCCAGAACGTTGGCCGAGAAAGAGCGGCACAACTCGCAAGCCTGCGGGTCGTGATCTAGGCCTAAGCAGTAAACGCATGTGGAGTGCGGATCCGTCCTGGACATTTTCTGCCCGCAAGGGTATCTCCAAAAGCCAGGAACAGATTTGTCCATCGCAGCCGCGAGGGAAGATGAAGACCGAAGTTTAGAAAACTTCAAAACCAATTTCGGACGAACCGAACAGCTAGGATCCAGTCTAAAATGCAGAGCGCTAAGGAGGGAAGCTGAGCTTCCAAGCGGTAAGGAAGATCTGGCGTCATGGGGCGGAACCGAGAGTTCTACCACCCAGGTGGGTGGGAGGAGCCAGCTTGAAGACCTTCCGGCAAGAATTAAAGCGGCAAGGATACCTGCCAGAAAGTGTGGATGAACAACATATCCATGTCCCTAGAACCAAACGTCCCTCCAGAATCACCTGGAAGGGGTGGTGACTGGGAATTAGTATGGCGAACCCCTCCTTCTCCCCCTAGCACAGGCAGAGGAGAAAACCTGGGAAAAAGCCCCTACTGATCAGTTTTTTATGTTCATTAGTAGACCTGTACGTTTCCTGTATATAAACAATTTTGGTCAGACTCTTTTTCAGCAAAGCAATCATTCTTGATTTCTTTACAGGACTGGCTAGTCCATTAACATTCAAAGAGTATAGTTTAAGGTGTTTGTTAGCCATTTAAAAATAGAGAGAACACAATGAGCTCCTGCACAGCTTCTGTGTCTCAATCAACTTTCCTAGGACTGGCACTGGGCCCAGGAGCAGAATCCCATATTAGAACAATGAGACTGCTTAAAAAATGTGAGGTAACAAACCCTCAAACAGATAACCAAAGGGGCGTTTAACTAACTGGGGAACTGAGAAAAAATGGTGAATAAACCCTAAGCAGGCTTCAGCCAACTAGGGTGAGTCTGCCGAGCTAGAGGTGGCTTCCATGGGGCTCAGTGCTAAGACGCACTCAGCAAATAGACTGTGCCAATCTTGGCCTGTCCCTACTAGCGGGTGCTAGTCATAAATGTCTTGAGTTCAGGGAAGGGGATATGGTCATGCCTTGGCTCCTCCAAGGTGGTGGAACTGAACATGGTAAAACAATGGTAAATTCATCTGCTAAATTTTTAACAAGCAGCCAGTAAGTGGCTACAACGGCTACGTATAAATGATTTAGGCCACTATAATTCTCCGGCCCACCCACAGGGGAGACGGGGAAGGTCTGGTCCCACATCACACCCCCAATCCCCAACGTGTAAGGCTGATGCGTCTCTGAGCACACAGAGGTGACACAGGCCCTGCCTGTGTGCACAAGGGCTGCCGCTAGCTTACCAAGCTCATTTTCATGCACCCTGGGGTGGTTCACTGTTTTTATGCTGTCTTTACAATTCTATGCGTGGGGCAAGGCTAGGGGGGTACTAATGAAGTCATCTCGGCTCGCCCCCTGAACCCATGGAAGCCTCGAGGTTCCAGGTGATTGTTACCCCATGATACCAAGCAAGATATGCAGGGCGACGGGCACTTATGCCCTTTACCTGAGCCATGAATTCTGCACATGAAAGGTGCCTCCCACCTGTCTTGGATCCCCCTGTCGAGGCTACTGGGGCCAAATTAAGTTAAGAGCCAGACTCGCCTCCCACCTGCAGTCCCTCAGACCCCCAAATCCCTATTGCCCCAAACCCATCCTCGCACCCGGTGATGTCCGTATCAGTGGAGAAGGTGCAAGGGCTAAACCTCACCATCACAGAAGGAATGCCTGAACAACAAGGCCCTGCAGAGCCGAGAGGCTACACAGAAGTGGGGGCAAACCAGAGCCCAATCCGTGTGTTGCACATGGAAGAAGGGGGTAAACAGGGGAGAGGAACAGAGGATCCGACAACTGCGATTGCAATGCCTAGCTATGAAAGAAATGAGAATTCCGTACCTACCGTAATTCTTGATCATCTCTTGTATCTTTACCATTCATTACTGCGTGGGTTAGTGCCGGAGGTGCACACCCACTAAGGGAGATTGTTTTTTCCAGAGTCAGCTCCAACGGCGCCCCCACCACCGAGAGGGACGTGCTGCGTCATGCGTGAGGGGCAGCTGTTAGGTGCTGCAGACTCCTCCTCCATCTCAGTTCTGGCAGCCAGAGAGGCGAAAACAAAGGGAAAGGACAGCGAGGCAAGAGAGCCAAGGGACAGAAAAAGGAAAAGATGTAAACTGAAAAAGGAATAAGCCTGTAGAGAACAGACATAGGAGAGAGAATTCCTACCCTAAGGGACCATAGGGCCTCCCTTCTGGGGCGGCTCTAAGGGAGGAACAGAGGAGAGAAAGAGAAAAGGAAGAAGGAGAAAGGGAATAAAACAAGGTATGCCGAGAGGGGAGAACACTACCCATAGATACACTGGTTGAGAGGCTTATAAGCTCGGAACCAAAAAATGAAAATTACGTACCTACCGTAATTATGATCTTTCTGTGTACCTTCACCATTCATCACATATGGGGTACTGGCCGGAGATAAGGACCCCGCGGAAGCTTTTTTTTTTTTTTAAAGCGTAGGCGGAGCCAACACAGCATCGGCGCCGCCTCCAGGCCAACGACTGTGTGGCGCCGAGGGCTGGCCGTAGCAAGGGCCGACCCCGCCTGCCTACCAGTTCTGAGTCGCCGGAGAGGTAAGAGGAAGGGATGGAGGGTGGGACAAGAGTCCAAGGGACAGAAAAAGGAACGGAAAAACTGAACCAAAAGGAGAAATAACGACTTAGAGGATAGCAGAAAAGAGATGAAACTAAGGGGATTGGGTAGGGGCCCCAATCTCTGGAAGCAGAAGAAGGGAGAGAAGGAAGGGGAAAAATTTTAGAAGAGAGTGAGAGGTAACAAGGTGTCCAAGACCCTTGTCCGTCACCAGATTGTATAGGAACTGCAAGGAGTAGAAAAGCTCTCTGCCAGAATTCAAGGCACAGAATAACCGGCAAATACCCCAGAAGCAGAGTTGGCTATTCTGGAGGAGGACAGGGTACAGGGACTTACTCTCTCAGGAAAGATGTTTGGTGAAAAAATTTGAAAAACAGTTGGATGGAAACCAGAAGGAGAACAGGAGGAGGGCAACCACCAACTCCCACCCCATCGGGGTGGAGACATGTACTAGAGAAGGAGTGCCACTCTAGCTGTACCCTTTAAAGAGGAGAATAGCCCGTGTGTCCTCTTTACCCCTCCAAAGGAGAGGGGAGTCACAGAGGGAGGGGGACCCAGAGATTGAGGCCCCGGGGGGATGGTGGGTGGGTTAGGGATGAATGGTGAAGATACATAGAAAGATCAAAATTACGGTAGGTACGTAATTTTCATATCTTATCTGTGTCAGTCTTCACCATTCATCACATATGGGTGAGTACCGAGCCCCCCGAAGGGGGTTGTTTCATTACACCCTAAGGGACAGAGTCCCTTAGCCTCAGTGGGTGACACACTAGAGGGGAACCTCCAGGCCTGAGGAGGCCCGAGGGGGAGAGGAGATGGGTCCCCGGAGGAGAGGAAGTGCCTGACAAACGCTGTCTCGCCCTACGGGAAGAGGTAGGCTCCCTGGTGGGAAATCACCCACGCCGGGCCAAGGGGTGACAACCCGGAAAGACGGCCACGCCTACCCTCCTAGTGCAGATCGCTAGTCCCTATGACCCTGGTAGCTACCTCGTTGGCGTCATAAGATGCCCTCGCTTGGTGCCTTGCTAGCTCCAGGCCACGTGCAGAGCGCGCGATGGCTTGTCTGGTTTGCTCCAAGTCAGGCAAAGCAGCTAGGATCTGACCTAGCGCGGACCACAAGAATCTGTTGTAGGCTGTATAGTGGGCCTGGTGAGAAGAAATGGAGAGAAGCAACCGTGCCGAGTAAAGGTCCTCCTGCCCCAGAAATCAAAATCCGAGGAGTCTTGATCTGGGGGCCAGTCACGGTGGAGGGCGCGAAGCCCATCAGGGGTATCCAGGTGCATCAAGCCGGACTGCGGATGAGGCATAGAACCTGGAGACTCCGGGGGAGCGCACTACCTCTGGCTGAGGTCCCTAGGGGCAGGAACTCCGGAGAAGGGCCTCTGCCAGAAATGCAAGGACGCCTCCCGAAAGGGAGCAGGCCAGGGTGGCATCACCAGGGTGGCCCCACCAAAAATCGCAAAAGACAGGTGTGCACCGCATGCTCAGGATTGCTAACAGACAGGGGCAAAAGGTGAAGATCCTCCATCATCCTCACGAGGAAGCCCTGGTACTCAAAAGAGCAGCGTCTGGAGAGATATGGACAGATGGTTCCTCTCCCCCAGAAGAGAGGGATGAGGAGCTGGAGGTCACCATGCGCTCCGAGGGTGGCTGCATGGGGGGAGGTTGAAAAACCTGGCTGTCCATGGCCCTAACGTAGGCAGGGAACCGAGCAGCCACCGCTCTGAACTGCTCCTAGGTGAGAGGGCCGCTAGGACCAAGAATGCCCGGGAGCGCTGGAGAATGCGGCAGAGGGATGGGGCAGAGCTGAGAAAAGAAGAAGTCGGCTGACCTCCGCCAGGGCTAGGAGCCGGACCATGAGCACCAGAGGAGGGTGCCCCGGAAGACTCCGCAGCCAACAGCTGTACAACCACGTTGGTACTGCCTAGGCTGCACCCAGAAGAATCCCCCCAGTGAGGCGACCGGGGCCGTAAAAGTCCAGAAGGACGGTCCCCTGCCTCAAAAGAATGGGACCCCCTCAAAGAACCGGAAGGGGAAGGGTGGAAGTCAGCACTTCGGCTTTGCCGAGAACCCGGATGGACCCCAGAGAAAGGCTGGTGCGCTGACCCCACACCCCTCGACCCCTCAAGAGTCCGAGAGGGTCCTCCTCCTCTAGAGGGCCAGCCTAGGTAGTTGGCAGCTCCGGGCTGCCCCCGAAGGGGAGACCCAGGGCACAGCACCCTCCCCTCCTGTAGGCTTCTCGATGGGCCCCAAAGTTGGACGATCAAGACAGGTACCACCACCGAAGGGTCGAGGAAACCCCCAAGGCCAGGTTGCAGAGCAATGGTGGCACGCACCACTGCCTGCTGGTCAGGACCATTGACCCTAACCTCAGGGACTACCTGACGCTCCTCAGTAGGGGGCTGACTATGACTCGTCGACAAGACCACTAGGTCGCCCTCCTCCGCAGACAACCCCGAAGGGTGTGACTGCGCGTCTTACTCTGAGCCCAACTCCAACTCGAGGAGGTAGAGTCTGAGGCTCGGAGCCAAACAGTAGGAGGGCGGGTGAAATCGACCTCGCTGAGAGGGCCCGGCAGCTAAAGCAGTGGCCGAAAGTTAGCCCACCACGCCTCCCAACCACGCAGGCGGGGCTCACAGAAGGCACCAGGGCAGCCCCTCGGCCAAAAGTCCAGAGCCAGGCTAGCCAGCCGCTGGCGCTGCCAAGTCCGCTGGCACCGGGTGGTACCCAGGGACAGAGACGGCGCCGATGACCGCCAGGCGCCGGGCGCCACGAGCCGCACAGAGGACCAAAGGCGCAGATGGCCCCCGAGGGCGGACTCGTGCCGAATACAACAGCGGCACCGAGAGAAACCTTACGGCGCCGAGGACGGCACCAACCGCCGACGTCCCTGGCGCCGAATTGTGCAAGCACGGGCGCCGCGCTCAACCTCGGCACTGAGGCAGACATAGCAAAGCGACGACGCTGGCCTTGTCCCACGGTGTCGCAAGCAGCTTCGGGCGCCGACAGGGCCCACGGCACCGAAGCGACGAAAGTTGCGCCGAACGGTGCCAAGGCTCCCAAGGCACCAATGGCGAGACGGCATCAACCTGGGTCTTCCGAACTGGGCGGAGGACACCGGGAGCCTTCACCCCAAAGGGCAACTGCCGTGGCACAGCCTCCCGCCCGCTCCCGGGAGGAAGCGGGACGGGCTCCCGCGCCGCTGGGAGGAGCCTCGCAATGACCAGGCTACAAGTAGCCGAGGCTCCCTCCTCCTCGGTCGGTATAGAACCAGGAGAGGACCTGGAGGAAAGGCCGAGAGCGCGCGGCTTGGCCAGAGTGCGAACCCTACCCCCGAAAGTTAGCGGAGCTCGCCCCACTTTCCACGCGTGCTGTTAGAGGACACGGTGGTCCATGGAGAAGCAGGCGTCGCACTAATCCATGTCGTGAAGCGGGCCAAGACACGGGAGACACCGGTCATGCTGGCCGGTAACGGAATATTTGCGGCTGCACGGGCACCGATGCATAAGGGGCCGACCCACCTTAGAAAACTTCTTGCCCTCCGACCATGACCTATGGAAAAAACACACCAAAACAGATTCGACGCCGCAATACTTCAAATAAAAAAGGAAAGATCTTACCGGCGACGTCGCGTGGAGGCAGAACCCAGAACTAGCAGGTAACTGACGGACTGTCGAACGAAAGGCTGAAAGGCCTAAAATTTTCTTCAGTTAGCTTCCCACGAGGTGACCTCGACGGCAGGAGACGAAGAACTGGTAGGCAGGCGGAGTCGACGCAGCCTAACGGCCAACCCTCGAGCGCCACACAGTACGTCGACCTCGAGGGCGGCGACGATGCTGTCGGCTCCGCCCACCCTTTTAAAAAAAAAAGATCCTGCGGGGTCCTGATCTCCGGCCAGTACCCCATATGTGATGAATGGTGAAGATTGACACAGAAGATCAAGGGAGCAGGAATCCCTCCTGATAGGACTGAAGATTCAACTGAGCCGCCTGCACAGATCGGACACAAAGGGCAGATTCTCTAACCTCCCAACATGTCAACCCCCTACACTGTAGCTGAGAACTCACAGACTGCCCAGGCAGAAAATCTGTTCCGGAAAGAGAGCGCCCAACTAGGAAGGGGATTAAGCCCCTTAGCACCCTGTTAAATGCTAACACAGAAGTGTATGGGGAAGGGTTAAGCCCTACAGAAGGCAGCTTTGTATGAAAGGATAGAGTGGGAACTCAAGACTCCCTGAAGGCAAGGCAAGAACAACCGCTCAAGGTTAAGAAGTGCCAGAAGCAGCAGCCAGAATGAGCTGACGATAATAACACCTGCCAGGGGGAATCTAAATTTTTGAGGCCAAGCCAAAGGAATGGTCTCTAAAGCTGTGAACTGAGCAACACGGTTAAGGTGCCCAGAGGTCACAACCTAGAGACAGTCAGAAAGAGTTCCCTCAGAATAGGTGAAAAAGACCCTACTCGTTCCTCTTTACCTTGAGGAAAAAAGATCCATTCAAGAACGGAAAACAGAAAGATTTTTTTGGGGGGGGCATAAAGGCCAAAGGAAGGGAGAGGAACGAGACGGGAGGGGAGACGCCACAATAGGAGGCTACTGAGGGGAAAGTGGGTGGGAATTAGTAATGAATGGTGAAGATACAAGAGAAGATCAAGAATTACAGTAGGTACGTAATTTTCATATCTTCCCTTGTCAATCTTCCCCATTCATTACTGCTTGGGTGAGTACCAAGCTCCCCCCCAATGTGCAGGGGATAGAAACCCTGAGGAGCAAGACCCCCAGCCTCCCGTTGGTGAGAAACAGAAGGGGAAGACCCTGGACCAATCAAGAGAGAAGCCTATGGGGGAGAAGAGCTAGGAGGTGTCCCCCGAGGATGGAGAGACAGAGGAAGCTCCTGCAGAAGTCTCCTAGCTCTGGAGAAAGAGAGACGGGTCCCCTGGAAAGTGGAGCGAATCACCCTACGCCAGGCCAGGGGTGACAACCTTAATAGACAAAGCCATGCCGTCCAATACACATTGCTGTCCCTGCAAGCCTGGAAGCCACCTCACTGGTATCATAAGATGCCCTTGCTTGGAGTCTTGCCAGCTCCAGGCCTATAGTAGAAAGAGCAATAGCTTGTCTGGTTTGCTCCATATCAGGCATTGATGCTAAGATTTGGGAAAGCATTGACCACAAATGCCTACTGTAGGCAGCATGGTGGGCCTGATGAGATGCAATGCAAGACATTGCACAAGAGGAACAAAACACTCTTCGCCCCCACTGGTCAAACTGTAGAGAATCTGAGTTGGGTGGACAGTATTGCGCCAGGCAGCAGCACCTGGAGGGAGTCTCTAGGTATGCCAATCCCAAGGGTGGGTTGAGGAAGAGTACCTAGGGATTCCGATAAGGCACAATATCTACGTTGGCAGTCTGCCAGGGCTGGAGAAAGGGCGGCTGGCGACTGCCAGGAACAGATAGACGCCTCCTGGAAGGGAATAGGCCAGGATAGTACCACCAAATGCTGGGCACTGAATTCGCCAAGGAATTCACGCGTCTCCAGTTCTGTACAGTCTCGCCTAACATAAGAAATCTAAATATCCCTCACCATCCTCGAAAGGAATCGCTGATATTCAGTGAAATCAGCATCGGAGAGATGAGCAGTGGGTTCCTCTTCCTCAGAGGAGGGCGACGAGGATGGAGAGCTTGAGTGACCAGAGAACTCCTGCGGCAGTGGGGATAGGTGAAAAACCTGCTCATTCATGTACCTAACATATGAGGGGAAGGCCGCCGCAGAACCTCGAAACGTCTCCCAGGATAACTGGCCCGTGGGACCGACATGGCCTGGGAGAGCGGGGGGTGGCTGCAGAGGAATGGGAGAAGGGCACCTACGGTGAGGCAACTGTCCTCTGCAGGGGCTCTGGAATCCAGGGAATGGAGCCCGAGCTGGCGGGATTCCGGACAACAGACCAGGTCACAAAACGGAACCCTGGGGATGCTGAGCCTGGAAGAGCCTAGAAGGAGATCCTCCTGTGACGAACCTGGGACTGCATGGATCCAGAAGGGCAGCCCACAGCAACGCCACCGGAGGGGTCCCTGGGGTCCAAGAGGGAAAGACGGGGCCCAACGCTACGGCTCCGACCTGCACCCCGAGGAGTGGTAGGTAGAGACAGACGCCTAAACCCTGTCCCTCTACCCCTCGGACTCCGAGAATGCCCTCCCCTCGACCCCAGTGACCCCCCACCCCGAGAGGGTGCAGCAGCACCAGGGTCGGTAGCTGCCACGACCCCCTCAGGAGGGACAGCCCCTCCCTCCACCCCCTCTCCATCGCCCCCCAGGCCACCCCCAGCCTGTGGGACCTCAGGGGAGGATGGCAGCAGGGACAGAGGAATAGGCGTGCTGGTCCGCCTAGCACCTCGTGCCACCAGAGACCCTGACTCTGAAGAGTCGGGGAGCCAGGACGAGTCCACGTCTGAGTCTTCATTCTCCGAGGAAGAAGAGATCAGCTGGACCAGAATACTGGCAACCCCAGGGGTCTCTGGTGAAACGGCGGACGACCCCGGACCCCCGGCAACACCTAGGCCCGGCCCCAACTCTCCAGCAGCTGGCCAAACTCACGGCACCGCCCTCAGTGCCAGGACCCCACTTGGCACCGTCCGAAGAGCCAACCGGGCCCACGGCACTGAGAGCCAACACAGCACCGCCAACAGCGCCGTCTCGATCACCGGCGCCGCCAACGTCGCCGGAAGGCAGCGTCGAGGGTCCACCGATGACGGGCCCAGCAGATGTGGGCCTCGACACTGGGGGAGCCTACACCTCTGAGGAGGCGACTGCCGAGATGGTGTCCCTGCCGTGGCCCCAGGAGGGACCTCTACGTTCCTCCGACACCACAAAAGAAGCTTCCTCTTCGGCAAGAGAAGATGAGGAAGCCTTCTCCTCTACAGATCGTATAGGCCTGAGAGGGGACCCCTGAGGAAGGGCGTAGAGACCTTACTTGGGAATGCCTGGAGCAGCACCGTCCCCTGAAACTCGGCGGGGCCTTGCCAATCTTAAACGCTCGGACTTCTAGGACACGACGGTCCATCGAGAAACAGGCGTCGCATGCACCCATATTGTGGTTGGGTCCCAGGCAACAAAGACAAAAGTCATGCCGGTCCGTGATGGAAAAATGCCGGCCACAGGAGCATCGACGCATAGGGGCGCGGCCCGCCTTCAGCTTGCATTCTGCCCCCGAACCTGACATGATGTGAAAAAATTTAGACTAAAACAGCAAAAGCTCTCGGCGCCGAAGAACGTTATAAAAAGAACGGTCTTACCAGTGACAGCGTCGAGAAGAGGCGGAGGAGTCTGGATTGTATGACGCAGAAGGCCTAACTGTAACTATCGCAGCAGGTGCTGCCTCGCCAGTAGGGAGGAAACAGAACTGAGATGGAGGAGGAGTCTCGGCACCTGACAGCCGCCTCTATTGCATGACGCGGTAGCGCCGCCTGGCGTGCAACGTTGAGCCAACTCCAGGAAAAAATAAAAATATCTCCCTTAGTGGGTGTGTGCCTCCAGCACTAACCCAAGCAGTAATGAATGGTGAAGACGGACAAGGGAAGATCTGGCTCACCTATAGAGGAAAAAAGTGAACAGGTTAGTAAAGTCTTCATTTTACAGACTGGCGTGTTTTCTCCTAAAGGTAGTCCTGTCGCCTGCTTCCTCAGGCCCGCCACTATTTGTTGAATTGCTGAGGCTCCCTCTCTACAGCGCTGCTCCCTCTGTGGCATCTGAATCCAGACCCTCTGTCAGCCTGGCTGCTAAGGATGGGTGGGGGCCTATTTTTGCCACAACATGACCTCCATACCATGTCTGTAAAGTTCCTGAGCAGCTTCCTCAGCACTTTCATACGTTTTGGAGCCATCTGCAAATTGTACTGTCAGTTTTGAGAGGTATGGGGTCCTGAATTTTATTTTGGGCTCATGCAACTTCTTTAAGATGGGGGCATAGGCTCTGCATCATGAGGCGATTGGAGAGGGGGGTGATCATTATCCATATATATGCGGTGATCTTGGTATGAAGATCCCCGTTGCCATGATTTATGTAGAATGATTTCCTTTTCTTGGAAGTGAAGGAACAGGACCACTGAGTGTGGGCAACTGGATGGACCAGGCTGCAAGCCCAACACACGGTGGGCTCAGTCAATCTCCACTGTGCAGCTCTCCAGGATATCAAGTTTGGACTTAAAGAATTGCTGCAAGAACTAGATCGGATTGTTGCCTTCACAACCCTCTCGAAAGCCAGAGACCCTAAGGTTGTTTCTGCGGTTCTGGGCCTCTGTGTCCTCCGCCCGCTCCTGAATGCTGTGATGCAGCTGTAATATAGCCCACTCCATGCAGTCAACGTAGGCATCCGTCTGGGTGGCCTGCTCCTCCAAAGAATCGAGTTGCCATTCAATTTTTCCAAAATCGGTACGGAGCGCTGCAAAAGGGGAGCGTGATTCTTTTCTGAAGTCCTGAATCTCCTAGCGAACTGTATCCATTTGCCTGGCAGAGTTAGGAGCGCCCAACAGGCCAGCCTTAGGGAGCTCGGTGTGGCTTGAGAGTTGTGAGCTGTCACTGACGGAGTACAATCCATCAGGATCCTGGTGGTCTGGCGACGATTTGGGGTAATCTGCCTTTCTTATAGGCATCTTGTCAGCAGGTATTACTGATTCTGCCCCGAATTTGAGTAGGTTGTAGCTGATGTGGAGTTTTTAAAAGCCTTAGAGGAGGTGGAGCTACAAGCTCAAGATGCTTTTGTGGGAATGACGTCGCCGGAAGTCACTAGTGGTGCTTGTGCTTAGCACCACAGTGGGCAGGGGTCTCACCCAGGGTCTGGAGGGCCAAACATGCCCCAGAAGCCTCTGATGAATGATCCTGATGCTGGCCCCAGCCGGGAGATGCACAGAGACCGAGCAGGTGCCTGCTGTGGCAACTGACACTTCTGTATCAAGGGCACCAAACTGCTAGGCAGAGCCGGCTGCAGCCGAGGACGCCTTCTTCCCCCCTTCCATCCTGCTTTTTGCTCCCCCACCTTACTTGTCAGTGGGGGAGACATGGTATTTGTTTTTTCTCCCCTAGTTCCCAGGACCCCGGTTCAAAGTTGCACATGCGCTTCGTGGCTCCGGTGACGTCCCTTCCTTCCCTAATGCCAGGCCACCCCCCCATGGCTTGGCGCTGTCACCAAGCCTCCACCAGGAAACAGCCTAGGGCCAGGGAAACTCCATGGCCTCCCTGTAGAGGTGAGCTGTCTTGCAGTTGCTCAAGCAGTCTCCTCGCTACCTCCCACCCCCGGCTTATCCCTGTCAGCCTGAGCTCACTCCTGAACTTGGGTCGCTGGTGTGGTGCAAGGTGTGGCATTCAGCACCTCAACCCTCCGGGCCAACCCACAGCCAAGGCCTTCTTGCAGCCCTTTGGATCTTGTTCCAAAGGCTGACCCATCAAGAGACAGAGCTTCCTGTCAAGAGACTCAGGAAGCATGCTGAGACAAATGCCACACCCAACTATGTTGTGCTGCCTGCCCAGGCAATACACGCATGTGTCTTGCAGGTCAGTGGCAGACATCTTTGGTGGGAAATGAATGCAAAACTTAAACCCAGGCTAACTAAGAAAATAACTTGAATAAATTTAGAAAACCTGAAGACACAGTTCACCTATGGCACACTAAATCCAAAGTGGGGCTGCGAAGGAGGCGATCTGTTCTTCCAGCAGAAAGAAAGATCTGATGTCACAGAGTGGAGTTGGGGGATATATCGCATGAGTGGTGGGAAGAGCTTAGCTCAACTTGCAGATGTCCGTTCAATCAGACTGATCCAGTGGAACTGCCAGAGTGGACAGTGAACTATGTCTACGCCCTTAGAAAAATCATTTTAAGTTTAGAAATCATTCTGCCAAGAATCAACCAGTTAAGGGACGAGTGCAGAGTCTGAAAACATTTTAATAAAAGTGGTCTACAAGGTCAGATGATCGAAGGTCATAGATGTACCTATTTATAAAGCACATATGCCCAGTAGACAATACCCAAGAGTGATCAGAAAAAATAGCAACTGTTCTCATATATGAAAAACTGGATCATCACAGTGGTTTAATTACTGTATATAATAAAAATATGCTTTTTCGAACCCCCATATTTGACATGAGTTTCCTTCATCAAAGCTGCCTTAAGGAAAATTCAGATTTTTGAGGGATCTCTTGGGAAAGATTTATATTGCTGGGGTCATTGTTACAGTTAGAGAAAAGATTACTACCAACCATAATGCACAATATGAACAAACTGAAGAGTAATAACATTCTGTGTGTGTACATGAAAACAAACTGGTTAAGAAAAGGAGCGGTCTTCAAAATCAGTTTGATGCAAGTCATACAATCTGCTGTAAATATGCAGTGCTTTCTTTTCTGGCAAGTTCACAGTTTCAGGCTGACCTTCACTCAGTAGAGGCTTAACTTCAGGAGATATGTATAACCACTTCCTATAAAGATTTTATGATTTACATAGAGTACACATTTCATTTTTTCCTTTGGGGGTGGGGATGGGCTCTTCTCCCCAATTCAAATGGTCAGATGCTGGAGATTAAACAAAAAGCTTGCACTCCACCGTTAAAGGACACTTAGATCATCACTTCTTTCACCAACATTTGGTTTAATACCACCTATAAATTCACTAGTTACATGAGCAACTTTAGAAATTAAAGTGGGTAGTTTCTTTCAATTACAAGATCTGTGACCTAATTTGCATACATATATCACTTTCAATGACAACTTATGGGGAGGAGAGTGACTAAGTGTACTGAACTTGGCAGCTTATCTGTATACAGCGATACAACCTTGCTCTCAAGCAGAAATATGCACATTATTGGGTGTGCATCAATTTAGCTGGAAAGAACATGGCCTGCATTGTAGACTACAGAGCAGCAACACTAACCAAGTTTAGAATACCAGCATTTGTGGTTGAGAAACTTACATTGTTTTTTCTCTGAACAAAAATGCATACATACCTACCACTTCAATTCATTTTTAAACCAGACATACATCGAGTGGAGATTTTCAGGGTACTAAAATACTAGAGCAGGGCATGTCACTGATCTTAATTGCAGGAAGAAATTTGTAAAATGGGCCATGAAAATCCTGTAACTTCTTCAAAACATGTCACATGATTGTAGATTTTTTTTCTTTTATGTAACTGCACACCTCACCAGAACTATGTATTTTCTTAACAAGCCCGTTTTGTAAGTGTGTAGACTTAAGAGAATGATGCACTCCTTGGGTTGTTGTGGCACTCTGCTATAACATACCTAATAACCACTGGAGGTGTTCATTGTTTCTGCATACCCTGTCACGGGTTATCCCTTGTGCAACTGCATGCAAACTTCTCACTCGCCAAACAAATGCTAGCAGTGTTTGACAAATTTCAACAGCAGCTCAAACTGTGCCACAACAAGGAGGACTAATGCCCAGTAGTCACTGACAGACTACAATTTATTCCACTGAAGTAAAATATTCCTTCTTGATTTGCAGAAGTTTCCGTTATGTAAATGGGCCACAGGAAATGCGCAACTCCTGTCTGTGCTTCACCTCCGAACTAGTTTAAAAGATCTGTGCTGGGTTACACATAGCTCAACACAAAATTACATAAACATTTTAAAGAATTATATCTACAGGTAAAATATACACTGGCTGCCTGGTATATATTGCCAGGACCACCTCTTCTGGCCAAGTAAGCCACACAGGTAACAAAACCATGACCATCACAAAACTGTCAAATTACCAAGATAAAGGATATAGAGCTCAAGTACCCTTAAGTCTCCATTTACAAAAAAAAAAAGTAATTGCAGACCAGACTGGATTTTCTAGGCCGATAACACTCAGGAGGCAACATTTCTTTAGAATGGGCTTCTCTAAAGAGCTGTGGAATGCATGCACAAAAAAGGCACTAACACCTAGAGGGTAGTTTTAAAAGAGTCAGTAAGAATAGCAAAGTCCTCCGTAGAACAGTGGTATCTGCTTTACTCATCTCTGTCTGGGCTTGGGCTTTTCCGTGGGCTTGGAGAACGACTGAAAATAAGAAAAAAAATAAGCTGAACATAGCATTTCATAAAGAAAAAAAGCTACTGCATTCAGTTTTAAGCCAGCCACCCACATGTCTTATCAGTCCCATCTCCCCTCTCCAGTCACCTAACCACCATTATAAAACTAAGGAGACTCAATGGCATTATTTATAAACCTGTATGGGTCCCAGCCAATCAGGAGGCTAGACACCTCCATCTAGTTTTTTTTTTTTTTTAAAGGAAAAGCCACTAATCCCAGTAATACCTTTTCTTAAAATGGATTAGAATTTCAAAATCAAACTTGTGCATCAGATTCAGGTGGTGCATGAAGTGGCTAAGAAAGAGCAGTTACACACTTGCGTAATAGTAGATCTTACAGAGACGCTCCCCCATTAATCCACATAAGGTAGAAAAAAATGGACAGACTAGATGGGCCTTGTGATCCTTATCTGCCTTCAACAACTACATCTGTACATCTTTAGAACTATAGTCGCGGTACTAAGACAACACAGAAACTTGCCAGCTGAATGTGGGTGATCTCATCACTTAGTTCCCCACCAGAGACTGGAATCTGAGGACCGCCAACCGTGGGGAACCATGAGATCAGACCAGCCCAAGCATATGAGGTGAGGCATTGGGCTGGTTATATAATGCATGTATTAGGATTCAGTTGCACAATTATCTGTTGCAACCCTCCCGGAAGCAGAAGAGGGATGGGAGGGAGGGACAGCATGGACTAACGAAGGAGATTCTCTTGAAGACAGAACAGTTACGCAAGAACTTACTGTAACAGCAGATCCTCGAGAGACTCATCAGGTCACAGCTATTAAATTTACAGTCAGGCTCCCATGGAAGCTTTTTCCGCAGCAGTCTATTGGGACCGCCCATGACTACATCAGGCTCAGATGTCACATACCCTATGAAAGCACGGGCAGTCCTGCTCCCTCCTCAGTTCTTTCCCTAGCTGGAGGCCAGAAGAAACTGGAGTCCCACCAGGGAACCGAAGAGAGAGAGAGAGAGAGAGGGTGCCCAGCTAGCAGGAAGGCTGGAGCAACAGGACAGCCGAACTGGAGATAAAGAAAGGGGGATGGAGGGAGGTATGACCTGACTTGATAAGATATTGCCTCGAAGATCCAGTGTTACGGTAAGTTCTTACGTAACTGTTCTATATTCTTTGGGGATATTTCTATTAGGACACACCTGTGGAACGAGTCCCAAGCAGTGCTGAGAGCAAGGACAGTCTGGGTGACAGGAGGCCAGAGGAAAAGAGAGAAGGCCCCGCAGCTCAGCTAGACCAAAGGCTGCCCTTCTTCTGGAGGCAATGTCCAGACTGTAGTGCTTGGTGAATGTGTGGACAGTACTCCAAGTGGCAGCAGCGCAAATCTCTGCTGCAGACACGCCCCTGAAAGATGCATCGGAAGTGGCTATGCCAATGGTGGAATGGCCCTCAACAACCCTTGCAAGTTCCCTGCCGTACTTCCCTTAACAAAAAAATACAGTTGGCCAATCATCTGGACAAGCACTGTTTTGAAATCAGAGTGCCCACTCTGCCAGGGGCAAAAGAATGCTTTCCACGACAAAGCGTAGCTCGCAAGACGCGACTGGCTCAAAAGGAGGCAGGGTCAGCTGCCCCATAAAATTCAGGTCCCAAGCAAGAACTGAGACGGAACCAGGCATGACTTCTTGTGATTGATGATACCCAACATCTTCAACAGAGACTGAGTATAGTGAATGGCAGACATCAGGGCCTCCCAGGAGGACGCCATGAGAAGCCAGTTGTCCGGGTAGGGGAACACGTAGTGGCCTCATCTCCTCAGATGCTGCTACGACCGCTATCCACTTCGTAAACACCCGAGGTGCCGATGACAGCCCAAGGGAAGGGCTCAGAACTGATAATGGCGACCCTGAAACTCAAAGCGCAGAAACTTCCTTTGCGCTTAAGCAATGGGTATGTGCAGGTAAGCATCCTGCACGTCCAGGGATGCTAGAAAGGCATCCTGCTTGAGTATGGGAATCAGTCCTGGGAGGGTCACCATGCGGAAGCGTTTGTACAGGACCGATTCGTTGAGGTCCAGTATCGGACAGAGGTCCCTTGTTTTCTTTGGAGGTGAGAATATCTTAGACCTCTGGTTCCGTATTACGTGCTCTATGGCTTCTTTTCCCAGAAGTGCGAGCACCTCCTGCTGTATGAGCAGGGCATGCCAACCCGAGTAACGGGAGAGCAGGGGAGGTCTTGCCGGTGGGTGGTCAAGAAACTCTCTGAAATGGCCTTTCTTAACCAACCGAAGAACCCACCGGTCGGCGGTGATCGACTGCCACCCTGAAAAGTGGCGAGCGATGCGACTGACGTTTTGCGCCCGGTGATCCAGAGGAGGGTCGGGGACCGGGAAGGAGTCATGCTGTGGCAGCACTGGTCCCTGAGGGCTGGGCCGGTTTCGTGTAACATTGTTCTCTGCCTGGGCTTTACGCTGTAAAGTGCCCCTTTGCTGTTGGCCGGAATGAGGCTGCTGCCTTTGTTGCCGGCTGCGAAAATGGCTCTGGTTCCTGTGAAAAGAACTTGGCCTGGATCTGTACATGGCCTCTACAGACCAGACGGTCTTCCCTGCATCCTGGAGTTTGGTGATGACCTTCTCCGAGGGTTCACCAAAGAGTACTTCGCCATTATACGGGACGTCAAGAATGTTCTTCTGTACGTCCGGGGTGAAGCCAGAGACACAGAGCCAAGAGCATCTCTGGAGACAAATGCCTGAAGCTGCAGCTCTGGTGGATGAGTCCGCAGAATCTTATGTGGCTCGTAGCACTTGGGTACCCACATCTGACCCTGTGCGGAGAAAATTGAGGAGCTCCACCTTCTGATTGCCAACCAGAAGCTCATCGACCAGGTCCTGGCCCTGTTCCCAAAGGGCGTTCTGAAACTGCACCATGTGGGTGAGGTAGTTCGGAGACCTGATGGCGCATGTAGCAGCTGTGTATGTGCGTCTCCCCAGGGCAACCAGTTGCTTGGATTCCTGGTCCGGTGGCTGTGTGCTCATATGTTGTGGTCTTTGAGACCAGTCATGTGAGGCCGTGATGACCAGGGAGTCTGCCAGAGATTGATGAGCCAAGTACTGGTCCTCTCTCGGGGCCTTGTACAGGCAGTCAGCCTTCTTCAGCACTGTGGGAGTGGAGTGCAGACGCTTCCACGCAGCCTTGGTGACGTCCGCAAAAGTGTCCACCAAGAGTGGTACTACCACAGGCTTAGGGTCTTTCTGCCGAAGATAGACAAGGCATAGTTGTTCGGGGTCAAGGTCTTCAGCATCCCACTCCATGTTGTCTTGGATGTGCCTCATGATCTCAGTGAAAGAGGGATCATCCGGAGGAGACCTGGGGAGGTCATGTGGGTCAGAAGAGGAGATGCTGAGCGGAGAAGGAGATCTGGAGTAGTCAGAGGTGTCCGATCTGGAGTCTTTCCCCGATGGAGTGTACCGACGCCACCTGGGTCACTTGGGTCTAGGAGACCCTGATGGAGATCTTGAGGGAGGCCTTCTCCTGTCTTTGGATCTTCCCCTAGGAGGTGGAGTCTGCTCCTTAGGGGTTGGTGGTCATCCTGCTGGCCCCTTTGGTGGAGGAGGAGGCGTAAGAGGTGAAGGAGTAGGAGGAGGTTTAACAGATCACATCCTTCCGGACGGTGTCCCACCAGAAAGTAAAGAGTTCCTTTACTTTCTCAATATTCATGCCAGACGACGGGCCTGGCGCCGTTGGTCTGTCACTGGGGTCGGGCGTCGGGTCCCCGGGTGTCTCTGGGTTCGGGGAAGGTTCCTGCGGGAGCTGGCATCCTCAGTGTCGCCCGACTGGACTTTGGGCAGTGTAGCGTCCTCCTCAGTTGAGTCCTTGTGACCGGCATCCGCCGATGACGGGGGCCAGGCTTCTACTCTGGAGAGTGCGATGCAGACGTCAGTCTCTTGGCCGACACCTTGGGATCCGGTGAACGCCCGGCCGGCGACTGGTGTCTGGATGGTGTCCTCGGTTCCTGCGAGCACCTGGCCAACTTCGAAAGCTTAGCAGACGTCGGGTCAGACGCCCGCTTCACGGACGTCAGGTCCTTGGTCTCTCTAGGAGTTGGATCTGGACCTCTGAGAGGTTGGGAGACTGATCTAGAGTTGGTGTCCTGACGTCGGTTGGAAGAAGATGATTTATGGCGCTTGGAAGAGGCCTTGATAGAGTGGAGGAAGCCAAGGGCCTCGAAGTCTTGATAGGTTGGAGCATAGAAGAGTCGCCTGAAGCCTGGACCTTATCAGGTGGGGGGTGGAGGCTGGATCTTACTTTCACCCGGTGCTTGTCCCAGTGTTTATGGGCCTTCGAGGAAGATTCTCCCCTGGAGGAAGGTTCTTGGTCCATCCTTTTCAATTTTTCTTCAAGAAGATACACCTCAAGTACCTTGGCAAAAAGTGCAGGCCTTGATATTGTGGCCCGGGCCTAGGTACCGCACGAAGGAGGAGTGAGGATCCTTGAAAGGGTTCTGTTTTCCGCAGACACACTTGGAAAGGTGACCCTCAAGCGAAGGAGTTGGAGAGGACATCAGTTTGAAAAACGCAGAAAGTTCTGTAGTCGTCGTACGCTAGGTAGGGACCTGGAGGCCAATGCTGGCGAATCAACGGCGGGAAAAGAACTGGGGATTCTGGGGGACCGCCTCCTTATGTACTACGCCTGACAGGGGCGGAACAGACGTTGGAGGCGGTCCCCGCTGAATACTGCTAGCTAGAAAATTTCCATGGGGTCCTGGTGCCTGCCGGCTTCAGTCCTAATGGTGTAACCTGCTGCAAGAGCTGTTTCTTGAAGTAAGATCCTATCATTATGAAATTGCAGGTTGGGAGGCTTGAGGCTTGCACATTAGTGACTAACTCTGAAATAAGTCTTCCCGACGTAATGGCAACTATAAATATAGTTTTCCAAGAAAGATAACAGAGTTCTCTGGAATCAGCGGGCTCAGAAGGATTCAAAGTTAATTTATCAAGCACAAAATTTAACTCCCACACAGACTGGATCCCGGATGGGGGATTAAGGTGCAGAATACCTTTTAAAAAGAAGGTTTGAATTAAAGGCAACTGGGACAATTGTTTGTTGTCCACAGATAAATGAAATGCAGCAATGGCTGAAAGGTGGACTTTTACAGAGGAATATTTCAGTCCACCCTCTGACAAGGAGAGCAAATAGTTCAAGATGCTCTCAGGGGAACACTCATAAGGGTCTAAGTCTTGTGTAGATGCCCAAATGGAGAAGCACTTCCACTTTATTGAATAGGAAGACCGTGTAGACAGTTTCCGGACAGCCTGGAGGACTTCTGCCTATACCCTGAAGCGCATGAGGACCATGTCCTGAGGACCCAGGCGTACAGACGGAGGGAGTGAAGGTCCGAGTGTAGTAGGGAGCCTTGCACCTGGGATTACAGAGCCCAGCAAATCGGCAGAGGTAGGACATCAGAGTCAGAGCTATAGAAGCAAAGGGAACCAAATCTGTCTTGGCCAGAACGGTGCTGTGAGAATCACAGACGCCCCATCCCAGATCAAGGACTAAAGGAAAAGGCAGGAAGGCATAAAGAAATCTTTCTGTCCAGGAAAGAGATATCCCGCCACACAGTTCCAGGACCTCACTTGAGAGAGCAATAAAGCAGTTTTGCATTTTGCAGAGAGGCAAATAGGTCCGTCAGACCCATTCGTGGAAGACGTCATTTAGGATGACCGGTAAAATTTCTCACTTGTGGGCCAGGGCAGTGGATCTGCTCTGGGCATCCACCAGGGTGTTGGACACTCCTGGGATGTGGACTGCCAGAAGATGGACACTTCTCTGGATTGCCCAATACCATCAATTCTCTACACAGAGAGTATGAATGGGTGCCTTCTTGCTCGTTTAGGTACTGAACTATTGCAGAATTGTCTGAATACACCTGAAGGCAACCCAGGGGAAGGAGAGTCTTGAATGCCTATAGGGCATACAGGACTGCCCTCATCTCCAAAACACTGATGTGGAGACTGGACTCCACCAGTGTCCAAGATCCTTGGGATTGGATATGTGTAGGAGACGAGCTCCCCACCCTGTCAAGGAGGCACCTGTAGTCAAAATGAGACAGAAGATAGGAGAACAAACTGGCATGCCTCACAGTAAGTTGTCTGTGGACTTCCACTATTGCAGGGCTCAAAAAGCCATGGAAGACATCAGGACTGGGGCATCAAAATTGTCCTCCCGCTGGTTCCACTGGACTCAGGGACCAATGAAGGACCCTCATATTCAACCTGGCATGGTGGACCGGAATCGTGGCTGCCAAATAACCTGGGAGGTGCAGGTAGTCTCGTGCCGAGACCACTCTGCTGGACTCTAGTCTATGCGCCAAAGTGAGCATAGGCCAAAAATGCCATCCCCAAGGTGGTGTCTAATATGGCTCTAATGTAGAGGTGGTGTTGCATGGGGTCCATCTTGGATTTCGGATAGTTTACAGCAATCCCCACCCTGGAGGACAACTGAAGGGTCCGAGAAAGCGTGAACAGCAAGCCACTGGCAGGAAGCCGCTTTCAGGAGCTAGTCGTCCAGGTGTGGAAAGACATACAGGCCTTCCCTGTGAAGGACCACCGTGACCACCACTAGGCATTTTGTGAACACTCTCAGGGCCGAGGAAAGGCCGAATGGGAGGGCTATGAACTGGTAATGACGACCCTGGAAAAAGAAACGGAGAAACAGTCTGTGAACAGGGTGCATCTGGATGTGGAGATATGTCTCCCCTTCATATCAAGACAGCAGAGCCAGTCTCCTGTGTTCAACGGTTGGGGAGTGTTGGGAGACCCCCATCCTGAACTTTTGGTATTTGACATAGAGGTTGAAACACCTCAGATCCAAAATCGGTTACAAGTCCTCCGTCCATTCAGGAACCAGGAAGAAATAGGAGTAAAATCCTGCACCGTTCTGTGGAAGGGGAACTGGTTCGATGACATGTTTTGTGAGCAAAGCATAGATTTCATTCTGTAAGACCAATGCTTGGTCTGGGGGCAATGAGAGACCCTTGGTGGCACAACAGGGAGAATTCTCTGAACTCCAGTGTGTGTCCTGATTTGATCAGTTGCAGGTGCCACAGGTCAGAGAAGATGGCTTGCCACCCTTGTAGGTGCAAGGAAAACAGCTGTGGAAAGGGTCTCCGGTCCCACGATCAAAGGAAGAACTTTAGGCTGAAGGCTGGAGGGAGCAGCAGGGACGTAACGGGACTTTTCAGAGCATTTCGAGGACCAGGTAATGTCAACTGAGGCTTACGCTTGTTGGCAGGTGGTCTTTGAGTGCTGGGATGAGACCTCAAGGGGCAGCCCCTGTAGATTGGTTTTGCTTTTGAACGGTATAGGGTACGACCCAAGTCCTGTAAATCCTTCAGCATTTCTTGGGTATGTGAACCAAACATCTGATCACCCTTAAAAGGAGCATTAAGGATACATTGCTGCGCGTCCTGCGAAAATCATGACACTCAACCAGGCGTGAGGTCTCAGACTCCTGCAGAGGACGTACGGGCCGTAGTGTCAATGGCATCATAGGTGGCCCTGAGCAGGTAGCGGCAAACAGCCACAGCAGTAGACATCTTGGCCGGCAGATCCTTCTAGGTAGAACCCACAGAGAAGGGCAGGACCATTACCTGGAAGGCTTTTAGGATTTCCTCCTGACATTTCAGGAGGTGACCCACGTAATCAAGTATATGGAGAGACATAGTAGCCGAGGCATAAACTAGTTTCCCCACAAATACAGGTTACTCACCTGTAACATGAGTTCTAGGAATGGTATATGTTGTTCATCCACACTGTCTTGCAGGTTCCTTGCCGCTTTAAATCTTGCCGGAAGGTCTTCAAGCTGGCTCCTCCCACCCACCCGGGTGGTAAAACTCCCAGCTCCGCCCCATGATGCCAGATCTAGCCTGCTGGAAGCCAGGTTGCGCGTCGAGCTGGGGAGGTCAGTGAGTCGTGTGGATGAACAACATATACCACTCCAAGAACTCCTGTTACAGGTGAGTAACTGGTATTTCTAGGGACATGGATATGTTGTTCATCCACACTGTCTGGCAGACTCCTAGCAGTTCTCTGGCAGGAGGGAGGCAAGGCACACACCCCCTACTTGGGAAATAAAGACTGGAGAACCAAGGCCCCAAAACCAGCATCCCGGCATGACTCAAGGTCGATGTGGCAGTGGGTTATGAAGGTGTGTCCTGACTTCCAGGTAGCAGCCCTGCAGATTTCCTGGATAAGAACATCCCTGGAAGCAGCCACCGATGCAGCGGTATGGCGGGTAGAATGAGCTCTTATCCCTCTGGGAGGCTCCATGCCCGACAACCTATAGCAGAGATCTATGCAGGTGACCCACCTGCCCATCATCCGCTTGGCTGCAGGTCTGCCAGGTGCGGCTTCAGCGTAGGTGACAAACAGCTGGCGAACCTCTCAACGAACTTCAGCCATCCGCTTCTTATAGTAAGCGAGTGCTCTTCTAGGGTCCAAAGTATGGAGCCTATATTCGGCCTCCGAGGTGTGATTGGGGTAGAACACCGGCAGAGTCAACATCTGGTAAAGGTGAAACTCAGACACCACCTTCAGAAGGAACTTCGGGTAGGGGCGCAGGACAACCTTGTCCCTGTGGAATACCAGATAAGGAGACTCTATGGAAAGCTCCTGGAGCTCTCCCATCCTTCTGGCTGACGTGATAGCCACCAAGAAGGCGGTCTTCCACGACAGGTGAGATGTCACACCTGTGCATCGGTTCGAATGGCTTGCCCATGAGCTTAGCCAATACCAGCAGTAGATCCCACGGAGGTAGAGGTTCTCGCACTGCAGGGGATATGTGATCAAGACCTTTGAAAAAGTGACAGACCACCTTCTCCTGCGCCATCGACTGCTTCCCGGGCCATGCCCAGGAAGCAGAGATGCTGCCAGGTGCATCTTAAGGGTCGTCTACCAAAACCCCTGCTGAGAAAGGGACCACAGGTAGTCCAGAATGCTTTCCAAGGAAAAGGATGAAGGGTCCAGGCCCTTGCTCTGACACCAAATGGAGAATCTCTTCCATCTGAAGGCACAGCATTTTCTGGTCGACTCCTTACGGGACGCCTCAACAACGCTGTGGACCTAGTCAGAAAGACCCAAGGCCTGGAACTCTAGCCGCTCAGGAACCAGGCTATCAGATGCAGGGATTGAAGGTCCGGATGGAATACCTTCTCCTGACTGAGATCAAGTCCAGGCGGACTGGAAGCCGCCTCGGAAGCCTGGAGCAGAGACTGAGGAGATCTGGATACCAGAACTGGCGGGGCCAGTCTGGGGCTACCAGAATCACCTGTGCCTTGTCCCTCCTCACCTTGAGAAGCACCTTGTGGATCAAGGAAAATGGGGGATAGGCACAGAAGAGGCCCGGGAGCCCCGGCCTCGAATAGGCATCCCCCTGCAGCGAGCCTTGCTGAGGGGGGCGGGCATGAAAGGGTCTCAGCTTCGCATTCTCCCTGGAGGCAAACAGGTCCACCTGAGGCGTCCCCCAGTGGGAGAACAGATCTTGTACTACCTCCGGCAGTACAGACCACGTGTGGGACGCAGCCCCTATCCGGCTTAGAGCATCGGCCAGGGTGTTGGAGGCTCCTGCCACATGGATGGCAAGGAGATCCTCCTCCAGGCTGTGCACGAGTGACCAAATGCGGAGAGCTTCCCTGCACAGAGGCATGGAGTGCGTCCCACCCTGGTGGTTTAGGCAGTACATGGTCATGGTATTGTCCGTCTGGACCTGAACCACTTGACCCCGTAGAAACGGAGTGAAGGCGGTGAGGGCTAGATGAACTGCTCAAAGCTCCAGCAGGTTGATGTGGCTTTGGGACTCCCGAGGGGACCAGAGGCCGTGCGCTCTGTGCTCCCCCAGATGGGCACCCCAACCCAGAGAGGCATCGGTCAATAGACCGTCGGCTCGGGGCGGACAAACGGGATGCCCTCCTGCAGATGTGCTGGAACGGTCCACCACTGGAGGACGTTCCACATCCCCTGGGTCACTGTCACTAGCTGATCCAGCGGATCGAAGTGCTGTGACCATTGGCTGGCCAGCCCCCACTGAAGGGGATGCATGTACCAACGTGCCCAATGGACCACGCTGGTGCAGGCCGCCATGAGGCCCAGGAGGCTCAGGAAGTCCCAGGCAGGGCGCAACTGCCCAACCTGAAATGACTGGGCAAAGGAGGAAAGAACCTCAGCTCTGTCCGCCAGGAGCTGTGCTCTGGCTCGTGGAGTTGAGCTCTGCCCTGATGAGCTGGATCACCTGCTTTGGCATGAGTTCCGACTTGAGCTCGTGGATGAGGAGGTCAACCTGAGAGCAAACCTGGAGGGTCAGATCTCTGGACTGCTCCACCTCCGTTCTGGAGGGGGCTGCAATCAGCCAGTCGTCCAGGTAGGGGTACACCCGGACCCTTTGGCGCTGCAGGAATGCTGTCACCACTGCCATGCATTTGGTGAAGACCCTGTGACCTAGGGAAAGGCCGAAGGGCATGGCCCGGAACTCGTAGAGGTATCCCTCTGCCCTGAAGCAGAGGAATCTCTGGTGGGACGGACGGATTGGGACGTGAAAGAACGCATCCTGGAGGTCCAGAGAACAGAACCACACGCTTCGTTCCAAGGATGGGATTATCTGAGCCAGAGTGACCATCCTGAAGGTCCGAGACCTTAGGAACCTGTTCAGGTCGTGCAGGTTGAGAATGGGGCACCAGCCCCCCGTCCGTTTTGGGACCAGGAAGTACCTGGATACAAACCCCAGGTCTGGAGGAGGATCCACCACCTTCCTGATAACCTCTTTTTGAGGAGCAGGGCGATCTCGGCAGTGAGCCGACAAAGACTCTGGACCCGTAGCCCCGAGGGACGGCTCGGAAGGGCGGGCCTACTCAAACTCCAGGGCAGGCCCTTTCCTACCACCTCCAACACCCAACGGGTCCGTGGTGATAACAGACCAGGCGGAAAGGAAGTGGCAGAGCCATCCCCCCACGGGGGGAACCCGGGGGGAGTGACTAGGCTGGGGGAGACACCCCTCAACCCGTCACTGGGCAGGCTTACAGGAGGGACCGGCCGAGGGACCTCCTGGGTCTTTACCTCCCTGCTTCCTATTAGAGGAAGCCGCAGGCTTGGGTTCGGGATGCCACGCGCGAGCCTGCTGGAAGTGCTGCAGGCGCAGAAGGACGAAAGGACTTATGTTGCTGTTCTCGACGCTCCTTGTCCTTCTGGGCGGAGGTGACAGAGTCCAGAGTGGCACTGGACTTTTCGATCCGCTGGAGGTGACTTTCCACTCCAGGGCCAAAGAGGTCGGTCCCCAGGAAGGGGACTTCCGCCAGTTTATGCTGGGTATCTGCCGTGAAGGTGGATATCCTCAGCCATGCTCTGCGGTGCATGGCCACCGCGGCCGCAACTGATCTAGCACAGGAGTATCCAATGTCCAGAGCAGTTTGGAGCTGCTGTTTTGCCACTGCCCTTCCCTGGTCCCCTACCTGCCGGACCGTGGTCTGCAGGTCAGCCAGGAGATGAGGAATCACCTCGCCCAGGGAGCCCATGAGGGCGTAGAAGTGTGCCATCAGCATGGCCGAGCTGGCCTGGCGGAGGCCAAGGGAGGACGCAGTGTACACCTTGCGCCCAGGACAGTCCAGCTTTTTGGACTCCTTGTCGGGGAGGGTGGGGGCTTGTCCACATCAATAGCATTCCCTGAACGCCAGAAAACGCTGTCGGTGACCAACCCCTCGGCGGAGGGGTGTTCCATAAAACCGGGCAAAGAGCCGGTAGGGACCACATACTTCCTGGCCATCCTGGCTGAAGGCGCAGGACAGGAAGCAGGCCGCTGCCAGAGCTCCAAGGCTGGACCAACAATGGCTTCAGCCACCGGAAAGGCCTCCGTGGGTGAATCACCTCGGTCCAGTATCTTCATCAGGGGATACTTGGCCCGCTTGGATACGGGCTCGAGCTGCATCCCGGTGGACTCCGAGATGAGCCAAAGCAGACCCATGAAGGACGATGGGCTTTCGTCCATCGACTGCCCCCCCGAGGACTCCAGGTCAATGGGCCAGGAGAACAGGGAGGAGTCTGACTCCGAGGAGTCCGCGAAGAGCTGCCTGGGGCCTGAGCCACCCTCCCCCTGCTGAGGACTGTCAGGAGTGAGGGTGACCGACAACCTGTGGGGCAGGCCCTGACCCGACCGTGAGTCCTTGGTCAGTGCCCCCGATTTCGGTTGTGGAGGCGGAGGTTCCACCACAATCAGTGGGGCAGCTGGTTTTGGCCGAACAACTGGCCCAGGCTTGGGCACCTCGGCTACAGCGAGGGGTTGTTTCAGCCGCTCGGGTGACAGCCACTTGATGGCCGGGGAAGGCGACTGTGTCGGCTTGTTCCTGGACAGAAGTAACTGCTGCCACATCAGGTCCTCGTAGCGTCGATGTAATTTGCACCAAAGCCTCTCCTCTTCCGAGGAGGAAGACGAGGATGAGCGGCGGCGCCGCTTACTTTAGTGCTGAGACCGAGACCGCCAATGTCGGCAGGATCAGCTGGACCGAAAAGGATGTCCAAGACCAAGAACCTCTGTGTTTCCGAGAACGGGTCTGGGAAGGGGCCGGGGACACCTGCTCTTCCCTCTGCTCGGAAGCCTTGATCAGGGACTGCGGCACTGAAGGCGCAGGCAAGTCCTCTGTCTCCACCGGTGGAACCGGTGAAGAAGGGTCGTCTGCTTCACCAGTCGACAGCCTGTCCAACGGGTGTCTCGGCCGGCTGACCTGACGGGGACACTGTGAAGCCAGTGGCCTTAGCCTCAACCTCAACCGAAGTAGAGTGTTGACTGTCCGAGGAAGGGGACTTCTCCTGCTCCCACGAATGCAGATGGTAGGACTTACCCTTTTGAGTCCTCCTTTTTGGACCGAGAGGAATGTCCCGATGGCCCCTCTCCCATCGTGGAAAAGGATTGGCAAAGCTCCTTGAAAGAAGCTGAATATGAAGTACCCAGCGAGAGCGGGATAAATGCCACGACCGAGGAAGTAGATGATGCGGCCGGAGCCGCCTCCTCCTAGAGGGCGATCATCTGCTTGAGTTGCTCAGCCGAGCCAGCCGACGCGGTAACCACTCAATGGGTCTCCTTCGACTTCAACATCAGGTAGCGCTTCTCAGGGCGCCCAAGCTGTAACCAGGCAGCACGGTCTTCCAGGACATTGGCCAAAAACGAACGGCATAACTCGCAGGCCTGTGGGTCATGGTCTAGACCGAGGCAGTAGATGCATGTGGAGTGCGGATCCGTCCTGGACATTTTCTGCTCACAAGGGCACCACCGAAATCCGTGAGTTGATTTGTCCATCGCAGCCACGAGGGAGTAACTTGACCGAAGTCTTGAAAATTTCAGAATAACTTTCGGGCGAACCGAAGAATTAGGATCCAGTCTACACGTAGAGTGTTAAGGAGACAACCTGAGCTTCCAAGCGGTAAGGAAGATCTGGCATCATGGGACGGAGCCGAGAGTATTACCACCCAGGTGGGTGGGAGGAGCCAGCTTGAAGACCTTCTGGCAAGCTTTAAAGCGGCAAGGAACCTGCCAGACAGTGTGGATGAACAACATATCCATGTCCCTAGAAGATCCAATTTCTTGGATTCCTTATCCAGAGGCTGAGCACTCATGTGCTGAGGTCTAGAGAACCTACTGCGAGCAGCACTGACTACCACAGAATCCACCTATGGTAGAGGCATAAAGTAGGGGTGGTCAACCAGGGCTTGATAAAGCCTATCAGCCTTACAAGGATTGAAGGGAATTTTAAAGGTTGTTTCCAAGCAGCCTGAATAGCCTCTTCAAAGCATCCATCGGAAGGGGGGCGGGGACGACCACCAGAGTGGGGCATACGGTACACCTAAATACTGAACCAACTATTTTCTCAAAGCATCTTGCTCAGAACCCAGGAACCCCAAGGCATAAAATCAGCGGGTTCACATGCATATTCATGAATCAATTTAGTTTTGATTAGCGTGAGAGTGCTAATCAAGTTTTCCAGGACCACAGGGCTTGGAATGCACAAACTGCGCTATTTTTCACTATTTTTAGCCATCTCCCCCACTGCTAATCAACCTCGACCAGTTGCTAATAATTTTTCATTCTGATTAGCAAAGACTGCTAATCAAGTCTCTGACACGAATTTATGCCTTGAACCCAAACATTTTCTGGATATCATAATGTCCGAAAACATGAGATCATCAGGTGGAGAACATGATAGTTCAGGAGTAGGTTCACCCTGCACCGACGAAGCGGCTAAGGAGGACTATGGGGACTCCAGGTCCATTCCTTTGTCCTCATCTAGGTCAGTCAAATCCCAGTGCTGTAGGATACGGTCATCCATGTCCACATCCGGAGTAGGAGTTGAAGGCTGAGACTGAGCAGACACTTCAATTTGGGGGGCACGGGGTCTTCCTAAGGTCCAGGATAGTCTTTACTAGGGCTGGGATATCAATCATGGCCATCTGACCAGCTGAAGTAGCCAGGGTAGAATGAACTGAATGAATAGGACCCTCGGACGGGATTAAAGACAGCAGTGAAACCAAGCAGCTAGCTATTGACATGTGGTGTGTATAAGACCCCAAGATCATCTACAAGGGCGCTAGCATACAGCCCTGTGAGTTAAGGCCAGTCGACGACAAGAGAATCATCAGACCAGAAGCCATGTCGAAGGACAATGGCTAGAAATCATGGAGGGGAGAGGCAGCGATGGAAGCTGCAAATTCACGCCGGAACCCACTGTTGATCGAGGAGCCATCAACAAGGGAAGAGAGGAGCCCACAATGGTCGGAGGCGTAGAAGACAATGTTATAGTAGCACTCTTCTTAGTACTTACATTTTTTGTAGTGATCGGGGTACTCATCACAGACAATGGGGGCGCAGCAGGAACGTGCTTTGTTTTGCTGGCATGTTTCTTACCAGGACCTTGTCCATCGATGAGGGCTCACCACTCACAGAGCAGTGAGACCCTGAGGAGGACAAAGACTGCCTGGGCTTGAAGCGTTGCTGCTGTTCAAGAAGGGTAACCTTTTGCTCAATGAAGAACTCATGAAGCTGCTGAAGCCTTTGACGTTTTGTAGTCTTGTTGAACCGGTTTTCAGAGGATGCAATCCTTGGTGTCATGTTCAGGACCAAGGCATTGAACACAGATGTCATGGAGGTCCTCTGTAGCAATTCTGTGACCACAGGTACACTTTCAGAATAAAGAATCTGAAGATATCGGTAGATAAACCCGTTTAGAATAATATTTGGTCAGTAGAACTCTTCGTTGACGACTGGCAAGCAGCGCTCTGAAGGTGGACTTACTGCATGCAGATCATGGCTGAAAAGAACAGAGTAGTAGCTGGGACCTCCCCCTTTTATACGTGCCATACTGACACCACGTGGTAATGTTAGGGGAGGTCCCAGGGTCAACTGCTGAAAAGTTTCCTGGAGGAAATGACGCCTGCTGCTGATATCCCATGTGTTATGACCTGCTGCAAGAGATCGGCTTGAAGAAGATCAGAGCAGTTTTGCATCGAGTGGGGATGTAAAAAGGTCCAAATCTGGACGACCCCACCTGTTGAACAGGTCTTCTGCGACCGAGGGCAGCAGCTCCCACTCGTGCACTTTGGAAAGTGACCCGCTGAAGCTGTCTGCTAAGACATTTTGGGCGCCTGGCATATGGACAGCGGACAGTTCTAGACGGAGGTCTAGAACAAAGTACCAGACCCACACTGTTTCCTGGGATAGAGAGTAGGAATGCCCCCCCTTGTTGATGTAATAGATCACACTGAGATTGTCTGACTGCAGCAACAGAAGGCCCAGAGAGAGAGATGGTACTGGAAGGCCTGCAAGTCATACAGAATTGCCCTCATTTCTAAGACGTTCATGTGAACGAGAGTCTCCCAGTGGGATAAAGATCCTGTGTCTAATAAGAACCTAGATAGGCTCCCTAACCCGAAACGTCCATGAGGAGGATTTGGTGAGGAGTGAGGATAAGAAAGGGGCTACCCTTTGGGTCCATCCACCAGTGAAGCACTTTGCGTACTAGCGAGGAGACAAGGACCAGCTGATCTACATCATCTGAGCAATGATCCCTCTGAACTCTGAAGGTCCACTGCAGAATCCTCATGTGCAACCTGGCCAGATGGACCATAACAATGGTTGCGGCCAAGAGGCCTAGTAGAAGAATGTCCTGGCTGAGACGTGTCAGCTCTGAGCCATTTCCTGGGCCTGAGCAATAAGGCGGTCCTGCTCTGTCTTGAGAAAGAAAGCCCTGCGCTGAGTAGTGTCTAGGACTGCCCCTATGTACTGCAATCACTGAGAAGGTGTCAGTACAGACTTTGGGCTTGACAGTGACATCCAAGGACTGGAATAACTGCAGGGTGTATTCGAGGGTCAACAATAGAAGCTCCTGGACAGAGTTTTCAGCAGTCGTCCAAATATGGGAATACGGAGAGTCATTCACACCAAGGCTGCTGCTACCAGTTGCTAAGCAACTGGTAAATATCCGTGGTGCAAAGGATAACCCAAAGGGCAATATTCTGAAGTGGTAATGCTCCCCCTGGAACAAGAACCACAGGTACAGCCTGCATATCAAACTACAGGGTTTTAAATAACAGCAAAACTGATTAGCATTTTCACAAGTAAAACTACTAGTCAGTTGGGATAATCCATAGCTCGTGTCTCAATTTGATTAGTAACGTAAACCGCTAGAAAATGCATACACCTACTTTTTCGCAATTGATTATAATGAGTGCTAATCAATTTTTGCAGTCATTTAAAACCCTGAACCATGATATGCAGGTAGGCATCTTGCATACTGAGGCAGCACAGCCAGTCACCCTGCTTGAGCAGAGGAGGAAGAAAACTATGCAAACTACCATCCAGAACTCTTGTACTGGATAAAAAGGTTCAGCTCGTTGAGGTACAAAATGGGCCTCAAGTCCCGTGTTCTCTTAACCTGGAATAGAAAGAATAACAGTTAAGTAAGAACTTACTGTAACAGCAGATCTTCCGAGGGATCTCAGTCATCAGGTCTCACTGCAGGAAATTACATTTGCATTGTAAGAACTTACCGCAACAGTAGATCTTAGGGGTTCCTGCAGTAGGCCTTTCATTTCTCCCGCTGGAGATCCTAAAGGAAAGACAGGAGAAAGGAAACAGTTCCTGGACCACAAAAGAAAATTGGGGGAAGGAGGAAGGGAAAAATATGACCTACTGCAGGAACCTTTCTCGAAGATCTACTGTTATGGTAAGTTCTTAAGTAACTGTACTATCTCACTTCGAGAGGGTTCCTGCAGTAGGTCATTACAAATAGGACTGAATCCCAAGTAGTCCCTCAGAAAGAGAGAGAGATACGGGAGGAGGAGCAACTGAAAGGACAGTACAGGACTGGCCTAGGACAAAAGGCCCTGCAGCATGGCAAGGCCAAACCCGGCTCTACACTTAGAGGCAATGTCCAGACTAATGATCGGTGAAGGCACGCACCGTACTCCAGGTGGCTGCTGCACAAATCTCCGCTGCAGATACATTCCTCAAGAAGGCTGTGGACGCTGCCATTCCCTGAGTGGAATGATCTCCGACCTCCCCCGGCAGAGGTTTGTTATACCTCTGATAACAGAAGCGAATGCAGTTAGCCAGCCACTTGGATAAGCACTGCTTAGACACCGCTGAACCCACAGATTTGGGGGCAAATGAGACAAAAAGCTGTTCAGATTTTCTGGAGCTTTTAGTCCTGTGGACGTAACAACGCAGGATCCTGTGCACATCCAGTGTATGAAGGACAGTCTCATCTTTGTTAGAATGGTTAAGATAATACACCGGAAGTTCAACAGTCTGATTGAGGGTGAACTCTGAAAACATCTTGGAAAGAAACTTAGGATTGGTTCGTAAGACCGCCCAATCTTTATGAAAAATCAAATAAGGCTCCTTACACATCAGGGCCTGTAGCTCTGAAATCCTTCGAGCAGAAGTAATGGCAACCAAAAACAGCGCCCTACAGGAGAAAGAGTACAAGTCATAGCTCATCGCTGGTTCAAATGAGGGAAGCATAACCTTCTCAATAACAAAATTCAAATCCCAAGGTGGGGTGGGGTTATGGATAGGAGGTTGCAGATAGAGAATCCCTTTCAGAAAAATTTCCAGCTGTGCCACGGGGTTCCCCCGCATCAAATCATGTTAAGTCGAAATGGACGACAGATGAACCTTGAGGGAGGAGTAAGAGACTAAAATCATACAGGTGCAACAGATACTCTTATAATCTGTGGAGCCAAGCATGTAAAGGGGTCCCAGCCTTTCGGCGCTGCCCAAATGGAAAATAGTTTCCATCTCACAGCATAGGTCAATCTGGCAGAGGACTTTCTGGCCTCTTTACCAGGACCTGGGCAACGTTATGCGAGACCTCAAAACGAGACTATTTCGGTAGGAGCCAGGCATGAAGATGCAGGGTCCTGAGCCCGCGATGCACTAATCTGCCTTGATCCTGAGTCAACAGGTCGTACCTGAGAGGAAGAGGAAAGTACAGTTACGTAAGAACTTACCGTAACAGCAGATCTTCGAGAGAGGCTCTTGCCGTAGTAATTACATATATGACTGACGCTGGCACACAGTGGGACCCCATGGAAAAATTTCTAGCTAGTAGTCCCTGGTGAGGTACCGCCCCCATGTCAGGTGACCGGCATCAGGAGACGTCGGTATAAAGGGGCGGTCCCGGAAGCCCGCCTTCAATTCTTTTCCGCCTTCAGGCCAAAGAGGCCGGACGAGAAGAAGCGGATATTTCCCTCAATGGAAAAGGAGCTGAAAAAGCCTAGGGGATGGAGGGTGGGAGTATTACCTACTGCAAGAGCCTCTCTCGAAGATCTACTGTTACAGTAAGTTCTTACGTAACTGTACTATCTTACTTCGAGAGGGCTCTTTCAGTAGGTAATTACATATAGGACTGAATCCCAATCAGTCTGGAACAAAGAGAGGCACAGGGAGGAGGAAAACTACTCCAAAAGGTAGTTCTGGTTGTGCAAGTCTCAAGATAGGAGACCTTGCAAAACAGCCAGCCCGAAGCCTGCTCTACGGCGAGAGGCAACATCCAAACTGTGGTGTTTAGTAAAGGTATGGATGGAAGTCCAGGTGGTGGCAGCGCAGACATCTGCCGCAGACACATTCTTGAAACAAGCCGCAGAGGCAGCTACTCCTCTAGTGGAGTGGCCTCTGACTTGACCTGGAAGGGTCTTGTTGTATTTGTCACAATAGAAGGTGATGCAATGAGCAAACCACTTAGACAGGCATTGCTTGGAAACAGCATTGCCTTCCCTTTTGTGAGAAAAGAGACCAACTGATCAGTTTTTCTGAGATCTTTCGTCTTGTTTGTGTAGTATCTCAGAATCCAGTGAACATCCATCGCATGGAGCAAATACTCCCCTTGATTAGAGTACTGCATAAAGGGAGGTAACTCTATGGACAGATTTAGGGTAGACTCTGCTACTACTTTAGGGAGAAACTTAGGATTCGATGCGAAGAGTGACTTGTTCCTTGTGAAAAATAAAGTACAGGATTTTACACATTAGGGCCTGGAGCTTGGAGATTCTCAGAGCCGAAGTAATGGCCACCAAGAAGAGAGTCTTTCACGAAAGGAACTTCAAATCTGCAGAAGCTGCAGGTTCGAAGGGAGGGAGAGTAAGTTTCTCGAGAACAAAATTGAAGTCCCAAGGTGGAGCAGAAGTACGGATGGGGGGGTCTCAGATGGAGGACCCCTCTGAGAAAGGTCTTGGAGACCTCCAGTTGAGCAAAAGCCTTGTCTTCGAAAGGAACATGATAGGCTGAAATGGCCTCCATGTGTACTTTCAGAGAGGAATGGCTGAGACCCAGGTCAAACAGATGATGTAGATACTCCAGCAGAAGCCCCGCTGAACAGGAGAAAGGTTCCACGTTCTTGGAAGCGGCCCAAATAGTGAATCTTTTCCACTTTGTGGCGTAGGTGGATCTGGTGGAGGGTTTTCTGGCCTCCACTAAAATCTCCGCCACTTTGGGAGACGCTCCAATACGGGACTGGGCTAGGTCTGCAGCAGCCATGCATGCAGATGAAGGGATTTGAGGCCTGGATGGACCAGGGTCCCCCTGATCCTGGGTCAACAAACCTCGAGATAGAGGAAGAGGAGGATCCTCTGAATACTGTTGTGGAAGAGAGAACCAGATTTGCCTGGGCCAGAAAGGAGCGATCAGAATCATTCTCGCTCCTTCTGAAGCTAGTTTCTGCAAGACTCGTGGGATAAGTGGAATTGGGGGAAAGGCATAGACGAATCTGTCCTTCCAGTCTAGAGACAGAGAGTCGCTTCAAAATGCGCCTCACTCTGGAACGAGCCAGCAGAAGATGGAAGTTTTGCGTTTGGGGGATGCGAACAGGTCGACCTGTGGTGTTCCCCAAAGTTGGAAGATATTGTCTAGAACGCCTTGGTCCAGTTCCCATTCGTGAGTCAGAGCAGAAGAGTGACTTCGTTTGTCTGCCTGGGTGTTGTCAACTCCCGGAACGTGAACTGCCGTGAGGTGAAGGTCGTGTTGTGTTGCCCAATCCCAAACTCTCACTGCCTCCCTGCATAGAGGGTAGGACCGAGTCCCTCCCTGCTTGTTGATGTACCACACCACGCACATGTTGTCCATCTGGACGGCTAAGTGGCCGGGAAGGATGTATAGGTGAAGGGCTTGGACAGCGTACAACACTGCCCGAAGCTCGAGCACATTGATGTGAAGAGCTTGTTCTAGCTTGGACCAGAAGCCCTGGGTCCAATGAGGGCCTAGATGGGTTCCCCAACCTTCGCCTGAGGCATCTGTGGTTAGAGTCCGGGGGGGGGGATGAAAGAAAGGAACTCCCCGAAACAGGTTCTCTCGAACTACCCACCACTGCAAGTCTCACGTCATCAGCAAGGAGATCAGAACCGAGTGATCTAGGTTGTCCACTAGCTGGTCCCATTGAGAGCGTAGAGTCCACTGAGAGATCCTCATGTGGAGTAGAGCACGAGGTACCGTCGGGATAGCAGCCACCATGAGCACCAGAAGGCGAAGGACCAACCTCGCAGAGACCATCCTGAGGTCGAACAACAGACTTATTTGGGTCTGAAGGGTGGCCGCCCTGTCCGGAGGCAGGAAGGCCTTGCCCATGGTCGTATCGAGGATCGCCCCAATAAACTGTAGCCTCTGGGATAGGCCCAGATGAGACTTGGAATGGTTGATGGTAATACCCAGGCAGGCAAAAACCTGTTGGGTAAGGGAGAGGAAACAGGAATTCCTCCCTGGATGAGGCCACCAGGAGCCAGTCATCCAGGTACGGGAAAACCTGCACTACCTTGGTACGCAGGTGGGCCGCCACCACTGCCAGGCATTTGGTAAATACTTGGGGGGTGGGGTGGGGGGCTGAGGACAGACCAAACGGGAGCGCCTTGAACTGGTAGCGGTCCCCCTGGAATGCAAAACGAAGGTATCTGCGATGAGATGGGCAAATGGGAATGTGCAGATAAGCATCCTGCATATCCAGAGCACAAAGCCATTGACCCAGCCGGAGAGGGGCAGAAGGCTCTGCAAAGAGAGCATCCTGAACCTTCTGTACTCTACGTAAAGATTCAGGGAACTGAGATCCAAAATTGGTCAGATCTCCTGACTTCTTTGGAACCAGGAAGAAATGGGAACAGTAATCCGTCCCTTGCAGATGAAGGGGGACAGGCTCTATCGCTTGCTTCAGCAGAAGAGCCGAGATTTCCTCCTGGACCAAGAGAAGATGTTCCCGTGAATAACACGACTTCAGAGAGGGGTGGCAGGGTGGTTTCTGAAGAAACTCTATGGAGTGTTCTGCTATGAGCTGGAGCACCCATCCCGGAAGGTGGAGGGAAAACCTCCCTCCTATCGGTTCCTCCGGGGAGTCCAGAGGCGGTGGGAGAGGAAAGGAGTCAGGTGGTGTAGGGCAGCGCCGCAGCTGAAGCACCCGCTGCTTTTATGGGCCGGGGGGGGGGATCTTGGCAGCTGCGGGGGCCCGGCGTTTTGTGGCCCGCCTTCCCTGGGGTTTTGCCTTTGGCCGATTCAGTCTGTGAAAGGGATGGCGCTACTGCCGATGGGGACGGTACATGGAATCAACTGACTTCAGAGCCATCCCTTTCTCTTGCAAATCGGTGATGATGTCCTTGACATCACCCCCGAAAAGCACCGACCCCTGGAGGGGTGCTTCCTGGATAGCAGATTGCACCTCCGGGACCAAACCTGACATATGGAGCCAAGCATGACGGAGTAGGCCTACAGCGGAAGCTGAGCTCTGCCCAGCAGTGTCCACTGCATCGTATGTCGCATGCGTCGACTGGCCGAACGAGCAGCGCGGACAAGATCAGCCAACTCCTGCTTGACTTGGGAGTCAAGCAAGGAGTCCAGTTTGGCTTCTGCCTGAGTCAGAATGGCCTTCTGGTAGTCCCCTATATGGCCGACATAGTTCAGGACCCTGATCCCCAGTGTGGAGGAAGCGTAAATCTTTCTCCCATACTGCTCCAGAAGGCGTGATTCCTTATCAGGAGGTGACAAGCTAAGATGTTTAGGGTTCGTGGAGCGGCTGCGAGTGGCACTAATCACGACCGAGTTGGCGCGAGTGTGAATCCAGGAAATCAACACCCTCGGGAGCCTGATACAGCCGGTTCCACTTCCTAGGAAATGGGGCTAAAGCCGACGGTTGCTTCCATATTGTGGTAACAAAGTCGCGTGAGGCTCTATCCAAGGTGGCACCAAGGTAGGAGCAGTCACAGGCAGATCCAGATGTTCAGCGAGTTTCAGAAGCCGAGGATCTGGTTCCAGGGAGTGCCACTGTTGAACTTCCTAGATTTTCCTAAGCAACTCCGTAAAAGGATCCTCTGGAGGAGACTTCGTAGGAGTCCTTGGCCTGGGCTTCGACGGAGAGCGAGGCTCGTCGTCTCTCTCGGAGCAACCGTCGGAAGAGTCAGAGGGTGATAGAGGAGGATGAAGAAGAGAAAGACTCCCTTTCCCGACCCGGGGGAGGAACAGGCCCCTTGGGAAGTCCCCAGGGTAGCGTGTCCTGCCCCTCTCTGAACCCAGACAGAAGAACCCTGGAGTCCGGAGGTGGTGAGGGAGTGTGCCGCCTGGACGTGTAAGGGAACCTGGGACGACACAGTCACCGGAAGGCGGCTCTCAACCTCTTTGGTGAGCTGAGCCTTGGCCTCAACCCACCAGGAGGCCAGAGTCTCCTGCAGGTCCACCGGCGGCTGCGAGGGCGGTGGTGGAGGAGAAGGCAGGGGATAAGGATACGGGTTATAACCGTATGGAGCGTATCCAAAACCTGGCTGCAGGTAGCCCGGCGTTGGGTATTGTGGCGTAGAGTACTGCGGCGTCGGGAAGCCCGGCGTCTGGTACTGTGGCGCTTGATACTGCGGTCCCGGGTACACCGGCATCGAATAGGACAGAGGATACCCGGGACTGGAGGCCTCACGGGTGGGTCCATAGTGGAGAGCCCAGAGGACCCGATGGGAGCGGAAGGTCTCCCAGAGTCGGTAAGGCCGAGGTCAGGGCCGATGGCGGAGGCCCTGGCACCGGAAGTACTGACGTCGGAGGGGCCGGCGTCGGAGCCGGCATCAGAGGAGCCGACATCAGGTCCGGCGCACCAGGTAGAAGGACTGACTGAGGCAAAAGATCGCCCAGGGACGGAGGGGAAAAGTCCCTGGGGTCAGGTTGGGGAGAATCTGGTTCCCCAGACGGCAGCGAAGGCTGTGGGGAACCGGGTACGATGGACGTGGGGGGTCGGTAGTCTGTTCCTTTGCCGGCCGCACGACGGACAAGCTGACGTGAGGCTTAGTGGCGAGCTCTTGGCGGGCGCCAGAGGAGCCAACGTCCGACTTATGACAGCCATCACTGGAGGCAGGACAAGTTGAGTGATCGTCATCAGCAGCAGCAAATCTTTATTTATTCAGGCCAACATCACTGAGCAAGGCTCATTTACAAGATGGACCTGATAAGGTCAAGGTTCAATAGTTGATACACAACAGATCCATCACACACTTATATAAGACAGTTAAACATACAGGGGAAAATAACGTTTATAAACACAGTGATGTACAGTAAATTCAAATGATAAAAAACTTACAGGAAAGAAACTAATATTTACAGTATGTACAGTACTTACATATCCCAGTGGGGGGGAGGGGGCGCATGGCAGACACTCAACATAATGCAATACTAGGATGGTGAAGGTATTACTGGGTGCCATAAGATGGAGTGTCTGTCTGGAAGGAATATGCCATATATGGTTTGGAAGGGAAATTTGTGAGATGACAATGCTATCTCTAGTGGTAGCAATTGCATTTCTCTTTGAAGAAGACTGTACAATGCTGTTTAAAGGATGCAAATGGAATGATATTGGACAGTTTTAGGGATTTTTGTAGAGTGTTCCATGCTATAGCTAGAGAATAGCTGATTGCTGCCCTCCCTAGCCTGGTGCTGAATTTGGGCAATTTGAGCACGATGATGATGTTGCTTCAGGGCATAGGAGCTAGGAGAGGTCTGGGTGAAGCAGTCCAGGATATAGTTTGGAAGTTTTTGACAACGCTCTGTAAATCCATAGTGCTGCATTTCTGTTCCTTCTGAGGTGAAGGAAACCACCCAACTGCAGCATAAAGAGAGCAATGATGAGTATTAGATGGCAGATCTGTAATGAACCTTATTGCTCTATGATATAAGGTATCCAACCTGTGATGGTAGGAGATGGGGCAGTGACTATAAAGGAAGTCTGCATAGTCAACAACTGATAGAAAAATGGCCTGGACTAACCTCATCTTTGAGTCTCTGTTTAGGAAGGGTTTAATCTATAGAGAAGGCCAAGCCTTTGGCGAAGCTTTTTTAACAGTTCTTCTAAATGATGAGTGAAGTCAAGTCTGTTGTCAATCCACACACCTAGGTATCTGAAGTTTTCTACATACTCCAGATTTTCTCCAAGTATAGTGCATAGCTAGGGGAGAATGACTGGAGAGGACATGCTGGTGGAGATTTGATTTGTGAACATCATTGCTTTAGTTTTCTTTGCATTTAACAGAAGCTTTTACTCGAGTAGCTGATATTGTAGCAAGGAGAATTCTGTTTGTAGGATTTCACGAGCAGCTGCAGGCGAAGGGTTGCCAACATACAGAACAGTGTCATCAGCAAAGAGGTGTACAGAGGAATTGGCACGGGTTGAATCAATGTTATTTATATAAATGGCAAAAAGGATAGGACCCAGAAGAGAACCTTGGGGGACTCCTCTTGACAGTGGTTTTAATGGGGATAGGTCAACTTCAGCTTTTACCTGCCGTGACCTACCGGTGAGATAGCATCTGAACCACTTAAGGGAGGATGGATCTAGGCCAGTGGAGTGCAGGGATGAAAGCAGTAGCTTGTGGTCCACAGTATCGAATGCTTTGCTCAGGTCCAGGAATACTGCACAGACATTATTCTTTTTATCTAATTCGGATTGCCAGTCATTTGTGACCTTGGCTAGTGCAGTGATAGTGCTATGCTTGGCATTGAATCCAGATTGAGCTGGGTTTAGGAGGTTAGCATTGTCAAGATACTCCCTTAACTGATTACTCATTAATTTCTCCAGCATCTTGGATAGCACTGGTAGAATGGAAATGGGCCTGTAATTAAGATCCATAGGGTTCCCTGATTTTAGAAGGGGAACCACTTGGGCTGTCTTCCACAGTGTGGGAATAGAGCCAGAGTTTAGGGATAGGTTAACGAGGTGCGTAAGGGGGACTGCAAGTACATGGCATGCAATCTTTAGAAAGTAGGGGTCCAGAGAGTCTGCCCCTGCGCTTTTTTTGGTATCCAGTTGCCATAATAGATCCTCTACTTGTTTCAACAGTATAGATTTGAAGCTGAAGGAAGAGTCAACACTCTGATCACCAGTGTAATGGGAGCTTAATTGTTCCCTCAGCAGGTTAGCTGGAGAGGTTTCAAAGGCAAGGCCAGCCGTTGTGAAGTGGTTATTGAAGGCGTCCAGAATTTCCATTTTGCCAGTGATAGGGCCATAACTGTTGTGTAATTGAGTTGGAAGGGGTGTTAGCATCCTGCCCCACCATACCCTTGATGGTGCCCCAAAACCTAGCAGGATTATGGTAGGAAGAGTGGGATTCGCCAAGTAGAAGGCAGTCTTTGCATCCCTAACTTTCTTGGTGCATCTATTCCTGGCTTTCCTAAAGATCATCCAGTCATTTGCATTCTTGGTTTTTCTTGCCATTTTCCAGAGTTTGTCTCTCTCCAGCAGTGCAGCTTTGAGGTCAGCTGTAAACCAACAGGATTTGTTTTTTATTCGGATACTAAGAGATTGGGGCATGGGTGTTAAGGGTATTTATTATAATGTTATTTAGCACCTGCTGAGCTTTTTCAACAGAATGGGCAAGATAAAACCCTTACCAGTGTGGAGAGTAAGCTAGATCATGCAAATATCCTTCAACATTGATGTTTTTCTTGGATCTCCTCATGAGGAATTTTGCAGGGCTTGTTATGCTGGTGGATCTTACCCCTGCGATGGGGCAGTGATCACTTAGATCGCAGAGAAGCACTCCAGCTTGTGTGAATAGATGTGGTTTATTCACTAGCATGATATCAAGTAGTGTGCTGTTATTACTATTCCTTGCATTACCCTTGTTGGTTCATGAATTTGCTGTGTGAACCCATATGTATCACAGAATGATACCAGAGGTGCAGCTTCCTGGGTAAGCCAGTTTAAATTCAGGTCACCTAGAATAATGACTTCTTCAGTGCTGGGCTTGAGCAGGTTCCCCAGATGGGATAAGAGCTTGTGTTCAGCAGAGGGGGGTCTATAGCAACCAACTAGCTGAAAAGCTGCTGTATTGGGGAGAGATACTTTTTAGGGATAGGCATTCAAACTCCTTGGGCATAGATGTTGCAGCAATACAGGATACAGCTATACCGGATTTTGCATATATGGCTACTCCACCTCCCCTTGTTTGGCGATCAGCTCTGAATAGCTGGTAGTTAGGTAGGTTAACATCCCTGTCTGCTGTGGTGGGTCTGAGCCATGTCTCAGATACCACAAGAAAGTCTGGCAAGGTATGGTGATCGGCCTGGTCCGGTGGGGTGGAGGCCGCACGTCGCCCCGGAGCCGACGCCCGGCTTACCGGAGTCGCCCACAGTGGTAGGCCGCGAGCCTGCAGCCGAACCAGGGGCGGAGGCCTCCAACTGCCCAGAGGCGCCCGCAAGGCCATAGCGCGAGCCAGACAGGTGGGCTGACGCCCCATCGGAAACCTCAGAGGCGGCAGTCGAGGAGCGATCCCCCGGAGGGGATATTACCTGCGTCCCAGCGACTCCCGAGGGAGATGCGGTGGAGGAGTCCTTGTCCCAGTGCCTCTCCTTCTTCCGACGGCCTTCGGGGGAAGTGGATGCCTCCCTCAGTTTTTTAAGCTCCTTCTCCATAGAACTCATTTTCTTCTTTAGAATATGGGTTTCCAGGGATTGCTACCGCCTTTTCCGGGTAGCCGCGTTGAAACTGAGGAAGTGCTTGCACTTCGACTGGGTGATCGGGGCCTAGGCAGAACAGGCACAGGGAGTGGCCGTCCTTGTGCGCCACACGAATCGCACTTATTCTTGTGCTCAGAGGGTGGAGGGGACGACATTCACTGACGCTAGTACTGACATTAGTCGAAAAAGATTTTTTGGTGAAATACCGACGAAGGTAGGGCTGACGAAGCACGAACTTTTCCGCGAGGCGCCGCATGAGCTAACGGCGGGAAAGAACTGGAAGGAAGGCGTCTGGGACTGCCTCTTTATACCGACGTCTCCTGACACCGGTCACCTGACGTGGGGGTAGTCCCTTGCCAGGGACAGCTAACTAGAAATTTTTCCGTGGGGTCCTGCCGCCTGCCGGCATCAGTTCTATATGTAATTACCTACTGCAAGAGCCCTCTCAAAGTAAGATCTAGGTTTCCGCTGAGAACTACTGCAGAAGCAGAAACCACATTTGCCTCAGAAAACAAAAAAGAAACTCAAATAGTTTTAAAAGAAAAAAGGCGTGTTTTAAAGGCGATTGACTGGGCAGTTTTACCGCAAGGTACCATGCACAGGACAACAGCAGGAAAGAACTGGAAAGCGGACATGGTGACTACCCACTACATAGGGTCACGCTGATGTCGGGTGGGCGGTCCCCCACCAGGTGGTGCAGTCCTGTGTGTAATGACCTACTGCAGGAACCCTCTCGAAGTAAGATCTTCACTGTCTGAAGCAGGATCTGGCATGGAAGACTTTCAGCAGTGCAACTGGGGACGCCCATGCCATCAATGTCATCAACCCTATAAAGGCTTGAGCAGCCCCACTCCTGCCTCAGTTCTTTCCCCTGGAGACGCAGGGAGTATAGCTCTAGCCACAGGGGACGAGGAAAGAGAGAGTAGCCCAGGCCTATAACAAAGACTAGATACACCAGACAGCCAGTTCCAGTAAAAGAGTCCCAAGAAGGGGGGTGGGAGGGAAAGCAGACCAGATGACTGAGATCCCTTTGAAGATCTTACTTTTATGTAACTGTTCTATCTTCTTCGGGGGTACCCCAGTCATCAGGTCACACCACAGGAACAAGTCCCAAGCAGTTATAGGTGCAAACTGACAGTCTGGGAGGAAGGCCAAGCGTAAACCTTAGACAGGAGGCTCTGCAGCACAGCCCTGCCAAAACCTGCATGAGCTCTTGAAGCAACGTCCAGACTGTAGTGGTTGGTGAAATTATGGACGGTACTCCAAGTGGCAGCTACACAGATGTCAGTGGCCGAGGCACCTCAGAAACAAATCACAGAGGTAGCCATGCCTCTCGTGAAATGAGCTTTGACAACTCCAGGCAATTCCTTGCTATGCTTCTTGTAGCAGAACACAACGCAATTTGCCAACCATTAGGATAAACGTTGCTTAGTAACTGAATCGCCCTCTATCTGTGGCGAAGGAAAATGAAAATTACGTACCTACTGTAATTCTTGATCTTCCGGTGCACCTTCACCCTTCATCAGTAGTATGGGTATCTGGCTGGAGGCTAGAACCCTGTGGGAGATTTTTTTTGTGGCGGAGTCGACGCAGGTGTGGCGTCACCCTCTAGTCTTATTATGTGGCGCTCGCGGGTTGGCAATTATCTGCCGTCGACTCTGCCTTGGCCACAGTTCTGAACACCGGCAAGAGAGAAAGGGATGGAGGGATGGGGCAAGGAAGCCCAAGGGATAGATAAAAGGAAAGGATATAAATACTGAAAGGAGAAATAAACGACAGAGGACAGCAAAAAGAAAGCGTGAGCAGCCCAAGGTATTGGGATAGGAAGGGGTCACAATCTCTGGGCGAAAGAAAGGGTGGAGAAGGGAGGGTAGAAAGGAAAATGAAGGTGGAAGGAGGGGAGGAAACTGTCCCCATTCAACCCTGAACACCTGGACCTCGAGAAGTGAGCTCAGATTTTAGAATTCCCACTCTGCAGAGTGTAGAATAAGACACAGGGAGTGCCCCCTATACAGCCAGAGTAGTCCCCCAAAAAGGGACCAGATTTTATGGGAGAAAATGGCTCAAGGTCAAACAGGGCTAAGACAGGTTGGGCAGCATCCACCCCTCCTGCCAAATTAAAACAGAATGTCCCCAAGAGGGGAGATAAAATAAGGCATAGGGAAAAAAACAGGGGACCTGCCCCTGTTGAAACTCAGTAGGAAGAAAAGGTGTGGAGTGACAACACCTTAAGGAAGGAGGAGATGTCCCAAAGGGGCATTAAAAATAATAAAGGGATTGCTGAGGGGGTAGTCAAAGGTCCCCAATCCTTCTCCCCGTCTCGGAAACCTGGTTGGGGGAGAGACACCCAAGACCTTCAACAAAACTCCTCCCCGGTCTCCAAGAGTCCTCTTCCTCCTAACCACAAGGGAGAAGGAGGAAAAGGAGAGGTGCTGGAGCGCAACAAGAGAAACACAGGGAGGAGGATCGCCCAGACACAGAGGCCCCAGGGGAAGAAGGGTGGGATTTAGTGATGAATGGTTAAGATACACAGAAAGAGCAATCTTCACCATTCATCACTAGTGTGGGTGAGTACCAAGCCCCCGAGGGGGCCCAGCACCTCCCAAAGGGACAGAGTCCCTTAGCCACCAGTGGGGGGAGACACTGAGGGGAGAACCCTTGCAGGACTAGCTAGGCCTGGGACTGGTCTGGGTGAGGCGGGGATATCCTCTGAGGACAGGAAGAGCGCCCCTGCAAATCCTGTCTCACACTACGGGTGAAAAGGTGGGTTCTCTGGAAGGCGGAGGAAGTCACCCTTACCTGGGCCAGGGGTGACAACCGGGATAGACAAAGCCATGCCGATCGCCTAATGCAGATCGCTGTCCCCACTAGCCTGGAGGCCACCTCACTGATGTCGTAAGACGTCCTTGCTTGGTGCCTTGCTACCTCCAGGCCTTGCACGGTGAGGGCCATGGCTTATCTGGTTACCTCCATATCAGGCAAGGAAGCTAGGACCTGACCTAGCCTCGACCACAGGTACCCGTTATAGGCAGCATGGTGGACCTGATCAGCTGCAACGCAGAGCAGAAGACGTACCGAGGAGAATGTACTCCTGCCCCAAAAATCAAACTCCGAAGAGTCATAATCCAGAGTCTGGTCAAGGCTTGGGCCCCTATGGCCACAGGGGGTATCCAGAAGCGCCACTCCCGAAGGGAAGGGAGGGGGGAGGCAGAGTTCCTGGAGACGGGGGGCACGCAATACCGGAGGCTAAGGTCCCTTGGGGCTTGGGAATAGGGACGCTGTTCGACCTGGAGTGACACTTCCTGAAAAGGAACAGGCCAGACAGGGACCAAAAGGTCATCCGCACTGTATTCGCCTAAAAAGGTACGCCGCCCAGTCCGGACTGCGCTCTCCCATGGAGGAAATGCTGAGCTCGTCGAGCAACAGGAAGAGCTGATAAGCAGATAAATCAGCAGTAGGTGAAAGGTGGACCGAAGACTCCCCCCTCCCTCAGAGGAGGAAGATGAGGAAGCCGATGAGCTCGGAGATACAGGGTCAGGTTGAGCAGGGGAGTGGTGAAAAGTACAGTTATGTAAGAACTTACCGCAACAGTAGATCTTCGAGAGGAGCTCTTGCAGCAGGCTATAACCATCAGGACCAATGTCAAAGGCCTTAGGATCCACTGGAAAAAATTTAGCTAGCAGTACCCAGCGGGGACTGCCCCCGATGTCGGTCACACTGTACAAAAGGGCGGACCCCGGCTCCACCTCAGTTCACCAAGGATCTGCAAACAGAGCCTACCAAGCGGACCAGGCAAAGCCTGTCCTAGACGTGCTGAAAAGCTCTTTAGGGGGAGGGATGATGGGAAGACAGCGCCTGCTGCAAGAGCTCCTCTCGAAGATCTACAGTTGTAAGTTCTTGCGTAACTGTACCATCTTAGAGGGGGAGCTCTTTGCAGCAGGTTATAACCATTAGGACAGAATCCCAAGCAGTCCCGCACCAAGGAGGTGACTAGCCCCAGGAGGTAGGATGATAAAACAAATGGTGACAAAGCCTAAGGCTGGAAGTCAGCATGTTAGGACAAAAGTTCCTGAAGGACTGCCAGGCCGAAACCGGCTAGACGCCTGGAGGCACAGGGGTTACGACTGAGTTCCTCCCTGTTTTTTTGAGGTACCACACTACCGACATATTGTCAGTCTGGACCAACAGTGATCCCTTGGAAAGGAGGGTCTGAAAGGCTTGTAAGGCATACAAGACCGTTCATCTCCAGAACGCTGATGTGCAAAGGTGGTTACAAGCTAGATCACAGTCCTTCGGCTTGGTACCCCTCCCCCCCCAGCACTCCCCATACCATGTTCAAAGCATCTGTAGTTAGGGATGCCAAAGCAGCAGGGCTCCTGAAAAGGGAGACCTAAGGAAAGGTTGCAGTGGTCCCTCCACCAAAGCAATTCTTTCTGAACCGCTGAGACGACCAGTACTGGATGGTCCAGGTCATTCAGGAGTTGGTCCCACTGCACGCACAAGGACCACTGAGTAATTCATGTGAAGTCTCGCCAGGGGAACAATAGTGATGGAGGCTGCAGGGCCAGGATGGTCCTGGATGAAGCCACTCATGAACCCTGACGGATCAGTGTCTCCACTCTGTCTGGAGGAAGGAAGGCTCTGCATTGGACCATATCCAAGACTGCCCCAATTAAATGTAGTCTCTAAGACGGGCTCACGGATGACCTGGGAATACTGACTGTAATCCCCAATTTGCCAAAGAGGTCCAAGGTGAAAGAGCGAGCCTCCAGTAAGGAGTCCCTGGATAGGGCTGAGATCAGCCAATCGTCCAGGTAAGGGAAAACTGCAATACCCTGGCGGCGTAAAGAAGCTGCCACCACCACCAGCCACTCGGTAAACACCCGGGGTGCAGAGGACAAACCAAAAGGGAGTGCCCAAAACTGGAAGTGCTCACCATGGAATTAGAACCACAGGAAACGGCGGTGGCTGGGGAAGATCAGGATGTGCAGGTAAGCATCCTGCATGTCCAGAGTGCACAACCAATGATCCTCCAGGAGTGGGAGGAGACTCTGGAGCGTCAACATCTAAAACGTACTCGACAAACTGATTGAGATTGCTTAAGTCAAGAATGGGTCTGAAGTCTCCAGTCTTTTTTGGAACCAGGAACAAAAATGGGAGTAAAACCCCCTGCCCCTTTGCCGGAGGGGAACGCGCTCTATTGCTTCCTTGTGCAAGAGGCTTTGAACTTCTTCTCGGACAAGAAGAGCCTGATCCCTGGAGTAAGAAGACTTTTTTTTGTGGAGATTCTGGAGGAAGTTCCAGAAACTCTATGGTGTGTCCAACGGACACCAGTTGCAGGACCCATGCATCGGAGGTTATTGCCTTCCATTCCTGCGCATGGTGGGCGAACCGCCCCCCCCACCTGTTCCTCGTCATGAGACTGAGGAGGTAGTAGGAAAAGTGAGTCAAGAAGTTCAGAGGGAGGGCCCCTGTGAGTCTCTGGTTCTTGGGAGTCTGGAGGAGTGGTGGAACCTGCAGACTTGCGTTGCCCTGGTGCAGAGCCGGGGCCTCTTTCCTCTGCCTCCAGGTCCTTTTCTGAAAGGGTTGCTGTTGCTGTTGAGTGCCTGATTGGTACAAGGACCTCACTGATCTGAGGGCGAGGCCTCTGTCCTGGAGATCAGTGATATCTTTGGTGTCCCCACCAAAAAGCACCAAGCCCCGGAAGGGGGCAGCCTGAATTGCCGAATGTACCTCGTCGGCAAGGCCTGAAATGAGAAGCCAGGAATGCAGTCTTAGGGCGATGGCAGTTGCCGAGGTGTGAGCTAGAGTCAACCGAGTCATATGTAGCCCGCAAAGCATGCCTACATGAAAAGCGAGAGAGGTGAAGGTCCTTGGCAAGCTCCTCTTTGAGGCTTGAGGGTTCCATAGACTGGACACGAGCCTCTAACCTGGCCAGGGTAGCCTTTTGGTGGGACACCATGTGGTCCACATAGTTGACTGATCTAAGCGCACATGTGGCAGAGGTGTAAACTTTTCTACTGAACTGGTCCAACTGCCTCGACTGTCTGGAGGAAAGGTGCTCATGTGCAGCCGAGTGGTCTTGAGCAGCTGAAATGACAGAGTCCGCCTTAAGGTGCATCTTTAGGAACAGAATGTCTTTTGGCCCCCGGTAAATCATGTCTGCCCTCTTGGGGACAGCCGGGAGAGAATGAGGCATCTGGCAGACCGTACAGGTGAGGTCTGATCCAGGGAAGAATGGGGACCGGAGACAGAGACTAAGTCGAGGTGTTCAGCTAGCCTCTTCTCACTGGGTCCTATTCCTCCAATTCCCAGTCAAAGAAATCCTTCATGGACCTCATAAGATCAGAGAAGGCAGGGTCCTCTGGGGGAACTTGGGGGAAACCTTGCCTTTCGGACCCTCGGCCAACTTGTCGGCATCATCGTTGTCTGCCCTCTCGTTGGGATGATTACGGATATCGGGAAGGGTAATGTCCTGAAGAGTCACGCTGAGACATGTACCGTGGATGGAGAAGAGTTTCTCTGGGACACAGACCTAGGAGATCGCGGAAGAGCAAGGCTTGTCTCCAGGTCGGAGACAAACTCCAAGCGCACCCCCTGCCACCAAAACTGGATGAAGGTCTTAAAATCTGGCGTAGCCAGAGGAGGTGGAGGGTGTAGAGGAGGCATAACTGATGGGGGTGGGTAATGATAACCCTGGTATCCCTGATAATGGTGGTAGGGGTTATAACCATGGTAGTACTGCCCAAAACAACTCCATTCAGGAGGAGGACAAGCCAGGAAATGGTCCACAGGATACCCTAATGGGTAATGTGGGACAGTCCAGGGATCTGACGGAAGGGGCACCAATGTCGGACCCACTGTAGTATAAAAGTCGGTAGGGGGTCCGGCGTCAGGACAGCCATCAGGACTGGCACCACCCGATCTGGCGTCGGATGGGCTGGCGTCTGGGCCGGACAAAAGGGGCCAGACGGCGAGACCGGGTCTGGCGCCGGAGCCGAAGGCTGGGGCAGACCACAGAGCCCTGGCTGTGGAAGAGTCGTCGGAATATCCAGCATGTGAATGGGATTTGCCGGATCCAATGGTGGGATGGGGCAGGGATATTAGTCGGCGCCGAAGAGATCCTATCTGGAGGAGAAGGAGGGGCCTCCGCTGGAAGGCAAGACGGCCGAGGAGGAGTCTCCTCCTCCGTGATCCCATCAAAAGAGCGCGGGACAGACCCCAAGGAATCTACTACATCGAGGGGTTCTGTGCTGTCTTCGCCTGAAGTCCCTGCCTAAGAAGGGGAGGGTAAAGGCAAAGGAAGAGAGGCCTTCTCCCCCTGGTTCTGCCGGCCATCGGGTGAGACGCTGCTAGGTCTCGACGGGAGAACCATGCCCGAGTGGCCAGAGAAAGGCTTATCAGGCGGAGCCGGGCGGGCAGGGTAGGAGCCCCCAGACGACTTATCGACTGGTCCAGGTGCAGACTTAGCAGCCGTAGCAGTGCGGCCAGAGGAGCAGACTGTTGACTGATCCACTGAAGATTTGCCAGACTTAATGTACAGGGTCATCTTAGGTGGCTGCTGGGCCTTACTCGTCGAGGGCTGCGAGGTCTCAGGTTGGAGTGGGAGCGCTCCATGGACCAGAGATTTCTCCTTATGGAGCTTCTTGGAGGGAGAAGATTTCTCAGAAGAGGACTCTCTAATGTGGCTCATTTTCTTCTCTAAAAAAGTTAAGCAGACTTTTAGAAAGTGGGCCTCCAAAGCCTGCTGTCTCCACTTTTTGGTGGACTGATTAAAAGTTTGGTACTCCGGGCAGCAGGAGACAGGGTGGTCTGGGCCCAAACAGATCATACACTTCAGTTGACCGTCCTTATGAGGGATCTGCATGCCACAGGACAAGCACTTTTTCTTTGGGTGAAGACATCAAGTTGCAGAATATCGAAAAATAAAGATTTAGCGAAGAAGAAATTAATCCGATGCAAGAACCAACACGATCACAGTATGGAGGTCTGCAATGCGACTGACATGAGGCAACGGCGGGAAAGTACTGGAGGGCAGGCGTGGGGACTGACCACTATATACGCCACACTGACATCGGTCGCCCGACATTGGGCGAGCGGTCCCCCATCAGGGATTGCTAGAAAAGTCTGTGGTGTGGCCAGATGCCAGGTGGCGCCAGTCCTGTATGTAATGACCTACTGAAAGAACCCTCTCGAAGTAAGATCTTCCTGTGACAAGGCAGGATCTTTATATGCATATAGGCGTCCTGCATGTCCAGGGAGCACAGCCGGTCCCCTTGGTGGAGATGGGGAAACTGGCTCGCCAGGGTAAGCATCCGAAATCTTTTGTACAGAACAAATTGGTTCAGGTAGCGGAGGTCTAGAACTGGGCAGAGGTCTCCTGTTTTCTTGGGCACTAAGAAAAAAATCGGAGTAGAAAGCCTTTGCCTTTCTGGGATCTTGGGACTGGCTGGATGGCCTTCTTCTGGAGGAGAGAAAAGATCTCTTGTTCCAGAGGAAGGGCATGTGCTGTTCAGCAGTGGTAAGCTACAGGCGGATTGTCTGGGGGGATGCTGAGGAATTCGATGGCGTAACCCCTTTGTATTGTCTGCAGCACCCACTCGTCTGATGTAATGGTGGACCATTCTTGCAGGTAGAGGGAGAACTTTCCCCCACTTGCGCTCCCCTCAGAGACTGAACACTGGGTGGAGGACCCTGGGTGTCATGCAGTCCCTTGAGGGGTGGTGGCTGGATGTCTGGGGGCTTTAGGCCGTTTAGGGCCTCAGCCTTCCAGTTGCGCAGGCTGGTTACGGTGCTTAAATCCTTTTCCTTGGTATGGGCGGCCTCCCTGTTGACGGTTTACGAAAGGAACGTTTCCAGGTGAGCTGAAGCTCGGATTTGTATAATTTGTGTACCACCTTGACCTTTTTACCTGAATCCTGGAGGCCTTTTATAATTCCCTCCACTTCCTGACCAAACAGGACTGGTCCCTGAAAGGGGGCATCCAGAATAGTGTCCTGGAGGTCCTGCCTAAAGGACGTTGTGCGTAACCAGGCGTTTCTGCAGAGACAAAAGCCTGATGCTGCTGCTCGAGCCGCCACATCAGCCGATCTGTACAAGCATCTCAGGACGTGTTTGTCGACAGAGTCCGGATTGGGCGTAGGCCAGTAATTCGTTCTTCCGAGACAGAGTCGGGCTGAGACTTGAGAGGCTCTATGGTCTTCCCTAAAGAGATGTTCGATACGTGACCATATGGGACAAGAAGTTTAATGACCTAATGGTCCCGGTGACAGAGGAATACACCTTCCGTCCCCCAGTGGTCTAACTTTTTTTTTTTACTCCAGGTCTGGGGGCTGTGTACTGAGGTGTCTCAGTTGGGATCATATATGTGCTGCAGTCAAAACCGTAGAGTCTATCTTCGGCTGTTCCGCCAGAAAGGGTTCCTCTCTGGGCGGTTTATAGAGGCAGTCCGCCTTGTGGGGAACTGCTGGAGTGGACGAAGGTCTCTTCCAGACTAGTTCTGCCACGTCCTGGAAGGGCTCCACAAGTGGGGGAATGACAAGAGGCTTTTGGTAGTGTTCCACCATGAATTAAGCAGTGCTGACACCCGCTAAGGGGACAGCTGGCGGAAGCATTATCCGGTACTGGGATCTCCGTTGGGGACACTATCCCTGCTGCGTTTGGCTGAAAGGTTGGGCTCCTTGGGACAGCGTTCGTCCGATCCAGCGTCTGGAGTGTCGTTCGCCTGATCCGGCGACCAGTCATCCTGGCAGGCATCGGACAGCTGGTTGTCTTCTGTAGACCGGCCGGCAACTGCTCCTTCGGGGGTGAATGCCTGCTGTCTGACATGGGTGTTTCGGCCGAGGGACGTTTGTCCTTTTTAGAAGTGATCCCTGTGGCCAGTGGGGGAGACATCCACTGGCGAACAACCTGACAGGTGGGAATCGTCTGGCTTCTTGTGTCTGTCGGAGGACCCCGTGGAGCTGCGGCCCTCCTTGGGTCTAACAGCAGGAGACTGTCCTTCTTGGACCGGGCCCTGTGAGGACTTGTGGGGCCGGTGAGCCAGGGGGACTAGAGCTTGGCTGTGTCCTGCGGTTGAAAGCTGGTCCCTGGGCTTAGAGGACAACGATCAGTAGGCACTAGTTCCCTGTGAAGGGGGAATGGACCCTGACCTCCCGCTGGAGGGAGGAGCATACCTGCAGGGAGACTGGTGGAGGGATTCTGACCGGGGCCTGTCCTTGGGGTGTCTTCTCTGAGCCTTCTCTCTATGGGGAGACTCCCTTGCAGGTGAAGAACGGGGACTTTTGCATGGCGGCTACTTTCTGCTCGAGAAGGTAAGCCATTAATGCCTTAGCCCTGTGGAGCCTGGTCATCTTGTTGAACTTTTGGCAGAATTGGCAGTCGGGCCTGTGGTCGGGGTCTAGATAGGTCAGGCAGGCCTCGTGGTTGTCCTCAGCAGTGATCCGTTTGCCACAATGGCACCTGACTTCCGCCGAGCAGGTGACGGAGAAGACATGCACTGAATCTTGTCGAAAAATTTGAGAAAAGGTGAGAAAACTATTTAAAGATTACTTATCTGCAGTCAACTGCTAAAGCGAGGCATCCAATAAGCCGAACAACGTGGGTAGACAGCAGGAAAGTAAATGGGATGACGCCGGGGGACCGCCCCCTTTATGCCATGTCTGACGTCAGGTGTGCCCGTTGGGGGTGGTCCCCCGCTACAGACTGCTAGCTATGAAGTTTTTCCGAGGGTTCCCCCTAGTAGAGCAAGCCCTCAGACCCACTGGTGGCTCCCTACCCAGTTTGCCACAGCAGAACTGAATACAGGCCACAATCCATCATGCAATGATCCTCTTTGTGGCTGGCTTACCGTTTCCCACTTCTTCATAGTTGAGGATCAGCGGAGTACACTCGTTGCTATGGCCTTTTCTCTGATCCATGTAATAGTTGATAGCCCTTTTTACATCCAAGCTATGCAGCCTACGGTCACCTGAGCTGGAATGGTCAGTAAAGAAGACAGGCAATGTAATGGACCGATTCAAATGAAACTCAGACCACTCTGGGAAGGAATTTCCTATTTGTCCTGAGCACAACCTTATCTCTGTGGAGGGCAATGTAATTTGGTTCCACTGATTCTTCTTGCTGAAGTGATGGCCACAAACAAAGAGTCTTCCATGTTAGGCACTTAAGCTCTGCTGAGGACATGGGTTCGAAAGGAGGCTGCATGAGCTGTGCTATGCAGACATTCAGATCCCAAGAAGGAGTAGGTTTTCTATAAGGAGGGTGCAAATGGAGCAACCCTTTAAAGGATACCTAAACAAGCAGTTATTTAAAACAGCAAACTCCAAACTTATCTTCATTACGAGGTAAAGTAAAGGCTACTATTTACATTTATGCTAAAACTGCATGTATGTAGATAACATAAATGCAGTTTCATAGCTTTTGAAAAATGTAAACATCAGCTTTTCACTTATGAAAAACAGCCTTGCCTTCTCCCTAAGATGTCTGTCAATTGTGTCAAGTGATGAGTCATTATGACATCATCGGAGTCAGAGCCAGAGGCCAATATAGATTCTTATAGGCTAATTCTTTTTTTTCTCTGTTTTGAACTGTTTTACCAGAATGATCAACACCATGTGTTAACATGTGGATTATTTTTTTTTTTTTTTTATCAGTACACGTTAGGCTATGATTTTGTTCATTTGATTTACTTTAACTTGTTAAAAATGTTTTGCAATCTAGATGACTTTCTCCTTGGCAAACTGCAGAACAGTACAACACTTCAAATACCTGATGATCTAGTGGTTATGTGATGCCTTGAATATTTTTTTTGGTTAACCAGGAGAGAGACATTATGCTGAAACCTTGTTTACAGATGTGGCCTGGCAGCACAAGGAAGTTAAGTGACTTGCTCAGGGTCACACAGCAAAATACCAATCTGGTCCAGTTCCAAAGCTCATGCATTCATGTTCATCCACAAAAAAAGTGTCTTGCATTCTTTTTCCAAGTGAACCCCCTGCACCTAGCCTGGCTTCTGTCAAACACCCCACCATCCACACAGTGCCCTTAGTACTGCCTGGGGCTGCATATGAGCTTGCGGTTTCATGAAGAGAATCATCAGACCTCAGACTGTAATCATATACCTCAGAGAGTTGTGAATACTTACACTGATATGGATCATCAGCCTGCACTGTTAAAACATACCTCCCAAATCACACTTAAGTCCACTTTTTCAGTGTTTGACTTATGCTCCCACAGTAAACACTGAGTGGATCACCATCCTTCTGCACAGTGAAGGCAGTATGTACAGTTCCCCTGCCTCATGAACCAACAATTGGGTCTTTGTGGAGGGCCAAGCAATAAGCCTCAGGACTCACCAGAAAAAACTGCTGTTCATGCCCTCATAAGGGCTGTACTTACTATAGACAATATTATCAGCCGGAGAGGCATACTAATGCCTTGAGTGAATCCACCAGACTTCCAGTGTCAGTCTACCCCTTTACCTGTGATCTGCAGAACCCCATGGGACAGTTCCCTGTAACTCTTCTCCAGTACTTTTTAATGCCCTACTCCACAATGCGAGCTGGTTGGCTACCACCCTTCTAAATCTTGAATTATCTATACACAGCTCCCTCAATACTGTCCTAACAAACGTCGATGCCCTTCCCCCACCCAAGGGTAATCTCCCTACACTGAACTCAAGTAACACTTTAAGTGCAGCCCTGCCACTGAGTATTTGTCATCACTGGCTGCTCTTATTCACAGTCAGGTAGTGCTCATGGTGCTGGCAGTCCTACATTTCAGATCTCACAATGATCTGCTAAACGTCCCCCTTCCTGCCTTCCCCTAACCTGAATATAGCTGTACCCTGCTGGAATGGCCTCTTCAGTCACTCTCTGGCATTCATTCTTCTTTTCTGCTCCCCACACCAAAAACTGATGAGCTCACTACCCTTCTGCATCATGAATGTGGTTAGTGCAGTCGCCCATGTCATTTTTACATAATAAAAATAATTTTCTGGTAAGCCAGGCTGATAGCAGCAGAGCACAAAGAGAAACATATGCATTCCTACCCAAATAAGATCTAATCCACCTATAATTAGGCACTATTAAATGACATGCATACCCATCATTTAATAGCACCTAATCAAAGGTAGCCTAGATCATTAAGGATAGGAAAGCCTATAATTGCCCTCGTTCCCTGCTGCTATCAGCCTGACTTTCTGGAAAGGTTTGTTTATGTTTGATATGTCAAAAAACCTGGGAACTGTACTACCTACATGCATGATGCACAAGGATGATGAGCTCACCAGTTTTTGGTGTGGGGAGAAGTAGTGTGAATGAATACCAGAGGGGGACTGAGAAGGTCACTCCTGCCAGGTACTGCTATATTCAGGGAAGGGGGAAGACAGAAGGGGAGAAGTATGAGCAGATCACTGTGAGAAATGAGATGTGGGGCAGCCAGCACCATGATCACTACCTGACCCTGTTGTCCTGGCCAACATTCCCCTTTCCATAAAACCAGTTCATGCAATTGTCCAAGGCTGTGTGTGGGTATTAATGTGTGAAAGGGTTGCCACTACACATTCAGTCACTTCATTACCAGTCCAGCATTGCTTGTACAGCACTTTGGGATACAATGTGTATGAAAGCACTGTATAAAAATACTGATTCTTATTATTTCCCATGGATGAAGAAGAGAAGACAAGCATATTTTTGATTTCCAAGAAAGTATGAACTCTGGACTACACACTGGACTACAGAAGAACTTTGCTGCAAACAAGTGGTGGATCTATGGGATGGTGAAGGGTGTGGCAGTAACCCCAATGTAAAGTACTCACTTGCTGCTGCTGCATTTCACTTTGTTGAAGAAGTCTGATTCATTGATTGTACAAATATTTACATTCAAAGATATGGATTGTATTTGTAGTTTAAGTCAAAAACATAATAGAAAAGCATATCAGAAAATATAAAAGTTTCATAAAAATGTTAAAAAGTGCATATCAAGTATGCACACACTCCCAGCACCCCCCTCCTCTCCCATTATAGCATTCTGGATCTGCCATAACCACTAGACCACTATGTTATTCAAGATTTGCACTGCACTGAGGTTTTCCAAAAAGAAAGTCGGCTGGATTAAAACACAATTTCGACATGTTAAAGTAAACAAAATGAACAGAACCATAGCCTAGCATACATATTGATCTAAATAATGTGCATGGTTTTGAACAATTTTAGTGAAACAATTCTATACAAAGGGAAAAAAGGAGGCAGTATGGCGCAGTGGTTTAAGGCTCTGAGCTGCAAACCTGGAGACCTGGGTTTGAATCCCACAGCCCCTACTTGCATACTGTGTGACCCTGAGCAAGTCACTTAACTTCCTTGTGCTCCCAGGTTGCACCTGCAAACAAGTTTTCAGCTTAGTGCGTCTCACCTGGTAAAATAATTGGTTTAAAAAAAACTAGTTAGCACTATAGAGAGCCATATAGCTCTCTGACTTTGGCTCTGATGATGTCATCACTTAACACATTTGGCTGCCATTTTAAGAAGCAGGTAATACAGTTTTTTTGAAATTGGAAGGCTGATTTTATATTTTTCAAATGCTTTGGAACCACATTTAGGTAACATATAAATGTAGTTTTAGCATTAACGCATTCAGCAGCCTTTCCTTTAGTCCTGTTTGAGGTAAAATTTTTGAATAGTTTGTCGTCAAAATTTTGTTTAGGTATCCTTTAAAGAATTTCTTGAAAATAGCATTAGAAGCCAGGGAAGGGCCCTTCCATCTTGACAGGTAGGCAGCAATAGCTGCCAAATGCACATTGAGAGTAGAAGGCCAGAGGCCTAAAGAATGAAGGTGAGCCAAATAGTCCAACAGGACTGCCAAGCCAGCTTCCTGCGGATCTATGTCCCTTTGGGAACACCATATAGAGAACCTCTTCCATTTTGAGGTGCAAGTCTTCCTGGTGGAAGGCTTCCTAGAGACCCTTAGGATGTCCGTGACCCCTTCTGAGAGATGCAAACCTGCATGCTCTAAGTCCTCAAGAACCAGGCCTTGACCCTGTGACCAGAGATTGGAGTATAGGATCCTCCCCTGGAAGGAGGTCAGAAAGCTGTGCCTCCTGGGAAGGCATACTGGACTGGTGACAGAGTCAGTAACACTGAATACCAAGGCAGTCTGGCCCAATCTGGGGCAATCAGAACCACTGTCGCAGGCTGTTCCGAGCTTGGTCAGCACCCTGAATATCAGAGGAAATGGAGGGAAGGCATATGGGTCTGTCCACACTAAATGGCTGCATTTATGCCATACTCTATTTACATGCCATTAATTCACAATCTAGCAATTCCAGCCTGAAAACCTGCACTACACTGTGCCATATAACAAGCTTAGATAGAATTTATAACCTTGGAGTGGCAACACTAGCCAGTCTCTTATTTTAAAAGATTGCATAAATGTTCCCTCCTTTTTTCATGCTCAGAGTGGGACATTTAAATGCAGTGTCTCTTGTGTACACTATTTCCGTCATTCAGCCTGCACTGCCAAACACTAAAGACTGCGTGTAGACTGGCAAGACACACACTTCCAAATATAGTGTGTTTGTCAGTTTGCTGCCTTTAATTTTTAATTTAAATGCCACCAAAAATGGCAATCAAGTATGTAACCTACTCTGTTCCTCCCCGGTTACATACGTGATTGCAATGCAAACTCCTCCTAGTCAGTGATATTTCAGTGTTCTGATGCCTGCTCACAAAAACCCAAGGACTTACTGGAAGATTGATGCTCTCCGTTTCCCCCGAAGCTCCAAGCTTTCCGAGCAGTCCCATTTTCAAATTGGGCATCTCTGATTCCGTCCCTCCCCCATTCCTGTATGTAATGGTCCCCCGTCATGCCCTGGGAGCATGATCAGTGCAAGAGAATGGATTGGATTATCTGTAGCCAATCATCCATGGACCCTGAAGCTTTTCAAGTGTGTTTGCCCACAAACCCGGGTCATTTTGTCCTCGGTAGCAACAGTAAATACAGGTTACTCACCTGTAACAGGAGTTCTAGGAATGGTATATGTTGTTCATCCACACTTATTGGCAGACTCCTAGCAGTTCTCTGGGAGGAGGGAGGCAAGGCGCAGACCCCTACTTAGGTAGAAAGACTGGAGAACCGAGGCCCCGACCAGCACCCCAGCGCGATCCAAGGTCGATGCGGAAGGGGAACGGTAAAGCCTGCTTCCGGGCAGAAGCCCTGCGGATATCCTGGACTGGAGTATCCTTGAAAGCAGCCACCGATGAAGCAGAAGGATGGGTAAAAATGAGCGCTTATCCCTCTGGGAGGCTCCATGCCTGCCCGCCTATAGTGGAGACCTATGCAGGGGTGACCCGCCCGCTCGTCGTCCACTTGGCTGCAAGTCTGCCAGATGCGGCTTCAGTGAAGATGATTAACAGCTGGCGAACCTCTTCCGAACTTTAGCTTTATGCTCCCTAGGTAGGTGAGCGTTAAACAGGTTCCTATGGAACCTGTATACGGCCTCCGAGGTGTGAATGGGGATAAACCCCGGCAGAGGCAATACGACCGAAGGGAAGACTCTGCCACCGCCTTCGGAAGGACTTCGGGTGGGGTGCAGGACAACTTAGTCCCTCTGGAAGACCGGATAGGGAGATTAAAGGAGCGCCTGGAACTCTCCCCACCTTCTGGATGGCGGAGTGGCCCCAAGAAGGTGTTCTTCCTCAACAGGTGGGGGGAAAACTCGCACCTGTGCAAAAGGTTCGGATGGCTTGCTCATGAGCTAAGCCCATACCAGCAAGGATCCCACAGAAACGAGGATACTCTCCCCAAAAGGAGAGGCTGATTGAGGCCTAGAAGTGCCAAACCACCTTCTCCGCACCACCAGCTGCCTCCCGGCCCGCGCCCGGAAGACAGGGGTGACCCGCAGAAGCACCTAGAGGGTCATCGGCCGACGCCCTGGTTTAAGGATGGACCGCAGATGGTCCGGAATGCTCGCCCAGGGACGGGGGAGGGCAAGGCCCTATCCCATCATCAAAAAGGAGAACTTCTCCCAGAGGACGAGCATCTTGGCCGACTTTTTAGCAGGACGCCTCGAAAGGTCGAGGACCTTGCCAAAAGACCCTAGGCCTGGCCCCTAGCCGCACAGGGATTGGCCTACAGGTGCAGGGACTGAAGGTCCAGATGGATAACCTTCCCCTGAAAAGGAAAGACAGGACCGGGAGGACTAGAAGTCGCCTCGGGAGCCTGGGGCTGAGGCTGAGGAGAGCTGGATACCAGAGCTGGCAATCCAGTCTGGGGCTACCAGCATCACCTGCGCCAAATCCCTCCTCGCCTTGCCCGTAGGTCAAGGGAAATGGGGGACAGGCACGGAGGGGCCCGGGGTCCGTGGCCCCGATGGCATCCCCTGCAGCAGGCCCTGCTGAGGGGGTGGGCATAAAACAGTCTCGGCCTCATATTCTCCCCGGAGGGAAGAGGAAGAAGATCCTATGTTACCTCCGGCAGGGGAAACCACTCATGAGGCGCAGCCTATGCCCGGCTTAGGGCAGCAGCCAGGAAATTGGAGGCTCCTGCCATCAAATGGCTGGGAACCCTCGACTGTGCAAAAACCCAATATGGAGAACCTCCTTGCACTGAGGCAAGGGGACTGACCGAACCTGGCAGGGTAGGCAGCACATGGTCGTGGTGTTGTCCTACTTGGACTTAGACCACTAGACCCCGTACAAACGGAGTGAGCTGTGCAAGCTGAGCGGACCGCCTGGTGCTCCAGCGAGCAGGAAGGACATCAGGACTCGCGAGAGGACCAGAGGCGAAGCACTCTGTATTCCCCTAGATGGGCACCCCACTCGTCCGAGAAGCATCGGTCGGAGAAGACCGACTCAGGGCAAACGAACAGGATGTTCTCCTGCCAAAGTTGGAACGGTCCAAAGGGAGCGTTCTCTTAACTCCTGGGCTGTAGTCACGAACTGGTCCAAAGAACGCAGTGCTGTGACCTCTGGCTGGCCCCTCACACTAGGGGAAGGCCGCCCTGAGGCTCAGGAGGTGCAGGAGGTCCTGGCAGGACATAATTACCCAGCCAACCCGACTGGGTAAGGGAGGAAGAACCTCAGCCCTGTCCTCCCAGAGCCGAGCTCGGACTCAAGAGTCGAGCTTAGTCCCGAAGAAGCCTCACCGCTAAGGCACGAGTTCCCCTTGGCTCCTGTAGCAGGAGACCAGTCTGCCTTCTGGGTGGGGTTACGTCCGAGACCCTTCAGTGCCGCAGAGACTGCTGAGCAAAGAAGGGCCTGGCTAGGAACTCGTAAGGAGATCCCGCTAAGAAGGGAGAAGCCTCCCAAGCAGACGGAGCGAGGGAGTAGGTACATCCTGGAGGCCCAGGAAACAGCCATACGCCACGTTCTGAGGATGGAATATCTGAAGCAGAGAGACCATCCAGGTGTTCGGGAGAATGGGCGCGAGCCCCCGTCCGTTTGAGGCCAGGAATACCTGGACACGAACCCAGAGTTGGGGGGGGTCCGCGGCCTTCCTGATCACCTCTAACTAGAGGGCCAGGCGTGTCGGTACGACCGACAAAGAGGCAGTGGACCCAAGATCCCCATGGGGCAATGGCTCAAAAGGGGAAACCGCTCATAACCTGCAACAGGATCTACCCTTAAATACCTCCAGAACGAGGTGCGGAGCTGTCCCCCCATGGGGAAACCCGGGGCTGGGACAACGGGGCCGGGGCAGTGCCCCTTGGCCCATCACTGAGCAGGCTTGGAGAGGAAAGGGGCCGAGGGGGCTCTCGGTTTCCTGCCTCCCTGTTTCCTTTTGGAGGAAGATGCTGGACTGGCAACAGACCGCCCAGCGCATGTCTGCTGGCCCTTGTGCTGGGCCGGTTGAGCCGCAGGGCTCAGGAGGCAAAGGAGCTTATGCAAAGGCTGACTGCTGCCCTTGACCCTCCAGGCGAGAGTGACAGAGTCCGGAGTGGCATCGGACTTCTCGGGCCCTTGGATATGTCCCTCCACTCCAGGGCCGAAAAGGTCAGTCCCCAAGAAGGGGATGTCCGCCAACTCGTGCTGGGTTTCCAAGGAAAAGGAGGATAACCTCAGCCACGCCCTGCAGCGCATGGCCACTGCGGCTGCCACTGATCTGGCACAGGAGTCACCCAGATCCAGAGCCGTCTGGAGCTGTTTTGCCCCTGCCCTACCCTGGTCCCGTACCCGCCAGACCGTGGTCCGCAGTTCGGTCGGGAGAGGAGGTAGAACCTCGTCCAGGGCATCCAGAAGGGCGTGGGAACAGTGTGCCATAATAGCCACCGAGCTGGCCTGACGGAGGCCTATGGAGGACGCAGCGTAAACCTTGCGCACGACGTAGTCCATCCTTTTGGACTCTGTCAGGGGGTCTATCCACATCCCCAGCGTTTCCAAGACATTGGAAGACGTAGTCGGTGACTACCCCTTTAGCCGAGGGGTGCTCCGAGAAACCGGGCAGAGAACCGACAGTGACATGGTACCTCCAAGCCACCCTGGCCGAAGGCGCAGGACAGGAAGTAGGCCGCCGCCATAGCTCCAAGGCTGGGCCCACGATAGCCTCAGCCACTGGAAAAGGCCTCCGAGGGAGAACCCCCTCGGTCCAGAATCTCCGTAAGAGGGTAAGGTGCCTGTTTTGAGACGGGCTCAAGCTGCATCCCAGTGAATTCTGAAATGAGCTGAAGCAGACCCCTCAAAGACAATGGGCTGTCGTCTACGGAATGTTCCTGGGAAGACCCCGGGTCCTCCCTGCTAGGAAACAGAGCCGGCTTCAGGCTCCGAAGGGTCTGCAAAAAGCTGCCGCAGGCCCAAGGCACTCTTCGTCCGCCGGGGGCGGGCAGGAGTGAGGGAACCGAGTAACCTGAAGAACAGGTCGTGGCCTGGCCTGTACCCGGAAGGCAGAGGGGCAGCGAGGGTCGGACGAGCAACCAGCCCTGGAGAGGGCTCCTCGACTGATTCGAACAGCTGCCGACCGAGCGGTGGCTGCTTGCTATCCGGAGAATGAATCGGGGTCGATTGATACCCGGACAACAACTGCTGTCGCCACATAAGTTCCTCGTAACGACGACGCCAACGGCATCGAAACCGCTCCTCATCCGAGGCGGGGGATGAGGAAGAACGGCAAAGCCACTTAGCTCAGTGCCCCGACCGAGAACGCAGAGATCGGCGTGAGCGGCTAGACCGAGAGGATGACCGAGACCCAAATCCTCAGGGGGACTGAGGGCGGGCCTGGGAAGGAGCGGGACCTGCCCGCTCCTCCCTCGGTTCGGAAGAAAGGCCAGAGGGCTGTCGACCCGAAGGGACGGACAGAACCTCAGTCTCTGCTGGGGGCGGAGGGATGGCGGCACCAGAGACCACCCAAAGACTAGTCGAGACTCGACAAGCGTGGGCAGGGGACCTGGCCGGCTGACCTGGCCAGGGGACACCGTGAGGCCAGTGGCCAAGCTGCATCCTCGACCGAAGCCGGCGTTGGCGATGAGGAGGAGACTTCCCGCTCCCGCTGAAGAGACCCCGCCTACGGCCGCTTAGACTTAGGCCGAGCGGCAGGGCTCCAGAGTCCCTCTCCTTTAGAGGAGACGGAATGACGAAGCTCCTTGAACGAAGCTGCATGAGTTGAACCCAAGGAGAGCGGGATAAGTGCCGCAACTGGGGGTAGAGGAGAGCCACCTCCTCCCGGCAGGATCGAACTGCTGAGAAACAGTCGAAGCGGACACCCGCCGGTCTGGGGAATCTCCGGAGGCGGAAAAAACTACGGATGTCCAAAGTCCCGAGCAGACGCGCGTGTCCTCAGAGAAGCTGACCGAAAGGGCAGAACAGAAATTGCAAGCCTGAGGATCGTGATCCAAGTCCAGGCAATAAGCGCCGCGTGGAATTGAGGTCTCTTGGGGCGGAAAAGGACTGAGCCATCGCCGTAGCGAAGAAGAAAAGATCGAAGTTTCAGAAAAGACACTTCCAATGATTTCAAAGACCGAAATTTTCGGGAACCAGTCGAAAACGCAGAGCGCTAAGGAGGGAACCTGAGCTTCCAAGCGGCAAGGAAGACCTGGCGTCATGGGGCGGAGCCGAGAGTTTTACCACCCGGGTGGGTGGGAGGAGCCAGCTTGAAGACCTTCCGGCAAGAATTAAAGCGGCAAGGGACCTGCCAATAAGTGTGGATGAACAACATATCCATGTCCCTAGAAAAGGTTTTCCATCTCCTGCACTCCAGAGTTGTTACCTACAGGACCATTTACATTGAGGTACTCTTTTTATATAAACTGCAGCACATTCTTGGGCAGTATAGTTGTTTTTAGAGAGTGAGGCTGTTTAGGGCTCTATTCTTGAACTAGGGTTGTTCATGTTCAGCCCGTTCAGCCAATGCTAGCAGCCTTGAATGCAAAGATCTGAATTTAAAGGGCAATCCTGCTTGTAAAAGGGACAGCAGTGGAAATATCTGTCCCTGTTACAATGGGATATAAACATTGGGCAATTTCTTTTTGTAGCACAACTCAGCATTATATTATTTATTTCAATGTAATTAATAACTGCCACTGAATAAATAATATGAAGTCAGAAAATTGCATCTTATGATAAAAATGGCAAAAGTGGCAATAATTGTCCTCGGTAAAGTATGGAAACTAATGTTTAGTGGTATAAGCACTGTAAAGATGCGGTGCTGCTATGATCTGGCAGTGAGTTTAAAGTCAGTTCATCTTTTAAACCTTGCTTTAATGTCCAAAAGTTGTTTTAAAAAGCTCCCTCCCCAGTGCAATCCTGTTTGTAACAGGGACGGATTTTTCTTATTAAGGTTTGTAACTGGGGACATGTTATCAATATCCATCCCTGTTACAATACTTTTAGTGCTTCCCCCTTTTTTTTGCCCGATTATTATAGCATTTGGGGCTCATTTTAGGAGCATTTTTTCATTGATTGTAACAAAGTACTCTTGGTTTCAAAATTAGCACTGGCTTGCTGTGGGTGGGGGTTGGCTGGTACTGAACAAATGTTATTAACGCAAGAAATATACACTGCTACAATTTCCTAACATGTTTAAGCTGCAGAAAGCTATTTATGTCTTGCTTGCATTTGAAGAGTTAGCTTAAAATCCCCTTCCCCAGTTCAATCCTGTAACAGGGACAGTTTTCATACTAAGGTTTGTAACTGGAGACAAGCTGTGAATCTCCATCCCTGTTACAAACCAGACTTTTAGCACAACCCTTTTTTGTGTGTGATTATTACAGTATTCGGTGTTCATATTAGTATGAATTTATTTCAATGGTGTAACAAACTGCCTTTGGCTTTAAAATGGTCACTGGCTTACTCCAGGGGTGGGGGAGGGGCTGGCTGATACTGCAAAGAAAAATATAAAATGTACTTTTGACTCCAAAAATGTTATTAAACTCAAGAAATATACACTGCTGCAACAATTTTCTAACATGTTTAAGCTGCAGAAAGCTATTTATGTCTTTTTTGCTTTTGAAAAGTTACTTAAAAGCCCCCTTCCCAGTTCAATCATATTTGTGACAGGGGCAGAGCTGTAAACATCTGTCCCTGTTGCAAACCAGATTTTTTTTTTTTTTAAATAAATGACATTGGGGTAGGTTGAAAGGGTTTGTGAGTTAAAGGTGGGTGCCACATGGGCATATAAAAGGCTGACTGTTTTGAGGAGAGAGAGAAAAGTGTGCCACCAGGCCTCAGGAAAGGCTGTTCTGATATGGAGAGGTAAGAAGGCACTATCAGGTTCCCACGGACAGCTGAAAAGGTGTGGGGTGGGAGATGGGAAGCACCAGGCCCTGGAAAAGTCTGAAAGGGTTAAGGACAGGGAAGCTGGTGCCAACAGATCCCCAGGGACAGCCTGTGAGGTGGGAGAAGGGAGACACCAGGCACAGGAAAAGGCTGAAAGGGTTTGGGAGGGGGAAGCCAGTGCCAACAGGGATAGCTTTGCAGGATGTGGGGTGGGAGACTGGAGCCACCATGCCATGGGAAAGGCTGGTAGGGAGAGGGAGGCAGGTGCCACCAGGTCCACAGGGATAGCTTGTAGGGTATGGGGTGGGCAAAAGGTGACATCAGGCTCTGGGAAAGGCTGTCAGGGTTACGGAGAGGGAAGCAGGTGCCACCAGGTTCCCAGGGACAGCTGGCAAGGTGTGGGGTGGGAGATGGGAGCCTGAAAGCCAACAGGGTTGGGGAGAGGGAAGCCAATGTCAACAGGTCATCAGGGACAGCTTGGCAGGGTGTGAGATGGGGACAGGAGGTGCCAGGCCCTGGGAAAGGCAGAAAGGGCTAGGGAGAGGGAAGCAGGTGCCACCAGGTCCCCTGGGAAAGCAGGCAGTGTGGAGGGGGAGATGGGTTCCACCAGGCCTCAGACAAGGTTTGGGAGATGGAAGCAGGTGCCAGCAGGTCCCCTTGAACAGCAAGCAGGGTGTAGAGGGGCAGACAGGTGCCACCAGGCCTCAGGAAAGGCCGACATGGTTGAGGAGAGAGAAGCAGGTGTGTCCATCTTCTCTAGGACACCAGGAAGGGTGTGGGGTGGGAGCCTCCAGGCCCTAGGAAAGGCTGAAAGGGTTGAGAGGGACGCCAGTGCCAAAAGGTCACCAGGGATAGCTTGGCAGGGTGTGGGGTGGGAGATGGGAGACACCAGGCCCCAGGAAAGGCAGAAAGGGTTAGGGAGTTGGATGTAGGTGCCACCAGGTCCCCTGGGATAGCATGCAGGGTGTGGAGGGCAGACAGGTGCCACCAGTTCTCAGGAAAGGCTAACAGGGCTGGACAGACAGAAGTAAGCACCACTAGGTCCCCTGGGACAACAGACAGGCTGTGGAGGGGGAGACTGGTGCCACCAGAACTCAGGTAAGGCTGACAGGGTTGAGGAGAGGGAAGCAGGCACCACCAGGTCCCCTGGAAGAGCAAGCAGGGTGTGGAGGGGCAGACAGGTGCCACCATGCCTCAGGAAAGGCTGACGGGGGTTGGGGAGAGGGAAGCAGTTGCCACCAAGTTCCCAGGGATAGCTAGAATAGTGTGGGGTAGGAGACAGGAGCCTCCAGGCCCTGGGAAAGGTAGTCTGGGTTAGGGAGAGGGAAGCCAGTGCCAATAGGTCATGAGGGACAGCTTGGCAGAGTGTGGGGTGGGAGACCTCAGGCCCCAGGAAAGGCAGAAAGGGTTAGGGAAAGAGACGCAGGCACCTCCAGGTCCCCTGGGACAGCAAACAGGGTGTGGAGGGGCAGACAGGTGCCTCCAGGCCTCAGAAATGGCTGATAGGTTGTAGAGTGAGAAACAGGCACCACTAGGTCCCCTGGGACAGTAGGAAGGTTGTGGGGTGGGAGACGGGAGCCATCAGGCCTCAAGAAAGGCTGACAGGGTTGGGAAGAGGGAAGCAGGTGCCACCAGGTCCCCTGGGACTGCAAGAAGAGTATGGGGTGGGGCATGGGAGCCTCCAGGCCCCGGGAAATGCTGGAAGGGTTAAAGAGAGGTCAACAGGTACCACCAGGTCCCCAGGGTTAGCTGGCAAGGTATGGGGTGGGAGACAGGAGACACCAGGCCCTGGGAAAGGCTGTCAAAGTTGGGGAGAGGAAAGCAGGTAGCAACTGGCCACCAGGAACAGCTTGGAAGGGTGTTGGGTGCGAGATGGGAGACACCATGCCCCAGGAAAAGCAGAAAGGGTTAGGGAGAGGGTAGCTGCACCACCAGGTCCTCTGGGACAGCAAGCAGGCTGTGGAGGGGCAAGCAGGTGCCACCAGGCCTCAGGAAAGGCTGACAGACTTGGGGAGAGGGAAGCAGCTGCCACTAGGTCCCCTGGGACAGCAAGCAGGGTATGGAGGGGGAGACTGGTGCCACCAGGCCTCAGGAAAGGCTGGAAGGGTTAAGGAGAGGGAAGCAGGTGCCACCAGGTCCACAGGGATAGCTGGCAGGGTATGGGGTGGGAAGCGGGAGACATCAGGCCCCGGGAAAGGCTGTCAGCATTAGGGAGAGGGAAGCAGGTGACACTAGGTCCCCAGGGATAGCTGGAATGGTGTGAGGTGGGAGACAGGAGCCTCCAGGCCCTAGGATAGGCTGTCTGGGTTATGAAGAGGGAAGTCAGTGCCGGCACGTCACCAGGGACAGCTTGGTTGAGTGTGGGGTGGGAGACATGACACCCTAGGCCCCAGGATAAGGGAAAGAGAATCAGTCACCACCAGGTCCCCTGGGATAGCAAACAGGGTGTGGAGGGGCAGACAGGTGCCACCAGGCCTCAGGAATAGTTAACAGGTTGGGGAGTGGGAAGCAGGCACCATCAGGTCCCCTGGGACAGCAGGAAGGGTGTGGGTGGGAGATGGGAGCCATCAGGCCTCAAGGAAGGCTGACAGGGTTGGGAAGAGGGAAGCAGCTGCCACCAGGTCCCCTGGGTCTGCAGGAAGGGTGTAGGGTGGGAGATGGGAGCCTCCAGGCCCTGGGAAATGCTGGAAGGATCAAGGAGAGGTTAGCAGGTGCCAGCAGGTCACCAGGGACAGCTTGGCAGGGTGTGGGGTGGGAGATGGGAGACACCATGCCCCGGGAAAGGCAGAAAGGGTTAGGAAGAGGGTAGCAGGCACCACCAGGTCCCATGGGACAGCATGCAGGGTGTGGAGGGCAGACAGGTGCCACCAGGCCTCAGGAAAGGCCGAAAGGATTGGGGAGAGGGAAGCAGGCACCACCAGGCTGCCTGGGACAACAGGTATGGTGTGGAGGAGTAGATAGGTGCCACTAGGCCTCAGGAAAGCTGACTGGGTTGAGCAGAGGGAAACAGGTGCCAGAAGGTCCCCAGGGACACAGGCATGGTGTATAGGGCTGTGCATGCGGTCACCTGTGGTCTTTCAGGTCCCTGGTCCATTTTCTTCAGGGTCCTGGTTGGTCCACATGACGAGTACTGCAGAATATTGACAAAGTAGATGTAAACTATACAATATGTGGACCACTGATCATTGTGGGAGATGGGCCTTATGTGGTATAAGGCCCAGAAATGGTCAACAAAGCCTTCAAAATAATGGAGCTGTAAAGCAATTGGGCAGTATGAACATTTACTGAAGTGACTGAGGCTGTAGTAAGCAATGTATATATATATAGTGTGTTTAGTGTGGGTTGTGTACAGTGTAAGAGTTTTGGTTAAGGTTTTAGTAGAAATTTATTGTGTATCTATTTTTTTATTTAGTAATGGTGTTGATCTGTTGTATGTTGAACTTCCTTTGTGGTGGTATGCAATATTATAACTTTTTCTCTAATTAATTCATTAATAATGACCTTAAACAGTAAAAATATTAATTTGAAAAAATAAAGTACTTCAGTAGTCTAATTTTATGTTTTCCACAATGTTTTCAGTGACAACTTGCACGTTCTGGATTTTTCTCCGTTCTGTTACATACATTAATATACTGCTCTTTCACTGGTTTAGAGTGAGTTAATTTGTAAAATAATCAAAGTTTTAAATGTTATCTACTCTTATTCCCATTTACACACAGATGCATTTTAATCTATGAATACCCAGGAATTCTGAGTAAGGAAAAACCGTGAAATTACTTCACCCCATAGAATTGCACCATGCGTTAAGATTGGTGGCCATCACACACAGTTGCATGCAGATATTTTAGTGTTGCTTAGTAAATTAACCAAATACTGCAAATTCATGTGAAGACCAAAAAATATGGACAATTTTATTTTTCATTTTGCATATTCTCTGTCCCTGTTACATATGTTACACGGTTACTGTTTCCAAACATTGGGGACTGTACCAGGAAAACCACAACTGATATCTTCCTGTTTACAGTTTAAGTAAAGGCCCTTAAGGGTAATATACTGATGGTAAAAGAAGTGAGAAATGATGGAAAAAAAAATGTTTCCAGTCATGTTCCACATATGTCCCCCATTACTGTGGACAGGCCCAGCTATGAATTTGCCAGTCCAGTCTAGTCCAAGATCATAACATCCAGGGGAACCAAGCACCGAACTGGCAAAGAGATCCATTTCTAGCGTGCCCCATCTTCTGAATACTGCCAACAGGACTTGCTCGTTCAGGAGTCCACTTGTGGTGGCTCTGAGTGATCCTGCTGAGAGCATCTGCCAAGACATTGTCCTTTCCTGGCAGATGAACTGCTGACAGGGAGACAGTACGCCAGACTCCAGACCTTCATCATGGCTTCTGTGCACAGGGCAATGGACCTGGTCCCTCCCTATTTATGTAGTACATGGTGGTTGTGTTGTCTGTTCTGACCTGAACCACCTTCCCCTGCACCACTGTGGCAAGATATGTAGTGCCAGCAGCACTTAGAGTTCCAGTAGATTTATGCGCAGCAGGTATTCCTGCTTGGACCAAGTGCCATGGGCAGTGTGATCCCCAAGTGGGATGTATTCCCACCCTAGAAGGGAAGCATCTGTGGTCAGTACCATGGTAGGAGACTGCTGCAGGAAAGGAACCCCCATCCTGAGGCTGTCCCTGTCCTACCACCATTGCAGGGCTTATACCAGTGTGGAAGTCACTGGTATTACCTTGGACAAAGAATCCCTCCTCTGGGTCCAAAAGTACCGGGAGGTGGAACAGAGTTTCATCTGAAACATGGCCCCTGGGATGAAAGCAGTGGCTTCAGCCATGTGTCCCAACTGCTGGAGAAAATGCCTTGCTGGTCGAGGAACATGCAGCCAAAAGGAGGCTAACTGGACAATGCTGTACACCCTGTTCTGTGGTACGATAGCTTTTTGCTTGGATTGTGTGCAGTTCTGCTCCTATGAGCTCCAGGAGCTGGACTGGCTTCAGAACAGACTCTGAGGTTTACCAGGAACCCTAGAGCCTGTAGGGTGTTCTATGTTGTGACCAGAGATTCCCCCTGCTGGGAAGAATGCCCTACAACTAACCAGTCGTCCAGGAAGCGAAAGACTGCGACCCTTAACCTTCTCAGGTGTGCCACAACCACTGCCAGGCACTTTGTGAAGGTTCTTGGTACGGAAGACAGGCCGAAGGGCAGGGCCCTGAACTGATAATGATCTGAGGGCAGCTTGAACCAGAGGTATTTTCTGAGACTGCCTGATTAGAATATGAAAGTAGGCGTCCTTGAGGTCCAGGGATGCCAGCCAAACCCCTTGCTTTACAGTAGGAAGGATCAGAGCCAGAGTGACCATTTTGAATTTTGGCTTTGTCAGACACTTGTTTAGGTATCTTAGATCCAGAATGGGTGGTCAATCCCCCCCCCACCTTTTTTCCCCCAAAGTTAGAAAGTACCTTGAGTACAAACCTTTTCCCCTTCAAAAGGGATGGAACAGGTTCCACTGCTACGTTTTGCAGCAGAGTGGATATCTCTACCTTCAATAGGGCTGTTTCTGATTTGGTAGCAGGTTTGACTAGTCTTGCTCTTGTTTTTGGAAACGATTTGACGCTGAGAGCAAAACCCTGGCTTACTACTTCCAGGACCCACTTATCTGTGGTAATGGTTTCCCCAAGCCTGAAGGTAATAGGTCGGCCTTCCCACTTCTGGGGACGGGGAGGTGACCCGGACACTCACCTCAGTGGGTCTTCTTAGCAGGGATCTTGGGCTAAGTGCTAGGACCAGCACGACCCACCTTCTGCCGCTACCCCTAAAGTAGCCTCTTTGCTACTGGTAGGCAGGGAAGGCCTGGGCCTAATAAAAAAGGCCTCTGATAAGGTCTGCCCCTGCCTCCCCTGCTTTGCTGTCTTTGAGGAGTAGCAGCCTTCTCTTTGGTTGCTGCACTCTTGTAAGCCACTTTGTATTCATCCATCTTTTTCTTATATGCCTCAGCTTGTTCCCCAAAGAGAGAATTCTGCACTAGGGGGAAATCTAAGGCTGTAGTCTTGGTGTTTTGTGAGAGGTAAGTGCATCTTCGCAAGGGAAACCTCCTTTGAGGTACAGCAGTGGCCAATACCCTGGAAATACTGTCACTGGTATCCACAGCCATGTGAACAGATATTTAGTTGCTTCCACTTCATTTTTAACCAGCTCCCCCAGATCAGCTGCTAGCTGGGGAGGGCCTTTGCTGACCAATTCTTGGACAGACTCACATAAGGACTTCTGGTACCTGGACACATAGGCCATGTAAGAGGCTTGCCTTATACACATCGAAGCCCCCAGGTACCCCTTTTTAGCCAGAGAATCAATTTCCCTCGAGTCCTTCTCGGAAGGATGTGAGGCCAAGGGGATGCCTGCTTTCTCACAAGCAGCAGCCTGTACCACTCCCTCATGACTGTACTGACAGAAATTCATTGCCATTGTCAGTCAGGGAATACCTCCTGTCTACAGAGATACAGAAGTGAAGTGTGGAGAATTTTCATGGTCTGTCTTTTCAAGGATTTATGGACGGGGATTAAAAGTCTCTTAGAAGTAGCCACATCCATCATCTCCACATAATCACGCTCTTCTTCCTCAGTGGCTTCCTGAGCAGGGGGCTCTAAAGCCGCTGCTATCTTCTTTATAAAGGCAAAATGGGAAGCAGGGTTGCCAGAGGAGTGAGGAGGGGACTCGGGGGTCCTGGTGGTGTGGTGAAACCTTAGGTTCAATGGGTTCACCAAATTCATCCTCCTCTTCCTCTTCCCACTCTTGTTCACAAAAGGATTCAGACCCAAATGAACCAGAGGGGCAAAACAGTAACTGGTGTTTAAACCAGAGTTTGAGAGGCAGAACGCTGACCCAGTTCGCCTGAACCGGTCTGTAGAAATTGCATAATATGAATGGCTTTCGCCATCTCTTCCGCAGTTGGAACCGCAAAAGTCTTTTTGCGGTTCCGAACTGGTTGTTTTTGTTTTCTTTTTAGCCACAGGCATTTCAAGGCCCGAGTCAGCAGCTCTTTATTCTTTGGAGGTCTCGCTCTAGTAAGGGGCACCTCCTCTGGTTCCACCGGTTTATCTTTCAAGGTGGAACCAGACTGACCTTCAGTGTTGGAAGAGGATTTTTTTTTTTTAGCCATTCTCTCCTGCAGTCTATTAAGAAAAAGAACCTACAAGGTATAAAACATTACTAAGAAGAGCCAGTAAGTGGCATACTACTACAAGTATACATACTCCGCTGTGGAGAGGATTTTTCTATTTACTGATTCTGCAGGGGAGGCAGGGTGGGGAGTAATATTAGTGGATCCCTTTGGAAAAAACAAGATTACTACAGGTGAGCAAATTTCACTTCTAACCCCAGGAATCCACCATTACTCTTGCAGACTATGCAGCAGTAGTACCTTAAGGAGGTGGGCAAGCATTTATTTAGGAAACAGACTCTGCAGAATTGCTGTGCAAAATCTAGTATCACTACTGGACTGGCTGTCCAGGCTATAATGCTTAGTGAAGGTGTGGACTGACCTCCAGGTAGCTGCTTTACAGATTTCCGTGAAACGTACCTCTGACAGCTGCAATAGTGGCAGCTGTGCCCCTTGTGGAGTGGGCTATAAGACCTGAGAGCGTACCTTACCTACTTTTGAGTAACAAAACTGAATACACTGAACTATCCACAGAGAGAGAGTTATTCGAGGCAGGAGTCCCTTTACCTACCTCCCCACAGGTGAGGAAAGTACAGTTACGCAAGAACTTAATGTAACATTAGATTTTTGAGAGCAGATAATACCATTAGGACTGAAGCAGTCGAGCGTCAGGACCCCACAAAAAACTTGTAGCTAGCAGTCTGAGGCAGGGAACCGCCCCCTACGTCTGGCACCACCACAGTTCTCCTGCTGGAGACCCAACCAGAAACAAACTGGAGAACCAAGCAGGAAGAAGCCACTATGGTCTGGTGATACAAATACCCCCAAAAATACTATCCTGGGGGATGGAGGGTGGGAAAACCACCTGCTGCAAGAGCTTCTCTCAAAGATCTACTGTTACAGTAAGTTCTTACGTAACTGTACTACCTGTTTGAGGGTGGAGCTCTTGCAGCAGGTAATACCATTAGGACTGAGACCCAAGCAGTACCCAAGAATAGGCCCAGGTCTGATAGGGTGGTGAGAAATATGATGAAAAACAGCTAATGAAAAGCATCTATGAGAGAAGGCCCTGCAAGACTGCTAGTCCGAAACCTACTCTTCTTCTGGATGCAATGTCCAGGCTGTAGTGAATGATGAAAGTGTGGACTGAATGCCACGTGGCTGCAGCACAGATGTCAGCAGAAGAGGCCACTACTCTGGTGGAGTAGCCCCCAATAGCACCCAGAAGAGGTCTGTTATGGTGCTGACAGAACAAAATGCATTGTACCAGCCAGCGGGCTAGTGTCTGTTTAGAAACAGGAGCTCCCAGCATTCGCTTAGTGAACGAGGTGAACAACTGGTCCGACTGTCTAGAGGAGCGAGTCCTGTGGAGGTAATACCTCAAAATACAGTGACTGTCCAAGGTGTGCAACAGTGCTTCACCCTGGTTAGCAAATTCTGGATAATAAACCAGAAGGTTGATGTCCTGGTTAACTCATTCAGGCCTAGATACGCCTGTAGGTGGCATCTGAAAGCATAGCCACTCAGGCCAATAACGCCTGTAGACGTACTCACCTGACTTTCACTCAGGCCAGGAAATGTCTGAGGAAGTCAGTAGTTTATACCTAAATATTAAACAAACTGAATTACTTAGAATTGATTGTATAGCACTGTTAGAAAGGTAATTTTGCTGCTGATACTTTGTGTCTATCACGTATACTTTAGGAGTTATTCACATTTGTTTAAGGTATGGTGTGCACGGCTGACATTTGTCTCTCAAACCTCACCTAAGCACCTTGAATAAATCTCAAAAAAAAACGCTGTTTGGTGTTTTAGCTAGTATAAAATAAAAACTAAATGGATTACAATTGATTGCATAGCACCATTAAAAAGGTAATGTGCTGAACAATTATCCCGCTGATACTGTGTGTCCATCATGTATAATTTAGGAGTTATTCGCATTTGTTTAAGGTATGGTGTGCATGGCTGACATTTGTATCTCAAGCCTCAGCTTAGCACCTTGAAAAAAATCTGGAAAAAACCCACAGTTGTTTGGTATTTGTTAGTATAAAATAAAAACCAAATTGACTATATTTGTTTGCATAGCACCATTGGAAATGTAATGTGCTGAACAATTTTGCCACTCGTACTTTGTGTGTAGCACTTATGGTTCAAGAGATATTCACATTTGCTTGTGGCATGCTGATTATGGCTCGATTTTGCTTAGAAAGGTCCAGGATGCAGTGCTAAAAGTATACAGGGCACAAGTGGTGGAAGTCTCAAAGAGCTCTTGTGGTATGAATGAGTTAAGGGTCAGCATGGACACGGTCATCGGCATAAATTTAGGGTTCGTGCGCAGATTCACCCGGTCCCTGTAAAAGACTATGTAAGATTCCTTACACATCAGGGCCTGAAGCTCAGAAACCCTTCAAGCAGAGGTAGTGGCTACCAAAAGGAGGGTCTTTCATGAAAGGAATCGCAGCTCGCATGAGGCTGCTGATGCGAAGGGAGGAATGAGTTTCTCCAGGACAAAAAGGAGGTCCCAAGGAGGAACAATGTCCCTTCTTGGGAGGTCCGACATGTAAGACCTCTTGAAGAAAGGTTTTGTAGGTATTAAGCTGTGCCAGAGTTTTATCTCAGACAGGGTCAGGATATGTAGAGACAGCACACATGTGCACCTTGATGGACAAATAGCTCGATCCCAAGTCCAGAAGGCGACAGAGATACTCTAGCACATGCCTAGCCTGACAACCCAAGGGGTTTAGAGCGTGGGCCGTAGCCCACAGACAGAAGCGTTTCCATTTCAGAGTGTACGTGGCCCTAGTGGAAGGCTTACTCGCTACACCCAGTGTTTCAGCCACCCTACTTGACACTCCTAGTCTATCTTCTGCTAGGACTGCAGGAGCCATGCATGCAGGTGAAGAAACTGAAGAGCAGAATGGATGAGAGTCCCCTGCTCTTGTGAGAGCAAGTGGGCGGAGAGTGGCAACTGAACTGGAGGCTCCAGAGACAGTTGCTGGAGCAAGGGATACCAGATCTGACAAGGCCATAGAGGAGCCACCAGAATCATTCTAGCTCCCTCAGACTGCAATTTGAGCAACACTCTGAATGAGGGAAAAGCAGGGAAGGCGTACAGGAACTTCCCTGTCCAAGAGACGGACAATGTGTCTTGCCAGAAAACACCAAGCCCTGGAACGAGCAAGCAAAAATTGTGCAGTCTGGTGTTGCACGGGAACGCAAAGAGGTCCAACTCTGGACGGCCCCAGTGACAGAATAGGTCTTCTGCAACATCTTGGAGCAGTTCCTACTCGTGGTTCAGAGAGGTAGAGTGGCTGAGACTGTTGGCGAGAATGTTCTGAACCCTGGGCAGATGGACTGCCATGAGGTCCAGTCAGTGTTCCACTGCCCAGCCCCACACTCTCATGGCCTCCCTGCAAAGGGGGAATGAATGAGTTCCCCCTTCTTTGCTGATGTAGAAGACTACTGGTGTACTATCTGTCTGCACCAGGAGAGGACCCAGTGAGAACTGGTCTCTGAATGCAGTTAGTGCATTCAACACTGCTCTCATTTCCAGAACATTAATATGTAGAGAGCTCTCTGTGGCAGACCAAGATGCCGGGGTCCTGTGATCCCCTAAATGACCAACCAGTCAGAGAGGAGTCTGTGGTTAAATTCTAAAGAGGAGGTCGTCTCCGGAAAGGAACTACTCCGCTAGACTGTCATGACAGAGCCACCATTTGAGAGAATGATGTACCGCTCAAGAGATCCAGGGGAAGAGGGGGTCTTTTGGAGCCCGCTGGCCAAAACCCGAAGGCGGTCTGCCCTGTCTGGAGGCAGAAAAGCTCTACCCTGTCCAGTGTCCAGGATAGCCCCGATGAACTGCAGCCTTTGTGTCAGCCAGGGGTGCGACTTCGGCCAATTTACTGTAATCCCCAGGGAAGAAAACAGAACCTGTGTCTCTCATAGGGCGATTAGAAGCTCCTCCTCCGACAGAGAGGAGCCAATTGTCCAGGTAAGGCTAGACAAAGAGGCCTCTCCTGCGTCGGGTCGCTGCTACCACCACTAGGCACTTGGTGAAGACCCTGGGGGCTGAGGAAAGGCCGAAAGGAAGAACCCAGAATTGGTAGTGCTCGTCTCTGAAGCTAAATCGCAGAAACTTTCTAAGGGACCTCAGGACTTTGATATGCATGTAGGCATCCTGCATATCTAGGGAGCATAGCCAGTCCCCTTGTTGAAGCAAGGGGAAGAGGCCTGCCAGACCGACCATCCGAAACCTCTGGTATTTTACTGAGAGGTTGAGCTGACTCAGGTCCAGAATTGGACGAAGGTCTCCTGTTTTCTTCAGAACAAGGAAGAATCGGGAGTAATAATCTTTCCCTTTCTGGGCCTGTGGGACCTTTCGTATGGCTCTTTTCTCTAGGAGCTGTTGAATCTCTGCTTCTAGGAGAAGGCTGTGGTCGGGGGGGTGGGGGTTGTCCGGCGGGACAGAGATGAACTCTATCGTATACCCTTTCCAAATGGTATCCAGAACCCATTGGTCTGCAGTGATACTGGACCATTTGAGCAGGTAAAGCGCAAACCACCCTCCTACCTTCTCACTCTGCCTGTCCACTAGGGGAGGAGGTTGGTAGAGGGAGTCGGGTTGCATGGGTGTGGGGAACCTGGGCCCTAGGAGTTTAGGCCTGCTTGGGGCCCTGGGAACCTTGAGGGGCAGGGTGACCCAGCCTCTTGAATCCCCTGCCGTGGGACTTACTCCCCTGAGCCTGCCCTTGACCTCTACGAAAAAGGTGCCAGCGGGGTTCCTGAGGCTGGGTTTTGTATGTGCGGTGCATGTCAGCCACCGCTTTCCCGAACTCCTGTAGTTTTACCATTTGCTTGACTTCAGGGCCAAACAAAACGGGACCCTGAAAAGGAGACTCCAGGATGGACTCTTGCAGGTCCGGCTGGAAGCCCGTGAGCCTAAGCCAAGACTGCTGCCTCATACAGATTTCGGAGGCAGCTGCCCTGGAGGCTATGTTTACATAGTTGTTCGAACACCAGAGAGTATGTTTGTCCACATCTAGACCCGACTGGGCACACGCTTGAATTTCTTGTTTGGAGTCGGAGTCAAACATAGCTTCCACGAGGTCCGCTGTCTTGCTCCACAGTGACTGTTGATAAGTGATCATGTGGCCCATAAAGTTCAATGACCTGATGGCCCCAGTGGCTGAGGAGAAGACTTCAAGACCCCAGGCATCAAACTTCTTGGAGACAGGGTCAGGAAGTTGGGAACTCTAATGTTTCGGTTGAGACCCCCTGCCGTGGGCAGCTGTGAGAATCAACGAATTCGTCTTTGGCTGTTCTGTCAGGAAGGGATCAGACTTTGGGGGCTTAGAGCCTGTCTGCCTTCCTAGGGACTGCAGGAATGGAGGATGGGGTCCTCCAAGTTAGGAGTGTTGCATCCTGAAATGGTTCCACAAATGGTGGAATCACCAAGGGATTGGGTTCCTTCTCCCCAAGGAACTTGGACAGGCATTTACGCTCTGGGTCCAGATCGTCTGTGTCCCACTCATATGGACTGGATGTGCCACATGATATCCAGAAAGGAGCGATCATCCAGAGGGGACCTAGGGGAATCTTTAAATTCGGGAGATGGAGATGAAGGCGTTTCCTTCTCTTCCCTTGGGATGTGGACTCGGTGCTCACCCTAGTTTCCCTGAGGTTCTTGGGGGGCATAGGTGGCGGGGAAGGGACAGTGTCTGGAGGTCTGTACAGAAGGTCCCCTTTCACGGCATTCCACTAAGTAGCGAACAGACTACCAAAGTCTGCTACCAGGACAACCACAAGGGCTGGCACAGGGTCTGAGGGACCAGGTGTCTGTTCCTTAGGAGCGGGCGTCTTGGGTTCTGTCACGACAGGCGTCTGGTCCAGAACCCTGGAGTCAGTAGGCCGGTGACCGGTATCGCCTTCGTCTGGAGGGGTGTCTGGTGTGGCCTTATCAGGTGTCTGGTCCCTTGGAGGAGGGGCGGACAGCTGGTCCTCATCCAGCGACCGCCCCATGTCTGGCGCTGGGGAGTGAATCAACAGGGTAGGCGACCGGCTAGGCTGGCGCTGGTCTGGAGGAGTGCGCACCTTAGCCTGGTGGGGGGGCATCCGAGCCCGGGCAACCTCCTGCCTACCGGAGGGTTCTTCTGCTCTTTTGCGTTTCTCAGAAGAACTGAGCCTGTCCACAGCGCTGGGCAGGCTTTCCTGGGTCGACCCTGAGGTTTTCAGAGTTCGATGAGCTAGGGAAGTGTGACTGTGTCCGACGAGGCTGACTCCTGGTGTTTGTCCTGGGAAGAGGTAGGAGGGTTCGGACGGCTGGGCCGGAACAGAACCGGATCTCTTACCGGAGGACAATGAAGATGGCGCCTACTTCGCTGGTGACCTGGGGCGGGATTTAGATCTGGCCTGATCCTTTTCTTTGTGGTGATGCTTCACCCCGATGACCTGGCCTTGGGTGGGGAATGACTGACAGGAGAGGATGAGCTGGCCCTTGATCCTCGCTGCATGCCTGCAAGTTTCTTCTCTAGAAGGAAGGTCTTGAGAGCATGGGCCCTTCTGGCGCGAGTCTTCTGGTTGAATTTTTGACAATGTGTGCAGGCATCAGGCTGGTGTTCCGGGCCTAGGCAGAGAAGGCTGGCCGCATGGCCATCTTTGGCCGGGATCTGCTTCCCACGTGCACTCTTTCGCCGCGGTGGTGAGGGTGACGACATAAATAAGGCAATAAGGATTTTGAATAACGACCGATCTAACGTTCGATGACTGTCGACTGCTAAGAGAGGCGTCCATGGAGCCGAACTACTCGGGTAGATGGCGGGAAAGAACTGAGGTGGTGCCAGGGGACCACATCCTTTATACCAAGTCTGACGTCGGGAGGAGCAGACGTTGGAGGTGGTCCCCTGCCTCAGACTGCTAGCTACAAGTTTTCCATGGGGTCATGACACCTGACGGCTTCAGTCCTAATGGTATTACCTGCTGCAAGAGCTCCACCCTCGAAGACAGATCATTTGTAGCCTGTCCTGCCTATAGCCCTTGGTGTGAGTCATGTAGTAACTCAAAGCCCTTTTTACATACAGGCTGTGCAATCTACGCACTCCTGAGCTAGAGTGTTCAGTAAAGAAAACTGGCAAGGTTATAGACTGGTTCAAATGGAAGTCAGAGACCACCTTGGGTTGGAACTTCCCACTAGTTCTTAAAACTATTTTGTCCCTATGAAAGGAGATATAGTCCTTTTCCACACAAAGGGCCTGGAGCTCACTTATCCGCCTGACAGAAGTGACTGCTACCAGAAAGACTGCCTTCCAAGTAATAAATTTAAGCTTGAGCTGAGACTATACCCTTCTCTCTGCACCAAATGGAAAATACTTTCCATTTCAAGGCATAGGTTTTCTTAGTAGAAGGTTTCCTATAGCCTCTAAGGACCTCCAATACTCCTTCAGAGAATTGCCAATCTGCATATTCTAAGCCCTCAAGAGCCAAGCCTTGAGCTTGAGACCCGAGACTGGGGTACACTACCCTCCCCTGAAAGGAGGTCAGCAGGTTGTACCTCTCTGGGAGGTGAATCGGCTTGTTCACAGACACCGAGAGCAGGAGGGAGTACCAAGGCGGTCTTGCCCAGTCCAGGGCTACCAGAATCACTGAAGCTGGCTGGGACCTGAGCTTGATGAGCACCGAGTATCAGGGGAAAAGGCATAGAGATGTCTCCCTGTCCAATTCAGAATTGGGGCATCCATGGGAACTGCCCCTTCACAGGGGCCCTGCAAATATAGAGAGGCAAGTGGCAATTTTGGTGGGATGCAAAAAGATTTATTTCTGGGGTTCCCCACCTGAATAGAACATTCACCACTTGCTTGTTCAGTGCCCATTCGTGATGGGCCTGGTTTGTCCTGCTCAAGGCATCTGCCAAGGTATTGTCCTTGCCAGGCAGATGAATTGACTGCAGACAGGCATTTAGGGAGTAAGCAAGGCTCCATATCTTCATTGCCTCTGTACAGAGTGGAGTGGACCTTGTCCCTCCTTGCTTGCTGATGCAATACATTGTTGTGGTACTGTCTGTTCTAACTTGTACCACCTTTCCCAGTATTAGATGAGAGAAAGCCTGAAGGGCCGCCAGGTAAACAGCTCTTAACTCCAGCAAGTTTACCTGCAGGAGTGAGTCTGTATTCTCCCAGGTACCGTGAATGGTGCGTTTCCCTAAATGAGCATCCCATCCCAACAGGGAAGTTTCTGTTGTGAGAACCATTGAAGGGGGCTCCTGCAGGAATAGAACCCCTTCTCAAATTTTCCAGCTCCCTCCACCATTGGAGTGCCTGTAGTAACACCTTTGTGACTAGTACTGGCTTTGATAGGGTGTCCCACCTTTGGCACCAGTGTGCTCCGAGATGAAACTGGACATCCCTCAGCTGGAACCTGGCACCCATGACTGTGCTTGTTGCTGAAGTCATGAGTCCTAACAGTTGTGGGAACTGCCTTGCTGGCTTTGGCCTGCCTAAGGCAAATGAGCCTGCCAACAGCTGAATGCTTTCTGCCCTCTAATGAGGGAGAAAAGCCCTTCCTACTACAGTGTTTAGTTCTGCACCTATGAACTGCAGAACCCGCACAGGGGTCAGGACGGATTCTGATGCTGAAGAGGAATCCCATGGACAGCAACAGATCCTGGGCTACCTGAAGGTGGTCCGATACCTGCTGGTGAGATTTTCCCACAATTAGCCAATCGTCTAGACAGGGAAAAAGTGACACCTAGCCTTTTGAGGTGTGCCATTACTACTGCCATGCACTTGGTAAATACCCTTGGTGCTGAGGTGAGGCCGAAGGGAAGTCTGATGGGAGTCTGAACCCAAGATACTTTCTGTGCGACTCCCTTATGGGAATATGAAAATATGCGTCCTTTAGGTCTAAGGAGACTAGCCAGTCTCCTTTTTTCAGAGTTGTCAAAATCATGGCCAGTGTGACCATCCTGAACCTGGGTTTTACCAGGTACCTGTTTAGCAGTCTGAGGTTTAGTGTAGGCCGCCACACTCCTTTTTTGTTGTAAGGAAGCATCTTGAATAAAACCCTTGCCCCCTCAGAGGAACAGGCTCCACTGATCTTGCCAGTAGTAAAGCCTGCACCTTCTGCTCCAGTAGTTTTCTTTCTGTGAAAGGAGCTGGTGCAAACTGCTTTAATCTTGGATGGAAGGGACTTGAAACAAAGAGACAGACCCTGACTCACCATTTCTAGGACCCACTGGTCTGTGGTTATTTTCAGCCAGTCCTGAAAATAATGAGCGAGTCTACCCCCTGCAGGAGATGGAAAGGCTGCCTGAGGGGAAACGTCTGGGATTTTGCTTTGCTTGCTGCTGTGGCTGCACAGATTGGGATCCTCTCCTGGAACCCCTTCAGCCTCTAGCTCTTTAGAAACCACCCTGTTGTGGCTGGTACTGCTGTTGGGGAACATCCTGCACTTGGAAGAAAGGCCTCCTAAAGGAGAACCTACCCCTGCCTCCCCAGCATAGGACGAAGTGGTAGGATTGCACCTGAAAGTAGCTGTCTACTCATCTACTTTCTTCATATCTGCCTCATTCTGGGCACTGAAGAGAGAGTGGCCCTTGAATGTGAAATCCATAGCCTTACTCTGGGTGTCCTGGGTGAGATTAGTGGCTCTCAGCCAGGCAAACCTCCTTACTGCTATGGTACCTCCCATCCATCTAGCAGCTGAATCATTTGTGTCAGCTGCCATTTGAAACTGGTACTTTGAAGCCTCCAAGCCCAGCCTTGCAGTGTCCAGCAGCCTGACACTGTTAAAGTGGAGTTAACCTCCGCATTTTCTACAACTGACTGCCAAACAGCCTTCTAAAAGAGGGCTGCATAAGCTTGATAGTTGGCTTGGCGAACTGCAAGGGATGCCGAAAGGTGCCCCTTTTTTGCCATGCTATCCATTTTCCTCGAATCCTTCTCAGGGGGATGAGAAGACAAGGGAGTTTTAGCCTTCACAGGCAGCCTGCTGAACAATACCCTAGTGGTCTGGATGAGTAAACAGGAACTCAGCCCCTGATCTTTCAAGATGGTATTTGTCTCACTTTTTATCAGTGGGTGTGACAGTATTAGAAGACTTGAGGATTTCCAAAACCTCCTTTTTAAAGAATTTGTACATAAGCAGGAGGAGCCTTTTGGTGGGTATCAACCCCATGAGCTCCATATTCTGTGCCTCTTCATCCTGGGATCTCTTCTGCTGCTTGCAGATCCAGGCTTTCTACCATTTTCTTAACGAAAGAAAAATGGGATGAGAAATCCTCTGTGGGTCTGGGAGGAGAGCCAAAATCTTGTTCTGGTGAGACCCCCGACTCAATACACTCCTCATCCTGATCATCCTCGATATTCCACTGTGGCAGTGGGCAAAACAGGTACACAAATAGCTTTTTCGGCAGGAGTGACCACAGGCTGCTTAGGGGGTATTAAACCCTGCACCTGAAGTAAGGCTAGAGCCTAAGTTCTATCAGCAGGCGAAGAAGCAGATAAAGGCACCTGAGGGACTCCTTGAGGAGTTTCAGCTGGGGTTTCAGTATACTTTGTTTTCTTTAATGTTTGCCAGGCACCAGGGAGTCAGCCGGTTCACTGCCTCTCTTGCCAGAGCCCTCACCTGTACCAGGTGTGAAATTGGAGGCTCTGGAAGGAATAGCCAGAGTCAGAGAGGGTGGACTGGTTAGAGCCCATGGACCCTCCTCCAATCTTTAAAGTCTCTCCCTATGTTTTTACACTGTCTTGGCAGGGAAAGACTTACAAATATTAAAATTTTCAGAAAAATGCTGTTGGCCAAGGCAGATTAAACATAGGCCATGTTTATCTGCCTTGGCAAACATCCCTGCACACTTCAGGCATTTTTTTAAAACCAGGAGGTCCCGTTTTCTTTTTTGGCTTATCTGACATTTTAAGAAAACAGGAACTGGGAACCGACAAACTCCAAAAAACTAGCAGTTCTGATCAGATCTGGAACAGAGAAAACCACAGAGGAAACCGATAAACCTCAGTTCAAATGCAGGTAAAGTTAATAAAATTGAAGAAAAAAGTAAATCGGAAGCCTCAGAAAAAGGTTCCGATTCAAGAAAAAAAAGGATCAGCTGCCCCTTGGTTCATAGGAACCGGTACACAAAACTAAAATGTAAAACTATGAGGTAAAACACAAAACAATTATACTAGGCAGTAATGAAAGAAAATAAACGAAATACTCAAGTGTTTTGTGTTCTATGCACTACAGGAATCTGTCTTGATTGAGAGAAGATCTCCAGGGTGTCGGAACTTTGCAGCGGAGAGAAGAAATCTGAGATTAGAATGTAGGCAGTTACACTGGACGGTTGGAATCTTTAGCTGATGCATCCAGTTTCAATTATTAGCATAGCATTCCATTTGGCTCTGGGGCAGTGTTGACTTAAAGGAGCACTGCAAGAGTAGTAATAATATTAGTGGATTCCTGGGGTTAAAATGCAATAATATGCGCTCTGAAAAGTCAAGGGAGCAGAACCAAGCCCCAGCCCAGGTGACCATATGATCTATGAGAGGTGATCCAACAGAACTCATCCACACACATGTACCCTTTAAGACTGGCAGGCCGAGAGTGGGGCACCAGCCCATCTGTTTCAGCACTAAAAGTAATGGGACACAAACCTCAAGCAGTCAGGGTGTCGGGGACAAACACTATAGTGATGCGCTCCAAGGTCAGAGCGACCTCGCTTTGCAATACAGAAAGAGTCCTTGGACACCACATACTCAAACGATGCTATGGGTCGACAAAGAGCATTCAAATTCCAGAGAGGCCTGAAGCCAACAACCCCTCAAGGTGTCCAGCAGACCACTGTGGCAAAAGTAGCAGAGTTCACCCCCCCGCCCCCACCGGAGTTGCAGCAGGGTGTGGGCGGAGAAAACAGTACACACCAACTCATCACTTCTTACTCATGGAGGCCACTCAAGGGCTGACCATTGGAAGCACCCCCGACTAGGACCGCTGGACTTTGAGGACTTGTCTGATCAGTGCTGCTATCCAGCCCAATGAAAGGCACTCCAAAAGGAACCCTGCTGCTTAGGCTAGTACTACTGTGCACAGTCAGCCTAAAACAGCACAACGACGACTGCTATACAGAAAGTTCAAGGTGGCACTGGACTTTTCAACCCAGAGGAGTTAATCCTCCACCCCAGGGCTTAAGTGCGTGCCCAAGAAGGGCAGTCCACCAATTTGTGCTGGGTCTCCAGGGTAAACTGGCAGACATGCAGCCAGGCCCGCCTGCACACAGACACTGCTCTGTCACTGTGATAGCCAAACTACTGTTTAAGACCAAGGTCATCTGGCACCTGGTGCTTCAGAGACAAGCCCAGGCAATGAATGGCATGCACCTTGGTCTGGCTGCCAGGAGCAGAAGAACCATGCTGGCGAGCATCTCAAAATGTTTGCAGCCAAATCTGGCCATCAAAACTGCATAGCTGACCTGTCTGATCCCCAGAACAGCTTAGAGGACCGGAAACACCACCCCCCCAGCAAAAAGTCCTGTTCTAGGAGGTCCATGAAAGGATAAGAGTCCTGCTTCTGGACTTCCTCCAAGGGAAGGTCCAGGGACACAAATATATAGCAGAAGTGTCAAGGAGATAGAGTCCCATGGGTTGGAGTGACAGACAACATCCAGTAGACACTGGGATGACAGTATGGAGGACACCTTTAAATCAGGGTCTGGAAAGAAAGGCTCCAGCCATCGATTGGTGATATGAACAGTCTACACTCTACAGAATGATCACCACTGAGAATGGCTTAGGAAGCCCAGAGTTCGGCCTTGCATTCTTAGTCTGAGAATCTTCCCGTGTTTGCAAGGGAGGGGATGCTCCACTAAAGAAAGTACAGTTACGTAACAACTTACCGTAACAGTAGATCTTCAAGAACAGCTCTTGCAGCAGGTTACACCATTAGGACTGAAGCCGGCAGGCGTCAGGACCCCACGGAAATTTTCTAGCTAGCAGTCTTCAGCGGGGACCGCCTCCGACGTCAGGCATAGTACATAAGGAGGCGGTCCTGCCAGAATCCCCAGTTCTCCTGCCAGAGACTTCCGGCCGCTGGATGACATCAGAAGAGGAGACCAAGGACCTGCCATCAGATGGCCAAGACTAAGGACAGACCTTTCCAATCCGAACGATGGGTGTTAGGTTAGAACCTACTTCCTCCAAGGGGGAATGGTGGGAGGGAAGGTACCTGCTGCAAGAGCTGTTCTCGAAGATCTACTGTTACGATAAGTTCTTACGTAACTGTACTATCTTCTTCGAGATACAGCTCTTGCAACAGGTTACACCATTAGGACTGATTCCCAAGCAATGGCACCTTTGTAAAGTCATCGGGAGGAGGAAAGACTGAGATTAAGACCCCTTCTGAGCCTAAGACAGAAGTCCCTGGAGGATGGCTAGGCCGAAACTAGCTCTTTGCCTTGAGGCGATGTCCAGGCTATAATGCCCGATAAAAGTATGCACCGAGCTCCAAGTGGCTGCAGCACAGATAGCTGAAGAGGACACATTCCTCAGTGCTGCGAAGGAGGTAGCCACTCCTCTGGTGGAATGGCCCTTGACCACTCCTGGCAAGGGTTTTCTGCGTTTGTCATAACAGAAAGAGATATACTGAATGAGTCGGCGTGAAAGGGTCTGCTTTGAAACGGGGGCCCCTTTCATCCTCTCAGCGAAGGATACGAACAGCTGCTCCGCTTTCCGGTGCCGTTTGGTTCTGGGCATAATATCTGAGACACCTGTGAACATCCAGGGTGTGAAGTAGTGCTTCTTCTCGATTGGTGTACTTGGGAAAGTACACTGGTAAATCGATGTCCTGATTAAGGGTAAGGGCTGAAACCACCTTAGGCAAGAACTTAGGATTTGTCCTCAGGGATACTCTATCTTGGTGAAAAATTAAATAAGGCTCTTTGCACATGAAAGCGTGTAATTCGGAGATTCTTCTCGCCGAAGTAACAGCAACTAAAAACAACGTTTTCCACGACAGAAAACGTAGCTCGCAATCCGCGGCTGGTTCAAAAGGTGGCAGTGTAAGCTGCTCCAGGACGAAGTGCAAGTCCCAAGGAGGGATGGGATCCTTAATGGGCGGCCTAAGGTGGAGGAACCCCCTTAGAAAGGCATGAGTAGTATCCGAGACACCATGCGATGGCCTATGGGGGCATGATGAGCTGAGATTGCACAAAGGTGCACTTTGAGGAGTAAGCTAGCCCGGATTCAAAAAGGGAAATCAGGTACTCCAGAACCAGCTTCTCAAGACAGTCTAGGGGTGAGAAACCGCGTGTTTGAGACCACAGGCAAAATCTGTGCCACTTCATGGCGTGTGTTGCCGGTTTTCCGGCGGCAGAAAGCACGTCTGCCACCTCTTGAGAGACCCCGTGTTGCATCATGGCTATGTCTCTAGGAGCCAAACATGTAGGTTCAATGAATGTAAGTCCGGGTGGACTAGTGAACCCGCCTCCTGATACAACAGGTGGGAGCTGATTGGCAAGGGAAGCGGAGGTTCCCTGGACAACTGTTCCAGGAGCGCGAACCAAATTTGCCTGGGACAAAAAGGCACTATCAAAATAAGCGCCGCGTGCTCCCTGCGAAGTTTGAGAAGGACACTCTGGATCAACGGGAAAGGAGGGAAGGCGTAGAGGAATCTGCCCGCCCAGGAGAGGGACAACGCGTCTCGCCAGAAAACACCAGGCCCTGGATCTAGCGAGCAAAAATTGAGCAGTTTTGCGTTGGATGGGGACAGGAATAGATCCAATTCTGGACTGCCCCATCTGTAAAACAGATCCTCTGCCACCTCCTGTAGAAGTTCCCACTCGTGGACTCTGGCCTGGGAATGACTCAGGCTGTCTGCGACAGTGTTGTCCATCCCGGGAACGTGAACTGCAATGAAGTTTGCGCCGTGTTGTATTACCCAGTCCCACACCCTCATGGCCTCCCTGCAAAGGGGGCAGAAGTGTGCGCCTCCTTGTTTGTTGAGGTAACACATCACTGCAGTATTGTCTAACAGGAGAGTACTCTGTGGAATCTCCGACCGGAAGGCTTGCAGGGCATAAAGGACTGCCCTCATCTCCAATATGTTGATATGGAGATGAGATTCCTGGGTAGTCCATGTTACCGGAGATCTCACCCCGTTCAAGTGCGCTCCCCACCCCAGCCCTGAGGCATCTGTGGAGAGTGTTATCACCGGGGACGGCGCTGAGAAGGGAACCCCCACAGAGAGGGTTCCTGGATCTAGCCACCATTGCCAGTCCCGAACCACGGCCTTCGTGATTCTGACTGGATGCTGCAGATGGTCTTGCCTTTGGTCCCATCGCACTCTTAACATCCACTGGGTTTCCCGCATGTGGAGTCTTGCCATCGGGACTGTTGGAATGGCCGCAGCCATGTGTCCGAGCAGGCGAAGGACCAATCTGGCTGGGACGGTCTTCTTCACTGACAGGTCCCTTATGAGGGATCTGATGTGTTCCACTCTGTCTTCGGGAAGAAAAGCTTTCCCCTTGACGGTGTCCAGAACTGCCCCTATGAACTGCAGTTTCTGGGACGGTACCAGGAGAGACTTCTCATAGTTGATTAGGATGCCCAGAGACTGAAAAAGGGCCTGAGTATGCTGAATGGCCAACAGCAATGCCTCCTCGGAGGCCATGAGAAGCCAGTCGTCCAGGCACGGGAACACGTAGTGGCCCTGTCTCCTCAGAGACGCTGCCACGCACTTGGTGAATACCCTGGATGCTGACGACAGCCTGAAGGGAAGCGCTTGGAACTGATAGTGGCGGCCGAGAAACTCGAAGCGCAGGAACATCCTGTGCGCTTGAGCAACAGGGATGTGCAGCTAAGCGTCCTGCATGTCTAAGGACGCCAAGAAAGCATCCTTCTTCAGCATGGGGATTAGTCCCGGGAGGGTCACCATGCGGAAGCACTTGTAAACGACCGACATATTGAGGTCACTGAGGTCCAAGATTGGACAGAGGTCCGGTTTTCTTTGGAACCAGGAAGAAGTGTGAATAGTATCCTGCTCCTCTCTGGTTCCCTGGAACATGCTCCAAAGCCTCTTTCTGTAGAAGAGTGAGCACTTCCTGCTGTATGAGCAGGGCGTGCTGACCCGAATAACCGGACAGCAGAGGAGGCCTTGTGGAAGGGTTGTCTACAAATTCTATATAATGGCCTTTTTCGACCAACTGTAGCAACCACCTGTCTGTGGTGATCGACCGCCACCGTCAGGTGGTCTGCGATGCGACCCCCGACCTTTATTTCCCGTTGATTCTGAGGAGGGTCGGGGGTCGGGAAGGAGTCATGCTGTAGCAGCAGTGGGTCCTGCAGGCTGGGCCAACTTGGTAGCACGTTGGCCTCTACCTGAGGACGTCTTGGCCTGGGCTTTCCGGGAGAAGGAGCCCCTCTGTTGCTGGCCAGAACGAGGTTGTTGCCTCTGGGTCCAACTGCTAAAGCGACTCTGGTTCCTACGAAAGGAACTAAGTCTAGATCTGTACATGGCCTGGACAGATCTAACAGCCTTCCCAACTTCCTGTAATTTGGTGATGACCTTTTCCGAGGCTTCACCAAACAAAACTTCGCCATGAAAAGGAGCATCCATAATATTTTTCTGGACGTCCGGGGTAAACCCGGAGACATGGAGCCATGAGTGCCTCCGGAGACATAAACCTGAGGCTGCCGCTCTGGCCGAAGAGTCCGCAGAGTTATATGCAGCTCGGAGCACCTGGGTCCCCATGACTGAACCCCTGCAGAGAAGCTGTAGGAGTTCCTCCTTTTGGCCACCGTCTGGTAGTTTCTCCGCCAGATCCTGTCCCTGTTCCCACAGTGCGTTCTGGAACTGAACCATGTGGGTCAGGTAATTCAATGATCTAATGGCGCAAGTCGCGGCCGCACAAGTACGCCTGCCCGGCATGTCCAATTGCTTGGACTCTGGGTCCGGTGGCTGCGTGCTCAAATGTTGCGGTTTTTGAGACCGGTCATGTAAGGCTGTAATGACCAGGGAGTCGGCCAGAGGATGGTTAGCCAAGTACTGGTCCTCCCTTGGGGCCTTGTACAGGCGGTCAGCCTTCTTCGGCATTGCCGGGGTCGAATGTGGACGCTTCCACACTGCCTTGGTGACGTCCACGAAGGTGTCCACCAAGGGTGGCACTACCACAGGCTTGGGGTCTTTTTGCCGAAGGTAGCAGGCAAGGCGCAGTCTTTCAGGGTCGAGTTCCTCCGCATCCCATCCCATGTTCTCTTGGATGTGTCTCATCTCGGAGAACGAGGGGTCATCCGGAGGAGACCTAGGAAGGTCGCGTGGGTCCAGAGAGGGGATGCAGATTGGTGAAGGAGACCTGGAGCATTCAGAGATGTCAGACCTGGAATCCTCTGTGGACGGTGAATACCGGGCATCTTCTGGGTCTCTTGGGGCTGGGTGACCCTGAAGAGGATCTTGACGGAGGCCTTCTCTTTTCCGCAGATCTACCCCTAGGAGGTGCTGCTGGCTCCTGGGTGGAAGGTGCTCGGCCTGCTGACCCCTTAGGTGAAAGAGGGGGTGCAGGCGTCGGTGGTGCCGCAGGTGCGGGAGGAGGGTGAGGGTGACCACATCCTTTTGGATGGTGTCCCACCAGAAGGTGAAAAGCTCCTTCACTTCGGACAAGTTTAAACCCGACGATGGACCGGGCGCCGCTGGCCTGTCTGGGCCGGGTGCCGGCTCCCCGGGGGTCTCTGGTTCTGGAGAGGGCTCCCGTGGGAGTTCGACGGGTCCGGAATCGCCCGCCTGGTCTTTGGGCTGGGTAGACTCCTCCTCCAATGCCTCCCGACCGACATTAGGCGGTGGTGTGGTCCTCCTGACTGCGGTATCTGACGCCGGTCCCCCCGCTGGCGTCCTGGGGGGTGAATGCCCGACCGTCGACGAGTGACGAACTGCCACTGGTTCCCTGGGGAGTTTATGTACCTTGGCCGACGTCGGGTCAGACGTCCGCTTGAGGGAGGTCAGCTCCTTGGTCTTGCGTTGGGGTGGCGGCGGCAGGGAGACTGACCGGAGGTCGGAGGCCGAGTGCTGGGAAGACAACTTGTGGTACTCCCCAGACCTGGACGAGGCCTTAGCCGAAGAAGCGGGCCTGGAGGTCTTGGCAGGCCACAGAGTAGAAGAACCACTGGCCGATTTAACCACAACCGGGGGAGGCTGAGAGTGGGCTCTCGACAGGGAGCGGTCTGACCTGGAGCCGGAGCTGCGGGAGCCCGAGGCCCTGGAGGGGGATCTGGGTCTCACCTTCTCCCGGTGCTTCTCATGGTGCCTGTGTGACTTCCCTGAAGATTCCCCTCTGGAAGAAGGTTCCATGGCCTTAAGCTTTTCTTCAAGGAGGAAAGCCTGGAGGGAGTTCTGTCTGCGGATTCTCATTCAGCTGTTAAAGCCCTGGCAGAAGGAGCAGGCCTGGGTGTCGTGGTCTGGGCCCAGGCACCGAACACAGGCCGAATGAGGGTCTTTGAAAGGAATCTGCTTCCCACAGGCACACTGCGAAGAATGGCCCTCCACGGAAGTTGGGGAGGACATCAGACGAAGAAACAGCTGAAAAGTAGATTTTTTCTGAAATTTGGAAAGTTTTGGAAGGTATACCTGGTCGTCGCGCGCTAGACTTAACCGAGAGGTTGAGACATGCAAAGTCGACGGCGGGAAAAAAAATACAGGTTACTCACCTGTAACAGGAGTTCTAGGAATGGTATATGTTGCTCATCCACACTGTCTGGCAGGTATCCTTGCCGCTTTAAATCTTGCCAGAAGGTCTTCAAGCTGGCTCCTCCCACCCACCCGGGTAGTAAAACTCTCAGCTCCGCCCCATGACGCCAGATCTGGCATGCTGGAAGCTCAGGTTGTGCGTCGAAGCCGGGGAGGTCGGGTGGGTCGTGTGGATGAACAACATATACCATTCCTAGAACTCCTGTTACAGGCTAGTAACCTGTATTTCTAGGGACATGGATATGTTGTTCATCCACACTGTCTGGCAGACTCCTAGCAGTTCTCCGGGAGGAGGGAGGCAAGCGACACACCTACTTGAGGGAATAAAGACTGGAGAACCGAGGCCCCAAAACCAGCATCCGGCGTGACTCAAGGTCGATGTGGTAATGGGTAATGAAGGTGTGCTGACTTCCAGGTAGCAGCCCTGCAGATTTCCTGGATAGGGGCCCTGGAAGCAGCCACCGATGCAGCAGTATGGCGGGTAGAATGAGCTCTTATCCTCTGGGAGACTCCATGCCCACAACTTATAGCAGAGATCTATGCGGAGGTGACCCACCTGCTTATCGTCCGCTGGCGCAGGTCGGCCAGGTCTTGACTTCAGCGTGGGTGACAAACAGCTGGCAAACCTCTCCCCGAATTTCAGCCGTTCGCTCCCTATAATAAGCGAGCGCCCTTCTAGGGTCCAAAGTATGGAGCCTGTATTCGGCCTCCGAGGTGTGATTGAGGTGGAACACCGGCAGAGTCAACATCTGGTTAAGGTGAAACTCCGACACCACCTTCGGAAGGAATTTCGGTTGGGGGCGCAGGACAACCTTGTCCCTGTGGAAGACCAGGTAAGGAGACTCGATGCAGAGCGCCTGGAGCTCTCCCATCCTTCTGGCTGACGTGATAGCTACCAAGAAGGCGGTCTTCCACGACAGGTGAGAGTTCACACCTGTGCATTGGTTCGAATGGCTTGCCCATGAGCTTTGCCAGTACCAGCAGTAGATCCCACGGAGGTGGAGAGTCTCGCACCGGAGGGGAAATGTGATCAAGGCCTTTGAAAAAGCGCCAGACCACCTTCTCCTGCGCCACCGACTGCTTCCCAGGCCCGGTAAGCAGAGATGGCTGCCAGGTGCACCCCTTAGGGTTATCAGCCCTAAGCCCTTGCTGAGAAGGGACCATAAATAGTCCAAGATGCTTGCCAAGGAACAGGAGGAAGGGTCCAGCCCTTGCTCTGACACCAAATGGAAAACCTCTTCCATTTGAAGCATAGCATTCCTGGTCGACTCACTACAGGACGCCTCAACTACATTGAGGACCTCGTCGGAAGACCCAAGGCCTGGAACTCTAGCCGCTCAGGAACCAGGCCGTCAGGTGCAGGGATTGAAGGTCCAGATGGAACACCTTCCCTGATTGACTGAGAGCAGGTCGGGCGAGCTGGAAGCTGCCTCGAAGCCTGGAGCCGAGGCTGAGGAGATCTGGTACCAGAACTGGCGGGGCCAGTCTGGGGCTATCAGAATCACCTGTGCCTTGTCCCTCCTTGCTTTGAGAAGCACCTTGTGTATCAAGGGGAATGGGAAGGCGAAGAAGGCCTGGGGTCCACGGCCTCGAGAGGCATCCTGCAGCGAGCCCTGCTGAGGGGGCGGCATGGAACAGCCTCAGCTCTGCATTCTCCTGAGGCAAACAGGTCCACCTGAGGTGTGCCCCAATGGGAGAACAGATCTTGTACTACCTCCGCAGGAGAGACCACTCAGGGATGCAGCCCTATCCGGCTTAGGGCATCGGCCAGGGTGTTGGAGGCTCCTGCCACATGAATAGCTAGGAGATCCGCCTCCAGGCTGCGCACGAGTGACCAAATGCTGAGAGATTCCTTGCATAGAAGCATGGAGCGCATCCCGCCCTGGCGGTTTAGACAGTACATGGTCGTGGTACTGTCCGTCTGGACTCGGACCACTTGACCCCGGAGAAATGGAGCAAAGGCGGTGAGAGCTTGGTGGACCACTCGGAGCTCCAGCAGGTTGATGTGGCATCGGGACTCCCGCGGGGACCAGAGGCCGTGGGCCTGGTATTCCCCCAGATGGGCACCCCAACTCATCAGAGAGGCATCGGTCGATAGAGAGACCGTCGGCTCAGGGCGGACAAATGGGATGCCCTCCTGCAGATGAACTGGAACGGTCCACCACCGGAGAGCGTTCCACATCCCCTGGGTCACCGTCACTAGCTGGTCCAATGAATCGCAGCGTTGTGACCACTGGCTGGCCAGTCCCCAATGAAGGGGGCGCATGTGCCAGCGTGCCCAACGGACCATGCTGGTACAGGCCGCCATGAGACCCAGGAGGCGCAGGAAGTCCCAGGCAGGGCGCAATTGCCCAACCAGAAATGACTGGGCAAAGGAGGAAAGAACCTCGGCCCTGTCCGCCGGGAGCCATGCTCTGGCTCGAAGAGAGTCGAGCTCTGCCCCGATGAACAGAATCACCTGCTTCGACTCAAGTTCCGACTTGGCCTCGTTGATAAGAAGGCCGATTTGAGAGCAAACCTGGAGGGCCAGATGTCTGGACCAGTCCACCTCCTGTCTGGAGGGGGCTGCTATCAACCAATCGTCCAGGTAAGGGTACACGGACCCCTTGGCGCCGCAGAAAGCTGTCACCACTGCAATGCATTTGGTGAAGACCCTGGGAGCTGGAGACAGGCCGAAGGGCATGGCTCAGAACTCGAAGGATCCCTCGGCAGGAAGAAGGAACCTCTGATGTTGAGGACGGATAGGGGCGTGAAAGAATCGTCCTGCAGGTCAGAGAGCAGAACCACATGCGGGGTTCCAGGGATGGTATTATCTGAGCCAGGTGACCATCCTGAAGGTTTGAGACCTTAGGAACTTGTTTAGGTCGTGTGGGTAGGAATGGGCGCCCAGCCCCGTCCGTTCAGGAACCAGGAAGTACCTGGACACAAACCCGGGTCTGAGGGAGGGTCCGCCACCTCCTGATCACCTCCTTTTGGAGGAGGAGGCGATGTCGGCTCGGCGAGCCGACAGTGAAGCTGCGGATCGATGCCCCCAGGTGCGGCGGCTCTGAAAGGCGGGCCTGCTTGAATTCAAGGGCAGGCCTTTTCCCACCACCTCCAACACACCTGTCCATGGTAATAACGGACCAGGCGGAAAGGAAGTGAGCCGTCCCCCCGGGGGAACCTGGGGTGGTGGACGGGGTTGGGGCGACACCCTCAACCCGTCACTGGGCAAGCTTGGAGGAGGGACCGACGAGGGACCTCCTGGGCCTTCCTCCCTGCTTCCTGTTGGAGGAAGCCGACGGCTTGGGATGCCAAGCTCGTGCCTGCTGGCCCTGAAGTTGCTGGGCCGGACGTGCCGCGGGCGCAGAGGGATGAAAGGGCTTAGGCTGTGATTTGCGGCCTTTGTCCTTCTGAGCGGATGAGACAGAATCCAAGGTAGCATTGGACTTCTCGATCCTCTGCAGGTGACCTTCCACCCCAGGGCCGAAGAGGTCGGTCCCCAAGAAGGGGACATCTGCCAACTTGTGCTGGGTATCCAAAGTGAAGGTGGATATCCTCAGCCAAGCCCGACGACTCATAGCCACTGCGGCCGCCACAGACCTGGCGCATGAGTCCCTGATGTCCAAAGCAGTCTGAAGCTGCTGTTTGGCCACTGCCCTGGTCCCGCACCTGCCTAACTGTGGTCTGCAGATCCGGAGGAAGATGAGGGACAACCTCGTCCAGGGAGCCCAACAGGGCGTGAGAGAAATGTGCCATAAGGACGGCCGAACTGGCCTGGCGAAGGCTGAGGGAGGACGCAGCGTAGACTTATCGCCCGGCATAGTCCAATTTCTTGGACTCCTTGCCGGGAAGCTTGTCACATCCCTAGCGTTCCGGCACGCCGGAAAACGCTGTCGGTAACCAACCCCTCAGCGGGGTGTTCCGAAAAACCGGACAAGGAACCGGTAGGGACCGCATACTTCCTGGCCAAAGGCGCAGGGCAGGAAGCAGGGCGCTGCCAGAGCTCCAAGGCTGGGCCCACTATGGCCTCGGCCACCGGAAAGGCCTCCGTCGGAGATCCTCGGTCCAGAATCTCCGTGAGGGGATACCTGGCCCGCTTAAGCAGGTTCGAGCTTCATCCGGTGGACTCTGAGATAAGCGAAGCAAACCAGGAAGGACGAAGGGCTATCGTCACTGACTGTCCCCTGAGGACTCCAAGTCCATTCGCTTGGAGTAAAGGGAGGAATCGTCTTCGGACTCGGAAGAGTCCTCGAAGAGCTGCCTCGGGCCTGAGCCACCCTCCACCTGCCGAGGTCGATCGGGAGTGAGGGTGACAGACAGCCTATGGGGCAGTCCCTGAGCCGACCGAGAATTTTTGGTCGGAGCCCTGAATAACGGCTGTGGAGGCGGAGGTTCCACCGGAATCGGTGGGGCAGCTGGTTTTGACCAAACAACGGCTTGGGAACAGGCTCCTCGGCTAAAACGAGGGTTGTTTAGCCGCTCGGTGACAACCACTAATGGCGGGGCGGCGTCGGCTTATTCCGGTCAGAAGAGCTGTTGCCACATGAGGTCCTCATATCATCGGCGCAATTTATGCAAGCCTCCCTCGTCCGAGGAGGAGGACGGCCAGCGGCGCCCGCTTGCTGCGGTGCGAGACCGCCTGTGGCGGCCGGGATCGGCTGGACGCAGGAAGTCAGAGACCGGACCATCGGCTTTCCCGAGGGGCAGTGCAGGGGAGGTGTCATGGGGAACCGGCACTCCCCTCGGTTCGGAGGGTTCAACCGAAGGCTCCGGAACCGGAGGCACAGACGAGCCGACGGGGTCCTCAACTCCCACCGGGGGAACCGGAGAGGATTTTCGGCTTCTCCTGCTGACAACCCGTCCAACGGGTCGAGAAAAATCTCGACCGCGTTGACGGGAGTCTCGGTCAACTGGCCTGATGAGGACACCGTGAGACCAGTGGCGGCCGAAGGGTCGACCGAAGTCGATGGCCGACAACTCGGGGACAGGGATCTTTCCCGCTCCCAAGAGCGTCGACGGTGGGACTTACCCTTGCTCTTTTTTGACCGATAAAACGGTCCAGAAGATGATGGACCCTCACCTTTGGTAGAGAGGGTCAGACAAAGCTCCTTAAAAGAAGCTGAATAAGAGGCACCGAGAGATAGCGGAACGAACGCAGCCGAGGTAGAAGCGGCCTGCCGCCTCCTGTTCGAGGGCGATCATCTGCTCGAGCTGATCCGCCAAGCCCGCCGCCGTGGAAACCGCCGACCGGGCCTCTTTTGACTTCACGGGAAGCCTCGGAACGCCCTAGTTGTAAACGGGCAGCACGGTCTTCGAGGACGTAGGCCGAAAAAGAAGAGCACAGGTCGCAGGCCTGCGGGTCATGCTCAAGGCCCAAGCAGTAGACGCACGTGGAGTGCGGATCCGTCCGAGACATCTTCTGCCCGCAAGGGCATCTCCGGAAACCGGGAGTCGATTTGTCCATTGCAGCCGCGAGGAACAGAAGACCGAAGTCTTTTAAGCAAAAGAACTTTTAAATTCGAAATTTGGAAGCGTTAGGAACCAGTCTTATACGCAGAGCGTTAAGGAGGGAACCTGAGCTTCCAAGCGGTAAGGAAGATCTGGTGTCATGGGGCGGAGCCGAGAGTTCTACCTCCCGGGTGGGTGGGAGGAGCCAGCTTGAAGACCTTCCGGCAAGATTTAAAGTGGCAAGGATACCTGCCAGACAGTGTGGATGAACTACATATCCATGTCCCTAGAAATGGAGATTCTGGCTGGACCGCCTCCTTATGTACTACGCCTGATGTCAGGGTTGGGACAGACGTTGGAGGCGGTCCCCACTGAAGACTGCTAGCTAGAAAATTCCCGTGGGGTCCTGGCACCTGCCAGCTTCAGTCCTAATGGTGTAACCTGCTGCAAGAGCTGTATCTTACAGAAGATATGGCCACTGCAGTGCTGTTGGCAATGCCAGTGGGATAGCTGTTGATTGATGAATAACCAGCAGCATTAGAAAGTAACCCATGACTTGGATGAGGTGGTCAGAAGCACTGGTCGATCTTGGTTCAATGCTGATGACAGGGCCCAGTGCCGCTGCCTTGTACTTGTAACAAAGTTGAACGCTGATCACATGCTCAATGCTGGCTGATGGGGTTTGTGCAGAGAGAGACCTGGGACATGATCGTGACATGAAGGTCAACTGTGGCAAACTTGAGGGACAGTGTACACCATCTGCCTGGGTACCAGTACCACCACGGGCTGAACCAGAGTTGTGAAAATTTGTGCAGGCAGAGCTGGAGGGGACTGGACTTTGCCAGAGACATCCAGAGACGAGACCTCCAGTAGCACCAGCATCCGAGTCAGCACAGAGATTTTGTCCTCTGAATTGTGACAGATATAAACCACCTCAGATTCAAAAACCTAGACCGCTCAGGTGGTAACTCCTTTGAAGTTTCCACTGGAGTTATGACCCGTTCCTTAACTAGAATGATCTTGATCAAGAAGTTTAGTTTATTGTTCTAGGAATTACTACCTTTGAGCCAGAGGCTCTTTAAATGAGAATTACGTACCTACCGTAATTCTTGATCTTCTCTTGTATCTTCACCATTCATTACTACTTGGGTTAAGCCGGGGCCATCGGGGTTTTAAGAGTCGGCTCCAACGGCGCTGCCCTCGAGGACAGCGTACCACGTCATGCGCAAGAGGTGGCCATTAGGTGCCGTAGACTCCTCCTCCATTTCAGTTCTGTTAGCCTGAGAAGCGAAAATAAAGTGCAAGAAAAAAGGAAGTGAGGCAAGAGAGCCGAGGGATAGAAAAAAGGAAAGGAAATAAACTGAAAAAGGAAGAAGCCGATGGAGAATAGACAGAGGAGAGAGAATTCCTACCTAAGGGACCATGAGGGCCTCCTTTCCGGGGCGGCTCTAGGGGAGGAACAGAGAGGGAGAGGGAGAGGAAGTAGAAGAAAGAAGGAAAGAGGAATGTTGAGAAGGAGAACAGTGCCCATCGAGCATTGTTGGTTGAGAGGCTTATAGGCTCGAAACTAATAAGGGAGCAAGAATCCCAGTTGTTAGGACTGAGGAGAGGTTCCACCGAAACTACTGAACAGACCCAAGAGAGGGCAGACTCTCTGAACTCTCAACATGCCAAGTCCCTTCATCCTAGTTGAGGGCTCCTAGACTGTCCGAGCAGAACCTGTTCCGGAAGAGCGCCCATCCAGGAAGAGGACTAAGTTCCTTAGCACCTTGTTAAGTGCTACCACAGAAGAGTATGGGAAAAAACATGCCTTCTCGGAAGCATTTGGTAAGAAAAATAGAGAGGAACTCAATCCGACTTGCTAAGACAAGGCAGACAGAGGCTTGAAGCTGACAAGTTCAGTCAGCAGCTGGAAAAGCTTTGAAAAATAATGCCTGCCAGGGGGATTCCAAACTTTGAGGAGGCCAAGACAGGGCATGGCCACCAGGCTGTGAAACTACATGACCTGAAGAAGGTAAGGAATCGCACCATAGGGCAGTCAGAAAGAGTTCCCTCAGAATCAAAGAAATTTGCAACCGTACTCGTTCCTCTCTACCTTGAGGAAAAAGAGAATCCATTCACTAGAATGGAACAGATTTTTTGGCATAAAGGCCAAGGGGAGAGAGGAACAAGGCAGGGGTGGAAGGCATACAGAAGGAAGCCACTGAGGGAAGGTGGGTGGGTGGGTATCAGTAATGAATGGTGAAGATACAAGAGAAGATCAAGAATTACGGTGATGCGTAATTTTCATATCTTCCTTGTCAATCTTCACCATTCATTACTAACAGTGAGACAAGCCCCTCCCCTTGACAAAAGGGGGTAGAACCCTGAGGAACAAGACCCCAGCCTCCTGTTGGTGAGGAACAGAAGGAAGACCCTGGCTAACACAAGGGAAGCCTAAGTGGGAGAAGAGCTAGGAGGTGTCCCCGAGGACGGGAGGCGGAGAAACCCTGCAAAAAGTCTCCTAGCTCTGAGAAGAAAAAGACGGGTCCCAGGCGGGCGCATCACCCTCACTTGGGCCAGGGTGACAAGCTTGATAGGCGGAGCCATGCTGTCCGCCTCATGCAGATCGCTGCTGTCTCGAAGCCTGGAAGCCACCACTGGCGCCATAAGATGCCCTTGCTTGGTGCCTTGCCAGCTCCAGGCCTATAGCGGAGAGGGCAATAGCCTGTCTGGTTTGCTCCGTATCAGGCATTGATGCTAGAGCTGGGAGAGCATCGACCACAGATGCCGATTGTAGGCAGCGTGGTGAGCCTGATGTGATGCAATGCAAGCCACACGACAAGAAGAGAGAACTCTCTGCCCCCCACCAGTCGAACTGTAGTGAATCGAATCTGGTGGGCGGTGCGTGGCATGGCGGCTGGCGCCCGGAAGGAGTCTCTAGGTACACCAAACCCGAGGGCGGGTTGGGAAGGTACCAGGATTCCGAGGGGGCACAATACCTTCGACAACAGTCTGCCGGGGCTGGAGAAAGGGCGGCTGGCGACTATCAGGAACGGATAGACGCCTCCTGGAAGGGGATAGGCCAGGAAGGTACCACCAGGTGCTGGGCACTGAATTCTCCAAGGAATTCACGTGTCTCCCGTTCGGTATTGTCTCGCCTAACGTAAGAGATTCGAAGATCCCCCACCATCCTCGACAGGAATCGCAGATATTCAGTGAAATCAGCGTCGGAAGAAAGATGGGCAAGGGGTTCCTCTTCCTCAGAGGAGGAAGACTAGGATGATGGAGAGCTCGAATGTCCAGAAGATTCCTGCGGCGGTGGGGAGAGTCGAAAGACCCGCTCATGCATGTATCTAACGTATGAGGGGAAGGCCGTCGCAGAACCTCTGAACTGCTCCCAGGATAACGGCCCTGTAGGACAGACATGGCCTGGAAGAGCGGGGGCTGGATGCAGAGGTACTGGAGAAGGGCACCTACGAAGAGGCAACTGACCTCTGCCAGGGCTCTGAAATCCGGGGAACGGAGCCCGAGCTGGCGGGATCCCAGAAAACAAACCAGGCCGCAAGGCGAGACCCTGAGGATCACGATGCCTGGAAGAGGCAGGGGGACTTCCCCTGTGAACCTGGGACTGCATGGGTCCAGAAGGGCAGTCCACAGCAACGCCACCAGAGGAACCCGGGGCCCAAGAGGAAGGAGCAGGGTTCAGCCCTCGGCTCCTAGCCACCCACGAGGGTGGCGGAAGCTCGGGGCACCTATCACGGCCCGGGGGGGAACCGGCGTTCCCCGACACATGAGGCTTCCTCTTGACAAGAGAAGAGGAAGCTCCCTCCTCCGCGGACCGTATAGGCCCAGGAGGGAACCCGGGGGAAGGGCCTAGAGACCTTACCTGGGAATCCCTGGAGCAACACCGTCCCCGGAAGGTCGGCAGGGCCTTGCCGAGCTTGAACGCACGGACTTCGAGGACACGGCGGTCCATGGAGAAACAAGCGTCGCACGCGTCCATGTCGTGCTTGGGTCACAGGCAACGGAGACAGACATCATGCCGGTCCAAGACGGAGAAATGCCGGCCACAGAAGCACCGACGCATAGGGGCGTGGCTCGCCTTCGACTTACGCCTTGCTCCTGAACTGGACATGATGCGAACTAAACAAGGGAAAAAAGTAATAAAGCACTCGGCGCCGCAGTATAGAAATAAAAGGAACGGTCTTACCGGTATACGGCGTCGAGTGGATGTCTGAGAAAAAACGAGGAGTCTTCAGCTGTGGGAAAAATACAAGAAACTATACGCTACCGCGCAGCAGGTGCAGCCTCGACGGTAAGTGAAACAGAACTGAGATGGAGGAAGAGTCTATGGCACCCTAGCAGGCACCCCTCATGCGTGACCGCGATACGTCGTCCTCCGAGGCGGGCGCCGTTGGAGCCGACAAAAAAAAAAAAAACTCCCGTGGCGGGTGCGCCTGGCTTAACCCAAGCAGTAATGAATGGTGAAGATTGACAAGGGAAGATCAAAGGTTCCACGTCAATTAGGTACAGTACAAAAAAGGTTACAAAGATAACACAACAATTTGTGCTGTGTCAAGAGCGAGAAAACATATACAAATACATATCAAATAATTTGTGCAAAAGGACCCGAGATATCAAAAATCACATGATTACAAGAAAGAGGTCATACCAGATTAGGAGAAACAAATAGGGAAAAAGTCCAGAACAGAGAAGGTAAGTAAAAGGTGTGGGTAGCAGACAATAGCAGGAGAAAAGGCTTCCCAAACATGTCTGTCAAATAACAGAACAGGGTGGGTAGTGAGAAAATAGGAGGTTTAATCAGGGCAGTCACAGGAGTTGAAGGTGGCAAGGTGAGTAGTGGGTCAGCCTTGATTTGAAAATACCTAGAGAGGTGGAGGCAGTAATATGAGTGCTGAGGGCATTTAGCCAGCTGGGGCACAACAGGCAAATGATCTTTGTCCCTGAGAAGTCCGGCTCCGGAGGACTTGGAGAGGCTGGTGTTCTGATCTTCTGGTAAAATGGGTGCTAGCACTCGGGCATAACAGGTCTTGGATACAAGGTGGAGTGAGGTCAAGGGACTGTCCCTCAAGGCAAGATCAGGCAATATGGGGAGCCAAAGCACATGAAGAGTGGTGTCTGCATAGTTTCCATGTGCTTTCAATGTTTTTTTTTTTGGGGGCGGGGGGAGGAGAGACAGACAATGTTAAAATTAGAGTGCAGAGAAAGAACTCAGAACTCTGCATGATCCTGTAGAGTGATCAGCCCCATAGTCAATGCTCCAGCAGTAAGCAACTTCAAGGTGAGTGTCCCTAGTCGTCAAGGCCTCCTCAATGGAGACACTGATAACACAACTGTCCAGAGCTTCCTACCCTGCAGGAAGTGTACCCTACATTCGAGTGAGAATATGTATAGCATGACACCAGCTACAAGTACCTATGCTGTGTTGTGCCCCCAGGCAATAAACACGTGTCATGGTTCACTGCAGCAGGCATTTTCCGTATACACAACAGACCTCTTGATTCCTGGCTTCCTGGGTTCCAGGCAGTAACTGGAAGATGAGAACAAAGCTGTACATTGAAAAAAAGCATATTTAACATTCGAAAACTGGTACCCTTTGATCCCAGCACAGAGCTACGAAAGAAGAGAGCTGTCCCTTCCAGAAGAAAGAAAAATCAGGCACGAGGCGGAGTGGAGTCAAAGGATGACACACTGGCTGGTGGGAGGAACCAAGCCTGAAGACGTCCATTGCCTCAGCTACATCCAGAATAACTGCCCAAGTGTGGGTAGTGAACTGAATTCAGGTAGTTAGAACACAAAATACAGTGGTTCATTTCAATTTAAGGAATTTGATACTATTACAGTAACATCAGATCAACAATATATTATACATTACTATGTTCTAAAAATGTACAGCTTATGTGTCCCCACTTTGTAGTGGGAACCATACCAAAGTAGGGAAACGGCAAGCAGCAAGTCTGCTACTGCCAAACTAAAAGCTCAGTACAGTATTAAATTAAAGCACAGTGGCAGTTATACTTCAGAACTTACACCCATTAACAGGGTTACAAAACTGGGTTCATTATAGGGTGGGAAACATGAACATTCATGAACATGTAAAATTCAAACTAGACTACAATATTAAGCACTTACCTTGCATGCTTAGGTGGAGACCTGGATCGGGATCTTGAGTGACTACTGTTTAAAAACAATGAAAGTCAGTACACTGTTTTTTTAAACCTGCACACAAGCAATTTCAATTTAAAGGTCATAAAAACAAACCAAAATAAAAAAAAATGTCAAAGATAGACGTTGCCTCTTCGTACCCAAGTGGCACATGTGGATTTGCACCTTTATCCATACGCTCACAGGCAATGCTATTATAAAACATGTATAAAGACGCAGGAGAAAGGAAATCCAGTTTGTCACTTTGAAACAGAGATCTCTGAGGAGCAACACTGGTGCTACTTTACAAAGTACATCACCTCTCAAGTTGATAAAACCATTACCTACAGGACAAGTGGAACAATGACGCAGAAAAAATGGTTACTCACCTGTAACAGCTCTAGGAGTGGTATATGTTATTCATCCACACTAGTTGGCATGTCCCTTTCCCTTTTAAATCTTGCTGGATGGCCTAAAAGCTGGCTCCTCCCTCCCACTCACATGGGTGGTATATGCCTTGGCTTTGCCCCTTGACGCCAGATACTGCCCGCTGGAAGCAGAGGGTTGTGCAAAGTCAGGGAGGTCTGGTGGGGTTGTGTTGATGAACATCATATTACCACTCCTAGAAAGTACAGTTATGTACCTACCATAACAGTAGATCTTTGACAGGTATCTCTTGCAGCAGGTAATACACTTGGGTTATAGCCAGAAGGCGCTCTTCCGCATGGCAGGCTTTCCCAGCAGTCTTTGCCTAGGGGTCACCCACAGAGTGACCTCATCACTGTGTGACTATATAAAAGAGTAGGTGGCCTCAGGCACTCTCAGTTCCTTTGCTGGCTTCAGCTCGCTGATATGTGAACAGAGGTGCCCTAGGAACATTCCTCTTACATATGTGAGGATGTAAAAAAAAAATTCTCAGAGAAGGTAGTGGGAAGGAGGGAGGGAACGCACCTACTGCAAGAGATGCCCCTCAAAGATCTACTGTTACAGTAGGTACATAACTGTACTATCTTCCATGGGGAAGATCTCTTGCAGCAGGTAATACACTTGGGATGACTCCCAATCAGTTAATATCAGAAGGGTGGATGAGTATAATAAAAGGACCCACCGCACAGGTGAAGGCCGTGTGGCGGTGGGAGGCTATTATCGAGAAGGTAGGTACTGTGGACCATATGGGCACATTACATGTATCTAATGGACACTCCCGTAACGCAAGTAGCTGTAGCTGTTATGGCTCTCGTAGAGTGTGCGTGGACAAGGTCAGGTAGTTTGTTGTATTTGTAGAACATAATGCAATTAGCCAGCCACATGGAAAGGTAGTGTTTTGTAACAGGGAGCCATTCCCTAGAGCAGACGAAGGAGACAAAGTGCGTCATTCTGAGTGGCATAATGTTTTTTTGAGTAGTAGAATCTGAGCACCCTGTATTAACTAAAAGGGTATAGAAGTGATACCCCTGGACTGGAAAGTTCAGGCAATAACAGATAGCTCAGAGATGTACCGAAACCACTGTCAGGGGTTGGGGGGTGGGGAGAAGGAAGGGTTGAGGTGTAGGGAAGTTCTGTCTTTGTAGAATATAAGGTAAGATTATTTGTACCTCAGAGTTTAAGCTTTTAAAGACGTGTGACAGAAGTCACAATCAGAAAAAACGGAAATTTCCGTGAAAGAAAAACGAAGGTCACACTTGGTAAAAAATAAATAGTCCAGAAGGACAAGTAATGGTTCGGATATCTAACTGGAGCTGAAGATGTAACAATCCCACCCCCACCCCCAAAATCAGGTGGTCTTCAAGTGGTTCATGAAAGGCGGGGATGGAGGTCAGATGAACCCCAATGGAGGCGTAGCTCAGGCAAGTAGCCGTGAGCGGGGATAAATATTCCAAGACTTGTAGCACTGGGCATAATGGTCCATGGGCGGAGAAGTAGCCCATATGGAAAAAACATTACCATTTTAAGTTGTAGGTTCGTCTGGTAGAATATCTGCGCGATGCCAGCAAAATGTTCACCATTTGCAAGAAGACCTGGAGAGGAGATATAAAAAGCATCTGCAGAATCCAGAGTGGGGTGGAGTAACCTGTCTGTATCAGATCTGGTCTGATGGGTAAAGTAGTGGGTTTGCACTAAGTGTTTTAGTAATGGCAGCCAAACTTGCCCAGGCCACAGGGAGCAATAAGGATCAGAGTCGGTGCCAGGCGCAACTTAAATTAGCGTACTGTGCAGGAGGGGTAAGGGAGGGATGACAGAGAAATAGAGACCCATCCACAAGTGGGACAGGGCAGCCACAGAAAGTCTCTTTCAGGAATGGACGGAAGGTCCCGGAAGACCAGCCACATTTTTCTCATGTTGAATAGATTTACATAGAGTTTTGAATGGCCCGAGGCATACGACCAGCCATCGGGAAAGTCTCAGTAAACACAGGTTACTCACCTGTAACAGTAGTTCTAGGGAGTGGCATATGTTGTTTATCCACACTGACCCACCCGACCTTCCCAGCTTCGACACACACCCGTTTCCAGTGGGTAAGATCAGGCGTCATGGGGCAGAGCAGAGAGTTATACCACGTGGGTGGGAGGAGCCAACTTGAAGATGTTCTGGCACCTCAAAGGGAAAGGCGATCTACCAGAAAGTGTGGATGAACATATCACTCCTAGAAAGTACAGTTACGTAAGAACTTACCATAACAGTAGATCTTCAAGAAGAGCTCTTGCAGCAGGCTATTACAATAAGGGCTATTCCGCAGGCACTAGGACCTTCCAGTAAAACTTCAGCCAGCAGTACACAGCAGGGACTGCCCCCGACGCCAGCCCCGCCCAGACGTCGGTCTGGGTACAAGAGGGGGCTTACCCAGCCCCACCTCAGTTCTCCCGCCAAGACCCGGAATAAGGCCTGACAAGAGAAGGAGACAAAGCAACTGTAGAAGAGAAATGGAGAGGTCAACGAAAATGGATCTACACACCTGAGGGGGAAGGCGGGTGGGAAGTAGTGCCTGCTGCAAGAGCTCCTCTCGAAGATCTACTGTTACGGTAAGTTCTTAGCTAACTGTACTATCTTACTCCGAGTGGGAGCTCTTGCAGCAGGCTATTACAATAGGGACTGAAAACCAAGGAGTCCCACACTAAAGAGGCAGACTACCCCGGGAGGTGGAATATGCAGACTCCAGAGGCCTCAGGACAGAAGCCCTTGTAAAACAGCTAGGCCGAAGCCAGCTCGGCGTCTGGAGACAATATCCAAGATGTAATGCTTGACGAAGGTATGCACCGAGTTCCAGGTGGTGGCTGCACAAATACAGGTTACCCACCTGTAACAGGAGTTCTAGGAATGGTATATGTTGTTCATCCACACACTCTGGCAGGTATCCTTGCCGCTTTAATTCTTGCCGGAAGGTCTTCAAGCTGGCTCCTCCCACCCACGTGGTAAAACTCTCGGCTCCGCCCCATGACACCAGATCTAGCCAGCTGGAAGCTCAGGTTGTGCATCGAAGCCGGGGAGGTCGGGTGGGTCGTGTGGATGAACATCATATACCACAGTCCTGTCTGTGAAGACCTACTGCAGGAACCTCTCTTGAAGATCTACTGTTTCGGTAAGTTCTTACGTAACTGCACTCTATGCATACCTGTCGCGGCCTTATTGCTTTCATTTAACACATCGCCTTGGTAAGTCATTTTAGTACTGTATGATGTAGTTTGTCCCTTTGAGCCACGGGTTCCAGAACAGAACATGAATGCGTTGTGAAACACTTAAAGTTCTTTAACGGGACATAAAATACATCATACAGTGTGCTGATAACCAGGAGAGTGACACTAAGCTGAAAGCCTGTTTACAGGTGCGACCTGGGAACACTAAGAAGTTAAGTAACGTGCTCAGGATCACACAGTATGCTGGTGAGGGCTGTAGGATTGAAACCCAGGTCTCCAGGTTTGCAGCGCAGAGCCTTAAACCACTGTGCTATACTGCTCTAAAATGGTACTGCCCACCACAGTGAAAAGTAGAAACTCCCAGTAAATTTTAGGTGTAACAAAACATGTGACCCAGTGTTAGAAACCCATCTTCTGCAGAAAACACAGGCTTACAGATTCAAGGCAGTTCTCCTTTAAGTGAGGGATTCCTGGGGTTAAAAGAATTATCTTCCTGGACTAAGTCTCCATCACTCATTCGCACTAGTGGGATGGCGCTGGAGGCACTAGGACCCAGCGGGAGCAGGGGTTTCTGGGGGCAGTGGGACCCCGCGCACCTGTGACACAGAGACTGACTCGCGCCTGTGTAGGCTATCTCAGTTTACCCTCCAACCGCCTCAGTTCCTTTCCCGCCTGCCGAGCGCTTGGATGTCAACGCCGCTTGTCGGCCGAGTCAGTTTTCGCCTATACGACAGCAGCTTTTAGTGTTTAATTTAAACGTTTTAATTTAACTATTTAGTAGTAATTTTTTATTTTTTTTTTTACAAGAATAAGATTATGAAGAAATTCTTTCCTGCCATCCACGGAGTCGTCCTTAGATGGTAGCGGTGATGGTAGGAAGACTTTGTTTGAAAGTTGTTATGGCAGAGGGGCTGTGCCCGGTCCGCCACCCTTAAGTAATGGGGGGAGGGGGTCGTCTGACTACGGACAGTCCTGTGCTCGGCGGGGATCCGGCTCTGCTTAGCCTCGAGCTCTTCTTCTTCTTCGTTTGGGGAAGAAGAATCGGTGCCGCTCGAGGTTGCCCGTTCGTATGTCTGCACGAGGATTGTTCGTTGGTAGAGGCGATAGGCCTGAACCAACTTTCGTGGGTTCCCCCTTGGCCCCGCTCCTAACGGCTGCATTCTCGACTCTGGACTCCATCTCTGTCCTCGGAGTTCCGATGAGCAGTTTCACCTCTGGGCTGCTCCTGTGGAGCAGGGGGTTTGACTCCTTTTTTCCTGGTTGTGTTCCTGGTTTCGGGGCCTCCAAGCCGTTGGACCGGAGCTGGGTCAATTGGATCTGAATGAGCGCAGTGCCCTCTTGATCCCTTCGCCATCCTGTCAGCCCCTCGTGCCTACCCCCTCTTCCTTTTCCATGCAGGGGCTGGCACGGGCACCACCTTTCTCTTCTTTTCCATTGGCTTTCCATGGTGTTTTTCCTGGCGTTATGCCCGACACCTTGGTGGCGCCGCAGGTCCGGTGCTGTGCCTCTGGTTTGGCATGGGTGCCATAGGCGGCACAGCTGGTGTTTGGGTTGGCGTCGTGGCTCAGTGCCGTGCTTGGCACCATACTGGGTGCTGCAGTCGGCGCCGTGGCTCGGTGCTGCGCTTGACGCCGTGGTCGTCTCCATACTCTGTGCTGCAGCCGTGTTTGGTGCCGTAGTCGGCACTGTGCTCGGTGCTGTGGGTCGGCACCGTGTCTCACGCTGTGCTCGGCGCCGTGCTTGGCGCTGTGGGTGCTTCATTGTCTGCGCCGCTAGCAGTGCTGTGGGTGTCTCACAGTGCCACTGATGCCTGCAGGTGCCAGGTGCCGGGCACCCACGGGTGGCACCTGGCACCCACGGATGGCATGGGTGCCATGGGCGTGGGGGTGCCATTGCTGCCATTGGTACCAAGGATACCTGCGGGTTCTGCCGTGGGTGCCCTCTGGTGTCTCTCAGGTTGACATGGTTACTGCTTGGTACCCTCCTGTGCCACGAGTGATGCTAGTGCCGCAGGGGTGCCAGTTGGTGCTGTCTGACAGAACTAGGGAAAGATCTGTGTTTGCAGACCTCTCTTCCGCAGGACTTGTGTTGGGATGTTTCCATGGAATGAATTCCTATTCTGCAGATTATTTCCACACATATTAGTGGGTGGCGGTCTGCATCGGATCTCCTCATCCAGTGATTTTCCGCTGATGGGACTCTTCTGTTCGGTTTCTGTCAGCGGAATCTCTCATTCCGCTCAGCACTTTCTCAGCCCCTTACGTGGTGCCAAGCTCCTCGACACCCTTCCTGGTGGCGGAGTCTCTAGTGGCTCTAACAGAGACCTCTCTTTGGGGTCCTTCTGTGGTAGAAAGGCATCCGGATGAGTCTCTCCCTGTCCTTCTGGTCAGTGATACAGCGGATGACTCATTTTATATACTGAAAGACACGCTCTCTCTATCATCAGAGTCTGTGATGCAAGCTCTTTTAGTAGTTCCTCATTTATGGGATCCACCATAGTGTTCAGACTGGATTTGTGGACTATATACCTCTGCGTCTAGACTTTTTCAGTGGTCAAGACAATTACACTCTTTGGAACATTTTAATTCAATGGTCGGGAGCTGCACAGACTGTCCCGCTGCTTAGATAGGGGTATACAGCCCGTTTTTGATGCTACCCTTCTGGTGGCTGCTTCGCCACAGGTAGTTAACATCTGTCTAGCTATTATTAGTCCAGTCAGGGGTTCAGTTATGGATCTTCAGGCTCCTCCTGCTCCTCAGAGGGATGACATCCTTGTCATTTCTGTATCAGGCAATCTGGAGGGCTGACTTTGCCAAAATGGGTGAGTGCCTAAGGAATGCACTAGCAAATGGGCAGGAAGGAGGGGTGGAAGAACAATGGGGAATAATAAAAAACTGCCATCACAGAGGTAACAAGCCTTTGTGTAAAACAAATAAACAAAATGAAACGAGATAAGAAACCACTATGGTTCTCAAAGGAAGTGGCAGTGAAGGTTCAAGAGAAAAGAAAGCATTCAGGAAGTACAAGGAATCACAGGAGGAACAGGACAGAGAACTGTATCAGTTAAAGCAAAAGGAAGCTGGAAAGGCAGTCAGAACAGCAAAGGCCCAAACCGAGGAAAAGATAGCCAACTCAGTTAAGGGGGATAAAACCTTTATAGGTATATCAGGAAGAAGGAAGACCAAGGGAGGGATGGTGAGGCTTAATAAAGGGAGGGAGGGTGGGCAGAGGGTGACTGTGAAAAGGCAGAGATACAAAACAAATATTTTGCTCAGTATTTACAAAGGAAGAGGAGGTACCTAAAACAAACAGTAGAAACACTCTGGATACAGAAGTTGATACCAGCCCATTTACAGAAGAAAGGGTTCTGAAAGAGCTCTTAAAACTGAAGATGGACAAAGCAATGGGGCCTGATGGGATTCATCCCAGAATTCTAAAAGAACTAAGGGTAGAACTAGTGACACCACTGACTACCCTCTTTAACAAATCATGGGAGGATGGGGTGGTACCTGAGGACTGGAGGAGGGCAGATGCGATTCCCCTTCACAAAAGTGGGAGCAAGGCAGAAGCAGGGTTGTTAGTTTAACCTCAGTGGTAGGGAAAATAATGGAATCACTTCTGAAGGAAAGAATTGTTGAGTATCTACAGGCCAGAGGGGCACAGGACCCAAGGCAGCATGGATTCACAGCGGGAAGGTCATGCCAGACCAATCTGATAGATTTCTTTGACTGGGTGACCAAAGTAGTTGATCAGGGAGGGGCTGTGGACATGGCCTACCTAGACTTTAGCAAGGCATTTGACACAGTCCCACACAAAGATTAATATACCAGTTAGCCAGCCTGGGAGTGGGTCCCAAGATGACAGCCTGGGTAAAGAATTGGCTGGAGAATAGGACACAGAGTAATAGTAAATGGAGTCCACTCTGAAAAGGAGGTTAGTAGTGGGGTACCGCAGGAGTTCAGTATTAGGACCGTCCTCTTCAATGTCTTTATAAGCGACATTGCAGAGGGACTGGAAGGAAAAGTATGTCTCTTTGCAGATGAGACAAAGATCTGCAACAGAGTTGGCCTGACAAGGTGGGGTGGAAAGGATGAGAAGGGACTTGGCAAGGTTAGATGAATGGTCAAATGTATGGCAACTTAGATTCAGTGCTAAGAAGTGCAAGGTAATGCACCTGGGAAACAAAAACCCAGGGGAAGAGTACACAATTGGGGGGGGGGGGGAGGTGAGATACTAACAACAACAAAAATGGATAGGGACCTGGGGGTAGTCATATCAGATGACCTAAAGGTGGGCAAGTAATGTGAGAGGGCAGCAAGGAGGGCTGGGGGAATACTGGGATGCATAGGGAGAGGCATCACCAGTAGAAATCAAGATGTTTATTATCCCTCTGTACAGACAGCTGGTGAGACCAAGACCACATCTGGAGTACTGCGTGCAGTTCTTGGAGACCCAATCTCCGCAAAGACAGACAGGATGGAAGCTGTCCAGAGGAGGGCAACTAAAACGGTGCAGGGTCTGCACCGGAAGACGTATGAAGAGAGACTTAAGGAGCTTAATATGTATAGCCTCGAGGAAAGGAGGGAGAGGGGACATGATAGAAACTTTCAAGTACCTCAAGGAATCAACAAAGTCCAAGAGGGTAGCATCTTTCAAAAAAGAGGTGTGCAAGAACAAGGGGCACAATTTGAAGATAGAAGGGGCAGCTCAGGCGTAATTTAAGGTATTTTTTCACAGAGGGTTGTGGATGTATGGAGCGGCCTTACAGAGGAGGTTGTGGAGTCAAAAACAGTGGTGGAATTCAAACATGCATGGGACAGTCATAAGGCAATTCTAGGGGTTGGGGGTAGGAAGAAGTAGGCTGCTGGTTAACTAGGATCTGCAGCTTATCCATCAGGTAGGGAAATGGGCAGACTGGGTGGGCCAAGCGGTCCTTATCTGCAGTCAAATTCTATGTTTCTATGTTTCTATTCCTAGAACTCCTGTTACAGGTGAGTAACCTGTATTTCTAGGGACATGGATATGTTGTTCATCCATACTCTTTGGCAGCCTCCTAGCAGTTCTCCGGGAGGAGGGAGGCAAGGCGCACACCCCCAATACTTACTTGGGAAAGAGAGACTGGAGAACTGAGGCCCCAAAACCAGCATCCCGGCGTGACTAGAGGTCGATGTGGTAGTGGGTAATGAAGGTATGTGCAGACTTCCAGGTAGCAGCCCTGCAGATATCCTGGATAGGGACGTCCCTGGAAGCAGCTACCGATGCAGCGGTATGGTGGGTAGAATGAGCTCTTATCCCTCTGGGAGGCTTCATGCCCGCCAACCTGTAGCAGAGCTCTATGCAGGAGGTGATCCACCTGCCTATTGTCCACTTTGCTGCAGGTCTGCCAGGTGCGGCTTCAGCGTAGATGAAAAACAGCTGGCGAACCTCTCCCCGAACTTCAGCCGTCCACTCCTTATAGTAAGCGAGTGCTCGTCTAGGGTCCAAAGTATGGAGTCTATACTCGGCCTCCGAGGTGTGACTGGGGTAGAACACCGGCAGAGTCAACACCTGGTTAAGGTGCAACTCCGACACCACCTTCGGAAGGAATTTCGGGTGGAGGCGCAGGAGAACCTTGACTCTGTGGAAGACCAGGTAGGGAGACTCGATGGAAAGCGCCTGGAGCTCTCCCATCCTTCTGGATGACGTGACAGCCAACAAGAAGGCGGTCTTCCACGACAGGTGTGAAAGATCACACCCGTGCATTGGTTCGAATGGCTTGCCCATGAGCTTGGCCAATACCAGCAGTAGATCCAACGGAGGTGGAGGTTCTCGCACCGGAGGAGAAATGTGGTCAAGGCCTTTGAAAAAGCGTCCAACCACCTTGTCCTGTGCCACCGACTGCTTGCGGCCCGCGCCCGGTAAGCAGAGATGGCTGCCAGGTGCACCTTAAGGTTCATCGACCGAAGCCCTTGCCGGGAAAGGGACCACAGGTAGTCCAGAATGCTTGCCAAGGGGCAGTCGGAAGGGTCCAAGCCCTTCCCCCTGACACCAAATGGAAACCTCTTCCATTTAAAGGCATAGCATTTTCTGGTCGACTCTAGGACGCCTCAACGATGCTGAGGACCTCGTCGGAAAGACCCAAGGCCTGGAACTCTAGCCACTCAGGAACCAGGCCATCAGGTGCAGGGATTGAAGGTCCGGATGGAATACCTTCCTTGATTGACTGAGATCAGGTCCGGCGGTCTGGAAGCCGCCACGGGAGCCTGGAGCTGAGGCTGAGGAGATCTGGATACCAGAACTGGCGGGGCCAGTCTGGGGCTACCAGAATCACCTGTGCCTTGTCCCTCCTCGCCTTGAGAAGCACCTTGTGGATCAAGGAAAATGGGGAAAGGCGTAGAAGAGGCCCGGGGTCCACGGCCTAGAGAAGGCATCCCCATGCAGCGAGCCCTGCTGAGTGGGGGAAGAGCATGGAACAGACTCAGCTTCGCATTCTCCCTCGAGGCAAACAGGTCCACCTGAGGCGTGCCCCAGTGGGAGAAGAGACCTTGTACTACCTCCGGGAGGAGAGACCACTCGTGAGACGCAGCCCCTATCCGGCTTAGGGCATCGGCCAGGGTGTTGGAGGCTCCTGCCACGTGAATGGCTAGGAGATCTGCCTCCAAGCTGCGCACTAGGGACCAAATGCAGAGAGCTTCCCTGCATAACAGCAAGGAATGCGTCCTGCCCTGGCAGTTCAGATAGTACATGGTCGTGGTGTTGTCCGTCTGGACCTGAACCACTTGACCCCATAGAAACGGAGCAAAGGTGGTGAGAGCTAGACGGACCGCTCTGAGTTCCAGCAGGTTGATGTGGCATCAAGACTCCAGAGGGGACCAGAGGCCGTGTGCTCGGTGTTCCCCCAGATGGGCACTCCAACCCATCAGAGATGCGGTCGAGACAGAGACCGTCGGCCCGGGGCGGACAAACGGGATACCCTCCTGCTGATGAGCCGGAACGATCCACCATTGGAGAGCGTTCCACATCTCCTGGGTCACTGTCACGGGCCGGTCCAATGGATCGCGGCGGCGTGACCATTGGCTGGCCAGTCCCCACTGAAAGGGATGCATGTATCAACGGGCCCAACAGACCACGCTGGTGCAGGCTGCCATGAGGCCCAGGAGGTGCAGGAAGTCACGGGCAGGGCGCAATTGCCCAACCAGAAATGATTGGGCAAAGGAGGAAAGAACATCGGCCCTGTCCGCCGCGAGCAGTGCTCTGGCTCGCAGAGAGTCAAGCTCTGCCCCGATGAACAGAATCACCTGCTTTGGCACGAGTTCAGACTTGGCCTCGTTGATGAGGAGGCCAACCTGAGAGCAAACCTGGAGGGCCAGATCTCTGGACCGCTCCACCTCCTGTCTGCAGGGGGCTGCTATCAGCTAATCGTCCAGGTAAGGGTACACCCAGACCCCTCGGCGCCACAGGAATGCTGTCACCACTGCCATGCATGGTGAAGACCCTGGGAGCTAGGAAGAGGCCGAAGGGCATGGCTCGGAACTCGTAAAGGGATCCCTCTGCTCTGAAGCGGAGGAGCCTCTGATGGGACGGATTGAGATGTGAAAACGCGTCCCAGAGGTCCAGGGAGCAGAACCACACGCCTCTTTCCAAGCATGGGATTATCTGAGCCAGAGTGACCATCCTGAAGGTCCGAGACCTTAGGAACTTGTTCAGGTCGAGAATGGGGCACCAGCCCCCCGTCCGTTTTGGGACCAGGAAGTACCTGGACACAAACCCCGGGTCTGGAGGAGGATCCGCCACCTTCCTGATTACCTCTTTTTTGAGGAGCAGGGCACTATCGGCCCGGCGGGCCAACAGCGAGGTTGCGGACCCCGTGGCTCCCCAAGGGACGACAGCTGGAAAAAGCGGAACCTGCTCGAACTCCAGAGGCAGGCCTTTTCCTACCACCTCCAATACCCAGCGGTCCGTGGTGATAGTGGACCAGGAGGAAAGGAAGTGGCAGAGCCGTCCCCCCACAGGGGGAACCCGGGGGGGAGTGACGAGGTTGGGGCAGCACCCCTCAACCCGTCACTGGGCAGGCTTGGAGGAAGAACCTGCCGAGGGACCTCCCGGGCCTTTACCTCCTTGCTTCCTGTTGAAGGAAGCTGTAGGCTTGGGTTTGGGATGCCAAGCACGAGCCTGCTGGCCCTGTTGCTGGTGCTGCTGGGCCAGTCAAGGAGCAGGGACTGAAGGACGAAAGGACTTCTGCTGTTGACGGCGGCCTTTGTCCCTCAGGGCAGAGGTGACAGAGTCCAGAGTGGCACTGGACTTCTCGATCCGCTGGAGGTGTCCCTCCACTCCAGGGCCGAAGAGGTCAGTCCCCAAGAAGGGACGTCCGCCAACTTGTGCTGGGTATCTGCCGTGAAGGTGGATATCCTCAGCCACGCCCTGCGTCACATGGCCACTGCGGCCGCTACTGACCTGACACAGGAATCACCTATGTCCAGAGCAGTCTGGAGCTGCTGCTACGCCACCGCTCTACCCTGGACCCGCACCTGGCGGACCGCAGTCTGCAGGTCAGGCGGAAGATGAGAAATGATCTGATCCAGGGAGCCCATGAGGGAGTGGGAGAAGAGTGTCATCTGCATGGCCAAGCTGGCCTGTCAGAGGCCGAGGGAGGACGCAGCGTACACCTTGCACCCAGCAAAGTCCAGCTTTTTGGACTTTTTGTCGGGGGGCTTGTCCACATCCCGAGCGTTACCAGAACGCCAGAAAACACTGTCGGTGACTAACCCCTCAGTGGAGGGGTGTTCCGAGAAACCGGGCAAAGAGCCGGTAGGGACTGCATACTTCCTGGCCATCCTGGCTGAGGGCGTAGGACAGGAAGCTGGCCGCTGCAAAACTCAAGGCTGGGCCGACAATGGCTTCAGCCACGGAAGAGCCTCCTGGGAGAATCCCTTAGTCCAGAATCTCCGTCAGGGGATACTTGGCCAGTTTGGACACGGGCTCGAGCTGCATCCCGGTGGACTCCGAGATGAGTCGAAGCAGACCCAAGAAGGACGATGGGCTATCGTCCACTGACTGGCCCCCCGGGGGACTCCAGATCGCACTGCCTGGAGAACAGGGAGGAATCGTCGTTGGATTCCGAAGAGCTGCCTCGGCCCTGAGCCACCCTCCACCTGCCGAGGACGGTCGGGAGTGAGGGTGACCGACAACCTGTGGGGCAGGCCATGCCCGGACCGAGAATTCTTGGTAGGTGCCCCCGACTTAGGTTGTGGAGGCGGAGGTTCCACCACAATCTGTGGACCAGCTGGTTTCGGCTTAGCAACCGGCCCAAGGGTGGGCAACTCGACTGGAACGAGTGGTTGCTTCCGCCATTCCGGCGACAGCCACTTGATGGCTGGGGTCTTAGCCGGGGTCGGCTTAGGCCCGGATAACAGCAACTGTTGCCAATCAAATCCTTGTAGCGCCTGTGCAACTTGCGCCATAGCCTCTCCTCACCCGAGGAGGAGGACGAGGAAGAACGCGCCGCATTACTTCAGTAATGAGACCGAGGCCGCCGATGTCGGCGTGAACGGCTGGACCGAGAAGAGGTCCGACACCGAGACCCCGGGGGGGGGCCAAGGGTGGGTCTGGGAAGGGGCGGGGGATACCCGCTCTTCCCTCTGCTCAGGAACTTTAACCGGGGACTGCGGTCCCGAAGAAGCAGGCAGATCCTCGGTATCCACCGGGGGAACCGGTGAAGGGTTGTCGGCTTTTCCAGTAGACAGCCCGTCTAATGGATCGAGAAAAATCTCGACTTAGTCGACGGGAGTCTTGGCAGGCTGGCCTGTCGGGGATACCGTGAACCCAGCGGCTTCAGCCGCAACCTCGACCAGTCAGTCGGCTGCCGGGGACCTCTCCCGTTTCCCCGAGCGCCGACGATGGGACTTACCTTTCGATTCCCTTTTCTTGGGCCGAACAATGTCCCAAGGCCCCTCTCCTTCGTGGAAAGGACTGGCAAAGCTCCTTGAGCAAGCTGTATACAGGAACTCAGAGAGGCGGGATAAATGCCTCGGCGAGGAGGAAGATGCGGCCTGGGCCGCTTCTTCTCGAGGCGATCATCTACTCGAGCTGCTCCAGCAAACCAGCCACCGGACACGCCCGAACCTCTTTAGATTTAACCAGCGGAAAAGCGTTTCTCGGGCGCCCGAGCTTCAAACGGGCAGCGATCGTCCAGAACACTCGAGAAGGAACGGCACAACTCGCGAAGCCTCGCGGGTCATGGTCTAGGCTCAGCAGTAGACGACGTGGAGTGTGGATCTGTCCTGGACATTTTCTGCCTGCAGGCCTCAAAGCCGGAATAGATTTGTCCATCGCAGCCACGAGGAAAAAGACCAAAGTTTGGAAAACTTAAAATCAATTTCAGTAATCAAGAATTAGAATCCAGTCTCAAACGCAGAGCGCTAAGGAGGGAACCTGAGCCCAGGCGGTAAGGAAGATCTAGGCCATGGGGCGGAGCAGAGAGTTTTACCACCCGGGAGGGTGGGAGGAGCCAGCTTAAAGACCTTCCGGCAATAATTAAAGCGGCAAGGATACCTGCCAGAGAGTGTGGATGAACAACATATCCATGTCCCTAGAAATGTGCTTTATAGAGACATTTCTCAGAGCGGCAAATAAAGACACTCCTCTGGTGGAGTGACCCCTGACCAGGCCCGGTAGGGGTTTATTGCGTTTTTCCTAACAAAACGAGATGCAGCGAACTATCCACTTTGAGACAGTCTGCTTGGTCACTGGTCGACCCAAGCATTGTGGTGCAAAGGCCACAAAAAGTTGCTCCGATTGACGGTGCGTAGCCTTCCTCCTGAGGTAGTACCTCAAAGTCCTGTGGACATCCAGTATGTGGAGGAGAGCCTCCCCTCTATTGGGAGGGGAAGGAAAATAAACAGGAAGGTCAATCAACTGGTTGAGGGTCAACTCAGACCACTTCCGGAAAAAACTTAGGATTCTTCCTGAGGGAAACCCTTTCCCTGTGGAAAACTAAATACGGCTCTTTACACATCAGAGTCTGAAGCTCGAAAACCCTTCGAGCCAAAGTAACAGCAACCAATTAACAAACCTTCCAAGAAAGGTAACACAGCTCACAATCTGCTGCTGGTTCAAAAGGAAGGAGGGTGAGTTTCTCCAACAGAAAAAGGAGGTCCCAGGGTGGGATAGGGTCCCGAATGGGAGGTCTCATATGCAGAATTCCCCTAAGAAAGGTGTGGGCGACATCCAATTGTGCCAATGCTCTGTCCTCCCATGAGAGCATGATAGCGCCTGAGATGTAGTCGGGCCAGGCGTCAGGGCCTGTGGTAACCCGGTATCAATACCCCCCCCTCGACACGGTCTGGTCATCTGTGACAGGTGCTCTGATGTCCCACAGTGACTGGTCTCCAACGGTGTTGGCAGGGGTCCCTGGTATACTTAGCGGTCACTGAGTCTGGCATCTGCTTCGTCTCAGACATCCGCTAGTGGGTGTCAGCTCTGCTGTCTTCGGGGCCGGGGGGGTGGTAGAGCCCCTTGGAGGTTGGGAAACCGAACGTCGGTGTCCCGGCACCCAGCCTTAGTGTCTGTGCTGGACTTGGCAGCAGACAGACTGGTGCTTCTGCCGGTCTGAGGTCTCAGACCTGGCGGTAGAGCCAGACATCTGGCTATCTTTAGGCTTGGTTTTCAAAGGTTGAAGAGAGACCAAACTAGAGGCCCCCAGGGAGATTTTCCAACTGAATGGAGCTGGACCTGCCCTGGGAGTCAGAGGCCAGACTCTGGGATCTGTCTCTCTCCCGGGGCTTTTCATTATGTCTCCCCGATTTGTGATGGGATGATTCCCCTCTGGAGGAAGGGATCTTTTTCCCATAGCTTTTAGTCCCCCCTCCCTCAAGAAAAAAACTGAAGTGCTTTCTGGTGGTAGATCCGGGTGTGACTACTTGAACTGCTGTCAGATGGAACAGGCCATAGTGTCGTGGTCCGGGCCCAGGAACCGCACGCAGGCTGAATACCTGTCCTTGAAGGGGATATGTTTGCCGCAAGCACACTACCGAGGGGGTGTCCTTCTGTAGAAGGAGTTGGGGAAGAAGACATGCGGGTATTATCGACTTTTACGAGTTGGTTGGTTGGCCCAACATCCTTTTGGTAAAGGAAACGAAAAGTTGCTCCGATGTACGAAGCTGCTTAGTTCTGCTCAGGTAGTACCTTAAGCTGCGGTGAACATCCAGGGTGTGAAGCAGCGCCTCTCCTCTATTAGAAAAATTAGGGAAGTAGACTGGCAGGTCAATATCCTGATTGAGAGTGAGTGTGGAAACCACCTTAGGCAAGAATTTAGGATTCGTCCTCAGGGATACTCTGTCCCTGTGGAAAATTAAGTAAAGCTCTTTGCACATGAGTATGAAGCTCAAACTCTTCTCGCTGACGTAACAGCAACCAAAAACAACGTTTTCCACGACAGAAAATGGAGCTCGCAATCCGTGGCAGGCTCAAAGGGAGGAGGTGAGTTGCTACAGGACAAAGAGCAAGTCCCGTGGAGGCACTGGGTCCTTAATGGGCGGCCTAAGATGCAACACCCCTCAAGAATTCTCGACAGGCATCTAATTGTGCCACTGTGCGCTGTCCCACCCAGAGGTGGTAAGCTGAAATGGCACAGAGGTGCACCTTAATAGAGGAGTAGGCGAGACCCGAACAGAAAAGGGAGAGCAGGTACTCTAACACCGCCTTCACCGGACAACCTAAAGAGGAAAGGTCACGTGCTTGCGACCAGAGACAAAAACGGTGCCATTTCATGGTGTACGTCGCATGTGTTGCCGGCTTTCTGGCTGCAGAAAGAACTTCCGCAACCTCTTGCGACACCCCGTGTCGCAAGATGGCTATGTCTCTAGGAGCCATGCATGCAGGTTCAGTGAGCGTAAGTCCGGGTGGACCAGTGAACCCTCCTCCTGAGACAAGAGATGGGAGCTGAATGGCAACAGGAGCAGAAGTTCCCGGGATAGCTGTATTAGCAAAGGGAACCAGATCTGTCTGGGCCAGAAAGGGGCCACCAGGATCATTGTTGCATGCTCCCTGCGCAGTTTGAGAACTCCTCTCTGGATCAATGGGAAGGGAGGGAAAGTGTAGAAGAATCTGTCCACCCAGGAGAAGGACAACGCGTCTCGCCAGAAAACACCAGGCCCTGGATCTAGTGAGCAAAAATTGGGCAGTTTTGCGTTGGATGGGGAAGCGAACAAGTCCAATTCTGGAGTTCCCCATCGAAGAAACAGATCCTCTGCTACCTCCTGAAGAAGTTCCCACTCGTGGACACTGGCCTGGGAGTGACTCAGGCCATCTGCAATTGTGTTGTCCACCCCGGGAACATGTACTGTGATCAGGTTCACGCCGTGTCGGATTACCCAATCCCACACCCTCATGGCCTCCCTGCAAAGGGGGTAAGAGTGTGCGCCTCGTTTGTTGAGGTAATACAAGACCGCCGTGTTGTCTGTCTGAAGTAGGAGAGTACTCGACGGGATCTCTGACTGAAATGCCTGCAGGGCATAAAGCACCGCCCTCATCTCTAGGACGTTGATATGGAGGTGGGCCTCCTGAGGGGTCCACATTCCCTGGGACTTCACCCAGTCTAGGTGTGCTCCCCACCCTAGGCCTGAGGCATCTGTGGCGAGGATTACCTCCGGGGACGGCGCTATAAAGGGGACGCCCATAGAGAGTTTCCCTGGATCTAGCCACCACTGCCAGTCTCGAATCACGGTATTCGTGATTCTGACCGGACGCTGCATGTGGTCTTGCCTTTGGTCCCATTGCACCTTGAGCATTCACTGAGTTACCCGCATGTGGAGCCTTGCGAAAGGGACAGTAGGAATGGCCGCAGTCATGTGTCCGAGCAAGCGAAGGACCGTCCTGGCTGGGACAGTCTTGTTCGATGAAAGCTCCCTGATGAGGGATCTGATGCGCTCCGCTCTATCATCTGGAAGAAATGCTCTTCCCTGAATGGTGTCCAGTACTGCGCCTATGAACTACAGCTTCTGCGACGGTACCAGGAGAGACTTCTTGTGGTTGATTAGGATACCCCAAGATTGAAACAGGTCCTGGGTACTTTGGATCGCCCGTAACAACGCCTCTCTGGAGGCAGCCATGAGAAGCCAATCATCTAGGTACGGGAACACATATTGGCCCTGTCTCCTTAGAGACGCTGCCACGACTGCCATACATTTGGTAAAGACCCTGGGTGCCGATGATAGTCCAAATGGAAGGGCTCGGAATTGAAGATGATGGCAGAGAAACTCGAAGCGCAGGAACCTCTTGTGCGCTTGAGCTATAGGGATGTGCAGGTAAGTGTCCTGCTTATCTAGAGACGCTAAAAAGGCGTCCTGCTTCAGCATGGGAATAAGACCAGGAAGAGTTACCATGCGGAATCTTTTGTAGGCGACCAACAAATTGAGGTCACTGAGGTCCAAAATCGGACGGAGGTCCCCTGTCTTCTTTGGAACCAGGAAGAAGCGGGAATAGTATCCGTGTCCTCTCTGGTTCTCTGGGACGTACTCTATCGCTCCCTTTTGCAGGAGCGCGAGTACTTTTTGTCTGATCAATGACTTGTGTTGACCCGAATACCGGGAGAGCAAAGGAGGCCTAGAGGGTGGCTTTTCCGCAAATTCTATAAAGTGTCCTCTTCCGACCATCTGTAGAACCCACCTGTCTGTGGATATAGACTGCCATCCTGGCAGGAAATTCGCAATGCGACCCCCGACCATGAAATCCCGTTGATCCTGAGGGGCGGGGGCCGGGGAGGAGTCAGGCTGTGGCGGCTGAAGGTCCCATTGGCTGGACCGGCTTAGGAGTGCGCTGGTTTCAACCTGCGGGTTGTTTTCCTTGGGCTCTGCTGAAACCAGAGCCCCTCTGTTGTGGAACGGGGCGGGACTGTTGTCTCAGCGTCTGTCCACGAAATCGGCTTTGGTTCCTATGAAAGGAACTAAGCTTGGGTCGGTACATGGCCAGAACCGACCTCACCGCCTTCCCCGCCTCTTGGAGTTTGGTAATTATCTTCTCAGAGGGTTTACCAAATAAAACTTCTCCCTCGAATGGGGTGTCCATGTTTTTCTGGATGTCCGGGGTAAAACCGGAAACACGGAGCCAAGAGTGCCTCCGGAGGCATACGCCTGAAGCTGCTGCTCGGGCAGAGGAGTCCGCGGAGTCTTACGCGGCTCGTAGCACTTGGGTTCCCATGTCCGAACCCATACAGAGGAGCTGCAACATCTCCTCCTTCTGCTCACCTTCTGGCAATTTCTCAGCCATATCCAGACCCTGCTCCCACAGGGCATTTTGGAACTGCACCATGTGGGTCAAATAATTCAGGGACCTGATGGCGCAGGTAGCAGAAGCATACGTACGCCTACCCATGGCGTCCAGCTGCTTGGACTCTGGGTCCGGTGGCAGAGTGCTCAAATGTTGCGGTCTCTGGGACCGGCATGAGAAAGGCTGTTATGACCAGAAGTCGGCCTGAGGATGCCGAGTCAAGTGCGGGTCTTCTCTTGGAGCCTTGTACAGGCGGTCAGCTTTCTGCATCGCCGGGTGAATGTGGGCGGTGCCACGCTGCCTTGGTGACGTCCACGAGAGTGTCTACCAAGTGTGGCACCACCACAGGCTTGGGGTCCTTCTGCCGAAGATATTTAGCAAGATGTAGCCTTCCGGGGTCCAACTCTTCCACATCCCATCCCATGTTCTCTTGGATGTGTCTCATCATATCCGAGAACGAAGGGTCATCCGGAGGAGACTTTGGCAGCTCACGTGGGTCCGGAGAAGGGATGGAGAGGGGAGATGCGGATCTAGATGTTGAAAACTCTGATCCCGTGTCCTCTGTCGAAGGCGGACGTCTGCGTCTTCTGGGTCTCTTAGGGCTGCATGACCTAGAAGAGGATCTGGACGGAGGTCTCCTTTTGTCTGGTCTCCCCCTTGGAGAGGTCCTGGGCTCCCGGGGAGGAGGTAACCGGCCTGCAGACCCAGATGGAGAAGGTGGCGCAGGAACTGGCGGAGCAATCGGTGTAGGAGGAGGAGGAGGTGGAAGCGGAGGTGGAGTGGGGACCATGTCCTTTTTGATGGTATCCCACCAGTAAGTGAAAAGTACTTTCATCTCTGAAAAAGAAAGGCCTGACGACGGACCGGGCGCCGGTGGTCGGGTCCTGGCATCGGCTCGGGTTGTGGCGAGGGTTCCTTGCGAGTCTCAACAGGACCGGGGTCGCCCGTCTGGTCCTCGGGCTGAGTCAATTCCTCCTCAGTGATGGTCTCCTGACCGACGTCGGTCGGAGGAGTCTGGGTCCTCTTCTCCATTGGAGCGGGCGCCGGTTCCCCTACCGGCATCCGGTGATGAGTTGGCTTGGCCAGCGAGGGTCTTCTGACGGACGACTGCTCTGGGGACCTGTGGCGAGAGGCCAACGTCGGGTCCAACGGCCTCTTCAGTGAGGTGAGCTCCTTGGTCTTCCGTTGGGGAGGAGGCAGCAAGGAAGCAGGCATGACGGGTTCAGAATGGCGGGAACCCGACTTGTGGTGATGGTGACGATCCCCCGACTTAGCCAGGGCCTTGGAGGACGAGGAAGGCCTGGGAGTCTTGGCCTGAGACGAGAAGCCTGAAGACTTTCTCACCGCAGCGGGGGGAGGCGGAGAGCTGGCCCGGGAAGGAGAGCAGTCGGACCTGGAGCCGGAGCTGCGCGAGTCGGAGGCCCTAGACGGGGACCTGGAAGGGGCCTTCTCCCTATGCTTCTCAGCATGCTTGCGGGCCTTCTGCGAAGAATCCCCCTCAGAAGCCATGGTCTTGAGTTGTTCCTCGAGCAGGAATGCCTGTAGGGCCTTCTGGCAACTGATCTACGTTCTGCTGTTGAAACCCTGGCAAAAGGTGCAGGACCGGGTGTCGTGGTCTGGGCCTAGGCACCGGACACAGGCCGAGTGCGGATCCTTGAATGGGATCTGCTTCCCACAGGCACCGGAGGAGTGACCGAAGGTCGAGAGGACAGAGAGAAAACTGAATGGAGGAAGGCAATTTCCTGTGGAAAACACTTTACCACGGCGTCATGCGCTAGAAGCTGAACCGAAGGGTCGAGACATGCAAGTCGACAGCGGGAAAGAACTGGGGAATCTGGCGGGACCGCCCCCTTATATACTACGCCTGACGTCAGGGTGGGACCGACGTCGGGGGCGGTCCCCGCTGAAGATAGCTAGCTAGAATTTTTCCGTGGGGTCCTGACGCCTGCCGGCTTCAGTCCTAATGGTGTAACCTGCTGCAAGAGCTGTGTCTCCAAGTAAGATCAAAAAAACACAAACTGTAATCTGGGCTCACCAGCAGTGGCGCATGACAGTGCCAGTTTCAGCTCCTGGAAGCCTATTTCACAACATTCCATCCACTGAATCTTCTTTGGCAGCTTCTTAGCTGTGTTGTCTGTTAAAGGGGTACAGCAATGGTATTTTTTTTTTTTTTCTTTAAAGAAATTTGCAACAGTACCCCCAAAGTTCCCAGAAATGCACTCTTACTTCTTAGTTTGATGGGGTAGGCCAATCCCAAACTGACAGAACCCTAGGTGGCTCAGACCTGTGTGCTAACCTCTGACACTATGTCCCAAGTGAGGCACCTTTCCCATCCCAATCTGGCACTGCTCTGGCTCAGTCAGTCCTGTAGTCTGTTCAGGAATTCCCTCACAAGGGAGAGATGCTCGTCCCATGTCTGACTAGATATGTCTAACATCTATGAAGGCTAGAGCAGAGTGCCCAATCCCATTCAAGACCCTGTCAATTACCCTCTGGAAAGTGGCAGGTGAATTCCTCATGCGGAAAGGCATAAGAAAAAATTACTAACCTTAGTAATGTTGTTTCTTCTAATGGAGTCTTGCTATATTATGACAATTGCAGTATGACCCAATCTTGGAACTGCCCCGAAGATGAAATAGTTAACTTTTCCATGAAGCATGGAACCTTGAGCGCGAGCTCGGTTAGGAAGCTCTATCTGTTGTGCTTCAAACATAAACTGTCAGAGCTTTTCGAGCTAAAACTCACTAAGGTTCTGTGTGGAAGCCGTAAACCTACACTAGCCAACTGGCTACTAACCTAAAGAAAAAATTACTCACCCTCACCTTAGTAATGCTGTTTCTTCTAATGGAGTCTTGCTATATTATGACATATGCAGTATAACCCCAGGTTAGAACTGCTCCGGAGGTGATAGAGTTAACTTCCATGCAGAGCATGGAATCTTGAGCGCAAGCTCGGATGAACACACTGTCTGTTGAAGCTCAAACTTAAACTGTCAGATCTTTACGAGCAAAAACTCACTAAGGTTCTGTGTGGAAGCCGTAAACCTACACTAGCCGCTGGCTACTAACTACAAAAACACCTTTTTGATCTTGATCCCAAAACAAAGACTCAAGTCGGGGGATTCAAGAAGAACATAAGCATAACACCTAAGCACCCAAAGAGGGTGAAATAAAGTGGGCATCAAAGAAGTGCCAACATTGCATTGCCCACCCACCTCCCAAAAACAGAGGTTCTGAGAGGGGCAGGCTGGGGAGGTCATAATATAGCAAGACTCCATTAGAAGAAACAACATTACTAAGGTGAGTAATTTTTCTTCAAACATGAAGTCTTGCTATGTTATGATACAAGCAGTACCTCAATGGAGGAGGGACAGAACCTACTTGGGAAATAGGCTCTAAGCACAGCTGTGCCAAATCGAGCATCACTCCTAGCCTGGATATCCAGGGTAATGCATAGTAAAAGTGTGAACTGTTTTCCAGGTAGCTGCTTGACATATCTCTAGGATAGGAATGTCCCTGGCAGCAGCCAGAGACGCAGCTGTACCTCTGGCAGAGTGTCCCTCAGGCCTGAGGGAGGAACCTTACCCAGTTTTTCGTAACAGAACTGGATACAAGAGACAATCCACCTGGCAATGGATCTTTTAGTGGCAGGTTTCCCTTTACCAACCTCACCATAAGTGAGGAACAATTGGAGGGATTCGAACCTGTGACCCTTAGTGCATGTTCTATATAGTAACTAAGGGCTCTTTGACATCTAAACTGTGCAATCTCCTCTCACCAGAGGAGGAATGGTCGGTGAAGTACACAGGAAGAGACATGGATTGATTAAGGTGAAAGTCTGAAACCACCTTAGGCAAAACTTCCTGTTAGTCCTGAGGACTACCTTATCTCTATGAAAGGAGATAAAATCAGGCTCCACTGACAAGGTTTGTAGCTCACTTATGCGCCTGGCAGAGGTGATGGCTACCAGAAACAGTTTTCCAAGTCAAGTACTTCAGTTCTGCTGAAGACAATGGCTCAAAAGGGGGTTGCATAAGCTGAGCGATGCAAATATTAAGATCCCAAGCAGGGGCAGGATCCCTGAACGGGGGATTGGTGTGAAGCAACCCTTTAAAAAACTTGGAGAACACAGGGTGAGCTGATAAGGGAGAGGACTTACCTGCTGACAAGAAGACAGACAGCTGCCAAGTGCACCTTTAGGGTAGCTGGCCTCAGCCCCAAGGAATTCAAATGCACCAAATAATCCAGGATAGTGGGCACACCAGCAGATTCTGGGGAATGTGTTTACCAGCACACCATATGGAAAATCTCTTCCATTTGAATTATAGGTAGCCCGGTGGGAAGGCTTCCAAGAGCCTTCAAGATATCCAATACACCTTGAGAAAGGTGTAGGTCAGCAAACTCTAACTCTTCAAGAGCCAAGCCTTGAGATTGAGAGATTTGAGGTTCGGATACCAAACTCTCCCCCTGGGCACAGGTTAACAGGTTGTGATTCCTGGGAAGACATAGGGGAGGGTGGACTGCTAAGGACATGAGGAGTGGGTACCAGGGCTGCCTGGTCCAATCTAGAGCAATCAGGATCATCTTGCAGGATTGAGATCTGATTCTGACTAGCACTTTGAAAAGAAGGGGGAAGGTGGGAAAAGCATAGAGAAACTTCCTTTCCCAACTGAGAAGGAAGGCATCCAGAGGGACTGAGCCCAACACTGGGGGCCTGCAACAAAAAAGGGGAAGTTGGTGATTGTCTGGAGCTGCAAAGAGATCTATTTGCGGAGTGCCCCATCTGGCAAATACTACCTCCAGTACTAGGGGATCCAGTGCCCATTCGTGATGGCCCTGGGAAATCCTGTTGAGAGCATCCGCTAGGACATTGTCCTTGCTTGGGAGATGAACTGCCGTAAGGGAGGCGTTCAGAGAATATGCCAGAGACCACAACTTCACTGCTTCAGTGCACAAGGCCGTAGACAGAGTGCCCCCCTTGCTTGTTGATGTACCACATTGTAGTGGTATTGTCTGTTCTGACCTGAACAACCTTGTTCTGGACAGCTGTGGAGGAAACCTGAAGTGCTAGAAAAACTGCTCTGAGCTCCAGCAAATTGATGTGGAGCAGAGATTCCTGAGGGGACCACAGCCCTTGGGTGGAAAGCTCACCCATGTGAGCTCCCCACCCCAAGAGAGATGCATCTGTAGTAAGGGTCAAGGAATGAGACTGGGGAGTGAAGGGAAGCCCCTGTCTCAGATTGTTCTGATCCTGCCACCACTGGAGGGCCTGGATCAGGGTTCGAGTCACTGGAATCAATTTGGTTAGGGGATCCGTCCTTTGAGACCAAAAGGCTCTCAAATGGAATTGAATGTCCCTCATCTGAAATCTCGCTGCCTGCACTACTGCTGTAGAAGCAGCCATGTGCCCCAGGAGCTGTAGAAAATGCCTTGCTGGTCGAGAGACCTGCAGGGTGAAAGAGGAAGCCAGAGACACCAGGGTCCTTGTCTCTCTCCAGAGGAAAAAAGGCTCTGGCTTCTTTGTGTTCAGTTCTGTGCCTATAAAGGTGAGAAGCTGGACAGGCTCCAGAACTGACTTTGGAAGATTGAGAAGGAAACCTAGAGATGTAAGCAGGTGCTGGGTTACTTGTAAATGAAGTTTGACCTGTTCTGGAGACTGGCCTACAATGAGCCAGTCGTCCAGATAAGGAAAGATGGCAATCTTTTGCCTTCTTAAATGAGCAACTGCTACTGCCAGGCATTTTGTGAACACCCTTGGAGCCGAGGAGAGACCGAAGGGCATTGCTCTGAACTGGTAATGGCCTGAGGGCAGTTCAAATCTGAGGTACTTTCGATGGGAGCTTCTGATGAGAACATGGAAGTAGGCATCCTCGAGGTCCAGGGAGGCTAGCCAGGTAAAATAATCCCCGGAGTCACCATTTTGAACTTTGGTTTTAAAAGGTGCTTGTTTAGATACCTGAGATCCAGAATGGGCTGCCATTCTCCTGTCTTTTTTGGGGTAAGGAAGTACCTGGAATACAACCCATTGCCCTGGTGTATGGGTAGAACCCTTTCCACGGCTCTGAGAGCCAGGAGGGAAGAAACTTCTGCTTCCAGGGCAAGTGCCTCTGATGGGTTTGCAGGTGGAAAAGATCTGGCTCTCAACTTCGGAAATTTTTGAAGCTGAGAACCAGTCCCTAACTTACTACTTCCAGGACCCACTTGTCTGATGTTAAAGACTTCCAGTCCTGGACAAAGTAAGCCAGCCTGCCCCCTACCGGCAGTGGAGAATCGGCCCTGGCTACCCCCATCAGGAAGCCTGTTTTGCAGGGGCTTTGGGTTAAGGGGTAGAAGCAGGCTTACTAAAGCCCCTTCTGCCCCTTCCTCTAAAGAACCCCCTCTGGGCATAAGCAGAAGAGGAGGCCTGGGCTTGGTAAAACTACCTATGAAAAGGCCTGCCCCTGACATGCTGCCTTTGAGGAATGACTTGCCTTTCTTTGGCCTGTGCACTCCTATAGGTGGTCCTATACTCATCCATTTTCTTCATATAATTCTCTGTCTGCTCCCCAAACAGACAATTTCCCACAACAGGAAAATCCATAGCCTTAGACTGGGTATCCTGTGACAGAGCAGTACATCTGAGCCAGGCCATTCTGCGAAGAGACACAGATGTAGCCATAACTCTAGATGAAACATCATTAGAGTCTACAGCAGCATGAAACTGCACCTTGGATGCCTCGATACAGTCCGCAGCCACCTGCTCCAGCTCCCAGGCAAGCTGTTCAGGGGCCTGCTTTGCTAGGGCCAGGACAGTATCCCACCCGGATTTCTGGCACCTAGCCGCGTAAGCCATATAATTTGCTCGCCTGAGTCCCGAAAGATGCTGCCATGTACTGCTTTTTTGCCATGGCATCCATCCTCCTAGAATCCTTTTCAGGAGGGTGAAAGGCTAGAGGAATATTAGCCTTGTCACAGGCTGCAGCCTGCACTACCCCCACATGGCTGCACTGCTGAGATAGGGACTCTGTATCAGAGCCTGATAAAGCATACCTCTTGTCCATCCTTTTATCCACAGGGAGGATAGAATGAGGAGTTTTCAGAATTTTTACTGTCTGTTTCCTAAAAGATTTATGCAAGGGAACAGACAGTCTCCTAGACTCTGGAATATCCAGCATTTCCACAAAATCAGGCTCTTCTTGATCATCAACAGCTTCCTCAACAGGGAGTTGCAGAGTGTCAGCAACTTTCTTGTAAAACAAAAAATGAGAAGGGGACTCAGATAGCCTGGGAGGGGATACTCCTGAGGGTCTGTCTGGAGAGATGTCTGGTTCAATGGGCACATCCAGACCGTCAAAAATCACACTCACTCTCCTCGTACCCCTCTCCTCCCTTTCCCCTGGTTCATAAAAATCTTCAAAATCATAATCTTGAAACAAGGGAACCGACTGAACCGGGCGCTTGCCCAATGGTGCCGGTTCGGACGGAAATGGGGAAAGACTGGACAATTTGGATAGCTTTGGCTATTTCCTCAGTGGTTGGAGAAAGAACTTTTGGCCCCAAACTAGCTGACCTTCTAGCCCTGTTATCTGGAACCGGCTCCTCAGAGCTGGCTCTTCATTTGCCCGAGGAAGCATCGCCCAGGTCAGAGGGCACTCCCTCAGGTTTGGTTGGAACCGAACCGGGCTGGCCATCCGGGTCAGCGGACTTTCTGGCCTCCCTCTCCCTGAGCCTACCAACTCTTTTCCCCACGGTGGCAGCAGGGAAAATTCTTACAGATCTGGCAGTCTGCATTGAGGTGGTCAAACCCCAGACAATATACACAAAGGATGTGTGGGTCAGCCTTGGCAAAGGCTTCCCCACAGAGGCCACAGTGCTGAAACCCAGTGTGTCCGTTTTTTCTTTTGGGTTTCTCAGACATAGTGCCAGCCTAACCAAAACTTGCCCGTTAATGGCAATCTGCCAAGCAAGACTCTCTTCAGTTCCCAACCGTGTCACGGGTCATGGAAAAAAACGTAATAAAATCCGTTTTTTTTTAGAACCAGTAAGAACCGGGAACCACACTCTAAAGGGCTAGAAAGTAATTTTTAAACCCCTCTGATCGGTTCAAACTGAACAGAAAGACATTTACAAGTTCCACACAGAAGAAAAAATAATAAATAAGCCTATCTATTACTTACAATAACACAGATAGAGCTTGAACCGACGACTGCGGTTAAATTTTGGTAAAATAAACAGAGAAATACACTTTAAAACTGACAAACAAACCGAGCAGCAGGAGGAATCTCCGGAGCGACTGTTCAGTGAGGCGGAGTAAAGAATCTGACAGTTTAAGTTTGAGCTTCAACAGACAGAGTGTTCATCCGAGCTCGCGCTCAAGATTCCATGCTCTGCATGGAAGTTAACTCTTCCACCTCCGGAGCAGTTCTAACCTGGGGTTATACTGCATATGTCATAATATAGCAAGACTTCATGTTGTTTGAACACACCTTTCCAGGTCTCAAACAAAGACTCAAGACAGGAAACCCAGAAAAAGAAAAAACACCACCAATTCACCCCCAAAAGAGGTTGTAAAAACAACAAGGTGGGCATAAATGAGTGCCAACCCTGTAAGGCCCAGCCACACCCCAAAACGGAGGTTCTGAGAGGGGCAGGCAGGGAGGGAGGTCATAATATAGCAAGACTCCGTTAGAAGAAACAACATTACTAAGGTGAGTATTTTTTTTCTTCAAACAACATGAAGTCTTGCTATATTATGACAGTTGCAGACTACACAGCAGTACCCCCATGGAGGAGGGACAGAACCTACTTAGGGAAATAGGCTCTGAAGAACAGATGTGCCAAACCTAGCATCACTCCTAGCCTGGATGTCCAGGGAGTAATGCTTAGTAAAAGTATGAACTGTTTTCCAGGTAGCTGCTTGACATATTTCTAGAATAGGAATGTCTCTGGCAGCCAGCGAAGCAGCTGTACCTCTAGTAGAGTGAGCCCTCAGGCCTGAGGGGAACTTTATCAACTTTAAGTAGCAGAATTGGATACAAGAGACAATCCACCTGGCAATCGATCTTTCAGTGGCTGGCTTCCCTTTACCAACCTCGCCATAAGTGAGGAACAGTTGGAGGGAGTCAAACCTGTGACCCTTGGTACGCTCTATGTAGTAACTAAGGGCTCTCTTCACATCTAAGCTGTGCAGCCTCCTCTCACCAGAGGAGTGGTCAGTGAAGTACACTGGAAGAAAAATAGATTGATTAAGGTGGAAATCTAAAACCACCTTAGGAAGGAACTTCCTGTCAGTCCGGAGGACCACCTTATCTCTGTGAAAGGCGATAAAATCCGGCTCCACTGACAACGCTTGTAATTCACTTATGCATCTGGCAGAGGTGATGGCTACCAGAAACACAGTCTTCAAACAACATGAAGTCTTGCTATATTATGACAATTGCAGTTTGTCTCAGCCTTAGAACTGCTCCGGAGGTGAAAGAGTCAACTTCCATGCCAGGCATGGAACTTGGAGCGTGAGCTCAGTTAGAAAAGCTCTGTCTGGGTCATTTCAAACTGAAACTGTCAGATTCTTTACTCCATACCTCACTGAAGATCGCTCGGAGATTCCTCCTACTGCTCAGTTCATTTCTCAGATTAAATTCACCGTGATTATAAATCATTTAACTGCAAACTACGTGGTTCAAGCTCTGTCTGTGGTATTGTAAGTAATAGACAGGTTTATTTCTGTGTGGAACTTGTAAATGTTTATCAGTTCGGTTTGAACCGATCAGGTTGTTTAAAACTTTTCTAAATTCATTTAAAGCTATTTAGAGTGCGGTTCCGGTTCTTATCGGTTCTAAAAAAAAACTATTTCTATTACGGTTTTTCCACTACCTGTGACCACGGTTGGGAACCGATAAGTATCTTGCCTGGCATTTGCGGAAAAAGGCAAGTTTTAGTTAAGCTGGCATTATGTCTGAGAACCCGAAGAAAACCGGGCCCACTGGGTTTCAACACTGTAGTGTCTGTGGGGAAGCCTTTGCAAGGCTGACCCACACACCACATGTGTTTATTGTCTGAGGTTTGACCACCTCAATGCAGACTGCCAGATTTGAAGAATTTCCTGCAGCTACCCTAGATAAGAGAGTTGGGAGGCTCAGGGAACGAGAAGCCAAAAAGTCCGCTGACCGGATGGCCAGCCGGTTCGGTGCCAACCGAACGGGAGGGAGTCGCCTCTGACCAGGGCGAGACTTCCTCGGGCAAACGAAAAGCTGACTCAGAGGAGGCAGTTCCAGCAAAGAGAACTAGAAAATCAGCAGGTGTGGAGTCAAAAATTCCTTCTCCAACTGCTGCAGAGATAGCCAAAGCGATCCAAATTGTCCAGTCACTTTCCCCAGTTCCGTCCAAACCGTCACTATCTGGCAAAAGGTCGGTTCGGCCGGTTCCACCAGTTCAAGAATATGATACAGAGGAGTTATGAACCAGAGGAGAGGGAGGAGGACTATGAACAATGTGAATGTGATTTTGAAAGTCTGGATGTGCCCATTGAACCGGACATCTCCCCAGACAGACCTTTAGGAGAGTCTCCCCCTAGGCTTTCTGAGTCCCCTTCTCATGTTCTGTTTTATAAAAAAGTTGCTGAAACCCTCCAGCTCCCTTTGGAGGAAGCTGTGGATGAGCAAGAGGAGCCTGACGTTGTGGAGATGATGGATATCCCAGAGTCCAGGAGATTGTCTATTCCTTTACATAAATCTTTTAGGAAACAAACATTTTAAAAGCTCCTAATTCTGTGCCTCCTATGGATAAAAAGATGGACAGGAGGTACACCTTGTCAGGTCCTGATACAGAATTTCTTTCACAGCAATGCAGCCATGTTGGGGTAGTTCAGGCTGCAGCCTGTGATAAGGCTAATATTCCCCTGGCTTCACATCCTCCTGACAAGGACTCCAGGAAGACTGATGCCATGGCAGCGTCCTTGGGACTCAGACAGGCAAATTATATGGCCTATGTTGCAAGATACCAGAAATCTAGATGGGATACTGTCATGGCTTTAGCCAAACAGGCCCCTGGCCAGCTTGCCAAGGAGCTGGAACAGGTGGCTGCTGATGGTATTGAGGCATCTAAGGTGCAATTCCATGCTGCAGTGGATTCTAATGATGTATCCTCTAGAGTCATGGCTACATCTGTGGCTTTTAGTAGATTGGCTTAGCTCAGGTGTACTAGTCTGTCACAGGATACCAGGCTAAGGCCATGGATTTTCCGTGGTGGGAAATTCTCTGTTTGGGAAGCAGACAGAGAATTATATGAAAAATGGATGAATATAGAAACCACTTATAAGGTGCACAAGCCAAGGAGCGGCAAGCCACTCCTCAGAGGCACCCCAGGGGTGGGAGGCAGGCCTTTCACCAAACCTAGGCCTCCTCTTCAGCTTACGTTCAGAGGGGGTTCTTCAGAGGGAGAGGCAGACGGGGTACGAGCAGGCCTGCTCCCACCCCTCAGCCTAAAGCCCCTGCCAAACAGGCACCCTGATGGGATGCCCAGGGCCAATTCTCCATTGCCTATAGGGGGCAGGCTGGATTACTTTGTCCAGGACTGGGAGTCTAACATCAGACAAGTGGGTCCTGGAAGTAGTAAGCCAGGGTCTGGTTCTCAGCTTCAAAAAATTTCCAAAGATGAGAATCAGATCTTTTCCACCTGCAAATCCTCTAGAGACTCTTGCTTTGGAAACAGAAGTCTCAACCCTCCTGGCTCTCAGAGCTGTAGAAAGGGTTTCTCCCCTACACCAGGGCAAGGGACTGTACTCCAGGTACTTCCTTACCCCAAAAAAGACAGGAGAATGGCGGCCCATCCTGGACCTAAGATATCTGAACAAGCACCTTTTAAAACCAAAATTCAAAATGGTGACTCTGGGAATGATTTTACCTCCCTAAGGCCAGGGACTGGCTAGCTTCCCTGGACCTCAAGGATGCCTACTTCCATGTTCTTATCAGAAGCTCCACGAAAGTACCTCAGATTGAACTGCCCTCGGCCATTATCAGTTCAGAGCAATGCCCTTGAGCCTTACCTCTGCCCCAAGGGTATTCACAAAATGCCTGGCGGTAGCAGTTGCTCATTTAAGAAGGCAAAAGATTGCCATCTTTCCCTACCTAGATGACTGGCTCATTGTGGGTCAGTCTCCAGACCAGGTCAAATCACACCTGCAGGTTACCCAGCATCTGCTTACCTCTCTAGGCTTTCTTCTCAATCTTCCAAAGTCAGTTCTAGAACCTGTCCAGGTACCCACCTTCATAGGCGCAGAACTGGACACAAAGCAGGCCAGAGCCTTCCTTCCCCTAGAAAGGGTAAGGACCCTGGTGGCCCTGGCCTCCTCCTTCACCCTGCAGGTCTCTCGACCAGCAAGGCATTTTCTACAGCTCCTGGGACACATGGCTACTTCCACAGCTGTAGTGCAAGGAGCAAGATTTCAGATGAGGGACATTCAGTTCCATTTGAGAGCCTTTGGTCTCAAAGAAGATCCCTATCCAAGTTGATCCCAGTACTCGAACCCTGATCCAGGCCCTTCAGTGGTGGCAGGATCAGAGTAATCTGAGACAAGGGTTCCTTTCATCCCTCTATCTCACTCCTTGACCCTTACTACAGATCGTCCCTTTTGGGATGGGGAGCTCACATGGGCGACCTCTCCACCCAGGGATTGTGGTCCCCTCAGGAATCTCTGCTCCACATCATTCTGTTGGAACTCAGAGCTGTTTTTCTAGCACTTCAGGTTTTTTCTGCATCTGTTCAAAACAAAGTGGTACAGGTCAGAACAGACACCACCACTACTATTGTGGTACATCAACAAACAAGGGGGCACTCTGTCTTCAGCCTTGTGCACCGAGGCAATGAAGTTGTGGTCTCTGGCTTATTCCCTGAACACCTCCCTCATAGCAGTTCACCTCCCAGGCAAGGACAATGTCCTGGCAGATGCTCTCAGCAGGATTTCCCAGGGCCATCATGAATGGTCACTGGATCCCAGAGTACTGGGGATAGTTTTTTGCCAGGTGGGGCACCCCTCAGATAGATCTTTTTGCAGCCCCAGACAATCATCAACTTCCACTTTTTTGTTGCAGGCCCCCAGTGTTGGGCTCAGTCCCCTGGATGCCTTCCTCCTAGATTGGGAAGGAAGTTCTCTATGCCCCCCCCCCCTTTCCCTCTCCTGTTCAAGGTGCTAGTCAAAATTAGATCTCAACCCTGCAAGATGATTCTGATTGCTCCAGACAGCCCTGGTACCCACTCCTTCTGTCCTTAGCAGTCCATCTTCCCTTGCGTCTCCCCAGGAACCAGAATTTCTTAACCTGTGCCCAGGGGAGAGTTTGGTATCCGAGTCTCAAATCCCTCAACCTCAAGGCCTGGCTCTTGAGGAGTTAGAGTTGCTGACCTACACCTTTCTCAAGGTGTTCTCGAGTACAGAAAGCTTCTAGGAAGCCTTCCACTAGGAGCTACTTATAACTCTAAATGGAAAAGGTTTTCCATATGGTGCTCTGGAAGCATATTTCCCGGAATCTGCTGATTTGCCCACTGTCTTGGACTATATGGTCCATCTTAATTCTTTGGGACTGAGACCAGCTACCCTGAAAGTGCATTTGGCAGCTGTCTCTGCTTTTATTTCAGCAGGGAAGCCCTCTTCTCTTTCTGCTCACCCTGTATTTTCCAAGTTTTTCAGGGGATTGCTTCATACCAATCCACCATTCAGGGACCCTGCCCCTGCCTGGGATCATAATGTTTGCCTTACTCAGCTGATGCAACCCCCCTCTGAACCTCTGTCTTCGGCAGAGCTTAAGTACTTGACTTGGAAAACTGTGTTTCTAGTAGCCATTACTTCTGCCAGGCGCATAAGTGAGTTACAAGCTTTGTCAGTGGAGACTGACTATCTCCTTTCACAGGGATAAGGTAGTCCTCAGGACTAACAGGAAGTTTTTGCCTAAGGTGGTTTCAGATTTCCACCTTAATCAATCTATTTCTCTTCCAGTGTTCTTCACTGACCATTCCTCCTCTGGCGAGAGGAGGCTGCACAGCTTAGATGTTAAGAGAGCCCTAAGTTACTACATAGAGCATACCAAGGGTCACAGGCTTGACTCCCTCCAACTCTTTCTCACTTATGGTGATGTTGGAAAAGGGAAACCTGCCACCAAGAGATCCATTGCCAGGTGGATTGTCTCTTGTATCCAATTTTGCTATCAAAAACTGGGTAAGGATCCCCCTTCAGGCCTGAGGGCTCACTCTACCAGAGGTACAGCTGCGTCTCTAGCTGCGGCCAGGGACATCCCTATCTTAGAGATAATGTCAAGCAGCTACTTGGAAAACAGTACATACTTTCACTAAGCATTACTCCTTGGACATTCAAACCAGGAGGGATGCTCGATTTGACACAGCTGTGCTTCAGAGCCCATTTCCTAAGTAGGTTCTGTCCCTCCTCCATGGAGGGTAGTCTGTGTGTCTAGGCTGTGTAGTCTGCAATTGTCATAATATAGCAAGACTTCATGTTGTTTGAAGAAAAAATTACTCACCTTAGTAATGCTGTTTCTTCTAATGGAGTCTTGCTATATTATGACCTCCCCCTCTCAGAACTTCTATTCTAGGGATGGGGTGGGCAGTCCAGTGTTGGCACTTATTGATGCCCATCTTGTGTTTTCCACCCCTTCTTTTTGGGGTGTTTGGGTGTTGTGTTTCATTTTATCTCATCTCATTTTCTGGTCCCCTGACTTGAGTCTTGGTGTTGGGACCAGGAAAATGTGTTAATATTTAAGTAGCCAGTTGGCTAGTGTAGGTTACAGCTTCCACACAGAACCTTAGTGAGTTTTGCTCATAAAGATCTGACAGTTTCAGTTTGAAATGACCCAGACAGAGCTTTTCTAACAGAGCTCGCGCTCCAAGTTCCACGCATGGCATGGAAGTTGACTCTTTCACCTCTGGAGCAGTTCTAAGGCTGGGACAAACTGCAATTGTCATAATATAGCAAGACTCCATTAGAAGAAACAACATTACTAAGGTGAGTAATTTTTTCTTCCAAATCAAGTAATTAAGCTCAGCTGAAGACAATGGCTCGAAGGGGGGTTGCATAAGCTGAGTAATGCAAACATTAAGATCCCAGGCAGGGGCAGGATCCCTGAATGGAGGGTTGGTGTGAAGCAACCCTTTAAAAACTTGGAAAATACAGGATGAGCTGAAAGAGAAGAGGATTTACCTGCTGAAATAAAAGCAGACACAGCTGCCAAATGCACCTTCAGGGTAGCTGGTCTCAGACCCAGAGAATTCAGATGGACCATATAATCCAGGACTGTGGGTAGATCAGCAGAGTCTGGGGAAATATGCTTTTCCGAGCACCATATGGAAAACCTTTTCCATTTGGAATTGTAAGTACCCTAGTGGAAGGCTTCCTTGAGGCCTTCAATATATCCATTACACCTTGGGAAAGATGTAAATCAGCAAACTAACTCTTCAAGAACCACGCCTTGAGATCGAGAGATTTGAGATTCGGATACCAAACCCGTCCCTGGGCACAGGTTAACAGATTGTGATTCCTGGGAAGGCACAGGGGAGGATGGACTGCTAAGGACAGTAGGAGAGGATACCAGGGTTGTCTGGCCCAATCCGGAGCTATCAGAATGACTTTGCAGGATTGGGATCTGATTTTGACTAGCACTTTGAACAGGAGAGGGAAGGCATAGAGGAAAGTACAGTTACGTAAGAACTTACCGTAACAGTAGATCTTCGAGAACAGATTTTGCAGCAGGTTACACCATTAGGACCGAAGCCGGCAGGCGTCAGGACCACACGGAAAAATTCTAGCTAGCTATCTTCAGCAGGGACCGCCCCCGACGTTGGTCCCGCCTCCGACGTCAGGCGTGGTACATAAGGGGGCGGTCCCACCAGATTCCCCAGTTCTCCCGCCGGAGACTCCCGGCCGCAGGATGACATCAGAGTGGGAGACCGAGGATCCACCGTCAGAAGATAATAAGGGAGAAAAATCCCAACATGAAAAGGCAAAGCCATGCCTCCTCCAAGGGGGAAGGTGGGCAGGAAGGTACCTGCTGCAAGAGCTGTTCTCGAAGATCTACTGTTGACGAAGTTCTTACGTAACTGTACTATCTTACCTGAGATCAGGCTCTTGCAGCAGATTCCTCGATTAGGACTGATTCCCAAGCAGTACGCTGCCAGAAATTCGGGAGGAGGAAAATAGTAAGTACATTCCAGGTCCTGAACCTAGGACAGGAGACCCTGTAGCACGCAAGGCGAAACCAGCCCTTACGCCGAGGCGTGTCCAAACTATAATGCCTGATAAAGGTATACACAGAGCTCAAGTGGCTGCAGCACAAATAGTAGAGGTGGAGGCGTTTGAGTGCTGCAAAGGATGTGGCCACACCTAGCAGAATGACCCTGGACCGAGCCAGGAAGGGCTTTTGTTTTATATCATAACAGTAGGAAATACACTGGACAAGCCAGGAGACAAAGTCTGTTTGGATACTGATTGGTCCATCATTCTCTCAGAGAAGGAAATGAAAAGCTGATCAGAACTACGAGAGGGTTTAGTTCTGTTGAGGTAATACCTCAGGCTGCAGTGAACATCCAGGGTGTGGAGCAAAGCCTCTCCTCGATTTGAATAACTCTGGGAAATAGACCGGAAGGTCAATATCTTGGTTTACAGTGAGTGAAGAGACCACCTTAGGCAAAAACTTAGGGTTTGTCCTCAGGGATACTCTGTCTCAAGCTCAGAAATTCTTCTCGCTGAAGTAACAGCAACTAAAAATAACGTCTTCCACGACAGAAAACGTAGCTTGCAATCCGCGGCAGGTTCAAAGGGAGGAAGCGTGAGCTGTTCCAGGACAAAGAGCAGATCCCATGGAGGCACAGGGTCCCTTATGGGAGGCCTAAGGTGTAACACTCCCTAAGAAATTCCGAGGCGTCCAAGTTGAGCTACTATGCGATGCCCACGGAGGTACAGGCAGAAATGGCACAAAGATGTACCTTAATAGAGGGTAGGCTGGGCCTGAATGAAAAGGGAGAGGAGATAATCCAAAACTACTCCCACAGGACAACCTAAAGGGAAAAATCACAGCGTGACCATAAACAAAAAGCGGCGCCATTTCATGGCGTCGTCGCTTATCGTTGCCGGCTTTCTGGCTGCAGAAGAACCTCTGCAACCTCTTGCAGAGACCCCATAGCGCCAAGATGGCTATGTCTCTAGGAGCCAAGCATGCAGGTTCAGAGAAGCGTAGATCGGATGGACCAATGAACCTTTCTCCTGAGACAGTAGGTGGGAGCTGAGGCAGCAGGGAGTGAGGTTCCCGAGAAGTAGCTGCACCAACAAGGGAACCAGATCTGTCTGGCCAGAATGGGGCCACCAGGATCATGAGTGCGTGCTCCCTCGCGGTTTGAGAAGAACTCTCTGGATCAGCGGAAGGCAGGGAAAGCGTAGAGGAATCTGTTAGCCCAGAGGAGAGGATAACGCGTCTCGCCAGAAAACACCAGGCCCTGGATCTAGCGAGCAAAAATTGGGCAGTTCTGCATTGGATGGGGATCCGAACAAGTCCAGTTCTCAAATTCCCCATCGAAGAAACAGATCCTCTGCTACCTCTTGAAGAAGTTCCCACTCGTGGACTCTGGCCTGGGATCGACTCAGGCCGTCTCGACAGTGTTGTCCACCCGGGAGCGTGCACAGTGATCAGATTTGCGCCGGTGTCGATTACCCAATCCCACACCCTCATGGCCTCCTGCAAAGGAGAGTGTACGCCTCCTTGTTTGTTAAGGTAATACATCACCGCCGTGTTGTCTGTCTGAAGCAGGAGAGTACACAGGGATTACTGACTGAAAGGCCTGCAGGGCATAAGAACTGCCCTCATCTCTAGGACATTGATATGGAGATGAGCTTCAACCAGGTCCACGTACCCTGGGACTTACCCGTCCAGGTGTGCCCCCACCCCAAGACCTAGGCGTCCGTGGTGAGGTTACCTCGAGGGCGGCGCTACAAGCAGGGCATCGCAGGCGACCGGGGACTAGCCACCACTGCCAGTCTCGGATCACTGAGTTGTGATCCTGACCAGATGCTGCAAGTGGTCTTGCCTTTGTCCCATTGCACCTTGAGCATCCACTGGGTTACCATGTGGAGCCTTGCAAAGGGACAGTAGGAATGGCCGCAGCCGTGTGTCCGAGAACAAGCGAAGGACCGACCTGCAGAATACGATCTTGTTACTGACAAATCCCTTATGGGGATCTGTCGTTCAGCTCTGTCGACCGGAAGAAAGCTCTTCCCTGAACAGTGTCCAGTACTCGCCTATAAACTGCAGTTTCTCTTGACGGTACCAGGAGAGACTTCTAGAGTAATTTATGAGAATGTGAAGTTGGAACAAATCCTGGGTGCTCTGGACCCGCGGTAACAAGCGCCTCTCTGGAGGCGGCCATGAAAGCCAGTCGGTGGGGAATGCGGGAACACATAGTGGCCCTGTCTCCTCAGAGATGCTGCCACGACTGCCATGCACTTGGTAAAGACCCTATGAGTGGATGACAGTCGAGCGGAAGAGCTTTCGGAACTGAAGTGGTGGTGAGAAACTCGGCCTTGGCAGGAACCTCTGGTGTAGCGTGAGCTATGGGGATATGCGGGTATCGTCCTGCATGTCTAGAGGCAGCTAAAAGGAGTCTTGTTTCAGCATGGGAATAAGGCCGGAAGAGTCACCATCACGGAATCTTTTGTAGGCGACCGATACATTGAGGTCGCTGAGGTCAAAATCGGACGGAGGTCCCCTGATTTCTTGGGAACCAGGAAGCAGTGGGAATAATATCCTCGTCCTCTCTGGTTCTCAGGGCGTACTCTATAGCTCCTTTTCTTAGGGCGCAGTACCTCTTGCCAGATAAAATTTTTGTGCTGACCCGGATACTGGGAGAGCAAAGGAGGCCTCGGTGGCTTTTCTGCGAATTCTATAAAGTGGCCTAGACTGACCAACTGCAGAACCCACCTGTCGGTGGTGATGGCCTGCCATCGGCAGGAGATTGTAATCGACCCCTGACCATGATTTCCCATTGATCCTGAGGCGGGGTCCGGAAAGGAGTCAGGCTGTGGCGGCAGATGGACCGCTGGCTGGAGTCGGCCTAGGGGCATGACCTCGGCTGGCAGGCTGTTTTCCCTGGGTTCTCTGAGCAGGAGCCCTCTGATGTGTGCGCGGGCAGGGCTGCTGCCTCTGTGTCCGCCTGACAGACTTTGGTTCCTCGGAGGAACCAAGCTTGGAGTCGGTACATGGCTTGAACTGACACTACCGTCTTCCGGCCTCTTGAAGTTTGGCAATGATCTTCTCGGAAGGATTACCAAATAAAACTTCTCCCTCGAGCGGAGCATCCATAATGTGTTTTCTGGACATCCGGGTAAGCTGGAGACAACGTGACTAGGAGTGTCTCCGGAGGCATCACGCCAAAGCTGCTGCTTGAGGCAGATGAGTCCGCGGATCGTCTGCGCTCGAGCATTGGGTCCCCACGTCTGAACCAGTGCGGAGGCTGGAGCATCTCCTCCTTCTGCTCACCTTGAGGCAGCTTTTCAGCAGTCTCCAGACCCTGTTCCCACAAAGCGTTCTGGAATTGAACCATGTGGGTTAGGTAGTTCAAGGATCTGATGGCGCAGGTAGCGGAAGCGTATGTGCACCTGCCCAGAGCGTCCAACTGTTTGGACTCTGGGTCCGCTGGCAGGCTGCTCAGATGTTACAGCCTCTGTGACCGGTCATGTGAGGCTGTGTTGACCAGAGAGTCAGCCTGAGGCTGCCGTGTCAGGTACTGGTCCTCCTTAGGAGCCTTGTACAGACGATCAGCTTTCTTCGGCACCGCCGGAAGCGAATGTGGGCTTCCACTGCCTGTAGTGGCGATCCACAAAGTGTCCACCAAGGGTGGTACCACCACAGGCATGGGGTCCTTTTGCGAAGATATTTGGCAAGGCATAACCTTTCGGGTCTAGTTCTTCTGCATCCCATCCCATGTTCTCCTGGATATGTTGCATAATATCCATGAGCGAAGGGTCAACGGAGAGATCTCGGCGTCTCCGTGGGTCGGGAGAAGGGATGGAGAGAGATTGGGATCTAGAGGAGGTGTAGACTGATCCGTGTCCTCCGTCGGCGAACATCTGTGTCTCCTGGACCTCTTGGGGCTGGGTGATCCAGAAGAGGATTTGACGGAGGTCTCCGTTTTCTGATCTTCCCTGGGAGGGATCTAGGCTCCCAGGGGAGTTAAACAACCTGCCGACCCCGAAGGTGAAGGGGGGGAGGAGGAGGAGTGGTGGGGGCCATGTCCCTCTTAATGGTATCCCACCAATAAGTGAAGAGATCCTTCACTTCCGCTAAAGAAAGTCCAGACGACGGCCCAGACGCTGGAGGGCGGTCATCAGGTCACGGCGTCGGCTCCACAGGGGCCTCGGGTAAAGGCAAGGGGGCCCTGGGAGTTTCCAGCGAGGCGGGATCGCCCGTCTGGTCCTGGGCTGCGTTAAATCCTCCTCAGTCAACGTCTCCTGACCGGCGGTCGGTCGGGCGTGAGCCCTCTTCAGGAGAACAGGCGCCGGTCCCCCAGCGGCGTCCGCTGGGACATACTGGCGATGGCGGCCGTCCGGCCGACGATGGCTCCGAGGAGGAATGGCGTACGTCTGACGGCGGTCGAGCGGCGTCGGGTCCACCGATCTCTTCAACGGTGTGAGCTCCAAGTTTTGCGTGGGAGGCACAGAAGCGACCCGGACGTCAAGGCCGGGCGGAAAACCCCGATTTATGGATGGTGATGGCGCCTCGACTTCGCCAAGGCCTTGGAAGAAGAAGAAGAAGACGACGCCTGCATGGACTTGGCCTGAGAAGGAGGCTTTCTTACCGCAGCCGGGGGAGGCTGAGAGCTGGCCCTGGAAGGAGAGCGGTCGGACCGAGAACCGAGCTGCGGGACTCGGAAGCCCTGGACGGGGACCTGGAAGGGGCCTTCTCCCTTCTTTTCTCCGCGTGCTTGTGGGATTTGGACGACGATTCCCCCTTGGAGGACATGGTCTTTAATTTCTCCTCCAACAAAAAAGCCTGAAGAGCCTTCTGACGCCGGATCCTGGTTCGGCTGTTGAACCCCTGGCAGAACGAACAGGCCCGGGTATCGTGGTCTGGGCCCAGGCACCTGACGCAGGCCGTGTGGGGGTCCTTGAAGGATCTGTTTCCCGCAAGCACACTTGGAGGGATGACCGGAGGTCGGAGAGGACATCAGCAACAATCTTGCTTGAAGAAAAGGAATTTCCCGGAGGAAAGCTCTGAACCACGCTGCGCCGCTAGACTGAAAAACCAAGGGTCGAGACAAGTCGATTGGGCGGGAAAGACTGGGGAATCTGGCGACCGCCTCATGTACCACACGCCTGACATCTGAGGCGGACCGACGCCGGGCGGTCCCCGCTGAAGATAGCTAGCTAGAATTTTTCCGTGGGTCCTGACGCCTGCCGGCCTGGTCCTAATGGTGTAACCTGCTGCAAGAGCTGTATCTCAAGTAAGATCTTCCTTCCAACTGAGGGAAGGCATCCAGAGGAGTGAGCCCAACACTGGGGGCCTGCAGCAAAAGGGAAGTTGGTGATTGTCTGGGGCTGCAAAAGATCTACGGGGTGCCCCATCTGGCAAATACTACTCCCAAGACCAGGGGATCCAGTGACCATTCGTGATGGCCCTGAGAAATCCTGCTGAGAGCATCTGCCAAGACATTGTCCTTGCCTGGAAGGTGGACTGCCATAAGGGAGGCGTTCAGGGAGTAAGCCAGAGACCACAACTTCATCGCTTCGGTGCACAAGGCCGTAGACCGAGTGCCCCTTGCTTGTTGATGTACCACATTGTAGTGGTGTTGTCTGTTCTGACCTGTACAATCTTGTTCTGAACAGATTTGGAAAAAACTTGAAGTGCTAGAAAAACTGCTCTGAGCTCCAACAGGTTGATGTGGAGCAGAGATTCTTGGGGAGACCACAGACCCTGGGTGGTGAGGTCGCCCATGCGAGCTCCCCAACCCAAGAGGGATGCATCTGTAGTAAGGATTAGGGAGTGAGACTGAGTGACAAAAGGAACTCCTTGTCTCAGGTTGCTCTGATCCTGCCACCACTGTAGGGCTTGGATCAGGGTTCGAGTTACTGGAATCAACTTGGTAGGAGGATCCTTTCTTTGAGACCAAAAAGCTCTCAAATGGAACTAAATGTCCCTCATCTGAAATCTTGCTCCCTGCACAACTGCTGTGGAAGCAGCCATGTATCCTAGGAGCTGCAGAAAATGCCTTGCTGGTCGAGAAACCTGCAGGGTGAATGAGGAGGCCAGGGATACTAGGGTCTTTGCCCTGTCCAGAGGAAGGAAGGCCCTGGCCTCCTGTGTGTTCAGTTCTGCGCCTATGAAGGTAAGACGCTGGACAGGCTCTAGAACTGACTTCGAGAGATTCAGAAGGAAACCTAGAGAGGTAAGCAGTTGCTGCATTACCTGTTCTGGGGACTGGCCTACTATGAGCCAATCGTCCAGGTAAGGAAAGATAGCAATCTTTTGCCTTCTTAGGTAGGCAACTGCTACTGCCAGGCATTTGGTGAATACCCTTGGAGCAGAAGTGAGGCCAAAGGGCATTGCTCTGAACTGGTAATGGCCTGAGGGCAGCTCGAACCTCAGGTACTTTCGATGGGAGCTTCTGATGGGAATATGGAAGTAGGCATCCTTGAGGTCCAGGGAAGCTAGCCAGTCCCCTGGCCTTAGAGAGGGTAAGATAATTCCCAGAGTCACCATTTTGAACTTTGGTTTTAAAAGGTGCTTGTTTAAGTATCTGAGATCCAGGATGGGCCGCCATTCTCCTGTCTTTTTTGGGGTAAGGAAGTACCTGGAGTACAAACCTTTGCCCTGGTGTAGGGGAGGAACCCTTTCCACGGCTCTGAGAGCCAGGAGGTTAGAGACCTCTGCCTCTAGGGCGAGTGCCTCTGATAGAGTTGCAGGTGGAAAAGATCTGGTTCTCAGCTTTGGAAATTTTTTGAAGCTGAGAACCAGTCCCTGGCTTACTACTTCCAGGACCCACTTGTCTGATGTTAGAGACTTCCAGTCCTGGACATAGTAAGCCAGCCTGCCCCCTACAGGTAGAGAAGAATCGGCCCTGGCAACCCCATCAGGGTGCCTGCTTGACAGGGGCTTTGGGCTGAGGGGTGGGAGCAGGCCTGCTTGTACCCCATCTGCCTCTCCCTCTAAAGAATCTCCTCTGGGCATAGGCGGAAGAGGAAGCTTGGGTTTGGTAAAAAAGGCCTATGAAAAGGTCTGCCCCTGCCTTTAGAAAGCTGCTTTTGAGGAGTGGCCTGCCTTTCCTTGGCCTGTGCACTCCTATAGGTGGTCCTATAGTCATCCATTTTCTTCATGTAATTCTCTGTTTGCTCCCCAAACAGAAAATTGCCCACAACAGGAAAATCCATGGCCTTAGACTGGGTATCCTGAGACAGGGTAGTATATCTGATCCAGACCATCCTTCGAAGAGCCACAGATGTAGCCATGACTCTTGATGACACATCATTAGAGTCCACTGCAGCATGAAATTGCACCTTGGATGCCTCAATACCATCCATAGCCACCTGTTCCTGTTCCCTGCAAGCTGGTCAGGGTCTTGTTTCGCTAGAGCCAGCACAGTATCCCATCTGGATTTCTGGTACCTAGCAGCATAAGCCATATCATTTGCCTGTCTGAGTCCCAAAGATGCTGTCATGTACTGTTTCTTTGCCATAGCATCAATCTTCCTGGAGTCCTTCTCAGGGGGGTGTGAAGCTAGGGGAATAATAGCCTTGTCACAGGCTGCAGCCTGCACTACCCCCACATGGCTGCATTGCTGAGTGAGGAAATCAGTGTCGGAACCTGATAAGGTATACCTCTTGTCCATCCTTTTATCCACAGGAGGTATAGTGTGAGGAGTTTTTAAAACTTTTACTGTCTATTTCCGAAAAGATTTGTGTCAAGGAATAGACAGTCTCCTAGACTCTGGAATATCCATCATTTCTACATAGTCAGGCTCCTCTTGGTCATCAACAGCTTCCTCAACAGGGAGCTGCAAAGTTTCAGCAACTTTCTTATAAAAATTAAATGAGAAGGGGACTCAGAAGGCCTGGGAGGAGAAACCCCTAAGGGTCTATCTGGAGAGATGTCCGGTTCAATGGGCACATCCAGATCTTCAAAACCATATTCACTCTCCTCATATTCCCCCTTCCCCTTCCTCCGGTTCATAAAAATCCTCACAATCAAACTTGAACCGGTGGAACCGGCCAAACCGAACGCCTACCTGATGGTGTCGGTTCGGTCGGATGGGAAAGAGACTGGACAATTTGAATTGCTTTAGCCATTTCTTCAGCAGCTGGGGAGAGAACTTTTGGCTCTACGCTAGCTGACTTTCTAGTCCTTTTTGTTGGAACCGGCTCCTCAGAACCGGCTCTTCGTTTGCCCAAGGAAGTATCGCCCTGGTCAGAGGGCACTCCCTCCGGTTCAGTTGGTACCGAACCAGACTGGCCATCCGGGTCAGCGGACTTTTTGTCCTCCCTTTCCTTGAGCCTGCCAACTCTCTTTTCTATGGTGGCAGCAGGGAAATTCTTACCAATCTGGCAATTTGAATTGAGGTGGTCAAACCCCAGACAATAGACACATGTGGTGTGTGGGTCAGCCTTAGCAAAAGCTTCCCCACAAACACTACAGTGCTGAAACCCAGTGGGTTCGGTTTTTTCTTTTGGGTTTCTCAGACATAATGCCAGCCTAACCAAACTTGCCCGTTTATGGCAATCCGCCAAGCAAGACACCCTTATCGGTTCCCAACCGTGTCATGGGTCGTGGAAAAAACCGTAATGAAATCCGGTTTTTTAAGAACCGGGAACCGCACTCTAAAAAAGGACTAGCAATTTTACCAACAACCTGTTCGGTTCAAACCGAACCGATAAATGTGTACAAGTTCCACACAGAGATTTCAATGTAAAACCTATCTATTACTTACGTTACCAAAGACAGCTTAAACTGACCGGATGCGGTTTAATTTCGGTTAATTTTCACTGAAAACCGATAAAATAACACTTTTTAAACCGATAAATGAACCAAGCAGAAGGAGAAATCTCCGGAGCGACTGTTCAGTGAGGCGGAGTAAAGAATCTGACAGTTTATGTTTGAAGCACAACAGACAGAGCTTCCTAACCGAGCTCGCGCTCAGAGTTCCATGCTTCATGGAAAAGTTAACTATTTCATCTCCAGGACAGTTCCAAGACTGGGTCATACTGCAATTGTCATAATATAGCAAGACTTCATGTTGTTTGAATAGTGATTTAACCCAAAAAAAAAAACAGTTGGGCTGACAAATGCTCACTTGTCATGAGTATTCATTGATTAAGGCACTTACTAGTATCTCTGTCAAATCTATTGTGGTCTGGTACCTAGTCCCTCTTAACCTGTCCAGTATCTCATCTGTCCTAGGCACAGGGTATTCATCAAGTACAGTGACACTGTTTAACTGCCTGTAAAAATCGACAGAACCCGACGTTCCATCTTTCTTTGGAATAAGAACCGCTGGAGCTGCCCAGGGGCTGCTGGATAACCGGATTACTCCTAGGCCCAGCACTTCTGTAGCTCTTCCCTCATTGTTCTTTTTACTGCCTCTGCTTTATGGGCTTCTCTGCAGTGGTTTTCATCTCATTCACAGTGAGATCAGTACACCCTGGGATGGCAGTAAAAAGTGGAGAAAAGTCTATAAGCACTTCCCTCATCTGCAGGGTTTTAAATAATTGATTAGCAGTTTTTTTTCTTGGGACTATACTAACTGTACAGAAAGTATTCATATAGATTTTGCAGAAGTGCTGTGTTGGCTAAACACAGTGAGGCAAGAGCTATGCATTTTAACAAAGATTTATCACTTTCATGAGCAAAACGCTAATCAATTTTTAGAGTTAAATAAATCCCTGATCTGGTCTGCTTGCCTGGGTGTGAGCCCCTCAGGCTTCAGAGCACTCCAGGTGGCTTTTCCCTTAATCTCCTCTAGCATATCTGGAGCAGGCTCCTCCTGATCTCCTGCGGTGCTGCAAACCACAAGGCGAATTTCAGCACGATCATAATACGGTTTCATCATATTTACATTTAAAACCTGCTGAGTGTGCCTCCTACTGTGCATTTCTGACATAGGCCACATCATTCACCCGTTATATGACCATCAGGTCCCTCCCATGCGGAGGGGGCAGATACCATTACTTTCTGCCCCTGTGGTGTATGATCAAGTTCTAGCCCCCTTATCATACCAAGTCCTTTGCTTCTGTTGCGCAGCAGCAAAGTGATCCTGAAAAAGATCCACGAACTCCTTAAGCCAGTCCGGGAAACTCAGGATATAGTTCACAAGATACTCTTCTGGGTGGCAGCAGAGCCTTCACACACTTCTCTAAATCTAGGGGTCGTCTGACCACTCTAGCATACAGGAGCTCAGAAGGGGAAATGCCTAATGACTCCTGGGAGACTTCCCAGTATGAGAACAGCAAGTGGGTAGGAATTTGTCCCAGTCCCTTTTGGGCTGTTCTTGGAACGTGCAAATCATGTTTTTAAAACTTGCATTAAATCTCTCAACTAAGCCATTCATCTGTGGGTGGTATGGGGTTGTATGCAGTGGCTCTACCCCACACTGCTTCCACAAATCAGTCATCAGATCAAAGTTTGTTCCCTGTTCTGACAAAATCTCCCTGGGAAATCCAACTTTGCTGAAAATCCCTAGCAGCTTATCTGCTACCTTCTCTGTGCCTCTATGGAAAACATGGCTTACCGATTCCAGATATCAAGTGGCATAATCCACTATGAATATAATATACTACTTTCCTCTCGAGCTTGGCATAACCAGTGCGCCCATGTCTACAGCGACATGATGAAATGGTTCCTCAATAATCAGAAGTAAAATCAGGGGAGCATTTACTTGATCTTTCTTCCCCACACACTGGCACTCTGGGCATGAGCCAGTACTATGCCACATCTTTGTACAGCACCAGCCAGTAAAAGATCTAGAGCAAATGTCTCTTGTTTAACCCCTTTGTGTCCAGACAGAGGAATGAATTTGGTTTGCTACATTCAGGAGGGCTGCTTGGTATTCCCAAGGAAAAACAGTCTGCTTGCACACATTCCACTCTTCACATGTGTACTTAGGAACCTCATCTCTACATAAAATGTCTCCAAAAATATTTTCTGTTGCCCCCCTTGCAGAATCACAGCTGCTGCTGGTTGCCAACAGGCTAAGTGCAGCTAGAGATGCTTCTGAGAGCAGAGCCTTGTGCAACTCCTAATGAAATCCTTCCTGCAGCTGCTGCTAATCAGTTAGGCCTCCCTCCACTCCGTTGTCACTGAACTCCTGCCCCCCCCCGCACCTCAGCAGGGGAGGCATTTTCTCTAGCTGCTGCGACCCCCACCCCCCGGGTTTAGCTGCCACACTGTCTGGTACCAGCCCAAGGTTATGAACAGGGTTAGTTTGTTTCCCACAGTCTTCCCATTTTCCTCTCTCAGTTGTCGAACTGGACTACAAGTAACAGCACAGACCATGCCTTGATCTCCTTCCTCATCCAGGTCATTTCCTAGCAAAACATCTGCAGATAACCCAGAAGCAATCACAACTTCCCTTTCACTTCAACCCTCTCCCACTTCAGGAGTACTCTGGCCTTTGGAACTATGAACCAGAGGTAAGAGCCAAAATTTAACTGAGACACCCTTTCCAGGCAGGATCTGATCCAGCTGCGCCAACTCCTGCCCGAAAATAGTGACAATGGCCCTAATGTCCCTCAATCCTTTAGTCTAGGTGTTTGTCCAGACTGGCCTCAGGTACTTGAGTATTCCTGGGAACAGCAACTAAGCCTGTTTACCACATGCTGCTCTTCTGTGGAAGTATGGCTCTCACCCTCCTTAGCAAGCGTGAGGTTGACAACACTGAGTCCCACAGTAGGGCACTGGACTCTCTCTTGCTGTGGCTTGGTCTCTGTTGCCCAAAGGCAATCCTATGACAAATGCCCCAAATTCTGGCACATGTAAAACTTTCAACTTTTTACTCTTACTTTTATGCTCTGATGGGGTGTACCTGCTAGATTTAAAGGGCTGCCGGGTTTCGGGGCTACATTTTATCACACCCATCACTTTAAACAAAGCCACCTCCCCCCATATACTGTACCTTCATGTGTGCATCAGGGCACCTGACTGCATGACCCATCAGCCTATTCAGCAGTTTCTGGCACATCACTAGTATTCTTATCCAAACATTTTAAAAACTGCTCAGTGAGCATTACATAGTCCCTGCTACCATCATGTCCATTATTATTACTCATTCAGCTCATGGCAGCCATTTTGGATAAGGTTAAACATAGAACTTTTCGACTCACATATGCGCTCCTGGGCTAAGCGAGTTAAGTGTGAAAACCCTTGCCATGCCTTCTCCATAAACAATGGAGTCAGATGGGTTGGCCAGTGCTCCTGTGTCAATTCACACTGTAAACAGTTTCTCAAACAAATTAAGAAAATCATCAACATCCAGAGTCTTAATTTTGGAAACAATCTGGACCCCATTTTTGAGCCATGGCTGCCCTCATCTAACCCATTACTCACCTGGTCTGGTGCCTGCCTTTGCTGAAGTGTTGCTATCTGGAGTTCATGGTCTCATCTCAAGCCGATGTCTACATTCTTTCTCCCATTCTTCTACTCCGGCTGCTTCTGCCTCTCGCTTGGCTTCCTCGTGGGCTGCCTCCACTTCTTATCTACATCTGCCTTGTGCTGTTCTTATATTTCCTCTGCATTTAGTCTAGTTGCTTCAATTTTTAATCTGTCAAGTTTCTGCTCCCTGATCTACTGCCTTTCTGTAGTAGGAGCCAATTCCAACTTATCTTGCAAGAGCTACCTCAGACTTCTCACTGAAGCCCCGAGTCACCCAGGGCTCTTTGGTCAGTGCTTCCAGAGCCCGAATGCAGAATGCATTTCTTAACACAGCTGCTGGAGCTCAGGCAACCTCACTGCACCCTACTTGTCTGGTATTTCTATCTCAGACTTTTAAAACCAGATAGGTACTGGATATTCAAACTGTGCTTTGTGCAAATTAAGTCTGATTTTCTCATCTTCACCGCAGCTCCCATGTGTAACTGGTCAGAGTACCCCGCAGTTCTCAGTGAGTCTCTCCCCTCCCTTGCCACTGAGATTATCTGGATCACCGCTGTCAAGGTCCCCTCTTTAGTAAGAGCTCACACCCCAGTGCTCAGATGGCTTTTTTCTGACACCTTCTCCCCTTCAGACTCCCTGAAGTGAGTCTCTGCTCTGGGTAGGACACACTCAGACCTTTTACTATGCACATCTTTTATCCAGGTACCCTTCCCTCAGAGATGGTCACAAACAACCAGTAACTCCAGTCTTCAGAAAAATTAACACCGGCTGTGTCAATACAACAGTAATAATCAGGTATAACACTATGTACACATACTGAAACAGCACGCATACAGGATTATAGAAGCAAGCTTGTGCACTTGTGCAGGTAAGCACTTCTATCTTTCCTACAACTTAATAGGCTTTCTACCTCTCTACCCACTAGCCTCATTACCTCATCCTTTCTCTACAGACAGTCTAGCTCCCTCCTTGCAGACAAAGAAACTCCAGCCAAAAGCAGCAAATTATGCCACACACATACACCCCTCCCCAGATGTCTTGGTCAAGCGAGGCTGATGTCACCTTCTTTTATCAGGTTCATCCAACTGGCTGATACTGCTTCATGACTGGAATTTTGATCGATTCCTACTTTGCGATACTGTTGGTGTGTCTGGAACCCAACTTCATTTTGCAGATTATTTAGCACCTGAATGTATGTGGTCAGATGCCGCCGAGACGGACCGTCTCGGATTCCTCTGTGTGCTAAGGAACATATCCCCATTCCAGGAAGCCAATACAATGAAAGGCTACACAAACACTGTTAGAATATGGTAAATCTCCCACCTTTGAACTCTGCCTCCTGGCCTCCCACTGCTACAGAAGGTATTGGCATTTGATAAAATATTTCAGACTATCAGCAAAAGTTGTCTGGTCATCACTATACATGACAATTTTCCTCCAAGAAAGGCAAGCAGTAAATCTATCTAGTTACACTGCTACATAATCTTCTACATTACCTCCTTGCAGGTGTTCTAGATCTTGATCTTCCTGGAGAAGCAGACCTATTGTAACAAAGAAAAAAGTAAACTAGCACAACAAATTTTTAAGTAAAACTACCCGAAATAATAAATGCAGTACATACTTAACACTCATCACACATTAAAGCATTTAGTTAAGCTCAGTTCTTCAATCACTGAAGGTAATTTACTGTGTGGAAAAATGGTGTGGTTAGAGCAAGAACCGTTAAAAGAGCAACTAAAGTCTCTAAAAAAAAAAAAAAAAATCAAATATTGTCCCAGGTGGGCAGTGGGGTATACGGAAGGGGAGCCCAAAAGAATGAACATGTCCCCCCTCCCCCAAGGAGATACTGAGGGTGTATGACATTTGTCTTATGAGTATGAGGAATATTCCCCATTAGCTCTCAGTGGAGAACTAAATTCTTGCTCTGGTGAAACCTCTGGCTCTACTAGTTCATCCTCCTCCAGGGCAAGTAGATAATGCTGGGGAAATCGGTGGCATTTCATATGGCTTGGAAAGTCTGGAAAAATTTCCACATCTTGGTATTGTCCTCTGCAGCGGGCATGTGCCTGAGTTTAACTGCTTGCTCCTTATCCCTTGCAGAAGAAGGGACAGGAAATGAAGGTTATTCACCTGTAAAGCACACTTAACGTAAGAACTTGCTGTAACTGTAGATCTTACACAGGAGCTCTTGCAGTTGGCAACACTGTTGGGACTAAGCCGCCAGAACCACAAAGAAAAATCCTAGGTAGCAGTCTACAGCGGGGGACCGCCCCCTGACGTCGGCACGTTGATGTATGATCTGGTAGAAGGGCGGTTCCCAACACCCACTCAGTTCCCCCGAAAGAGACAGAGACAAGGTCCAACAGGAGGAAAAAAAAGGACTCCTGTAGCCAAGAAAGGACGAGATGGAAACAGCGCAGGGGGATTGAGGGAAAAATCATGCTTACTGCAAGAGCTCCTCTCGAAGATCTACTGTTATGGTAAGTTCTTATGAAACTGTGCTATCTTACTTCGAGGGGGCTACTGCAGTAGGCAACACCATTAGGACAGAGTCCCAAGCAGTGCCCCAAGGAGAATACCACCCCCCCGGGAGAAGGAAAGATCATTTCAATATGTAGAGAGGGCAAGGAGGCCCAAGCAGGTCCTTAGCCTGAGGCTAGTCCTCTGGGAAAGAAAAAAAAGGTAGCAGGGGAATGCCCCCGATTGAGACTGTGGCAAGCCCAAAGAAGGCCAAAGAACTTTGGGGGAGATGACAAACTAGGGTATTTGGTGCGCAACAGCTAGCCAACATGCCGCCTAATCTCTCGGAAGGAAAAAGCTTTCCATTGTCCTCAGGAGGAGACAAGACGATCATAGGTGGACTGAATCGAGCCAAGGCAGTGCCCTCCAATATTAGTCCTACTCTGGAGCCAAACTGCCTTGCCCCTTGGTACGAAGCAACTCCCCAAACTCCTAAGATTTCAGAGGAGTGAGCCAGGATAGGACGGGCCCCAGGAAGGAACCAACCTGTAGGAGGAAGGGAACTGAACACCTGACAGAAGGCATCACAAAAGGGCATCTTAGAAGGTTGTGTGAAAGCTGGGGGGGGGGGTGAGAGCAAAACGCAAAGCCTAAATAGCTTTGAAAAACACAGAACAAAGGAAATCTTCCTCTCTTCTGCTCTCAAAGCCTTGGAGTCCTGAAGCCAGAGAGTTCTGGCTGAAAGATCAGTCTCGAAGAGAAAGGGACGGCCCCAAAAATACAGGTTACTCACCTGTAACAGGAGTTCTAGGAATGGTATATGCTGTTCATCCACACTTATTGGCAGGTTCCTTGCCGCTTTAAATCTTGCCGGAAGGTCTTCAAGCTGGCTCCTCCCACCTACCCAGGTGGTAAAACTCTCGGCTCCGCCCCATGACACCAGATCTAGCCAGCTGGAAGCTCAGGTTCCCACCTGCCTATCGTCCGCTTGGCTGCAGGTCTGCCAGGTGCGGCTTCAGCGTAGGTGACAAACAGCTGGCAAACCTCTCCCCGAATTTCAGCCGTGCGCTCCTTATAATAAGCAAGCGCCCTTCTAGGGTCCAGAGTATGGAGCCTATATTCGGCCTCCGAGGTGTGACTGGGGTAGAACACCGCAGAGTCAGCACCTGGTTAAGGTGAAACTCACACCACCTTGGAAGGAATTCGGGTGGGGGCAGGACAACCTTTGTCCCTGTGGAAGACCAGGTAAGGAGACTCTATGCAAAGCGCCTGGAGCTCTCCCATCCTTCTGGCTGACGTGAAGCCACCAAGAAGGCGTCTTCCACCACAGGTGAGAGATCACACCTGTGCACTGGTTCAATGGCTTGCCCATGAGCTTTGCCAGTACCAGCAGTAAATCCCAACGGAGGTGGAGGTTCTCGCACCGAGGGGGGAAATGATCAAGGCCTTGAAAAGCGCCCGACCACCTTTTCCTGCGCCCACCGACTGCTCCCCGGCCCGCGCCCGTAAGCAGAGGATGGCTGCCAGGTGCACCTTTAGGGTCAGCCGACCAGCCCTGACTAGAAAGGGACCATAAATAGTCCAAAATGCTTGCCACAGAACAGGAGGAAGGGTCCAAGCCCTTGCCCTGACACCAAATGGAAAATCTCTTCCATTTAAAGGCATAGCATTTTCTGGTCGACTCCTTACGGGATGCCTCAACAACATTGAGGACCTCGTCGGAAAGACCAAAGGCCTGGAACTCTAGCCGCTCAGGAACCAGGCCGTCAGGTGCAGGGATTGAAGGTCCAGATGGAACACCTTCCCCGATTGACTGAGAGCAGGTCCGGGCGAGCTGGAAGCTGCCTCGGGAGCCTGGAGCTGAGGCTGAGGAGATCTGGGTACCAGAACTGGCGGGGCCAGTCTGGGGCTATCAGAATCACCTGCGCCTTGTCCCTCCTCGCCTTGAGAAGCACCTTGTGAATCAAGGGAAATGGGGGAAAGGCGTAAAGAGGCCCGGGGTCCACAGCCTCGAGAAGGCATCCCCCTGCAGCGAGCCCTGCTGAGGGGGGCAGGCATGAAATAGCCTCAGCTTCGCATTCTCCCTGGAGGCAAACAGGTCCACCTGAGGTGTGCCCCAGTGGGAGAACAGATCTTGTACTACCTCCGGCAGGAGAGACCACTCGTGAGATGCAGCCCCTATCCGGCTCAGGGCATCGGCCAGGGTGTTGGAGGCTCCTGCCACATGATTGGCTAGGAGATCCGCCTCCAGGCTGCGCACGAGTGACCAAATGCGGAGAGCTTCCTTGCATAGAAGCATGGAGCGCGTCCCGCCCTGGCGGTTCAGGTAGTACATGGTCATGGTATTGTCCGTCTGGACTCTGACCACTTGACCCCGGAGAAACGGAGCAAAGGCGGTGAGAGCTAGGCGGACCGCTCGGAGCTCCAGCAGGTTGATGTGGCATCGGGACTCCCACGGGGACCAGAGGCCGTGCACTCGGTGTTCCCCCAGATGGGCACCCCAACCCATCAGAGGCGCATCGGTCGATAGAGAGACCGTCGGCTCGGGCGGACAAACGGGATGCCCTCCTGCAGATGGAATGGAACGGTCCACCACTGGAGAGCGTTCCACATCTCCTGGGTCACTATCACTAGCTGGTCCAAAGGATCACAGCGTTGTGACCACTGGCTGGCCAGTCCCCACTGAAGGGGGGCATGTGCCAGCGTGCCCAACGGACCACGCTGGTACAGGCCGCCATGAGACCCAGGAGGCGCAGGAAGACCTGGGCAGGGCGCGATTGCCCAACCAGAAATGACTGGGCAAAGGAGGTAAGAACCTCGGCCCTGTCCGCCAGGAGCCGTGCTCTGGCTCGAAGAGAGTCCAGCTCTGCCCCGATGAACAGGATCACCTGCTTCGGCTCGAGTTCCGATTTGGCCTCGTTGATGAGAAGGCCAACTTGAGAGCAAACCTGAGGGCAGATTCTGGACCGCTCCACCTCCCATCTGGAGGGGCTATCATCAGCCAATCGTCCAGGTAGGGTACACCCGACCCCTCGCCGCAGGAATGCTGTCACCACTGCCATGCATTTGGTGAAGACCCTGGGAGCTGGAGATAAGCCGAAGGGCATGGCTCGGAACTCGAAGAGGGATCCCTCCGCTCGAAAGCGGAGGAATCTCCGATGTGACGGACAGATAGGGACGTGAAAGAACGCGTCCTGTAGGTCCAGAGAGCAGAACCACACGCTGTTCCAGAGATGGTATTATCTGCGCCAGAGTGACCATCCTGAAGGTTCAAGACCTTAGGAACTTGTTCAGGTCGTGTAGGTCGAGAATGTGCGACATCCCCGTCCTGCTTCGAACCAGGAAATACCTGGACACGAACCCCGGGTCTGAAGGGGGTCCTCTACCTCGTGATCACCTCCTTTTGGAGGAGGAGGCGATGTCAGCTCGGCGAGCCGCCAGTGAGGCTGCGGACCCGAGGCCCCAGTGCGGCGGCTCTGACGAGGGCGGGCCTGCTGACCCAGAGGTAGGCCTTTTCCCACCACCTTCAGTACCCACCTGTCCGTGGTAACAGCGGACCAGGCGGAAAGGAAGTGTCTGAGCCGCCCCCACAGGGGAAACAGGGTGAGGTGACAGGATGGGGGACACTTCAGCCCGCATTGGCAGGCTTGGAGGAAGGACCCGGCGAGGGACCACCTGGGCCTTTTCCTCCCTGCTTCCTGTTGGAGGAAGCCGACGGCTTGGGTTTGGGATGCCAAGCTCGAGCCTGCTGGCCCTGACGTTGCTGGGCCGGGCGCCGTGGGCGCAGAAGGACGAAAGGGCTTAGGCTGTGGCTTGCGGCCTTTGTCCTTCTGAGCGGAAGAGACCGAGTCCAAGGTAGCATTGGACTTCTCGATTCTCTGCAGGTGACCTTCCACCCCAGGGCCGAAGAGGTCAGTCCCCAAAAAGGGAACATCCGCCAACTTGTGCTGGGTATCCGAGGTAAAGGTGGATATCCTCAGCCAAGCCCGACGACGTATGGCCACTGCGGCCACCACAGACCTGGCACATGAGTCCCCGATGTCTAACGCAGTCTGGAGCTGCTGTTTTGCCACTGCCCTGCCCTGGTCCCGCACCTGCCTGACCGTAGTCTGCAGATCTGCAGGAAGATGAGGAACAACCTCATCCAGGGAGCCCAACAGGCGTGAGAAAATATGCCATGAGGACGGCTAACTGGCCTGACGAAGGCCGAGAGACGAGATAGACTTTTCGCCCGCATAATCCAATTTCTGGATTCCTTGTCGAGGTTTGTCTATATCCTGGCGCTTCCGCACCCGGAAAACGCTGTCGGTAACCAACCCTCGGCCGAGTGGTGTTCCAAAACCGGACAGGGAACTGGGACCGTGATACTTCCTGGCCATCCTGGCCGAGGCGCAGGGCAGGAAGCAGGACGCTGCCAAAGTTCCAAGGCCGACTCACTATGGCTTCGCCACCAGAAAGGCCTCCAGAGAGAATCCCCTCGGTCCAGAATCTCCGTGAGGGGATACCTGGCCCGTTTAGAAACGGGTTCGAGCTTCATCCCGGTGGACTCCGAGATGAGTCGAAGCAACCCTAAGAAGGACGAAGGGCTATCGTCCACTGACTGCCCTCCTGAGGACTCCAAGTCCATGTGCTTGGAGAAGAGGGAGGAACCATCATCGGACTCGGGAAAGTCCTCAAAGAGCTGCCTCGGGTCTGAGCCACCCTCCACCTGCCGAGTTTTATCGGGAGTGAGGGTGACAGACAGCCTATGGGGCAAACCCAAGGCAGACCAAGAATTTTTGGTCGGAGCCCCAACTAATGGCTGTGGAGGCGGAGATTCCACCAGAATCGGTGGGGCAGCTGGAATTGGCCGAACAACCGGCCTGGGAACAGGCTCCTCGGCTACAACGAGGGGTTGTTTCGGCCGCCCGTGACAGCACACTTAATGGCGGGGAAGGCGACTGGGTCGGCTTATTCCCGGTCAAAAGAGACTGTTGCCACATGAGTTCCTCGTACCTCTGATGCAACTTGCCCGAAGCCTCCCCTCGTCGAGGAAGAGGCTGGCGCCCGCTTACTGCAGTGCCGGACCGCCCTGTGGCCGGGATCGGTTGGACCCAGCGAGGATGTCGAGATCGAGAGTCTCGACTAGGCCGAGGAAGGCAAGGAGAAGTGTCGGAAACCGCACTTCTCGCTCGGACGATCCAATCAAGGCTCTGGAACCGAGGCACAGATGAGCCGACGGGATCCTCAACTCCCACCGGGGAACTGGAGAGGGAATTCTCAGCTTCTCCAGCAGACAACTCGTCTAACGGGTCGAGAAAACTCGACGCTGCTGCTGAGTCTCGGGTCAACTGGCCTGACGGGACATCGGTGGAAGCCAGTGCCGGCTGAGGGTCGTGATCAAGTAGACTGGTCGACAAAGGGAGGGGGATCTTTCCCGCCCCAGAGCGCCGACGGAGAGACTTACTTTTGCTCTTTTGGACCTGGAAAAAGGTCCCGAAGAAGTTGGACCCTCACCTTTCGTCGAGAGGGTCGACAAAGCCTTCAAAGAAGCGTAGCACGAGGCACCGAGAGAGCGAACAAATGTCGCAGCGAGGTAGAAGCGCCCGCGCCGCCTCTTCGAGGGCGATCATCTGTTCGAGCTGATCCGCCGAGCCCGCCGCCGGACACCGCCAACCGGCCTCTTTAGATTTCACCAGTGGAATTTTTTCTCGGGCGCCCAGTTGTAATCGGGCAGCACGGTCTTCATGACGAGTCAAAAGAAGAGCACAAATCGCAGGCCTCGCGGGTCGTGCTCAAGGCCCAGGCAGGACGCATGTGAGTGCGGATCCGCTCCTAGACATCTTCTGCCCGCAAGGGCACCTCCGGAAACCGGGAGTCGATTTATCCATCGCAGCCGCGAGGAGAAGAAGACCGAAGTCTTTTTAGCAAAAACCTTTTGATTTTGAACTTTCGAAGAATAAGGAACCAGTCTTAATCACAGGGCGTTAAGGAGGGAACCTGAGCTTCCAAGCGGTAAGGAAGATCGGACGTCATGGGGCGGAGCCGAGAGTTTTACCACCCGGGTGGGTGGGAGGAGCCAGCTTGAAGACCTTCCGGCAAGATTTAAAGCGGCAAGGAACCTGCCAATAAGTGTGGATGAACAACATATCCATGTCCCTAGAAAAGGCCTTTCTACCCAGAAGATACTGCGACACCCCGGGTAGGACCCAACCCCTTATATCTAGGAAGGGTCAAGGTGTCCCAGGAAGAAGCCTCAAAAACAACTGGGCGAGGCAGAAACAGATGCACTCCTCTCACTTCACCCTGGAAGATGGCACACCTCGTTAAACACCCCGGGTCTCATCCCTCTAGGGGAAAGTAGGGGGAGGACCCGGGGAATGGTGAGGACCCAAACATCAGACCGTTGCCACTTCAGGAGAAACAAGGAGAGCCCTGGTAAGAGTAGTAAGGACCAACACCAAGCCTGAAAAAGTAGTGTCTTGCTGTCGTCCGAACACCAGACTATATGGGGACATATCCATGAAGCAAGTACTAGCGTCCCCCACAGGGCCACCCCCCAGTCCTTCATTGGGACAGGGCAACAAGCTGTGACAAACAGACGCAGTGAGGGGTTATGCAGTGAGCATATCCCCACCCTGTGTACCAGTCGATGGGAAGACTGGCGTGCAAGATCCTAACCCTAGGGCCAGAGGCATAAGATCGGCTGGTCGGAAGGGCAGAGGACTTGAGCTAGGTGAGCCTCATCTTTGAGGGGCTCTAGGGCCCTTGCTCACCATCTAGTCTGCTTTAGGTCCACCCTAAGAGGCCAGAGATAGTAAAGCTCGAGTGCACACTAGGCTCTCCATATCAAGGAGACCCCAGGGAAACCTGTCCAGGAATGGAAGAGCTGACCCAGGCCGAAACTGAAGGACCCTTGTCCGCAACCCCCAAGGAACTGTCCTGAAAGAAAAGGAGTCTTGTTGGGGTGTGAACAACAAGGCCATCCCATGACTCCAGAGTGGAACAGGGCGGCAGGCTGTTGCGAACAGATGCGAAAAGGGGTCTTGAAAAGAGCTCATCCTTACTCCCGAAACCCTGGGGGTTTGTCAGGTAGATAGCCCAGGTCACCTGCCAATAGGAAGATCAACAGGCTAAAGCCTAGCCATAAGGCCAGAGGTCCAAAGGGAAGAAGACCCGAGGCAGGCACTGCTGGTCTCTGAGAGACTCAAAGGCCATTGCTCACAACCAAAACCGTCAGAGGCACACCCCCGAAGAGGCCCGCAGTGAAAAGGTTGCGCCAACACAGAAGATCTGCCATACCGACGAGTAACTAGGGAGACCCAAAGGAATCTATCCACACATGGAAGAGGTGGCTAAGGCCAACGTGCAAGCCCTCTAGGTCTGCAGACCTAGAGGAACTGCCTTGAAGGGAAAAAGCGGTCCCACAGAGGACCAAACAAGCGGGCGTCAGGCATGCTTCTGAAAGAGAGAGACAGAGAGTGCCGCTGCCCATGAAGGAAGCCACTGACGTAGAAGCACGAACATGAGGGAAATCCTTCAAAACTCACACTAGGAGCAACCGCTGCATCCTGGATGAGGAATGGAGGAAGCCCATCGCCTCCAAACAAACGTGTTGCCCAAGCAGAGATGATAAAAAGTGTTTTTTTTTTTTGGGGGGTGGGTGCATGACGTGATGACGTCGGGCACCAGCGTGGTTCCAGTGAAAACTAGCAGACCTTTAGGAATGCCAGGAGTAGCCTCTGGGGAAAATGACACCCTGCCTAGGCCCACTGTGAGGACTAGAGGGGTTCGTTCAAGCCCCAACCTTCATTGAAGATGGTGCCGTCCCCTGCAGACAAAAATGGGGACAAGAGAAGGAGGCCAGATGCCAACAGGCTAACATTCTTATCTGGGTCGAACTATGGGTCCAGAACAGCCAAGCTAGAGGAGCAGAAGGCACGATAGCCATGGAGAAGGAAAGCAGAACCCAATTCTCCTGAAACTATGCACCAGAGGAGAGCATGGGTCACCCAGATGCCAGGCGCCAACACCCACCTAAGAGACATCCCTGGTAGGGAAGATAAAAAAAAAAAAAGGAAAGCACAAAAGGGAAGAGAGGAAGAGTCTCCCCTTTGTCCCATTCCCTCCCCATCCCATATCCTCCAACCTGTTGCAAAGAGGGGGGAGAGAGGGTCACCAGGGTTTAGAAGCAAGTAGTAGGCACCGATGGCACTGGTGCCTCTGCCCTATGGGCCTTAACAGCCAGGGCCAAGGCCTGGTGCTTGTCCTGCATCCCAGAGAACTGAGGATGCTGTGGTCGCTGCCCGTGAAGGCGGGCCAGAGGCAGGTGTGACCGGCCCCGCTAGCCACGGGAGCCAGCATGAAGGGAAGTTCTAGAGTCTTGCAGGGAGGACAGCAGCACCTGTGCATCCTCCCTGAACACAGGGCCCTAGAAAGAGGCATCCAGAATGGAAGCCTGGACCACTGGAATAAAGTTGGTCAGGCGACGGCAAGCATGATGCCAGATACAGACTGTGTAGGCCGAACTGCACGCGGCAGCGTCCACCGTATCGTAGGAGGCATGGAGGGCGTGAAAAATGAAAATGACGTACCTACCGTAATTCCTGATCTTTCTGTGCATCTTCACCATTCATCACTGTTGGGTAGTGAGTCGGAGGATCAGGACCCCACGGGAGCTTTATTCTGCGATAGGAGTATTCACAGTTGAGACGGTGCCACCCTCAAGGCAGACTTATTAAGTGGCGCTAGCGGGTTGGCCAGTAACGGTCGTTGACGCCGCCTCAGCCCCAGTTCTACATGCCAGAGAGAGAGATAAGGAGGGTTGGGAGGGTGGGCAAGGTAGCCCAAGAAACAGCAAAAGGAAAGAATATAAAACTAAAAAGGAAGAATAAGCTGAAGAGAGGACAGGAAAAGAGAAAGCCTAAGGGACTGGGACAGGAGGGCCCCAATCTCTAGGCGAGAAGGAAGAGGTGGAATAGGGAGGGATAGGAGGAGGAAGGAGAGGAGAGGAGAGGAGAGGCACCACCTGAGGCACTGCCCTGGACTGCTCCGGAGGAGTTGCGCCACAAGTTGAACAGAAAGACCAGAGGATGGAAATAAGGCTTGGAGAAGGATGGCATCCACTTACAGGAGAAGTCGTCCAGAGGGCCAAGGACGGGTCTGTGTCTTCCCCTCCTGCGAAATGAACTGAAGCAGAACCACCACCTTAAAAGGTCCTGGAGAACAACCCCAGGGGAGTGATATTCAGTTACCTGGGGTGCTCCAGAAGAGGGGGGGAAATAACATTCTCCTGAATAGGAGGGTAAAAATAACCATAAGGAGGCACTAAGTGGTTGAAGGGAGGAAAACTGAGGAAATCACCAGAGCCCCCTCCTACTACCAGACTCCCTCAAGAGGCACAAGAGAAAGCAGAAAAATCCCCAGGCGCTACCTAGGCTGAGAGGGGGCTCTGGAGATTCCCAACAGCAGAAACCCTCCCCGTCTGACCACCCCGAGAAAAAAACCCTGACCCCAAGAGGGGAGTGGGTAGGATGTGCTGGAAATGGACCAAGGTCCAAATGGGAGACAAACAGGTAAGAGGAGAACTGCCCAAAGACTGATGCTTGAGAGAGGAAGGTGGGCAGGATTCAGTGATGAATGGTGAAGACACACACACACAGATCTGGAATTATGGTAGGTACATAATTGTCACATCTTGTCTGTGTCAATCTTCACCATTCATCACTGTTGGGTGATTACCAAGCCCCCTGAAGGGGGGCCCAGAACCTCCCTAAGGGACAAAGTCCCTCAGCCTCCAGTGGGAGAAACACCAAAGGAGGGAACCCTAGCAGGCCTTTCTAGGCCTGAGACTGGTCTGGGTGAGGCGAGGTTCTCTTAGCAGGAGAAAGAAGGCACCCTATGGGAAAAAATATGAGTTCTCCGGAAAGAAAGGGCAATCACCCTATGCCGGACCAGGGATGACAACTGGGAGAGACAAAGTCACACTGTCTGCCTAATGCAGACAGTTGTCCCCATCAACCTGGAAGCCACCTCACTGGCATCGTACGATGCCCTTGCTTGGTGCCTCGCTAGCTCCAGGCCCCGTGCAGAGAGAGCAATGGCCTGAAGTCTTGCTGTATTCTGACAATATGCAGTTAGCCCCAGCACTTGAACTGCTCTGGAGACGAAAGGGTTAACTCTATGCTAAGAGCATACAACGTTAAGCACGTGCTCCGTTCAAACCTCTGTCTGCTGCACTTTCAAGTGTAACTGTCAGATTCTTACGAGCCAAAGCTAAGTACACCTATAATGTGGAAATTGTTAAAACAAACCAAAAAAAAAAAAAACACACTAACCATAAGGGCAACCAAAAGTTTTGGAATCCCAAAGATTCAAGTTGAGAACCCCAAAAAAAAACACTCAGGTAGTGAACTTAACTTTATAAACAAAAGAGCCACTATGGCCACTATGCACAGCCCTGCAGCACTGTATCTGCCAGCCCACTTCCAAAACCAGGCTCTGAGAGGGAGATGGGTGTCAGAATACAACAAGACTATTATAAAAAACACAATTACTAACGTGAGTAAGTTTTTCTTCAAACATGAAGTCTTGCTGTATTCAGACAATATGCAGACTACCAAGCAGTACCTCCCAGGAGGAGGGTACAGAACCTACTTAGGAAATAGGCTCTGCAGCACCAAATCTAGCATCACTCCTAGCCTGGATGTCCACAGAATAATGCTTGGTAAAATTATTAACTGTTTTCCAGGTGGCTGCTTTACAGATCTCTAAGAGGGGTATCTCTCTCTGTCCGCAGCCAGAGAAGCAGCTGTACCTCTAGTCGAATGAGCCCTCAGGCCCGAGGAGAGTATTTTGCCTAGCTTTTCATAGCAGAATTGTATAGAAGAGACAATTCACCTGGCAATGGTCCTCTTAGTAGCAGGTTTACCCTTTCCCACTTCACCATAAGTGAGAAACAACTGAGGACAGACAAACCTAAGTGCCTTACTGTGCTCAATGTAGTAACTAAGTGCTCTCGTAACATCCAAACTGTGTAATATTTTCTCTTTCTGAAGAATGATCAGTGAGGAACACAGGAAGGGACATGGACTGGTTCAGTTGAAAATCTGAAACCACTCTGGGTAAGGACCTCCTGTCGGTTCTAAGGACCACCTTATCTCTATGGAAAGAAATAAAATTAGGCTCCACTGACAGCTTGTAATTCACTGATACGCCTGGCAGATGTAAAACTACCAGGAACACAGTTTTCCAAGTCAAGTACTTAAGTTCTGCTGAGGCCAAGGGCTCAAAGGGTGGTCGCAAAAGCAGAGCAATGCAAACATTAAGATCCAAAACAGGAGTAGGATCCTTACAAGGAGAATTAGTATGAAGTAGCCCCTTAAAAAATTTACAGAACACAGGGTGAGAAGCTAGAGAAGAAGGCTTTCCCAATGATAAAAAAATGCAGAAAGAGGAGATAGATGTACCTTGAGGGTAGCTGGTCTGAGGTCTTAGCAACTGACATGAACCATATAATCCAGAACTGCGGACAAGTCATCAGAGTCTGCTGATATCTGTTTACTAGAACACCAAATACCAAACCTTTTCCATTTGGAGTTGCAGGTTTTTCTAGTGGCAGGTTTACGAGAAGTCTTTAGTATGCCCAAAACCCCCGAGACAGATTAATATTTGTATATTATAGCTCTTCAAGAGCCAAGCTTTGAGATTGAGAGACTGAAGATTGGGATACCAAATTCTCCCGAGAGGAAGTTAACATATTGTGTTTTTTTGGGAGAGCCAATAGAAGATGGACCGCCAGAGACCGCAAGAGAGTATACCAAATCTGCCTGGCTCAATCAGGATCACTCTGCAAGACTGACCTTATCTTGACCAGAACCCTGAACAATAGAGGAAGGGGGGGGGGGGGAGAGAAGGCATACAGCAAATCTCCCTGACCAATCCAACAGTACAGCATCCAGGGGGACTGAGCCCAATATTGGGGGTCTGCAACAAGAGAGAGGAAGATGGTGATTGTCTGGGGCTGCAAAGAGGTCTGAGGAGTGCCCCATCTTAGAAATATCACTTTTAACACTAGAGGATCCAGGGACCATTCGTGATGGCCCTGAGAAATCCTGCTCAAAGCATCTGCTAACACACTGTCCTTCCCTGGAAGGTGGGCTGCTACCAGGGATGTCTGTAGAGAATAGGCCAGAGACCAGACTTTCATGGCTTCCGTGCACAAGGCCGTCGACAGAGTGGCTCCCTGCTTGTTGATGTACCACATGATGGTGGTGTTGTCTGTCCTCACCTGAACCACCTCGTTATGTACTGAATTTGCGAAAGCCTATAAAGCTAGGTATACTGACCCGAGTTCCAGAAGGTTGATATGGAGGACAGACTCCTGAGGGGACCACACTACTTGTGCTGTGAGGGCTCGCAAATGAGCCCTCCATCCCAGGAGAGAAGCATCTGTGGTCAGAACCACAGAATAAGTCTCAGAGACGAATGGGACTCCTCGTCCGAGGCTGTCCTAATCCAACCACAATGGAGAGCATGGATCAAGGTCTGAGTCACTGGAATCAGTTTGGTGAGAGGGTCTTTTTTTTGGGACCAAAAAGCCCTCAAGTGAAACTGGATGTCCCTCATCTGAAACCTGGCCCCTGGAACCACTGCAGTGGCAGCTGCCATTTGGCCCAGTAGTTGGAGAAAATGTCTTGCTGGGCGAGAAACCAGGACACAAAATGAGGAAGCCAGGTCTGTAAGGGCCCTTACCCTTGACAAGGGAAGAAAGGCCTTTGCCTGGACAGTGTCCACCTCCACCCCTATAAAGGTGAGGTGCTGCACTGGCTCAAGAACTGACTTTGGAAGATTGAGAAGGAATCCCAAGGAAGTGAGCACTTGCTGGATCACTAGTAGATTTGGCTTGACTTGGTCTGGAGACTGCCCCACAATGAGCCAGTCGTCGAGATATGGGAAAATAGAGATGTTCTGTCTCTTTAAAAAGGCTACTACTACTGCTAGGCATTTTGTAAAGACCCTTGGTGCTGATGTTAGCCCGAAAGACACTGCCCTGAATTGATAGTGGCTTGAGGGCAGTTCGAATCTGAGATACTTTCTGTGGGAGCACCTGATGGGAATGTGAAAGTAGCCATCCTTGAGGTCCAGGGAAGCTAACCAATCCCCTGGCCTTAGAGAGGGAAAAATTATTCCCAGAGTCACCATTCTGAACTTTGGCTTTAGTAGATGCTTGTTTAAGTATCTTATGTCTAGGATGGGCCGCCAATCCCATCATTTTTGGGGGTAAGAAAGTATCTGGAGTACAGACCCTGGCCCCTGAGGGATGTAGGAGCTCTCTATGGCTCTGAGAGCCAACACAGAGGAAACCTTTGCCTCTAGGGCAATGGTTTCAGAGATGTTTGCAAGTGGAAAAGACCTGACCCTCAGCTTTGGGATTTTTTTGAAACTGAGGGCCAGTCCCTGGCTTACTACCTCCAGGACCCACTTGTCTGAGGTAACAGACTTCCAGGCCTGAAAGTAGTAAGCCAGCCTGCCTCCTACAGGGATTGGGGAGTCGACTTGGGACGACACCTCAGGGTGTCTGCTTGGCAGGAGCCTTAGGCTGAGAGGTGGATGCAGCCCTGCTCATCCCCCTCCTGCCTCTCCCTCTAAAGAGGCCCCTCTGGGGAAAAGAAGAAGAAGAGGCCTGAGCTTGGTAGAAAGACCCGTGAAAAGGCCTGCCCCATGCCTGCTGTTTGAGGAGCTGACCATCTTTCCTTGTGCACTCCTATAGGTGGTCCTGTACTCATCCATCTTTTTCACATAGTTCTCGGTCTGCTCCCCAAACAGAGAATTACCTTCAACAGGGAAATCCATGGCCTTAGCCTGGGTATCCTGCAAGAGGCTAGTACATCTGAGCCAAGCCATCCTCCAAAGAGCCACAGATGTAGCCATGACTCATGATGAAACATCACTGAAGTCCACAGCAGCATGAAACTGAACCTTAGATGCCTCTATCCCATCAGCAGCCACCACCTCGGCTAGCTGGGGGAATGCCTGCTTAGCCAGATCCAAAACAGACTCCCACCTGGACTTTTGGTATCTAGCTGCATAGGCCATGTAGTTAGCCTGCCTAAGTCCCACAGAAGATGCCAGGTACTGCTTCTTAGCCATGGCATCTATCTTCCTGGAATCCTTATCGTCGGGGGGGGGGGGGTGTCAAGGCTATGCTAGCCCTGTCACAGGCTGCAGCCTGCACTACCCCAACATGGCTGCAATGCTGGTACAGGAACTCCGTAGCTGAGCTTGACAGCAAGTACCTCCTATCTATTCGTTTGTCCACTGGAGGCAATGAATTTGGAATTTTTAGAAGCTTGCGAGTGTTTCCCAAAAGGTCAGTGTAAGGGAATAGACAGTCTCTTGGACTCAGATGTCAATCATTTTTACAAAATCAGGCTCCTCCTGCTCCTCAACAGCTTCATCCACAGGGAGCTGGAGGGTATCAGCCACGTTCCTGTAAAATAAAGTGGGAAGGGGACTCAAAGCCTTGGAGGGGAAACTCCTAAAGGTCTGTCTGGGGAGATGTCCGGTTCAATGGGCTCACTCAGACCTTCCCCACTGTCATCATCACCAAACTCTTCTTCCCACTCCCATTCCGGCTCATAATATTCTTCCAAAGAATAATCGGAAACTGGGGGAACAGACTGAACCGATTCCACAATACTAATCGCCCTGGCAATTTCCTTGGCGGTTGGATGGTGGGGATCTGAATCCGAACCAGCAGACTTTTCATTCTTTTTCTTTTTTTTGCAGGAATCGACCCCTCAGGGTCGACTCTCCTTTTGCCAGAGGAAGTCTGGCCCTGGTCAGAAGGCACTCCCTCAAGTTCAGTCGGAACTGAACCGGGCTGGCCATCTGGATCACCGGACTTCTTAGCCTCTTTCTCCCAAAGCCTGCCCAACCTTTTCTCTAGGGTGGCCTTAGGGAAATTTTTTGCATATGTGGCAGTCTGAATCGAGGTGGTCAAACCCCAGACAAAACACAGGTGGTGTGGGATCAGCCTTAGCAAAGGCCTCCCCACGCACACTACAGTACTGAAACCCAGTGGGCCCGTTTTTTCTTCTGGGTTTCTCAGACATGGCCACAGCAAAACAGAAAACTTACCCTTTACATGGGCTCAGACCAGGTAAGACAAACTTACTGGTTCCTAACCATGTCATGGGTATTGGAAAAATGTTACACTTTTTTGGGGGACTGATAAGCACCGGAATCACCACAGAATCAAGTGATCGTTCAGCCGAACTGACCGAACCAATTTTTAAAATTTACAATTTCCACAGCAATTACTACAGTCCACTACCTATACTACTTACTGTACCACAGAGAGGGATCTTAACTGAGGAAAATGTATAAACATTTTCAGATTAAACAGACTATTTTCACTAATGCGAACCGAAAGCGACAGGAGAAACTCCTGAGTGACTGTTCAGTTAGGAAGAGTAAAGAATGATGGTTACACTTGAAAACGCAGTAGAGAGAGGTCTGAACCGAGCACGAGCTCAACGTTCTATGCTCTTAGTATACAGAGTTAACTCTAATCTCTGGAGCAGTTCAAGTGCTGGGACTAACTGCATATTGTCAGACTAGAGCAAGACTTCATGTTGTTTGAAAGGAGGCATGTCGACGAGAAAGCTCTCCTCCCCACAAAATTAAACTCAGCCGAGACGGATTCTGGGGGTCAATCACATCTTGGGCTTCTATGCCCAGTGGGTGTGTCTAGGAGAGTCACGCCCGATGGGGGGTGAGGGAAGGTTCCTGGAGACCCAAGAGGGGCACAATACCTCTGTGGAAGTCCCTTGGGGCTGGTGCTTGGGTTGAGGGATGTTGCCAGGCCTGACAGACTCCTCTCGAAACGGATCAGGCCAGGCGGGAACCATCAGGTTGGCTGCACTGGAGTCACGCTGTGCCAGAGGCCACCCTCCTGCCACTCACAGTGACACCCTGATCCCTGGCACCCAAGTGGCCCTGGAGACCTCAGACCACAATGCTGGGGAGCACTCGCCTCCGAGGCAGTGACTGCCTGGAAGGTGCCTCCCACCTGACCCCCAAGAGGGTCAGGTTGGGCCTCCTGCATCGTGGAAAGGGTTAATACCGCGACAAGGCTAGAACTGGAGGAAATCCCCTCCTCCATGAGCTGTATACGTCCGGGAGGGGATCCAGAGGAAGGGTAGGGTAGAGAATCCTGCTTTTGGCGACGCAAGTACGCACCTGTCCCCCAAAAGTCGGCCAACCTTCAATGCACGAAACTTCAAGACACAATTATTGTGGTTCAGTCCCAAGGAGGCAAGGCAACAGTCATGCTGATCTGCAGGGACACAGATGCATCGGAGGCTGACCGGCCCTCGAAGATTTTTTCTCATCCCTCGAACCAGACAAGACCGGACGGAAAAACAAAAAACAGAATCAGCACTCTGTATTGATGAAGAAATAGAAAGGAAATATATTACCAGTCGACACCAAGGAACGAAGCAGCAGAACTAGGACTGTTGATTTCTACAGACTGACTAGGCCGCAGAACAACGGCACTCACACGCGAGGTCATGCTCACTCGACGGCGGGAGAAGCAGAACTGGGGCTGAGGAGGCGCTGACGGTTACTGGCCAACCCGTGAGCGTCACGTAAGAAAAAATTACTCACCTTAGTAATGTTTCTTCTAATGGAGTCTTCCTATATTATGACATATGCAGTATAACCCCAGGTTAGAACTGCTCCGGAGGTGAAAGAGTTAACTTTCCATGCAGGGCATCGAATCTTGAGCGCGAGCTCGGTTGAACACTCTGTCTGTTGTAGCTCAAACTTAAACTGTCAGATCTTTACGAGCAAAAACTCACTAAGGTTCTGTGTGGAAGCCGTAAACCTATACTAGCCACTGGCTACTAACTACAAAAAACACTTTTATTCTTGATCCCAAAACAAAGACTCAAGTCAGGGGAATCAAGAAAGAAAAAATAAGCATAACACCTAAGCACCCTAAGAAAGGGTGAAAATAAAGTGGGCATCTATGAAGTGCCAACATTGCACTGCCCACCCACATCGCAAAAATAGAGGTTCTCAGAGTGGCAGACTGGGGGGAGGTCATAATATAGCAAGACTCCATTAGAAGAAACAACATTACTAAGGTGAGTAATTTTTTCTTCAAACATGAAGTCTTGCTATATTATGACATATGCAGACTACACAGCAGTACCTCCATGAAGGAGGGACAGAACCTACTAGGGAAATAGGCTCTGAAGCACAGCTGTGCCAAATCGAGCATCACTCCTAGCCTAGATATCCAGGAGTAATGCTTAGTAAAAGTGTGAACTGTTTCCAGGTAGCTGCTTGACATATCTCTAAGATAGGGATGTCCTGGCAGCAGCCAGAGACGCAGCTGTACCTCTGGTAGAGTGAGCCCTCAGGCCTGAGGGAGGAACCTACCCAGTTTTTCATAGCAGAATTGATACAAGAGACAATCCACCTGGCAATGGATCTTTAGTGGCAGGTTTCCTTTACCAACCTCACCATAAGTGAGGAACAATTGAGGATTCAAACCTGTGACCCTTGGTAACGCTCTATATAGTAACTAAGGGCTCTTTGACATCTAAATTGTGCAATCTCCTCTCACCAGAGGAGGAATGGTCAGTGAAGTACACAGGAGGAGACATGGATTGATTAAGGTGGAAGTCTGAAACCACCTTAGGCAAAAACTTCCTGTTAGTCCTGAGGACCACCTTATCTCTATGAAAGGAGATAAAAATCAGGCTCCACGGACAATGCTTGTAGCTCACTTATGCGCCTGGCAGAGGTGATGGCTACCAGAAACACAGTTTTCCAAGTCAAGTACTTAAGCTCTGCTGAAGACAATGGCTCAAAAGGGGGTTGCATAAGCTGAGCAATGCAAATATTAAGATCCCAAGCAGGGGCAGGGTCCCTGAATGGGGGGCTGGTGTGAAGCAACCCTTTGAAAAACTTGGAGAAAACAGGATGGGCTGAAAGAGAAGAGGGTTTACCTGCTGATAAGAAAGCAGACACAGCTGCCAAGTGCACTTTTAGAGTAGCTGGTCTCAGGCCCAAGGAATTCAAATGCACCTAATAATCCAGGATCGTGGGCAAGCCAGCAGATTCTGGGGAAATATGCTTACCAGCACACCATATGGAAAATCTTTTCCATTTTGAATTATAAGTAGCCCTGGTGGAAGGCTTCCTAGAGGCCTTCAAGATATCCAATACACCTTGGGAAAGGTGTAGGTCAGCAAACTCTAACTCTTCAAGAGCCATGCCTTGAGATTTGAGGTTCGGATAGCAACCTCTCCCCTGGGCACAGGTTAACACGTTATGATTCCTGGGAAGACACAGGGGAAGGTGGACTGCTAAGGACATGAGGAGTGAGTTACCAGGGCTGCCTGGCCCAATCTGGAGCAATCAGGATCATCTTGCAGGGTTGAGATCTGATTCTGACTAGCACCTTGAAAAGAAGGGGGAACGGGGGGAAAGCATAGAGAAACTTCCCTTCCCAACTGAGTAGGAAGGCACCCAGAGGGACTGAGCCAACACTGGGGGCCTGCAGCAAAAAAAGGGAAGTTGGTGATTGCCTGGGGCTGCAAAGAGATCTATCTGAGGAGTGCCCCATCTGGCAAATACTACCTCCAGTACTAGAGGATCCAGTGCCCATTCGTGATGGCCCTGTGAAATCCTGCTGAGAGCATCCGCTAGGACATTGTCCTTGCCTGGGAGGTGAACTGCCGTAAGGGAGGCGTTCAGAGAATAAGCCAGAGACCACAACTTCATTGCTTCGGTGCACAAGGCCGTAGACCGAGTGCCCCTTGCTTGTTGATGTACCACATTGTAGTGGTATTGTCTGTTCTGACCTGAACCACCTTGTTCTGGACAGATGTGGAAAAGACCTGGAGTGCTAGAAAAACTGCTCTGAGTTCCAGCAAATTGATGTGGAGCAGGGATTCCTGAGGGGACCACACCCCTTGGGTGGAAAGGTCACCCATGTGAGCTCCCCACTCCAAGAGGGATGCATCTGTAGTAAGGGTCAAGGAATGAGACTGGGGAGTGAAGGGAACCCCGTCTCAGATTGTTCTGATCCTACCACCACTGAAGGGCCTGGATCAGGGTTCGAGTCACTGGAATCAATTTGGTTAGGGGATCTGTCCTTTGAGACCAAAAGGCTCTTAAATGGAACTCACTGTCCCTCATCTGAAATCTCGCTCCCTGCACAACTGCTGTAGAAGCAGCCATGTGCCCCAGGAGCTGTAGAAAATGCCTTGCTGGTCGAGACACCTGCAGGGTGAAAGAGGAGGCCAGAAACACCAGGATCCTTGCTCTTTCCAGAAGGAGGAAGGCTCTGGCTTCTTTTGTGTTCAGTTCTGTGCCTATGAAGGTGAGAAGCTGGACAGGCTCCAGAACTGACTTTGGAAGATTGAGAAGGAAACCTAGAGAGGTAAGCAGTTGCTGAGTTACTTATAAATGTAATCTGACCTGCTCTGGAGACTGGCCTACAATGAGCCAGTCGTCCAGATAAGGAAAGATGGCAATCTTTTGCCTTCCTAAATGAGCAACTGCTACTGCCAGGCATTTTCTGAACACCCTTGGGGCCGAGGTGAGGCCGAAGGGCATTGCTCTGAACTGGTAATGGCCTGAGGGCAGTTCGAATCTGAGGTACTTTCGATGGGAGCTTCTGATGAGAACATGGAAGTAGGCATCCTTGAGGTCCAGGGAGGCTAGCCAGTCCCCTGGCCTTAGAGAGGGTAAAATAATCCCCAGGGTCACCATTTTGATCTTTGGTTTTAAAAGGTGCTTGTTCAGATACCCGACATCCAGGATGGGCTGCCATTCTCCTGTCTTCTTCGGAGTAAGGAAGTACCTGGAGTACAACCCTTTGCCCTGGTGTATGGGTGGAACCTTTTCCACGGCTCTGAGAGCCAGGAGGGAAGAAACTTCTGCTTCCAGGGCAAGTGCCTCTGAAGGGTTTGCAGGTGGAAAAGACCTGGCTCTCATCTTCGGAAATTTTTTGAAGCTGAGAACCAGTCCCTGGCTTACTACTTCCAGGACCCACTTGTCTGATGTTAAAGACTTCCAGTCCTGGACAAAGTAAGTCAGCCTGACCCGTACCGGTAGTGGAGAATCGGCCCTGGCTACCCCATCAGGGAGCCTGTTTTGCAGGGGCTTTGGGTTGAGGGGTAGAAGCAGGCTTACTAGAACCCCCTCTGGGCATAAGCAGAAGAGGCAGCCTGGGCTTGGTAAAACGGCCTATGAAAAGGCCTGCCCCTGATATGCTGCCTTTGAGGAATGACTTGCCTTTCTTTGGCCTGTGCACTCCTATAGGTGGTCCTATACTCATCCATTTTCTTCATATAATTCTCTGTCTGCTCCCCAAACAGAGAATTTCCCACAACAGGAAAATCCATAGCCTTAGACTGGGTATCCTGTGACAGGGCAGTACATCTAAGCCAGGCCATTCTGCGGAGAGACACAGATGTAGCCATGACTCTTGATGAAACATCATTAGAGTCTACTGCAGCATGAAATTGCACCTTGGATGCCTCAATACCATCCGCAGCCACCTGCTCCAGCTCCCTGGCAAGCTGGTCAGGGGCCTGTTTTGCTAGGGCCAGGACAGTATCCCACCTGGATTTCTGGTACCTAGCTGCGTAAGCCATATAATTTGCCTGTCTGTATCCCAAAGATGCTGCCATGTACTGCTTTTTTGCCATGGCATCCATCCTCCTGGAATCCTTTTCAGGAGGGTGAGAGGCTAGAGGAATATTAGCCTTGTCACAGGCTGCAGCCTGCACTACCCCCACATGGCTGCATTGCTGGGATAGGAACTCCGTATCAGAGCCTGATAAAGTATACCTCTTGTCCATCCTTTTATCCACAGGGAGGATAGAATGAGGAGTTTTCAGAATTTTTACCGTTTCCTAAAAGATTTATGCAAGGGAGCAGACAGTCTCCTAGACTCTGGAATATCCATCATTTCCACAAAAAGAGGCTCTTCTTGATCATCAACAGCTTCCTCAACAGGGAGTTGCAGAGTCTCAGCAACTTTCTTGTAAAACAAAAAATGAGAAAGGGACTCAGATAGCCTGGGAGGGGACACTCCTGAGGGTCTGTCTGGAGAGATGTCCGGTTCAATGGGCACATCCAGACTTTCAAAATCACATTCACTCTCCTCGTACCCCTCCTCCTCTTCCCCCGGTTCATAAAAATACTCAAAATCATAATCTTGAATCGAGAACCGATCAACCGGCGCTTGCCCAATGGTGCCAGGTTCGGACGGAACTGGGGAAAGAGACTGGACAATTTGGATAGCTTTGGCTATTTCCTCAGCGTTGGAGAAAGAACTTTGGCCCCAAACTAGCTGACCTTCTAGCCCTTTTAGCTGAAACCGGCTCCTCAGAGCTGGCTCTTCGTTTGCCCGAGGAAGCATCGCCCTGGTCAGAGGGCACTCCCTCAGGTTCGGCTGGAACCGAATCGGGCTGGCCATCCGGGTCAGCGGACTTTTTGGCCTCCCTTTCCCTGAGCCTACCAACTCTTTTTTCCACGGTGACAGCAGGAAAATTCTTACAAATCTGGCAGTCTGCACTGAAGTGGTCAAACCCCAGACAATATACACAAATGGTGTGTGGGTCAGCCTTGGCAAAGGCTTCCCCACAGAGGCCACAGTGCTGAAACCCAGTGGGTCCGGTTTTTCTTTTAGGTTTCAGACATAGTGCCAGCCTAACCAAAACTTGCCTGTTAATGGCAATCCGCCAAGCAAGACTCTCTTATCGGTTCCCAACCATGTCACGGGTCGTGGAAAAAAACGTAATAAAATCTGTTTTTTTTTTTTTTACAACCGATAAGAACCGGGAACCGCACTCTAAAGGACTAGAAGGTAATTTTAAAACCCATCTGATCGGTTCAAACCGAACAGAAAGACACATTTACAAGTTCCACACAGAAGAAAAAATAATAAATAAGCCTATCTATTACTTACAATACCACAGACAGAGCTTGAACCGACTGTGGTTAAATTTCGGTAAAATAAACCAAGAATTACACTTTAAAACCGACAAACGAACAGAGCAGTAGGAGGAATCTCCGGAGAGACTGTTCAGTGAGGCGGAGTAAAGAATCTGACAGTTTAAGTTTTAGCTTCAACAGACAGAGTGTTCAACCGAGCTCACGCTGAAGATTCCATGCCCTGCATGGAAAGTTAATTCTTTCACCTCAGGAGCAGTTCTAACCTGGGGTTATACTGCAGATGTCATGATATAGCAAAACTTCATGTTTGAACATCCGCCAGCTTGTGCTGAGCGTCTGTCTGTCTTAAAGGTAGAGATCTGCAGCCAAGCCCTACAGCACATGGCAACTGCAGCCACCACAGAGCAGGCACAGGAATCCCCCAGATCCAGAACAGTCTGAAGTTGCTGCTTGGCCACAGCCCAGCCCTGATCTCTGACCGGCTTAACAGTGATCTGGAGGTCCGCAGGCAGGTGAGGAATCAACTCATCCAAAGAGCCCAAGAGGGCATTGGGAGAAGTGTACCACCATGACAGCCGAGCTCGCCTGACTGACGCCGAGCGAGGAGGCAGCTTAGACTTTAGCTGCATGGTCCAATTTCTTTGACTCCTTGTCCGGCGGCTTGTTGACATCCCAGATATTGCCCGAGCATCGAAACACGGAGTCTGCCACCAACCCCTCAGCCGAGGGGTGCTCTAAGACACTCGAGAGTACCAATGGGCACCGCATACCTGTGGGCCATCCGGGCAGAGGGCGCAGGGCAGGACGCGGGGCACTGCCGAAGCTCCAGGACTGAGCTGACAATGTCCTCTGCCACTGGGAAAGCCTCCGGAGAGTCCCCCTTGTCCAGAATCTAAGAGGATAGTGAGCCCGCTTCTGGACAGGCTCTAGTTTCATCCCTGTGGGCTGAGATAATGCAGAGGATGCACAGGAAGAAGTAGGCCCTTCCTCCGTCGAGAGATCCCCCATGGACTCCTCTTCGACCAGACGGGAGTGCAGTGAGGAATCTTCTGACTAAGGAGCATGCATAAAGCGGCTGACTGCCAGAGTCACCTTCAACCTGCTGCGGCCGGTCAGGTATGAGGGTGACCGGACAGCCGATGGGGAAGCCTCTTGGCCAGCCGAGATTCCTTGGGCGAAGCGCCGGTCAACGGCTCCTTGGGTGGCAGCTCCACCACTGATCGGTGGAGGGGCTGGCTGCGGCCGAACCAAGAGTGTCTTGACTGGCTCCGCTGGGGGAGGGATGGTCTTTACCAACCCCATGGGGAGTCGGTCAGCCTTTCAGATGACAGCTAAGTCATGGCTGGTGTGGCAGCCGGGGTGGTTTCGGGCTGGCCTGCACAAACTGTTGCCACATGAGGTCTTTCTAGCATCGAAGCAACTTACGCTTAAGCCTCTCCTCACCTGAGGAGGATGAAGACTAGGAATAGTGGTGGCGCCGCTGCTTCCCATGGCACTGAGAGCAGAAGCGCCGATGACTGCGGGAGCTGCTCGATCTAATGAAGGAGGACAGAGATTTCGACTGCCAGGGGATCTTGGAGGGAGCCAGGGAGTGCTGTGGCTCCTCTTGATCTGGGTTACTGACCGGAGGGATCTGCTCAGCGGACCGAGCAGCCCCTTCTAAGGTTACGGGCAGGACTGGACTACTGCAAAAAGAATTGTCAACTTTTTCAGACGACAATCAGTCAATAGGGTCGAGAAAAATCTTGGTTGCATCATCATCCGGCATCTCAACCAACTTGCTCGACAGGGTCTCCGTGAAGCTAGCAGCCAAGGCTGCTGTTTCAATCGTGGTCAAAACCTGGGAGTCCTGAGACAGAGACCTTTCCCGGTCCGAGGGACGTCGACGGTGAGTTGTCTTCGACTCCTTGTCTTTGCTAGAGCGTGAGCTGAGAGATCCAAAAGGGCCTTGACCCTTACTAAGGAGGGACTGGCACAGCTCCTTGAAGGACCCTGAAAAAGTGGAGCAGAACGAAGGCAGCTGAAGAGGACAGAGCGACAGTCCGAGTCATCTCCTCCTTGAAGGCCGTAAGCTGTTCCAGCTGCTTGGCAGACCCTGCAGCCGCAAAGACCACCCAATGGGAGCTTTTTTGACTGGGGGATGTAGTTTTTCTAGGTGGCCCAACTTAAGGCAGACAAGGCAGTCAGAGGACAGTCGCATAAAACTACTGACAAATGTCGCAGGCCTGGTATCGTGATCATGGCTCAGGCAGAAGACACGTGGCATGCAGGTTGGTAAGAGACATCTTCTGCCCACATGGGCACCAGCAAAATCCAGGAATGGACTTGTCCATCACAGTCGAAGATTGAGTTGAAGACAAAAACACACAAGGATTGGTTTGGAACTAATTCCTAAGAATTTAAGCACTACAGCTTACTCAAAGCAGGAGCAGTAAGGAGGGAAACCTGCTTCTTCCAGTGGAAATGAAGATCTGCGCCATGGGGTGGAGCCGAGGGATATACCACCCAGGTGGGTGGGAGGAGCCAGCCTGAAGATTTTCCAGCACATCTTAGAGGAAAGGACACTGCCGGTAAGTGTGGCTAGAACATATCCACATCCCTAGAAATGGGCGTTTCAGTGACCATCTGCGCCTGTGCAAGTCCAGCTGTAGCTGGCCGATCAGTGAAGACCGGATGAACTGGAGACCACGGACAACTGGTGAGGGTTAGACGAAGGAAGTCAAGCTGTATGCCAGCTGCAAGGACAATGGCTTGGCACAGGTGGCTGGCAACTTGTCCATGATGTACCCAACCAGCAAGATAAACTGATCTCCACAGTACGGTATGTCAATTTATTTAGCTAGCGGATGTTCTGTGAAGTATTTTTCATGTCTTAGAGAAAAACATTAATATAAACTGTATAAAAACACACACACACAAACACAAACTGAAACAGTACTTTGGGTTCATGATACACACACTGAGATGAACCAAGAAGTTGCCCACAAAATGTGGACAAGAGTAAGCAAACAATTTCAGAAAATATCAGGAAAAATAATTAATTTATGTGGACAGAAGAATTTCTATCAGATTTGCCGTAATTTCATTTTCTGTTAGCCTCCACGTTGCCAATGCAGGGGAAAACAAGACAGCTGCACTAAAAACCTATGTGAAAGATGGTCTTTCCCAGCTCATTAGAATATTACCCACTGGCAACATGAAGCAAGCTGGTAATGCTGTTTAAGGTCAACTCACCTACTTCTCTTGGTATAGGAAGGAGAACGAGATCTGCTGTGGGAAGAACAGGCAGAGTATTAAAGATCAACAAGCAATACTTTACTTAAAAACCAGTATTAGTTTTAGGCAGTATACTAGCTCTTTAACAACAGACAACCATTACCTTTTATATCCGAGGTACTTTTTCTTTTCCCTTCGGTTAATTAGAAGATTGTTCACCTGATATTACTAGATGTGCTGTGTGGAACAGCACTCTGCCTGGCAACTGACATATCTAGCTCTGTTTCACCCATTACATCATCAGCACTGTGACTTCACTAACATAACTGCTGCTTAAGCAATAAGCCACGAGGGTGTGTGGGTTATCAGGGTATTTGCCACGGCTGAAGTGGTTTGCCCATGAGGTGCAGCCAAGTGGGTAAATCCTCACCAGCCGTGGTAAATCACGCGAAAACCCACATCCTCCGAGTGGCTTATTGCGATTATACCAAAGTTTATTTTTTTACTATAATAAAATACAACTTTTAAAGAGATTGCTTTGTTTTTTATTCAATTTATTCCTATGCTGCAGATTAGGATGCAGATTACCTTTTATATTTTCTCATCAGCCAGTGTTTATAATAGGATTTACACCGGTGGTAAACTGCCAGTCTGACCATTTCATTGGCTGTTCACTTATATCCATGGTATAATAATTACGAATAACCACTCAGTAACTGCCCGGTAAGTTACCTATGACGTCACTGTCAAATGAGATCACAATGCTGATAATGTGTGTGGGGGGCGCGCACAGATATGTAAGCTGCCAGGCTAACAGCTATTCTACATACCCAACACAATATTAATCGCATTTAGAAGCAAAGTTACAACTGGCTACCTCTTAAAATTTGTATAATTTTCCTTTCTGATTTTGGTTCCACTGGCTCCAAGACTGTCACACAGAAATCTGCACATACAATACAAAGTCCTGAAGCATTCCAGGAGCAGATTATATCAAAAACAGCAGGCAAATTTATACATACTACCCAAGATTCATCAGGGTGCTGTGTGTGCTTTGCTTCCAAAACCAAAACTCTTCTGGACACAACCATATAGGCAGACTTTGGCACTCAAACTAATGTGGGGGTGGGGTGCTTAGTGTCTTAAGGTTTTTTTTTTTTGTTAAACATACAAACGTATTATTGTGGGGCTTCCTTATTAGGGTTCACAAGGCAATCCTATATTAAACCCAAATTTCTGCACCTTAACATGGCTGTTCTGGACGAAAACCTGAAATATAACATGCTCTTTCATTGTGCCATGATCTCTGGATCCTGAAAATTTGGCAGTGATCAGTTAAGCAGTTTAAAATTCTTAAATGGGCAGACTGGATGGGCCTTGCAGTCCTTTTCTGCCGCCAACTTCTATTTTTCTATGTAGAAGATTGAAAACATGAAAATGCAAGTTTTATTTTTGCTCACCAGTAGTGCAATAATGACCAAAATCAAACCTTAAATTTTAAATTAAAGAAGAAAATAAAATCCCTTCAAGCATTCGCAGCTTCGTGCCCAACCCCCCCCATGCCAGAAGCTGGTATATGGGGAAATTCTGCACATAAATAAAATAGGGAGTTGTAGTCTGAACCTTGTGAGGTTGACAGGGTGGCATGAAGGGTTGAAAAGAAAAAATTACTCACCTTAGTAAATGTTTCTTCTAATGGAGCCTTGCTGTATTCTGACAATAACAGTGAGTCCCAACCTTCGAACTGCCCCGGAAATGAAAGAGTTAACTTTCCATGCCAGGCATGTAACGCTGAGCTCGGTTGAGACTCTGTTGCTGTTTGAACTCAAACCGTCAGATCTTTATGAGCTAAACTCACTGAGGTCCTGTGTGGAAGCTGTAAACCTACACTAGCCAACTGGCTACCAACATAAAAACAAATTTTTTAGTCCCAAAACAAAGACTCAAGTCAGGAAACCCAAAAAATGAAATGAACACAACACCCACTCACCCAAGGAAAGAGGGTGATAAGAAAAAAGGGTGGGGCACCTCCTGAGTGCCAACACTGCTACTGCCCACCCACATCCCAAAAACAAAGGTTCTGAGAGGGGAAGGCAGGGAGGAGGTCAGAATACAGCAAGACTCCATTAGAAGAAACAACATTACTAAGGTGAGTAATTTTTTCTTCAAACATGAAGTCTTGCTGTATTCTGACAATAGACTACCAAGCAGTACCTCCATGGAGGACGGGCAGAACCTACTTAGGAAATAGGCTCTGAAGCACAGCTGTGCCAAACCGAGCATCACTCCTAGCCTGGATATCCAGGGAGTAATGCTTGGTAAAACTGTGAACTGTTTTCCAGGTAGCTGCTTGACATCTCTAAGATAGGGATATCCCTGACAGCAGCCGTACCTCTGGTAGAGTGAGCCCTCAGGCCTGAGGGTGGAACCTTACCTGGTTTTTCATAGCAAAACTGGATACAAGAGACAATCCACCTGGCGATGGATCTTTTAGTGGCAGGTTTTCCTTTACCAACCTCACCATAAGTGAGGAACAGTTGGAGGGAGTGAAACCTGTGACCCTTGGTACATTCTATGTAGTAGCTAAGGGCTTTTTTCACATCTAAACTGTGCAGCCTCCTCTCACCAGAGGAGGAATGGTCAGTGAAGTAAACAGGAAGAGACAGAGATTGGTTAAGGTGGAAGTCTGAAACCACCTTAAGTAAAAACTTCCTGTTAGTCCTGAGGACCACCTTATCTCTATGGAAAGAGATAAAACCAGGCTCCACTGACTGGGCTTGTAACTCACTTATGCGCCTGGCAGAGGTGATGGCCACCAGGAACACAGATTTCCAAGTCAAGTACTTAAGCTCTGCTGAGGACAAAGGCTCAAAAGGGGGTTGCATGAGGTGAGCAATGCAAACGTTAAGGTCCCAAGCAGGGCCAGGGTCCCTGAATGGCAGATTGGTATGAAGCAACCCCTTGAAAAACTTGGAGAATACAGGGTGAGCTGAAAGAGAAGAGGGCTTACCTGCTGAAATAAAAGCAGACACAGCCGCCAGATGCACCCTTAGTGTAGCTGGTCTGAGTCCCAAGCTATTCAGGTGAACCATATAGTCAAGGACTGTGGGCAGGTCGGCAGACTCTGGGGAAGCATGCCTACCAGAGCACCATATGGAAAATCTTTTCCATTTGGAATTATAAGTAGTTCTGGTGGAAGGCTTCCTAGAAGCCTTTAGAATATCCATAACACCTTAGGAAAGGTGTAAATCAGCAAACTAACTCTTCAAGAGCCAGGCCTCGAGATTGAGAGATTTGAGGTTCGGGGTACCAAACCCTCCCCTGAGCACAGGTTAACAGGTTGTAATTCCTGGGAAGAGACAAGGGAAGGTGTACTGCTAAGGACAATAGTAGAGGGTACCAGGGCTGTCTGGCCCAGTCTGGAGCAATCAGGATCACCTTGCAAGATTGAGACTCGATTTTTACTAGCACTTTCAACAGGAGAGGGAAGGGGAGGAAGCATACAGGAACTTCCCTTCCCAACTGAGAACTAAGGCATCCAGGCGGACTGAGCCCAACACTGGGGGCCTGCAGCAAAACAGGGGAAGCTGGTGATTGTCTGGGGCTGCAAAAAAGATCCATCTGTGGGGTGCCCCATCTGGAGAAGATCACCCCCAAAACCAGGGGATCCAGTGACCATTTGTGATGGTCCCGAGATATCCTGCTGAGAGCATCTGCCTGGACATTGTCCTTGCCTGGGAGGTGTACTGTTGTGAGGGAGGTGTTCAGAGAATAGGCCAGAGACCACAACTTCATTGCTTCTGTGCACAAGGCCATAGACCGAGTGCCCCCTTGCTTGTTGATATACCACATTGTGGTGGTATTGTCTGTTCTGATCTGAACAACTTTGTTCTGAACAGACTTGGAAAAAGCTTGAAGTGCTAGAAACAGTGCTCTGATTTCCAACAGACTGATGTGAAGCAGAGATTCCTGAGGGGACCACAACCCTTGGGTGGTCAGGTCTCCCAAGTGAGCCCCCCACCCCAAGAGGGGAGGCATCTGTAGTAAGGATTAAAGAGTGAGACTGAGTGACAAAGGGGACTCCCTGTCTTAGATTGTTCTGATCCTGCCACCACTGCAGGGCCTGGATCACGGTTCGAGTCACTGGAATCAGTTTGGTAAGAGGGTCATTTTTCTGAGACCAGAAGGCTCTCAAGTGGAACTAAATGTCCCTCATCTGAAATCTTGCTCCTTGCACCACTGCTGTAGAAGCAGCCATGTGCCCCAGGAGGTGCAGAAAATGCCTTGCTGGTCGAGACACCTGGAGGGTTAATGAAGAGGCCAATGAGATAAGGGTCCTTGCCCTGTCCAGGGGAAGGAAGGCTCTTGCCTTTTCTGCATCTAGTTCTGCGCCTATGAAGGTGAGGAGCTGAACAGGCTCTAGAACAGACTTGGAAAGATTCAGAAGGAAACCTAGAGAGGTGAGCAGTTGCTGAGTTATCTGTAGGTGTAACTTGACTTGGTCTGGGGACTGGCCTACTATGAGCCAGTTGTCCAGGTATGGGAATGTGGCAATCCTTTGCCTTCTTAGAAAAGCAACTACTACTGCCAGGCATTTTGTGAACACCCTTGGAGCAAAGGTTAGGCCGAAGGGCATTGCTCTGAATTGGTAATGGCCTGAGGGCAGCTCGAACGTGAGGTACTTTCGATGGGAGCTTCTGATGAGAATATGAAAATAGGCATCCTTGAGGTCCAGGGAGACTAGCCAGTCCCCTGGCCTTAGAGAGGGTAGAATTATTCCCAGAGTCACATTTTGAACTTTGGCTTTAAAAGGTGCTTGTTTAAGTATCTGAGAACCAGGATGGGCCGCCATTCTCCTGTCTTTTTGGGAGTAAGGAAGTACCTGGAGTACAATCCTTTGCCTTAGTGTAGGGGTGGAACACTTTCCACAGCTCTGAAAGCCAGGAGGGAAGAGACCTCTGTCTCTAGGGCAAGTGCCTCTGAGGGATTTGCAGGTGGAAAGGACCTGGTTCTCAGCTTTGGAAATTTTTTGAAGCCGAGAACCAGTCCCTGGCTTACTACTTCCAGGACCCATTTGTCTGATGTTAAAGACTTCCAGTCCTGGACAAAGAAAGCCAGCCTGCCCCTACAGGTGGTGGAGAATCGGCCCTGGCAAAACCATCAAGATGCCTGTTTGGCAGGGGTTTTAGGCTGAGGAGTGGAAGCAGGTCTGCTTGTACCCCTTCTGCCTCTCCCTCTAAAGAACCCCCTCTGAGCATAGGCAGAAGAGGAGGCCTGGGCTTGGTAGAAAGGCCTATGAAAAGGCCTGCCCCTGGGATGCTGCCTCTGAGGAGTGGCTTGCCTTTCCTTGGTCTGAGCACTCCTATAGGTGGTCCTGTATTCATCCATTTTCTTCATACAATTCTCTGTTTGCTCCCCAAACAGAGAATTACCCACAACAGGAAAATCCATGGCCTTAGTCTGGGTATCCTCGACAGGCTAGTACATCTGAGCCAAGCCATTCTCTGAGTGCCACAGATGTAGCCATGACTCTAGATGAAACATCACTGGAGTCCACTGCAGCATGGAATTGCACCTTAGATGCCTCAATACCATCAGCAGCCACCTGCTCCAGCTCCTTGGCAAGCTGGCCAGGGACCTGTTTAGCTAAAGCCATGACACTGTCCCATCTAGATTTCTGATACCTACCTGTATAGGCCACATAATTGGCCTGTCTGATTCCCAAGGATGCTGCCATGTACTGTTTCTTTGCCATGGTATCAATCCTCCTGGAGTTCTTGGCTGGGGGGTGTGAAGCCAAGGGTATATTAGCCTTATCACAGGCTGCAGCCTGCACTACTCCAACATGGCTGCATTGTTGTGTAAGGAACTCCGTATCCGAGCCTGACAGAGTATACCTCTTGTTCATTCTTTTATCCACAGGAAGTATAGTATTAGGAGTCTTTAAAATCTTAAATGTCTGTTTCCCAAAATATTTGTGTAAGGGAATAGACAGCCTCCTAGACTCTAGGATATCCATCATTTCCACATAGTCAGGCTGCTCCTGGTCATCCACAGCTTCTTCCATAAGAAGCTGAAGGGTTTCAGCCACTTTCTTGTAAAACATGAAACGGGAGGGGGATTCAGAAAGCCTAGGAGGAGACACTCCTGAAGGTCTGTCTGGGGAGATGTCCGGGTCAATGGGCACATCCAGACTTTCAAAACCATATTCACTTTCCTCATACTTCTCTTCCTCCACCTCCAGTTCATAATATTCTTCCAAATCATAATCCGGAACCGGTGGAACCGGCCGAACCAAGCGCCTTCCTGATGGTGCTGGTTAGGTCGGGACCGGGGAAAGCTACTGCACAATTTTTATCGCTTTGGCTATTTCATCAGCGGTTGGAGAAGAAACTTTTGGATCCACACCAGCTGATTTTTCCTTTCTTGTTCTCTTAGACGGAACCGACTCCTCTGAATCGGTTCTCCTTTTGCTCGCAGAAGTTTAGCCCTGGTCAGAGGGCACTCCTTCTGGTTCGGTTTGAACCGAACCGGGCTGGCCATCCAGGTCAGCGGACTTTTTGGCCTCCCTTTCCCTGAGCCCACCAACTCTTCTCTAGGGTAGCTGCAGGAAATTTTTTACAAATCTGGCAGTCTGAACTGAGGTGGTCAAACCCCAGACAATACACACAAGTGGTGTGGGGGTCAGCCTTAGCAAAAACTTCCCCACACACACTACAGTGTTGAAACCCAGTGGGCCCGGTTTTTCTTTTGAGTTTCTCAGACATGGTGCCAGTCCTAACAAAACTTACCCTTTTAATGGCAATCCGCCAGGCAAGACCCTCTTATCGGTTCCTGACGGTGTTACGGGTCGTGGAAAAAAAACATAATAAAATCTGTTTTTTTTTTTTTAGAACTGATAAGAACCGGTAACCACACTCTAAAGTAGAAATAGATTTTTACAACTTGATCGGTTCAAACCGAACCGATGAACCATTTACAAGTTCTACACAGAAAAGAAAACAATATAACCTATCTAGTACTCACGAATACCACAGACAGAGACTGAACCGACAGGTTGCAGTTTAAATTTGGTCGAAAACCGAGAAAAGCGTTACTTTAACCGACAAACTGAACCGAGCAAAGGAAAAATCTCCAGAGCGACTGTTCAGTGAGGCAGAGTAAAGAATCTGATGGTTTGAGTTCAAACAGCAGACAGAGTCTCAACCGAGCTCGAGCTCAGCATTACATGCCTGGCATGGAAAGTTAACTCTCATCTCCGGGGCAATTCGAAGGTTGGGACTCACTGCTATTGTCAGAATACAGCAAGACTTCACGTTGTTTGAAAGAAGGCCTGCCAATCTAAAAACAGGCCTGACTGAATCTTAAGAGTACTGCCTAAAGAAACAAACAGATGCCACATTGCTGCTATGACTCACCAAGGGATTTTTTGTAAATACCTGCTCCTCGCTGCCTGTGCTGGGCGCTGATCTTCTGTGGTGGGACTTTTGTTTCGGAACTTCCAGGGGTTGTGGTTCGGCGTGCTGCAGTACTGTACGGGCATAATTTTCTGCCGCCCACCCACCCCGTTCCCTCCTCCCAATGAAATGCTCCATAGCCCCTCCCACTAGTCCAGAGCGCCGCCGCCTCTTTACCTGTCACCACAGCGGGTCTAGTGCTGCATCTCCCAGAGCCCGCTGGGTCTCGCTCTAGGATCGCTCCCCAGACTGGCTCTGTGGGGGTTCAAATCAGTGCATTGCCTCCTATCCTGAATCCAGGTTCACAACCGGACCTGTAGCCAGAACAGTTTCTTCTTGCCTTGTTCTTACCATTCCCATCACTGGACTGTACTTACTGATGTTTCTTAGGGCATGTACTTTTTTCCCATTGCTGGACTGTATTTCACACCAGAAATTCTTGGACTTTTATATACTTACAGTCTTATGTATGCATTATATCAATACCTTGCTGTCTCACTGGTGTTGATTAGCACCAGCAGAATATACTTGCTTCTGCAGGCTAGTTACAGCGTCTCTGTGTACTTGTTCTGGTACTGCATATTTGCTCGAGTTGCTCAAGTCCTACACCTCATCTGGTCTGACCAGCAACTGCTACCCCTGGGATATTACACTGCAGCTTCCTGCTCCCTGTGCCATGGCAATCCGGGCCTAGCATCTTTCAAGGCTGCTACCCATCTCTTAATTGGTGGAACTCTGCTGTACTGGACCCCCCCCAATGGCTTTTAGGATGTCACCCCGGGGGTGCCCGGTCCTACCTGGCCTAGCAGGGGGCACAGCTCGAACTCCTGGGCCTCAGGCTGCCTTGCCCTCCTTCAAGCCCTCCCCTACCTGGCAATCTACCAAAGGCATAAAGCTGGCTCACCTGAACGTGCGTAGTCTACCACCAAACCTAGCACAGCTAACTGTCTGGGTGGCTCACTACAATCCTGACTTTCTGGGGGTCACTGAAACCTGGCTGAAGCCGCACACCCCAGACTCTGTATGTGCCCTCCCAGGGTACCACCTTATTAGGCTGGACAGAGAAGGGAAAAAGCGGGGGGGGCGGGGTGCTCCTCTACTACAAGGGGCATCTAAACTGTCTATCATTAGGCACACCCCCTGCACTCCCCCTACCTGTGAGTTCTTACACGCCCTCCTCCTTCTAGGCAATATACAAAAGATCCACGTGGTATGTGCCTATAACCCTCCAAAGGGAGGAATGCTTGGGCTCTCCTCGATACTCAACTGCCTTAATGACAAAGTGGGCTCAAATGAGCGACTGGTCCTGGGTGACCTCAACCTAAACTGGTAGGGGGGGCAACGCCAAGCTGTATGAGCCTCTGCTACGGGCCTCGCCTCACCCAACTCATCACCGAACCCACAAAGCCCTCCCCACACGGGGGGAAAGGATCTCTCATTGACTGGGTACTGAGTAACAGGCCTGATAGAATAGTCTCCTCGGGTGTCCTTGATGCCATCTCTGATCACTCCTCCACCTATTGTACATGGGGCATCTCACCCCCTAAAATCCCTAGCAAGGTGATCCAGATGCGGGACTACTCAAGCTTTTGCACTGAAGCCTACTTTGCCGACCTCCAACAAACAGACCAGTCCCAGGTCACTACCACGAGTGATCTCACGGAGGCCGTCGACATCTTCCTCACTATCTTCACACCCCTGCAAAACAAACATGCACCCCTAACAAAAAAGGAGGGTAAGGGGCACGGTTACCAAGCAGCTCCATGGTGGCCTATTCTCCCTCATGAAACAAAGGGATAAATGCTGGGCGAGATTTAAATCCTCCCACTCCAGTACAGACTTCCTTGAATATAGACAGCTGAGGAACTCCTGCAAGAGAGCCATCCACTCTAAGCGCAAATTCTGCCAGTCCACCCTGATATCCTCAGCCAGCAACCCCAGGACCTTCTGGCAAAACATTAAAAACTCAGGGGGTCCACCCGTGCTCAGGTCTCAGACCTGCTGATTGGGGGGTCAGTTGTAATAACCCCCTCACTATTGCAAACGCTTTTAACAGCCAGTTCTCTGACCCAGATGCTCCCTCCCCTCAACCGCTCGGCCTGGTGACTCTGGGTCCCCCCCAATGACCCAACAACCCTTCTTCTACCTAAAGGCCGTCTCCACCACAGAGACTCAGAGTCTCCTTGCTAGTCTCTCCCCTCACACTGGAGCTGGGCACGACAGCCTTGAGCCGAAACTCCTCTGCCTTGGGGCATCCCCCCTAGCCTGACCTCTCTCTCACATATTTAACACTTCATTAATCTCAAGAACCATCCCTGAGGTATGGAAGGTGGCTAGGGTCGTTCCTGTACTCAAGCATGGCGACCCAAATGATCCCAATAACTACTGACCTATTGCGATCTTGTCGGCGATCTGCAAGCTACTTGAGAAAGTAGTTGCCTCCCAGCTCACTCACTACCTTCAGAGTTATGAGCTACTCTCCCAAGCACAACATGGCTTCAGAGAAGGGCACAGCACATCTACAGCCCTTGCGGTGGTCACCTTCGAGATCAGGTCTGCTACCGCCCATGGTAAGTTGACAGGCGCCATCTTCGATCTCTCAAAAGCCTTTGACCGGGTTGATCACTCGTTCCTGCGCTCTACCCTCTGGTCTGTCGGTCTCTCCCCTCCTGCCCATGCCTTGTTCTCCAACTACCTCACTGGGAGGCAGCAATATACTGTCTTTAACAAAGCCCTCGCTAAACCTTCCCAGGTGACCTGCGGGGTACCTCAGGGCTCCGTCCTTGAACCCATCTTGTTTTCCCTATTCATAAATGAGCTGCCCTCAGTATCTGTCCATGGGCACTCCACCCTGTACGCGGATGATCTTGTCATCCTGGTCGGCTCACGGGATATCAAAGACATTAACTCCCGGTTAAACCACAACTTTAACCACATTCAAACCTGGCTTGAAGACCACAGGCTAAACAATCTCACCAAGACCCAGGCCATGCTCTTTGGCTCCTCGGCCAAGATAAAACCATGCCAAGCTTCTTTCAACATCTTGGGAGCTGATGGTTCCCTCCTGAATGTTGCGGATGCGGCCAAGTACCCAAGTTGTCACCCCTGACCCACTACTGGACCCCTCACTCCACATTCGGAATGCCTGTAAAACCACAAACTGCAAGCTGGGCATGGCTTACAGACCTAAAGGCTGTCTCACCCCGGCCGCACGTCTCGCCATTGCTAGAAAGATCCTCCTACCCACACTCGGTTATGGCTTGGTATCCTTTGCCCACGTTCCAAAATCATCTCTCCAAATGGGACACTGTACAACAATGCATGCCATTTTGCCCTGGACTCCTCGCTTCACACACCGTTGTAAGCTATACTCCCGACTGGAGTGGCTTCCCCCAGAATACCACTGCACCTTTGTCCTTGGCAACTTCATTGACAATACTGTCTGAAATGCCACTCCCCCACACTCGCCTCTTTCCTCTAATCAGCGAACCCCACCTACCAACTAAGATCCAGCGACTCTCTGGCCCTCCTGGTCCCTAAAACTCACACCCAAATAGGGGATCGGGCCTTTGCTGCCTATGCACCCAAACTATGGAACTCCCTACCTACAAACACTCGCTCCACTACCTCCCACTGCCTCTCTGCCTGAGCTGCCAAACTGGTCCCAACAGTCTGGGCATGATGACCCCGGCCTCTACTAGCACTTCTTCCACCAGGCAAGCTAGAGGCCTACTGACCCACCTGTTGAATACGGGGCTGGCATACTCGAAGCCTCCTGTCCCACCTTCTGTACATGGTTACTCCCCAGCCCTAGATGACCCTGACTTGAGTATCTACAACCAGAATCCTCCCACCCACCCAAATCTGTTGCCCATTCTCTGTAGCTTGCCTCTCAATTACCTGGCACTGCAGAGTGGTACTTGAGACTTGTTCTGTATGCATTTTCTGGCCAGGCCGGTACCACACTGTCCTCTACCGCTTGATGAAATGCACGAGTCTGAAAGCTCTTCCTTGTACCTAGCTAGCTTGATGTTTGTTATATACCTTTGTTTTTACTTCCATGCCTGTACCTATTGCAATTCTACCCCCTCGCCCCAATGTCACTAGGTCTCTTGCTTCTGTGTGAACCCTGTCTGCCCGATGATCACAATGTACCTCTTAATGTAACCATTGTTTCAATGCTTTGTGTGCACCCTGTCTACCTATTTACTCTGATTTGTGCACTTGTAATCCTCCCGGGTTGCACCTAAAAATAGGCACGTGCTGTCTAGTGTGCTTACATGGTTAACAAAAGCAAATAAACTGTAGTGATCCACAAAGGTGTGCACAGATTTCCAGGTAGCTGCTTTGCAGACATCCAGTAGGGGAATGTCCCTTGCTGCTGCAAGCGAGGCTGCAGTGCCCCTGGTGGAATGGGCCCCGAGCTCACTGGAGGTTGTTGACCAGCTTTCTCATAGCAGAATCTAATACAAGAGACCAACCAACGAGAAACAGTTCTCTTGGTAGCTGGTCTTCCTCTGCCTACATCCCCGCAGGTGAGGAACAACTGAGTGAAGAGCCTCTGGACTGTCTAGTATGCTCTAGGTAGTGAAAGATGGCTCTTTTGACATCCAAGCTGTGGAGCCTTTGCTCACCAGGAGCAGATGGCTCAGTAAAGAAGACAGGCAGAGTAATGGATTGGTTCAAGTGAAACTTTGAAACCACTTTTGGCAGAAATGTCCTACTTGTCCTGAGCTCAACTTTATTGTTGTGGGGGATGATGTAATTCGTCTCAGTGCACAGGGCCTGTAGCTCTGAAATCCTCCGGGCAGACGTAATTGCTACCAGAAAGATTGTCTTCCAAGTTACAAATCTGATGTGGGCCGTGGACATAGGCTCGAAAGGTGGATTCGTGAGCCCATCTATGCAAAGGTTCAGGCTCCAAAGAGGAACAGGCTCCCTAGTTGGAGGCTGGCAAGAGGCCTTTGAAAAACTGTTTAAAAATGTCATGGGGAAAAACAAAAGTTACGCAAGAACTTTCCGCAACAGTAGATCTTTGAGAGAGGTTCCTGCAGTAGGTCTTCACATATAGGACTGCAACCCCTGGCGTCAGGTCCGCATGGCAAACTTGTAGATAGCAATCATCATCGGGGCCCACCCCTGACATCAGGGCGTTGCGACGTCAGCCAGTCTATAAAAAGGGGCAGTCCCACGCCCGCTCTCCAGTTTTTTTTTTTCCAATGGAGACCTAAGAATAGGTAAGGAGAAAACCAGAGAACTCCAAAGACCCTGCTTCCACTCTAGTCCAGCCGGACTAGATAGGATGGAAGTCAAGCATCCAAAAACCGGGGGAAGGAGGGAGGGAAACTAGACCTACTGCAGGAACCTCTCTTGAAGATCTAATGTTACGGTAAGTTCTTACGTAACTGCTATATCTTACTTCGAGAGGGTTCCTGCAGTAGGTCTTCACATAAAGGACGGAATACCAAGCAGTCCCAAAGAAAAATAAGGCAAAGGTGCATCTGGGTTGGGGGAGAAGGGGAGAGAGAAGTCGCCAAGAGTAATCACAACAGAAGGCCTTGCAGGACCACAAGTCCAAAGCCAGTTCTGCACCTAGAGGCAATGTCCAGACTGTAATGCTTAGTGAAGGTGTGAACAGACGACCAGGTGGCCGCAGCACAGATCTCTGCCGTGGACACATTTCTGAAGAATGCAGTAGAGGTAGCCACGCTACGGGTGCAGTGGCCTTTGACTGCCCCGGAATGGGACTTCCCATATTTCGTGTACGAAAAATGGATGCAGTTAGCTAGCCATCAGGAGATGGTCTGCTTGGAAACAGCCTTGACCTGGCACTGAGGGGCAAAGGCTACGAACAGTTGGTTAGATTTCCTAACCTCTTTAGTCCTGTTCGTGTAGTACCTCAGGAACCGGAGCACATCAAGCGTGTGCAGCAGGTATTCCCCCAGTTGGAATACTGTGGATAGTACACCAGTAATACCACGCTCTGGTTCAAAGTGGTTCTGAAACAACTTTGGGCAGAAAAGAAGGGTTAGTCCGAAGGACTACTCGGTCCTTATGAAAAATCAAATGAGGTTCTTTACATACGAAGGCCTGTAGTTCGGAAACCCTTCTGGCCAAAGTGACAGCGACTAAAAACAGTCTTCCAAGAGAGGAAGGGCAAGTCGCAAGAAGAAGCTGGTTCAAACAGTGGAAAGGTCAGCTTCTCGAGCATGAAATTCAGGTCCCAGGGTGGACAAGGATTCCGGATCGAAAGTTTCAAATGAAGGATGCCTTTTAAAAAGGTTCTGGCAACCTCCATCTGAGCCAAGGTTTTGCCCTCCACCGGGAGGTGGTAGGCCGACACCGCAGAGAGGTGGACCTTAATGGAGGAATAGCTAAGGCCCACCTCAGACAGATGTGCGAGGTACTCTAGAACCTGGGATGCCGAGCACGAAAATGGATTCCAGCTCCTTGCTTGGGCCCATATCGTGAATCTCTCCACTTCACAGCGCAAGTGGATCTAGTGGAGGGTTTTCTGGTCTCCACTAGAATGTGAACAACCTGTGAAGAGACCCCACAGTAAGAAATCGCTATGTCCACAGGTGCCACGCATGAAGGTGGAGAGACTGAAGGCTCGGATGCACCAGGGTGCCCTGCTCCTGAGTCAGAAGGTCGTGAGAAATGGGCAGAGGGACCGGAGGCTCCAGTGCCAAGTGTCGAAGAAGAGGGAACCAAATTTGGCATGGCCAAAGAGAAGCAATCAGGATTGCGTGGGCCCCCTCTTGTTGAAGTTTCACCAGGACCTTCTGAATTGGGGGTAAGGGAGGAAAGATGTACAGAAACCTCCCTGTCCACAAAAGAGACAGCATGTCTCGCCAAAAAAGCACCATGCCCGGGAACGAGTGAGCAGTAGACGGGTAGTTTTGTGTTATATGGGGAGGCGAACAGATCTCTCTCTGGTTGACCCCATCAAAGAAAGAGGTCTTCGACTACCTCTGACTTGAGCTCCCACTCATGGGCCCGGGCCACTGATCGACTGAGACAGTCGTCCAGAACGTTGGTGACGCCCAGAACGTGAACTGCTGTCAGATAAAGACTGTGCTGAATCGCCCAGTAACACACCCTCATGGCTTCTCGGCAATGAGTGTAGGATCTGGTTCCCCCCTGCTTGTTTATGTACCAGACAGTGGACATGTTGTCCGTCTGTACCAGGACAGATCCCGGAATCAGCAGCGACTGGAATGTCTGGAGTGCACAAAGAACCGCCCTGGTCTCCAGAACATTGATGTGGAGCATCAGCTCCTGATCGGACCAAGACCCCTGTGTCCTGTGAGACCCCAGATGAGCACCCCAGCCCAGATCTGAGGCATCTGTAGTGAGAATCTGGGTTGGAACTGTTGGAAGGAAAGGGATCCCCTCTGACAAATTTGAGAGATCCTGCCACCAGCGTAGATCTCTCTGGAGACTGTTGGAAAAGGAAAGTTGGGAGACACCTCAGAGGCAATATGCGCAGTCCAGTGGAGAAACAATTCTGAAGCAGTCAACAGCTTTCACTCAGTTCATCCCCCCTCCTGTCTTTTGACTGGCTAGCCCTACACTCTTTAAAAAAAATCTCTTAACGGCACACCTCCAGGGCAATTGCACCTAGGCAGCTAAGTGCAAAAAGTTACTGATGCTAAAGGACTCCTGCGGTAATAACTACATGCAAGTTACAGGTCTGGGGCAATGCGTGCGATGATGCAGCTACGTTGAGAGTAGTCTGCACGGCTGCTTGCGAAGTCCAGTATTGATTTGGTGAAGTGTGCAATGATGATGATGATGATGCAGCTGCTTTGAGAGTGGCCCAAAGGCCAGAGCACTTACGAAGCAAGCTACAGATCTGGCACAGTGATCATCACTATGCAGTGTCAATTATGACCTGCAAGAAAGGCAAAAGCTAAAGTTGTCAGTTTTAGAGCTTTTTCATAAAGGAAATAAACCGCAAAAAAAATGTTCATACATCTATTAGGTTCAAGACAAGCATGGTGAAATGAACGTATTCAGGTTATCTGTAACAGTGTCACTTTTGTATTGTACTGCTACTTTTCTCCCGTGTAGCCCCTCCTCTAGGACACCACCTTCCTGGTAAAACTCACTTTTTTGTATTCTATTCTTTGGTAACCGGGCAAGGCCCACTAGGTCACAATGTCGGTTTTCAGGGGTGACAGCAGGAGCACTGCGAAGGTTAACCAACTTGCTCAAGGCAACAGCATCCAAAGGGCTCATCTTTATTACTCTAACCTGGTGCAACACAAAATTCCCCACTAGAGGGCATAATATAGTGGATCTAGTACTCTAATCAAAGCTTTTATTAATACAAGATTGTGCCACCAGCCCACCCATAGGAAACAGTGATCACGAATCAGTAACGTGGCTAAACAGAACTATATAACCTTAAACACCACAGGTGTTACAAAAAATTAAAAAAAAAATAGGAACAGTAACACACATTGCCTTAAAAAAAGGCACAACAAAAGCCTGTAAAACTAGAATTAGACAAGCAAAAAGAGATGCTAAAGAAAAATTAGCAAGAAACACCACGAAGGACAACTGTAAGGTGTTTTATGCTTATGTTAAATCCCTCAAAAAACCTGAGTTACGCGGGTCCCCTAACCATGGAAAATAAGATCGCCCCTTCAGGTGTAGAAATGGCCTCCATCTTAAATAAACGTTTTTGTCAAATGTATGGCTAAAAAAAAAATCCCCAATTAATCGGGATGTCAACTGCCTAGCACCCAACTTAACAGAATTTGATTTAGTTGACATTAGACAACTTAATCTGAAACCAGACTCATCTCCAGGCCCTGACAAAATTTCAGCTTGAATGTTACAAATGATTGATTACATATCCCTTCCCCTAAAAATATTATTCCAAGTTATCTATAAATACAGGTGTGATGCCCAACGATTGGAAATTGGCACACCATGTGCCTATACATAAAAAAGGGATAAGGCCAATGTAAAAAATTATAGGACCAACCAGTTTAACCTCTGTTATTTGTAAAGTACTGGAAGGGCTGATTAAGGACAAACTAAACACCTCTCTTGAGTTACAAGACCCAGATCAGCATGGTTTCAGGAGTGGTAAGAGTTGCACTACGAACTTACTATGTTTTTATGAAAATATCAGTAAGGCTTTAGATGCAGGAGTACCACTTGGTGTGATCTTTCTGGATTCTAAGAGTGCTTCTGACTTGACCCCACATTGGGCAGTTAAAGAAAAACAGACTACTAAAGGCAGATTAACAAACTGGATAGCTGAGTGACTAAATAACAGGAAGCAGAGGGTACTGATTCATGGACATCTGTCAGATACTGGGAAAGTGACTAGTGGCATGCCGCAGGGTTCGGTGCTCGGACCAATATTATTCCAGATTTTAATTTTGGATTTAAACTAGTAACCTAAACTGTTGGGTTACCAAATACCACAATGACACCAAAATCGGAGGGCCCTGTGATACCACAGAGGAAGGAAAACTATATTCAGCAAGATCTTGACAGCGTATCAGTATGGGCAGGGCTCTAGATAAGATATTTTGGGATGAGTACCTGTACTCATTTTGAAAGTGAAGTGAGTAAAACGAAATTCAGATGTGTACAAATGTCTTGCTATAGTGGACTGAAGAGTACATTTATTTAAAAAAATTTAATTGTTTTTCTAGATAAGAATTTCAGGTGCCAACAATGCTCCAAATAATGTTGGCACATAGGAATTTACTCGCCAGTTTTAAAACAGTGAGTAAAACAAAAGTGGGATGCATACAAGTGCTGTAAATCTGGCAAAAAAAAAAAACTTCCTTTTGACTCACCAGTTATGCTATGAAGCACTATTCTTTCACGTGTGGAGTATTTACAGATGTTGGGTGAGTACTGGTACTCATTACAAAAATTTCTGAAGAGTATTTCCTAAAATAGGCCGGTACACACCTTATCTGGAGCTCTGGGTATGGGTTAGCAAATGGGGTACGTCATTTGACCAGGACAAATGTAAAGTTATGCATTTAGGAAAAACACAAACACATACACTATACACTCTGTAATAATTTAAATTATTGTTCATCTGAAAAGGACTTGGGTTATTTTGTAACTGATAACTTAGGAACTGACAAACATACCCAGGCTGCTATCATAAAATGTAACATTTTCTGGTCTATAAAAAGAAATGTCACTACTAGGAAAAGTTCTGTTATGATGCCACTCTATTGAGCTTACATCCACCCACAATTAGAATATGCATCTCAGATTTGGTTCCCCTCAAGAAAACAGGAAAGACAAGTTAGGACAGACACAAAGAGAATTCACAAAATGTATTGAAGGATTAGATTATGATGAAAGATTAAAAAGACTTCATTTAATGTCTATAGAAACTAGAAGGCGAAGGTCAGATCTTTTTATATGCAAGATTATACCCTTTTAAAGTGATCTTGGTATAGAGTTTAAACAAGACAGGAACACAAGAGGTCATCCATTCCAAACACAGGGTAAAAGGTTCCGAACTAATAAAAGGAAAAATGTTTACATATCCAGGATCGTTAATTCATGGAACGCACTTCCTGAAGACATAATAAGTAGGAATAAATCAGTTTTAAGTACAAGTTAGACCAGTACTTACTGCGTGGAGCTAATCTTAAATATTTGTTAAAGTCAACCTGGAGCACATATGGGCACTGTCTACTAGCTCCATGTCTACCTCAGTATGAACCTCTATGCTATACAGTCCACCACAGGAAAACTATGTCCCAGACGCCTCTGAAACACTGGCATAGTGTTCCTCAGGGTTTAATGGTGATGTGATGCAGTGCTGGTGTTCGCCTAATGTTTTTCATGGCTCTACTTACTAAGACTTGTTTTAACTCAGATAGATGCTTTAACGTATTGCAATAATACACAACTGAAACGCCATTAGAGGTACTACAATCAACATTTCTGGCATCAATAAATTCAGATTTTGCATCCCATAGTCCCAATCAGCCACATACCAAACATGAGAGCTCCAAGTTACTTTGTTTAAAAGTTACAAGTCATTTTATAACCCTAAATTCACTGCCTGTTCAAAAAACGCCAGTTTCAGTGAACAGCTGCTGCTATCTCCTGAACTTACTGTCTAGTTCTCACTGTCAGCAAGCTTATAGGATCCAGTTCTCCAAAGTTTTAAAGATCATGTACAATGGTTTTCACAAGTAGAACAGGCAGCACCATCCAATAAGCATTGCTTTAAAAACTGTGTGTGTTTCAGGTTTTGTAACAAAGTTGACAATTGTTTGTTGTGCCTTTTTGATGTCCTTTTCTACAGGGTTGCTGATCAGAGCACTTTGCTGTGAGGTTGCAGACTGAATAACTTTCTGATGTGGTGAAAGACTAAGATAATTCGTACCCATCATTCAATTGAGGCAATTTCTCAGGATGGCACTTTAATTATTCCATCATCCTGTCAATGGGGGGGGGGTAATGCCGTTTTTAAACCTTGCTTTTCTATGCATTAGCCAGCCCAATGTTTTCTCCCTGTCAGGCTGTTACTGGACCTACATTCAGGTTCAAAACTGTGTTGTACTGTACACTAAAATGATCCTTTTACCAGGGCTAACACTTCCACCCCTAGTAGGAAAACACAATGCCCCCTATTAAAACTTTATTGTAAAGCAGACACTGAAACAGCAATGACGTTACCAACATTACAACACTAACAGCAATACATAGATACATAGACAGCGTCGGCAGATAAGGGCCTATGGCCCACCCAGTCTGCCCATTTGAGCTTGTAAGTTCAGTTTGTTTTCCTAGAAGTCTGTTGCACCTTAGCCCTGACCTCCAGAATTCCTTTATGTCTATCCCATGCATTCTTAAATCCCGTGATTGTTTCAGCCCCCACCACTTCCTCTGGCAGGGTGTTCCACTTGTCCACCACCCGTTCTGTGAAGAAATTCTTTCTCATGTTTCCTCTGAATCGTCCTCCCTCCAACTTCATCCCATGCCCTCTAGTCCTGGAAAATCTTTTCGCTTAAAAATAGTGTTTTCCTGCACCCTGTTTCTCCCTGTAAGATACTTGTATGTCTCCATCATATCCCTCTCTCCTCCTCTCCTCCAGGGAGTACATGCTCAGTTCCTTCAACCTGTCTTCATAGGACTTGTGATGCAATCCATGCACATCTTTGTTGCCCTCCTCTGAACCTTTCTACCCTGTCTATGTTCTTACATAGGTATGGTCTCCAGAACTGTACACTGTACTCCAGGTGGGGCCTCACTAGTGTCTTGTATAGCGGAATTATGACCTCCTTTCCTGCTGGTAATGCCCCTGCCTATACATCCCAGCATTCTATTTGCTTTACCTGCTGCCTTGTCACACTGTTTCCCTACCTTGAGGTCATCAGAGATGATAACCCCAAGATCCCTTTCCTGCTTGGTGCATGCTATATCCTCACACCCCAACTGATATATTGTGCCAGGGATTTTGTGCCCCATATGCATTATCTTGCACTTCTTTGCATTGAATTTCAACTGCCAAACCCCTGACCATTCTTCAAGTTTCTGCAGGTCGCTTCTCATTCTGTCTATACCCTCTGGTGTGTCTACTCTGTTACAGAGCTTTGTGTCATCAGCGAACAGTGAAATTCTGCCTTCTAGGTCCTGTGGCATGTCACTGATGAAGATGCTGAATAGGACCGGTCCCAGCACTGATCCCTGTGGTACCCCACTGGTCACTCTTCCCTCTGTGGAGTGACAGCCATTTACCACCACCCTCTGTGTCCTGCCACCCAGCCAGTTACCTACCCACCAAACTACTGTCCTGCCCACACCCATATTCCCCAGTTTGTGTAATAGTCTTCTATGTGGCACAGTGTCAAAGGCCTTGCTGAAGTCCAGACAGGCCATGTCCACTGCCTCCCTGATCCACCTCCCTAGTCACCCAGTCAAAAACTTCAATGAGGCTGGTCTGACATGACTTCCCCTTGGTGAAACCATGCTGCCTTGGGTCCTGTAGTCCATTGACAACCAGATGTTCCACCAATCTCTCCTTCAATAGTGCTTCCATGATCTTCCCCACTACCGAGGTGAGGCTGACTCGTCTGTAGTTCCCTGCTTCCTCTTTGTTCCAACTTTTGTATAAGGGGACTACATCTGCTGTCCTCCAGTCTTTGGGTACCTCCCCTGTTTCCAGTGATCGGCTAAACAGGATAGCCAGAGGTTCAGCCACCACCTCTCTTAGTTCTTTAAGGACCTGGGTGCACCCCATCTGGCCCCATTGCTTTATCAACTCTTACTACTTCCAGTTCCTTCAGGACCCTTTCTCGTGTAAAGGGACTTGTGTCCATTTCTGCACCATTCTCACCCCTTGTACTCCTTCAGACCCATACCCTCCTCTTCCTCAGTAAAGACTGAGCAGAAATACCTGTTCAGTATGTCAGCTTTACTGTTGTCATCCTCCATGCCCCCATCCTCCCCCTTCAGTCTCACTATCCTTCCCTTTGTCTTTCTTTTTTCACTTATGTACCTGTAAAAGGTTTTGTCCCCTCTACCCACTGATTTTGCAATGTGTTCTTCTGTCTGAGCTTTGGCTTCCCTTACTGACCTCCCTGCCTCCCTTTGCTTCTCCTGGTACTTCTCCCTGTGTCTTTTTGTATTGCCGGAATGCAATCTTTTTGGCTTTCACTTTCTTTGCTACCTCTTTGGAAAACCATAATGGTCTCCTCTTCCTTTTCCTCTTGCTAACCTGCTTAATACATAATTCTGTTGTTCTTGTAATCCCCATTTTAAATACTGCCCACTGTTCCTCAACCCCTGATTCCTGTCCCATTCCCCTTAATGCCTCTCAAGTATCTCCCCATTTTCCCAAAGTCTGCCCCCCTAAAATCCAGGATACGTGTTTTTGTGTGGTTTGGTTCTGCTCTCTCTGTGATTTCAAACCACAATGACTGGTGGTCACTGTTTCCCAGGTGCTCCCCCACTGTTACCCCCATCACACTGTCCCTGTTTGTGACCACAAGGTCCAGTATTGCCTTCTGCCGAGTTGGTTCCATGATCATTTGCTTGAGGAAGGCACCCTGAAGGGAGTCCAGGATAAATCTGCTCCTAGTTGATGCTGCTGCTGGGATGCTCCAGTCCACGTCTGGAATACTGAAGTCTCCAACCAGTACTATCTCACCCTTGTCTGCCATCCTTTGGATGGCTAGCATCAGCTCCCTATCAGTTTCTTCCTCCTGGGCTGGTGGTCTATAGACCACACCTGTGCGGATGGCTGTCCCCATTTTCCTTTCCAGCTTAACCCACAGTATCTCTCCCCCATTTTGGTCCTCCTGGATCTCTGTGCCCTTATGTCATTTTTCACATAGAGTGCCACTCCTCCTCCCTTCCTGCCTGCTCTGTCTCTTCTGAATATGTTGTAGCCAGGTATGGCCATCTCCCAGTCAGCTTAACAGGCAGAGTTGCACTCCAAATGGTATCTCAGCAGCCTGGAGGCATGCAGACTCAGCATCAAGCAACCCTGGAGAAATGGACCACACCAAAAAGACATTTAAAAAAATAAAAATTTGTCAACTGTGCCACAAAACCTGAAGAAAAAAAAAAGTTTTCACAGCAATGTTTTTCGAATGGTGCTGCCGGTTTTACTTACGAAAACCATTGCAGCTGACCTTTAAAACTTTGGAGAAACAGATCCTATACGCTTGCTGACAGGGAAGACTAGACTGAGTTCAGAAAATGACAGCAGCTCTTCACTGAAACTGGCTTTTTTGAACAGGCAGTGAAATCAGGGCTACAAAATAGCTCATAACTTTAAAATGAAGTAATGCAAAAAAACGGGTTACTCACCTGTAACAGTAGTTCTAAGAGTGGTATATGTTCATCCACACTGTCTGGCACTGTCCTTTTCCCCTTTAAATCTTGCTGGAAGTCTTCAAGCTGGCTCCTCCCACCCACCCAGGTGGTAAATACCTCGGCTCCGCCCCAGGACGCTAGATCTAGCCCTCTGGAAGCCAGGTTGTGTGCCTTAAGCCGGGGAGGTCGGGGTGGGTGTGTGTGGATGAACATAAACCACTCCTAGAACTACTGTTACAGGTGAGTAACTTGTTTTTCTAGGAGTGTGGATATGTTGTTCATCCACACTGTCTGGCAGACTCCTAGCAGTTCTCCGGGAGAAGGGAGGCAAGGCGCACACCCCCTACTTAGGAAAAAGAGACTGGAGAACAGAGGCCCCAAAACCAGCATCACTTCGTGACTCAAGGTCGATGTGGTAATGGGTAATAAAGGTGTTCACTGACTTCCAGGTAGTAGCCCAACAGATTTCCTGGATAGGGATGTCCCTGGAAGCAGCCACCGAAGCAGCAGTATGGCGGGTAGAATGAGCTTTTATCCCTCTGGGAGGCTCCTTGCCCGCCAATTCATAACACAGACTTATGCATAACGTAATCCATCCTGCAATAGTCCGCTTGGCTGCAGGTCTGTCAGAAGCGGCTTCAGCGTAGGTGACAAACAGCTGGCGAACCTCTCCCCGATTTTCTACCGTCCTCTCCTTATAGTAGGAGAGAGCACGTCTGAGGTCCAGAGTATGGAGCCTGTACTCAGCCTCCGAGGTGTTGTTAGGGTAATATACCGGCAGAGTCAACACCTGGTTAAGTTGAAACTCTGAGACCACCTTCGGAAGGAATTTCGGGTGGGGGCGCAGGAAAACTTTGTCCCTGTGAAAGACCAGACAAGGGAAGTCCACCGAAAGCACCTGGAGCTCCCCTGTCCTTCTGGCTGACGTGATAGCCACCAGGAAGGCAGTCTTCCACGACAAGTGCGAGAGCTCACACTTGTGCATGGGTTAGAATGGCTTGCCCATGAGCTTTGCCAAAACCAGCAAGAGATCCCACGGAGGTGGAGAATCACGCACCCGAGGGGATGTGTGATCCAGGCCTTTGAAAAAGCGCCCGATCACTGTCTCCTGTGCCAACGTCGGCTGACCGGCCCGCGTCCGGTAAGCAGAGATGGCTGCCAGGTGCACCCTAAATTGACAGAAGACCCCCTTTGGAAAGAGACCAAAGTTAGTCTAGAATGTTAGCCACAGAGCAGGATAAGGGGTCCAGGCTCTTTCCCTGACAACAAATGGAAAATCTTTTCCATTTGAAGGCATATCATTTCCTGGTCGATTCCTTTCAAGCTGCTTCCACCACGGTGTAGACATCCTCGGAAAGACCCAGAGCCTGGAACTCTAGTCGCTCAGGAACCAGGCTGTCAGGTGCAGGGGTTGAAGGTCCGAGTGGAAAACCTTACCCTGGTTCAACGACATCTGGTCCGGGCATGTACAAAGCCGCTCCTGGGCCCTGCAGCTGAGGCTAAGGAGATCTGGATACCAGAACTGGCATGGCCAATCCGGGGCTACCAAGATCACCTTCGCCTTGTCCCTCCTCACCTTGAGTAACACCTTGTGGATCAAGGGAAATGGAAGGAAGGCGTACAGGAGGCCTGGGGTCCACGGCCTCGAGAAGGCATCCCCCTGTAGCCAGCCCTGCTGAGGGGGGCAGGCATGGTACAGCCTCAACTTGATGTTCTCCCTGGAGGCAAACAGGTCCACCAATGGTTTGCCCCAACGGGAGAACAGATCGTAAGCTACCTTTGGATGGAGAGACCACTTGTGGGATTTCTGGCCTATGCGGCTGAGAGCATCCGCCAGTTGCTTTGAGAGTCCTGTCGCATGGATGGCTAGGAGATCCGCCTCCAGACGGCTGACGAAGGTCCAGATCCGGAGCGCCTCCTTGCATAGCAGACGGGAGTGTGTGCCGCCCTGTTTGTTGAGGTAGTACATGGTCGTGGTATTGTCCATCTGGACTTGAACCACTTGACCCCGGAGCTGAGGAGCGAAAGCTGACAGTGCCAGTCTGACTGCTCTGAGCTCCAACAGGTTGATGTGGCATCGGGACTCCTCGGGGGTCCAGAACCCGTGAGCTCTGTTATCCCCCATGTGGCCTCCTCAGCCCATGAGAGAGGCATCAGTCGTAAGGACGACCATCGGCTCGGGGCGGACAAACGGGATTCCTTCCTGCAAATGACTCGGGACGGTCCACCATTGGAAAGCGTTCCCCATCCTCTGGGTGACCGTGACCAGCTGGTCGAAGAGACCCAGACGCCGAGACCACTGGGCGGCCAGCTCCCACTGAAGAGGGCGCATGTGCAATCTGGCCCAACGGACCACTGAGGTGCATGCCACCATGTAACCCAGGAGGCGCAGGAAGTCCCAGGCAGGATGCAAGCGCTCAACCAGAAATGACCGGCCAAAGGAGGAAAGAACCTACGCCCTGTCTGCCGGGAGCCAAGCTCTGCCCCGATGAAGCCCATCACCTGAGAAGGCACGAGTTCTGATTTGGCCTCGTTGATTAGGAGGCTCAGGTGGGAGCAGGTTCTGAGGGTCAGGTCCCTGGACCTCTCCACCTCCTATAGGGAAGAACCCGCCAGGAGCCATTCATCTAGATAGGGGTAAATGCGAACCCCTTGGTGCTGTAGATGGGCTGCCACCACCGCGATGCATTTGGTGAAGACCCTTGGGGCCAATGACAGGCCAAACGGCATGGCTCTGAACTCGTACAGGGTCCCTTCGACCCTGAAGCAGAGGAACTGCTGATGGGACGGACGGATTGGGACGTGGTAGAATGCGTTCTGAAGATCCAGTGTACAAAACCACATGTTTCGCTCCAGAGATGGTATGATCTGGTTCAGAGTTACCATCCGGAAGGTGCGACACCTGAGATACCGATTCAGGTCATGGAGATCTAGAATGGGGCGCCAACCCCCCTGGGCACCAGGAAATACCTGGAAACGAGGCCTGGGACTGAAGGAGGATCTGGCACTGGAGCTACCGCCTCCTTGAGAAGGAGCTGAGCAATGTCGTCCCGAAGGGCCAACTGAGATCCTTTCCTCCTGTGGGGCACGGGCCCGGCTGGGGGGTACTGCTCGAACTCTAGAGGCAGTCCCCGCCCGAACACTTCCAGAACCCACCTGTCCGAAGTGATACAGGACCAGGCAGAAAGAAAGCAGCAGAGCCGGCCCCCCACGGGAAGACCCAGAACTGGCGTGATGTGTGCAGGGGAGGCCACCCCCGACTCGTCACTGTGCAGGCTTGGAGGAGGAGGTACCTGGACCAGCACCTTGGCCTCCTTTGCGGGGCTGTTGGGGACCTTGCTTGGGCCTAGGGCGCCAAGCTTGAGCCTGCTGCTGTTGCTGACCTCCGTGGAAGGAGGGCTGTCTTACCGCAGGGGAAGAATGCCGAAAGGACGACTTCTTGCGCTTCTGCTGGTTCTTGCCTGAAGAACCTTTAGCAGAGGTGGCATTAGACTGCTCAATGCGCTGCAGATAACCTGCCACTCCCGGACCGAAGAGGTCGGTGCCAAGGAAGGGCACGTCAGCTAGCTTGTGCTGAGTATCCGAAGGAAAGGAGGATAACCTCAGCCAAGCCCTGCAGCGAGTGGCTACCACGGCAGCTAGTGAACGGGCACAGGAATCACCAATGTCCACAGCCGTCTGGAGCTGTTTAGCAACAGCACGGCCTTGGTCCCGGACCTGCTTGACCGTGGTCTGCATGTCTGCTGGGAGATGAGGGAGGGCTTCATCAAGCGACCCCAAAAGGGCGTGAGAGAAGTGTGCAATGATCACTGCTGAGCTAGCCTGATGAAGGCCTAGGGATGATGCTGCGTAAACCTTCCGGACCGAGTGGTCCATATTTTTGGACTCCTTGTCCGGAGGGCGGTCAGTATCCGTAGAGCTGCCCGTTCGCCTAAATACTGAGGCAGTCACAAGGCTTTCTGCCGAGGGATGCTCAGTGAAGCCCGCCAAGGACCCCATGGGCACCACGTACTTGCGGGCCATGTGGGCAGAGGGAGCCGGGCAAGAGGCTGGACGCTGCCAAAGTTCCAGTGCCAGGCCAACCACAGCTTCGGCCACTGGGAAGGCCTCCGTCGGGGTATCCCCCCTCTTGAGAATATCCGTGAGAGGATATTCCGCCTTCTGAATGGGCTGCAGGGGCATACCTGTGGACTCCGAAATGAGTCGAAGGATGCCCTGGAAGGAGGAAGGCCCTTCCTCCATGCCTGCCACCAACAGCTCATCATGCGAGTGAAGGCCGGTAGTATCCGAATCCGAGGAGTATGGATACAAGAGTCTCCCACCTAAGTCCCCCTCAATGCGCCTAGGGCATTCAGGAGTGACCGTAATGGACAACCTATGGGGCAGGCACGTAGTTGGTCGGTCCTCCTTAGAGGGAGCCCCTCCCTGAGGCTGCTTTGGTGGTGGTTCCACCAAAATTGGTGGGGAGCCCGTAACGGGCCGAGCCAAAATGTGCACCAGTCCCACTGGAGGGAGAACCGGAGTCCTCGGAACCAAGGGAGTCGGTGTCAGCCAAAGAGGCTGGGGCCAAGTAATGGCCGGTACCACCGGGGCAGCCGGCTTTTGACCCGTTAAAAGAAGTTGCTGCCATATGAGGTCCTCATAACGTCGGAGTTTCCGTCTATGTCTCTCCTCGTCCGAGGAGGAGGATGATGAGGGACGGTGTCGGTGCCTCTGCCGGAAGTGCTTGTGACCCTTTCTCTGTTTACGGACTGACGGGGTCCTACTCCTCGATCGAGACAGACGGCGTCGGCTCTGTCGGTCGGGAGAAGCCGGATTCGTAGAGAACCGGGGTTCCGGCTCTTGTCCCTCGATTGGGATGCCCGAAGGACGGGTCTCCTTGTTGGGTAAGGAGACAATGAGAATCCTCTCCAAAGAATCGTCGACAGGCGTTGGCGACAATGGCTCGATCGGGTCGAGAGAAATCTCAGACAGTTCTGCCGTATCCTCGACTTCAGTGCCCTGGCCTGACGGGAGGTCCGAAAAGTCGGCAGCCGAGGAAGCGATCTCGCCCGTGGTCGAGACCCCTTGCTCCTGAGAGTCGGACCGCTCTCGGTCCCAGGAGAGTCTTCAGCTTACAAATAAATAAATAAATAAATAAATTGGGGGTTTGGGGAAGGGGGTTGGCATTGAGGCCAGTGCTGCCCTCGAGAACACAGCGTGCGGCACGAGCGTCAGCCAGTAACCAACATCTACTCCTCCTTCACCTCGGTTCCATCCGCCAGACTATGAAAATTAGGATTAGAGAAAAAGTGATGGCAGGGCAAGGGAGCCAGAGAGATACTAAAAGAAAAAAATAAACAGAAAGGAGAAAAAGCAGACACAGGAGGAGGGGGAAGGCTACCCGAGGGTGTGGTTTAGGGGTGGGGCACCAACCACTGGGCAGTCCTAGGAGACACGAAGAAGATGGGATAGCACAGAATGATGGGAGACCCCCATAACACCCCACTCTCCCCAGGGAAAGGAGTATGTCAAAGGCCACCTCCACCTCAATATTCGCCAGATGGTCCTTGAAAAGGGGAGACAGGCCCGTCTCCAAGTGAGATGAGATTGGGTTGCTCGAGCCAAGCTAGCCCAAGAAAACAACCCTGAGGCTAAAAACATAGGTGGCACCAGACACACAAAAAAAAAACCCTGGAAGCAGGGTGTCTGGTTCTCTGAAGTTGTCCTAGGATGCAGGGGTGGGGACATAGTCTACCCAGGGACAAAGGACCTTCCAACAGAATTTCACATCCAGGCGTTGATGCACCTTGAAACTGATCCCGAGCCAAGGCAAGGGAGAAGAAGTCCTGGAAGGAAAGGTACTATTCTAGGCCAACCAGAATGGTTCAAGGATAAGGGGAGGGGTCCACTGGCCCCCCACGCCCACTGGACTGAAACAAAACAAAACGAGGGGAACCCCGCTAGTCCTCCCCTCTTCAGGGAGAATAATGATCTCCTGTAGGGAAAAAAAAAAAAAAAAAACAGGAGCAGAGAAGCAAGGTTTACCCCACAATGTCTCCACGGAGGGGAGAGCAAGAAGGGAAGAGGCACTGCTCAGAGGCTGAGGCACCAGATGGGAAGGTGGGCAGGAAGCAGTAATGAATGGTGAAGATGTCCAAGAAGATCAGGAATTACAGAAAGTAAGTATGTAATTTCCATATCTTCCTGTATGTCTCTTCACCATTCATCACTGGTGGGTGAGTACCAAGCCCCTGGAAGGGGACCTGGCACATCCCTGAGGGCGGGTGGCTCCCTCAGCCCCTTGTGGGGGAGAACACCAGGGGAAGAAGCCCCCTGCAGGCCTGGAGCGGTCAGAATCTGGTCCAGATGAGACAGGGACTCCAGTAACCTGGGAGAAGGAAGACGCCCTGCCAATTCCCATCTCATGCTGCGGGATAAAAAATGGGCTCCTTGGAAAGGGGAGGTAATCACTCTACGCCGGGCCAAAAGTGATAACCTAGAAAGGCAAAGCCACGCTGCCAGTCTTTTAAGGACTGCAGATCCTGCCAACCTAGACGCTACCTCATTAGTGTCATAAGACGCTCCTGAAAGATGCCTCACTATTTCTAGGCCAGAAGCAGAAAGACAGATGGCCTGCCTGGTTGCCTCCGAATCAGGCAGAGTGGCTAGGAGTTGTCCTAACACCATCCATAAGTGTCTAGCATAGACAGTCATATGAGCCCGATGTGATGAAATACAAAGAAGGAGACGTGCCAAGGAGAAAATCCTTCTCCCCAGCGGTTAAACTCAGCTGAATTCGAACTCCAGGCTGCAATGCCCCGAGGGGGTATCCAGTAACTATTCCTGAAGTGGGATGACGCAAGGTGCCTGGAGACCCCTGGGGGGCACGATACCTGCACTAGCGGTCTCCTGGGGCAGGAGAGGGGGTAGCAGGAGACTGTCAGACCCGATGGGATGCTTCCTTAAAGGGAACAGGCCACAGAGGAATGATCACATTCTCAGAGGAAAACTCTCCCAGGAGAGCTCACACCACATGGGTAGGATCTAGACTTGGGAAATGTGGAGCTCCTCCATCAACCGACAAGAACCGCCGATAGCTAGTGATATCAGCATCTGAGGACAAGTGGACCGAGGAGTCTTCTTCCTCCAGGGAGGAAGACGAGCCCGATTCAGATCTGGGAGCAGTAGGGGGTTCTAGTCTGAAAATGACCTGGTCCAGAGCTCTAAGATAGCAAGGGAATGCTGCAGCCGAGCCTCTGAATTGGTCCCACGACAGAGGTCCTGTAGGACCCGAAATGCCTAGGACAGCAAAAGGGCAAGGCAGATCTGAGGAAAGAGCAGAAGACTGGCGAGACAGAGGAGGATCCCTGCTAGGGCTTTGGAAATGTTAACATGACCCCTCCTAAAGGGTGGGTCTGCGCAAAGAATCCACAGAAGGGTGCACAACCATGCAGGTGTGGCCCGAGTGGTGCCCTAAGGAAGAAGCCCCACAGTAAGGAGACCGAGGCCGATCGGGCCCTTACGGGTGGCCCCCAACTCCATCAAATGCAGGCCCCCCCCCCGGAGAAGGGCAGGCACGTGAGGGATCGGCACTGTGGCTCCTACCAGAGCCACCAGCAGCTCTGAGAGAAGACCCACTGGCCATCCCAGGCACTCTCGAGCCCTCCCCTCAAAATGAGACCTGCCCCTTGTCCGTCCCTGAAGCGTCAAGGGGGCAACCCTGGAGGAGCCACAGGTGTCTGTAAGCCTGCCACAGCAACCCCGAGTTAGCCCCTAAAATGAAAACAGAAGTTGCACCGCTCCCAGCTTCAGCGACAGATTAGGTCCCCACTGAGGTGCAGACCTCAGACTCTGCATTGGCACCACCCCCAGACTCAGCACAGCCTCCTGACCTTGCTCCATCATCGGCACTGTCCTTCTCTATGGCACCAGGGATGGCGCCGCACTGTTCCATGGCACTGGGGATGGCGCCACCTTATTTCACAGCACCAGGGGGCAGAGGACTCTGAGATGGCGGCCCTAGACACAGGGCCAGAAAGGGAGAAGAGACCTTCAAAATGTGCTAGGCCTCATAGGGTGGCTAGGAGTCTTCAGAGCCCAAGAGCTCCTCGGGGCGATGCACACCCAGTCTGGGTCAGACCCATCCTCCTCCCCCAAAGGAGGAGTGCGCAGGGTGACCGAGAGAGGCAACCCCTCGTGCCCTACTGTGTTTGGCACCGCTCGCTGCACTGAAAGACCGTGCTGCACCCTCGGCACCGACCTGCTCACCGGCCCCAGAAACTGTGCCAGGAGCATGAGTGGAGCCAGCAGACTGAGTTGAGGGTCCCACCGGTTCAGATCTAGCGTACAGTTCCGATTGAGACACTGGGGGAGGCCATGGCTCACAGGAGGCAGATGACCGAGAGGGGTGCTCTTCCGACCCCTGGAGGAGGCCGACTGTTCACCCAACCCCTCTAGCGAACCGGAAGCGCCAGCGAGGCTGGCACCGTCAATTGCTCATGGTCCTCCAGTATGTATGGTAATGGAGAACGACCCGAGGGGAGGGTCCAGAGGTCTTGTTATGGTGTCTAGACCGATGGAGCCCTCCGAAGGTAGGTTTCTGACACCTTCAACGTTTGGAGGACCCGGCGGTCCATGGAGAAGCATGCACTGCAGTTGTCCATGTCGTGCTGTGGGCCCAGGCAAGAAAGACATCGATCATGGCGATCAGTTACGGAGATGGACTTGCCGCAGGGGCACGTCCCGCCTTAGATTTCGACTTAGGCCCCTGGATTGGGCATGATCAACCACACACAAAATTAAACAAAACAAAGACTCGGCGCCATAGAAATAAAATACAAATAAATAAAAACAAAAGGGAATGGTCTCACTTGTTTGCAGCTCTACAGCGTCAAGATACAAACAGAACTTCGGTGCTTTGACAATGAACTACGTAGTTTGCTCTTCAGCTCTCACAAGGTGCACTCTCAACAGCGGGAAGAACTGATGCGAGGGAGGAGTTTATATCGGTTACTGACTGACGCTTGTCTGCAGCTGTGTCATCCGTGCATGGCGCTGGCCTCGCTGCTCCTCCCCAAACAAATTTTTTTTTTTTTGTAAGCTGAAAGCTCCCGCGGGGTCACAGCGCCTCCAGCATATACCCACCAGTAATGAGCAGGGCCACTGGAAAATTGCGCCCACAATTTTTTTTGCAGAATCCGCAATTTTCACCATTCTCCGCAAAAACTGACATGTTCCACAATTTCTTGCAGTTTTTGAGTTTTTATATTGAACTGTGTAAAAAGTATCAACATTTTGAATAAAATATTTTCAATATATTGACAATTTTGCATGAAGACTTGGGTTTGGCTGAAACAATGCAGTGTAAGGTAGAGCAAGGGATTTATGTGACACTGATTTCTTTTGAATCTTTGTCTTGTTTAGTTTCAAAATCCACTGGCCAAGCATAAGTACACTTAAACACTTAACATTTGTTTTTTGTTGAAGCAGTCTATCAGAAAACTTTGTTGCCACAGAGACTGGAACAAAAGATGGGAGAAAAGGTGCAAATTATCCCATTCACTTAAATGGGGTGCTAACTATGAAGTCTTTTTGTAAGTGGCAGGGCAAGTTTTTCCTTGTGAGCATACTTTCATTCAGACTAGTTTTGATTCAAACAGCTGAGGATTCTTGGATGACCCTGTCGATTTTAAACTTGAACAAGCTAGTTGGTAACAGTGATCTCACTCTTAGCAACTACCCCCTAGATGCTCACATGCAAAGACTATAATAAAAACCTAACTAAAGTCTAAAAACAAGCTTTTAAAACAAAAATATATATATCTGAATATTTATCTTTAAACAAAATCATTACAGCCAGAGTAAAACAAAGGTAAGTTACAGGGTACCCTGAGTACTGTATAATGCAGTAAATATATTGGTATTTTTTTTTACATTTTTTGGTAGCAACATAAGGCCCACTAGGCACAAGTGCCAGTTTTCAGGTACAACCCAGGAGCACTGAGAATGTTAAGTGATTTGTTCAGAATCATATGGTATGCAAGTGGAGGTTGTGAGAATCAAACACAGGTCTGCTAGATGTCGTCAGCTCATTCACAGTTTGTTACTCTTACCTCTAGATTATACTGCCAGCCCCAGTAACTCCCAGATTTAATGTTTAAATATGTGATTTCAAAAATAGTGTACAGTACAACCTACAGTAGAAATTATGACCATTAAACAGCAACATTTTACTAAAACTCAATTATTCACCACTATCTGCTTATTTTTTTCTCATACCAAAGTGGGTGAATAGCTGGCAGAGCACTATAAACAGCTGTTGATTAGGCTTCATTATTCTACAGCCAGAAACAAAAAAAAAAAAAAATATTTCTTCTGGCTTTAACATTTATTTGCTGCAGCTCACTTTATATAATCTACTTAGCACTGTATGAGGCAGATGCTTTTACATTTTGGAAGATAGACAATGCTTATGTTAGCTTATCAGTTTAGTATTCTTGTTAGGGAACATAAACTTTTCTTTATGTTTTAAGCATATTGAGGTGTTAGTGTATTCATTTAGCAATTTATACCAACTAATATATGCTGCAGAAAACATTAAAAGATTTATTGTGAAGCACTCAGAGTCTATAGTAGAACCCCCGCAATTTTTGCAAAATGCTCCGCAGTTTTGGGTAACCTTACCCGCAATTTTCCAATGGCCCTGGTGATGAATGGTGAAGATATATACAGTAATACAGTGTGCTAGCTATTTGGATAAGCATGGTTTAGACACAGCAGTGCCGTCTCCCGTAGACTGAATGAAACAAAAAGCCAAGAGGATTTTCTGCAGTCCTTGGTACAAGTAATACAGTAGTGCAGTATCTTACATATATCCAAGTATGCAGCAGTGCCTCTCCCCTGGTTGGCATACTCAGGATAATCTACAGAAAGATGTATTGTTCAGTGTGTACAACTCAGATACATAACTACTTTTCTGCTGAAGAGTGGTAAGAACTCACCATAACAGTAGATCCTTGAGAACAGCTCTTGCAGCAGGTTACACCATTAGGACTGAAGCCGGCAGGCAGCAGGACCTCGCGGTAAACTTCTAGCTAGCTACATACAGCAGGGGACCGCCCCAGACATTCCATACATCATAAAAGGGACAGTCCCCCAACATCCTCAGTTCTCCCACCGGAGACTCTGGCAAAGTGATATTTCTTTTGAAGGAAGACTGAGGATTTGCTTCCAAGGGAAGACCCATAAAGGTTGTTAATGCAAATGCAGATGGCCTCCTGAGGGGGAAGATGGGTGGGAAGTACCTGCTGAAAGAGCCGTTCTCTAAGATCTACTGTTACGGTAAGTTCTTACATAACTGTACTATCTTACTTCAAGATACAACTCTTGCAGCAGGTTACACCATTAGGACAGAGTCCCAAGCAGTGTGCGGTAGCCTCTAAAAATTGCAGGACAGGAGGAGTGTGAAAGGGAACCCCTCATGAAAGAAGTCCCTGCAGGATAGCAAGGCCAAAGCCGGCTCCACGCCTAAAGGCAATGTCCAGATTGTAGTGTCTGATGAATGTGTGCACAGTACTCCCAAGTAGCTACTGCACAGATGTCTGAAGCCGAAACGTTCCTCGGAGAGGCAAAAGAGGCTGCCATCCCTCTGGCGGAATGGCCCTTTAACGGTCCCAGCAAGGGCTTGTTCTGCTTCTGATAACAGAAAACAATATACATTTAACCAACCATTTTGAAAGTGTGTCTTGACACCAGTGCCCCTAACATCCTGGGAGCAAACGAAACAACTGATCTGACCTTCGGTGTATTCTGTGCACATCCAAGGTGTGCAGAAGAGCCTCTCCCCGATTAGAATACTCTGGGTAATAGAGAGGAAGGGGAAATCTCTTGGTTGAGAATAAGCTCCGATAGTGCCTTAGGTAAAAACTTTGGACTGGTTCTTAAGGACACCCTGTCCTTATGTCTAAAGAGCAGTATTTGATTTTTCATAAGTGCCTGGACCTCTGAAATTCTTCTGGCAGAAGTAATTGTAACCAAAAATAACACCTTCCAAGAGAGAAGGCGTAGGTCGCAATCCATGGCTGGCTCAAAGGGAGGCAGTGTGAGCTGTTCCAAAATAAAAAGAAGATCCCAAGGAGGGATTGGATCCCTGATTGTTTCAGGTGGAGACTGCCACGAAGAAATGTGCACGACAGGTCCAATTGGGCTAGGGATTGGTCTCCAAAAGGTGCATGGTATGCTGATAATGCTGAAAGGTGTACGTATATGGAGGAGTAACTTAGCCCCAAGTCTGACAGGGAAAGGAGGTATTCCAATGCCGAGTTCACTGGGCAAGTCAATGGGTCTAGACCACACACCGAGGACCAAATGCAGAAACGTTACCACTTCATGGTGTACGTGGCCCTAGTAGAGAGTTTCCTTGCTGCCACAAGGAAATCTGCTACCCTGGTGGAGACCCCATGGCAAGAAACCGCTAGTTCTTCAGGAGCCATGCGCGCGAGTATAGGGAACGCAAGTTTGGATAAACTAGGGACCCTTTGTTCTGCAACAGCGAACGCCAGCTGAGAGGTACAGGGAATGGCGGTTTGCTTACTAGCTGTTGTAGTAAGGGGAGCCAGATCTGCTAAGGTCAAAGTGGGGCTACAAAATCATGTCCGCTTCTTCCGTCTGTAGTTTGAGCAGGACTCTGAATTTTTGGGGGGGGGACGACAAGGAAATCTGCCTATCCAGGAGAGGGACAACGCATCTCGCCAGAAAACACCATGCCCTGGATCTAGCCAGCAAAAATTGGGCAGTTTTGCCTTGTGTGGGGATGCGAGCAGATCTAGCTCTGGTGTTCCCCACCTGTCGAACAGAGTTTCTGCCACTTGCTGCAGAAGCTCCCACTCATGTGTGCTGGCTCTGGAGCGACTCAGCATATCCAACAGTGTGTTCTGTACTCCTAGGCCTGGAGGGCATACAGGACTGCCCTCATTTCTAGGACGTTTATGTGTAGGGCTCCTTCTGAGCTAGATCATACTCCTTGTGTCCTTCTGTCATCTATATGGGCTCCCCAACCTGATCTTGATGTGTCTGTGGTCAGGATCTGTGAAGATGTGTCCGACATGAAGGGTACCCCTACTGCTAGGTGCTCTTGAAGTAGCCACCACTGAAGGACTGTGTATGGAGCTGGGGACAGAAACCAACAGGTTGAGATCATCCTGGACCCGGACAGTCCACTGAATAATCCTCATATATGGAGACGAGAAAAAGGAACTGTGGCTATGGCGGCTGCCATATGGCCAAACAGTCTTAACATACAGTAGTCCTTGCCGTGACCGGTCTTTGGCCCTGGATGCATCTGATCAAGCTGAATCGATCTGCTCCATCTTGTGGTAGAAAGGTCTTCCCTCTGTGTCAAAGACTGCCCCTATGAACTGCAGCCTCTGGCATGGGGTGAGGAGAGATTTTTTTTTTGCAGGTTGATGGTGATGCCAGTTTCCACAAACATTGAAAAGGTGTCCTGCAACGCCCGACTGAGTCCTCTCCAGGACAATGCCATGAGAAGCCAGTCGGAAGACCAAGTGTCCCCTTCTCCTGAGGGCCGCAGCTACCACTGCCAGGCATTTGTTGAAGACTGGGGTGCCAATGACAGGACGAATGGCAGTCCCCTGAATTGGTAGTGTTGACCTCTAAATTCAAACCTAAGAAACTTCTTGTGATGCTGTGCAATTGGAATGTGGAGGTATGCATCCTGAACATCCAGTGATGCAAGCCAAGTGTCTTGGTGCAGCATCGGGATCAGCCCTGGTAGCGTGACCATCCTGAAGCGTTTGTATGTCACAAAGGTGTTTAAAAGGCCAAGGTCCAGGATGGGACATAGGTCTTTTTGGGTACGAGGAAAAAAATGAGAGCAATACCCTTTCTCTTGTTGAACCCATGGCTTCCTTTGGTACGAGGAAAAAATGGGAGCAAGACCCTTTCCTTTACTGAACCCATGGGACAGGATCCATGGCTTCCTTCTCTAGGAGGGTTCAAATTTCCTCATGGATGAGTGAGGTGTGATGGTGGGAATACTGGGATAGCAACGGTGGTTGCTTGGTGAACTCCGTGACCTCTTTGAATCAGTTGAAGAACCCACCGGTCGGAGGTAATTTGCCACCATCCTTCCAGATGTTTGGAAAAACAACCCCCAACCGCCTCTTCTTCCTGCACGGGTGGGACAGGAGGGTTCTGCATGAAGTCAGGCTGTGGAGAGGGAGGGGAGGTTAGCCCGAGGGACTTGGGATTATGTGCATTTGCACCACCTGCTGCTCAAGGGCACCTTTGCAGGTGAAATTCCTCTGTTGGCCATATCTGGGCTGTTGGTCTCTCCTCTCGAAAAGCTGATGCTGTTTCCAAATGGCTTCTTCTTGTACATAACCTGTACTGATTGGGCTGCCTTTCCTGCATTATGCAATTTAGTGATAATCTTTTCAGATTTTTCTTCAAAAAGTACCAACCCTTTGAAAGGGACATCCAGAATGCCCATCTGAACACCAGGTGTGAAGCCAGACACCCTTAACCAGGAGTACCTGCAAAGACATATGCCCGCTGTTGCTCCTCTTGTGGCTGAATCTTCGGAATCATAAGCCGCCCTCAGAACCAGGATGCCCACGTTGAAGCCAGTCTGCAGAAGCTGACGAATTCATCCTTTTGTTCCCCTTCTGATAGTTTTTTTGGCCAATTCCAGTCCTTGTTCCCCCAGGGCATTTCGAAATTGGACCATGTGGGATAAAAAAAAAATTTAAGGAGCAGATGGAGCATGCAGAAAATGCAAACATCTTGCGCCCCAAGGAGTCTAGCTGTTTTGACTCTATCCGGGAGCTGGGTACTCAGGTGTCTCGCCTCTGGGATCTATCGTGTGGCGGTGATGACCACAGAATCCGCCACCGGTTGTTCCCTCAAATAAGGGTCTTCCAGTGGTGCCCTATACAGGCGGTCGGCCTTCTTGGAGGACCACCGAGGATATGTAGGGATGCTTCCAGGCAGCTTCTGCGATGTCTTGGAAGGTGTCCACCAGTGGTGGGACCACCACTGGTTTAGGATCCTTCTGGTGCAGGTACTTTGCCAGATAGCACCGTTCAGTGTCCAAGTCCTGTGTGTCCCACCGCATGTTATCTTGGATATGCCTCATGATATCCACGAATGTGGGGTCACCTGGAGGGGACCCTGGTAAATCCTTTAGTTCTGGGGAGGGGATACTAAAAGGAGAGGTGGACCTGGAAGATGACAAAGAGGACGAGTGATCATCTTCTGAGGAGGAAGAGTCAGTCCTTCTGTGACGGCGCTTGTGTTCTGTAGGTGAGCGGGTAGAGGTCCTTGAAGGGGACCTCAGCCGCCTCTTGTCACGAGAATCACCCCTTGGGACTGTTCTTAGTAGGAGGAGGAGGATTCTCCTGGGGTGGAGGACTAGGTGACCTCAGAAGAGGTAAATCTTTTGGAGAAGTCTGTCGGGACATCTTTCCTTATGGCTTCCCACCAAAATGAAAAAAGGTATTTGACCTGACATCTGGAGGCCAGACCCTTTAGTGACTGCGACGTCTGGCCATCATCTGTGGCCTTTGGATGATCACCTGATATACCAGTTATCTGGTATCCATGACTCCTGGAGACCCACCAACGTCTGGTCATCGCTCAGATGGCCGACACAGATGTCCAGGTCTTCATTGCGAATCTGCCAGGATGCACTGACCTCTGGTGATGTCCGGCAAGATGTGAAGACCTCTGTGTTAGCCAAGGTCTGGTTGTCCCTATGATTTTTATCAAATGTCCTCTTGGCCGACGTCTGGGTCAGAGGATCGTTTCATAGATGTCACCAAGGACACAAGGCTTCTGAGGGGCTGAAGTCGACAGAGTGGTCGAAGTCCCGCTGTCGGTCCACGGAGTCAGAACCAGTCACTGAGGCAGACTTGGACGGCACCTTTACCAGGCAGTCTATGGAGGCAGACCGGCTGGGCTTACCTGAAGACCAATCATTGCGAATCTTCCGAAGTTGTAGGACAGTTCCTGAACCAGAACCAGATGTCTGGGTCTTTGCCACAGGTTTCTGGGCCTCGGACAGAGACGAAGAGCAATTCAACCGGCTGACTGAGTCTGAACTCCCCACCCTGGAGCTGGATGTCCTGGATTTCGATGGGGAGTGCTCTTCCTACCTTTTCCTTTGTTTCCCCGATCTATGAGAGAAGTCTTTCTTGGAGGATGTGCCTTTCTGCATTGCTGCTAATTTTTGCTCCAACAGGAAAGTCTCCAAAAATCTTTTGGTGGCTTCGAATTCTCATTCTGCTATTGAATTTTTAGGAAATGGGACAGGCCTTGGTGTCATGCTCTGGGCCTAGGCACCACACACAGGCAGAGTGCCCGTCCTCGAACGGAATTTGTTTGTCGCAGGTACACTTGGATAAGTGCCTTTCTATGGAGAACGTCAAGGAAGACTACATATGAAAAGCGAAGCAAAAAACTTTGAAATATTTTAACAAATACTTAGGTGTGGTGATCGGTCAGTGGCTGAAGGCATCTGTGGAGCTGATGCTCGAGAGTCGACAGCAGGAAGAGAACTGAGGAATGCTGGAGGACTGCCCCTTTTATAATGTATGGGACATCAAGGGCAGGGCCAACGTGGGGCTGTCCCCCCGCTGTATGTAGCTAGCTAGAAGTTTTCCGTGGGGCCCTGCTGCCTACTGGCTTCAGTCCTAATAGTGTAACCTGCTGCAAGAGCTGTATCTCGAAGAAAGATTTTAGGATTTGTACACAGAGAGACTTGGTCTTTGTGAAAAAATTTAATAAAGGAGGCACACACAGAGCCTGAAACGTGGTAATCTTTCAAGCAGACGTCATCTCTACTAAAATGAAGGTTACTCACCTGTAACCGTAGTTCTAGGAGTGGTAAATAGTGCACATCCACACTTCTGGCAGTACTTCCTTTGCCTTTAAGACTTGGCAGAAGGTCTTAAAGCTAGCTCCTCCTACCCACCGGGGTGGCATTCCTCTTGGCACCACCCTGTAAAGTACAGTTACGCAAGAACTTACTGTAACAGTAGATCTTCGAGAGGAGCTCTTGCAGCAGGTAATACTATTAGGACGGAGTCCCAAGCAGTACCAAAGATAGGCCCAGGTCTGAGTGGGAGGTGGCAGAGAAATACAGGTTACTCACCTGTAACAGGAGTTCTAGGAATGGTATATGTTGTTCATCCACACTGTCTAGCAGGTTCCTTGCCGCTTTAAATCTTGCTGGAAGGTCTTCAAGCTGGCTCCTCCCACCCACCCGGGTGGTAAAACTCTAGGCTCCGCCCCATGACGCCCAGATCTAGCCTGCTGGAAGCCAGGGTCTTGGTCGAAGTCTGGAGGTCTGGTGGGATGAACAACATACCATTCCTAGAACTCCTAAGTTACAGGTGAGTAACCTGGTATTTCTAGGGACATGGATATGTTGTTCATCCACACTCTCTGGCAGACTCCTAGCTCTCCGGGAGGAGGGAGGCAGGACACCCCTACTTAGGGAATAAAGACTGAGAACCGAGGCCCTAAACCAGCATCCCGGCGTGACTCAAGGTCAATGTGGTAGTGGGTGATTAAGGTATGTGCTAACTTCGAGGTAGCAGCCCTGCAGATTTCCTGGATAGGGACGTCCCTGGAAGCAGCTACTGATGCAGCGGTATGGCGAGTAGAACAAGCTCTTATCCCTCTGGGAGGCTCCATGCCCGCCAACCTATAGCAGAGATCTATGCAGGAGGTGACCCACCTGCCTATCGTCCGTTTGGCTACAGGTCTGCCAGGTGCGGCTTCAGCGTAGGTGACAAAACAGCTGGCTAACCTCTCCCCGAACTTCAGCCGGCCCGCCTCCAGATAATAAGCGTAGCATTTAGGGTCTCAAAGTATAGAGCCTATATTTGGCCTCCAAGGTGTGATTGGGTAGAACACCGCAGAGTCAACACCTGGTTAAGGTGAAACTCAGACACCACCTTCGGAAGGAATTTCGGGTGGGGTCGAGGACAACCTTGTCCCTTGGAACACCAGATAAGGAGACTCTATGGAAAGCCTGAGCTCTCCCATACTTCTGGCTGATGTGATAGCCACCAAGGCGGTGCCCACCTACAGGCAGAGTAGAAATGTCACCAGCACGGGTTCGAATGGCCTGCCCATGAGCTTAGCCAATACCAGCAGTAGATCCCACAGAGGTGGAGGTTCTCAGCACGGAGGGGATATGTGATCAAGGCCTCGAAAAGCGCCTGACCACCTTTTCCTCGTGCCACCGAATGCTTCTCGCCCGCTCATAAGCTTTTTGGAGATGGCTGCCAGGTGCACCTTAAGGGTCACAATCAAGCTCCTTGCTGAGAAAGGGACCACAGGTAGTCCAGAATGCTTGCCAAGGAACAGGAGGAAGGGTCCAGGCCCTTGCCCAGACACCAAATGGAAAATCTTTAAATTTGAAGGCATAGACATTTGCCCACTCTTACGGGACGCCCAATGACGTTGAGGACCTCGTCGAAAGACCCAAGCCTGGAACTCTACGCCGAACCAGGCCGGGCCAGGTGCAGGGATTGAAGGTCCGGATGGAAAACCTTCCCTGACTGATTGAGATCACATCCGGCGGGCTGGAAGCCGCGAGCCTGGAGCCGGACTGAGGAGATATGAAAATTACGTACCTACCGTAATTCTTGATCTTCTTGGACGAGTCTCCACCACTCATTCACACTAGTGGGATTAGCGCCAGAGGCACTAGGACCCATCGGGAGCAAACTTTTTGCTGGAGGGTCGGCGAGAGACTTGCGCCACGAGCAGCGGCTCCAGCGGTAATGTTCATCTTGCGCCGACCTCCAACCGCCCCTGTACCTTTTTACCAAGGAGGCTGCAGCTTATTAATATAAAGAGTAAAACTTAACATTAAAAACACGGATTATAAGATAGTCCGCGGACACCGTGTGTAAGGTCAGCAAAGAAGTCCTCACGGGCCTAAAGATTTGAGGAGTGAAGACCAACACAGCGGTGAGCCTCGGGGATGGAGGGTGGGCGGGATGAGTGGTAGGAACTCGCCCAAGAAGATCAAGAATTACGGTAGGTACGTAATTTTCATATCTTCCTGGACATAAGTCTCCACCACTCATTCACACTAGTGGAGAGTACCAAGTTGATAATCCCCAAAGGGCGCAGAGAGCCAGAGCTCCACGCGGCCTAAGATAGAAGCCCATTAAGGATAGTTCTGCCGAATGCGGAATGTCGCCTGGCATGAACATCCAGTGCATAGTGCTTAACGTAAGGTATGTAATTGAGCTCCAGGTGGCGCGCTTGCAGATGACCTCGCAATTGGAATATCGCGAATTTCCTATTAGGATGTCACGATCACTTCTAGTAGAGTGAGCGTACACTCTACCTTTAATTTAACTTGAGCCATGGAATAGCAATGTCAAGGCAGCTACTAACCATGATGAGATGCATCTGATAGCTACAGGTTGACCCAGCCGGTGTCGCTGAAAGAAACAAAGAGTTGCTGAGTCTTTATGTAACATCCCTGGTTCTATCTAAATAGAACCGCAAGGCTCTTAACATCCAAGGAATGAAGAGCTGCTCTTCATTTGGAAATTAGCTGTCATATGGAAGCACTAGAGGTTGGTTTAGATGGAATTCTGACACAACCTTGGGAAGAAAATTTAGGATGAGTAATGGAGAACCACCTTGTCTTTATGGAATAAGGTACACGGAGGGTCCAGAACCAGGGCATGTATCTCAGAGACCCTATGTGGCTGATAATGGCCACCAGGAAGGCAGTCTTCCAGGTAAGAAATTCCAGTCACAGGTAGCTAGGGGTTCGAAGGTTTTATGAGCATGTCCAGCACTGTGTTAATGTCCCAGGCTGCAACTGGACAATAGGGGTCCGTAAGGAAGAACTCTCTTTAAGAAATCTCTTCACTGATAGGTAACTGATTACAGAGTCAAGGACGAACCGCCTATGGAACGCTGAGATGGCACTAAGGTGAACTTAACTGTGGAGTACTGAAGACCTGAGTTAGATAGGTCCAAAAGATACCCAGAACCTTGTCAGGAGGACAGGAAAAGGGATTCCAAGAGGACTTTTGGACACCAGAGAGAAAAAACGTTTCCATTTGACGCCAGATTGCTTGGTGGTTGGCTTCCGAAAGAAGCCAGAAGGATGTCCGAGACTTACCAGAGACGGAACCTATCTTACTCTTTATCTCTAGAGCTAAGCATGAAGGTGAATTGATTTTTAGGTTGGGATGGGACTCAAATTTAACCCTGGGTCAAAGATTGATTTGCAAGGGAAGTGGTCTGAGGCTGCCAACATACTGTTGAGTAGAGGGAAACTATAGTTCCTGAGGGGGTTGTGGAGGGAGCAATAGAATCATCTTGGTCCCCTGAGACTCGAATTTGAGGAGTACTTTCTGGATCAGAGAAAGCGTGGAAAGGCGAAAGAGCGCTTTGTCCACCGCAGCCGAATCTATCTCGGACAGAAAATGCTAGGCCCTGATTTCTGGAGAGAAGAGAGGAAGCTGGCGTTGAGTGGGGATGCAAAAGGTCCAGGTCTGGAGTTCCCCACCTTGAACACCAGGACCGAGCTACTGGGCTGGGTCGAGACCACCGTGAGGGTCTGCCTCCTCTGGCTGAGGTGATCTATACTTCACTTTTGCATACCCGCAGATAAACCGCTGAGTTCAGAGACTTGTGCCCAAGCACCACCCCACACCCTCACTGCTTCCTGCAAAGGGAGGAAGAATGAGCACTGCTTGCTTGCTGATGTAATACATCACAGCTTTGTTGTCCGCTTGAAGGAGAATGTTGTCTGTGACAAAGGACATCCTTCAGAGCTCGGATCGCATGAGGGACCGCCTCATCTCCAGACATTTATGTGAGATGAGTTTCGAATTATCCATACACCTTGAGTGTGAGGGAGACAGTGAGCCCCCATCCCATTAAGTAATGCGTCTGTGGTATGGAGATCTGATGATCCGGAAGAGCAACGGGGAATCTTCCAGGAGATTGTTCTCTGAGACCACCAGTAGGAGACTTCAAGGGGCTGCGCCACCCTGATGGGATAAGATTGGGGTGGCTCGAGACCACTGAGTGGAGAGCATCCACTGCGGTTCTCATGTGCAACCGCCAGGGGTACACAGTGAACACCGAGGACGCATGAGGATCAATACGCGCTGCATCGAGAGCTGTAACCATTGGTTCTCCCGATGTAACGGGCCATCCGGTTGATGTCGAGTCTTCTGTCCTCTGAAGGAAAGTCATGAAGAGGTGTCTAGAAGCGCCCCTAAGAAAAGGAGTTTCTGGAGTGGCTGCAGCTGAGATTTTTCTCAATTCAGCAGAACTCCAATGGACGGAGAAGACGAGAAGTCGCTTTGCACGCTTCCAAAGTCCCTTACTGGAAGGGCTTGCAAGAAGCCAATCGTCCAGGTGAGGAAACACTTGAGTCCGGGCTCTCAGCAGAGGGTGTTCAAACCGGACAAGGAACCGGGTATGTGATACTTCTGGCCATCCCCGAAGGCTAGGCAGGAAGCAGGCGCTGCCAAAGTTCCAGTGTTGACGCTCTATGGCCGCCACCGAAAGGCTCTGCCGGAGAATCGGTCCAGAATCTCCTGAGGATATCGTCCCTTTGAACGGGTTGATGCCCATCCCGTAGACCCGAGATGAGCTCATTAGTCCTAGGAAGGACGACGGGCTATCGCCCATTGGCTGACTCTCTGAAGACCCAAGTCCAGTCGCTTGGAGAAGAAGGAGGAATCATCTTCGACTCGGAAGAGTCCTCTAAGAGCTGCCTCTGGCCTGAACCACCTTCACCTGCCGAGGTCGGGTCGGAGTGAGGGTAATTGATGCCTGATGGGGTAAACCTTTAATGACCGAGAATCCTTGGTCGGAGCCCTAGTTGGTGGCTGTGGAGGCGGAGGTTCCACCGCAATCGGTGGAGAAGTTGGTTTTGGCCGAACAACCGCCTGTATAGGCTCGGCAAGTCGAGGTTTGTGTCGGCTGCTCGTGACAGTTGATTAATGGTCGGGAAGGCGCTGAGTCGGCTTATTCCCGCCAGGAGGAGCTGTTGCAAACATAAGGTCCTCGCATCTGCCGACGACTTACGCCAAGCCTCCTCATCCTCGAGGAGGAGGATGAGGACGGCTGGCGGACGCCGCCATCGCGAGCCGGACCGAGACCGCTTATGACGGTGGGAACGGCTGGATCAAGAGGTCCCGAGACCGAGACCGAGAGTCCCGGAATTTCCGGGTCGGTGCAGGGAGGTGTCGGCCGGAACCGACTCATTCTTCGCTCGGAAGGTCCATCCGAGGGCTCGGAACTGAGGCACAGGCGAGCCCACGGGATCTCAACTCTCCCGGGAACCGGGAGGGGAATCTCGCCGCTAAAGGCGACAGTCTGTCTAGTGGGTCGAGAAATCTTCGACTTCATCAGTGGGAGTCTCGTCAACTGACCTGACGGGACACGGTGAGGCCAGTGGTCGAATGACGCGGTCGGACTGGAGCCGACGGTCTGACGGCCCGGGAGTGGGACCTTTCCCGGCCCCAAGAGCGCCGACGGAGGGACTTCTACTCTCGTCCCTCTTTTTGGACCGAGAAAGGTCCAGCAGACGAGGCCCTCTCCTTTAGTGGAGAGGGATAGACAAAGCTCCTTAACGGAAGCCGTAGGAAGAACCCAGAGAGAGCGTGATATGCCGCTGCCGAGGAAGATACTGCCCGCCGCCTTTCGAGGGCTACTTATCCGCCGAGCTGGATCCGCCGAGCCCCCGCGACACCGCCAACCGGGCCTCCTTGACTTCACCGAGGGAAACGCTCGGGACGGCCCAGTTGCACCGGGCAGCACGGTCTTCGAGGACGAGGGTCTGAGAAAGATGAGCAGGTCGCAAGCCCGCGGTCGCGTTTATGGGGCCTAAGCAGTAGACACGTGAGTGTGGATCCGTCCTGACATCTTCGCACCGCATGGGCATCTCCAACTGGAGTCGACGGTCCATCGCAGTCACGATGGATCAAGACGATAGTCTTTGCAAAATATTATTTTTAAATCCGCAAACGGAGAAATAGGAACCAGTCACAAACGCAGAGCGTTATGAGGAACCTGAGCCCAAGCGTAAGGAAGATCTAGGCCATGGGGCGGAGCCGAGTTGTACCACCCGGTGGGTGGGAGGATAAGTTGAAGACCTCCGCAAGATTTAAATGTAAGGATATTGGTTACGAGGTGATGAATAATATATCCATGTCCTAGAACCTGTATTTAGGGACATGATATGTTGTCATCCACACTTCTGGCACCTCAGCAGTTCCCGGGAGGAGGAGGTGCATACCCCTACTTAGGAATAAAGACTGAGAACCGAGGGCCCAAAACCAGCATCCCGCGTGACTCAAGGTCAATGTGGTATGGGTGATTAAGGTATGTGCTAACTCGAGGTAGCAGCCCTGCAGATTTCCTGATAGGGATGCCCCTGAAGTGGTTGCCGATGCATGGGTATGGCGAGTAGAACAAGCCTATCCTCTGAGGTTCTATGTCTGCCAACCTATAGCAGATCTATGCAGGAGGTGACCCACTGCCTATCGTCTGCTTGCTGCGGTCTCAGTGCGGCTTCAGCGAGGTGACAACAGCTGGCGAACTCTCCTGTTCTCAGCCGCCCTCCGTATAATAAGCGAGCCTAGGGTCCAGCATAGAGCCATATTTGGCCTCCAAGGTGTGATTGGTAGAACACCGCAGAGTCAACACTTTGGGGTGAACCAGACACCACCTTCGGAAGGAATTTGTGGGTCAGGACAACTTGTCCCTTGGAACACCAGATAAGGAGACTCTATGGAAAGCCCTGAGCTCTCCATACTTGGCTGATGTGATAGCCACCAAGAAGGCGGTCTTCCCACGACAGGTGAGAAATGTCACTGTGCATCGTCGAATGGCCTGCCCATGAGCTTAGCTAATACCAGCAGATCCCACAGAGGGAGGTCTCACCGAGGATATGTATCAAGGCCTTGAAAGCTTGACCACCTTTCCTGTGCCACCAATGCTTCTGCCCGCCTTTCGGAGATGGCTGCTAGGCACTTTATGGTCGCAACCAAGCCCTGTTGAGAAAGGACCACAGTAGTCCAGAATGCTTGCCAAGGAACAGGGAAGGGTCCAGGCCCTGCCCAGACACCAAATGGAAAACTTAAATTTGAAGGCATAGCATTTTCTGTCGACTTTTACGGACTTCAATGACGCTGAGGACCTCGCTGAAAGACCTGCCTGGAACCTAGCTAGAACCAGGCCGTCAGGTGGTGGGATTGAAGGTCCGGATGGAAACCTTCCCGACTGACTGAGATCACATCCGGCGGCTGGTTTCGGAGCCTGGAGCCGAGACGAGGAGATATGGTATTACGACTCACCGAATTTTGGATCTCTTTGACGAGTCTCCACCACCATTCACACTAGTGATTAGCGCCAGAGGCACTAGGACCCATCGGAGCAACTTGCTGAGGGTCGCTGAGACGGCACCGCAGCGGTCGAGACGATTATCTTGCCCGATCTCCAACCGCCTCAGTACCTTTTTATCAAGGAGGCACAGCTAACATAAAGAGTAAACCAATATTAAACACGGATAAGATAGTCCGATGACCTGTAAGAAGGGTTGCAAAGAAGTCTCACGCTCAAAGATTTGAGGGAGGAAGACCAAGGGTGAGCTCGGGAGGAGGGAGGGGGTAGATGAGTGGTGTGAGACTCGTCCAAGAAGACTGGCATTACTTAGGTACGTAATTTTCATATCTTCCGGACATAAGTCTCCACCATTCACACTCAGTGGGAGAGTACCAAGCTGATAATCCCAAAAGGGCGCAGGAGAGCCAGAGCTCACGCTGTCACATAGAAGCTCATTGGGATAGTTCGTCAATGCGAATGTCGCCTGGATGAACATCCAGTATAGTGCTTACCTAAGGTATGCACTGAGTCTAGGTTGCGGCCAGCAGATATCTGCATTGAACATTGCGGTTCCCGTAGGGATGCCGGATCACTTTAGTAGAGTGAGCGACACTCTACCTTCTATTCTAACTTGAGCCATGGAATAGAATGTCAAGGCATGCCACTAACTAGATGAGATGCATCTGATAGCTACAGGTTGACCAGCTGGGTGCTCTGAAAGAGTCAAAGAGTTGTTGAGTTTATGTAATATCCTTGGTTCTATCTAAATAGAACCTAAGGTTTCTTACTGTCCAAGGAATGAAGAGCCTGCTCTTCATTTTGGAAATTAGCTATGTTGAAGTACCAGAGGTTGGTTTAGATGGAATTTGACACAACCTTGGAAGAAATTTAGATGAGTACTGAGAACGTTTTGTTCTTATGGAATACAGTATACTGAGGTCCGTAATCAGGGCATGTGTTCCAGAGACCCTGTGGCTGAGGTAATGGCCACCAGGAAGGCAGTCTCCAGTAAGAAATTTCAGCTCATGGTATTAGGGGTTCGAAGGCCTGAGAGCATGTCCAGCACCAGGTTACTGCCCAGGCTGCAACTGGACGCTTAATAGGGTCTGTATGAAGAATCCTTAAGAAATCTCTTCACTATAGGTAACTGGTTTTGTCAAGACCAACCGCTCATGGAACGCTGAGATGGTACTAGTGAACTTAACTGGGAGATTGAAGACTGAGTTAGATAGGTCCAAAAGATACTCCAGAACCTTGTCAGGAGGACAGAAAAGGGGTTCCAAGAGGACTTTTGACACCAGAGAGAAAACTTCATTTGACGCTGATGCTTCGGTGGTTGGGCTTCCTAGCAGCCAGAAGGATGTCCCGAGTCTTAGAGACGTTGAACCTATTCACTTCATTCTTCAGGAGCCAGCATGAGGTGAATTGATTTCAGGTTGGGATGACCAACGAACCCTGGGTCAAAGATTGATTTGTGGGAAGTGGTCTCGAGAGGCCAACATACTGTTGAGTAGAGGAACTGTTCTTGAGGCCAGGAGGAGCAATGAGAATCATCTGGTCCCCTGAGACTCGAATTGAGGAGTATCGATCAGAGAAAGCTTGAAGCATGAAGGAAGCGCTTGTCCACCGGTAGCCTGAACGCATCCTGACAGAAATGCCAGGCCCTGGGATTTGAGTAGGAAGAGAGGCAGTTTTGTTGAGTGGGGATGCAAAGTCCAGGTCTGGAGTTCTCACCCTTGAACATCAGGGACCGAAATAATGCTGGTCGAGAGACCACTGTGAGGGTCTGCCTCCGTCGGTTGAGGTGATCTGCTAGGTCATTTTGTATACCTATAGATAAACCGCTGAATCAGAGACTTGTGCCCAAGCACCACCCCACACCCTCACTGCTTCCTGCAAAGGATAAGAATGAGCACCGCCTTTGCTTGTTGATGTACATCACAGCTTTGTTGTCCGCTTGAAGGAGAATGTTCTTGTGACAAAGGACATCCTTCAGAGCTCGGATCGCATAGAGGACCGCTTCCTATTCCAGGACATTTATGTGGAGATGAGTTTCAACTGAGTCCATACACCTTGAGTGTGGAGGGAGATATAGCTTCCCATCCCATTAGCAATGCGGTTTGTGGTGATGGAGATCTGATGATCCGGAAGAGCAAAGGGAATCCTTCCAGGAGATTGCTCTTCTTGAGACCACCAGGTGAGAGACCTTCAAGGCTGCGTCAACCTGATGGGATAAGATTGGGGTGAGGTCGGAGACCACTGAGTGAGAGCATCCACTGGGTGGTTCTCATGCAACCGCCAGGGTACAGTGACCGAGGACGCCATGAGACCTCAACATGCGCTCGTATCGAGAGCTGTAACCGATTGGTTCTCCCGACAACGGGCCATCCAAGGATGTCTAGCTTCTGTCCTCTTGAAGGAAAGCTCTGGGGAAGAGGTGTCTAGAAGCGCCCCTAAGAAAAGGAGTTCTGGGAGGGCTGCAGTTGAGATTTTTTCAAATTCAGCAGAACCCAATGGACGTGTAGGCAGAAGTCGTTTGCACTGCTTCCAAAGTCCCTTGGCTGGAAGGGCTTGCAAGAAGCCAATCGTCCAGGGGAACACTGAGTCCGCTTTTTCCTGAGATGCGCGCGTGAGAACTGCACAACACTTTGTAAAAATCACTCGTGTGCCGGTGATAGCCCAAAGGGCAGGACTTGAACTGATAATGTTGACTCAAAGCTCCAACCTGAGGAACCTGCGTGGGTCTGGTGGACGGGATATGCTGGTAAGCATCCTGCATATCCAGAGAGGCTAGCCAGTCAGGATGATGCAGCAAGGGTACAGGGTACCTAGGGAAATCATTTTTAATTTCTCCTGGGAGGAATTTGTTCAACTTTGAGGTTCAGGATGGGGCGTTATCCCCAGATTTCTTTTGGAACCAGAAAGTAATGGGAGAGAACTCTGTGTTCCGGTAGATGCGGGGCACCGTGTTCTATTGCCCTGTTGTTCAGAAGGCCACGGATCTCGGGCGGTGAGGAGGTCTGACTGAGAGGCCAACTGGTTGTTTATCTGAGTGACACCCGGGGTTTCTGGAAATTGAGAGAACAACTGCTGAATTATCCGGCGACCCATTTAACGGGGTTGGTGGACTTCACTGGTTGTAGAAGTACATCAGACTCACCTCCTCACTGGAGGAGAAAGTTCCCACCTGGGCAGTGTGGATGGAACTTGGGCCAACAACTCATAAGGTGGCGCTGTGGGCTTTAGGCCCCGCGCTTGCTGCATCTTCTTTGAGGTTGGGCAGGTTGGCTTTTTGGAAGCTTCTGCCTCGGAAGAACTGACTACTCATGAAACTGACGCCTGTTCACATGCCCGCGAGAGGGGGTATGAGGTCTGCTAATTTAATGGCCGATCTATCTTCCGAGTGGCCTCTAAGGCTTGCTCCACCTGAGGCCAAAAAGATAGGGAGCCATCAGGCAGCGCCATTACCTGCTGCTGAGCATCATTCGTGAAGCCAGAAGTACGCAGTTGAGAATGGCGTCGAGCACAAATTCCTGCGGTTGCTGAGTGAGTTTATAGTGCTCTAAAGCGCCCATGGCGGCTTGACTTGTTGGTTATTGACCAATACTCTAATAATGTGGCAGAAGAAGCTCTGACTTGGAGTCCAAATCTGAAGAGCTTCAACCATTTTTTCATAGAGTGCCACAGGATATACTCATATTGAGTAAAAATAGCCTTGATAACTGGGCACACGTATACCTAGAGTGTAGGCAAGACTTCTTACCTAATGTACAATTTTTACGAGACTCTTTGTTATTGTGGTCGAGCGTAGTAGTTTGAGGAAGAAACGACCTTCATTTTCTCTGCCAGGACTATAATAGATCCGGTGCAGGCTTGGGATGCCAAAATAGGATCGATCCTTGGGAGCTGAATACTTTATCAATGGATTTAGCAACTGAGGGAATAAGAGCAGGATTATTCCATACCATTTGAGACAGCTCTTGAAGGAAGGCTGATCGGAGGAGTCAAACTGTAGGGATCTCCTGAAGCATGAAGGTGTCTGGAGTCTTAATATCTTCCCAGGATCGATGTCTGTAGTCTGGAGAGAAAGAATGGATCTCAGGTTCTTCAACAGAGACTTAAAGGACAGGTCCTCACCACAGGCTCTGTAGCAAAGAGAGATCCTGTTTCCCTCCATCTTACCCAACCGAAGGTCTGGGTCAGGCTCAACATCATCTCCTGATGGTCCAGGAAGGACTGTTTGGACAGGAAAGGAGTGAAATTAGGAGAGGAGGAAAAAGCAGAAACAAGGAGAGTCCCAGAGGGCCCCCGCGCCGAGACGGCAAAATGGGTCAAGACGGGCATCAGGGTGGGGCGACGGGCGCTCGCGAGGCACGCTGCCCGCAGTGAGCCCCAGCGGGCGCCAGTGACACAGCGGACGGCGCTCAGCTTCAACCAAGCAGCACCGCCGACGGCGCCGGGCCAGATCTAACGGCACTGCCCACGACCACGCTGGCAACCCAGCAGCACCGAAACCGCGCCCGGCTAAGCTGGGGCCAGACCGCGGAAGGCGCCGAAAAGCCCCAGGAACCTGGAAAGCAAGAGAAGGAAAACCAGGAGATAAGGGCATCGGTGTGGCCCCCTGCGCCGCAGCCATGTGAGGGGGGGAACACCTAAGCACGGAGTCGCTGGCACCGAAGAAGGTGCCGCGCAACTAGGAAGGTCCAACCGCCCTACCTGATCGCCGGAGGGGCCCGAGGCCCGAGGCAACCGAGCCAGGCAGAAGAACCAACCTCCGAGCCCATCGCCCACAAGAGCGCCCACTGATGAAACTGCTCATCTGGAGCCCTACCCATAGGCGGGAGGGGCTCCACGTCAGGACTGACTTATTACCGGGGTTGGCGACTCCAAGAAGGAGGACCGCAACCAGCACCAGAACCGACCGTCGACGCCGCAGGACATACCAGAGGCACCCTCGAGTGATGCCTTCTTTTTGACCTGTGGGCCGGGTGAGCCGAGGCCGAACGGTGCCGAGAATGCGACTGCTTATTTTATGCCGGCGCGGGGACCGCCCATCTCCCCGGCATCGGACTGACCGCTGTCGGAACCCCGCTGAGGAGAAGGAGGCTGACCGACCCAGCCCGCTGACTGAACAGTTTTGCATACCAAGTCTCCCTACCATCACCTGACCTGCTCATGGTCGACCCGTCCAGTAGGCCGGAGACTTCTTCAAGTAAGTTAAATTTAAAATATTAGAAAAATTTTACGAAAATAAAATAAAATTGCCGATACTACTATCGTGATAATGTTACAAAAAACAAACTGAAAACTATGCGCTAGTTTGAAGTTTGACTCCGACAGGCGAGCCGACGTCAGAACTCGAAGCGCATCACGGGCGGGAAAGGAACTGAGATGGTTGGAGGGTCGGCGCCGAGGATAGTCATTACCGCTGGAGTCATTGCTCGCGCCGCTTCCTCGCGCCAACCCTCCAGCAAAAAGTTTGCTCCCGATGGGTCCTAGTGCCTCCGGCCCTAATCCCACTAGTGTGAATGAGTGGTGGAGACTTATGTCCAGGAAGATCTGGATACTAGAACTGACTGGGCCAGTCTGGGGCTACCAGAATCACCTGCGCCTTGTCCCTCCTCGCCTTGAGAAGCACCTTATGAACCAAGGGAAATGGGAGAAAGGCGCAGAAGAGGCCTGGGGTCCACGGCCTCGAGAAGTCATCCCCCTGCAGCGAGCCCTGCTGAGGGGGGGCAGGCATGAAACAGTCTCAGCTTCGCATTCTCCCTGGAGGCAAACAGGTCCATCTGAGGCGTGCCCCAGTAGGAGAAGAGATCTTGTACTACCTCCAGCAGGAGAGACCACTCGTGAGACGCAGCCCCTATCCGGCTTAGGGCATCGGCCAGGGTGTTGGGAGGTCCCTGCCACGTGAATGGCGAGGAGATCCGCCTCCAGGCTGCGCACGACAGACCAAATGCGGAGAGCTTCCCTGCACAGAGGCATGGAGCACGTCCCGCCCTGGCGGTTTAGGTATTCCATGGTCGTGGCATTGTCCATCTGGACCTGAATCACTTGACCCCGTAGAAACGGAGCGAAGGCGGTGACAGCTAGACGAACCACTCAAAGCTCCAGCAGGTTGATGTGGCATCGGAACTCCCGAGGGGACCAGAGGCCGTGCGCGCTGTGCTCCCCCAGATGGGCACCCCAACCCATCAGAGGCGCATCGGTCGATAGAGAGACTGTCGGCTCGGGGCGGACAAACGGGATGCCCTCCTGCAGATGTGCCGGAACGGTCCACCACTGGAGAGCGCTCCACATCCCCTGGGTGTCTGTCACTAGCTGATCCAACGGATCGAAGCGCTGTGACCACTGACTCGCCAGTCCCCATTGAAGGGGCCGCATGTACCAGCGGGCCCAACGGACCACGCTGGTGCAGGCCGCCATGAGGCCCAGGAGGCGTAGGAAGTCCCGGGCAGGGCACGACTGCCCAACCAGAAATGACTGGGCAAAGGAGGAAAGAACCTCGCCCTGTCCGCCGGGAGCTGTGCTCTGGCTCAAGAGAGTCGAGTCTGCCCCAATGAATGTATCACCTGCTTTGCACGAGTTCGCACTTAGCCTCATTGATGAGGAGGCCAATCTGAGAGCAAACCTGGAGGGCCAGATCTCTGGACTGCTCCACCTCCGCTCTGGAGGGGGCTGCAATCAGCCAGTCGTCCAGGTAGGCGTACACCCGGACCCTTCGGCGCCGCAGGAATGCTGTCACCACTGCCATGCATTTGGTGAAGACCCTGGGAGCTAGGGAGAGGCCGAAGGGCATGGCCCGGAACTCGTAAAGGGATCCCTCCGCTCTGAAGAGGAGAAATCTCTGATGAGACGGACGGTTTGGGACGTGAAAGAACACGTCCTGGAGGTCCAGGGAACAGAACCACATGCCTCATTACAAGGATGGGATTATCTCAGCCACAGTGACCATCCTGAAGGTCCGAGACCTTAGGAACCTGTTCAGGTCGTGCAGGTCGAGAATGGGGCACCAGCCCCCCGTCCGTTTTGGGACCAAGAAATATCTGGACACAAACCCAGAGTCTGGAGGAGGATCCGCCACCTTCCTGATCACCTCTTTTTCGAGAAGCACGGCAATATCGGCTCGTCGGGCCGACAGCGAGGCTGCAGACCCCGTGGCCCCCCCGAGGGGCGACTGCTCGAAAGGGTGGGGTCTGCTCGAACTCCAGAGCCAGGCCCTTTCCTACCACCTCCAACACTCAGCGGTCTATGGTGATAGTGGACCAGGCGGAAAGGAAGTGGCAGAGCCATCCCCCCATGGGGGGAACCCAGGGGGGAGTGACGAGGCTAGGGGAGACACCCCTCAACCCGTCACTGGGCAGGCTTGGAGGAGGGACCGGCCGAAGGACCTCCTGGGCCTTTATCTCCCTGCTTCCTGTTGGAGGAAGCCGCGGGCTTCGGGTTGGGATGCCAAGTGCGAGCCTGCTGGCCCTGATGCTGGTGCTGTTGGGCCGAATGTGCCGCAGGCGCAGAAGGACGAAAGAGCTTGTGCTGCTGCTGACGGCAGCCTTTGTACTTCTGGGCGGAGGTGACAGAGTCCAGAGTGGCATTGGACTTTTCGATCCGCTGGAGGAGACCTTCCACTCCAGGGCCGAAGAGGTCGGTCCCCAAGAAGGGAACATCCGCCAACTTGTGCTGGGTATCCGCCGTGAAGGTGGATATCCTCAGCCATGCTCTGCGGCGCATGGCCACTGCGGACGCAACCCATCTTGCACAGGAGTCCTCTATGTCCAGAGCTGTTTGGAGCTGCTGCTTCGCCACTGCCCTACCCTGGTCCCGGACCTGCCGGACCGTGGTCTGCAGGTCGGCCAGGAGATGAGGGATCACCTCATCCAGGGAGCCCATGAGGGTGTGGGAGAAGTGTGCCATCAGCACAGCCGAGCTGGCCTGGCGGAGCGTACACCTTGCGCCCGGCGTAGTCCAGCTTTTTAAACTCCTTGTCGGGGGGCCTGTCCACATCTCTAGCGTTCCCGGAACACCAGAAAACGCTGTCAGTGGCCAACCCCTCGGCAGAGGGGTGCTCCGAAAACCCGGGCAAAGAGCCAGTAGGGACCGCATGCTTCCTGGCCATCCTAGCTGCAGGCGCAGGACAGGAATCAGGCTGCTGCCAAAGCTCCAAGGATGGGCCAACAATGGCCTCAGCCACAGGAAAGGCCTCCGTGGGTGAATCCCCTCGGTTCAGTATCTCCGTCAGGGGATACTTGACCCGTTTGGATACGGGCTCGAGCTCCATCTCAGTGGACTCAGATGAGCCGAAGCAGACCCATGAAGGACGATGGGCTTTCGTCCAGTGACCGGCCCCCGGAGGACTCCAGGTCAACCTGTCTGGAGAACAGGGAGGAGTCGTCGGACCCAGAGGAGTCCACGAAGAGCTGCCTAGGGCCTGAGCCACCCTCCACCTGCCAAGGACGGTCGGAAGTGAGGGTGACCGACAACCTGTGGGGCAGGCCTTGACCCGACAGACTCCTTGGTCGGTGCCCCCGATTTCGATTGTGGAGGCGGAGGTTCCACCACAATCTGTGGGGCAGCAGGTTTCAGCCGAACGACCGGCCCAGGCTTGGGCATCTCAACTGCAGCGAGAGGCTGTTTCGGCCTTTCGGGTGACAGCCACTTGATGGCCGGGGAAGGCGTCAGTGTCGACTTGGTCCCGGACAAAAGTAACTGCTGCCACATCAGCTCCTCGTAGCGCCGACGCAATTTGCGCCAAAGCCTCTCCTCATCCGAGGAACGAGCGGTGTCGCCGCTTACCTCAGTGCCGAGACAGCCGATATCAGCGGGATCGGCTGGACCAAGAAGAGGTCCGAGACAGAGATCCTTGGTGTGACCGAGGGCGGGCCTGGAAGGGAGCGGGGGACATCCGCTCTTCCCTCGGCTTGGACAACTTAACCAGGGACTGCTGCACCGATGGCGCAGGCAAATCCTCTGTTTCCACCGGGGGGATGTGGCGAAGAAGGGCTGTCGGCTTCACCAGTTGACAATCCATCCGATGGGTCAAGAAAAATCTCAACCGCGTCGACGGCTGTCTCGGCCGGCTGACCTGACAGGGACGCCGTGAAGCCAGCGGCCTTAGCCGCATCCTCGACCGAAGTGGACGGTCAGCTGTCCAGGGAAGGGGATCTCTCCCGCTCCCACAAACGCCGATGATGGGACTTACCCTTGGGATCCTTCTTTTTGGACAGGGAGGAATGTCCCGATGGCCCCTCTCCCTTCGTGGAACGGCAAAGCTCCTTGAACGAAGCAGAACACGAGGTACCCAAAGAGAGCGGGATAAATGCCACGACCAAGGAGGAGGAAGATGCGGCCTGGGCCGCCTCCTCCTCGAGGGCGATCATCTGCTCGAGCTGCTCAGCCGAGCCAGGCACCGCGGTAACCGCTCAAGGGCCTTTCTCGACTTTACCGGCGGGTAGCGCTTCTCGGGGCGCCCAAGCTTCAACCGGGCAGTGCGGTCCTCCAAGACATTGGCCGAGGACGAACCGCAAGACTCGCAGGCCTGCCGGTCGTGTTCTAGGCCGAGGCAGTAGATGCACGTGGAGTGTGGATCCGTCCTGGACGACATCTGCCCGCAAGGGCACCGCCGAAAACCAGGAGTCGATTTGCCCATCACAGCCGCGAGGGAAAAAGACGACGAAGTCTTGAGAATTTTAAAACTAGTTTCGGACGAACCGAAGAGTTAGGATCCAGTCTATCACGCAGAGCGTTAAGGAGGGAACCTGAGCTTCCAAGCGGTAAGGAAGATCTGGCGTCATGGGGCAGAGCCGAGAGTTTTACCAACCAGGTGGGTGGGAGGAGCCAGCTTGAAGACCTTCCGGCAAGATTTAAAGCGGCAAGGAACCTGCCAGACAGTATGGATGAACAACATATCCATGTCCCTAGAAACTGACAACATAGGCAGATGCCGTATATACTAGGAGAGTAGGCCCGGCAGGACGGCTAGTTCAAAACCTGCTCCCCTCCCAGAGGCAATGTCTAGGCTGTAATGCCTGATGAAGGTATAGACTGTGCTCCATGTCACAGCAGCACAAATGTCTACTGAAGAGACATTCCTTAGGGAAGCAAAGGAAGTGGCCATGGCCCTGGTGGAGTGGCCCTTAATGGGACCCGGAAGGGGTTTTTCATGGTGCTGGTAGCAAAAGCAAATGCAGCGCACTAGCCAACAGGCTAGAGACTGCTTAGAGACAGGAGCCCCTAACGTCCTTTTTGCAAAGGAGATAAACAATTGGTCCATCTGTCTGGAGGAATGTGTTCTGTGAAGGTAATACCTTAGGATTCTATGGACATCCAAGGTGTGCAAAGGCACTTCACCTTGGTTGGAAAACTCAGGACAATAAAATGGAAGGCTGATGTCCTGATTCAGAGTCAGAACGGACACCACCTTCGGTAAGAACTCAGAGTTTGTACGCAGGGTCACCCTGTCCCTGTGAAAAATGATATAAAGTTCCTTACACATCAATGCCTGGAGCTCAGAAACCCTTCGAGCTGAAGTATTGGCAACCAAAAAAAGAGCTTTCCAAGAGAGGAAGCATAGCTCACAAGAAGCGACTGGCTCGAAGGGTGGAAGGGTGAGTTTCTCCAAGACAAAAAGCAAGTGCCAAGGAGAAACGACATCCCTCCATGGAGGCCGGACGTGTAAAACCCCTCTGAGAAAGGTCTTGCAGACAATCAATTGTGCTAGAGTTCTCTCCCCAATTGGCTCATGACATGCGGCGACCGCACACGTGAACCTTGATGGACGAATAGCTCAGTCCCAAGTCCAGGAGGTGGAGGAGGTAGTCCAGCACAGCCCAGAAACACTTCCATTTCAGAGCATAAGTAGCTCTAGTGGAAGGCTTTCTCGCTGCAACCAAGACCTCTACCACCCTGCTTGACACTCCTAGTCTCTATTCCGCCAAGACTGTAGGAGCCACGCGTGCAGGTGAAGAGAATGAAGAGCAGGATGGACGAGTGTCCCCTGCTCCTGTGAGAACAAATGAGTGGAGTATGGCAACTATATTGGAGGTTCCAAAGACAGCTGCTGGAGCAACAGATACCAGATGTCGAGGCCACAGAGGGGCAATCAGGATCATCCTGGCCCCCTGACTGCAATGTGAGCAGTACCCTCTGAATGAGACGGAAGGCGTACAGGAACTTCCCTGTCCAGGAGGGACTATGCGTCTCGGCAGAACACACCAGGCCCTGAAGTGAGCAAAAATGTTGCAGTTTGGCGTTGCACAGGGACGCAGAGGTCCAACTCTTGACTGCCGCAGCTACCGAAAAGGTAGTCTGCGACTTTTTGAAGCAACTCCCACTTGTGATTCGGAGAGGAAGAGCGACAGACTGTCGGCAAGAACATTCTAGACCCCTGGCAAGTGTACTGCGATGAATTCCAGACTGTGTTCTACTGTCCAATCCCAAACTCTCATGGCCTCTCTGCAAAGGGGATAAGAGCGATTTCCCCCTTGCTTGTTGATGTAGAAGACCACCAGTGTGTTGTCTGTCTGCACCAGAAGAGGACCCAGTGAGAACTGGTCTCTAAATGCGTGAAGACCATTCAGAACTGCTTTCATTTCCAGAACTTTTATATGCAGAGAGCAATCTCTGGGGGGACCAAGATCCCGGGTCCTGAGATCCCCTAAATGAGCCCCCCAACCGGTCAGAGAAGCATCTGTGGTTAGAACTTGAGGTGGGGTTGGTCTCCAGAAGGAGACTCCTCCCTCTAGATTCTCGTGGTAGAGCCACCAGTCAAAGGAATGATGGACCGCCAGAGATCCGGATGTGGAGATCCAGAACGTCCACCGACTGGTCCCACTGGACCTTGATGTGCCACTGAAAGACCCTCATATAGAGTCTGTCAAGGAGCACTGTGGCTATGGTGGCCGCCATGTGGCCCAATAGCCAAAGGACGACCCATGAGGAGATGAAGGGTGCTCTTTGGACTCTCCTTACCAGAGCCCAGAGACGTTTTGCTCTGTCAGAGGGCAAAAAAAGCTCTGCCTTGTGCAGAGTCCAAAATGGCCCCTATGAACAGCAGCCTTTGCAATGGCCATGGGTGTGGCTTTGGCCAGTTCACGGTGATTCCCAGGGAATAAAACAGGCTGTCGCTTTGAGAGCGATTTGGAGCTGCTCTTACGATGATCTGGAGAGAGAGAGAGAGAGAGAGAGAGAGATGGACGAATCATCCAGGTAGGGGGTAAACGAAGAGGCCTCTCCGTCGAAGTGCCGCTGCTACCACCGCGAGACACTTGGTGAATACCCTGGGGGCTGACAAAAGGCCAAAGAGGAGTACCCTGAACTGGAAGTGCTGGTCCTGAAAGCTGAAGCGAAGAAACCTTCTGTGAGATTTCAGGACCTTGATATGCATGTACATGTCCTGCATATCGAGGGAGCACAACCAGTCCCGTTGCTGAAGCAATAGGAAAAGGCCTGCCAGTGTGACAAGGCAAAATTAATTTAAAAAAGACTTGACTAGGCCCATGGTCTTCTGTCATAAGGATTGTTGGTATGTAAACATGTGTGCCATGAAGTTAAGTGACTTGATGGCAGCTGTGGCAGAAGAATAAACTTTCCGGCCACAGCTGTCCAATTTTTTGGAGACCGGGTCTGGGGGTTGACAGCTCAACTGTTTGGGCTGGGAGCCTCTGCTGTGGGCTGCGGTCAGAACCAGAGAATTCGCCTTTGGCTGTTTCGCCAGAAAAGGTTCAGATCTGGGAGGCTTGTAAAGCCTGTCGGCCTTCCGAGGAACTGCAGGTACAGAGGAAGGGGTACGCCACGTCAAGTGAGTGGCATCCTGGAAAGGCTCAACAAAGGGAAGAATTACCGGGGGCTTGGGTTCTTTCTTGCCCAGAAACTTAGCCAGGACCTTGTGCTCTGGGTCCAGGTCCTCTGTGTCCCACTCATAAATGGCCTGGATGTGCCTCATTATATCTAAAAATGAGGGATCATCCAGAGGGGACCATGGGGAATATTTAGGTCCTGGGGAGGGAGGAAACAATTCACTGTCCGAATCTGGCTCAGATTCTGCGACTCCTTCCTCTAAGGGACACGTGTGAGGAGGAGAAGATGGAAGGGGATACTGCTGATGTCTCCCCTTCTTGCCCTTAGGATCAGATTGTGGGCTTTCACCCCCATCAGGAGTTAGGGTTTTTTTTTTGGGGGGCATGGGTAGTGGAATAGGGGTGGTATCTGAGAGTCTGTAGAGGAGATTCCCCCTTCATTGTATTCCACCACATGGTGAATAAGGAGCCTATGTCAGCCACTGGGACGACCGCTGGGCTGGGCGCCGGGTTCTCCAGGCCAGGCATCTGACCTGCCAGAGCAGGGGTCTGGCTATCCTGAGGAACTGGCATCGGATACGGGACCCTGTCAGTGGGCTGACTGTACCACTGTAGCCTGGGGAGCTGCAGGCATCGGGATGTGGGACGACAGAGAAGGCAACTGGCTAGGCTTTCGCCGTTCGACTGGTGGGCGAGCCTTAGCCAGAGGAGGGGGGAAGCGTCTGAGCCCAGACTACCTCTTTCCTACCTGGATGCTCGTCCGAAGGCTTTCTTTTTTTCAGATGAGCTAGGCCTGTCCTTCGAAGATTTGGACTGGCCCTCCTGGATCGACCCTGAGGAAGGTTTAGAAGGTCGTATGAGCCAGGGAAGACCGGCGCCCAGAAGAGGCAGACTCCCGGTGCTTGCCCTGAGAAGAGGTGGGAGTGGACTTACTCGAGCGGGAATGTTCATTCACTGGCACCGAACCAGACCTCCGCCGGAGGAAGCAGCCTGCTTATCCAGCGATTTAGGGTGGGACTCTGACCTGGCATGATCTTTATCCCTGTGGGGATGTTTCCCACCCGAGGATTTTTCTTTTAGTGGGGAATCCCTGGTGGGAGAAGAGGAGCTGGCCCCTAAGCCACACTGCACTGCCACTACTTGCTTCTCTAGAAAGAAGGTTTTGAGTGCATTGGCTCTCCTGGCATGAGTTTTTTGACTGAATTGCTGGCAGTGTGTACAGGCGTCAGGCCAGTGGTCTGGGCCTAAGCAGATGAGGCAGGCCGCGTAGCAGTCTTTGGCCAGGATCTACTTGCACACACACACTTAGCTTTGCGCCGCGGTGGAGAAGGAGATGACATACACGAGGTGAACTAGACGAATGACAGAGAAATACTTTTCTGTGAGCTGTCGACTGCTGAAGGTGTCGTCCATGGAGCTGAAACCGGGGGACCGCCCTCTTTATACCACACCGGACGTCAGGCGGAGCCAACGTCAGGGGCAGTCCCCCGCCTCACACTTTTAGCTGCAAGTTTTCCGTGGGGTCCTAACGCCTGGCAGCATTAGTCCTAATGGTAGTACCTGCTGCAAGAGCTCCACCCTCTAAGTTAGTGCATCAGATCTTACATGCTGAAAGCAAATAGTTGTGTGCCACTTGGCAGGGGAGGACAGGTGGGTTGTGTGGATAAGCATCATTTACCACTCCTAGAACTATGGTTACAGGCGAGTAACCCTCATTTCTAGGGATGTGGATATTAACTACCCACACTTCTGGTAGACTCCTAGCAGTTTATCCGAGAGGTGGGGGGCAAGGCACACACCCCTACTTGGGAAAAACAGACTGGAGAACTGAGGTCCCAAAACCAGCATCCCAGTGTGACTCAAGGTCGATGTGGTAATGGGAGGGACCACTGGAAAACTGTGCCTGTAATTTTTTTCGGAATCTGCAATTTTTACCATTATCCGCAAAAAACAACATGTTCCACAATTTCTTGCAATTTTTGAGTTTTTATATTGAACTGTGTATAAAGTATTAACATTTTTAATAACATATTCTCCAATATATTGCCAATTTTGCATGCAGACTTGGTTTGGCCAAAACAATGTGGTGCAAGGTAGGACAAGGGTTTTATGTGACAATTTCTTTTGAATCCTTGTCTTGTTTGGTTTCAAATCCACTGGCCAAGCATAAGTACACCTATACTTATAACATTTGCTTTATGTTGAAGCAGTCTATCATAGATAGTGTCGGCAGATAAGGGTCTATGGCCGACCCCAGTCTGCCCATTTGAGCTTGTAAGTTCAGTTTGTTTTCCTAGAAGACTGTTGCCCCTTACCCCTGACCTCTAGAATTCCTTTATGTCTGTCCCATGCATTCTTAAATCCCGTGATTGTTTCAGCCCCCACCACTTCCTCTGGCAGGGTGTTCCACTTGTCCACCACCCGTTCTGTGAAGAAATTCTTTCTCATGTTTCCTCTGAATCGTCCTCCCTCCAACTTCATCCCATGCCCTCTAGTCCTGGAACATCTTTTTTCACTTAAAAATAGTGTTTTCCTGCACCCTGTTCCTCCCTGTAAGATACTTGTATGTCTCTATCATATCCCCTCTCTCCCTCCTCTCCTCCAGGGAGTACATGTACAGTTCCTTCAACCTGTCTTCATAGGACTTGTGATGCAATCCATTCACCATCTTTGTTGCCCTCCTCTGAACCTTCTCTACCCTGTCTATGTTCTTACGTAGGTATGGTCTCCAGAACTGTACACTGTACTCCAGGTGGGACCTCACTAGTGTCTTGTATAGCGGAATTATGACCTCCCTTTTCCTGCTGGTGATGCCCCTGCCTATACATCCCAGCATCCTATTTGCTTTACCTGCTGCCTTGTCACACTGTTTCCCTACCTTGAGGTCATCAGAGATGACAACCCCAAGAACCCTTTCCTGCTTGGTGCATACTATATCCTCACCCCCCAACTGATATATTGTGCCAGGGTTTTTGTGCCCCATATGCATTATCTTGCACTTCTTCGCATTGAATTTCAACTGCCAAACCCCTGACCATTCTTCAAGTTTCTGTAGGTCGCTTCTCATTCCTGCCTACACTCTCTGGTGTGTCTACTCTGTTACAGAGCTTTGTGTCATCAGCGAACAGTGAAATTCTGCCTTCTAGATCCTGCGCAATGTCACTGATGAAGATGTTGAATAGGACCAGTCCCAGCACTGATCCCTGTGGTACCCCACTGGTTACTCTTCCCTCTGTGGAGTGACAGCCATTTACCACCACCCTCTGTGTCCTGCCACCCAGCCAGTTACCTACCCACCACACTACTGTCCTGCCCACACCCATATTCCCCAGTTTGTGTAATAGTCTTCTATGTGGCACAGTGTCAAAGGCCTTGCTGAAGTCCAGATTGGTCATGTCCACTGCCCTCCCCTGATCCACCTCCCTAGTCACCCAGTCAAAAAATTCAACGAGACTGGTCTGACATGACCTCCCCCTGGTGAAACCATGCTGCCTTGGGTCCTGTAGTCCATTGATAACCAGATGTTCCACCAATCTCTCCTTCAGTAGTGCTTCCATGATCTTCCCCACTACCGAGGGTAGGGCTGACTGGTCTGTAGTTCCCCGCTTCCTCTTTGTTCCCACTTTTGTATAAGGGACTACATCTGCTGTCCTCCAGTCTTTGGGTACCTCCCGTTTCCAGTGATCGGCTAAACAGGATAGCCAGAGGTTCAGCCACCACCTCTCTTAGTTCTTTAGGACCCTGGGTGCACCCTGCTGGCCCTATTCTTTATCAACTCTATTACTTCCAGTTCCTTCAGGACCCTTTCTCGTAAAGGACTGTGTCCATTTCCTGCACCATTCTCACCTCTTTGTACTCCCTTCAGACCCATTACCCTCCTCTTCCTCAGTAAAGACTGAGCAGAAATACCTGTTCAATATGTCAGCTTTACAGTTGTCATCTTCCACGCTGCTCCCATCCTCCCCTTCAGTCTCACTATCCTCCCTTTGTCTTTCTTTTTTCACTTATGTACCTGTAAAAGGTTTTGTCCCCTCTACCCACTGAATTTGCAATGTGTTCTTCTGTCTGAGCTTTGGCTTCCCTTACTGACCTCCCTGCCTCCCTTTGCTTCTCCTAGTACTTCTCCCTAGCCCCTTCTGCCTGTGTCTTTTTGTATTGCCCGAATGCAATCTTTTTGGCTTTCACTTTCTTTGCTACCTCTTTGGAAAACCATAATGGTCTCCTCTTCCTTTTCCTCTTGCTAACCTGCTTAATGCATAATTCTGTTGTTCTTGTAATCCCCATTTTAAATACTGCCCACTGTTCCTCAACCCCTGATTCCTGTCCCATTCCCCTTAATGCCTCTTTCAAGTATCTCCCCATTTCCCCAAAGTCTGCCCCCCTAAAATCCAGGATACGTATTTTTGTGTGGTTTGGTTCTGCTCTTTCTGTGATTTCAAACCACAATGACTGGTGGTCACTGTTTCCCAGGTGCTCCCCCACGGTTACCCCCATCACACTGTCCCTGTTTGTGACCACAAGGTCCAGTATTGCCTTCTGCCAAGTTGGTTCCATGACCAGTTGCTTGAGGAAGGCACCCTGAAGGGAGTCCAGGATAAATCTGATCCTAGTTGATGCTGCTGCTGGGATGCTCCAGTCCACGTCTGGAATATTGAAGTCTCCAACCAGTACTACCTCACCCTTGTCTGCCATCCTTTGGATTGCTAGCATCAGCTCCCTATCCGTTTCTTCCTCCTGGGCTGGTGGTCTAGACCACACCTGTGCGAGATGGCTGTCCCATTTTTCCTTTCCAGCTTAACCCACAGTATCTCTCCCCATTTTGTTCCTCCTGGATCTCTGTGGCCCTTATGTCATTTTCACATACAGTGCCACTCCTCCTCCCTTCCTGACTGCTCTGTCTCTTCTGAATATGTTGTAGCCAGGTATGGCCATCTCAGTCATGGTTATCATTACACCAGGTTTCAGTGATGGCCACAATGTCAGGTCTGACTGTACCATGACAGCCTCCAGATCTTCCATCTTGTTGCTAAGGCTCCTGGCATTTGCACACATTGCTTTCCATGATTTGACCTCCTAGACTGTTTCACTGTTCTACCAGCCCCTTCCTTGGTTGTCATTTATCCCTGGTTCTCCTTGCTGTCTGCCCTTCTGCTGAATTTTGCCCTTTTCTGCTTATCCACCTCTTGGGCACTAATCTCCATCTTTTGCACACTGCTTTGCAGAGATGGCCACTCCTCTAGTTCACTGGTTCCACTGCTAGCTGTGGGGGTGAGCAAGTAAGGTACCCTCCTTGCTGGCCTGCCACCCCTTTGCTAGTTTAAATGCTTGTCAATGTAAGCATTTAATCTTATTGAGTGCTTGGATTCCCCTCCAGGATGGATGCAGGCCGTCAGGCTTGAACAAACCTCCATCCCTCCAGGTGGGTCCCCAGTCACCAATCAATCCAAACCCTTCCTCACAGCACCAGTTCTTCAACCATGAGTTAAAGTTCCTGGTGCATGCACTTCTATGCTCTCCCTTGCCTCTCACAGGTAGTACTTCTGAGAAAGTGACAAAAGTAGCTACTTGCTTGAGACCCTTCCCCAGTTTCCTAAACTCTTCCTGAACTTCCTTTGGCTCCCCATTTGCCAGGTCATTAGTACCTAGGTGGATAATGACATCCAGCTCACCCTCCCGTCTTGCCTTCCCAGTGATCCCCAGGATCTTCCTTCCATCCCTCCATGCCGTGGCACCTGTAGGCACCTCACCTCCCTGTCCTCCCCTCCTGTGTTCCTAGCTGGATCCCTCTTATGATGGAGTCCCCACCAGGATTCCTTCTTCCTCCTCTGGGGTCCACTGCTTTCCCGCTGAGGTCACCTCCTTGGCTAACCTCCACATCCTTTCCTTCCACTTCTCTGGGTACCTCTATTTGGTTGTCCCTCATTTGCCAGTGTGGCATATGAGTTCTTGAGTGGAATAGGATCTGGGATGTGCCTCTGCCTGACTGCTCTAACCTCCCTGAGCCCACTGTCATCCAAGTGCTCCTCGCTCGGCATCCTTTGAGGCAGTTTCATTGGACTGGTGGTCCCTGGATAGGGGTGATGGTACTCTGACCCAGTTTACTTCCACTCTGAGTCTGGCTACCTCATCCTGCAGTCCAGAGAGATGCATGCAGATAGGCAGCACCTCAGTGTCCAGAAGGTCTGCCTGAATATGGCTGCCCCACAGCCACTGCATTGCACCACTCCACACATTATACTGCAGTTCCACTACTTGTCTGCTACTGAAGCTCTCCTAGTTCCCTTTTTATTACTTTACTGTACTAAAAATCCTGCCATTGATCCTCAGTTTTTTTTTTTTAAAGAAAAAGAAATCAATAAATAAATAGAGTCAAAACACTTGTCGTGCTGAGGGTGGGCTTCTTCCCCCTTATGCCCCTCCTACTTCACACCCCTTACTATACCCTGTGTTTAGCTCCTGTCAATCAGATTTAACAGGGCATATAAAAAGAGCTGGGGGAAGGGGGGGCGAAAATTTGCACCAATTAAAGACAGCACAGAATTACACCACCACTATGTTTTAAATTTTCAACAGCACAAAAACAATTATAAGTAAAGACAACAAAGAAAGTATAGTGTCACTAAAAGCCCACAATCTAAGTTTAAAAGAAAAATTGCAATTACCAGTTACTCTAAAGCACTGAATTGAATAGGTTTCCTTCCTTCCCCTTCTGGCTTCTTTTCAGAAAACTTTGCCACACACAACCAAAAGATGGGAGAAAAGGTGCAAATTATGCCATTCACTTAAATGGGGTGCTAACTATGAAGCCTTTTTGTAAGTGGCAGGGCAAGTTTTTCCTTGTGAGCATACTTTCATTCAGACTAGTTTTGATTCAAACAGCTGAGGATTCTTGGATGGCCCTGTCGATTTTACACTTAAATAAGCTAATTGCTAACAGTGTTCTCACTCTTAGCAACTACCTCCTAGATGCTCACATGCAAAGACTACAATAAAAACCTGACTAAAGTCTAAACACAAACTTATAAAACACAAAATGTATCTGAACATCTATCTTTAACTAAACAAAATCATTGCAGCCAGAGTAAAACAAAGATAAACTACAGGGGACCCTGACTAATTTGTGATGCAGTTAAAATATATTGGTATTTCTGTACATTTTTTGATAATTGCATAAAGCCCACTAGGCAGAAGTGCCCATTTTCAGGTACAACCCAGGAGCACTGAGGAGGTTAAGTGACTTGCTCAGAATCACACAGTATGCAAGTGGAGGTTGTGGGAAACAAACCCAGGTCTGCTAGATGTCGTCAGTTCATTCAGTTTGTTATTCTAACCTCTAAATTATACTGCCAGCCCCAATAACCCCCAGATTTAATGTTTAAATATATGATTTCAAATATAGTATACAGTACCTACAATACAAATTATGTCCATTAAACACTAACATTTTACTAAAACTCAATTATTCACCACTCTGTCAGCTTATTTTTTCTTGTACCAAAGTGGATCAATAGCTGGCAGAGCTCTTTAGAAAGCTGTTGATTATTCTATAGCCAGAAAACCAAAAAAAATATTTATTCTGGCTTAATTTAGTATCGATTTGCTGTGGCTCACTTTATAGAATCTATTTAGCACTGTATAAGGCAGATACTTTTAAATTTTGGAAGCTAGACAATGCTTACGATAGCTTATCAATTTAATATTCTTATTAGGAACATAAACTTATGTTTTAAACATATTCAGGTGTCACTGTATTCATTTAGCAATTTATACTGACCAATATATACTGTAGAAAACATTAAAAAAGATTTATTGTGAAGCACTCTGGGTCTATAGTAGGACCCCCGCAGTTTCCCTCAATTTCTGCAAAATGCTCCACAATTTTCCAGTGGCCCTGGTAATGGGAGATGAAGGTGTGTGCCGAGTTCCAGATAGCAGCCCAGCAGATCTCCTGGATAGGGACGACCCTGGAAGCAGCTACCAGGGCAGAAGTATGTCTGATGGAATGAGCCTTAAGCCTAACGGAAGGCTCCCTACCTGCAAACCTATAGCAGAGGTCAATGCAGGAGACTATCCACCTAGCAATAGTCTGCTTAGCTGCCAGTCTGCCAGGTGCGACATGACAAAAAGATGGGGGAACCTCTCAAACTCCAGTCGTTGCACTCTATAGTAAGCAAGTGTGCACATTAGGTCCAACATGTGGAGCCTGTGCATGGCCCCAGAGGTTAGGTTGGTGAAATATACCAGGAAGGTTCATCTCCTGATTAAGGTGAAACTCCGAAAACCTTCGGGAGGAACTTCAGGTTGGGGTGAAGGACATCTTCCTTGTGCAAAACCATATATGAAGACACTACCAAAAGTGCGTGGAGCTCACTGATCCTTCTAGCGGAGGTGACAGCCATCTAGAAAGTAGTCTTCCACAACAGGTGGAAGATGTCACCTGTGCACAGATTCAAATGGCTTGCCCATGAGCACTGCCAAGACCAGCAGCAAGTCCCAAGGTGGTGGTGGTTCACGCATCAGCGGGCACAATTGGTCAAGACCCTTGAAAAGGTGCCCGACCACGCTTTTGTGCACAGTCATACCAGCCCCCACCCACACTACGCAGATATGGCCATCAAGTGCACCGTGAGGTGGTCAACCTCAGGCCCAACAAAGAGGACCTACAAATAATCCAATTTGCTAGTCACCGAGCAGGAAAGGAGGTCCAACTACTTGCTCAGACACCAAATGGGGAATCTCTTCCATTTGAAAGCACAGCACTGGTGAGTCGATTCCTTCTGAGAGGCCTCAACAACATGGTGGACCTCAGAGGCCTCAACGACATGGTGGACCTCTCAGACCCCCAAACTTGATATCTAGTCGCTCAGGAACCAGGCTGTTGGGTGGAGGGATTTAAGATCCGGATGGAGGAACCTTCCCTGACAATAAGAGAGCAGGTCTGGGCAGAGAGTTAATCGCCACAGAGGCAGAGATCGGGGTACCAGAACTGGCGTGGCCAGTCTGGATCCACCAGATCAATCACACCTTGTTCCTCCGGACCTTGAGTAACATGACGCCCGGGGTCCAGGGCCTCGCAAAGGCATCCTCCACAGTGTCCCTGCACTGAGCAGGACAGGCACAGAACAGACGCAGCTTCGCGTTCTTATGGGAGACAAACAGGTCGACAAGGGGACTGCACCACTGGAAGAGGTGATAAACTACATCCTGGCAAAGAGACCACTCATGAGATACCCTGCCCACACGGCCGAGGGCGTCCGACCAGCTGGTTGGAGGCATCAGCCATGTGGCTCGCCAGAAGATCAGTGTACAGACAGCGTACAAAGGACTAGGTGCAGAGAACTTCCCAACGCAATGGGACAAAATGCATCCAGCCCTGCTTGTTGAGGAAGTACTTGGTCATGTTGTCCGTCTGGACCCGAATGACCAGACCCCGCACCACTAGAGCAAAGGTTGTCGTAGACGCACTGCATGGAGCTCCCAACAAGTTGATGTGACATCAGGACTCCTTGGGGGTCCAGAACCTGTGGGCCCTAAGGTGGGCTCCCCATCCCAGAGAGACATCAGTCGCAAGACCAATGTCGGTTCTGGGCAAACAAAACGAGACTCCTTCCTGCAGATGATCTGGGACAAGCCACCACTGAATGGACGTCCCATATCAGCTGGTCAAGGTGACAGAGGCACAGAGACCACTGATGGGCCAGCTCCCACTGCAGGGGGCGCATCTGCCAACAGGCCCATCGGACCACGCTGGTACAGGACGCCATGTACCCAAGTCTGGGGCAGGGCACGACTGCCCAATCCAAAATGATCGGGCAAGGAGATAAGATCCTTTGCTCTGTCCACCAGGAGTCAGGCCTTGGCCCGAAGGAAGTCTAGCTAGCTCTGCCCCGATGAAGTGGATGACCTGTGAGGGGCAGAGTTCCGGCTTGGCTGGGTTGACTAGGAGGCCCAGGGCAGAGTAGGTCTGAAGGGTTTGATCACTGGAACGCTCCACCTCCACTTTGGAGGAACCAGCAATCAACCAGTCATCCAGGTACAGGTACACCCAGATACTTCAGGGCCGCAGGAATGCTGCAACCACTGCTATGCCTTTGGTGAAGACCCTGGGGGCAGAGGAAAGGCCCAACGGCATGGCTCTGAACTTGGTAAAGAATCTCTTCTGAATGGAACCACAGGAACCGCTGGAGTGGATGGATCGAGATGTGGAAGAAGGCATCCTGAAGGTCTCTTTCGACTACAGTGGCATGCAGAGAGAACAAAATAACACCAAGTAAAACAAAAGAACAATCGGCAACAGTTAGTCTGACAGTGTTTCCTTTAGCAGGTCCGATAAGTATGATCAGTGGCAAAAGAAAAGTACTGCCTGTGATGTATGGATGTATTGCTGGTTCTGTAATAAAATGCTTAAATATAAAATAAAACTAGGTGCGGTAGGGGCGCACAAGTTCCTATACACGTAGACGTGGCATGTCATGTGGGAAGTCCCTGGCCAGCAAAAATGTCTGTGAGGTCCTAGCGCTGACAGCTACAGTTTCAAAGGTGTTGCCTAATGGAGGGGATATCCTCAAATAATATCCACATTTTCAACACAGCAGAACTTTAGCATAGCCACATAAACCTACCAAATTTTCAGGACCCACAGATCCTTGGTCAGATTTTTCTTTCCATAACAATCTGTGAAATGGTGCCATTAACCCTTACAATGATGCAGGCATACATATGACCTGAATCCAAGTACGTTCCAAAACATATTCAACACTTCAAGTAATACCCCACCTCAGAACCGCATAGCATGTGCTCAGAGGAGTGGGGAAAAAGGAAGAGGCCCTACCCATGCATGGCAGCCTTTGTATGTCCCCCTACTATCATCAACAAGATGGAATCCACTGTCCACCGCCTGGTAGTTGAAGGATGTAGCACCCCATGATCGAGGCATGGCAGACTTTCCAGGGTGCCTGGAGACCTGAAGAAAGGGGTAGGGTGGCTTATAAGTCCTTGGGGAGTGAAGTTCATTTTATAAACCACAGTAAGGCACTCAAAAGGTGTGGGATGTCGTGGGATTTTCCCACTTGTGTGGTTCAGCCATTGGTAGATCCTACAAACAACTCTCATCCTGCTGTGCCTAACTGTGTACATTTTTAACTAGAGATATTTTAACAGTATTCTCATGTGAGGCTAGTCTGTTCAAGATGCCCGCCATGCTGGTGTCATGGGTTCACTCCTGAATCTGAGGACACCATGATGAGCTGGCAGGAGGTACGAGGTGACCATCCTGCTACCCGACTGGCCCCTGGTCGATATGCACAAGTGTGCACAGAAAAGGAGTGGCTGGCATCAGGAAGGAGGACTCACCAGAGGTAATAGATTAAAGCAGGTCCTGGTCAAAAGGTCCCTTCGTGTGTGTGTGTGTGTGTGTAAGGAGGAACAGTATGTTCACCTCAATGAGAAGTAAAGCAGATCCAGATCAATGCATGGGCAACCATACACAGCTAGACTGCATTTCTATCGAAGGGTACCCCAAGAAAGAAACACAAGACAAGTTGTGTGGATGGCAATAGTATATGCAACCCCCACAGGAGTTAGAAGTACACCCCTCCCCCCGTAAAAAAAAGTGATTTCTTTGTTCGGTTCAGCAACTGAATTTAAATTCACACCTTTGCAGCGTATATAAAAACTTTAGGTACTGGGTGAATGAGGAATAGAAATGTTATAATCTCTGAACTGTGCTGACCAACTGTTTGGAATACACAAGGATTCTGAGCAACACACACCCACACACACCCACCCACCCCACAAATATTCAGACCTTTTCACAATTCCAGAGCCTCAACTGTAATTTTTTCAATGCTTCCAGAAGATAAAGGCTAGTGCCAGTCTACTGATGCAGTATTTCATGGGTTAGTGTAAGCCTACCAAGTAATTTCTATTCACACGTTGTCATTCATGAATACTAAAACATCTGACCGGTCACGACTGCGGCTTCTGGATCTAGAGTAACGGCGCCCATGTGATCTAGATCGAGAGCGAGTTCTAGATCGAGACCGGCTGAAATGGAGAAAGTTGGGTTAAACTTTAGTAACTAGGAACTGGCAGTCTTGAAGAAACAAAAGCAAAATGTGCAACTATCAGACAAAAATTAAAGATCTGTATATGTAATTACTTTACTACACAATCTAATCTTAACCACTATGATGCAACAACCTGCTAATCTATAAACTTTGATGTATTTATATATACACACACACACACAAGTTTTCAAAACATGCTAATAGTATATATATCCATAGTCTACTACTTTCAATTAAATCGGTTCTTGGAAGCAGATATATGTAGCTGTAAGTTTCAAGCATATGTAGATTTACAACTGCTTTATGAAAAATTACATAGTATATTAGATCAGCATACAAGTGGTTAAATTTCAAACAAACAGAATAAATAAAAAGCTACTACTGAGATAACCTTCAGAGAACAGACTAGTCGCCTCTCTGAACGCAGCATGATCTAGAAGATCTAGGAGACGTAGGCAGACTCTAATTTATCTCTGACATGTCTTGGAGTAGAATCTAGTAGATCTTCCATTAGAGGAAACCCCAAAACCAGGACACAAGAGATGCTTGATTGAGGAATATTACAGTTAAACTCTGACTAGGATGGGCTGAGCTGGATTCTCTCCCCCTCTAGCAAACCGAGGTGCCCTTTAAGGCTGGCTTGATTGGTGAAATTTGATCACAATAAAACAGGCCAAATTTTCTGAAGATATTCTCAATGAATGTAGGGGTTTTTAAAAGAAAGTCAGGTTGTCGCAGAACCTCTTGCAGAGGGACTGGTGTTTGTGATCAAACAAGGAGGTCTGAGCTCGCAGAGGCCAAGTTTGCTAGAAGGCCAATAATCATGGCGACACACTCAAAGGCAGCACCCTGAAAGGTTGGACCAGTTGAATCGTTAGATAAATGAAATTACAATTGTTACTATATTTACATAAAAACTATTTATTCCATGTTAGGAAGTTACATCCCTTCATTAAGCATTTTAAAAACACCCTGTACAAAACAAACACGCACACACACACACACACACACACACACACACACACACACACACACACACACACACACGCACACGCACACGCACACCTTCCCACCAGAGCAAGCCCAACTAGAACGGCTGCATGAGAGTTTAGACATGAATTTCTCACGTCTTCCCTCTGTACCACTCCATGGGTACCTTCACAAGTGCAGCCTTGACAAAGAAGTCCATTCTGGAATTTCACCTCCCTCCATCCCCCTGCCAGCACCCCTTCCAACAACTGCTGAGGAGGAGTATTTCAGATTTTGTCAACTCGGTATTTAAGCTTATGGGTTTATTCATTACCTTACTGGATCAGAGGTACTCACTCCCAAGGATTTCCTCCCCTCCACAAAAGTTCACTGCGTTTCAATTACTGTACGTCTGTCTTTGACCAGGACTGTCAGGAAATGTACACAGTCGAACCATTCTTTGCTGAACCCACTTATCAGATACATAAGCCCCTTAAAATCTAACATTCAAAAGAATTTAGTTTTTTTGAACTCATTAAGTCTTCAAAGTTTCGGGGACCTCCAACACTAATGTACCTCTCCCCCCATGCAAAGTGTCAACACTCACTAGACTGTCAGATAAGCAGTGGTGCTAAGCTCTCCACAGACCTGCTAGTTAAAAAGTAAAAATAAAATCAGCGTTTGAGCCCAGTCTAACTGCAGAGTTTTCAGGCTGAACACCTGCAGCAAAGCAGTGCTACTTTAACTTAATATATTTAAAAAAACACTGTTGATCTGAAACATCTTAATGTACGCAGACTGAATCAACGCAATACTTCGTGCAGCAATGCTAATAAACTACATGCAAACCATTAAATGTAAAAAAAAAAAAAATATATATATACACACACACACACACACACACACACACACACACACTTGACAAATTACTGAAAAATGATTCCTAAACAATATCAGAGATTAGAAACTTCCGGAATTTTTTCTGTTGCAGCTTACCTGGAGCGCCTCCTCTTCATGTAGCGGTAGCAGTCGTACGCATAGTGTCCACGCTCACCACACTGATAACAGCGGTCCTGTGGATCAAACCTACGTCTGCTTGGACCACGGCCATAACGAGATTTACGATTCATGCCATTGGAAAGTTCTACTCGAACTCTGGATCCACAGATGACTCTAAAGAGAACATAAGGATTTGAGCTAGATAGCTGGCCAACTACCATACTATGGCAACTTCTGTCTGGCCCACCTTTTGACCGAAGGCCCAAGGAGTACCGGTCCTCAGCCTCCCTCCTCAGGGCAGGTGGCATTTATCCTAATCCAATGCGGTTGTATAGCAACGCTTCTTGTTTTCTACTCTTCCCTCTCCCGCCGATGCCATCTGCAAGCACAGTTCTTGCAGACCAGACTAGCATCTAGGCAGCTCGCTCTGCCTGCCGTCGGGTGCGTGCGAAGCAGCCAAAGCAACAACCCCCTGGTTTTAGGGGGTCCACTGCTTTGTCGCTCCTGCATCAAACCATTCACGGCAGGCCAAGAACGCAACCTAGACGCTTGCGTCTGGTCTGCAAGGAATTTGGGTGTAAATGGCAACAGTGGGAGCGGGGAGAGAACAAGAGTAAGTAAAATAGTGGCTTCACTTCGTGGCCAAGGACAGCTGATCACAGAAGGAGCACTACTCGGCCACTGAGAAGCCCAAAAGAAAAACAAATTACTCAACACTGTAATGTTTTTGCAGCAGCACACCCACAGATCTTTTAAATGTTTTTCCTTGTCAGATAATTTGCAGCTGCTGGGGATGTATGCATTTATTCTAGTTTGTTTTCATACTTCATACTAGTCCCTCTAACTAGCCTGGAGTCTCCATTTTCTGGTTGTTGAAATCTCATTGTCCCCGACAGCTGCATTAACATACGAGAACCTGATGCCACGGAACCCATTTCACACCATATATATCTATGCTGAAGGTACATAGACCTGAAAAAACCCTTTAGGCACTCAGACTGAATGTAATTTAAAGGGGGAAAAACTCCATTTCATCCAATACATTTTGTAAAAATAGCTGAAGTGTTATCCACACCTTGCCGCAACTTGTTTTGTTGTACTGTAATTAAGCAGACAGGCATACTGTGGAGTCTAAAGGGTGCCGGCACATGTTCTCATATGCTAATGCAGCTCTCTGGCACAATGAGATTTCACCACAAAATGGAACCCCCCCAGGACAGTTACAGGGTCTGGTACAAACAGTAAAAAACAAACTAAGGCAAACACATATCCTCAACAGCTACACTGAAACCGTTGTCTGCTGACAAGGAAACATAACATTTACAAGCGGAGGGTGTACAACTCCTTTAAAGAATCCCTCACTATGTTTATATTTTATACAGTTATCTTGGCTGAAACTGATGCCCCAGAGATTAGAACCTATGTAAATTTTAGAATTTGGAATGTAGGTTCAAACACTACACCCATGCTCCATGTTCCATGCTGGCTACTGCTCAGGTCTGCTTCCAAGCCAGAGTATAGCAATGACTAGTAAAACTAGCAAAAAAGCTACCAACAATTTTTAAAATTTTTACAGACACTTAAAAACAAACTGAAAGCAGAGTTGAGAAAAATCTGTCAAATCATAACAACGAACTTACAATTGTAAGAACTGTAAGCTTAAGCAACCTCAATGAGGAAAGAACCGGTTCTCAATGGAAAGCAGGGTTAGGGAGTGTAAACAGAGATCCCTTAAAAGCAACCATTACTACACTGAGTAAATGGAAATTACGTACCTTACCGTAATTATTGATCTTCTTGGACAGTTTCCATCACTCATTCGCACTAGTGGGATAGCGCCGGAGGTGCTAGGACCAAGCGGGAGCCAAACATTTTCTGAAGGGCCGGCGCCGAGGTAGGACCACGCACGCGAAAAGACTGACTCGCGCCTGTGCAGGCTAGCTCGGCGTCGACCCTCCAACCGCCTCAGTACCTTTCTCGACCAAGGAGGTGCCGCGTAACTAATGAGAATAACTCATTCTGAGTGTCTGGGCCTGAGAGGGCCCAGATGGCCTTTGTAAGAAAGGTCAAAGAACAATGTCTTCACAGTCCGAACCATAGGCCATGAAGACCAGGAAAGAAAAACGAGTGAACCCAGGGGATGGTGGGTGGGCATGTGAATGAGTGATGGAGACTGTCCAAGAAGATCAATAATTACGGTAAGTATGTAATTTCCATATCTTCCTGGACTAAGTCTCCATCACTCATTCACACTAGTGGGAGAGTACCAAGCTAAAATCAACAACCCTGAGTAGGGTGGTAGGAGGTAGGGTCCACTCAGAAGGGACAGCCAAGGACTGTCCTGTTAATAAAAAGAGCTGTCTTGTAAGAGCATCTATAACACAGTGCCTACAAGATAAACGCTCAAGTTGTAACTCGTCACCTTGCCGACAACTACAATGGGCAAAAACTTAAAGCCTGCCAGGCAGCCGCAACTACTCTAGGAGAGCGGCAAGAACCTGGCCTCACGATTTGATCTAGAAGCAAAATTAATAGTGTCAAAGACATGCACTAATCTAATGTAAAGGGCCTCAGGAACTGCAAGAGCCGGAGGTAAAGTGTACAGGTTCAGGGTAGTATGACTGAATGCGAATATTTGCGAAGCTACCTTAGAAAGAACCTACTTGACCAATGGTCAAGAAAGAAGCATGTCAACTGTTAAGCTGGAGCAAACATGGAAGTAGGAATCTAAGTTCCAACTTGCTGAAGAGTCACTTCTGTTGCTGCAAGGCACTGATCAGGAGAAGAAAGCCTGATTAAAAAACAAAAAGGGGGCTAACAGACTGGTTAGATGCCTAGGTTTTGGAAATATCTCTGAATAAGAGAAATTCTCTAGAGAAAAGAGGTGAGCTATACCACCGCTGGATTGGACTGCCCCCTAGGGGTAGAAGAAAACAGATACTCTTTACTGAGGTTTAGAGACGACCGCCTCAGGGTTGAGGTGGAACCTGGTCAGATCCAAGTGTGGTATCGGGAAATTCCAACTAGGCCCTGTGCTGTGATAATTCTGACCCCTTTTTTTTTTTTTTTTTTTAATATCATTAGTCCGAGCCTGACAAGGTTGCTGGCTGCTATTTGGCAAGGAAACATAGAAACACAGAATTTGACGGCAGATAAGGACTGCTTGGCCCACCCAGTCTGCCCATTTCCCTACCTGACCTTATGACTGTCCCATGCATGCTTGAATTCCACCACTGTTTTTGACTCCACAACCTCCTCTGGAAGGCCGTTCCATACATCCACAACCTTCTCTGTGAAAAAATACTCCCTTAAAATTACTTCTGAGCCGCCCCCCCCTTCTATCTTCAAATTGTGCCCCTTGTTCTTGCACACCTCTTTTTGAAAGATGCTACCCTCTTGGACTTTGTTGATTCCTTGAGGTACTTGAAAGTTTCTATCATGTCCCCCCTCTCCCTCCTTTCCTCGAGGCTATACATATTAAGCTCCTTAAGTCTCTCTTCATATGTCTTCTGCTGCAGACCCTGCACCATTTTAGTTGCCCTCCTCCGGACAGCTTCCATCCTGTCTATGTCTTTGCGGAGATTGGGTCTCCAAGAACTGCATGCAGTACTCCAGATGTGGTCTTGGCCTCACCAGCTGTCTGCACAGAGGGATAATAAACTTCTTGTTTTCTACTGGTGATGCCTCTCCCTATGCATCCCAGTATTCCCCCAGCCCTCCTTGCTGCCCTCTCACACTGCTTGCCCACCTTTAGGTCATCTGATATGACTATCCCCAGGTCCCTTTCCATTTCTGTTGTTGTTAGTATCTCCCCCCCTCCCCCACTGTGTACTCTTCCCCTGGGTTTTTGTTTCCCAGGTGCATTAGCTTGCACTTCTTAGCATTGAATCTAAGCTGCCATACATTTGACCATTCCTCTAACCTTGCCAAGTCCCTTCTCATCCTTTCCACCCCACCCTGTGCATCAACTCTGTTGCAGATCTTTGTCTCATCTGCAAAGAGACATACTTTTCCTTCCAGTCCCTCTGCAATGTCGCTTATAAAAAGACACTGAAGAGGACCGGTCCTAATACTGAACCCTGCGGTACCCCACTACTAATCTCCCTTTTTTCAGAGTGGACTCCATTTACTATTACTCTCTGTGTCCTATTCTCCAGCCAATTCTTTACCCAGGCTGTCATCCTGGGACCCACTCCCAGGCTGGCTAACTTGTATATTAATCTTTTGTGTGGGACTGTGTCAAATGCCTTGCCAAAGTCTAGGTAGGCCATGTCCACAGCCCCTCCCTGATCAACTACTCTGGTCACCCAGTCAAAGAAATCTATCAGATTTGTCTGGCATGACCTTCCCGCTGTGAATCCATGCTGCCTTGGGTCCTGTGCCCCTCTGGCCTCTAGATACTCAACAATTCTTTCCTTCAGAAGTGATTCCATCATTTTCCTACCACTGAGGTTAAACTAACAGGTCTGTAGTTTCCTGCTTCTGCCTTGCTCCCACTTTTGTGAAGGGGAATCACATCTGCCCTCCTCCAGTCCTCAGGTACCACCCCATCCTCCCATGATTTGTTAAAGAGGGTAGTCAGTGGTGTCACTAGTTCTACCCTTAGTTCTTTAGAATTCTGGGATGAATCCCATCAGGCCCATTGCTTTGTCCACCTTCAGTTTTAAGAGCTCTTTCAGAACCCTTTCTTCTGTAAATGGGCTGGTATCAACTTCTGTATCCAGAGTGTTTCTACTGTTTGTTTTAGGTACCTCCCCTCTTCCTTTGTAAATACTGAGCAAAAATATTTGTTTTGTATCTCTGCCTTTCACAGTCAACCTCTGCCCACTCTCCCTCCCCTTTATTAAGCCTCACTATCCCTCCCTTGGTATTCCTTCACTCCCTGATATACCTATAAAAGGTTTTATCCCCCTTAACTGAGTCGGCCATCTTTTCCTCGGTTTGGGCCTTTGCTGTTCTGACTGCCTTTCCAGCTTCCTTTTGCTTTAACTGATACAGTTCTCTGTCCTGTTCCTCCTGTGATTCCTTGTACTTCCTGAATGCTTTCTTTTTCTCTTGAACCTTCACTGCCACTTCTTTTGAGAACCATAGTGGTTTCTTACCTCGTTTCGTTTTGTTTATTTGCTTTACACAAAGGCTTGTTACCTCTGTGATGGCAGTTTTTTATTATTCCCCATTGTTCTTCCACCCCTCCTTCCTGCCCATTTGCTAGTGCATTCCTTAGGCACTCACCCATTTTGGCAAAGTCAGCCCTCCAGATTGCCTGATACAGAAATGACATGGATGTCATCCCTCTGAGGAGCAGGAGGAGCCTGAAGATCCATAACTGAACCCCTGACTGGACTAATAATAGCTAGACAGATGTTAACTACCTGTGGTGAAGCAGTCACCAGAGAGGCAGCATCAAAACCGGGCTGTATACCCCTATCTAAGCAGCGGACAGTCTGTGCAGCTCCCGACCATTGAATTAAAATGTTCCAAAGAGTGTAATTGTCTTGACCACTGAAAAAGTCTAGACGCAGAGGTATATAGTCCACAAATCCAGTCTGAACACTATGGTGGATCCCATAAATGAGGAACTACTAAAAGAGCTTGCATCACAGACTCTGATGATAGAGAGAGCGTGTCTTTCAGTATATAAAATGAGTCATCCGCTGTATCACTGACCAGAAGGACAGGGAGAGACTCATCCAGATGCCTTTCTACCACAGAAGGACCCCAAAGAGAGGTCTCCGTTAGAGCCACTAGAGACTCCGCCACCAGGAAGGGCTTCGAGGAGCTTGGCACCACGAAGGGGGCCGAGAAAGTGCTGAGCGGAATGAGAGATTCCGCTGACAGAAACGAACAGAAGAGTCCCATCAGCGGAAAATCACTGGATGAGGAGATCCGATGCAGACCGCCACCCACTAATATGTGTGGAAATAATCTGCAGAATAGGAATTCATTCCATGGAAACATCCCAACACAAGTCCTGCGGAAGAGAGGTCTGCAAACACAGATCTTTCCCTAGTTCTGTCAGACAGCACCAACTGGCACCCCTGCGGCACTAGCATCACTCGTGGCACAGGAGGGTACCAAGCAGTAACCATGTCAACCTGAGAGACACCAGAAGGCACCCACAGCAGAACCCACAGGTATCCCTGGTACCAATGGCAGCACTGGCACCCCCATGCCCATGGCACCCATGCCACCCGCGGGTGCCCAGCACCACCTGCAGCACCCGCGGGCAGTGGCACTGTGAGACACCCACAGCACTGCTAGCGGCGACGACAATGAAGCACCCACAGCGCCAAGCACGGCGCCAAGCACAGCGTGAGCCATGGTGCCGACCACGGCACCGAACACGACTGCAGCACAGAGTATGGAGACGACCACGGCGCCGACTGCAGCACCCAGTACGGTGCCAAGCACGGCACTGAGCCACGGCGCCAACCCAAACACCAGCTGTGCCGCCTATGGCACCCATGCCAAACCAGAGGCACGGCACCGGACCTGCGGCGCCACCAAGGTGTCTGGCACAACGCCAGGAAAAACACCATGGAAAGCCAATGGAAAAGAGAAAGGTGGTGCCCGTGCCAGCCCCTGCATGGAAAAGGAAGAGGGGGTAGGCACGAGGGGCTGACAGGATGGTGAAGGCATCAAGAGGGCACCGCGCTCATTCAGATCCAATTGACCCAGCTCCGGTCCAACGGCTCCGAGGCTCGGAGGCCCCGAAACCAGGAACACAACCAGGAAAAAAAGGAGTCAAACACCCTGCTCCACAGGAGCAGCCCAGAGGTGAAACTGCTCATCGGAACTCCGAGGACAGAGATGGAGTCTGGAGTCGAGAATGCAGCCGTTAGGAGCGGGGCCAAGGGGGAACCCACGAAAGTTGGTTCAGGCCTATCGCCTCTACCAACGAACAATCCTCGTGCAGACATACCAACGGGCAACCTCGAGTGGCACAGATTCTTCTTCCCCAAACGAAGAAGAGATCGAGGCTAAGCAGAGCTAGATCCCGCACCGCCAGATTGTGCTTCGGTGGACTGTCCTCCCCGCCAAGCACAGGACTGTCCTAGGTCAGACCCCCGCTTACTTAAGGGTGGTGGACGGGCACAGCCCTCTGCCATAACAACTTTCAAACTAAGTCTTCCTACCGTCACGCTACCATCTAAGGACGAATCCGTGGATGGCAGGAAAGAATTTCTTCATAATCTCTTATTCGTAAAAAAAAAAAAAAAATTACTAAATAGTTAAATTAAAGCGTTTAAATTAAACACTAAAAGCTGCTGTCGTATGGCGAAAACTGACTCCGGCCCGTGACGGCGTTGACATCAAGCACACTCGGCGGGAGAAAAGGAGACGAGGAGGACTGGAGGGTCCGATAACTGAGATACTCGACAGGCGCGAAAGTCGTCCTGCTGGTGCGCGCGTGGTCCTACCCGCGCCAGCCCTTCAGAAAATTTTTGGCTCCCGCTTGGTCCTAGCGCCTCCAGCGCTATCCCACTAGTGTGAATGAGTGATGGAGACTTAATCCAGGAAGATCATTCTTTTAACCCCAGGAATCCCTCACTTAAAGGAGAACTGCCTTGAATCTGTAAGCCTGTGTGTTCTGCAGAAGATGGGTTTCTAACACTGGGTCACATGTTTTGTTACACCTAAAATTTACTGGGAGTTTCTACTTTTCACTGTGGTGTGCAGTACCATTTTAGAGCAGTATAGCACAGTGGTTTAAGGCTCTGCGCTGCAAACCTGGAGACCTGGGTTTCAATCCTACAGCCCTCACCTGCATACTGTGTGATCCTGAGCACGTCACTTAACTTCTTAGTGCTCCCAGGTCGCACCTGTAAACAAGCTTTCAGCTTAGTGTCACTCTCCTGGTTACCAAAACACACTGTATGATGTATCTTATGTCCCGGTTAAAGAACTTTCAGTGTTTTCACAATGCATTCATGTTCTGTTCTGGAACTCCGTGGCTCAAAAGGGACAAACTACATCATACAGTACTAAAATGACACTTAACCAGACGTGTGTTAAGTAAGCAATAAGACGCGACAGGGTGTGCATGGAAATTGCAGTTACATAAGAACTTACCGCAACAGTAGATCTTCAAGAGAGGTTCCTGCAGTAGGTCTTCTCGGATAGGACTGCGCCCCCTGGCGTCAGGTTCCAATGTCAAACTTGTAGATAGCAATCAGCCCGCCTATAAAAAGGGGCGGTCCCGCGCCTGCCCTCCAGTTCTTTTCCACCGGAGACATAGAAAAAAGGTAAGCAGAAATAACGGGAGTGAAAACTCCTAGAACCATGCTTCCTCTTTAGACCTAAGGGCTAGGCAGGATGAAAATGAAGGAAACGATCCAGGAGTAGGGGGAAGGTGGATGGGAAACTAGACTTACTGCAGGAACCTCTCTCAAAGATCTACTGTTTTGGTAAGTTCTTGCGTAACTGCAATATCTTACTTCAAGAGGGTTCCTGCAGTAGGTCTTCACATATAGGATTGAATACCAAGCAGTCCCAAAGAAATAATACAGAGGTACATCCGGGAGGAGGATAAGTCGCCAACTGCTAGTTACGACAGGAGACCTTGCAGAACCGCAAGACCAAAGCCAGCTCTGCACCTAGAGGCGATGTCCAGACTAATGCTTAGTGAAAGTATGGACAGACGACCACGTGGCTGCTGCACAGATCTCTGCAGTGGACACATTCCTGAAAAAGGTGGTAGAAGTAGCTACACTCCTAGTGGAGGTGACCCTTAACCGCCCCCCCCCGGAAGGGATTTCCCATGCTTTTGGTAGGTGAAGTGGATGCAGTTAGCCAACCACCTAGAAATGGTTGGTTTGGAAAATTGCCTTGCCCTGGCACTGGGGAGCAAAGTCCACAAAGACAGTATGTGTCTTATGGACCTCTGTAGTCTGGTTAGTGTAATACCTCAATTCTGTGCACATCAAGAGTGTGCAGAAGGTATCTCCCCCACCCCCACCGTTAGAAAGCTGTGGATAATAGACAAGCAGTTCGACACACTGGTTGCGAGTGGTTTCTGAGAACTACCTTTGGAAGAAACAAAGGGTTTGTCCAAAGGACTACTCTGCCCCTATGGAAAATCAAATAGGGTTCCTTGCAGATAAATGCCTGAAGTTCCAAAATCCTTCAGGTGGAAGTGACTGCAACTAAAAACAGAGTCTTCCAGGAAAATAAGCGCATGTCACAGCTAGAGGCTGGTTCAAAAGGAGGCAAGGTCAGTTTCTCCAACATAAAAGTCAGGCCCCGGGGGGACATGGATTCCGGATCGGTGGTTTCAAGTGAAGGATGCCTTTTAAAAAAGTCTTAGTAACCTCCAGTTGAGCCAAAGGTTTGCCCTCCACCGGGAGGTGGTAGGCAGACACCACAGAGAAATGGACCTTAATGGAAAAATAGCTAAGGCCCGACCCTCATAAATGTGCGAGGTACTCCAACACCTAGGCAGCTGAACATGAAAATTGATCCCAGCTCTTGGCTAGGGCCCAGATCGAGAATCTTTTCCACTTCATGGCGTAGGTGGATCTAGTAGATGGTTTTCTGGCTTCCACCAGGATATGGGCAACCTGTGTAGAAACCCCATAGCAGGACGATGCCATGTCCACAGGTGCCACGCCTGAAGGTAGAGAGACCGTAGAGGCTCACGTGCACTAGGGTGCCCTGCTCCTGAGTCAGGTGGTCATGGGATAATGGCAGGGGAACCGGAGGTTCTAGTGCCAGATGCTGTAAGAGAGGGAACCAAATCTGGCGTGGCCAGAGGAGCGATCAGAATCCAATGTGCCCCTTCCTCCTGAAGTTTCACCAGAACCTCCTGAATGAGAGGGAAGGGAGAAAAAGTGTAAAGAAACCTCCCTGTCCAAGAGAGAGACAGTGAGTTTTGCCAAAAAGCACCATACCCGGGAACAAGCGAGCAAAAGTTGGGTAGTTTTGCGTTGAATGGGGAGGCGAACAGATCCATCTCTGGTCGACCCCATCGAAGAAAAAGATCTTCGACTACCTCTAGCTTTAATTCCCAATCGTAAGCCCTGGCCACTGATCGACGGACTGTCCGTCAGGACGTTGCTGGAACATGGACTGCTGTCAGGAAACGGCTGTGCTGAATCATCCAGTACCAAACCCTCATTGCTTCTCTGAAGAGAGTGTACAAGCGGATTCCTTCCTGTTTGTTGATGTACCAGACAGTGGACATGTTGTCCATCTGAACAAGAAGTGATCCTGGTAGTAGAAGGGACTGGAACACCTGGAGGGCATACAGAATTGCTCTGGTCTCCAGAACGTTGATATGGAGCAGAAGCTCCTGGTCGGACCAAGACCCGTGTGTCTTGTGAACCCCCAGATGGGCTCCCCAGCCTAGGTCTGAGGTGTCCGTGGTAAGGATCTGGGTTGGGATGGGGGAATGGAAAGGGGCTCCCTGTGATAGGTTGGAAGATTTTTGCCACCAGCGAAGATCTCTCTGTAGGCTGTTGGAGATCATGACCATCTCAGTCATGTCACCCGTCCTCTGATCCCATTAGGTGACCCTCATGTGAAGTCTGGCCAAGGGGACTGTGGGAATGGCCGCTGCCATCAGTCCCAAAAGATTAAGCACAGCATGTGCTGGGATCCACCGAGCCTGGGCCATGAGTGTGGCTTGAGAAACTAGGGACTCTGCTTTATCCGATGGCAGAAAAGCCTTCCTCTGAACTGTGTCTAGTACTGCTCCAATGAACTGGAGCCATTTAGATGGTACTAGCCAAGACTTGGGCAAACTGACTGATATCCAGAACAGCTAACAAGCTCAGAGTGAAAGAAAGATTCTTTCAAGCTGTTCAGAGAGGGTGCTGCGAGGAGCCAGTCATCCAGGTATGGGAACACGTGAATGCCCTGGCAGCGAAGAAAAGCCGCAACCACCGCTTAACACTTGGTGAACACCTGGGAGGCCGAGGAAAGGCCAAGGGGGAGTGCCCGGAACTGAAAATGGTTCTCCTGAAAAGTAAAACAGAGCAAGCGGCGTTGGGCTGGGAGGATAGGGGTATGCAGGTAGGCATCTCCAGAGAGCACAGCCAAGAATTTGTTTGGAGGAGGGGGAGAAGCCCCGGAATGGTCAGCATGCGAAACTTCTTGTACTCGACGAAGAGGCTGAGGATGCAGAGGTCCAGAATCAGTCTCAGATCGCCCATCTTCTTTGGAGCTAGGAAGTAGTGGAAGTAAGATTCCCCTCTTAGCTGGTTTTGAGGGACGGGTTCTATGGCCGCTTTTAACAGGAGGGCCTGCATCTCCTGGAAGACTATGGGGATCCGATAACTTGGATAAAAAGACCGTCCCAGAAGACGAGGGGCAGGTATCTCGGCAAACTATCAAGTGACCTCGCTGGATGAGTAAAAGCACCCATGCTTCTGCGGTGATGAATCTCCACCCCTCTGGGTGGAGGCCAAACCTCCCTCCTACCAGTTCCTCCGTGACTGCTGGAGGTAGCGGAAGGAGGGGAAAAGAGTCAAGACGCCATGGGGAGGGGTGCTTTAGCCCTGGAGGCCAGTGTGGGGAACTTGGCCTGGGGGGTTTGGGCTCCCGAACCAGGGGCTCGTTGTTTGCCCCGTTTACCCTGGTTTTTATTCCATCTCGTTTGGTGACAAAAAGGCTGCTGCTTCGTCTGCCCTAGCCAGTACATTAAGCATACGTCCCGAAGGGAGCGTCCACACTCTAAGTCCGGTAAGAATATCTTTGGCGTTGCCTCAGAAAAGGACAGAACCCCTAAAAAGGGCATCCAGAAGGGAGGACTGGACGTCTTGTGCCAAACCTGCAATCCGAAGCCAGGAAAGGTGATGGATACAGATCCTCGGGCCTGCCGCCCTAGCCGCTGAGTCTACCGAGTCATACGTTGCATGCAAAGCATGACGGCAAGAAGACTTGCCCATTCTGACTTTGTCCAGCAATTTATTAAGGAGTGACTCATCCTGAACTTCCTGAAGATCCCTCTCCAGCTGAGTGTGAGAGAGAGAGAGAGAGAGAGAGAGAGAGAACCTTCTGGAATGCCACCATGTGTGAAACATAGTTGAGGGGCAGGATCGCACAAGAAGAAGAGGAATAAACATTCCAGCCAAACTGATCCAGCTGTTGAGAGTCCTTGTTGGGAGGCGAGGAACTCCAATGCTTTGGTTGCGCTGACCGGTCTTGGGCGGCAGTGATCACCATACAGTCAGCTTTGGGATGAGTCGTGAGATGCTGAATCCCTTCCGGGGGATAGTAGGTACGATCTGCCTTTCTGGAGGCAGCTGGGATGGATGACTGCTGCTGCTGCCAGATGGTCACCAGATCCTCATGAGGACCCATCCGGGGAGAGACAAGAGATGGATAGAGGGTCCGTTTCTGCCAGCCTCTTACGCTGGGGGTCCACTTCTTTGGAAGGCCAGCCTCCTGCTGCCTGAATAGTCACAAAATGTCCCCAAAAGAAGGATCTTCTAGAGGAGATTTTGGGGATTCCTTGGGTGGTACCTCGACTGGGGACAGAGGGTCCGAAGGCTCGGAATCAGAGTCCGTGTCAGAAGGCTCAGAACGACTGGGGATGAAAGGGTCTGCCCCAGATAAGCCAACAGGTAGAGCACCCACTGCTCTGCCAGAGGATATCGGTGGGGAGGGGCCCTCAGAAGAGGGATGTCTCCCACATACTGCCTAAGCTCCGTGAGGAGCTGGCTCATGGCATCCTGCCACCACGTGGGGAGATGAGGCGGAGGGGGAGGAGGAGGAGAAGGCTGGTAACTCGGGTAACCTGGGTACTGCGGGTATTGAAAACCTGGTAATCCAGGAGAATAGCCATAAGGGTTACACCCAGGGTATCCTGGCGCCAGGCATGTGGCTTGGTGTCTGGTACTGAAGAGCCGACGTCGGGCCACCCGGTTGTGGTACCTGGGGGTCTGGCTGTGGAAGACCGCCAGGAGGTTCGATTGGACCTACTGGAGGAAGTGCCGTAGTGCCACTGGGTGGTGTGGGATCTGGGAGGGCCCCATAGCAGGATCCTTAGCCAGAAGCAGACTCTTGTCCAGAGGCGGCAACAGACCTGGTGAAGAGGGAAGTTCCGGGAGGGACCCCAATGAAAGGTCGAACAATGATCTTGTCGACAGGGACAGAGCAGGATCGGGTGGCGAATCCCTAGGGTGCAGGGCCCAGAGGGATGCAGGGTCTCGACAGCACACACTGGCCGGTGTCAGGGGCCTTGCAGGAGCCCGACAGGCGAGAAGAGTCCAGGCGGGCGACAAGGATCCGCCGTCCGACTGATCGGACCCAACAACTAGTGGCAGCTGGAGGGCTGCCGCTAGATTTATCGGTCAAAGCCGTGTCCCCATCGACAGGGCCGAGGGGAGACTTACTGGCAATGCTTGGAGAAGACAACTGAAACCTCGACAGAGGCTACCCCCAACTGCCTGTTCACCTCAGCAGGAGTGGGAGAAGGTGTTTGGCCCAAAGAGGAGGACGGGGCACCAGAAGGAGTACTCAGTTTTTGGAGCAGGCCTCCCACGTGGCGACGGACTCTTGTCCCGGCGTTTCTCCTTGTTCTTTTTTCTGGGGGCCGGCAACGACGACAACCTGTCCCTTAATTCCTGGAGCTCCTTTTCCATAAATGCCAGCTGCCGGGTAAGAAGGTGGGCCTCGAGGGTCCGCTTGCGCCTGGTCCTGGTGGCTTGATTGAAGGCCTGGCAGATAGCGCACTCGTCCAAGTTGTGCTTGGGGCCTAAGCACAGGAAGCAGCAGGAATGGTCGTGCCTGTGCAGGATTTGGGTTCTGCACTTCAAGAACTTCTTTACAAGAGTCTACATACAATCAGTCGAATAACTGAAAAAAATTTTAAGATATGAAGAAAAAAAAAGTTTTACTGATGCGTGGGCGTTAGATCGCTGTTTTATCTCGTGAGCCGAACAAGCTGAGGCAATGACGGGAAAGAACTGGAGGACTGACATCACATTACCCGACATCAGGGGCGATCCCCGCTGATGACTGCTATCTACAAGTTTGCCGTTGGAACCCGACGCCAGGGGGCACAGTCCTATATGTGAAGACCTACTGCAGGAACCCTCTCAGAGAAAGATAATATTTTACTGCACGGCCGGGGGGGGAGGGGGGTAATAAGGCACAAGGCCTTGGCAGAGTGCATTCAGCCCCTGGCATGCGATAAAATATGTTACATGCACACACCTGGAGTGTCTTATTGTGTTTATTAAATGGTCACTAACAACTTTTTCAGTTAGAAAAATCGTTTTTAATTGTCAAATATAGTATTTGTTTATGCAGATTTAAGATAAAATAGTCCTTCCACTTACCACATAATGACATCATTACGTCTGTGCTGGACAAAGTGATGCAAGCACACTAACTCCTGCCCCCCCATTTTCTTTCTTTGTTGTAGTAAGGAGCTCTGGGAAAATATGGAACTCCAAACAACTGTTTTTTCCCCTCAACGAAGTAGCAGAGAGTGGTATACATACACACACACACACACACCCGTTTGTACTTGTCTCTCCAAGCCCAACGCCCCTCCCGAAAGCTCATTTCCAAATGACAGGACAGACTGAAGATCCCTAGCGGCTACTTTTCTCCTCCCACCCTCCCCACACCTATAAGGAAAGCAGCAAAATAACGGGGGAAATTTACAAAAGTAAGAATTGAGTCAACCGCTAAATTCTTTTTTCAAGCTTCCCTCGCAGTACCAGTCAGCTGTCAGGGAGGATCCCAATACTTCACAAGCACGGGTGGTTTTACTATCATTGTGAAAAATACCTACCATTTTATAAAGAAGAATAAAGTGAGTAGCACCAACGTTTCTGTGATAGACTGTCAGTACAGGATCAGCCGTGCTAACGACTGAACTACATTCCCAGATTCAATTGGAACGTTAGCGAGAGAATTGAAGATGGTGGCATTTTTAATGCCAATGTTCTAACGCTCCTGATATTGTTTGGAAATGCGGTTCTGCATCTCTGACCTTTTATTTTTAGCCATGCATGGAACAGATTTCATGCATAGTGAGTTAGGTCTCCGATTAGCTAGTTTAGCCTACCCATTTTGTAAATCAGAAACACCCACATGGGGCAGTGACAAAGGGATCAGATACATCTGCTGGGAAAAAATGACCTACAGGTTCAGTGCAGTTCTCCTTTAAATGTTTAAACTTTATGCAAACTTGGTAGTGGTGCGTTGGCAGGCTAGATCCAGAACCTAGTTAGGGGGAAAAAAAAAGAAAAAGGTTCTGCAAGACAGCAGTTCCAAAGCTGACATCCCTTCTGGACGGTATGTCCAAACAGTATTGCTTTGTGAAGTGTACTGTTTTCCACGTAGCTGCTTTGCAAATGTCTAACAATGGGATGTCGCAGAGGCAGAGGTACCCATTGTAGAGTGTGCCCTTAAACCTCTTGGTAGCATCTTTTCTAGCTTTTTCACAGCAGAATTGACTATCCAGTGGAGACAGATCTCTCTGTAGCTGGTTTGTCTTTGCCAGCCTCACCAGAGGTGACAAAAAGCTGGGTACTCTGGGACTGGACATCTTAACCAGTCCATGCAGATAGTCCTAGGCAGTGTCGGCAGATAAGGGCCTACGGCCCACCCAGTCTGCCCATTTGAGCTTGTAAGTTTACTTTGTTTTCCTAGAAGTCTGTTGCCCCTTAACCCAGACATCCAGAATTCCTTTGTGTCTATCCCATGCATTCTTAAATCCAGTGATTGTTTCAGCCCCCACCACTTCCTCTGACAGGGTGTTCCACTTGTCCACCACCAGTTCTGTGAAGAAATTCTTCCTCACGTTTCCTCTGAATCATCCTCCCTCCAACTTCATCCCATATGCCCTCTAGTCAGGGCTCACTTTCAAGCCATGTAATGCAACTTTTCCTTACCTGGACTAGAATGCTCTGGATATAGAGTACAGGGCAGGTCATTGACTGATTCAGTGGAATGCGGATACCACCACAGGAAGGAAGGCTAAATATTACCCACTGATTGGTACGTGGCCCTGAAAAGGACTTAAAGGAGAACTGCACTGAACCTGTATGTCATTTTCCTCTGTAAAAGCCTATTTTTAAATGCTGGTTTAAATTCGGTTACTGATCCATTTCTACAGGCTCTTTAGTCACCCTAGTGGGCATTTCTGATTCACACTGAAGTAGTAAGAACCATTTTAGAACTGTGTGATGTAGTTTATATCCCTTGCTCAGCTCTTCCATTGTTGACACAATTCATTTGTGTTCCATTATAACACTCTGTGGCTGAGATGAACATAATGTACATGATACAGTTCTAAAATAGCACTTATCAGAATGAAAGCCAAACATCGAATGTATTCACTAAAAAGGCCTGCATAGAGGGAACAATAACAGAACTGGAACCAGTAGTTAAAAAAGTACAGTTACGCAAGAAGTAAGCAATAAGACACTCCAGGGTGTGTGTTAGACACTAACACACGGCTAGGAGGAGTAGTGAGGCACAAGGCCACCAGCCGAGTACGTCCAGCCTCCTAGCCGTGTGTTAAAGTGTCTAACACACAGACCCTGGAGTGGCTTATTGCACTTATGAAATGGCCATCAAAAATACAGATATATTTGATAGCTAAAATGTATAGTATTTAATAGTGAAAAAGTTCAATGTTTGTTTACATTTTTAATAAAATAGTTCCTCTGCCTTTTAATTTTTTTTGAGTTGAGAACTTTTGACCCGTTTAGGATTCCGTATCTGTCTTTTTCCCCCATGTAGTCGTCATGGCACCAGCCTTACACCCCCCCCCCCACACACACACACACACACACACCCTCTATCCAACTAGTAGCACTCCTAATTGCTTTGTTTTTTTTTAAGAATTTGGTTGATCCTACCTTTATTTAACAGACAAAAGTATCTGGTTGATCCTGCTGTTTGCCATCGTCAGGCGATACCGCAGTCTGAGCGGGAACAGCAAGTCCATGGCAGACTGGCTTCACACTTAAGTGAGTTATCAAGTGAGCGCTTCATCTGTGGCTCCAGTAGTGGGCAGGGGGTCGAAACCATCAGTTTCTCACCACTGCGCTGGCTCCTGTGGCTGCTCCTCGGCATCTGTCAGCCAGGAACAGGGGGAGGGCTCAAGTGGCGTCTGTGTCACGGAGTAATTAAACCACAGTGCTGTGTTGAGCGGGCGGGTTATGAGACTACTGCAATCGTGGCAGTTGCTTTTTTAATAAATTATGCAGGTTGTGTATTTACTTTAAGAGGTGCGAGTGAGTGTTAACTTCACAGTAAGGGTGGCATCGCTTGTGTGGCACAAAACAAGATGGCGGCTATTTCATTTTTGAACATTCTTTGTGGGCAGCAACACCCATATCAATGCCCAGTGTGTACTGCCTGGTCTTATTCCTGTGTTGTTAGACACTTTAGCACACAGTTAGTGCCCAATGAGAATGCTTGAATTTCAATGCCCATTTCATAACTTACCATAACAGTAGATTTTCGAGAGGAACTCTTTCAGCAGGTTATTACCATTAGGACTAATGCCGTCAGGCATTAGAATCCCATGGAAAAATCTTGTAGCTAGCAGTCTGAGGCAGGGGACCACCTCCAACGTCCACTCCGCCAGACGTGGTATAAAAGGGGCAGTCCCTCAGCGCCATCTCAGTTCTCCCGCCAGAGACCTGGCCGTAGTAAATGGAGAACCGAGCAGAATCTCCCCCTACCTTAAAGAAGGGTAACAGTAGTTCCTGGGGGATGGTGGGTGGGAAAGACACCTGCTGCAAGAGCTCATCTCGAAGATCTACTGTTACGGTAAGTTCTTACGTAAAAGTACTTTCCGACTTCGAAGTGGAGCTTTTGCAGCAGATATTAGTATTACCATTGGGACAGAGTCCCAAGCAGTACCCAAAAACAGGCCCAGGTCTGAAGGGAGGGGGAGAAGAAACAGCTGAACAGCTTCAAGAGAGTAGGCCTTGAAGGACGGTTAGTACAAATCCTGCTCTCCTTCAAGAAGCAATGTCTAGGCTGTAATGCCTAATGAAGGTGTGGACTGTGCTCCAAATTGCAGTGGTGCAGAGATCTGCCGAGGAAACATTCCTCAGAGAAGCAAAGGAGGTAGCGACAGCCCTGGTGGACGACCCATGACAGAGACCAGTAAGGGTTTACCATGATGCTGGTAACAGAAAGAAATACAGTGCACTAACCAACGGGTTAGTGTCTGCTTGGCGACAGGAGCCCCCGTCTTCCTATGTGCAAAGGAGACGAACAACTGGTCAGTCTTCCTTATGGAACTGGTTCTATGGAGATAGTGAAGCACTCTGGACATCCAGAGTATGCAACTAGGCTTCGTCTTGGTTTGAAAACTCTGGATAATAAACCGGAAGCTGGATCTCCTGGTTCAGCGTTCATTCGGACACCACATTCAGCAAGAATTAGATATTTGTACGCAGGGCCACCCTGTCCCTATGAAAAACAAGATAAGGCTCCTTGTACATAAGGGCCTGAAGCTCGGAAACCCTTCGAGTGGAAGTAATAGCAAGTAAAATTAATGCTTTCCACGAAAGAAAGCAAAGCTCACAAATTGCAGCTGGAGGCAGGGTGAACTTAGAGAACAAAAATGTAAATCCCAGGGTGAGACAGGGTCCCTCCTGGGGGTCTGTTATGTAGAACATCTCTCAGACAGGTCTTTCACACATTAAGCTGTCCCATATGGTGCATGATATGCTGATAAAGCATATAGGTGCACCTTGATGGACGAATAGCTTAATCCCAGGTCAAAGAGGTGGAGAAGGCAGTCCAGCACATGTTTTACTGGACAATCCAGGGGCAAAGGCAGAAATGCTTCCACTTCATGGTATAAGTTGCCCTAGTGGAGGGTTTCCTCGCTGCCACCAAAGCTTCTGCCAACCTGCATGCGGAGAGACCGCAGAGCAGGATGGACTACTGTCCTCTGTTTCTGAGAGAGCAAGTGAGTGGACAGTGGCAACTGCACAGGAGGTTCTATGGCCAGCTGCTGCTCCTTCTCTGTTCAGGTAATGTGGAGCTAAATCCTGGAGCCCCCATTACCACTTGCATCTCCTGCAGAATTTGCATCTGCACCTGGACTTAAGTTAGTTAGTCAACTTATTGAGCCTCACATAAAAGTTTGATCAGCTCCAAGTATGGGCTGCCCATACTGAGCTGGACCTCATCGTTGTAACCGAATCTTGGCTCAAAAAGTCAAACAGTGATCAACAAATCTCCCTTCCTGGCTACAGTCTGCACAGGACAGATACGGAAGCCAGAGGGGCTGGTGTAGCCATCTACATTAAATCTAAGTTTACCGTCAGTGATATTCACTGTAAATCTAAACTTAAGGAGTACGAAATCGTATCTTAAGGAGTACGAAAGAACTGGAAGGGGACAGATCAGTTGTGTTCCAGGACAGTAGCTGCTGCTGTTGTTTTCACAGGATTCTTGTGGATTTTACTTGGTAGGTTGGTTCTTTTCTTTCTTACTTCTAAGGGGCTAGCAGGGTATTGTTTTGGGGGCTGCTGGATGTTTGCAAACTGATTTGGTGGCTGTAAGTGGGGCTCATTTTGTGGATGTTTCACTGTGCAACAGGCTGCGCTGGTAGAGGCCTATTTCTTCTGATTTAAAACCTAGTTGGTGGGATTTGCTTGGGCCTGGTTCTTTGGCTGCTGGGCTTGGAGGGGAGACACAGGGCTGATATACTCTCTCTCGAGTCAGGTGTCTGCCCAAGACCCGCCTCCCCACCCCTCCCTCCCCAGAAGTCTGCAAATTTATAGGGAACACCTGCCCTGCAATTGAGGAAAAGGCTGCAGGTGCAGCTCATGTAGTTCTAGCCACTGGGGGTTGGATTTAAAGGCTGGAGAGAGGAGCTTAGGAGTTGTTTATTTCCTTATAAGTTTAATGTGTTGTACTGCACCTAGTAACAGGGTTACTGGTGTACAGTGGGACTGTCTCTAAGATTACTGGGTGACCTGATTAGGCAGTAGGGGTATCTTGGACTAGGGGGAAACCTGGTGGCTCACCCAAGGAAACCTATTTGGAAGGGATGGAACCGCACATCATTAGGGCCGGCATCTTTGGGAGGGTGGTGGGTACAGGGTGTGGAGCAGCCATGATACTGGACTGGGCTTGAAGTTCGGTGGTTACCCAGTGCTACCAGCAGCACAGCTTAGGGAGGAGGTTATGGGATTAGGAGAAAGCTGGGGAAGGGGTGGTATGGTTGGGGAAGGGGCTGGGAATCTCCACAGGGTTGCACCAAGCACTGGGGTGGGGCATAGGAACGGACTGCAGGAGAATACTGGCTCACATAGGGACCCTGGCACAGGGGGTCCAAAAGGACACGACCAAGGAAGCGGACAGGTAACTGGGGACCCTCACAAAGGGGGGACGGAGGGACAACATTCTCAGGGAAGTAGGCAGATGGCCAGGGCTGGACAGAAGGAAGCAAGGCGGGGAGGTGGATCAGACCTTACACTCAGTAACCGCTTCAATTCTCTTCTTCTGCTCAAGGATGAGGGGGGTGATGTAGCCACGACAGAGGTGGTTAGAGACGGAAAGGGAGTGGGAGGCAGGGGCCAGATAGCAGGAAGAACGGGGGGACCTGGAATGCAGGAGAATGGGGAGCAGTGAATCGGAGCAAAAGGGGCAGGGGGAAGAGGGAGGAAAGCGCAAGGAGAAGGACCAGAAGTACAAGTAGGATTCAGTAAAGGGGGCTGAAGGTTTAGGCCAGGGGAGCAAGGAGGAACTAAATGGAGACAGGAAGGAAGGGAGGATGAGCCAGGCTAGTTTAGCAGATGGGGGAGAAGGACCAGTTGCGAGCAGTGAGGGGGGAATTAGCAAGGTACAGAAGGATACTCAGGAGGAGGAGAGGCATAGGATTGGAGGGGAGGGGGTGGCCATGGTAAATAAGGAGGGTGTGGCATGTGGCACCCAGATAGGGGGAGGAACAAGGAGCCAGCTGGGTGGAGGGGCCTGTAGAAAGGATGAGGGACATGGAAGGGGGGAAATGGAGGAAAAGGAGTGGTCAGAGTGCTCCTGCTGGGGGATTCTATGATCTGGGTATCAAATGGGATAGGGAGGGAGAAGCCTGGCCAGTTAGAACAAGATGCTTCCCTGGACTAACAGTGCACAGGGCTAAGCACGAGGTATATCAGCTGGCAAAGGATTGTGGGGGTTCCCCAGGCATACTGGTCCACCTGGGTACAAATGACATTGAGGGAAATAGCGAGCTAGAGATACAGGCAAGATTCAGGGAGCTCGCCAGGGTCTGTCATGACATAGGGTGCACAATTTCCTTCTCAGAAATCCTGCCAGTGCCAAGGGCTAGTGGAGAACACAAAAGGAAGATTAGGGAGATAAACCAGTGGCTCAGGGGGTGGTGTGAGGCCAGAGGGTATGGGTTGATGGGGGATTGGGGGGAGACCTGGGAGGATAAGGAGCTGTATGCTAGAGATAGACTACATCTCAATTTGGAGGGGAGGGGAATCCTTAAGTTGAAAATGAGGGGTTCATTGGTGAAAAGTGGGGTTTAAACTTGTCAAGGGGGTGCCGATAAAGGAGGGACTCTGTCTCCACCCCTCCTGGGGACCAGGAGGATTGCAGGATAAGGTCAACTGGCAAAGTGCAGACCAGGGGAAAACAGAATCCCCATGGGAACACAAGCAGGGGAAATGGAACTATAGGGAAAGGGTGGAAGGTAGTCCTGCTAAATGCCAGGAGCTTGGGCAATAAAATGCCTGAGCTCCAGGCGATGCTAACTGAGGGAGCAGTGGATGTGGCAGCGGTCACTGAGACTTGGGCCACTGTAAGACATGACTGGGACCTGAACCTGGAGGGTTACACTATGTTCAGGAAGGACAGGGGGGAGGGAAGGGGAGGAGGGGTAGCAATGATAGTCAAAAACTGCATTGGCATAGGGGGAGTAGAGGAGGCGGAGGGAACCGTGGAGGCAATTTGGGTCACCTTGATAACAAGGGGGGGGCAGAGAGTAAAAATAGGAGTGGTGTATAGACCCCCTGCCCTGGCGGAGGAGCTGGAGGACAGTCTGGTGGCAGATGTTAGGAGACACTGCAGACTGGGCAGAGGAACGGTGGTGGTGTTGGGGGACTTAAACATGCCAGGAACAGACTGGGAGACTATGACATCCTCTGTGACCAGGGAACAGAGGTTGTTGGATGTCTTCAAGACGCGTTCCTAACTCAGCAGGTGAGGGAACCGACCAGGAGGCACGGGTACTGGATGTGGTCCTGGTAGACAGTGACCAGATTGGGGGCCTGAAGGTAAGGGACCCATTAGCGGGAGTGACCATGCCACGGTCTGGTTCTGCCTGGACCTAGGAGGGGTAGAAGGCTGCACAAAGACGGAAGTAACAGACTTCAGGGGGCGGATTTTAAGGAATGGGAAGGCCCTAAGGAGCACTTGGCTGGGATTGGGCAGACATGGACGCTGATAGTAGGTGGAAATCATCAGGAGAGGGGTGCAGGATGCTACCAGCACCTGTGCAAGAGTAAGACAAATGCGTAGGGCCCAAAAATCGTGTTGGTGGACCAGGAGGTCCAGGAGGTGGCATGGAAGAAAGCAGCCCTAGTGCAATTCAAGTGCTCAAGGAGTGAAAGGGATCGAGGGAGTACGAGGGATGGCTAGAAGGGCCACTAGAGTGGTGAGGGCGGCTAAGGCAAGGAAGGAGCAGAACCTGGCCAGGGAAATTAGGAGAGGGAACAAGGGGTTCTTTAGATACATTGGGGAAAGACGAAGGGTGAAGGGGCAGATTAACAGGATTAAATCAGGGGAGAGATGGGCACAAGACCCGGGGGAGCAGGCTGAGGTACTAAATGAGTACTTCACCTCAGTTTTCACCAGGAAAATGGGGGTGCTGCATCATACATGGGAGGAGACAGAGATACTGAGGAGGGGGGACCCTTACCGATCGGCAGGTCTGGGGAGAGGGGGGCACTCACTGGCAGGTGGGGGAGGGCTAGCAGGAGAAGAGGTACCGAAGTGGAAATCACGGCAGAGAGAGTGAGGAAGCCCCCCTCCTTAAGACGGAGAAAGCACCGGGCCGGATAAATTACATCCCAGAGTGCTGAAGGAACTTGCAGATGTCCTGGCGAGAACCCTGGCAGAGCTTTCACCATCTCTCTGAGGACAGGGTGGGTGCCCCAAGACTGGAAGGTGGCGATATAGTGCCTATCCACAAGGGGATCAAGGGAGGTAGGGAACTACAGGCCTGTCAGCCTGACATCGGTGGTGGGCAAGGTGATAGAGGGCATTGTCAAGGAGAGGCTGGGGGACCTGGATAAGTCAGGGTGCTCTGGACGAAGACAGCATGGATTCATCCCGGGAAATCGTGTCAGACAAACCTGGTGGAGTTCTATGACTGGGTGACAAGTGCCTTGGACCTGGGTAGACCAGTGGACGTCCTCTTTCTAGACTTCAGCAAGGCATTTGACTCTGTTCCTCACGTGGGCCTGTTGGATAAGCTGGGAGAAATGGGGGTGGGGAACCAGATGATCAGATGGATAGGCAATTGGCTCCAGGACCGGACCCAGAGGATCGCAGTTGGTGGGATAGTCTCATCCCCAAGGAGGGTTATTAGTGGGTCCCACAGGATCAGTCCTGGGCCCTTCTGCTCAACGCCTATGTATCTGACATAAGGACAGGAATCAGGAGGAGATGAGTCTCTGCAGATGACTCAAACTGGGGGCAGTGGTGGGGAGGGGAGGGGAGGGTGGCCTCACAGGGGACCTGGAGGCTCTGGAAAGCTGGTCTACAAAGTGGAAGCTGAGGTTCAATGCAGGGAAATGCAAGGTACTCCACCTGGGGCCAGAAACCCAGGCCAAGTGTACTCCTGGTGGGGGAGAATGCTACAAGTCTCGATGGCTGAGAGGGGCCTGGGGTGGTGGTGGATGTCAAGATGAACAACTCTGAGACTTGTAGGAGGGCAGCAGCCAAGGCCAACAGGATGCTGGGATGCATCGCTAGGGGATCACTCCAGAAGAGAGAAGTGATACTCCTCTGTATAACTGCTTGGTGAGGCCGCACCTTGAGTACTGCGTGCAGTTTTGGAGGCCACACTTAAAGAGGGACATTAACCTCCTGGAGAGGGTCCAGAGGAGAGCAACCAAAATGATTTGGGGCTTGGGGGACAGGACCTATGAGGAGAGGCTCAAAGAGCTAAATATGTACACATTGGAAGAGAGAAGGGACCGGGGGGACATGACAGAGGTCTTCAGGTACATGAAGAGGGTAAATAGGGGAGGAACAGTCAGGATGCTTTGAAGGAAGGAGGAAGGGCCACTAGAGGGCATGGGTGGAAGCTGGAGGGGGAAGATTCAGGGGAGAAAGGAGGAGGTGCTACTCACTGAGGAGGGTGGTAGAGCCATGGAATGCACTGCCTAAGGGGCTGGTGGAGGCAGAGACAGTGGAGGGTTCAAGAGGGGTGGGACAGGTACAGGGAAGGGTTCTGGAAGCAAAATCCAATGCAGCAAGAATATCCGGAACTGGGAAGGGAGAAGCCAGAGAAGGCGAGGGGGACAGCAAGGTCAGCACCCAGGGTGGGGGCTGACCAAACGAGCAGACACGAAAGACCGTTAGGCCTATTCTGCTGGCATTTTAGTATGTTAGTATGTTAAATTACACCTTCCATCCACTGAATGTCCCACTATTATTGGTGGTTATCACCCCCCATCTGGTGGCACAGACATCTTCACCATACTTAAATCCTCTGCCAACACTGAAACTTCAATACTTGGGGATTAATATGGACTTGCTTACCCAAAGTCGTACACCCTGAAATCCTTCTGTGACGAAGTCGGCTTAGCCCAGTTAGTCGGTGAACCCACTAGAACCAATACATCCAATCCCGATAACCGTTCTCACCTTGATGTCATACTTTCTATAAATCCCCATAAAATGTTTCACTCTGCAGTCCTCCACAGTGACATAAGTGATCATGGGGTGGTTGTACAAGATCACAAATTTTAGCCCGACAGCAACCAACACTCATAACTAAGCGGTCCTTTCATAAGTTTAATGCATCAGACTACTTATCTGACTTGAGCAAAGTTAGATGGCAAGACCTCCACCTTGCCAAAACAATCGATGAGGTGGTCACAGTCCTTAATGACGACCTCACTGTGCTGGCCAATAAGCATGCCCCTTTGATCAAAGTCAGGGTGCGTAAAACATCAAACCCATGGTTTACATCAGATCTCAAGGCTACACTCCTACGCTGTGATAAACTCTGGGCTAAGGCTAGAAAATCCAAAAGCCCAGCTGACTGGCAAGCGTTCAGAGCAGCTAGAAACACCTGCGTTAAACAAATCCGCGCATGCAAAGTCAACCATTATGTTTCCACCCTTGAACAGGCAAAAGGGAATTCCCCAAAAATCTGGAAGACACTCAAGTCCATCGAATGTCGCCTATAGCCCCCTCCATCCCTCTGAAGATCCTCAGCAATGGTAGGGCTGTGGAAAACCGCTGCCTAATGCTCAAGGAAATCAACAATCACAAACTGTTTGCCTAGCTTTTGACTCTTCATCTTATGCAGCCTATGGTAGGAACCAAGACTGTAATAACATTGACTTGCAAACTTCAACCCGCCCGCTTAGCTATAAAGAAGTCGAAGATTCACTTCTTAACATAGACATTCAAAAAGGTGCAGGGGACGATGGTCTAAAACCTTTTTTTCTTAAACTAGGCTCTCTCTACCTCACTGCCCCAATCTTCCACATATTCAGTCTTTCCATTTCCACTGCCACTGTTCCCTCCTCCTGGAAATCTGCCCACGTTCTCCCATTATTCAAGTCAGGGGACCCATGCAACTTAAACTATAGGCCCATTTCAATCTTACCTGTCCTCTCCAAAATCCTCGAAAAGCTAGTTTACTCCCAAATGAAACTCTATATTGAATCATCTTCAATCCTCAACCCTGCGCAATCTGGCTACCGGCCCAACCATAGTACAGTTACTGCTCTAGCCAAAGTTACCAATGAATGGATCACAGCCATGGACTCCAAGAAAGTTACTGGTGCAGTATTTTTAGATCTCAGCAAAGCGTTCCAACACTGTCAACCACAATCTGTTGGTCTCAAGCCTAATAAAAGTAGGTGCCACCCCCCTTGCTGCCCAGTGGTTTACCAGCCACCTAGCTGGAAGGACCAAGAAAGTAAAAGCTGGTGGCCTCTTTTCTGCATCCCTCCCAGTTGTTAGGGGAGCCCCGCAAGGCTCCATATTAGGTCCCATTCTTTTCTGCCTCTACATCAATAACCTGGATGCACATACATCCCAGTCCCATTTGCATTTCTTTGCTGATACTGTACTGTATACATCAGGCCCTACACTGGCTGAAGTGAGGGATATACTCCAAGCAGACATTGCACAACTAGACAATCAACCTAATCAATGCCAAACTACTCCTCAATGCCAAGAAAACTAAGGCCATGATCCTTGCCCCAAACACCACCACCACCACCACCACTTCCCTTGCAAACATGCACAAAGAATTAATCACTAACTCCCTAGGTGAACTCCTTGAAATCATCTCCAAATTCAAATATCTTGGTATGTGGCTAGACAACAAGCTTTCCTTTCACAACCACCTAGACAATCTGGCAGAGAGGCAAAAAATTAGATTAGGTTTCTTCTTCTTCCGTAACAACTCCCCCATCCATTGGATATCAGACTAGGCTGGTCCAGGCCACTTTCTTGGCACTACTCGACTATGGAGATCTAATCTATTCCTCTGCAGTGGCCTCAGGACTCAAACTAGACGTCCTCTACCACTGCGCCACACAGTTCATGACAAACCTACCCAACCGAACTCACCATTGCGATCTGTACCTAGCCACTGGCTGGACATCACTCTCAACTAGACGCACGCTTCATACTGGTATCTGGACTCTTAAGCTACTCCCGAACAAGCCTCTGAACTATCTCACAACTCTTTTCCACATTTCCCATAGCGCCTACTCTTAGGAAAAATGACCTCCTCCCTCCTCGATGTACCGAGAACTCTCATCTCACTCGGCAAGCAGGCCATATCGAGCGTACTCCCAACTATCTGGAACCAGCTCCAAGGTGTACTGAGGCTTCCCAGTACTGTCCCTGTCCGCCTATTTAAAAGGCTGGCTGCAGCAAAACCAAAAGATACATGCAGCCGCTTCTAAATCCCAGCTCACTGCTTTCTCTTACTTACCTAGAAATTAGCTGCCTTGATGCTCTAAAACAAGCACTTTGTACCTTGTTTCTGTACTTGTATTTTTCTATGTCATTGTCATTTTTATGCAATATGTTAATGCTTGCCCATAATTCTGTACTTGAATTTGTACTGTTTTTTTTTCAATTATGTAATCTGTAACTACCTGTCTGTGTCAAATGACCTCCTTGTGAATGAGCTTGCTCAACAGTTTTCCTACAATAAACTTTGACTTTTAATCTCCCTTTCGTGGGAGTTTTCTAAAATATAAACCAGGACTCATCGTCCTCTGATCTGGGGGAAGCGAGCATCAGTGCATTGTTGGACATCAGACAGAAGGCTCGTAGTTGGTCTCCTCACAGATCGAGTATGTGGGGTGAAAGATCGTGCAACCAGTTCAAGTCTCCTAGTGCCAAATAAAAGACTGTGGGATGGCTCGGCTGCATAAACCATGAAGAGAAGCACTGCTCAAGTTCCAGCTAGTCTCTGCCTGGTACATTTTATTAAGCCTGATCAAGAGACTTACTGGGTAACCAATGCCCACAAAATAGCTTATTCCCTCCCTCCCCTTACTGGGTTAGCATACTCCTGCCTGAGACTTGCTGATCCTCAGCAGTGTGTGTCATTAACTTTCGAATCTTCGGTGGGGGTGGGGGTAGGTACTCTAAAGAAAGCTTCGTTCAGTCCGGTTCTAACAATTAAGATTCTAAGGAGAAACGAGATATAATCGATGATTACCTTCTGATGTATAGTAATGCCCCCCTGCTATCACTCACAGCTGAATTATCTTGGGGTTCCTACTCAACTGGAAGCAGGTCCCTGGTGTTGCTACTGTCTGCCAATGAAAGCGGCTTGCAACCTATGGTGCTAGGGAAATATACCTGGCCAATTTTTCTATAAACACAGGGTGGGGGGCCCGCTCTGATGAAACCATCAGGAGGATATACAAATAAAAACTCAGTACCTTCTCTAGAAACAGCATATCTTCTCATTTTTTTTTTTTTTAAATCCGTTCTCTCCAGACAAAACTAAATTCTTTCCGATTTGTTTTTTTCAGAAATGTGGCTTGTGGAGCTGACTGCCCAAACAGTTCATCTTCCAAAGCTAACTGGTCACATATTCTTAACACATGCACTGCAAAAAATTAGGAGAGTCAAAGTTTCCACACCTGTGTTGCCAGAAGGGTTACCTTCATACTCCACCTCTGTCAATCAACCCCCCGCTCTTAACCTTCAGGTAAAAAGGGTGGGAGAAACTAAGGCCCTACATTTGCTACATAACCTGAAATATTCTCCACGTTTTCACGTTTTTTCCAGGGAGTCTTGTCTGTCCAACTGAGGAACAAGCCTGTGTCTGGCAGCTCTGCAGTGGGGTTATTAGGTAGATCTTTTTACTGGTTCGTTTCCACTGGGTGGCTGACTGTCACTTTGGTTTAATTCCAGAATTCTTTTCAGCAGTTTCCTCTCCTTGTGCGATTTCTTAGCTCCAAGATACATTTCTCTCCTCTGCATGTCTCTTGGCCTTAATGGTACTGCTACCGGTGGATGGCATAGCCTAATTCTGTGTCGGGACATCAACATTACTGGACCCACCATCCTAGCTAAATTTCTCTCAACTGGAATATGGACAGCACTGCACATGTGCTATTAAGGGACATCTTTTGAGATATTCCTTTTTTGATAATCAAGGCAACAATAACACTACTGATAAAATGCGCTGGTCCCAACCACATAATAAACCCACAACTTATGGCCAGTCTTAGGGCCCCTCCCCAAAACACATGCACATACGTGTGCACGCCAAATCCTGACGGGTATCTGTGCTTTTTAGGTTTCTGTGAAATGGATGTTACAGCATTTAATTGAAAAACTTTTAACCTTTCATGGTGTAGTCTGGAACCGAAAATCCAAACCACAAACTGAAAAAGATACCTTTCTTAAAATGGGAACCAAAACTGACAAAAAACTTATGACAAGATTCCAGAAATTAAAAAAAAAAAAAAAAAAAAAATCATCCTGAACTGGAACAGAAAGTCCCCTTTTAACTCACAAAACTATGAATTTTTTGCTGATCGCATTCTGGTGTGTCAAGTTGCTACTGCAGCTGAAAATAATATGGCACTTGAGGATCGAGGGCAGGGGTCAACAAATTCCATTGCCCGATGTCCCGGGCTACAAACTGACTGGCAGGGTCAAGCATGTGTCAGGCAGTCAGTTGTCCCATGGTCAACCAGTAAAAGTAAATGCACTACAGTCTGGATACCGCAACTATGTTTAGGTCTTGCATCATTCCCCAAACTTTCCCGTATGATGGTAGGTAAAGCGAACCTCTAAAAAAAGACAGTGCTTACCTTTACTTTGGCAACTAAAGTTTTCATACCATTTAAAAGTATGTCCAAGATCAGAAGTGTTTTGAAGTGTCCCGCCCAATCAGACTGCAAGACTGCAGCGGACGTACTACTTAAACTTGTACATTACAGTCCAGATATTATTCAACATGAAATAAACATATACGCCAACAGTCTGACAAACAATGGGATCCATTTACATTCACTATTACATGTAGAGCTCTCCCTCTGCTATGACATCACTGCATATCACGTTTATTTATATCTTTAGTTACCAGGTTAGTGCACTGATCCAAAGGACCATTTTCAGGCATGACCCGGGCCACAGAATAGTACATAAAGAATACCATGAGTTCCCGATAGTTAGGTCAGAGGATTCCTACGTGAGCAGGGCTAGAAATTCATTTAAAAAAGTGGTATTCCACACAGAATACCAATTCCCAAGATTTAGTATTTCGTCTTGAAAACTGGTATACAACCCCCTTTTTTGTATAGTACTACTAAAATGATGATTCAATAGGTCTCCCCAGGTTGACCGAGTATAGGAGTTGGCTGCAGCAGGAACACTTTCTTGTGGAGAAAAGGTCTGAAACCTTGACAGGCAGCAGGTCAGGATCTGGCAGTTTAACACCAGTAACAGGGTAAAAAGAGGGTCTCCTAGGAAGCTGGACTGGGCAATGATCTTGGCACATGCAGACTGCACAAAAAAATTCTAAAATAGTTACATATAAAACAACTGTTTTTTTAAAATTGCTGATATTACACCTGACAAAGATACAGCATGACATCAACTCAGTCCAAGTGGATGATGTCATGGTGTATATTTTTATGTGGTGTAATATTTGCATCTTCAAAAGCCTTGTTTTATATGCAACAATTTTTTTTTTTTTAAAGACTTTTTTGTGTAGTCTGCATGCGCCAAGATACTACCTTGCCCAGTCCAGCTTCATAGGAGCCCCTATTTAGTGCCCTGTGTTACTGGTGCTAAACTGCCAGATTCTGCCCTGCTCCCGGCTGAGTGCCTAACTTTGTCCCACATGCCTGACCCAGATTCAAGACAGCTCTTATGTTCGGTTATGTGACTCAGTTTTCTGCTACTGAGCTCAGCCTACTAACAAAAACGTTCCTGCACCCCAGCCTTGACTTTAACCAAGTGTGGGTTATGCAGCCAGGGATACAAGGTGGTCTTGGATAATTAACTTCATTTCCCCACTGCCCCATGTTACCAGGGGCTGGTTTTTAATCCCACACTCCTGCGTACCAGAGTCTGCACTAGCTGCTCTGATCCTCCTCACGCACTCTGGGAACAGCCATAGTTTGCACAGAAGCAACAATGTTTTGCTGCCACCACCCAACTCGTTTAAACTCACTGCAACGCTCTCCTTCAAGCAAAAAATTAAATCCTGCACGAACAATCCGACTGGTGTGCATCTCCAGTAAACTGGGAATTCTCCAAGTGGCTGGCCCAATCGCAGAACTTCCCGCTGACAGGTGTGACCAAGAACATCACTGGTTGGAAGAAGTGCAGAAGAGTTGAGCATGCTGGGGGCTGCAGTCCTGCCATCATTCAGTAAGCTCCTTGCAAATTTTAGGAAAATGCAGATTTTCATCTATGGAACTGCAAAATTGCACTTGTGGCAGTTAAGCTACTTTACAAAAATTAGTAGTCTAGACGGGTTACAGACAGGCTGAATTTGGTGTTCTGTGCATGATTTTTGGCATGCATGGAACACTAAATAAGAACAGGTTACTCCCCCGTAGCAATAGCTCTAGGAGTGGTATATGTTGTTCGTTCACACTCTTGACATGTCCCTTTCCCCTTTAAGGATTGCCGGAGGTCTTCAAGCTGGCTCCTCCCATTCACCCAGGTGGTATAACCCTCAGCTCCGCCCCATGACGCCAGATCTTAGTCTGGTGGAAGCCAGGTTTGTGTGTCCGCTGCTGGGTCCGTGTGGATGAACAACATACACCACCCCTAGAACTACCATTACAGGTGAATAACCTGTTCTTCTAGGATTGTAGATATGTTCATCCACACTCTTTGGCAGACTCCTAGCAGTTCTCCAGGAGGAGGGTGCACACCCCCTACTTAGGAAACATATTGGAGAACTGAGGCCCCAAAACCAGCATCCCGGCGTAACTCAAGGTTGATGTGGTAATGGGTAACGAAGGTGTTTGCAGAAGCAGCCACTGATGCAGCAGTATGGAGGGTAGAATAAGCTCTTATCCCTCTGGGAGGCCCCATGCCCATCAACTCGTAGCACAGACTTATGCAAGATGTAATCCACCTTGCAATGGTTTGTTTTGCTGCAGGTCTGCAAGAAGCGGCTTCAGCATAGGTGACAAACAGCTGGCAAACTCTCATTAGTAGGAGAGAGCACGTCTCAGGTCCAAGATATGGAGCCTGTACTCTGCCTCAGAGGTGTAATTAGGGTAGTATACTGGCAGAGTGTTAAAGTCTGGTTAAGGTGAAACTCTGACACCACATTCGGAAGGAATTTCGGGTAGGGGCGTAGGACAACCTTATCCCTGTGGAAGACCGGATAAGGGCAGTCCACCGAAAGCGCCTGGAGCTCCCCTGTCCTTCTGGCAGACGTGATAGCCACCAAGAAGGCAGTCTTCCACGACAAGTATGACAACTCACACTTGTGCATTGGTTTGAATGACTTGCCCATGAGCTTTGTCAGTACCAGCAGTAGATCCCATGGAGGCGGGGGTTCACGCACGGAAGGGGATATGTGATCCAGGCCTTTGAAAAAGCACCCGACCACAGTCTCCTGTGCAGTCAGCTGACCGGTCTGCGCCCAGTAAGCAGAGATGACTGCCAGGTGCACCCTAAGGGTTGATGACCAAAGACCCCCTTTGGAAAGAGACCAAAGGTAGTCAAGAATGTTAGTCACTGGACAGGACAGAGGGTCTAGCCCTTGCCTGGACACCAAATGGAAAACCTTTTCCATTTGAAGGCATAACATTTCCTGTTTGATTCCTTTCTGGATGCTTCCACCACGGTGAGGACATCTTCGGAAAGACCCAAAACCTGAAACTCTAGCCGCTCAGGTACCAGGCTGTGAGGTGCAGGGACTGAAGGTCTGGATGGTATACCTTCCCCTGATTGAGAGATGTCACGTCCGAGTGTACTGGAAGCCGCTCCAGGGACCTGCAGCAGAGGCTGAGGAGATCTGGATACCAGAACTGGCGCAGTTGGTCTGGGGCTACCAGGATCACCTATGCCTTGTCACTCCTCACCCTTGAGGAGCACCTTGTGGATCAAGGGAAGATGTTTATTTAAGGAATCCGTTTACAACCTTTGAGCCAGAGGCTCGTTTCCAAAGGTACTTCGTCACATAAAGACATACATTGTGTTTCAGTTACAAAAACAATAGGCATTCACCAGAGGTGCCACGTCACATTGTGGTCAGACAAATACAATTGGGTACAGGGTACATGTAATTGATAAATATTACACAAGTCGGTATCAAGTGAGCATTCTGGTTGGTAAACATTGAAACTAATGGCACTGGCCCAGTTAAACCCAGGCATGGTGTACAGGGAAGTGGTGGGGTGATGGTTGGTCGAGAGCTGCCCGGGGGCATTGTCAAGAGAAAAAGAGGTGGAGGCTATGTTCAGAGACAGGAGCAGTTACAGGTGCTGAAGATGTGGTTCAAGTGCGGTTTTGAATGTGGAGATGGTGATGGCATTGGTGACAGTGGCAGGGAGGGAGTTAAACCAGGTTAGCTCTATAGTCAAGGACCCTCTGGCCACGGCTGGTTCTTGTTCTGGGACTTTATAGTGGTCTTGTATGAAGACCGTAGCAAAGGTGGGAGGGCTCTGTGGAGGGATGCCTACTCTGGGGAGCCTGAGTAGGGTTTTTTTGGTGAGGAGACAGGTCTGGTATCGGAGCCGCTCATCCAGGGTAAGCAGGTTTGCATCGACATATAGCTGACAGGTGTGTGTGAGCCTGGGGCACCAGTAATCAATCTGCACGCTTTATTCAGGGTGAGGTGAATTTTGCTGAGTGCAGTGGTGTCGGCAGCATCAGATACTGGTAGACCATAGTCTGCTAGGGACAGAACGGACGATGTAACAGCTAATGGAGAGCATTTGGGGAAGGCAGGTTTTATGGCGAATAGGATGCCAGCCGTGTTGGTGGCGGATGTTAGCGCCATGTGGTTGTGAAATGAGGGCTGAATCAAGGTAACCCCAAGGTATTTGTAGGAGCAGACTTGTTCCAGTGGTTAGTTGGTGCTTGAAGGATATAGAGGGTGGTTGCTAGCTTTGTTTTGGGGTGTGAAAAGAGCATAGTTTTGGTTTTCTTAAGATTGATGACGAGGTCTGCGCCCTTAAACCAAGCCTCGCACTGTTGAAAGACTGCTGTAGGGAGTCCTGTAGGGAGATGGGATTAAGGTGGGTGGCAAAAGGACAGCGCTGCCTGCATACAGCAGAATTTTGCCAGAGCATGCACTGGGCAGGGTGGTTCAGATACAGCGAGAAGAGAAGGGGGCCCAGGATGGAGCCTTGGGGACCCCAGAGAATGGGACGGAGATCGGAGAGTGTGTTATTAATCTTGACACACTGGGATCGAGTGTCAAGATAGCTAGCACACCATGCCAGGGGCCAGCCGAGAGACCAGTGAGGCAGAGTGCATTCAGCAGCAGTGGATGGGAGACAGTGTCGAAGCCTTTGAGAGGTCAATGAACACTGCACCAGCTAGGAGCTGGTATCCAAGGAGGAGTGTAGGAAGTTGGAGAATTCAATAAGGGCAGTGCTGGTACTGTGACCCAGTAAGGAAGCCATGTTGCTCTGGGCATAAGATGTTATGCTTAGCCAGATAATCAGTGATTTGAATGGCCACCACTTTCTCCAGGGCTTTAGAGAGGGAGGGAGGATGGAGATTGGCCGGTAGTTGTTGGCGATGCCCATCACCTCCTTTATGAATAGGTGTGATAATGGCTGCTTTCCAAGCTGTGGGGAAATTGTCCCAGGCAGAGTGACTGGTTAATTAGGGTTGTGAGAGGTGCAGGACTTCATCTAGCACCAGCCTGAGGATGCTGGTCCAGTGAGTCACTGCCTGGATTGTTGCCATTGAGAGCTTTGGTTAGGATGGGTCTGGCTTCCGGTGGAAATCTTTGCAGGAGGAAGCTGAGGTGCTGGAGGACAGGGGAGTTTGGCTGGGGAGGGTCAAAGAAATTACTAGGAGCACTGAGCTAAGGTCAGTGAAAGTGGTGTTGAACCAGTTAGCTATGGTGGCAGGCTCGTGGAGGTTGTGCCATTTCTAGTGAGCTGGGATGGGGCAGGGAGCAAGCTTACCATTGAGTTGCTTAATATTATCCCAGAAGGTCCGGGCTGAGCCCAAGAGGAGGTAAGGAGGCCTGGTAATGGTCTGCCTTGGCTTTCCTGATGGCCCATGAGCATTTATTTCAGGCTGCATTGTATGCTTGCCTATCAGACAGACTACCTGTTTCAGTGGCAAGGTGCCAGAGGTTATCCCGGTTTCTAAGTAATTGTAGGAGGGCCGGGCTAACCCAGGGTGCGTTCTGTTTCTTGGACCAGATTTTGGTTAAGGGTGCAAAGAGATCACAGGCCATGTTGAAGGTGTGAGTGAAAAAGGTGAGGGCAGTATCAATGTTGGTTGCCTGCTGAATGGGGGACCAGTCTATCTGGGTGAGGAATGCCTTAAGTTTCTTCAGCCCACCAGGGCGGAGGCGCCTGCGGAGGGTGGTCTGGGCTTTGGGTTTGGGATTGGGGGCTACCCAGTGGAATAGGATAAGGGAGTGGTCACTCAGGGAATCTGGGAGGACCTGGATGTTTTGGATTTTATGGGGTCGGTTAGTTATAATAACATCCAGCAGGGTGCTGGTACCACTCTTAGGGTTAAGTCTCGTGGGCTGGGTGACAAGTTGTGTCAGATCTTGGGCAGCAAATGAGTCTCTGTGTTGGATGAGGAGGTACTGAGACAATTTACATTAAGGTCCCCACTAGGATTTGTTCTGCCTTATGGTGGATGTGGCCAGGTAGTCCGTTAAAGATATCAGGCTGGGTGCTGGTCTTTGGGGAACGAGGCTGCAGTGAGATAGAGATGGTTCCTAGAGGTCTGGGGTGAGTCTGAGGGTAAGGGCCTGGGCCCCATTTATGAGGGCAGGGGGGTGCGTGTCCAGGTATTGTGTCCCTGGTGTAGATTGCACAGCCTCCCTCGCTTGCCAACCGTCCTCCCGTATAAGGTATAGCCTGCAGGGAGACAAATGAGTCAGGAGTTGATTTGGACAGCCAGGTTTCCACCAGGGCTATGATGTCTGGTTGGTGTGCCAAGGCCCAGCACTGTAGGGCGCCAAATTTCTTCAGCAGGCTGCATATGTTCATGGAGGCTACTCAAGACCAGTGGGCTGGGTGGGTGGGTGGGGCAGGGCCTGGGTTGGGATGTATGTTCCCTGTTAGGAGTAGAAGGAGAAGAAGTGCTCTGGTCAGAGGGAGGCAGATGGAGAGTTTACGCCGAGCGATCGAATAAGGAATGGGGTTGTTGAACAAGGGGTGGTAGGTAGCACAGGCAGAGAGGCCTGTGTGATCAGAAGTGCAAGGGGCTGTGGGGGAGGACAGGTGATGCCTGGAAGGGGGTGAGGTGGAGGAGCATATGGGATGTGTGGAGGAGGAGGAGGGGTAGGAGCAGTGGTAAAGGAGGAGGGAGGACAGGAGGTAGGAACACTGGAGTAGTGAGGCTGAGGGTTAATAGGGACACTAGGGTATGTGGAAGGGAAAGGGAGGAGGAGGAGAAGAGATAGACTAGCGAGCAGGGGATGCATGTGCATAGTTGGGAATGCTGGTGGAGCTGATGTGAGGAAAGAATGGGTGGACTAGGATGAAAGAGGGAGTTAGTAGAGAGATCACCTCTGAGTCTAGTTGCTGCTATGGTGTGGTGGCAGCGCATGTGCCTGAAGTGCACAGAGTACCAGGTTCAATTCTTGATCAGTGTAATAGGAGAGAGCTAGTCCAGTGGCTGTAGCAGCAGGGAGTTGGGTTCAGGTTTGGAGAAACCCTTAGATAACACTGTAGTTGTGTCACAGGGTTAGTGCGTTCTTTATAGTTGTGAAATCCTACAGTAGAGGAGGCCTGAGGTCCACGGCCTCAAGAAAGCATCCTTCTGCAGTGAACCCTGCTGAAGGGGGGCAGGCATGAAAAAGCCTCAGCTTGGTGTTTTCCCTGGAGGTAAACAGGTCCACCATCGGTGTGCCCCAGCGGAAGAACAAGCTGTAAGCTACTTCTGGATGGAGTAACCACTCGTGGGATGTCTCGCCTAAGCGGTTGAGAGCATCCGCCGGATGGTTTGAGGCTCCTGCCACATGGATGGCTAAGAGATACGCCACCAAACGGCTGATGAGGGTCCAGATGCGGAGTGCTTCTCTACAAAGCAGACAGGAGTGTGTGCCGCCCTGTTTTTTGAGGTAGTACATGGCCATGGTATTGTCTGTGTAGACTTGAACCATTTGACTCCGGAGCCGAGGAGTGAAAGCTGACAGTGCCAGTCAGTCTGCTCTGAGCTCCAACAGGTTGATGTGGTATCGGGACTCCTCGGGGGTCCAGAACCCATGGGCCTTTTTCCCCATGTGGCTCCCAGCCCATAAGAGAGAGGCATCGGTCATGAGGACGGTCATACTGGCTCGGCCGTTCCTTCCAACCAGTTCATGTCCCCATTGGAGTGCGTCCCACATCGTCTGGGTTACAGTGATTAGCTGGTCGAAATGACCATGGTACAGAGTCCACTGGGCAGCCAGCTCCCATTGAAGGGGGCTCATGTGCAACTGGACCCAACGGGCCACTGAGGTGCACACCGCCATGTAACCCAGAAGGTGCAGAAAGTCCCAGGAAGGGCGCAATTGTCCAACCAGAAATGACTGGGCAAAGGAGGAGAAAACCTCCGCCCTGTCCGCAAGAAGTTGAGCTCTACCCCAATGAAGCACATCACCTGGGAAGTCACAAGTTCAGACTCAGCCTCGTTGATCAGGAATGGAGGGCCAGGTCCCTGGACCTCTCCTCTTGTTGGGAGGGAGTTGCTAAGAGCCAATCGTTGAGGTAGGGATAAATCCTGAACCCCCCCTCCCCCTGGACGCCTGAAATGGGCTGCCACCACTGCAGTGTATTTGATGAAGACCCATGGGGCCAAGGACAGGCCGAACGGCATGGCTCAGAACCCATACAGGGTCCCTTCGGCTCTGAAGTGGAGGAACCGCCGATGAGACGGATGGATTGGAACATGAAAGAATGCGTCCTGCAGATCCAGTGAACAGAACCACATGTTTTGCTCCAAGGATGGTATGATCTGGGACACAGTGACCATCCAAAAGGTGCGTGACCCAAGATACTGATTCAGGTCGTGCCACTTGGGCACCAGGAAGTACCTGGAGACAAAGCCTGCATCTGCTGGAGGATCCGCCACTGGAGTTACTGCCTCCTTGAGGAGGAGCTGAGCAATGTCATCTCAGAGAGCAGACCGAGTCTGGACGGATACTCTTTCCTTCCGAGGGGCCCAGGTTAGGCTTGGAGGGTACTGCTCCAATTCCAGAGCTGGTCCCTGACCTAGCACCTCAAGAACCCACCTATCCATAGTAATAGTGGACCAGGCGAAAACGAAGTGGTGGAGATGGCCCCCCGTGGGAGGACCCAGAGCTTGTGTGTCGGAAGAGGGTGAGGCACCTCCACCCAGTCACTGAGCAGGAGGAACCAGGACCTGAACCTCTGCCTCCTTTACGGGCCTGGGAGGGCTTGGGCCAGGGACGCCAAGCTTGAGCCTGCTGTTGCTAATGCCCTTCCTGATAAGAGGGTTGCTGTGTCGCAGGGGAAGAGTGCCAAAAAGGCTTTTTCTGTTTCTTGTCCGAAGAACCTTTAGCACAAGTAGCATCCAAGGTGGCACTGGACTGCTCAATACGTTGAAGGTGACAAGCCACACCTGGGCAGAAAAGGCTGGTGCCCAGAAAAGGCACATCAGCTAGTTTGTGCTGAGTATCTGCTGCAAAACAGGAGTCTCTCAGCCAAGCCCTGGGACAAGGTGCAGCTGCCATCGAACGGGCACAAGAATCCCCAATGTCCAGGACTGTCTGAAGCTGCTGTTTGGCAACAGCCCAGCCCTAATCCCAGACCTGCTTGACCACGGTCTGCATGTTCACGGAGAGGTGTCGGAGGACTTCATCCAAAGACCCCAAGAGGGCTTGGGAGACCTGTGCCATGACGACGGCCGAACTTGCCTGACAAAGGCCTAAAAAGGAGGCCGCATAAACCCTTCTAGCCGAATGATCCAAGAGTTTGGTTTCTTTTTTGGGAGGTCGGTCAGTGTCGGCAGAACTGCCAGTACGCCTGATCACAGAAGCGGTCACCAAGCTCTCGGCCAAAGGGTGCTCTGTGAACCCCGCAAAGAACCCCATGGGCACTACAGACCTGCGGACCATGCGGGCAGACAGAGCTGAACAGGAGGCAGGGCACTGCCAAAGTTATAAGGCCTGGCCAACTATGGCCTCGGCCACAGGAAAGGCCTCCGTTGGGATATCCTATCTCGAGGATGTCCGTGAGAGGGTACTCCGCCTTTGTCTGGATAGGTTCCAGGGACATTCCTGTAGACTCAGATGAGGTGAAAAATGCCCTGAAAAGACGAAGGACCTTCCTCCATCTCTATCCCACTGTCCAATTCATCATCCCCGGGATGAGAATGTAGGCTGGTCACATCCGAATCTGAGGAATCTGGATACAACGGTCGACCGCCCAGGTCACCTTTGACCCGCCGAGGGTGGTCCAGGGTGACAGTGACCGAAAGATGCCGGGGAAGCCTGGTGTCTGGTTATCTTCCTTAGAAGAAGCCCTTCCCACAGGCTGCTTAGGCAGTGGTTCCACCACTATCGGTGGAGAGACTGGTTTAGGCCGAACTGGAGGTTGCGCCGGCTCCACAGACAGGGGAACAGATTTAATCCGCTCCAAAGGAGTCTGCTTCGATCCGAGGACGACGACCGATGGCGCTGCCTCTTTTCAGAGAGTTTGTGGCGCTTCCTTGGTCTTTTGGGCGAGGGGGTCCTGGACCTCGATCGAGATCGGACAGGCCAATTCGGTCACTCGGGAGACACCGGTGGGACCGGTGATTTCCCAGGGTTGGGGACCACTTCCTCAACGAGATTCCCAGCAGGCTGGGTCTTCTCATCAGGGAAAGAAAGGACCGGAGTCCAATTAAGAGTGTCGACCGGAGTCGGCGACAATGGGTTGATCAGGTCGATGATTATTTCAATCTCGATCAGCACTTTGGTCGACTGGCCAGACGGCAAAGCTGAGAAGCCAGCGGCCGAAGAGGCAATTTCGACCGGAGTCTAGACTGCCGGTTCCGGGGACCGAGATTCTTCCCAATCCCAAGACCTTTTTCGTCGAGACAAAGACGATCCTGGGCCCTTTTCCCCGCTTACAGGATCGAGGGAGTGCATGACCGCAGGACCCTCCCCCTTAGTCAAAGAGACTGTCAACTCTCGGAAGAAACCCGAGAAGGTGGAGCGAAACGAAGAAGCTCCGAGAGAAAGATTCCCTGGCACGTGCTTCTTCCTCCTCGAAGGCTTGCATGCATTCCAATTTCTCGGCAGATCCCGCAGCAACCACACACACAGAGCCTCCCTTGATTTCACCAGAGGGTTCCATTTTTCCAGCCTCTCCAATTTCAGGCAGGCGAGACGGTTGTCGAGGACATTAGGGTGAAACACAAGACAACAGAAAAAACAAAAACACCGTACTAAGGTGTGTCAAGGGCCGACACCCAGGCAATAGACGCATGGGGTGTTGGGGAAATCAGTGCGACATTTTCTAGCCGTGACAACACCGGCGAAATCCAGGGGAAGACTTGTCTTCCATAATCGAAGGTAAGTAGTCGTGATCGCTAATGTGAACTAGACGAAGTTTCGGAATAACCAAAGGTTTTGAAGCCAGGGCCTACAAAATGCGGGAGCATGAAGGTGGGAATCTGAATCTTCCAGCGGAAAGGACTATCTGGCGTCATGAGGCGGAGCCGAGGTTATACCACCTGGGCGGGTGGGAGGAGCCAGCTTGAAGACTTCCAGCGATCCTTAAAGAGGAAAGGGACATGCCAAAAAGTGTGGAAGAAAAACATATCCACGGTCCTAGAAAGGGGAATTTCAAGCCCTGGTGAGAGAGGCACAAGGGCGCAAACAACAGATAGGCTCAAATACTATGAATGAGCAGAGTTGAGCAGGAAGTGAAAATGCCCCCTGGTGGAGGGACTTTCAGCAAGGTGAGGGTAAAGAGGCGGGAATTACCCAGGTGAGCAAGAGCAAGTGGCTTCGGCCATCAACCAAGCTTGGAGGTGGGATTTGAA